>JARFJB010002021.1:4477500-5817500 GCA_036346205.1 Vesta saturnalis
TGTGTCTGTGTCGTGTCTGTGCCTGTGTCTGTGTCTGTGTCTGTGTCTGTGAATGTCGTCTATCGTCTGTGTCTGTATCTGTGTCTGTGTCTGTGTCTGCTGTCTGTCGCGCTGTGTCTGTCGTCTGTCGTCTGTGTCTGTGTCTGTGTCTGTGTCTGTGTCTGTGTCTGTGTCTGTGTCGTGTCGTTCGTGTCTGTGTCTGTGTCTGTGTCTGTGTCTGTGTCTGTGTCTGTGTCTGTGTCTCGTGTCTGTGTCTGTGTCTGTGTCTGTGTCTGTGTCTGTGTCTGTGTCTGTCGTCTGTGTCTGTGTCTGTGTCTGTGTCGTGTGTTCTGTATCCTGTCGTCTGTGTCTGTGTCCGTGTTCGTGTCCGTCGTCCGTGTCTGTGTCTGTGTCTGTTCGTCTTGTGTCTGTGTCTGTGTCTGTGCTTGTGTCTGTGTCTGTGTCTGTGTCTGTGTCTGTGTCTGTGTCTGTCTGTATCCGTGTCCGTGTCCGTGTCCGTGTCCGTGACCGTACCCGTGTCCGTGTCCGTGTCAGTGTCTGTGTCAGTGTCTGCGCTTGCGTCTGTTTGTGTCGGTTTCTGTCTGTGTCCGTGTCCGTGTCCTTGTCCGTGTCCGTGTCCGTGTCCGTGTCCGTTTCCGTGTCCCTGTCCGTGTCCGTAGCCGTGTACGTGTCCGCGTCGGTGTCTGTACCTGTGTCTGTGCCTGTGACTGTCTGTGTCTGTGTCTGAGTCCGTGTCCGTGCCCGTTTGCGTATCCGTGTCCGTGTCAGTGTCCGTGTCCACGCCCGTGTGTGTCTGTGTCTGAGTCTTTGTCTGTGTCTATGTCTGTGTCTGTGTCTGCGTCTGCGTCTGCGTCTGCTTCTGCGTCTGCGTCTACGTCTGCGTCTGGGTCTGCGTCCGCGCCCGCGTTCGCGTCCGCGTCCGTGTCCGTGTCCGTGTCCGTGTCCGTGTCCGTGTCCGTGTCCGTGTCCGTGTCCGTGTCCGTGTCCGTGTCCGTGGCCGTGTCCGTGTCCGTGTCCGTGTCCGTATCCGTACTTACCGTACCCGTATCCGTATCCGTATCCGTATCCGTATCCGTATCCGCATCTGCATCCGCATCCGCACCGCATCCGCATCCGCACCGTACCCGCGTCCGCATCCGCATCGGTACCGGTACCCGTATCCGTATCCGTATCCGTATCCGTATCCGTATCCGTATCCGTATCCGTATCCGTATCCGTATCCGTATCGTATCCGTATCCGTGTCCGTGTCCGTGTCCGTATCCGTATCCGTATCCGTATCCGTATCCGTATCAGTATTAGTATCCGTATCCGTATCTGTACCCGTACCCGTACCGTACCGTACCCGTATCCGTATCCGTATCCGTATTCGTATCCGTATCCGTACCCGTATACGTATCCGTATCCGTTCCGTATCCGTATCCGTATCCGTATCCGTATCCTGTATCGTATCCGTATCGTATCCTGTATCGTATCCGTATCCGTATCGTATCGTATCGTATCCGTATCGTATCGTATCGTATCCGTATCCGTATCTGTATCGTATCCTGTATCGTATCTGTATCGTATCGTATCGTATCGTATCGTATCCGTATCGTATCGTATCCGTGTCCGTGTCCGTGTCCGTATCCGTATCCGTATCCGTATCAGTATTAGTATCCGTATCCGTATCTGTACCCGTACCCGTACCCGTACCCGTACCCGTATCCGTATCCGTATCCGTATTCGTATCCGTATCCGTACCCGTATACGTATCCGTATCCGTTCCGTATCCGTATCCGTATCCGTATCCGTATCCGTATCCGTATCCGTATCCGTATCCGTATCCGTATCCGTATCCGTATCCGTATCCGTATCCGTATCCGTATCCGTATCCGTATCCGTATCCGTATCCGTATCCGTATCCGTATCCGTATCCGTATCCGTATCCGTATCCGTATCCGTATCCGTATCCGTATCCGTATCCGTATCCGTATCCGTATCCGTATCCGTATCCGTATCCGTACCGTATCCGTATCCGTATCCGTATCCGTATCCGTATCTGTATGCGTCCCTGTGCTTGTATACGTACCTGTATCCGTGTCGATGCTCGTGTCTTGGCCCTTCCCCGTGCCGGTTTCCGTGTCGGAGCACTTGGCCCTTTCCATGATCGCGTCCGTGTTCGGATTGCGTTTGCAATCTGATTAAATTATTGCAACCCTAATTTATGCGTTGTTAGTGATATACCTAAAGACTAGTCGTATAGGAGTAGTCAGTCAAAGCTAAATTGTCAAGAACTACACTGTATGTTAATACATTTCTACTATAGCCCTAAACCACCCACTTAGTCGTCTTTGTGAATAACCAAGTTCAAAATCCCCACTATGTAGTCTATAAAGTGAAACGCATGGTTTTACAGAAATTAGGTGTAATTCCGAATTAGTGATGACGAGGAATAATTTTGGTGCAGCAGCTAGTTAAATACATCTTTGTAAGGAATGATACCGAAATAATATTTAACTCACTTAAAATAAGTTGTATAGACGTACAGTCTATACGAGATTAAATTGCAAAAAATTTAAATTTACGCACAGATATGCAGATGAACCATATTAGAAGAAGTAATAAATATGTGGGAACTTTTACTAGAAAGGTACACTATTCCTAGACTACCTAAAGGAAACACTTGGCTGCTGAATGCACCTATTGTTTCCTGAGCTCGAAAACACCACATTAAGTTATTTAATCATAAAGTAGCTAAAGCCCAATAACCTTTTTACGTTTAAGAGAGATTGAAGCATTAATACTGTGTACACGATCTCTCAATCAGATATAAACATATATCTGAATGATATTTCTTTTGAGTTGATTTAACGCCTGGTAACAAATTCCATATGTGAAATGTTTCCCAAAGTTTTGACTTTAGCCACTGTAATTTAAATGATGAACAAAATAAAGGCAGGCATCTACAAGAGACGATTTACTTACTGCTGCATGTGCGTCCTTACCTTTTGATCCGTCTGGAACGTTTGAGATAATTTTACAAGAATGTATATCATTAATCAGGAAGTGTTTCGTGTTTGAGGTGACTCGATGAATTATATGAAATTGGTGGAGTGTAGTAGTAATTGTTAACAAAAGAAACAGAATGTTTGTATGGGCTTATCAAAGGATAACGTCATAAGTGCATGGATAAAAATACCGTTAGCTTAGGCAAAATCAGAATGTAGCTATACTAGCACCTTTAATCCATTTTAGTGTTAGTTGCAAAAATGGTAGTTAAAAAGCAGGAAACAATGTACTGGAATAATGTGTTTTTTTTTCAAAATTCGGGGAAAGTTAAACCGCATTTTATTTTTGTCGTGTACAGCGTTTTTATACTTCAATTGTCAATGAACGATATTATAAAAAATAAAGAAATATGTTGTCTTGTATTGATATTAGCTCAAACGTTGTCAGTTAACCGTAAATAATAGAAAATTTATGTTAAATCTTTGCATCAATTTTACTCTATTAGGCATACGTTTGAACACACTCTAATTTGACTGTATGAAGTGGTAATTGGTAGCTTCGGAGGGATTAGAATTACATTATGTTGTCAAATCTTTCGTTAATCATACATTGATAGTAAGAATTCGTATGGTTAGCTTGTCACTTTTTATTTCCTTAGTCAACTTCTGTTTTACACATAAAACAGACTTTTAGTAAACAATGTTTATTTGCATTTCACAAAGGAATAGACAAATTTTTTACTGCACATATTGCCTATTTTACGGTTACGGCCATTTTAATTGTCGGCACATTTTTCAAATTTTTCCTATAGATCTAATGAGTTTAAAGTTGAAAAACGATTCTTGAGCTATTTTAATGCACAAAATTGAATAAGAAAGGTTACGTGCTTTTATGGAATAAGGTTTTCTGTATTCAGCTCATTCTTTAAAAAAACATAACACGGGTAAGTTATTGTAAACATTTTCTTCCTAAATTTTAATGTTGGTATTACTAAAATTGATATTTATGGCGGTGGAGTACAAATATGTGGACCTAACATTAAAATAAATAAAAATAAAGCAAAAGCGTCCTGAGAATTACGATAAATGTAAATTAGACGCCGTACTTTTACATCTTTCGTTTTTAAGGCAGTCTGTATTAATTTCATAACTTTCTTATTTACAAAATCTACTCTGAAAAGATGGCGTACAAAATATCCTCCATTTTCTGTTTGTTTTTCCTTTTAAGCAAAACTACATTTAACTTCTTTATATGTTAATAACGCTTCAAACTTAAAATCATGTAACAATCATAACGCATGGGTTATTTTGTGTTTGTAAACTCTTAACTATAATGTTTGAACTGTTTACCTTAGTGATACTGCCGTACATAAAAAGTTCGATTATAAATTGTGACAAAAGAAACGTACTTTGTACAACGCTTTCTTGGCGATTTTGACATTGTTAAACTGAACGTGGTTTGACTATTTTACACTTTACCTGTCTTTTTTGCTAAGGTATCAGCCCTCTTGACTTATTGAAAATGACCTTTTTCTATTTGGCAAGACATCTACTACTACAAATACTCTGTGCCTCTTTACTTCGCATTAGATCAAACCACGTTAATTTTTTCTGTAGTGTATTCCCATTTGTCAAAATGACGCCGTCCTATCAAAAGAAATCGTGCTATTGCCTACGTAAGTAACTCATATGATGATTAAGTCTCACATTGAATTAATAATTGTTTGTTGAAAAAATACCAAAGGTCTTCGCATACTATAAAGTTAAAAATAGTGCAACGTGGGAAAATATTAGTAAGCTTATCATAATGGTGTATATTTCACGTAAGAACTTGAATCACTTTTTCGTGCACACACAAGTATGTATCTGATTTTACGTTTTATAGCAAACAATATAACACATCATAACAGCAAGACCTAAAAAGTCTAGATATTGTGGCAAACGTGAAAAATCTGAGTTTTGTATTTCACCTTTCGGAACGACCAACAACGACCAATTTGGCAAGTTAATTCAATAAATGAATACTTTATTTTGGTCAAATTATATCTCGTTAACACGTTTCTTTTTTGATATGCATCAAAGGACATTATTTGAAATTTTGAAATCATTTTGTAGCCGAAATAAAATTTTTGAAAAAATCCAAAATTAAAGGTGTAGGCCAAAAATACATCATTTTACACACGGGGTGTAATTAAAGGTTTCTGGAAAATTGCGCATATTTACTCTATTCAACGAGGATCGAAATTATCATAAAGCTATGGTTGGAGACCAGATTCAAAATTGAGTGATTAAACAGCTGATTCCAGCGCTGCGCAAACTACCCGGAAATTGTGTGGTTGTTCTGGATAGCATATCGTCTCATTCGGTGCAATTAGACAAACCATCCTCATTTTTTGTAAGAAAGAGCAGTTGCGGGGAGATGAAATTAAGAGCAAGATTGTAAAAAACTAATTTTGGAACAAAAATCAACCTTTTAGATCTAGTATAAAAAATTGCGTAGTTTATAATATTTTGGTTAAGCGTGGGTATAAGGTTTTACGAACGCTTCCTTACCATTGCAACATAAACCTATTAAAGTGGAGTTTAAAAAAAAATAGTTCCCACACGGAACGGACTACTTCAAATGATTGAGAGAAACACATAGAAGATTTCTCGATTGAAAATATTCTAGCTGTTATTATATCACTAGGAGAATTCGACCCAAATTCAGATTCTTTAGGTATTTTTTTTTGTGAGTATGCTCATGCTTATGGTTAGTTACTTACTTATTTTGAGCTTATCTGGATCCTGTGCGTAGATTGTTCAGGAGTCCTTCTCTTCAGCACTGGTCATTCTATTCTTGTTGGTGTTGCGCTGTATAGTTTACAATCATGAGATGTGGTTATTTTTTGTGTTGAAAAAAGAAAAAGGTTTTGATTTATTTTAATATTTGTCCTGATTGGTTTATGTGTGCGTGTTGTTTGGTTGGGTGTGGCGTGCTGTGTGGTTAATCCGATTCGTTTGCCGGTACCATGCTAGGTTGTCATTAAATAGACGGAGGGATGCGGAGGGCATATAGAGTATTGTCTAGGGATTCCTCTATCTCCTCTGGAAGGTCATCAAGGAGTTATATTAGGATCGCGGGGGATGTTTGAATTTCAATTTGGTCATTTTCCGTGGGAATTGAGGAAATCGTTGGTTGCAGGGAGTGGAATGTCTGCATTCTGTGTATGTGTGATTGTTGTACTGTGAAGTCATTAGGGTATCTCAAAGGTGACCTGTGTATGCGTGTGAGTATTCGGCGTTCACAGGAAGCGATGGAGGAGAGGTGATTGTCATTTATGTTGGTGTATATTGGTGCTCCATAACAGGGGGTATGTATGCTTAGTAGGTGTATTGTGGTGCTTTGTGGTGGCAATCTCTGAGTCTACCCCGAAGGGCACCCAGTAAATTTGCTCGGTTTATTATCCTGTTTAGTGTTCTTTGTATACCGGGGAGCCAATTGAGAATTCTAGTGAAGAGGATTCCTAAGTCGGTGACTTGTTGGAGTCTTTCTTGATTCAGGTCTATGGAAACATTGCTGTTCGCTAGCTTTGGGAATTTATCCTCGGTCTAATTAGGATGTCGGAAGAGAAATGTGTGGGTTTTAGTGGGATTGACGGAGACTACCGGTTCGCCCAATTGACAAACTTCTAGAAGACTGCATATAAGGTGGGAGGCCGTTCTGCTGTACCGATTAACCGCCTAGAAGGCGGTGTCGTTCGAAAACTGCGGAACGAGTACTCCGGGTCGTGTAACTTCGGAAATGTCGGATACGAAGATAGTGTAAAATATCGAGTCTAAGGCATAACCTTGAGGTACGCCTGCTGTAGGTTGAAGAGGATCGGAGATGTTTCCTACTGTGACTCGAACTGACCGATTAGTCAGGTACGAAAGTAGGAGTTTGGAGAAGGCGTCGGGTATGTTGAGGTTGCGGATCTTGCGTAGGAGACCGGCGTGCCAGACCCTGTCAAACGCTTGGAAGATTGTTGAAGGTGTGTTCGGAGTATATTAAGGAAGTGCAGGTAGAGCTGGACAACATGAAGTTGTACCAGTAGTGGTAGATGATCTGAGGTAATGGCTAAAAAACACTCACGATCGAAATAGTGTGCTATGGGTTCTGAAACAATGACATGGTCTATTATTGAGCCACCTAGCTGTTCGAAATATGTTGGTTGTGTGTTAGCGACTGGCAATTGCGGTGGCTGCAACAAAGATTATGATAGCATGATACCGTTGCTATTACTTCTGGATACCGAATTGGTTGTGACGGGCATTGAAATCACCTAGGATGATTAGGGAGGCTGAAAGCGTAAGTTAAAAGGTCATCGGACAAGGTGTGGTGGCCGGGCGGACTATAGTATGACAAGAAAACGATCGGGGTGGGAAAGTGCACCTTCACAACAACGTATTCGAGATGCTGTAGGTGCACAGGAAATTGAAGGGGAGTGGATGGGAATCAGTTTTTAATTACGAGGGCGATTCCGTGGTGGCTGTTATTTAGGACGGTGTGATATGTGTTAAAGTTAAGTGTACGTCTGTTTGTGAGCTTCGTTTCCCTGCTAGGATATCCATTTTGGAGGGACTTAAGGGTTGGGTACTCGACTTACGGAGACCGCCGTACGCGTGCCGGTTATGCTGACGCCAGTACTCTGTTGGAAGTAGGATCGAGATAGCGAGTCTAGCACATAAATGATCCCATTTCGACGGTCGGGAAACATACCGAAAATTTGTGTAAGGACTTGGAGAAAGCGTTTGATGGAAGGGGGCTCGGTGTCCAGTAGGTCTTTCGAGTCGGACTCTTCGGAAGACAGGATGGGTTCAAGGGTTGCCATCTTCGACGGAGAGCTGGGAGATTGCCGTCGTTTCCGGCACTTAAAGGAGTAGGAATGGCGAGCTTCAACGCGGTTGTTACACTTTGGGTTAGCGGGGGATTTACAGGAAGAGGATCTGTGACTTTCATCATAGTTGGGGTAATGGATGGAGCTGGTAGGACACTCCTCAGCGAAATGCCACACCTGCGTGCAGGTAGATAAATACTTCGGGAGAGGATGTGGGATAACGGAAGGTTCGCAACTCTAGTGTCGCCTGAACATGACGATACCGCGTGCGAAGAGGTACTCTAGGGTAACTTCAGACGGGGTGATGACGCGGACTAGGGATGTAGGTGCGTAAGTTGCCCTAGAAGTGATAGGAACGAGCTTGCTCGCATGTGGCAGATCGATCGCACCCCGTATCTCTTCGGGTATTGGTAATATAATGCGGTTGGAATAGGAGCCCACAAGGACAAGGTCTAAGTAGCATTAAAAACTATGTTGCAACGCAGCATTACTTTCACTTTAAGAATATAACCTACAATTTTCAAAAGTCAAGTGCTGTAGTTTCTTTTTTTCTTGTGACAGTTCTAGCACACTCTCCTTAGATTTCCACGGCCTGCTCTAATGCAAAATAAGATGGAATAGAGTATATGTTAAAGCTTTGTGAAAACTACTTATATTTATCGCGCGGGCTACAAACACATATCGTTGGCCCTTAATATATAAATAACCATTATGTTAAAACTGTCGTTAAACCATATCAATAAATCTTCGTTTTTCTGTCTGCCAACAATGACATCAATCTTCACAATCGTCTAGAGACTCATTTTATGTGACTTAAGCCGAAAAATTTAAGAAAAAACGAAAAGTTGATTGAAGATTGTTACGCGCGGAGGCCATTCCAGATTTGCTAACAGCAACCGTAGAAGTTACAAATAGTCAGCAAGAAGGAAGAGATGGAGCTTGTCCAGAAAATGCATCAGATGGGAAGCAAAGTAACGTCGGTATACAAGAATTAAATTCCGATTTTACTGATAAAAGTATGTATATAGAACTCAAGATCTGATGTAATTACTATTACACTATTTTTAGATGAAAATGAGATATTGGAGAATCTGT
The DNA here is from genome assembly GCA_036346205.1 of Vesta saturnalis. Lineage (NCBI taxonomy): Eukaryota > Metazoa > Arthropoda > Insecta > Coleoptera > Lampyridae > Vesta > Vesta saturnalis. Next base: position 4,486,443 of record JARFJB010002021.1, read on the forward strand.
CACCGAGTATTTGTGAATCAGAAATAAATACATTGCTGGAAGAGCCTGCACATGAAGGAAATGTAAATGTTTGTATCAGCAAGTTAAAGCTTGCTTTAAGAAGATCAGTCAATAGATGTAGTGTATATAAGAGACATTGTGAGGAGCAAGATGAAAGGCTGAAAAAGATTTTTAATGAAGATTAGTTAATGTTTGTGAATACAGGATCACATCGTGGAACAAAATGGTCAAAAGAAGCTTTGACTAAAGCCCTAAAGTTATACTTAGCCTGTGGTAAAAGGGCTATGAAGAATTGAGAAAACGAAACCTTCCTTATCCAAGTGTACGCACTATATAACATCGTATTAACAACTTGAAATTTGGAGCTGGTATTCAGGACGACATATTTAAGCTTATGCAACTGAAAGTTGGTAGTGGTTGCGCGACCATGTGTATTATCATGACATGTTCATTTTGTTTAGGATTGCAAGTTTCCAACCAGAGAAAAAGGAAACCAATCTACCGATTGATGAGATGGCAATTAAATCTGGACTGCAATACGACCATTCTCTTGGACTGACAATGGGCCAACCTACTCTGAAAAATGCATCTGGAAGTTATGATAAGCAAGCCACACATGCACTTGTATTTGTGCTGGCTGGAGTATCCAGCAGGTGCCAACAGACAGTGGCTTATGAGTTTACGTGAAACTCATGTTGTTCAAGTGAAGTGCTTGAGAGAATAATGACCTTAATCAAAACGTCACAGGAAATCAGTTTGATAATTCGTGCTCTCATATCGGACATGGGGCCACAAAACAGAGGCGTCTGGCGATCATTAAACATAAAAGTCCATAAGCATAGTACAATCAAGAATGCCATTACACATCCATGCAGTACATGTATTTAAAAATGTTGCTGATTTATTGACGAGTGGTCATCAATTTTATCTTAATGAAAGAACTGTTGATGCATACAAACTACCCAGTAATGAAATATCCGTAGTGCCCATAAGACAGGTTTTTGAGTTGGATAAGGATGATGTTCTCAAATTATGTCCCTGGCTGAAAATAAATCTGATCAATCCAAATCACTTTGAAAAAATGAAAACGAGTTTGAGTGTGGCCTTACTCAACCACGACGTCGCTGCTGCTATTTGAAATCAAATTTCGGCAAGGAAAATTGATGCAAAGCACCAAACCATGGCACGGTTTTTAATTCAAATGCAGAAGTGGTTCAAACTGATGACAAGTCGATCTCAAAATATGGGCTTGTCCAATTTGAATTCCAAGGAGCATGATGCAGCTATAACGTTTCTGCATACACTTATGGAAATTGTTACAAGTTTGAAGACAGATGACAATGCTTGGAAACCATTCCAGACGGGCCTTCTCCTGTCGACTGCAACAGAATGGGACCTCCAACATCTATATTTAAATCAAGTCGCCGTTTGGTACCCGATATACGGGATTTCAAATGTGCCTTACGTATGGTGTGCCTATCACAATTTGAGGCAAAAGTTAATAACACTAACTACGGACATTATGATACTGACCATATGGTCAAGTACTGCGACTCTATAAATTTCTCATTATTGATGAAGATCAGAAAGACCAGACTAATAATCATGTAGACAAGCTCGATTTAGAGGTATCACGTTTCAGTTGCGATGAAACTCTCATAAGTGATCATGTGAAGGAAGTGTTACGCCAACAGGAATATTTTCAAATATATTACTGATTGAGAATTTGCATTTCGATCACATGAAGAGCTGCTCATAAGGAACAAGGTGGGCACCAAAGATGTTGTAGCAATATTGCTACAATCCGAGAATTTGCCACCTGTGCCAAACTGTCACAATACAATGTATCCTTTGCATACGTTATTTCTAAATAGTAGTAGGTACTTTAGTTTAAGGGAATTAAATAAAGAAAATGTACATAGTTTAGGCAAAGATAGCAGAAGTGCTGCAATGAAATGTGCATTGGCAAGGAAATACATGTTTTCCACTTCATAGTAATTCATGTTTTATTTACAAAACTTAACATAACTTTTATTCGCAATCACTTTGCTAGTTAAAATTTGAATTTGGCGCCATTGTTTGTTTGCGGTACTTTGTATATCTAGTGACTTTATCTGGATATGTCGTCAAAGTTCATATTTTAAATGGCAACCCTGTATGTTCTTCGCGGAAATCGGTGCAACTGTTTCTTCTGATTTTAAAAATGCCTTACTTATTGGGATTATTTGAAACAGTATGTGCGATATTAATTATTAAATGTGACATAATTCGAAAAGTGTGTTAGTGTGTGTTAGTCAAGAACGAAACTGGTGTGATTGAAATGTAGGCTTTTGTCAAAACAACAAGCAACTAGGTAACTCGATATGGAGTTTATTTTTTACGTTCAAGCGGCCGAAAACCGCATATTTATCTATCGTTATAGGTAAACTTGAAGTACGTATTTTTCTCACCGGAAGACAAAAACACTTTCAAATCTTACTTTATGTTTGTTTTCGTTCAGTTTATGTTTATTTTAATAAATTTAATTTAACGCAAACATTAACAACACAAGTACCACATCACTTTTCGAATTATGACACACTTAATAATTAATGTCGCGCATACTTTTTCAAATAATCCCAATAAATAGGGCATTTTTGAACTCAGTAGAAAGATTGGCATGGATTTCCACGATGAACATACAGGGTTGCCATTTAAAAATATGAATTATGACGTTATATCCGGAAAGTGCGCAGCACCATCTACATGTGCGACACAGCATAAAGTCCGGAATCAAAATAAAAAATCGACTTGTCGCAGGACTTTGACCACAAATTAAAGATTTCGAAAGTAATTAATTTAACCGTTACTTTCTGAGCGCACTGTATATTAAGTTCTAATTCAAATAAGACGCTACCAAGAATGTCATCAGATATTTACCCTTAGAGCAGCGTCAAAGCCAAAACCTTGAAATTCATAGTAAAATTAACAGATCTGCACTTCAATCAATTTTGTTTCCAAAGTCTCCACCAAGAGACAATATTGATAAAAATATGCTCAATTTATGTCCTTTATTGCAAATCAGTAACCTTTAAAGTATTGGTAAGCTAACAATCTTTGAGGAACAACCCAAGCTAAAATATTCAGGAATTTTTCCATAAAGGCCACACTAACCAAAGAGGTCAAAAGATATGACGTTTAAATAGTTACGAAAATGTGCGTATGAGTGTACGTGTACTTGTGCGTGTTCGCATGCATGTGCGTTTACGTGTTCCTCTTCATGTGTATGGTCCTACATATGCATATGTTAAATATTTTTGTGAAATACTATTTCAAAACATTTAAATCACAGTGGGATTCAACTCTTTCACAATTTATATCTCAAAGGTAAAGATATATGACACTTAAACGGCTGTAAGTATTACCAAAGTGTGCGTGTGTGAGCCTGTGCGCATGCACGTATTCAGAAAAGAGCGGCTTGGTAAAAATCTGTAAAATGAGAGTGAAAACAAGCGGTTATATGAAGTGTACAGATTGCAAAGGAAGCAGCGACCCAAACAGTATGGATAAATCAAAGGAAAATGAGCGCGGTAAAAGAAGAAGAAGATGCACAACGATTTTGTTGGACACAAATCATTCCTGGAAGTGGATGAAAGATGCAACACGTGGATTAAACATAATGGGAATGCTAAATACTATCAACAAGATAACATAGGATGAATACGGATTGAGGAAATGGTGGCAAGAGTATTGTGAAGAGTAAACTGACTGAGGAACTAAACTAGGAGAATGTGAAATATGGATTTCAAAGCCAGAAGAAATGCTATTTGAGTTATTTAACACAACGATTGGAAATATATGTATTGTAAAGAAGAAGTTGTGTTGTGAGTTTGTTAACTTGGAGGATAGAAAAAGTCGCTAGGATGTTTTAAATGCGTATGCAGTTTGGCGGTAACCAAATTGGTCTCAAGGTGAAAAGGGGCTTGCGTGAATAATTCTAAAAAGGACACGAAGTTAGATAGGGCTACATGGTGTGACTATGGTTGTTTAAAGTATGCCTGTGTTATGTGTTACGCTGTGCTGTCGCGAATGGTTTGGTGACGAAAGTGAGCGAGTTCTTGTGTATGATGGTTCAGTTTTCTTAGAAAAAATGCGAAGGAGCTGCAAATATCAATTAGGTCTGCAAGAGGTTGTATCGGTGTTTAATCGCGAACCAAAAAAAAATTATAGAAGTGGCGTGTTTGCCCTGCAAAACTAAATTGTTGAACAAGTTAATGAGTTTGTGTATTGGGGTAAACTTCATTGTAGATGGTGAAATTCAGCGGACTGTCAATGAAAAAAGAAAAATGATTGACAGTATACGGATAACGAAAAATGAGAGTATGGGCATAGTAGCGAAACGAGCGATAAACAACAACGTGTTTGTCCATTCAGTACTGAGTGCAAGTGAAAATTGCGTGTCAGACATTTGCGGAGAGTATGCGGTAAACTAAAAATGGATACAGCGAAGGGTGAGGAAGGAGTATTTTGGAATAAGGAGACGTGACAAGGTGTGTGCGTAAATCTTTTCGAAATAAATGAGGTATGCAAAGTGTAGGAAGATATGGAGAAGGGGTAAGTAAAAATAAGAGGCAAAATCAGATTTTGCCCACCCAGTAAGGGAACGGCGTAATGCGTATGTTGTTGTTTAACTGTTTTAACTGTTTTAAGACAACGAAGCTGACCCATTTTGATGTTGAGTAAAGGTCTCCTAAACAGCTGTGTTTGGAAGTGCAGAGACAGTTTTGAGCTGAATATTAGTAGTTTCGCGTATTTTGCGTCATTTTGAGTGATTTGAAGCATGTTTGCAGTAGAATTCCAAGACACTTGCCAATTTGGCTTAGAGTATAGACACAACAAAAGCAAATAGTTCTGTTTCCTTGTTTTATGAGTTGCTCACTGTATATCAATTATTTAACTAAACAAGGTGGCGCTCTTTAGTCGACTAAGTCTTTGATACGAATTTTAGTCATTTTGTTACACCCAAATCACAAAATTAAATGTTACATCCCCCCCCTGGTGCAACTAAGCTACTTAGATCCAACTCTACCTGTTACTCAAAATTCTTCTGCCATTTTTACCGGTACACTTATTTATCTTTCTGTTAGCTTTATGACCAAAATAGCAGAACCTGATGTACATGTTTACTATTCTACGAAATGTTTAATCAAACAAAGTGGTACCCTTTAGTCTACTAAATTTCTCTACGAATTTTCGTCATTTGGTTACACCCAAATCGCAAAATTCGATTTTACATTCACTCCTGATCCCACTAAGCTACAAGGCGATTAGCTGTACCTGTTACTTAACAATTTTTACTCGTAACTAGCTTCTTCTTTATTTCTCTGCTAATTTTATGGCAAAGTCGTAGACTGCAAAATAATGAGAGTTAATGTTGCTATAAAAAACCTTCAGAATACAATAACATACACAATGTGTAAAAATTGTAGTTGAAAATTGCGATATTATAGTTTTGTTGTACGATTTTATTTAAAATTTAGGTATATTTAGTTATGAAGTTTGGGAATCACAGATTTAGTCCTGTTTTTATAGTTATGGTTATGGTTTTATGGTTATTGCACATTTTTTCTTTTTTACAAAAATATTGAAGTTCTAAGTTGCGAATATGCTTGTCGCATATTTTCGGTATAGTTGTTTACGTTCAATCCTTGTAGGAGAAAGAAGCAAAGACAATAGATTTTATTATAGTAAATATCGAATAGCCCTAATTCTAGAACTGTTAATGGATAACTCAGTTTTGAGTGCAAGTTATGTTATGCGAAAGTGTTTGTAGTTAATATTACTGCAGGAATCGTGCGAAAGTCGGGTAAAGAGAATAAAACGAGGCGATTCGGGGAAATTAGATTCGATAAGAACATTAAGGGTAGACAACTGTGATTTTCATATTATGTTAAATTAGGGTCGATTTCCCAAAATACGAGGAATTTTTTTTCGTGATAGACTAATATTGCGTGTTATTGCCAATTGCCTATTTTCTAGATCGTGTTCACGAAAATTGTTCGGGTTCATCTTGCGGACGGTTTAAAGGAATTTTAGCTTTGTGATTGGTTATGCTGGAGGGATTGCTATCCCGTTTCGCGAAGTATATTTGGAGAAGAGTGTGCCGAACACACCTTAATCTGGTAATTTGAATTTCCCGGTGCACTGCTATCACCCGAGGGAGAATAACCGTGAACAACTTTGCTAAAGACTTCAGTTTTGAGTACTATCAGCCGAAAACGCATGTTGGATGTTATTGTTGAATGTAACAGTACTACTCGGAGAAATTGCTGATGGTAATTGTATCCAGCTAATACAGTGAATGTTGGGTGTTGTAAGAAATATAATTGGTGGAGAGCGGAAAACTACGGTGACGACCGGAGAGAGCGAGTATGTAGCCGGAGAATTCCTTTACTGTTTCACTTTGGCTTCCTCAAAATGCAAAGTAAAAATTATTCAAGTGCTTATAAGTATTTTGGTGTGCAATAAATGTAATGGTTGTCTGGTTTTCAAAAAACCTTTCTCAACTCATTTGTCTTTATTAAATACTAGCCGTACCCGTCGCGCGCTGCTGCGATCTCAAAATGGGGAGGGCGACATTTAAATTTTGTGACACACTTGTCTCATAATTATTCGAGTCAATCGACCCATGGAATAAAAAAGTTAAAAAAAACTCAACCCGTCATTTCACCCCCTTAGGGGTGGAATTTCGAAAAATCCCTTTCTTAATGGATACCTACACTTCAAAAAACACACCCTCTGTCAAGTCTGTAGGACCAGCGGTTTAGACTGTGCGTTGATATATCAGTCAGTCACCGAGTCAGTCAGGACTTTGAATTTTATATACACAGATTACCTTTTAAGATTGCTACAAAAATTACTAATCAATAACCTAAAGTTAATAATACCTAAAGTTAAAGTTAAATTGCTCTCTAACTTAATTTGAGTCTAGGTTGATTTCTTTGTTTTGGTACTTCACACAAAGACTGCTGCATTAAATGAACATTTAACCAATTTGGTGTATTCACAGTTCATTAGACATTACAACTCCAGTTGCAGTACATGGTTACTGAAACTGGATACACCATTACGTCACTTTTGTTTCATGTAGACAGAATGAACTGAAATAATTGGTTATCCTCTTATTCTGCTTAACGCTAAAACAGTCATATAAGCGATATTAGCGAATGGAAGAATAAAAAATTAATTATTCCAACACTATGCACAGATACCAGTGGCTTAATAATAACAAATAAATGCACTCTCGCATTCGCGGTGAGATAAATGGTCGGTGTGTGAGAGAGAAAGTATGAGGGCTTGGACGCGCGCCGTGTTACAATAATCAAAACGAAAAATTAGGTTATCACGTTTTTCCGGGAGATTTTACCTATTTTTCTCTTCATAAAAACCTTCCTCAGACTTTAACCATTACTCGAAAAAAAAATTGGCAGAATTGGTCCAGCCGTTCTCGAGTTTTGCGCTTAGCAACACATTTGTCGATTCATTTTTATTTATATAGATTATAGGTTACGCGTCACCAGTTTATAGTGTTTGTAAAACGTACGTTTATTTGTTATAGACATACTTACGAAATTAGTCAATTATTCAGGTACATTTTTAAATATTCAATTTCCTTCAATGTTAGATGCTGGTGAGGTCGTGTTTATATGGTTTATGATATTTTAAGATACAATTAAATTTAGGTAAAAGAGCATGTGCTGCCAATCTTGAGCTCTAGAAAACGCTTTTATAGTAGCAAAACAAGAGGAAATTTTTGATTTACTTTCAAACCGTACTCAACGCTAAAAGCTATTGTTTGATACCTCTATATTGACTGTGTGTTTTGACGTTTGTTTGTCTTAAAATAGCTTTCATAGATGCTTGTTAAATTGAGATTCTTTTAAGTGCTAAATTTTGTTTGTAAAGGAACAGTATAACGATGCTAAATGGCGTTAAACTTTTCTATTTTTGTATTATTCATGTGACTAATGTCAACTTAATTTCAGATAGTGATAGTTTTATTTCAATTAGATAGTGAACTAAAGTTGATTCCAATAGTGGGGAGACTTATTTATTTTAATTTAGTAACAATGTTCGTTCCACTCCGGTTTAACTATTAAATGTCATCGTACATATTTCTGCATTTGTTCATAACTTTCAGTATATTTGTTTCACCTGATTAATTCAGGGTCAGTTTTGGAAGACAACCTGCGCTAATATGATTACATTATTAAGTTGTTTTAGATCTTCGTGAGGACGTATTCTACTCATATACGTACTATCGTGTGGGCATGTTTTAACCACATGTTAACCTTCGTGGAGGTATATCCTACCCACATATTCACTATCGTGTAGGCATGCTCTAACCACATATTAACCATGGTTTGGGTATAAGCAAATAAACAAACGCAGGTTACGATAATGTTCCAGTTTCCTTAGTAGAAACATTTAAAAACACTTGTTTTTCCATCATGTTTCAGATCGTTAGCACGGTCTTATGCAAAAACGTTCCACTTTAACTAATCTTGCATGTTTTACGGATTTTACTGGTCAAGTATTGCACAACTTAGGTCAAGTGGATGCAATTTATATGAACTTTGCTAAAGCCTTTGATAATATTGACCACTCGGTTATAATTCATAAACTTGAGAATTTTGGATTTAGTGATTTGCTGCCCTGTTTTTACGTATTCTCTTGAATAATCGTTTTCAGTATGTTACATATAATAGTTTTACTTCTGATCTATTTATGGTTACATCTGGCGTATCTTAAAGGACCAACCTAGGTCGTATGTTCCTCAAACATAAGTAAATGCAAGGTTCTATCCACGAACAAATATTGTCCTTAAAGCACCAACCGTCAGGTTATCCACGTGATGTGAGCTTTAATTTGTTACCTGAATTATTGAGTGCAGTAATTAGCCTGTAATTTTAATTTTCAGTTGAATCAAATTATATTAGAATAAACTTTATAATTGAATAGTTTATTTAGTTTTCATTCTAGGTATTTAGAATATGATTTTTAAGCTTTAGTGTGTTGGTTACTTTTTCTTTAATTTATCGTTATTTTTGTCGGGTATTATGTATCTTCTACTTACACTACTAATTAATTGTTATGCTTGCTCTGTAATTAGATTTATTCTGTAGAACAACAATAAACCTATTATTATTATTAAAATGTGCCTTGCAACTGCATTGATATTAATGATTAAATGATTTTGTTTTGCACGATATACTTGTGCTGCATTCACAATTGCAGTGTTCTTAATTTTAGACTTTACCTAAACTTTGTTTTATGCTAAAATAAAAACAGTATGGGGTCTTTATAACCTTTTAGAGATAACATAGTGATCACTGACTTGCCAAAAAAACATGAATCTGGTTGCTTAAGAAAAAAATATTAGAATACGTTTATAGACCAGGAATCAGCAACAGTATGTAAGTTTTATGATAGTTTATATCAGTAATGTGTGTGGCTACCATCATGTATTAAACCGGGTATTTTAATTATTTACTTTATTATTTTTCTTCAAATTTACTTACAGATGTTTCTTTTTACTTAGACCATAAGTTAGCCAGACACCAGACCATATTTGATTTGACCTTATTCATTTTAAACTGGATGTTGAAACTTGACTTAATTTTTTTTTGCAATTGAGAGTCATAAATCTCCTGTTCCTTTCTGTTTTTTAATTTGGCAAATATAACTTTTTACTCAACCTTCATCGTGTTTTATTGACTATTGTGTGTTCTACTTGTTACTATACCCATGTAATTGCGTTTGCTCTGTTACAGCTTCACTTCCTCTTTCGTAGTTTATGGGTTGTTTTATCTTAAACTACGTGGCGCCCAATTTCTTTCTTCCCTACTACATGCAGGGTGAGTCAGCGAAAAGTTTCACCTGTCACATAACTTATTTTGCAGGTCGACTTTGATTTAAGCGTCATTCTACATTGTCATTAGTTAGGAGAGGGGGGAGGTGTCACTTAAAAACATTGAATGGCAATTCCCCACTTGTGACCCATCATTGGAAAGTGGTTGTTATGGGGTTTTTATTTACCCCTTGTGTGACCATCCAAATTTTTAACGAAATCTGGGCCATTTAAATACTCCTATATATTAAAAGTATTTTATCAAATGTTCAAAATGTTCACCACCAACCTTCATACAGATGGAAAGTTTACGTTCAAATTCCCTTCTCAAATTTGTCAATATTTATTAAGAGACATTCACTCACTATCTTTTCCCGTAACTCCTGTAAACGTTGTGTTTAAGAGCTCTCCAATTGCAACGGCATAGTGTGGTGGATCCCCATCTTGTTGAAAATAAATATCAACTTCGGAATAATTGGGGTAAGTTTCAATTGCCTCCGTCATCATGGGTTCAATATGCTTCTCCAACAATTTTAATTAATTTGTAATACCTTTAAGTCAGTGTCCAAATCCTAAAGTTTGATACGTATACTTCCACACCCATGGCTACAAATTTTAGCTACTTAATAGTTTGGGTAATAACAAAAAGATTTGGTGCCTTTTGCTCAATCGTAGATTAAAGTGGACCAGGTTCTTAAATTTATCGATTTGCCTTATTAACCAACAAAATATTTACATGTACCTAGATATGTTGGCTTTAAAATCGAGGTTGCTTCTTCCTGAAAATAATTATTAAATACTCAGAAGCCAACTTGTTTCTAAATATGGAATAAGCAAGAAAACAGTACATAATAAAAGTTAAAAGAAAATTTCCACAATAACAAAGTTTATTACACAACCTATAATTAATTATAAACAGAAATACTTAAAGCTGATGTTAGTAACGTTAAGAACTGTGAATAATTATTAATGATGTGAGTAATTAATGGAAACAGAATACCTTTTTTCTTGGTCACACTGTAGATACCGAAATGGATGCCTGCTATGCCAGCGTTTTGAAAAACGTTGCGTAATATTACTTCCAGGTTGAAATAAATCTGGATCTATATGCTTTATAATTCCCAAATGACTAAATTTGCAAGATTAAAGTGGTTTAGAATTCTACTTCCCATTAACGCAGGTTATTACCTCACTCTTAATTAATCGTAATCAGTAATAGTGAAGTTAAAGTAAATAATAAGTCGTAAACATGAAGGTAAATACAAAAAAAATGCCTGAAATGCAAACGTCTCGAACATTGCAAAATAATCTTTAAATAACTCTCCATAAAATTTATAGCACTTTTTTTTTAAATTTAACAAGCAATAATGGATGCAACATCCACCTCCTTAACGCAAACAAAAACGACGCTAAGGTCTTTGCGCATGAACATGTCTGAAACTCGAACGATATGCGTACGAGTTCTAACTAAATGCATGTTTTTATGCAACTAGATATGCAACAGACGCTGCACGAAATGCATCTTAAGTTGCCTAAATAAACGTAAATTTTATTACAAACGTTACAAGTTATCTCCATTTAAGTCATTGTCAAAAAAAGTGTGCCAATTATTTTATTACCTGAAATTTTGTAATAATGAATAAACGGTTGTCTTCAATGTGAAATAATTATGAAGCGCCACGAACCCACTCACCCAAAATTCCTGCCCAAACGCTTAACTTCTCAGGATATTGTGTATGTGACTATCTTAAGAAATGTTACATAGTAGGTTCGGGCTATCCATCAAACGTTGAGTCATGATACCTTAGAATTCCAATCGCTTAACATCGTCAGCTTCATTGAGTTGACGCACAGGCCGGCAGATGCCGGATTTTGTATGGATGAAGTTTTTGTGATCTTAATATTCGTCACACCGTTGACTACGACACTCCAATAACCCATGATAATTGATGAGTACTTACTCTGGGATTAGTTCCAAATATCACAATACAGCAATTTTAATGTCTACACTCCTCACAGGTTGTTGGGGGCGTCTCTTAATATTAATTATTGAACCAGTTGTGATTAATCTGTTTACCCATTTTGAAATATACGCATGAGATGTTTATTATTAAGTATTCTAAAAGCAGTAATAGCAGAACCATTGTTCTCATAATAAAGAGAAATAATTTATATCCTTTTTTGTAAAGTGACACTATTTACTTAGACACATTAACCTTTGTCAAAGTTTGACAACATTTTTACAAATTTCTAAGTAAAAAGCTTTGGATGGTCATAAAAGGGGCAAATGCTGTCGGATTTTAAAAAAAGAATAGTGTGAATGATGGGCAGCAAGTGGGGTACTTCCATTTAAGGTTTTTATGTGACCCCCCCTCCGCGATTAATGAGAAATGTGAACGCCTACACGAAAAGTGGCCGCCTTAAAACAAAAATCCACCTATCCCGGCTTTTTTCAGTAAATTTAATTATTTGACAGATAATCGAATATGAAACTTGTCGTCGACTCGCACTATATATTTCTGTGCTGATCTTTTTCTTTTTTTTTCTCTCTCGACGTTAAATTGAGCTGGATATTCCCCACGCTCAAGTGCTCTCTCTCTAATTGCATGGTTTGCTAGTCGTGGCGCCCTTTCTCTTTTTTTCTGTATGCGTGCTCGCGTACTACTGGTGTTCTATCAAAATTGACATCAGCATTTGACGCGCTACATATTCAAGGTGGAATTTAATAAAAATTTTAAAGTTAAAGTGCCGAATAGTAAAACCTATATCGCGGTGTTTTAGAAAATTACACCCAGGGAACCGTTGGTGGCGAGCAAAAAGGTAGTTCCAAGTATCTTTCCCCGTTTTATGCTAGAGGGCTCCGTTATGTTTACATACATTTTACCAGGATTAAGACAGGGAAGCGTTCAAAACATTATCCGATCAGGCTTAACGTATTATAATAACTGAAAAAATTTAATAAGATCTACGACCTTTCGAGGAGCCTTTCAGTTATTTGCCCGTACGATCTTCTAATGCCATTTAACCTTGTTACACATTCAGTATAATAATTATGGTCGTTTGGTGGTTCGAATTAGACATTTTTGGGCTTAGAAAACTTGAATAATTGAGTACAAATGATAGTTTGTTTACTATTGTAATGCAAATTAGCATTTTAAGCTACCAAATTGTTTGTTATGTTATTTCATACTGTACTGTAATATGGGTTTTACGGTAGAGTGTAGTCTATAGCAAAACACATTTTTACGGTAGGGTAGGGTTTTTACGGAGCAACCCAAAGCTGGATTTATTGAATTCATAAACTTCTTCTCGGGTGAGAACTTGTGCTTGTTTAGTCTGGTGACCAACTGAATGATGTTTTCAAAATGGTTTCAGTCTTGCAAATGTTAAAATATCAATATTCTCAAAGACAAGCAGCATTGATCTTATCATCGAATATTTGCTCCACAAAGAAGAACCGCAGAATTTATTGGACTAGAAATGGAACAAATTGTACTAAAACTATGTATCTAAACCGGAAAAACTACTCACCATGTCATATAAATATGCCAGTATAGCTTCCTCATCAATTATTTTCACTTCATGTTGTCGCCGCCATTCATTAAACACCTTCTATTCTTTATTGTAACGCTCCTCAGACTTGAGGAGAATAAGTTTAGCTATAGTTACTTTGCTATTTTCTAAGATTTCTTCCAAATTCTTCATATTTTCATCACACATTTTAATTTTTTTCTTGACTGATCGCTTCGCCTCGTCCGAACTAATTGATATCCGATGTACCGGACTTATAATGTAAATAACTATAACGGATATTAAAAATATGGAAAACATAGTTAATATCTACTCCATATTGTGCGTTAATAATAACAATCTTTCTAATCACATCCGTTTTGGATTTACTATCCTTTAAGGACGGACTAAAAGAAAAATCTACATTTAATAGAGATGTGGGTGAAAATAAAGAATAAATCCTGATATCAAATTGCTACAGTTAAATTGAAATACTTTAAGTAATCTCAATTCTTTTTGTCCCAACAAAAGAAAACTCAAATTGATTGAGTAATCTGAATAATGGAATCCTTTATTAAAGTACTAAACTAGCAAAATAATTTAAAAATATGTGTATTAGTCTTGACGTTTATTAAACGACCTAATTATCACATTCAGGAAGGGAATTAGCTCAATATTTCATACGATTAACATTATCGGTAGTTGATCTCTCCTTCGATAAGAATCGGGGCTATAATTGCTTTAAGCATACCAACTTTACGGTTACTAAACATGTTTGTTTTCAACAGCGTTAAAGTCCGGAAAGTAAACAATAAAGGGAAACTGCAAATTTAGCAATTAGCATCAACATTTAAAAAGCATCACTGAACAAACAGATGCACGCTCCATAATTTCCAATTTTGATTGTGTTGTCAAGAAAATTCCATTTAGTGTAAAATTGGTTTGTAGATTTCCTTTTTTTTTCCATTATAGTAATTGGTTTTAGTAGCTTAGGCTTTTAATGCGGTTTTCAACAAAGCTCTAATTTTTGTTTTTAGTATCTGTCTTCTTTTATCAATAAAGGAATAAAAATTTCTAAAGAATTCATCATTCAACATCAATTCTATATAAAGTTATTCAGATGTAACTAAGAAGCGAATCGAAACGACGAATTTCTATGGATAGCAAATGTTATCCGCTTACAAATTGATACCGGACGGTCATCTCCATATGGAAATAGTTTCAGTGCATCTGGAGACCACAGTTCTGAAATGCAACAGTGAATTTCAGGATGTCGCAAATTTCCATATATTTCATATTAAATTGAGTTTAAAGTTTACGGATTTCTATTTATCGTGGTGTTAAAATTGATTATAGATTTAGTATATAGTAACTACTTTATTATTGAATACAAGTTAATGACAATTACAATGTCTCACTAGAACTTGGAACTTGTGAATGTAGACTCTAATCATAACCATGTTAGGAGGATAATAATAATATGAAACAATATATACCAAGTTACCTCCGTTAGAAAGTTTGAGAACTATCAGTAAATTGCGTTTCATCTCAAGAGAATTAGCAGTTAATAATATAACCTCCATCTAGCATTCAATAAATAAAATATAGGATAACATTTCCTGGTGTACATTACTAATTAGTAACACAACGTCAAGTTTAATACTTTTCACAATACTCTTCGTCAATATGAAACGAAAGGTTTTCTTGCGGTTTACAGGAATTTCTTGTGCGTAGTCATTTTATTAAATACGAAATATAATGGTAAATCATACAAGCTAAATAAATACGTTTTTTTTTAATGTCGACTTTATGTTGGGGATATTCAACTAATATTTTTTTCTTAGTTTGTCCAATATACAGATTAACTCGTCATTTGTATTGAATGAGCGATGGTCCGAATTATTATGATGTGTTCAATATCATTAAATTGCAATCCGTTACAAAAAAAAACAAGAAGTTGTGAGCTTAACATTTCTACTTATTTTTATAAATGTAGGCATAGTTTAGAAAACTTTTAATGTAAACAAAATCACCAATACTTAAGAAGCGACAGCAATACTCTGTAATTTGTAACTATATTATCCAGAGTAGTATAAAATGTGCGTATTTTATACCAAATATATTATCAAAAAAATAATAATAAATGTAAAAATATATTTACCGTAGGAGTTTACATAAACTTTGTTAATAGAACTATACGTTTGAAAAAGTTGTCGGAAAAAGTACTGAAATGAGTAACGTGTATTTTTTTATCAAATTGAATATACTGCAAAATTTAGCACGGTTGTTAAAACTAATAAACTACAGAACCTGCAAGTGAGTTACAACAAATAATTATGCATAATTTTTAAACAACTGTGGGTCGGAAAGTAACCTCAATTTTAAGAAATATTTTTTCACTCATTTTTAAAGCATTATTGGCAGATTTTGAGCTTACAAGGTGTAGCATTAGCAGTGCACGTTTAATTGCAAACAAATAAAAATAAATTAACGTCAGATTGTTATAAAAAAGCAAGCAAAGCTAAATCCCATGTGAAACGTTAAGCACTAATTTAATTACTAGTCTACACTTATTGAGATCTTATTAATAAAATTTAATTACGAAATATCTTGTTAACAATACAAAAATCAGAACACCGTAAATCACATGAATTAAGTCAAAAGAACCAAAATAACTTCAACATCAACGTCAACACATTATTAGCCGTCGATCAGGAATATATTGCAATAAAAACTCAAGATTAGCTGTGCATAGAAATCTTTATTGTTTTGAATTTATCCTGTTATGATCTTTCGTCTTTCAACTGCCGTTATAGGAACTGAGGACGCATGTGGTTTTTATTATGTATTTCATTATATACACCCAACTTTCGCTACGTTTTCTTCCATAAGGCATAACGAAAACAGCTGAAAAACCAATTTTGTTCAGTATGGGATGTATGTGCTTTGTATAGTCCCTACTTAACTGTCTTACAAGATCTAAACTAAGTCAAACTCAAATACTTTACACAGCAGTGCTCGTGAAGCTACAATAGCCAACGATGCGTAATAGATAGTAGATTAGCTCCGCGTACCACCACCAGTATATAATAACAGATTTATCAGATAATACTACAACCTTCACTTAAAATTTAATAAATAATAAAGTATAAACTAACATTTTCTCGTATGCATTTTTAATAGCTACACAATGTCAAGTTTAATACTTCCCACTTTACACATTACATTAAAAAGGAAATGTAATGGGAAATTGTATAAACAATACACAGTTATTCGAAACTTAGACGGAAGGTACCTACCTTAACAAATAATGATCGTGTACACGAAAATTTGGATACTGATCTGGACTGGACTGTACTTCATCAAGCATAACTGTATACCATTTATCGGGATAAAAGTTGACATATCAAGGGAAGATATTGTATGAGACAAGGCAGATAGAACAATATTTTGTTTACCAGAACGATGCTGAACATCAAACGTAAATTGGGACAAACGAAAACTACCACCTTGCTAATCGACCAGTTGGCTCATGAAGGTTATGAATCCACTTAGTTGCTGAACAATCGGTAATAACGGTAAAATTTGTACCTTCAACGTAACCACGAAAGTTAATGCATCAGTTAATGCACGACTTGCAAAAGCAATTGTGTGTTCAAAACCATCATGGTCCTGAAACAATACTGCACTGAAAGCGATAGTCTGAATGTAAAATTTCTTATCAAAATCCGGAGACACAAGGACAGGAGTGGAGGTAATTCGCTTTTTAATTTCCAGAAATGAGGATTCGGCTTCTTTAGTCCACTTAATAGTTTGACCTTTAGCTTTTCTTTTCAAAGAGAAGTTATGGGAGCTGAAAGTTGGGCATAATCCTTAATAAATCTACAGTAGTAACTTATTACCACAAACACGCTTTATTTCGGTAGTATTCATAGGGGTGGGGAAGTTAACAATCGCTGAAACTTTTCAGGATCAGTACGAAGACCATGCAGATCAACAAGAAAACCTAAAGGTGAAAGAGAAGGTCGAAAAAATTGGCATTTCCCACGATTAATAGTGTATTCATCAATCGTTGGGCAACTTTATTTAATGTATCGATATGTGAAAATCTGGAGAGGCAACTATAATAACATCTAAATATAGGAACACTTGCTGACCTAAAAGAGAGTAACTGAATATTGTTTCCATACATCTTTGCAATGTCTGAGGACTATTGGTAAGACCCATCAGCATCACAACATACTCATAAAGACCTTTATTCGGAATAGTGAATGCGGTTTTTGCACACGACTCCCTTCCTAAAATAATTTGCCAAAGCGTTTTAGATAAATCAATGGAAGATAAAAACTTAGCCGAGAGAAATAGGTTTAGTATAGAATCGGTATGAGGTAAGGGATACGAACCTTTTTCTGTCACACTATTTAGTTTTCTTACATCATAAGAGGCTCTATAGTCACCGTTCTTTTTCTTAACTAAAAGTATAGGAAATGACAAAGGGATGTTCACCTCTTTAACCACACCTAACTGTAACATTTTATCCACTTAATGATGTAAAACTTTGCATTTTGAGTGAGATAATAAATATTGTCGCTGTTTTATAGGTAAGGCATCACCGGTATCTATACGATGTTCAATTAATGTGGTACGACCCAGTTCATGTGAAACTAATTCGGGAAACTTCAAGAGAGTCTTCTCTAGGGTAAGTTTTTGTTGAGAGGTAAGGGATTCATAAAATTCAATCATTTTAACACAAGTTTCACAAATGTTTCCAACACTGCCATGCGAAGAGGCATTGGTCGAAAAAGATGTACTGTAAGCTTTCAAACGTAAATCTAACTTAATTCCAAACATAGAACGGAAGTGCATTTCTAAAATAATACTTTGACTTATAGAAGGCACCACTAAACAACTTATCCATCGGGTAGAACTATTCAGTGTAAACGGTAATGAAATGAGACCAAGACATTCCTGCATAGCATCATCAGCTGTCCTTACTGCTACACTACAAGTATTAATATTATACTGTATTCCATTGTTCTCAAGAAATTGTTAACCTGTGTAACCTATAACTGTCGCTGTTGCACCACTATCAATAAGACAAGATAACGAATGGCCAAAAATTTTAACAGTAAGATAAAGTCTATTATAATAATTACCAAACGGAAGGGAGGCACATACTGGAGCAACTGTAGTTCTACATGAAGACATGAAATAATTATCTGTTAAAAGCTAATTATTCCACTGATCAACAGGGACTGAAAATTGAAACTTACTGCTAGAATATAAGATATTTTTAGATTTGTCTAGTTTGAGTTTAAATAAGGTCTTCACCGAGGAAATTATTCGTTGTTATTGGAGGGGGGTTGTTTGTCTGAATCGGTAGGTTTTCGATTGGTTCGCAAAGTTCGTGGATTGGTTTTCGGTACCGCACCCGTAGGGTTTGGAGCTGGACGACGAATGAAAAGAATGGCACCGCTTTGCCTATTTTTTGGATTGCAACTAGCACAAGAATTACTGTAACTTCCTATCCACCACAATTAAAACAAAAAATTTGCCGTGGCTCAGAACATTCACGATGAAAGTGTCCTTTCCTATCACAATTTCAACATATACTGGACGAAGTAACTTGAACTTCACTAACTGTATTAGGTATAGATAGCTGACTCACGGATGAACAAGCTAAATCAGGTTCAAAAAGACCAACACATTTTCTAAAAGGTGACTTACACCTGGCTGTACGAAATTTTAAATCTTGAACTGCTCTACATACTTCATTTAATTCATTAATGGACGAGAATT
The DNA here is from genome assembly GCA_036346205.1 of Vesta saturnalis. Taxonomy (NCBI): domain Eukaryota; kingdom Metazoa; phylum Arthropoda; class Insecta; order Coleoptera; family Lampyridae; genus Vesta; species Vesta saturnalis. The sequence goes on from JARFJB010002021.1 coordinate 4,505,641, forward strand.
TTTTTATACCAATGTAGGATGCAAAACATAGGTTTAAGTTTCTTTGAATTTGTGAAACAATCTCCGTTTCAGACTTAGGGATAGGTAATCTTTCAAAAAGTGCTTGAACTGCATTAATATACTTTATAACATTCTCCTCTACACCTTTATAACCTTCTAACAAAAGATCACGCTCATAATCAAAAGGCTAAAAATCTCTTTGAAGTAACGGAACCAATTCTGACCAAGTACTAACTGTATGTTTTGTATTTCTAAACCACTTTAAAATTATACCCGAATATAAATCTTGTGGTGACACGAACAAATTCACATGTCAACGCCTTTTCCTAAAAATGACATAACACTTTCACGAAAATTTAATTCCCCATTTATACACTGGAACTTGTTTTGGACTAAACGAAGCTGAAGATGTATCATGAACTGTAGCAACTGAACCATCTGTACATACGTCTACATCTGCACGCCCTAACAAAATAAATCAGATATAAATATAAATCTGAAATGAATTTCGCCTTACTTGATTTTGTATTATCATTAAATGGACAACAATCTATTCGTCTCTTTAAATGTATTAAACATGATTTAAATCTTAAACAATCGTTAACTGTAGGAGGTAAATCATTATTACTTAAAGCTGTAACACTTTCATCAAAAGTCTTTTGAATTTCTGTAATTTCGAAATTTAAATCTGAATGTATAATAAATGTTTCTGTTACTAAAATACCTATTTATTTCAATATTGAGCATTCATTCTGAATTATAGATACGTAAAATTCACAAAAATGCAATAAGATAAACACAATAAATGTAAATATAAGGCATAAAACAGCTTACATGAATGTAAATCCTGTAAATGAAAAAACATACACTGTAAATGTAATACAAACACCGACTGTAGCTACATCAACCCCCAAGCTGTGTAAAGTCAACTTAAAACAAATAAAAAATTTGAGGGAATACTAAAAAGGTAAGTTACACCACGGTCTAGCTCAGCAAGGTATAATAATTACGAAACTTACTATAGTTGAGAACTCTTTAACAGGTATTTTTTTAAATATATAAAAAATTGAGAAAGTTGTACATTAATACTGTAGGTAATCTTCGTGACGTTATACACCACGCTTTTGCAACGATACGAAATTCGTTAACATAAGAGCAAAACTTAAGATACGAAATGCACTGAAACGCAGAAGGTACGAAAATGAATTACGTGAACTCGCTTTTGCGCAAAGAACAAAATTGGTGTGACTAAAATAGCCCTTAAAACAGTAACTATATATACGGAGGTACTCATAATTATGTACACTAAACAGAAAATATACACATATAGCAAAATTTAATTATTGAAAGAAAAAAGGGACCAACGTAGTGTAAATATATTTACCAATAATAACACAAATTAGAAACATAAATTAAAGCACGTTACAAAACATATCAAAAAATAATTAAAAAAAATGTAAGAATATTTAATCAGTAAGCATTTGCTTAAACTCTGCTAACAAAGCTATACGTTCGGCAGAGTTGCAACTGAGAAACGTAAATCTTTTGTTTGTCTTTTCGAGCATAGCTCTTACCTTACCTAAAATGTAAATTTTGTAAGGATGTTTTAAGCTGTCAGACCTATTTAGTATTACATTATATAAATAACGTATTTTTGGTATTGTGTGAATGAATACTTGTACACAGTTTTTGTGTATTTCATTAGTTAGAATTGATATGGCACTACTTCTGGCGAGACGTACTATATTATTTATGAAAATATTTCGTTATAGGGGAAAAATATTGGACTTTCAAAAAATAAATTTTTCAAGAAAAATAAATAAAGGTAAAAATTTTGCGCACGGCTACTGGGCTTTTCTACTAGAAAACGGCAACCGATATCACCAGACATAAACATTCGAACGAGTATAAATGAAAGATTTTAGTATAAAGGAGATAGAGGTCATTAACGTGTAATGGCGTAAACACATGTAAATCAATTTTTAAGAACATTTCAGCTGTAAAATGAACTTTTGTAATGAAAGGAACGTTCAAATGCGGTATTGAGGGTTTTGCTAGACGGCTTAAAAAGACAAACAGTTTAGTTTGCGGTGATATCGAATTTAAACTTGTTACGAATTAAAAGTATGAGAGAAAGAATGCATTTTGTAGATTCTCGAATAGTGTTGATGGTATAGCCTAAAATCAGTTTTTGTACGGTTGCGGCCACGGAAAAATTACCACTTACATTTATCGTTTTTTGAAATTTTTGAATAGTGTAAAAGGACTTTTTCTGTCAATAAGACGTTCATTTACGGTGGTGCGTCATAATTAATGTCAGAGTGGCAGCCTATTTTAATAAGTCGTACGCCAATGATTTTCTATTGACTTACAATAGAAAAATGATAGTGGTAAAATTTCCCTGTCCGCAATTGTACGTTCTGTAAAACATGTTTTAACCCTCAACTGGTAACACACGTCTGAAAGACGCGCCTATTTTCAAAAGGACTCGTAACTTGACGTGGCGCTGGCAGTGTTGCCTGTCACTCAGTGTATTCTCAGATATGACAGAACCGACATCGCCCATTACAGTTTGGATCACGCGACCTACGTTTTGTGATTCTGAAACACATTTAATTGAAAAGTAGTGCGTCTCAGAGACGTGTGTTACCAATAGTGAACTAGATTTTATGCGCCCCAGAGACGTGTGTTACCGATTGTGGTGTAATTTTCACTGTGGACGGATACTACTTGACACTTCATAGGTGAGTATTTCCAGTTAAAAACTGTTTTTTCCCATCAGGATTTTGAAAGTCATGAGTGAAAGTCGAGACAGGAGAGGTTAACCATCAGTAATTTCTAGTAATTCAAAAGCCCTACTCATTTTTTTCGATGACTTGTGAAACCCTTTTATCAATCAGGAAGACACTTTGCATCCTATCTAATGACAGTATACATCAAAATTTTCGTGTCTCTTCCAGAAATGTTTTCTGCACGAACAATAAAAATCATGGCAATGGTTTCTCTACCTGAGGACGACGCAGAACCTAGTGATCAAGATTTCGATACTGATGATTCTTTCACTGTTGAAGATGAATTACTGGAATGTTCCGATCACGATGTCGACTCTGATGTCGATGAGCCAGTTTAGGAAGATGATCGTCATTTCGAAGGGAACGATTTGCATTCACCGCTCTATAATGCACCTGGGGAAGCAAGCAGTAGCAACATGAACACAGAAGTGGTTATTGGTACACCTGAGGAAGTTTCTAATCCGAATGATACTCAGCAGCCGAAATATTATTATGGAAAAAACAAATGTTTCATTTGGAGTGCTAATGAACCGAAATCTTCAAGAACTCCGGCAAAAAATATTATGAAAATGAAGCTTCCAATGTTACGACCAATCGCGAAATCACTTGGAAAAAATCCAAATATTGAAGAAGTTTGGCGTCTTCTGTTCGATGGAGATATAATTGATGAAATAGTAAAATGGACTAACCAAAAAATGGCAACAATGAGAGAAAAACTGAAAGACCAGCAATCTGTGAACTATAAAGACACTGATACAATTGAAATTGAAGCTCTTATTGGACTAATGATGCTATGCGCTATATTCAAGTCAGGAAGAGAAGAACTAGCCTCATTATTCTCCACAGGACCATCTGGACGACCAATTTTTAGAGGTGTCATGTCTTTGAAAAGATGTCTCACTTTATTACTAGCGTTGAGGTTTGATGATGCTAACACAAGGAAAGAGCGAAGTAAAAGTGACCCCGCTGCCGCAATTTCATTTTTATTCTATAAATTTGTGAAAAAGTGCCAGAATGCACTTGAGATAGGGAATCATGCATGCATAGATGAGATGTTAGTTGGTTTCAGGGGAAGGTGTCCCTTTAGAATCTATATGCCGAATAAACCGGCAAAATATGGATTGAAAATTTTATGCCTGACAGACGCGCATACGTCTTATTTGTACAATGCCTACCTCCTATACCTAGGCAAAGACAGTGACCGATTCACATTGTCGAGTGAGGAGAGAAAAATGAGTAAACCTACACAGAGTGTCATTCGCCTATGCAAGCCTATCGCAAATTCAAATGTAAACGTAACAGCCGATAACTGGTTTTCGTCACTGGAGCTAATTACCGAATTGAAGAAAATCAATTTGACTTACGTTGGCGCAATGAGAGCCAACAAAAGAGAGATCCCACCAGAATTCCATGCCAATAGAAGAAGAACGGTAGGGTCATGGTTTTGCATCAGATGTGACAATGGTGTCTCATGTTCCAAAGCTGAACAAAGCAGTGAATTTGATTTCATCAATGCATAACTCAAAATTCACGGATCAATCGAATAATAAACCAGAAATAATCAGCTTTTATAATTCCACTAAATCGGGTGTTGATAACTTGGATGAAATCATCGCAAATTATTCACCAAATAGAAGATCCAGACGTTGGCCTCTCACCATATTTTATAACATGATTGCTGTAAGTGTTGTAAATTCTGGCAAAGCGTTTCGAATTTATACACTCACTAGCCACGACACTAATAAAAAACCAAGCTCAACGACGATTGTCTATTCCCAATCTTCCTGATGGTCTCAAAAAAGTTATGACCGATATCCTAGGAGAAGAGGGGCCAACTACTACTCGCAGGGAAATATCGGACAAACTGCCAAAACGGAAAACTTGCAGGTATTGCCCGTATGAGAAAAGGAGACAAACAGCCTACAATTGCATAAAGTGTGATAATCCGTGCTGTTTGGAGTGCTCAAAAAAAATATGCAATCAATGTGCTTCGACTGTTGTATGAACTTTGTTTTGCTTTTATGAGTTTTGTTTTTCTTTTCTCAATTTTTTTTTCTTCATTTATATTTTTCTGATCACTGTTCATTGCATATGAATGTCATTCTTTGCTTCGAATTACATATTTTCAAATTGCATGGTATTTACAAATCATTATACAATAAAAAATTGCGTTCATTCACTTGTATTATTGACATTTTTGTTTTATATTCCATTTGACTCACATTGATAATATGCTAAACAAATTGTTGAAATTATTCAAATGATGAAATTTTAGTTTTTTCACGAATTGATTCAATAAACGCACATTGAAAAAATAAAAATGCCGTCAACATCTGTGAGACGTGTGTTACTCATAGCGTTTATTTTGGAGATGTTACCAGTTAAGGGTTAAGAAAATCGTGGACAATTTCTACACCATGGTTGTCACATTTTTATAAAATTCAGCTGTTTGCATTAGTTTGTTGCTACGAGTAGTTTAAATTAGTTTAAAATGGTAAGACGTACGTACTTTATATCATTTTGTTCAACTTTGTATGTGAATGTGTAAACATATTTCTTACATACACAACTGAGCTAGTTGGATCTGGCAGGTAATAGGTTCGATCACCGCTATCGTGTACCTTGCGTGAGGTTCTTTATGAGGTGTTCCTCACACACAGGTGGGGTTGGTTATACCTTCCTCCTCAAAACTCCAACTCCATTTCTTCCGATATTATCTTGACCGCACCCATCCCTAATCCCACCATGCTTGTATACGTTATGTATATGTGTATGCTGGGATTTCATCGCTGTAGCTGAAGGAGCGTAAAAAACTCGAGCCTTCTTCTCTGGGGAGGAAATAAAATACTTTGCTTTTCTTTCTTTTCCTTTACATATACAATCAATTTTGAAGAAAACTTAAATAATTACCAATTTAATTTCGTAAAGTGTAAACATAAATGAACTGTAGGCATTTAATCTTGGAATAAACTATAGCGAAAACAGTAGCTTAAGGATTTACCCAGTGTCCCTGCCAAGGCTTTGTGCGAAAAAAACGTTGGCCCACTTTTGATAAATCGTGAGCTAAACGCTCAAAGCTAAAATTGGGCGGGTATCCCAAATTAAAGCTTTAATTTTTATGTTTATTTACAAGTTCTCTTCAACAACAGTCTCAAGGCTTACCGCTTCCTTAAAAGTGTTCTTTCTATAGAACCTTGTTGACGTCATTAAAAAGAAAGACTTTTTAAACGTCAAAATGTCAAAAATTATAGAATAATACGAAACAGTACAGCGTCGAACTAATTCGTGCCAATTTTAATTTTATAAGGAATCTTAATAACCCACTCAAATTGCCAAAGTAGATCATGGACTTGTTTCAACATACTTGTTAGAGCTTACTTATACCTTCTGTGTTGTGTACGCATTTGGCTACTTTCACCGAAACGAGACGCGTTAGACAAATCAAGTACGTCAAGTTGTATTGTTCGAATGGTTGATTGACGCGCTGAGGCTACCCATAATCGCCCCAAGTCGCACCTACTGTAAACACTAGTGTGTTGATTTAATAAAAGTTTTCCTACTATTTTGTTGTCGATTACTTTCATATGCATATCTTGTGTGTGTGTGTAACCTTCTCTTTCAGGAACCTAGTTAACTACATATCTCATCGTGCATAAATACTCCTCCGTGTTATAGGTTAACTTTGCCTATTTTGAGTTTTGAGAAAATATCTCCCTTTTGTGTATTTACTTAAAAACTCGTGGCGTCCAAATTTCTCTCTTTCATTCTACATATACATATTTCTTCCCCCCCTCTCTTTTGCATACGTGCTCAGTTTTGTGCCCGCTATAGAATGTTTACTGCAGACGGTACAATGGATGGCGAGATTGGACGTAGGGTCAAAGCAGGAAGGAAAATGATTTGAAGTATGTGGACGATAATGAGAAACGAAAGCATGAGCCTAGCTGCTAAATGAGCAATTTATAATGGCGTGTTTGTCCCATAAAAAAATGCCGTGGGAACGAGATTCCTGAGAAGCGGATGTGGTAAAACGAAAAGGGACAAGATTAAGAATGAATGCATAATGACGAAGTGTGGCGAGGAAAAGACGAATCTAGCGGAAGCTAGGGAGGCATGCAGAGATAGGAAGGCAATGAGAAAGATTGTGAATGAAAAATGAATAAGAGGCAGGGATTGTTTTGCCTACTCCGCAAGGGAATGGTGTGAAGGTTATGTTATGTTATGTTATGTTGTTACCCAAGAAAGAAAAAGAAGCGCTAAAGATGAAAAAAGGATATACACTTGTAGCTTATTGTTGGATGCAACAAAAGGTTTGTGGCTAGCTGCTCGAGTCAGTATGGATCGTGGGTCAACGATAGTTGTCAAGAAAAAGAAGAATTAAGGGCGCCAGAAGCTTAATTGTATATTTTTCCGACGCACAACGAACCTATAAAACTGCGTAACACTACACCAGCTTCCATAGTAATCTTTTGCCCGTAAGCGTACTCCAAAGGAAAGAGAGTAACAATAAAAAAAGAGGTTAATTAAGTAACTAAAATTAAAATGGATGACAATAATATGTATTAGTTTATATTTAATTAAATTTATAAGAGAAAGAAAATTAAATATCTAGTTTGGGTTTTTTACAAGCAAAATAACAAAAAAAAACCAGTAGCGCGAACAATAGACGTCCATAAAAATTAACAACATAATCATAATATGAAATCATAAAACCCAGTGCTCGGATAGGCCTCGCAGAACACGAATGGTAAAAACAAAACTTAATAAATAAATCTGTATAATACGCCAAGAAATAATTTATTTTAGCCTCACACAAATAAAATAACAAAAAAACTATAATTTTACTTATAACAAAACTGCAGATGTTCGAAACTCACATATGCCAAAAAAAATAAAAGAGAAATAAAAAAGGACATCAGTAACAAGTATTTTAATACTTAAACGTATAAACTATGCTTTATACGAAAACTATACTTCATCAGCTAATTTGATAAGACAACATAAGGGTAGATAGTTGGACGTAAAAAAATACGTATTTACCAAAAAAAAGGGAGGAAGTGAAGTGACACAAATAATTAATTAATTTGGGAAAGTAAGTAGTTACACAATAATGTAATGCATTCAAGTAAATTTTCTTGTGGGGTACAAAACGTATACCAACGGATGAAATAAACGATAACCAAAATTGCAGATGTAGCGACGATGGACAATTACATAACACAGATCTGACCTTAAGTGAGTACTCGTTGCACAAGTTGTTGTACCGCAGCTAATAATCGGTAGGTTGTCATAGAGAGCTTATTGTAACAGTGGTGTATCGTGGTACTATAATGAATCCAACACGACAATTAGAGTTTACAATAAATTAGTTCCGTTACAGATATCCAGAACTAAGCAGGGAACGTACCTCTAAAGTGTAGTTCGAGCCTTAGGAGAAGGTATCGAAACAATCAAAATTTCGAGTGGGAAATAACAGTAACAGTGAGGTTGTAGTAAGTTCTACGGTGGAATGCAAGCCCAATAAAGAACTTGGCTCAATTGGTTGTTTTAAATCCTCAATTCCTTTCGATATAGGGCGATTTTTAATAAAAATCGTTTCAAAGAAAAATGAAATCAACCAAACCTAACACTTCAAACCTTGAATCCAGCAATGTCAATTGTTAGTGGAATCATAATAACTAATTTGCAGAAAATTGACAATTAAACGTAACAATGTTGGATCAATTGTGGAACAAAACGTGGGGACCTAATTTATTTTGTGATACAATGTACAGAGATAAATTCAACCAAATAAAGCAATTTATATGATTCGACTTAAAATTAACTCGTCGACATCATAAAAGATCTGATAAGTTTGCTGCAGTATCTGAATAAATTATGTGCTATAAACCAGGAGCACATATTACAACTGATGAACAAAAGCCAGATTTGCATTCACCCCTGCCGATAAATTTGGTATAAGTTTTAGATTGCAGCTGACGTTGAAACAAAATATATGTTGAATGGATTTCCTTACTTGGGCAAGGACGATTCAAGACCAACCAATATGTTATTATCTGAACATATTGTGATGAAATTGAAGGAACCCTTTCTAAAAAAAGGGGAGGAATGTAACTGTAGATAACTTTTTTGCATCTCTCAATTTGGCCAAAAGCTTGCAAAAGGAGTCGACATCACTAGTTGGAACTGTGTACCGAAGTAGCAGTTGCTATAAAAAATCGAGAAACGATTAGGTTTTTGTATGAGACGATATTTCTCTAACAAGTTATTAAGCGAAAAGATCGAAAAATGTGTGCATTCTCAGTGGTACCCATAAATTTGCAACAGTTGATGAGGGACAGAAAAGACTACCAGAAACCGTAAAATTCTACAACAATACTAAATATGGGGTAGATGTTTTGGACCAAATGGCAAGGAATGATACATACAACCCAATCGCCTTCCAGCAGGTGGCCTCTACAAGTATTTCCCAACATACTTGATTTAGCTGCAGTAAATACGTGGATAATTTACAATCTATGTACTAATGAAAAGATAAGTCGTCGAGAATACATTTTGAAACTCTCCGATGAACTCAAGAGTGAGTATTTGGGAAATGCGTTGGCATGATAACTAAAGAATTATATCGTCCCCTTAATATTACAACTAGGTAACTTGAAAATGTTAAATTTTCAGGACAGCAATTTTAAATTTCTGAAAGGGAAAAAAATGCGTTAGCCCCACAAACTGATTTGGTTTTGAGGATAAACAGTAAGTGGGTCAATTAAGTTTCATCTTGGTTATGTTTACATGTTGCAGTATTGTGCTTTGTGAAAAATATTTGTTTATGAACAAGTTATCTGGTTGTAGTAATAAAAACATCAAAAAAAACCAAAGATGTCTAGTTTTAAAGTTGGGAATAATTAAGAAATGCAGATAGCAAAGTAAACTTTTATTCATCAAGTGAGCTTAAGAGCGAATTTACAAAGTAAGAAATACTTTTTTTACAAAAGAAGAAAAGGTTTTTCAAAAAAATTTTCAAGGAATTTTACCTACTCGCTGTCGCTCAGTTCGCTACCAGAATGCACAAGTGATTATTTCGTCCCAGATTTGTTCTCTAAAAAGGGCAGGCTTTCATAATAGGGTTTAAATTCAATGCCAATAGCAGCAGGAGTTGTTCTAAACAACCACAAAAGATCGGTATATGGAGTTGGGAACGAATGCTCCGGAAAAAGGTGATTTTGTTTTCCGATTACAATTTAAAGTTCTGAACTCTTCATCATAGTATTCTTTAAATCTTAAGATGAATGGTCTAGATTTTGTAAAGTTCATGTAACAAACTTTTTGCCAACGTACCGGTTTATTATTGTCGTCTTTTTGTCTGAAAGTCAGGTATCGTTCTGCATGAGTTTTCCAATCTAATACATCCGTGTGACTTATTTCGTGAAGAATATAGGGTTTGTCTCCATTTCGCTATGTCCGACCACTAGGAACATAAGATCTACATTTTCCAAGTGTGGGATTTCTTGCACAGCCGTCAAGCACATACTAGCTACGCATTTGTTCAAATTCTGTCCCCCAAATCTGTCGCTGAAACACTGAATCTGAGATACAGAATCTGGCAACAATTTAAAGTAACTGTAAAGACAAGTTGCAATTTCACAACTGCTGTCAACTTCTGTCCATATAGAACAGTCTCCCTGTTTGTACACGGTGGTATAAATAGTAAAATTAAATACCTTAAAACGTTGTTTATACAATAACGCATTATTTGTCGGATCATTTGGTACTAGAAGCACTTGTTGTAAGTCGAAATTGCAACTGATGATTTCTCCGTTAGAATCTTCTGCCTGCTGTTTGCTTAATCTTTTTTCTTGACGGCTCTGTCTTTTGCTGCGATATGGGCTAGGTATTCAGTCTCCATAGCAATTTTATCACTTGAGGGGCAATTACAAGCAATGCAAACACGACAATGATCTTTACGGGGCCTGTAAAACCCCAGGTTATACTCCTCTGAAAACACCTTCCTGTAAATAGCGGAGCTAGCTGCTGGTTAGTTTTTCTCCAAGCATTCGGTTTTGTACAATGAGTACATAATTGTTATATTCAGATCTGAAAATAAATATTTACGCTGAGTTTTTGCACCACAATAATGCGAATACAATACCGGGAATTTTTCAATGTGGTTTCTCAAGCTAACCAGCATTTCAGGAGGTGTAATCTTTTCAGTGTGTTTTAGTGTTTGCCTCGCTGATCTTCAATACTTGTATTTTCTTCTGTTCTCTTTTGCATGGCAATGTCCACAACTCCTTTTTTAATTCCAAGCGTGTTGATAAACATTGTTTTGCATACCTGAATTTTATTGCTATTTACCGGTAGAAAGAACATAATGGTACTTTGGCGGCTGGAGTTCTTTTTGGTGTGCCATTTTTTTTTTGGTTATTTTCGGTGTGACTATGAATAAAATCACGTTTCCCTTCACAAGACCTCAACTGATAATATCTTCGAAATAGAAAACTCTTTCACTACATTTTCTCTACAAGTAGCTGGGCAAGGACGTTTTATACAAACTCCAAGCACGCGCTTAACCCCAGAGGAGACATACGCTTCACCACTCCTTCGTCTTGTCTTTGCAATATGTCTTTTCGATCCTTTTCCTTGGTTTATCAGTCTTAACAGGCTGCTCTTCCATGCCATGCAACTCACTGTCATTGCCTTGAAGACTTAACTTTTCTGGAGCGAGGTCACTGCCAGAAGAATAATCTGAATTTGTATTGTACTTCGAATGGTCAGGAGAATAGGGCTCAACGTCCGATTCCCGTTCTTCAAAAGACGGATAAGAATCACTTGGACCAGCCACATATGCCACACCTCTAGCTGAATTTTTTGTTGTATTATTCTGACCTAAGAAAGGAAAAACCGGTTGGTACCTTTCAACTACTTTCTTAATTTATCAAATTAATAGTATGTTGTGAAGAAGCTTACAGCTTGTTCCCAACCAACACTGTACTGGTTATGATTTGAACTGGTCTTCACAGTCTAGTACGCCAGCTTATTGAAAAAAAAAACTAAATTGCTAATACGAATTCTAGGTCAGCGAACTATAAATAGTACTTAGTTACCTTCAGCTATCTCCTCCCCTAGTAAAGATTTTTCTTCATATAAATTAGCCTGAGAGTCTGCAATATCCTTTAGTAGCAAATTTTTATCAATTTCAATAACTGAAAATAAATGAAAAATGTTAAAATACGCTTACAAACCCACAGAAGTTTATTGGGTTTAGTTATGTTTCAATAATTAAATTACCCAAACTAATCAGTAATGAGAATGAGAAAACATACCCTAACAACTACAGTGCCAAGCTTTTAAGAGAGTTTATAATAGTAAAAATAGACATAATTGCATTACCTTTTGTTTTTTAGAATTCCTTACGTGCCAAACCTAATACTCGTTTACTTCCTTCCGACACTATTAGCTTAATTAAGGCCACCTTCAACGAAAACTAGAGTTACGATATGAAAAACAAACATCTACCTGGAACTGCACAACTAGATATCTCATAGAGATCACGAAAGTGGCAATGGCTAAGTCAAGTTAACCACGTTCTAATGTAGTAGTCGAACTGGTATAAATGGTAATCGTATAAAATATAAAAAGTGTTTTAAATAATATTATAAAGTAATAAGAGTAAAAATTTCTCCGAAAACACAAATCTTTAAACTAACTGGAGATACTAACCATTCACCACAAATAATGCCTTTGTCCCAGTCGGTAAATTAATATAGGGCCAGTCTTTTGATTTGCTTGATTACCTCAACTTCTGCTTGATTACTTCCACTGAACATAAATAATAAAAATGTAATGTAATACTAATAAAAATGATCTCGGACGCTAAGTTACTTTTAATAATGCTCGGAATAACTAAACCGAGGTTGTTTACAACAATAAAAATTCTATCAAAATGTAAAAAATAAAAAAATATACAGACTATGTTTATTAACAGTTAAAATGATAGGGTTAAATAAAATATATCTTAAAAATAGCCTTAAATTACTAAAAAATCATTGAACATAAAATACCTGTTCGTAAAATCTTGTACACAAACTTTTTTAATAACCTCTGGTATCTAAATGATTACGGAAATTTCAACTGAGGTGATGTCATCTTTGCATCAATATTGCGCAATCTCTTGTAATAATGCTTTACGTAGTAAGTCACACCCAAAACTGGAATTTTATTTCTTATAAATTTTCTTTATGAAATGGAATAATCCGTTTAATGCATTATATTGAAATTTTCCAATAAAAATTGTAATCATAAAATGAAAGCGTACGCAACAGTAAAATTAAATGCGTATTTAAAATGTAATCAAAGTAAAAATAAAAGAAAGGAAAGTAGAATAAAAGTAAAGTAAAAGTGTCTGAAAAGAGCAAATGTTTTAATTTTTAGTATTACGAGTTAAAAGATGTCTTACCATCAAATTAATGGCAATTGCACAAAATTTAGGTGAAAAACCCAAAAAAAGCTTTCTGCTTCTCACAATCTTCATCAGGAAGTGAAAAAAAAATGGATCCTTTGAAATTAGACGAGGTAGTCGTGCGCGAAAGGATTTGCACAAAGAATTAAGTCAATGATGCCGCGTTGCGCGAACGTATTGAGCAGAAAAAATAATTTGAAATGGGAGTATAAACCATTAAGTTATATATATATATATATATATATATATATATATATATATATATATATATATATATATATATACTTAAGAAGATATGCACTTAAGTTACACCAAAATGCAAATTAATTAAAAATTTTTCTTATATTTACAACTGAATGATCGAAAGACATTAAATTGCGGTATATTTAATACAACTCCAAATGGGTTGTTACAACGTGTACAACTAGACATCTCAAATTGTACAGCTATTGTATTGAACCGTTGACGGAATTTGAACTTGTCTAGCTGTAACATTAAAAATAGCGCAAAAAATTCTTTAATAACTAGATAACTCAAAATGCTAAAAAATATCTATTTATATGTAAACAAATTATGCCGCATTTCTAATGTTAAAGTACCTTTGATGCACATCTCTATGTTGAAATTTCCTAATTATCGTCTAAAGGCTTTAATTTTCTCTTATTTTATCACTCTGTAATTTTCAGTTAAAATTAAAAAGGTGTATCCATTTACAAAGAAGTATTTAATTTCACTACCTGCTTTATATGATCACCCTTTAAAGAAAGAAGGAGATAATGTTAACGTAACAGAGCAAAGAAAATTAAATATTTTCTTTTACGTTGCAGCTTCTCTGATATTTGATTACAGAAAGTAACCAATTAGGCTTTTGTTGACTTTAGCACGTTCTTCAAAAAATAAACTACCACTTGCCAATGACACTTCTATCCTCGAATTCTCGATCATTTCGAACAAACTTCATTTCTATTAAAAGTTTCTCTGAAATACAATTTTTTTAAATTGTAAACTGACTACCTTCAAGCAGACTTTCCATATCAAATTTAAATGGAAAAATATGACAAATATTTGATATTCTAATGGCATGGTTTTGTACTATACATTAAAAGGTATAAGGTGTGGTTTATATGCGAAAAAAATCATTTTACTACAATTTAGTTTGTAAATTGAACGAGCAATATTTACAGTTCAATTTAGAATAGTGCAACGGTTTTATATTAACCCATTATCACAAAACCCCTTAATTTTCCTGAAAAGATTAATTGTGCCGGCTTCCCACACGGCCGATTAAATTTTCTCGCTTGACGATGAAATAAACTCCATTTACTTTTTTCGTTACAATCAAATACAATCCAATATTTAATCGAAGTTTGCCATTACCATTTTTACGCCTAATACAGTCTCTTTGTTGACTAAACTCACAAACTTGATAAATAAACACAAATTTCAATTTTCAAATAGAGTTAGCATACTAATTGCATTTGTAATTGAATGAAATTGTAAATGAGCAATCAACACGCGTGAACACTGAAATACCAATGTTATTCGTCCACCAAAATTTATAGGGTACGCTGTGGTCAAAAATGCCTTTACTCACTTTAAGTTACGTTTTAAATATGTGGTAAAACTCGGTTTATAAACAAAGTATGATTTAATTGTGACGACGAACACAATTCAACAAGAAATTTACAGTAACTGTGTATGCGCAACTTAGGCCAATATTCGTTTTTATGTGTAGTATAAAAATCTAAACACGCACGACATTATACATGGCTGAATTAATAGCTGGAAAGGCAAAAAATACCCTCTTTAATAACAATCATTGATAAAATGACCTAACATTGCAAGAGGAAAGATTATTTAGTAATACTCCTGAAAGTAGCTGATAAGGGTCTGCGAGAGATGAGGTGCTAAACTTTATGTCATTAACGTCATTATCTATGGCTCCTGTGCAATACGTAGAACGCTTGTGACTGGGAGGCTTTAACCCAGCAACTACTTAAGTAACTAGAACACTTTGGATGCGTGGTCAGAAGGTTTACCGTTTGCATTAGGTTAGTATAAAAGTTGGTAATCATAAGCCCTTTTAGTAGGTTATAAAATACAACCCTAAACATTCAAAAAGAGCGTAAACAAAAAAAAGCTGAAAGAGAAAATCTTAATTAACACATATACAGGGTGTCTCAAAAGTATAGAGACAGCTTAACTATAGCTTCCTTAGGTTAAATGGGATCGATTAAACCAAACATGCCTTAGTACAAATGTGATTCCCGAAAAAGTTACAGCGCTTTAAAGTGATAAAAAACACTTAACATTGGATATTCTTCAGAAATGACATTATGTATCAAGTTGTAAATTCGAAACATCCACTTCGGAGGAAGCTGAATATTCTCAGTTTATGGGCCATACTTCATATGGTAGAGGGCGCTATTGGCATATTTTTCTTCGTATGTTTCTTATGATCAATACTATCGTTTCTGCGGGTAAAGTTTATGACGAAGAAACTAATCTTACATAAAAAAGCTGTACTAGTTTGATATCCACAAAATGTGTCGTTTTCAATAAAAACGCACCTAAACATTTTAATTAACTAATTTAAAGTTATTCACGAAATACGATTGTATCAAGTTACCAATAACTAATGTTACTGAATTTGTTAACGTATTTGCAAGTTGTAATCTGTCAGTTATTTTATATTAAACCGTTTTATTGTTGTTCTACTGAATTATTATCGAGTTTATTGTTGTTATTAAAGTTTCTGTTCATTTTTCTTGTTCCCGCTCTGAATACCTTTTCTTGTTTTATTGTAAAATGCTCCATTACAATGCATTTTCCAACTCTGAGATGGCCAATATGGTTGCGACTTATTGCCAAGAACCATTCAATGGAGGAACTTCAGCAAGAAGGTGTAATGAATTGTACCCAAATCGTCGCCAACCCAACTGAAAATGATATCAAACTTTATTCCAACGATTAAAAGAACATGGGAGCTTTAAAGCGAGATATCATGCTGGACGTCCAACTTCTCTACCTCTTGGGCAGGAACAAGACATTTTACGTCGAGTTGAAGAAAATCCTGAAATCAGTATTCGGCAGTTATCTGCAATTACATCTGTACTCCGGGTGTCCATCCATTCATTCATACATACATTCGTGCCCAACTTCTGCATCCGTATCAACATTTAAATGTACAGTTGTTGCCGACTTATTTCCCACTAAGATTTTTTATTTTATGATTGTGGACCTGAACAGGCTAAATTTGGCCTATCGTGCTAAAACACTCAGGAACACATAGGAGGATTGATAGAGGGATAATGAATTGCCAATAGATGCCTATGAACAGCTACCTTAAATTTCATCTCATATCATAAGTGAGAGAAAAGCAGGAACTAGAGAGATCATTCCAGAGTTTAGAAGCCGTGTAGAAAAATGTGGATTGCGCCCGTTTGGTACGACAAGTGGAGATTTGTACTGCATACTGATGATGTGAACGAGCGAACCGAGTGTTTTTCGCAAAGATAGCCCGAGATGGTATCAAAGAATATAATACAGCAGCACAATAACCGTTGTAATAACGATAATACAAAGGAAGAACTGAAACCATCCTTCTACGCTCAAGGGACTGTATGAGAGAAGTTAAGGACGGGTGATTTATAAGCCTAATCGCTCTCTTTTGAATACGGTCAATGATATCGAGAGCGTATTGGGGAGCACTAACTCAGAGGTGAGAACTATATTCCAGATGAGGTCGAATTTGGGCCTTATACAGCAGAAGGAGTTGTCGAGAGGTAAAGTACTGCTTAGATCTGCACAAAAATCCCATTTTTCAAGCAACTTTTTTGGTAGCTGACAGAAGATGGTCAACCCATGAGAGATTTGAAGATACAGTCATACCCAACAGAGTAATATAGCCTGAAAACTTAAGAACTGAGCCATTCATCCTTCTAATACTACTAATTCATAACAAGAAATGATCGACTTTTTTGGCGGACACAAGGCAACACTGAGTTTTCTTAGCATTAAATTTAACTAGATTATTGCTTCCCCATTTGAGAATACGTTCAATGTCTTTGTTGATTGAATTTGCCATTTCAGATTTAACTCCTTGATTTGACATAGAAGGTGGATTATCACTATGAGTAGACTGAGATGAGCTACAGTGAAGGGTGCTACCGTCAGCAAAGCAATGGATGGGGTTAGTTATTGAAGAAATAAGATCATTTATGTACAGCAGAAAAAGTGTAGGCGCTATAACGGATCCCTGTGGTAAGCTCGCGTTAGTCCTAACTTCTTTTGAAAAAAAGCCATCAACTACGGCACGTATTCGTCTTTTATCAAGGAAACTAGAAACCCAGTTGATGAGCGTATCATTTAACCCAAACGAGGTGAGTTTGGCAAGTAAACACTTATGCCAAACTTGGTCAAATGACTATGAGATGTCTAAAGCGACTACAACTGTTTTACCGGACTGCTCTACTGTATTGTTCCAAACTTGGGTCACACATGAAAGAAGATCACCTGTTGAACGACCTTGCCTAAACCCATAATGGTGGTCACTAAGGAGTTTGTTAGTTTCAAGGAACGTGAGCAGTTGCCGATTGACGGCTTTTTCCATGATTTTAGACAAAATGGAAGTGATGGCAATTTGTCGGCAGTTTGAGGGATCGGTCTTATCGCCTTTTTTGGGAATAGGTTGAACATTTGTTAACTTCCATGGTAAAGGGTATTCCCCAGAAGACATAGAGATCGCCTAGAGCTTAGATAGGACTGGTACTAATTCGGGGGAACATTTCTTTAAGACAATAGCTAGGATACCGTCTGGGCCAGTTGACTTAGTAAGATCAAGCCTTGTGATGATCGATTCCAAGAGCTTGTACCGAAAATGAATTGGTTTCGTGGCGTATGAAGAAGAGTTGACTACGGGCACAAATTTTCCAGAATCATTGAGACACGAGTTTGATGCAAACAAATCCACAAAAACATTGGCTTTGTCTACAGAATTAGCAACTACCTATCCGTCAATAGATATTAGGGGGGGGGGATGAAGATGTTCCAAAGTTTTTGCTAATTGCTTTAGCTAAAGACCAAAATTTACGACTGCCTAGTAGCTAGTTCATTGCATTTTCGTTGTTCGAACAACTTTTTAGTTTTAGTGATGACACTTTTGCAGATATTTCTAGCACCAACGTATTCTACATCACTGTTGACCGATTTATTAGATTTCCATTTAATGTTATATTTATTTTTTAAAGATATTGCATCAGCACAAGCCTTACTGAACCAGGGTTGGGAACGTGAATGACCTATACGGTACTGTTTTTTGGGAATGTATAACTCCATTCCCATGAGGATGACATCAGATACTGAAAGAGCGATGTCCGAAGAAGAGGACGACTTAAAACGATTATTATCAGTTTTTGTTATGAACAAATAAGTTCAAAGTTAAATATGTAATTAAAAATTATTATTAATTTTATTAAATACATAAATAAAAAGTTTACCTCGAGTAGGATTTGAACCTACCACCTGTACTTTGTTAGAGTACCGCGCTAACCATCAAGGTTCATGCCCCAATTTTGCCTTTATGTATGTAGAACTGATGTAAATTCTAAATATAATGAGATTACAATCAAATTACATCAGTTCTACGTACATAAAGACAAAATTTACATCGATTGGGCCTTGAACCTTAATGGTTAGCGCGGTACTCTAACAAAGTACAGGTCGTAGGTTCAAATCCTACTTGAGGTAAATTTTTATTTATGTATTTAATAAAATTAATAATAATTTTTAATTACAGACTTAAAACGATATTCACGCCATGGAAAGGTTGCAAAGAAATGCCGTAAATTACTCCATCGTGCTGACTTAAAACCCCACAAGGTTCTATCGGTTTTGCGAACAACGGTGGAATTAGGTACAGTAGAAATGATTTCTATTAGACAATGGTCGGAAAGACCTAAACGCGAAAGAACGGAAGTTTTATAAACAAGAGGGTTTGATGTAAGAAAGAGATCTAGAAGATGTGGAGTATGGTTAGGGTTATCATGGATTCTTGTGGGTTCAGAAATCATTTGTGTGAGATCACATGAAATAGCAAATGTTTCTGCACTATGATCAGCAGAATTTGTAGTAGATGAGAACTGAAGCTAATTAGAGTTATGAACATTGAAATCGCCTACAATTGCGATATCGCAAGATGGAAACTGAGACAGGAGATAGTCGACTACCATACTAAGGTAATCGAACAAATCTTGAAAGTTAGAGACCGATAAATGCTACAGTAGAGTTTCACAAAATTAGGACTAGAATGTTTAAACCAAATCACGTCAAAATTTTTATTTAGAAACCCTCTTGCAAACAATTCTGTCCTTGATGTAGGCACATACGCCTCCTTTATATCGAAGGTTAGAGTGAAGGTGGTATTGAGGAAATTGCAAGTCGGGTGACTCGGAGCTTTCAGATAGAAGCAAAATATCAGGTTGTACTTGTTCAAGATGTTGGTGAATAGCATTAAGATTAGACCTGATACCGCGGATGTTGCAGTAGTGAATCAGAAATTTGAGTTCGATGACCGTGGTCGTATGGTCCCTGCCCTCCCGGACATCCGAATGGGGCAGGATTTTACGTCCGGAAGTTATTACCCTAGAAACCACAGGCATCTTATTTTTTAATTTGGGACTTTTAATCCGATAGAAAGACAGTGAGGGCGAGAAGGAAGAATAAGGATGAGAATAGATTAAGGATGAAGGAAAAGGTAACCGGCAGCCCTTACTGAACTCAGAAAATCGGAGACCGAATATTAAGGCTGGCAAGTGCTTACCACCTAAGAAATTGAATGTTTGTCAGTGGTTGCCTAATAAACAAAATAATGACCAGATATTTTTTAATCGTGTGCTATTTACTGCCCTTTACCCGTCGTACATGGATAAATACAATCCCCATATAGCTAGAACGAAGCATTTTCAGCACGAATTTTTAATTAACGTATGGTGTGGAATTGTCAGGAATTCTTTAATAGGACCATGTGAACTTTCTACTCGGTTGAATGCAGAATCATATCTCAACTTTTTTTAAAATACCTTGCCAACTTTATTAGAATATGTTCCGCTTAACATTAGAAACAATATGTGGTTTATGCATGATAGTGTTTAAATAACCACTTTCCACTACGATGGATTGGACATGCCACCGCGAAGTCCAAATCTCAATCCGTTTTTTCTTAAGGGGTCATATAAAATCCATTGTTCACAATAAATCAAACGGCAATAGAATGGAACTATAAAAAAAAATTCGAGAAGCTGGAAATGAGATTAGAAATAATCCTCGGTCATTCTTCCGCGTTAGACAAAATTTAGCTAAACGTTCTCAAAGAGCTAATGGCGTTCATTTTGTGAATCTTTTGTAAGTAGCCAATAAAATCTAATACCTACTTAATTCAATCTAATTTTTATTCGAAGGTGCATTAATGTTAGTGCGAAGAGTGGTAAATTGATACAATCGTATTTCGTGTATTCCGTGAAAAAACGTTTAGGAGCGTTTTTGTTGAAAACGGTACATTTTGTGGATATGAAACACGTACACCTTTTTTATGTAAGACAAGTTCCACCATCATAAATTTTACCCACAGAAACGAAAGTGTTGACCATAAGAAAATATGACAGAAACACACGAAGAAAATATGTGAACAGCGCCCTCTATAATATGCAGTATGGCTCATAATCTGAGAATATTCAGCTTCCTCCACCGTGGTTGTTTGTGTTCCAATTTTCAGCTTTATAAGTCATGTCATTTTTGAAATATACCCAGCGTTAAAAGTATTTTTTATCACTTTAAAGAGCTTCAACTTCTTCAGGAAGCACATTTGTACTAAGGTATGTTTGGTTTAATCGATCCCATTTGACGTAAGAAAGGTGTACTTAAGCTGTGACTCTATACTTATGGGATTCCCTGTATAAAGGCACAAACTGAAATAAGAAACTAAGTATCCAGTAATTAAATATTCGTTGATTTAACAGACATAAAAGAATCTAATTTTAAATTACGCAAATTATTGCTTTATTTAATAACACAACAACTAGTGTAAACAGTAGATTTCAACCACGAATATTAATTTAGAATACGATGCATCAAGAATAGATTACGGAAACTTTAATTCTGCGAAAAGCAGTAAAATACTAAAGTAATTTGCAATATGTAACGTTATTGTTATTGTCACTCGCATATATTGTCAATTTAAACCGACAGATAAAGAAAACAAGCAAATAATGGTTATCAGTTATTATATACAAGTTATACACACATATAAATATAGAATATGTAAGTGAATTTTGTAAGAATTTGTTCATTTAACCAACTTTTAGTGTTATAGATAACGTACAACTGGTACGAGTAATCAAATAGCTCAACCGATCACTGTGATCAATATAATGGCTACGAATAACTTTAGAAACTGGGATTAATGAGTATGCTGGCAGTACATTTTCTCAGCATTGATCGTTTAAGTGAGAAACGGTGGCTTACGACAACTTCACTTCGAAGACGGTTCAAGGGATTTCATCACTCGTGACTCAATCTCAGTTGGGGATTTCTTGTTTTTATACAGGATTTAATATTACTTTAGATATTTATTATTATTGTAGGGGATTCACGATGATTGTGCCGTAGTTATGATAATTGAAAGTAGGGAATTAATAGTTTGGAATTGGTTTGTTTGAAAGTTAATGAACAACTGATTGATAAAAAATGCGCACACTGGCTTTAGTAGTGTTTACTACGTCATTATTTGTTCATAGTGACATTCTGAACCGACATATTTACGAAATTATTAGATCATATAATTACTTAAGTTTATTTGTTATTGAATTTTCTACGTTGGCTGATGGTGACGACGTGCTGATTCGGGTATATTATGTTCAAGGTTTTGTTTTAAGGAGAAATAGGTATTGTGTACGTAAATTTTTAGAAGTAATTTGTTCTTATTTACTGAGAAGAATGTTATTGTTGAGTAGACGTTTATTGTAGTGTCAGATGCCATAAAGGTGTTAATTGTTCTTCTACATTCGATAATTCAGTCTTGTTTAGATTTAAGACATGGTAGCGTCCAAATGTATTACCCTATTTGACTTACCGTTTAAAGTATCTAAAATTGTTATTAAGATTCGTGGCCAGTTGGACCTTGCGAATACTTACCCGTTCTAATGGCGTTTGGACCAGCTACAAATTACTTATTAACGATTGTTTTGTTAGGTATCTTCACTTAAGAAATATTCCTTTCCTACCTACTGCGACCTTACTACCCAAACCGTTAAAGTTACATTGCAAACTCTACTACACATACCCGCCCACGATAAACGTATGAGAGATGATTACGTTACAACTAGAAGTTGAATATAACGGTGATTCTCGCTCGCGAAAGCCATAATTTTCTTAAGGCACTTTGCGAAATCAAGGACTCTCCCAACCCTGCCCAAACTAATACTACCTACATGCAAGATACTCACCTAAACACATGCCGCTCTGGCATGCATAAACTTCGTGAAAGGAGTTCACATTTATAAGGTTAACCGCTCCAGAGGACGATATAGATAGACCATAGATACAAAGTTTTATAACTAAAAGGTGTACACCGCATTGATTCACTGACTGAGTCACTCTTATTATGAGCTTCTAAAATAATTTTAAACTGAATTTTTGGCAAAACCCGGTCCCAAAGGGAAACACCGTTTACTTTTACTTAGAACAATATTACATTCTTTATCGTTTTTCCTACATCTTCTAAGACTAGAGCGCCCCTCCATGGGTATGTACAAATATTTTACTTAAAGGATCACACTTGAAGAAGTACGTCCACTCCTCCTGTTAGGCGTCTAAAGCTTATGAATTCTACGATTACGCCTTTGACGACTATCCACAGCAGTGCAACACGCTAAAAGCGTTCTTAAACCTTATTTTAACCACCTGTAATTTCAAACAAATCCTGAATAAAAAATGTATTAGATCAGGACGCTTAATATTAAGTAAAATGCCACAGGCTACTACGTGTCCTAAAAGCTATTAGCGTCGTAAATAACAAATTTTTCCTTATCATAAGTAAGAGCAAAGCAGGAACTAGGGAGATCGTTCAAGAGTTTAGAAGTCTTGTGGAGGAACGTGGATTATCTCCGTTTGATACGAAATGGACGTTTGTACTGCATATTGATGAAGTGAATGAGCAAATTCCTAGAAAATGTGACTCGAGATGATATCAAAGAATGTAATTGAGCAGCGCAACAGCCATTTTAATACCGATAATACAAAGAAATAATTGAAACGCTTCTTCCATGCTCAATGGATTGTATATCAGAAGTTAAGGACGGGTCATTTAAAAGCTTCTTTAACACGATCAACGACATCGAGAGCGTATTGGGTAGCATCAACTCAGAGGTCACAATTATATTCTAGATGAGGTCGAATTTGGGCTATATACAGAACGAGGAGTTATCAAGAGGTAAAGTACTGCTTTTAGATTTCTACAAAAAGCCTATTTAACTAAATTATTACTTCCGCATTCGAGAATACGTTGATTGACATTGACATTTCAGCTCTAACGTCTTGATTTAAGATAGAGGGTGGACTATCATTATCAGTAGATTGAAATGAACTACAATGAAGAGTGCTGTCTTCAAATAAGAAATTGATCGGGTCAGTCGTTGCAAAAATAAGAAAATAACGAAGAAGGTACTAAACCGTTAGAAAGTTCCTTAGCACTTTATTCATATTTTTTTATTCGTACTTCTAAAATTGATATATAAGAAATAAAGTGCGTTCTGGTTGTGCTTATTCTCAGTAGGTACGTTCAAGTACCACGACGTCGTATGTATTGGGAGTACAAGAGAGATAGTCAGAATTCCTTGGTATCAGAAGCAATTTCCTGAAATAAATCTGAATACATCGTTTCTAATTTACACCTGGTTGACAATACAAATTTAGATGTATATGATAAATTTGCAAAAGTCAGGCCTCCCTTCCAACATCTCAATGTAAGGTTTTTAGAAAAGAGTGTATTGCAGGAGACATAATCCTTTGATGAAGCCATGACACCCTATTCTGGACGTCATGTGTGCAAGCAATACATACGTGGTACACCAACATGATATGTCTATATATTTTGGGTTAGAGCAACACTTGAATTAGTTTGAGTCATATTAAGGTGCCTCAATAAATATAAGTGACAAATACAACGAATATGGAGTAGGATCTGCTATGGATTTAGAATATACCGATTCACAGAGGAAGAAATGCCCAGATAAGCAGATCCACACCTTGTTTGATTACTTCTTCTCCACGCTGCCCTTATTTCAACTCTTGACAGAAAAAAACGGTAATACTACAGGGACATTACGTGAAAATTGGGTTCAAAGATCTCATCTAATTGATTCTAAACTATTGAAAAAAGAGCAACGTTCTATGATTACAAAAGAGTTGAAGGTCAGTTACTCATTCTGGTGAAGTGGCATGATAACAATGCTGTAACTCTACGCTCTAATGCAGTAGGAGTAAATCCTGTTCACTCTGTGAAGCGATATTCCCAGAACGAAAAAAAAGGATCCATGTAAAGTTTAAAATATTGTGTCAAGTTGTCAAAAATATCATAACAAAATATTCTAAATAGGTCAAGCTATACAATGCAAATATGGGTGGCGTGGACAGATACGACCAGAATGTTAGTTTATATAGAACTTCGATTCGCGGAAAAAATTGGTAATTTGTACTTATTGCACACTATGTCGACATGAGCGTATATAATGCTTGTCAGTTGCACCGACATCAAGGAGGAAGACTCGATCAACGGAAATTTTTAATAAGTATTGGTGTAACCCTTTAACCCAAAATAAAAAACAAACATCGGCCAAGGACCATTCATCTGCAACAAATGGAACTGGAATAAGATAGGATCGCATGGATGACTTCGTAATTCCTCAAGAAAAACGGACAAGATGCGCTTTTTGCCATGAGAGGTCCAAAACAAGGTGTCAAACATGCGATAAAGGATTACCTGTGAAATGTTTTGTGCAATATCATACCAAAAATTAAGTTTTTTTTAGTAGTCGTCGTAGTATAGTGAGTAGTACAAATGCCTACTGTACTAAAAATAGTACAGCTGGTCTCCTGTATTCTTTGAAAACATAAGTTTTTTTTTTGATCATGGATCTTAGCTCTTAATAACCTAAAATATAAACGACATACATAAAGACAAAATTGTATGGGCATATCTGGGTTAATAACAGAAACTTAAAGTTTGTCAGCCAAGCTTTTAAGTTTTGTCCTTTTCCTA
This sequence comes from Vesta saturnalis, assembly GCA_036346205.1. NCBI lineage: Eukaryota > Metazoa > Arthropoda > Insecta > Coleoptera > Lampyridae > Vesta > Vesta saturnalis. The sequence continues at coordinate 4,531,202 of JARFJB010002021.1, forward strand.
TATTCACTAACAAAATTAAAGAGACCTTAGCAGTAATATGCGAAAAGAATCTTAGAAATGATTATAATAATTATATCAAACATCACATTGCTAATTTACTTAAAGAGTTTCCGTTGAAAAAGACAAACCTTACAATTATTTACTAAAATCAGTTCAGAATAAAATTAACAAAAATAATCGAATTTTTATTAAGGAAGATAAAGGTAACAGTAATTATTTTAAAAGATAATTACATGCAGATGAATCTGAAAGACTGAACCTATGACAGGACCCGTAACAAACAAAATAAACCAACATACCACATAAAAATTAAAAAAACACCGAATGGATTTCGATAACTAATCCATTACCATTAGCGGTTGACTAGCACTACTGATGACGATAGCTTAACTATGGACACACGTTCGATGTTTTTTAATTTTTCAGTGGTACGTTAGTTTATTTTGTTTGCTATACGTAGAAAGTGAATGATTCTATTATTAACGAAAATTTATAAACTTTAAACACTCTACAGCAAAATTAAAAAAAATGTGAGATGAGGTCGAATTTGGGACATACAGTAAAAGGAGTTGTTGCGATGTGAAGTACTATTTAGATCTGTATAGAAAGCCCAGCTTACGGGCAGCTGTTTTGCTGGATGATAAAAGGTGGTCAACCCATGAAAGGTTTGATGGTACGACATCCCTAACATAGAAATAGAGTTTTAAAGCTTGAGTTCTAAGCCATTCATATTTGCAGCAGAAAATGTTCTGTCTTTCTTGGCGGACACAAGGCAACACAGGGTTTTATCGGCGTTGAACGTAAGTAGATCATTTCTTCCCCATTCAAGAACACGTTCTGAGTCACTGTTGATTGAGACTGCCATTTTCATCTTAACGTCCTGACTAGACTTATTGTTGTGTGAAAAATGAGAAGAACTACAAAGTAGAGTGCTGTCGTCTGCAAATCAATGGATCGGGTTAGTTGCTGAGGAAATGAGGTCATTTATGTATAGCAGGAAAAGTGTGGGAGCTATTAATGATCCTTGGGGTACTCCCGCGTTAATAGTAGTTTCTTTCGAAAAGAAGCCATCGACGACAACGCGTATACGTCTTTTGTCAAGATAGCTGGATATCCAATTGATGACCGTATCAGATAAGCCGAACGAAGTGAGCTTGGTAAGTAGAAGCTTATGTGAAACCTTGTCAATAGCCTTTGAAATATTTAATGCTGCTACGACTGTTTCACTAGACCTCTCTTATGTGTTATTCCAAAGTTGGGCGACATGAAAGAAAATCACCCGTTGAACGACTCTGTCTGAACCCATACGGGTGGTAGTTTAAGAGTTTATTGGACTCGAGAAACGAAAGTAGTTGTTGATTGATACCTTTTTTAGGAATGGGTTGGAACATTTGCCAACTTCCAGGGGGAAACTTTCCAGATGAAATGGAAATCGAAAAGAGTTTGAACAATACAGATACTAGCTAGGGGTAGCATTTGTTAAAGACGATAGCTGGAATACCGTCAGGGCCAGTCGCCTTGTTTGCTTATTTATAATTGATTCTAGGAGCTTGTAACGAAAGTGGATTGGTTTTATGGCGTATGGGGTAGATTTGAGCGACGGACGGCACAATTTTACCAAAATAATTGAGCCATGAATTTGATACAAAGTAATCGACAAAGAGGTTGGCTTTTTTGGCAGGATAAAATACTACAGCTCCGTCGCAAGACGTCATGGGAGAAAAGAAAGATGTAGTAAAGTTTTTACTGATGGCTCTGGGTAATAACCAAAATTTATGACCACCCAAAAGACATGAGACTAATTCTTTGCGTTTACGTTCTTCAAACACCTTTTTGGCCTTGGTAATGATGCTTTTGAAACTATTCCTTGCAGCAGTATCGTTGGCGTGATTCTCGATAGATTTATTTGATTTCCATTTGGTATAGAGTCTATACTTTTGTGATAATGTATCAATGCAAGCCCTATTAAACCAGGGTTGGGAACGGGCATCACCTACACGATTATGTTTTTTGGGAATGTATAACTTCATACCTATTGGGATAATTTCAGTTGTTGAAAGAGCAATGTTTGAAGAGGAGGGCCGTTTTAAGCAATACTCACGCCAGGGGAAGGTTGCAAAGAAATCTTGCAGTTCGCTCCAGTTAGCTGACTTAAAATACTACATAGTCCTGTCTTTTTTCGAATAACACTCGGATTGGGTACAGAGCAAGTTATTTCGATTAGGAAGGACTCTTGTTTTATAGACAAGTGGGTTAGTTGTAAGGAATAGGTCCAGGAGATGTGGAGTATGGTCAGGGATTTTGGTTGGTTCGCAAATGATTTGTGTGAGATCACAGGATATGGCAAATGCTTCTGCACTATGACCTGCGGAATTAGTAGTAGACGAATTACAGTTGTGGGCATTAAAATCTACCAAAATTGAAATATAGCAAAATGGATTAAGTCGATAGTTAGAGTAGAGGTTGTATCTGGGAAATTTAAGGGCACACGAAGCGGTGCTTCTAGTGACGACTTGTGTTTCTGATAGAAACAGAATGTCTGGTCGCACTTCTTCAATTTGTTGGTGAACAGCAGATTCGACCTGATACCACGTATGTTGCAGTAATGAATCCGGATGATGGTACTCTCGACGACCGAAGTCGCTTGAGTCCTTCTCTCCCTGGCATCCGAATGGGGTAGAATTTTAGTCCTGGCAGATCTTGCTCTTCTTAGCTTTGACTCTGGTACTGACGAGTTTTTGTTCCTCCCAGAATCCTTGGGGCGGATCGACGAATCGATATGGGAGTGTGGGCGTCTCGCCCTACTGATCTGGGGTATAGCGCCTATTTTATTCATCTATTAACTATCATTGTGGATTTAAATCTCATTATCAATTGTTTTTAAGATTTAAGGGGGTATTAATGCCGTTAAGTATATCTCGTAAATTAATATTAACTATCATTATGGATACAACTTAGGATTAAGGTTCCAAGGTTACAATACTTACCTATGTGCATAGTACATTTAAGTAAATTGTTGATCGTTGTCGGTATTTATACAAGCAAGCAAGAATTTCGTGAATTTATCGAAAACAAAATCGGTGATGAGTTGGCCGACGATGAGATGGTCGCGATTAATCGGCGCGATGAGTCGGCGGCGCTGACTTGTCCCATTCCCATTTTTCCCACGTCTAAAGCATTAATGATGTGTTGATAGAATTAAAAATCGCATCATTAGTAGACTGACCTGACATAAAATCGTATTGACTATTACTTAAAATGTTATTATATGTGAGATAGTCACAGAACCTATTACAGACTAATTTTTCTATGATCTTGACAAACACAGATAGGAGAGATATAGGTCGATAGTTATTAACATTCATTTTATCCCTTTTTTAGAAATGGGTATAATAATTGCATGTTTTAACTGCTCGAGAAAGATACCGGCGGAAAAACTGGTATTGATAACGTTTGTAAGAGGCGTAGCTGTTTCTTTTACAACAAACTCAAGTAAAAACTGTGGAACACTCGTAGTGCCGACTGCTTACGTGCTCTTCTAATATAGTTTGACGACCTTCAGAAGGATCGGTTGGCGTTAAGAAAAAGTTATATGACACCATTTGGTTAAAGTTGCATTTATTAATGTCATATGCTGCATCATCACTAGATGTAAAATGGATTACAAACATTTCAGATATTATCTGCGAGGATGTAATTAAGTTGCCTAAATTATCAAGCGAAGCAGATTGACATGATTGAATCAGTGCAGCATTCTGTGTTCATCATTTTCTAAGCAGCTTTCTATTTGTTAAAAGCCAATTTCATTAATATACTAATATACATAATTTTTGTCTTAGATATCATAGCTTTGTAGCTATGTTTCGTTTTCTGATATTGATTCAGGGTTTTTCAGTTTTACATAGCTGGTACATATTTTTTAAATTAGCTGAAAATGATCTTATTTCATTATTAATCCAGGATCAAAAAATCTGTATTAAATTTTGTGTGAAATACAAAATTAAGTTTTCTAATGTACTTAAAGTGTCCTGGACGACCCAACATGTCAACAACGGATGAAAACGTTGAAGCAGTGGGGAAAATTGTTATGCGGAATCGTCGAACCACTTAACACTTAAGTTAGTCGTTAAAGTGAACGGATGTGTTTTAAGCGTCCTCCGACTTCTACCTGCGTAAAAAATGACAATTACTAAATCAATCACTAGTGCACGACAAGGGCCAGTTTTTGAACAAATTTATAACCCATCGGTTTGAATATTAATAAACAAATAATAACATGTAATTTGCTGATGACTGTGCAAGGAATGAATGGCGAGTCGGTACATGAAATGTTAGAGGCATGTATATTAAAGAACCTGAAATTGCTCATGATATTCTACATGTATCGGAGATAAAGTGCAAAGGAAAGGATGCTGTGGAGTTAAGACTGAGGAGCATGCTGCAAAAGGAGTTGGAGTGATCGTAAGTGAAATAACGAAAAGATATGTTAAACAGTACGAGTTGGCATCCCCCGGGAAATGTGGGTTAGAATGCAAGTGGAGTTTCGAAACATTTTTCTTATTGCATGCTATGCACCGGTGAATGGGGAAAGAAACCAAGAGAGTGAGAACTTCTGAAACGATGTGGAGAATGTGTTGAATGTATGTAAACCAAATGAAATAGTGCTAATATTGGGAGATGAACGCGTTCTAGGAAAGTTCGGACACCAAAGAGCCAATGAGAATGAACAACATTTGGTTGACGTGATAGTGCATGATGAACGACTTAGAAACTTGGTGAGAGACACAAAATAAATGAGCGGATCAGATAGTGGATCGGACCACTTTTTGGTTGTATCGCATAGTGAGAACATCCAGAATTAGGGTAGACAAACTAGTAGATAATGGTGCGAGAATAAAATACGCAGATGCTGTGAGTAGAGTTTAATATGAATGAAACAGTGTGGAATGAACAAGTAAACGACACTGACGTTGAAAGTGCATGGATAAGCTTGAAAAACTGTGTTGTATATTGTGCTGAGCAGATATGTAGAAGATAGACTGTGGGTAGACAGAAAAAATGTGCTTGGTGGAATGAGTCCGGTAAAAAAGGAAGTACGTAGGAAGGAATATGCGTACATGGCAATAATCCCTACAAAAGTATAAGACTGAGAGAATGCGATTGTATGAGGTGTACAGATTAAAAAACAAAGAAGGGAAGGAGGCAGCGAGAATAAGTAAAGAGGAAGTGATGGCTGTGGAAGAAGAGAAAATGCAGAACGATTTTGAGGGATACAAAAACTCTTCTGGAAATGGGTCAAAAATACATAACGTGGTCCAAAACAGAACGCTGCATTAGTGATGAATACGACAACGAAACAGACGATTGTGATGTGAGGAAATGCTGGCAAGAATATTTCGGATAGCTGTACAGGTTAGGAAAATAAGACTGAAGGGCTCAATAAAGAGAATGTAGAAGGAATGATGGATAAAACTGAGAAGGATATTGGGATAAATGAGGTAGAGAAAACGCTAAGCACGTTAAAAAATGGTAAAGGTGCTGGCGTAAATGAAATGACTGGTGACATACTAAAGTATGGAAGTGCAAAGCTTACACGAAAGTTGTGTGAACTTTGTGGAAAATGGCGCGATCAATGTACAAAGGAGTAAGTATGCTCTGCTCATTGTACCTGGTAAAGCATTTGGAAGAATACTGATTGATAGAGTACGAGAAACTACGCAAACTAAGATTTGCTATGTGCAGAGTGACTTCATGCAAGGGAGAAAATGTGTTGATCAGATAACGAAACATGGGGATATGATAATGACGTCAAAACCAAAACTCAATCATCCCAACGGAAGCGTTCAGCAGATTCAGAACCTAAAAAAGTATGCCAAGTTCGGTCAAATGTGAAGGTTTTGCGCACTGTTATCTTCAATTACAATGACATACTGCACCGCGAGTTCTGGCCATAGGGTCTTACTGTCAACAATCTTGAAGTTACACAGCGTTTGGGTGAAGCAATATGAAAAAAACGCCCGCAATTGTGGAACAACCAGTCACGGATAGGGCGCGAGCTACCTTATTCAACGCACTTGGCTCCCCTGAGACTTTTTCCTCAGCGACCTTTTGACACCATTGGGTAGATAAAGAACGCACCGCTGGAAGGGCTTCAGGCTATACCAAAAAGCACATATAATTGCTTCGAGGATTGGCAAAAGCGCAGGCACAAGTGTATTATACCTGAGAGGGATTAATTTGAAGGGGACAAAATAAATATTGATTAAGTAAATATCTTTCAAGAAAAGTCATCTTTTTTTGAACAAACCTCGTACAGTTTAGTAAATTGAGGATTTGGTGGCATTAATATATAAAGGTTGTAGAGTATTGGTAAAAGTAATGTGAATCAAAGTAAGTGTATATTAGGCTGAAGTGTCAACTTAAATCAATCCATTAAATTTATTACTACTGTGGTATTGCGTTCTAGTAGCTAAGCAAGATGGTTTGCCGATAATAGTTTTCTCTAACCTCTGAAATTCCTCGTTTGGTTGGAACAGCAGATGAATGTGTGCTCGGACATTTTACAGATCCTTTGAGCTAACCAAAAAATCAAAGTGAACTAAGAACATTGTTCATACTGAATTAGGATACCAGATTTCTCTACAGGTGAGTTATATATAAATGTAACAGTCGCGGATACTGTTCAAAACTATTGCCAAATATAAACAAGGTAATTTTAGGACATATGTTACACTTGCAACAATGGTGAAGTGTACCTTATTATACAGGAACAAAAGTAGACGTGTTCTGATGTACACTTACTTTAGAGATCAATGTGCTGTGTACTTTAGGGCTGTATTACTCAAGAAGAATATGGTTCGAAATTATGTCAAAAAAGAAAGACAACCGTTGTATTCGAAACAAACCTTGCAAATAGCAGTCAATGCTATGAGAGATGGCCACATGGCCATGTGTAGAGCGTCCATAGCTTACCAGATCCATAAAGCTATGATTTTTACCCATTGTAATAACCTTCAAGGTGTCAAATGTAACACAATAAAGACCCACCTCTTGGTGTGTGGAAATAGAGTGGCGAATCGCATACTCAGTAAAAAATTCCACAAAAGGGTTTTTGATCATATAAGAAAGAAATAATATAATTATTAGGCCGTTGTGTTATTGAAAATAATATCAAAACTCCTTTCCGTAATGGCATTTCAGGTAATCACTGATACTTAAAAAAAGGAAAAGGCCACATGTTGCATTCCCTCTCCAAAGGGGAGGGCGGGCTGCTTGAGTTTTCTAAGCTCCTTCAGCCACAATCATGAATTCTGAATATACAGACATGTATACACGATGGGATTAAGGATAGGTAATGTAAGGACGGGATTGGAAAAAACGGAGTCAGGGTTTGAGGGGAACGTACTACCCCAGTAGTGGCGTAAACAGCCGCGAACTATACGCAGTGACTATGCCACTATATGCCCATGAAGCAAACCCCCTGAAAAAACGCATGCAGGTAGACGGTAGCGGGAATCAAACCCATTACCTCCAGAATGCTAGGTAGATCGTTTTACCACAACCCCGCCAGCTTGGTTTTATATCTAAGATTTAAGAAATGTAGACCGCTTGAAAACGGAGTATTAACCCATTCTCTATCCAACAATACTTCGATGAAACATAGAGTTTAGTTAAAATCAGATTTTGTCTGGATTGGTCGTATACCGAGGTTATTGCAGAAAACATGTATGGTTCTCATATTGATTTAAGGTTGATGGAATTAGCAATCAATTTGAACCTCTCGCAAGCAACGTTGTAATCTGCTGGCAACGTCAAAACCATGATAATAAATTGCCAAAGCAAGGGTTTTCAACTGCTATTTTAAAAATTTTTTATTTCACATATATCTCCAGCATGCCATCAATCTTATCAGCCAAGACCAATGAAGGGTTTTGTAATCACAAAGGTATGAGTAGAGATATATGTAAATCAGAAAGCGATGGACGTGTTCAAACTCGAGTTTTTGAATTTGAATATATAGTGATTGTGGTGATGAAATTACACTCCAAGAGGAAAAAGACAAATTTATAAAGAAGAACTTGGATTCTGATTAAGAAGTATTGGAGAAGAAGTATAACCTACCTTGTTGGGCAGATTTCAAATAGCGGTGAAGACAATTTGACAGAAGAAGCTAAAATAGTAGAAATTGCAAGTAAAACTCGTACCATTTGCAGTTGGCTGTTGGATTTTGTCATCAAAGCGACATAATTAATTTCCTACCAGATTCATGTGCTATTGACAATAACCAATTTACTTTTTTAGTATCCTTTGACACTTACAATGTCTAAAAACTCCTAAGCAGAATGTAAAATGCATCTTAATTGATTGGTTAATATGAATTAAGGTTTACGAATTTACATTATTGACTCATTCATATTATAGTTTTACGTTTCATAAAGTACTCAAGATAAATGAGTTCCGGTTGCTATTTTTTGAGATGATCACAGTAGGGCTGCTCGAGCTTTCAGTCACAATCATGGATTCCCAGCATACGTACATACATTACGTATATATGCATGGTGGGATTAAGGATGGGTGTGGCCAGGATCGCATCGGAAGGAACGTAGTTAGGGTTCTGAGAGGGAAAATACTACCCCAGCATTCGCCTAAGTAGCCGCATATGGTATACATATACGCAGTGACCATGCCGTTGCATGTGTATAAGGAAAACCTCTTGAAAAAGCCTCATGAATGGTAGACGGTAACGGGAATCGAACCCATTACCTCCCCAAATGCTAAGCAGGTCACGTCACCACTACGATACCAGCTCGGTGGGAAATGTGAACTATGTACGCTAAGATAAGAATATATTATAAAAAATATATGGGCATAATATTGACAGCCACAGATTATACCACTCGTAAGGTCTATTTTCACGATATAACACGACTTTACTTCAAGAAATTAGAATCAATTTCACATGTATACGCTACACTATCCGTTTTTCGGTTACATTTACTCTGGTTTACCTTATATTAGGATTTCACATCTAAATTAATTGTTTTAGTTTCAAGATTTGCTAGTGTATTCTACCAGGCTAAACTGAGTAAATTAAATTTTGATGCTTGTCTTAAATAATTTTAAGCTATGAAACCTAACCTCAGTACGAGTGGGAGCAGTAGGAATAATAGCATTAATTCTTTGGTTGCTCGCCATAAGGAATAGTGGTAGTCTCTAAATGTTTCATTCTTCTGTTCTTTATTAGTCTGTTTAGTTGACTTGTTAAAGTATTTAGTTTATTTTTATCGGCAGCGTGTCCTGTTTGCTGCCTGATCCGTCTTGCTTTCCTCTACTCAGCGATCTTCTGTCTGATAATTAGTGGGTAGTTGTTTATAGTGTCAACAACTTTGCCACAATTTTATAGGTGTAGCTGCCCATTCTGCATGCTGTAAAGTATACATTAATTGATCTACTACTGTCTCAACTTCAGTTGCGGTGCTAAGTTCCGAATGAGCCGGTAGTTGATCGTTTGAATATTTCCTAAAGACACTCCTACCAGTACGGCTGTTGTGTACACTTAGTTTTGTAGGTTTTTAATGATTGATGCACTTAACGTACATATGATAGCGTATTGATCTGAGATTAAGTCGTAACAATCGATAACTTCCATATAATTGGGCGAGAGATTCTTTGTAATGAACAAATCTAAAGCATTCGGTAGTTTATTTAGGTCACTAGGCCAATAGGTGGGTCAACCTGTAGCTCCTGTACTAAAGCGATTATCAATTATGGTTTTATGTAGTTGCCTTCCCTTTGGATTAATTAGCCTAGTACTCCATGAGGGGTGTTTGGCATTAAAATCGCCGACTACTAGAAATATGTCTCCCAACGTATTAAAGAAACCTTCAAATTGATTTTGTGTTACTGTATATCGGGGTGGGCAGTATACCGCTGATGCTACTATATCTCTAACGCGACCTGTAATTTTGACATTTGTAACTTATATGTGATTTGTTTCGTACTTTTTAATTTGATAATGTGAAATTTTGTTGCTAATAATTATCGCTGTTCTAGCGTGAGCTGTTATATCGGGATGACAGGTGTAGTAAAGTTTATAATTATGGATGTTGAGGTAACCATACTCGGTAAAATGTGCTTCGGATAATAGAAGTATATCCATTTTCAGTATCAAATTTAAATAACAAGTTATTTTGATTTCGTTCAAGTTACCGAGTGATTTATTTGTTTTATGGAAATTGTTGATTTACCCAACTTTATATCGATAACGTTAAATTATTTTTTTATTTTGAGGAAAGCTGTAACGTAACAATTTGTGAGAGTTTCCTCTAATAGATTATTTGCTATTTTGTTTTTTTTTATAGATATAATTTTGTTTTAAGATTTAACGTAACGTAAATAAAGAGTAAATAGGATCGTTGACCGACTAGCTCATCTCTTAGTAGGTAATTTTATTGTGAATACGTGAAAATGTTCTGAAGTTTTATAGGAGACATCGGACTAAGCCTGTTTATAAACATTATGGCGCCAATATGATTTAAGACTTAGCCTTATTGTGTCATGTGTTACGAGCTATCCAATCGCAAAATTAATAGCACGCCCAGCCCCTTTATTCCACTGAGCCCGTAACATAATATGTATTTAATACGAAGATTAAATGAAGGGTTTTGAGATGTTCTTGGTGTTATTTACATATTGTCAAAAATTTCACAAAAAGTATAATGTATAAAAATAGTTGTAGTGAAAATGAGTATAATCTAACATGAACATGATCTACATTGTTTTCGCCCTTCCTTACCTTTCTATATTCCATTTTGTCCACCTCTTCGTTTAAAAAACTACCAATTTTATAATAACTCATGAAATTCTTATATAATCATCATACTTAAAAAACTAACCGCTGTAGTTTCTAACATTGTCATAAATGGTTAATATTTTCCAACACTTATATTTCCATTAAATAAAACGTTTACATTAAAAACTCGATGTTAAGGTTATTTTCACGTTAATGTAAATTTTCAGTATGCATTGTTAGCTTTGTTGCAGGGAGAAATGACTTGTCAAGAGTTACAAGATAAAACAGACTGAAACATCCAGTTGCTTTTATTGGTTATACATTCAACCGATGTAGACTACTAAACAGCGATAAAATAATATTGTATAAAAGCATAAAACTTACCCTTTGTCGTGGCCTTGTCTGTGTATACCCTCCATCGCCCTGGCCTCTCTGAAAGCAAGAAAAGAATAGTTACATTTACAAACTGCCATAATTAATATGTGACTTACATTAATTGAAGCTTATTAAATAAATGAGACTCGAACGACCAACATGAAACTATTAAAACTATTACTATAACATTTAATATATGCTAAATTGTAAAGTTAGCGTGTGGTTTGCATTACAGCTTTCTAACTTAAAAGCATGGACTTTGGAGAACTTCATGACGAAGGTTAGAGAGTTGGTGTCATGTTTGTAACGGAATCTTGTTTAATTCTTTGTGCAGTTTAAATAAAACATTTTTTGAAAGATATGTAAAAATAAATTACCAGAATTTGCTAAACATATTAAAACTGACCTGTTTCTGTCAGAACCTATACTTTAATTCTAGATTAGTTCCCATGAAGCTTCAGTTCTACCGTTTCGAATGAACATCACTCTGACACGCTTTCATCTTTCCTGGTTGTGAATTATTACTCTATTTTTACACTAAGACAGAGAAATAATGGATTTTCACAAAGAAATATGAGTGTTCAAGACATATTTTTGTACGTTGTACAAAACTGTAGATTTTTATATTATTTCTCTTTAATTTTTAATATGTTGTGACAATGCATGGGATCCTAAAAGGAATAGTTTGGATGAAACGGTGTGAAATGTATACATATCTCAAGGGAAATGTGGAATACACAAATAAGACTTGAAATCCTTTGTTTGCTAAAAGATTTACTATTCTCGACTTATACGTTTATATTTATTGATACATTTGTCGACAGAAAGTAGCTCTGTTAATGTTAAATGTTACAAAACCCAGTTTGTAGAATGTATTTTCGTATGGTAAAATGTAGTTAAAACTACCAATTTAGATTTTTAAGTAACTGCATCTGGACTTAAAGGTATCATTTATTTTGTAGCTCCTGTATTGATTGGAAACGAAGCTGTTTTTGAGTTAGGATTAGGTCTATATATGTTCTACTGCTTTATGTATACCCAACTAACAGTACATAGGGTTGCATCGGAGGATATAGTACTTTAATGTCAGAGAAATCCTTTTTCGTGAACAACTTCCCATTAATTTTGTTTGTGTGCTAATTAAACGCGTTTATTGTTGGCCGAACGTGTTTCAGTTGTTAAATTCGATTGGAGAGATAGGAGGATGTTGCATTTCGTATAGGAGAGTTGACCCTAGAACGCGTGACGTTTAATACTTTCTGTGGTGGTTCGACATTAATTTTCCAGTTTCCAGATCAATTTACCTTAAAGATACGATTGCGATGAATAGTGTACTGTACATGCTTTCTCGTATGCACCGGTAAATTGTGATTTGATGGAAACAGTTCCGTGGGGAAGTTTCGTGTTGCGTAGTTCCCAACTGTTTTTACTGTTGTGATGTCACCCTTGGTGGTTGTAAATACATTTACATATGGAGAAGAATTTATTCGTGAAGATCACCGGGCACACCATTTAGTCTACGGAATTCTGAAGGAAACAGGTGGTGACTTCAGAGGCAACCCAGAAATATCGAGCTGTCTATTCTGGTATATTTTCTGAAATAATTCGTAAGATTTGGCTTGTTTTAGTCCAAAGTCATAATTTCTTTGTTAATTTGTGCAGATATACACACCAATTTTTCCCTAAGTAGCAATTATGTCACGTCATTGACTCTTATCACTCATATTACACATTCCCTAATTAAATTATAATTTTCTACTTTGTGGGTGTAAATAGTTATTCAACTCATCCTTGTATATCTTTATTTACTTACTTCTACATTAAAATTAACTTACTGACATAGTTATACACGTTTCATAGAAATTTAGTGATAGAGTTAAAATTCAATTTGATAAAACCTTTTTCCGAAAAATAAGTGAAATTGAGAAATACGTGCACTAGTTAGAATTCTCTGTTTACTTTTTAATTAAACCACTAAATTAATTGGGATATAATCCAATGCAATATTTATACTGAATGGAGCCTACTACGTATTCAATTTCAACGAGCTTCTCTCGTAAATAAAGTTATCCATCAATACATATGTGTGCAAGGTAAATTTGACAATTTCTTCAATTACACATTAAACACAACTAGAATTGCTTTAAGAGTTTTTCCGTTTCTGGACTATTGTCTGTACCACTGATGATAACAACATTGTCGTATGATTGTGATTACTTCGGAAAGTAACTTCTACGATTCTTACTGATATGTCATGGTCACCTTTGGCTGCGCTAAGGATTACATGCTGTAACCGTAAATTTCATTATATATACACTACCGATATACCTTAAGCTGCCATACCATCGAAACAGGTTGTCTACAATTACATTCTTTTTACTTGGTTTTTTTAAGCAATCATTTTATAATGAAAAAATGTGGAACACTGGAACTGAGACAGGATCTGTAACAAACAAAATAGACCCACGAACCACACAACGCTGATGATGATAGCGTAGCTATTGAAACGCGTTCGGTGTTTTTTAATTTAGTGTGGTACTTGGTTGTATTTTGTTTGTTCAAATTTATAATGATTAATTATATAACTATGTAATCGTTTGTACCAGTTGTGATTTATTTAAGATATTTGAAATTACTTAAATGAAGAAATTCCTATAAAATTTACTTACACATTCTCTGTTTATGAATATATGTAACTTGTATATTACACCTATTCATCATTGTTTACTCATTTGCGTTAACTGTTAATTTAAATTGACAGATATAAAGACTGTAACTATCTTTGATGCGTTTTTAAATACCTCAACACCTGCTGCACCCCAAATGTGTTGATGTGACGAAGGAATTCCTTAGTCCCATTGCTTTTTTCTGATTCTACAACGTACCCAGACCCAACACCCTTTTAAACGGTTATCTAATTCCTGCATCTCGCCCATTCACACAATAACAATCGGCACACACAAATTGTATACTCGACCCTATTGCAGCTGCCGCTTTTGTAGATCAACACTGAACCCACATTTTTTGACGATCTAGGTACTTGAACAATAAATCGCAACTTCTGTCCTAAATTCGTAACCGATTGTATTTATCGTAAAAGCTTTATGGGCACTATAATTACTTCATAGCGTTTACCACTTTAATGAGGCTTTTCCAATGCATACTGCAGTTTGTAATTTCTTGAGATTTAAGACTTTCAAAACTGAATACAAACAGCTCAATGCTTCAATCAACCTCAAAAACACGCACCAAAGGTTGCTAAAGAAAAGTCACCTCTAAGGTAGACTACCGTAATGGTAAACTCTTTGGAAACAACTCGACAGGCTCACCAAAAGTAATGTAATATCCAAATCACATTTCACAGATCTCCAGAGCAATCTAGTCTCCACAGAGGGAAATAATAATCCGACTTGTTTGGTGTTCATTTACAACCCATTTTTCCAATCCACTGACCATCCTTAATTGGACACCCGGGTTGAAGAAACTCTTTCAAAATCGCTATTCGCAAATCCAGAACTTATATGGTTACGAAGTTTAACGGGAATCTTTCATATGTCATTATCACCCCCGACGCAATCCTTCTCCGGGTCAAGACAGTCTAAACTGCAAAATATTACACGTACTTAAAATAGCCCTCAAACTACTAACATATGCATCACGTTTGACAACTTTATGACTTAGAGATCTCCTAGAATCCAACAAACTTTTCCCTCAACGCATTAGACTTCCGACCTAACCGGACGCGTCATGATCCCAATTTTTTTTTAAATCTGGAAGCGTAAAAGCGAAAGTCAACCCAAAGCACTACACAATTACATTAGCCCCGTTACAGACTTTCAAAAACCCTTATACAAAAGCCCAATTGTAAATCAAATCAGAAAATCTAACGGTTAAAGCAATGATATGCGAAACCAAGCAGGCGTTTAAAATATTTTGCAATAAGAATGAACAACATTCGCATTCACACCAGAGAGGCCAATCGATAATAGCACCTTCTAACAGCAATGAAGGTGTTTTCAATTAGCAATTCATACTTTACAAAGTTTAAATACTGTAATTATTAGAAATAGGTTAACCCGTTAAAACAGTCTAGTGGGTAAAAATAGCTTTAACCCTGTATAAAATGAACATAAGGAGAAACATAAAATTAATAGTAATTAAGGGTAATTAGCATAAAATATCTAGCATAACTTGTGTGCAACTCTCAACATTTTGTATAAATTGAGACTAATTAATACACACCATATAGGAAAATTTGTAAAATGTTAAAATGTAGAAGTAAAGTTAATCTGAAACCAGCCCTCTGAATTAACTCTCACGTACGCAGAAATAAATTCCGTTTAAATAACGATAAGGAATTGCGTAAGGGAATACAAATAATTAACCTGCAAAATGTTACATTTTGTGTTTAAAATAAAGTTCCCTTCATGACAAACAAACTTAAAAGATTTAAAATATTATACCGTTAAATGTGAATACCGATTATTTTGATTATTTCTGAATTAAAGATATGACGAATATTAGAGTAAGATAACGCATAGTATATTATAACGTACATCCGGAAATAATTAAAATTTGCACCGTACATGCGAATTAGTTAATTTATATCATAATATTTGTATTTTGTATAATAGATATTTTACTATAAAATACGATTTGTAAACAAATTTTATTTTAAACGGCAACCATAATGGCAATAATAATATTTTATAGCCGTCGACGACTACTGTTGCGTATGACTGTCATAATTTTCATAACCATTGCACTCGACGTACATTGTCAGTGCAAACAAGATGAGCTTCAATTAATGGCTTCCGATATTAAACGATCTAATTAAAATGTTGAATAACTTCTATAAGGTGTAACAAAACAACTCTAAGAGAGTACAAGTAAAATGTGTCTGTTAATTCAACCGTTATTGTGTAAAACGCAACTGTATTCATACGCTAACACATTGACCTCTTTGGTTTTGAATTCTGAGTTGACAGAATTATCTATAACGAGCAATTAAGCTGTTCTGTAAGCAATTATTTTTGCGTATGAAGTGGTAATTTTTTTATACCAATCTATCCGTTATATAATGAAGAATAACGTTAGCATATTGATATAATCAAAAAATTCGAAAAAAAATTTGTTTAATTTCAAATGAAACAAATTCCGACACTACCTCCTGAACATAGAGTGAATTGAGATCTCCAAATGTCCCACCATTAATGTAGCCGAGGTAATATTAGCATGCTGCCCAAGCATTCCGCATCTTTTTGTATTTATACTTTGTGTACAACGTACTGCTTTCGTGCATACATTATGAGGTAAAATAGTGTTCTGATTAACTTGGATTAACTCGGATACTTGCTCAAAATTTATCACTCCCCCCCACCATGAACCGTAAGACCGTTGTCCTTGTTACTCCTAGGAGAAAACGGTAATAGGCACGATTTCCAAATTTGTCAGGCGCACTGGATAGACAACAACCACTACCTTTAGCGCAAGCGGTATACCAGGTGATAAGGGGTTGCGTACCCTTTTACTCATCCGAATTTTTCTGTTTTACGCCACTTGTTAAATTAGATCTTATGGCGTACTTGCTCAGTTCTTTACCAGCAAATCTTTATTTTTAAACATTTTCAACTTTGCAGTTGTTTTTGAGTCTTTGGCCGAAATTATTGCTATTGTATGGTCGCGTTTCGGACATAAATTTTACACATATTGCTTTGGATAACAAAAATTCTTGCGATTTATGCAAATTAACGTATCATTCTCAATGTCAGTGTTAGTGTCAATCGAAAATTAGAGGCATTGATGTCGAAAACGTTTTCAAATCAAGAATATGCCGATATCCATTGTGTGTGGATTCTGCGACAGCAATTCTAACGCGGCAGTTGAAAAGTACTGAGCGAACTCCAAATACACAAGTGTTTTCAGGCACATTTCGTCGGTTCTCTTAATGTGGTTTTACGCCGCTTCAATAAAAAAGATGGAAATCCAAGAAATCAAAGAAATAATGCCTCTTCGAATATATATATATATATATATATATATATATATATATATATATATATATATATATATATATATATTCTTTCTCTTTTCTTCATTCACTATGGTACGTGTATCAATAAAAACGAACAAGTATCAACATTTTCCATATATTTCGAATACGGTTGTATTCATCGTCAGTGAAATTAACAATAATAATGTACATTATTTGTCATAGTTGTCAATTATTAATATTAATTTGTTCTTTCTATTGTTAAATTCCTCTGAGGATGAATACAACCGTATTAGAAATGTATGGAAAATGTTGGATACTTGTTGTTCGTTTTTATTGACACACGTACCATAGTGAAGAAAGAAAAAGAGAAAGAAAAAAAAATTTATTAAGTATTCGTCACATAACTTTATATTAATAACGGACTGTAGAAATCTGCATCTTTTTTTACCAAGCGCTGTGACCAAAACTCTGTAGCAGGTTCCAAACATCGGGATTGGGCAGTCAATAAGTCAATAACAATTTCGTTTGAAGCTACTTCACCACTTACTGTGTTCATTAATTTAGAATTCTTTTCCTGGAATAGTCCCTTCCTGTCAAATGCTTCACTTAGCTTCAGTACATCTGCTTCGTCTCTAGCCATACTTGATTGACTGACCGTTTCTTCATGAGTCTTTTTTCTGAACACCAAACATTTTGCGTCCTTTTTCATATGTGTGACCGATAATTGAAGGTCAAACACCAACGATCACGCAATTATTACACAATTATCGTCTAAAACTATACGTGCCTTGTTGTAATAGTAGCGAGGGGCACCGTCCTGTTGCAGCCACATTTTTACTTAACCAGTGAAGGAGGTGAAGCACAACTTCGTGGCATAATTGAAGGTAGACACGAACAATCAGAGGAGTGTTAAAAAAATACGGCCCAATAATACTATTATGTAGAGTGTCACAACAAATATTTATGTACCAGTGTTTATAGTTTTATATTTGTCGAATCCAAAATGAATTGTTTAATACGTAATAATGCAAATTATGACGATTAGCACCGTTGCTTCTAAACGTAACCTCGTCAAAAACATAATAGAAGACAAAGGTGTTCGAATTGATCCCAAGTTGAGCACTAATCCACTGGGAAAAGTGTACTCGTGTTTCGAAATCATCATTATGTAATTCCTGGTAATATGGTAAGGATGATACTTATATTTTTTAGTTGTCAGATTGAGAGTAAATTGTAAAGTTTCACTTGATATTGCTGTCTGACTACTGTCATTCGGGTTTTCTTCAAATTGAAGCAGAATCTCAAGTTCTTTCTATTGGTTACTGGTATTTCCATTTACCATGTGTTTTACTACCAGTAAAATCGAATGTCTCTATCAAACTTCTAGAAGTGTGCCGAGCGGGTTAGCGTCGATAAGGGCACTTCATTTTGTATAACCTTTGAGAAAAAAGATCATTTTTGGAGCCTACCCAAAACCATAAGCCATAGTAATTAACTGATTTTTAGAATAATCCGTTATTTTACTATTGAACGCACAAAACTGTAATTATTAAATGGCTACCAAAATGCAACAACAGTTTGATAAAGCGTGTTCAATTTAAGAAAAGTCCTATTTTTGAATTGCAAGTTTGTAACGTACAAAAATCGATATCCGATCCTTTGTGATAGCAAAACTAAATAAGTATACATGAACTAAACATTTAGTATTGTGTTTCAACGGTTACTCCTTACTTATTTCTCTACCAAAATGATCATTTTTCTTTGTATATGCTACCTTTGCCGTTTATTATAATTGATTTCTTTTATCACATTTACTTTTCTACGTTCATAAAAATTATTTCTTTATCATATTTACTTTTCTACTTCATAAAAGTTCATACTAACGCCATCTATGCGATTTTCGTGGGTTCTGGTTACTTTCGAATTCATACATTTTTGCAGATTTCTGTTACTTTGCTTAATTACCACCAGAGGCTACCATTAAATAATTACAGAGTACTGAAATTATTTATTGTAATACATATGGTTAACATTCTTAATATTACAAAATTCTTTTTAACACGGCCATTTTGTGTGGTGTAAAATATATTTTAGATAATTTCTCTGGTCGTTGTTTTCTCGGAGTCAATCACCATTTCTAGATGAGAATTTTCCCAGAAAATATTTCCTCATTTGGTGAAGTGATATAGTCGCTATTAATGCGGATGTAAAAAAATGTTACTTACACACACATATGGTAAGTTATCTCGGTTTTCTTCAATCTCGTTATAATTAGAATCTTTCTTTTAGGGTTAAACCACAATATTTAAATTAAAAGAAGTAAATTATCACATAGATCGTCTTCGATCTATAGAGGTAAAACAAAGTTATATGAATACATTGATATTACATCCCTTACCTTCTTTCTAGCTTCTTCGTCTTCTTCAATTACTTGTGTCTCGTCGGTGATCTTACATTGTCATTGGAGATTACAAGAATGAAATTTAAACGGTATTAACTACTGTAGTACTCGTTCATTAAAAGGTTAGGTTATTACATTACGTGCTAATAGACATTGTATTGCTGAATTTACTTTTGAACCTATCATCGATTACACACTGCCTTCCGCAGCGATAACTACAGTATCTACACAAAGGTGCCTTTAAGTTAATTAATCATATTACATATAACACTTCGGTTTCACCTTGATTGCCGAATTCATTTAAGCTTCGTGAAGATTTCACTAGTATAAAACCGTTATAAGTTGATCCAACCATTAACTAATATTTTGTGCACTTAATTTAACAAAATTCAGAGTAATTATTACTGAACTTTTACATAAAACACCCAGTGATGTGTTAACTTTAGCTTCCATCTTTGATACTACTTCAGGAGCTATCGTTGCGCAGTACCGGTAACGTAAAATAGAAACTGTATGTCTGTACACAGGTTGTCTATATCGTATTAATTATACTATATTTTTTAGCTTTTAAAAACAAAGTTCTTTTATTGGGGGCGAGAGTGTTCGGATCATTGGTCTCGACTTAGATATTGATTAGTTACTCGTATATGCATGTTTGAATACGAATTGAACAAGTTTCTCCGGTCATTTATATATTTCAATTTATCATTGTTAAGGGGGCTTTGTGTTATGATATTGGGAAACGAAAGGCAAGTTGAAATGTTACCTTTCTAACGTAAGCTATTGTGGTTATATAGTTATATATGTATATAGAAATTTTTCTTTTCAGGGTTACGTTTTATGAAAGATCTTTTAGCGTAGCAGAGAGGGGCATTACGTTCTTTTATTAAATTAGCTAAATTGATTAAAGGTGAGTTTATCACCCGTAAAATCTCGCGACTTACCGTTGTCGTTAATAATCTTGAAAATATGTTACGAAACTTTCACATTGTGACAGTAAGATAAGGCTACACTTATTTTTGGGTTTGTGTGGACAAATTGCATGTTTACAAGCGTGCACTGTTCTTGTTATATATATATATATATATATATATATATATATATATATATATATATATATATATATATATATATATTACAAGGAGAGATACGAGGTACCTTCTTTTAAATTAAAACTAGAGACCTTAAAGAAAAACAGTTTTCTATTTGATGTTGCTGCAAATGACTGGAGTTTATTAAATGTATATGCGGCAAACAATACAAGGTAAAGACGTTTAATTAATTTAAAAAAATAGTAGCTATAATAATTATTAGTCTTTGTTATGAACGCATAAGTTCAAAAGTAAATATGTAATTAAAATTATTATTAATTTCATCAAATACATAAATAAAAAGTTTTCCTCAAGTAGCAGTAATAGTATAATTTTTATTGCAGGTAAAAGGACAGCTAATAGATCAGCGAACTGTAAGACGCATGATGATGACTGGTGTTGACCGTCATAGAAGGAAACAAAGCAGGGCTTCGAAAAATTTTGTTCCAGAAAGTTCACTCATAGAGAAGCAAACCATGAATCGCCGTGACAGATGTGAAAGTGTTCTGCTACGTGAAACGAATGCAAAGAATAATATACCTAACGACAGCCAACCTAGCCGTCGACAGAAATCACTGAAACTGTAATGATAGAAATATCGCTAGCATTTCATCGTTAGCTAAAACGCTAGATCGATATGGAGTATCTGATAGGAGCGGAGCTGCTATTGCATAAGCGGTTCGAGAAGACTATGGCTTAATCACCAAAGTTGACAAAACAAATATTATTGATCACCATAAGGTTAGGAGAGCCTGTGACAACGAACGAGCAAAGCTTCAAAGACCTCCAAATGAACTTGTAGTTTTCCGTAGCTTATATTTCGACGGTCGCAAGGATAAGACCCTGTCTTTCTATGAAAACAGAAAAAGAAGTATCGTATAGGAACACATAGTTTTAATATAAGAACCTCCTAGCGGTACTGCTGAAGATACTTTAAAAGGTATAATGGACTTTCTAGACTTTAATTTTCAGAGATGTTTTAGAAGTAATTGGTTGTGACGGGACCAATACAAACACAGGTCACAAAGGAGGAATAGTAGCACTTTTGGAGCAGCACTTAAAGCGACCCTTGCATTGGTTTATATGCCTACTACATACAAACGAACTTCCTTTGAGGCATCTACTACAACATTTATATGGTAACACAACTGGCCCTAGCGCATTTCAGGACAACCTTTACAGCAGTGCGACAAATTTCCAGTTGTTCAGTTCACCATAATTACTTCTACTCTTTCTGTAACCTTATCAAAAGATTGAGGAACGGATAAAAAATTTTCAAAACTTTCAAAACCTGATAGCATTGGCAACGTTCGTTATAGAAGTTTACGCACCATTATGGTTTGAGATCAGAACCCATTTTGGCTGCATTTATGGAGCCAGGCACACTTTTAAAATGGTTGAAATGTCCGATTATTTGACAGATCAACTAAAATCTATAGTTCATCCTATCATTCAACGAAATAGATATTTCGTACATACAGAAAATTTATTGCTAAATACGCTGTGGGATGAACGCAAACATATAAGAAAACTTGCCTATCTATGAATATTATAAGTACGCGGTAATGGAAAATCAGCAGAAGGCGTTCGCAAATTTCAAATCTCAAAGTTGAACTTTGCAGCTAAAAGTTATTTTGAACTTATTGATTGGCAAGTCATAAAGTATACCGAACCGCCTATTACTGCAAATTGTCAAACAGCTAGAAGAAATAGTAGAAAATCCACAAAGCTCTTCCATCAACTATATAAAGGATTATCCTTGTCACACCCAAGCTGTGGAAAGGGCGGTGAAACTTGTCACTCAAGTTTCCAATACCGTGTGATGTAGGAAGGCGTGATGGGATAATAAGGACCACTCTAAAATCAAGACAAGATATGGCAACATACGAAGCTAAAAAACATTTTAATGTTAGTGATTGATAATTTTACCTTTGTTCTTATATTCTTGCTATTTGTATTACTTTTTTGAGTTTATTTATACTACGATCCTATATTTTTTGGCGGTGATAAGTAAATATATTATTGTACTTAAAAGTCGAGTTTGTGCACTGATTTTCCATATGTAAAGTATAATCATGTGTTTTAAGGGGGAGGGGGGTGGAAAGGGTTAAGTAAAGCTTCTTAAAAAAATATGGCTACTTCCTTTATTTAGG
The DNA here is from genome assembly GCA_036346205.1 of Vesta saturnalis. Classification (NCBI taxonomy): domain Eukaryota; kingdom Metazoa; phylum Arthropoda; class Insecta; order Coleoptera; family Lampyridae; genus Vesta; species Vesta saturnalis. The sequence goes on from JARFJB010002021.1 coordinate 4,554,009, forward strand.
ACAAACTGTTTTTAAACACAGGTATATTAAAGTAAAGCAAAAAAGAAAAGTTGATTTTTAAGAATATTGGGGGGGTAAGGGATGGCAAAAAAAAATTTCGAATTAACGATTTTTGTCTAATATTTCAAAACACATATTATTTAGGCACAAGCACATTAGATTTCCAAAATCTAAAATGTCGCTGCACCCTACTATTCATTGTTGGTAAATTCAGAAATAAATTTTTGCTTGTTGAGGGAATTGTCGTTTATCTGTTCTTCCTGTTTCTTCCCTGGTTCAAGTATTACAGGGTCTCTGCCAAGAACTAATAATTTTTCTTTGCTTTCTCTAAATCTTTTGGTGCCTATTTCGTGCTAGCTCTTATCTTTCTATCTACAATTACTAACGTAACCATCTATTTACTCTTTATCAACATTTCAAAACATCCACCCTATCCGAGTGCTTTGCGGTCTCAGGACCGTTTGGTTAGACACGTTGCAAGTTTTAAGGTTTAAGTTTGGTCCTTCCTTGGCCCAAGTACAAAATTTTTCTTGGAAAAAATTCAAGTCAAATTGTTCCAAATTTAAATCATACATGCATGAAACCCATATAAAGAATGTTCCAAAAATCTTATGATACAGGGTATTCTATTAATAAAATACTAACTTGGTCTTACCCTGGCTTTATGAAACACACACGCATAGAAAAGAATAATTTTAAAATCCGCACACTTACAAGCCATATAATATAATGAATACGTTTTTTGGCAAGGTTTACTTATAAAGCCTTAGTATACTTTAATCTATCGTTGACCCACCCAGTACAATATTCACATAATATTTATTACCCATACATTAACTACAATATTCATTTTATAAATAAGAAATGTAGCTATTTAATAAAAATTTAGTTTTACTAAAAGTTCACATTATCGATTGAAGTACAATACCTTCATTTATTCTCAAATAATAAAACAAGAAACCAGGCAAAGGCAAGGGAAAGTAGGTAGGCGCGTCACCAACTATTGTGAATTGAAAATTTTAATAATAAGAATTTAAAATAGTAAATAGCATATTATATGAATCGAATAAATTAAATAGAGTTGCATAGTTTCAAGTTAAATAATTAGCATACTTCACTTCCTTTTCAATATTCGTCTAATAAATAAGAAATATTTAAAGAAGTTTTACTATAAAAGTTTACTTTTTTCGATTGAATTCAAATACCTTCTTTCATTTTCAAAACAATAAAACAAGAAATCGGGTAAATTGTAAATTTTTTGTAATAAAAATTTAAACATAAAAGATTATCGTACTTTTTAAGTTAAATAATTAGCTTTATTTCAGTGCTTTCAGTTAAATACATGTTAATACATGCTAAATAACAACTTCTAAATCAATGAAATAACTGTAAGCGTTTGAACAGGTTTTTATACCCAGTGGTTTGAATATTAATAATAAACAAAGATAATAATGATATAACCAGTAAAAGGCTCTTTAGTTGAAATAGGCGCGAAATAAAATTTAGGATTGGTACAGTATTTACGAAAAATACGGCTCTTTCAAACCCATTTGATTGTTAAAACTCGTAAAATTATAAAGCAAACGTAAACCTTTTGTCTAAGGACTGAACCCAAACAGGTAACAATTTTTGCAATAACAATGAACCATAGAGAACTAATATAATATTTATTTAAGTTGTCACGACTCGCGATAGTAATAAAACTGATTTGATAAATGAATATTAAATGACAAAGAAATAACTATGACTCGAAAAGCTAAAAAAAATAAATAAATAATAATTGAATCATTTGGTCGCTAATAAATAACAGCAAGTCCGGTGAGGAGCGCGGAACCAGACATCGCGTATAGAGAAGTATGGTTGAAACGTGATGTGATTGAAGGGTAGGTGGGCAATCATTTTTTTACTATTTTCGAAACTTTTCAATACTACTACTCATAAATCAAAGGGTCAATAAATATAAACCTAATTTTAGTGCCTTCCATTACTTTCGTGAAAGAAATATATCTTTCTTTGTTTATGGGTAGCAGTGAAATCGCAACGGGAACAGTAGCCAATTCTCTAATGAGGAAATGACTATCATAACATGACAAATTATAAAACACGACTGGTAGAATGTGGTAGTCTTTATAGTTTAGGTTACAATTCTGATGTGATGCTCCCCGAAATGCACCAGTAAAATGGTTATGATCCCTAACTTTTATATTATAATCAGTAATTGGTTTTCCGCAAATGTGGCAAATCGTGATGCTCACAAAGTGCTCATGCTGATTGGGAGTTAAAGTGTTCATAGGAATTATTCTATTGATTATTTCGGTAGTCCAATGTGCAATACTTTGAAGCTCTTTAACAAACCATTGAATGTAATCGTTTCCTCTATAAAGTCTAAATCGTGATAAAGAATCATTGTATAAACACTTCAAGTAGTAAGCAATGCTGAAGGGTACATGTTTGGAGTGAAGTATAGTATTATTATCGATGCCGTTAAATTTGTACACTTTACCAAAATACTTTCTAAATTTGCATAAATTACAAACGGCACCTTTTCCTGGAATGGTGAAATTTTTAAACTGCAGAAACTATTCTGCTTCAGTAGGTAGCTTGACAGAGCATCGATTAAGTTGATGCAGTGAGTGATGTGTCTTTGAAGAACGTGATCTGAAGAAAAATGGTTCAAACAAATGAATTTCTTGTGCTCCTCATTCGATAGTTGTTTAGAAAAAAGAGCCGACATATTTTTAATTCACCTGAAATGATAAACAGTATTATTTTTTGTATTAATATCACCCGCAGCTTGATAATTAGCAGAAAGTACTAAAAGATTTATAGGTTCCCTCACACTATTTTGATTTTCACTTAATACAAATGGTAATATAACTTTCCCCTGAATACAAAACAAATTAATGGAGAGGTAGTTTAACTGTTCAAATTTTTTGACATAATCTAGTTTAATGGGGAAGGGAATTGAATCATAATTCAAAACATTCTAAAAATGATAATAACTGTGAACTCCATCTGAATGATGTTTCACGGGATATACTGCCGAAAATACAGACCACAGGAAGCAATACTCATCGTCATTTTTAACATTCACTACCGCATGCTGTACTGCTATGAAGTAGGGAACTTTAACGTAAGTTGGAAGGCCACCTCTAAATGGGACATAGCTATTAATATTCACTTTTAAATGTAATACTTCATGTAATGCCCAAACGGAATCCATTTCGAAAAACTCCTCTAATTTTTTTTGAAATTTATAATAAACGTTTTCATTATACCACTTACGTAAATTGGTCGCAATATTGATGGCATAATTTTTTATGGTAAGGTATTCAACTCGATAACGTAATTTACATGATGGATAAAATTGCAACTAAAAGGACATTCACCTTTAGCATCGATTTTCTTAGCATTAATTTAACCTTTCGTGCAAAACCATTGTATGCATTTTGTAAAAAAAATAAGAGGGTTCTTGATCTTTGCTATATTGACTATAATTCCCGTAAGTAACCTACCATTAAAACATGAATCTAGAGAGTACCAACTTAATTTGCTTGTACGCTTTTTAGCAACTTTGACAATTCCACTACCTGTTTTCTCTGAAGCGCTCTTTAACTGTTTAACTCTTATAAGATAACATTTTAACAATGATAGAGTTTAAGTAAATTTTCGCATGTCTCTAAATAAATTTTATTTTGAATTATATCTTGCAATAGCTTAATATTAGAGTTAATTATACGAATGTGCTTTACAAATTAATTTTTGGTTTTCAACAATGGAATAATACTTCTTGTTAAATTAACAATATCACTACTACGGTGTATACCCTTACTCTTAGTTACCTTGAAAACTGTATCTAACACTGCAAGAAAATATGAAGCACACGCGCTGTCGGTTATGTAATAACGGAAATAAATATTATATTTATTATAACTGATATATAAAAATGAATAATTTAAGTAACTATAGAAGTACTTTAGGTATACAATTGCTATTCTAATCGGAAGTGCAATATACTAACTGGCATAAAACTGCTCTTTATCTGCTTATATAGTAATATAAACCCAGCATTCAAGGTAAAAACTGGTTATATCGTGTTGCAAGAGCTTTAGTGTTTATAGACAGATGCATATATTGCACTTTGTAGCGTTTACTAGGAATATTTTATTTGACATCAATACTGTTCTCATGGCTTATGCTGCATCACCTTTGCTTGCAGAGGTCATACATTGCACTTTGTGGCATTTACTAAGAATATACATTAACTTAACCTTGCTGACTGCATGCGAAATGCCTTCTCATGTCTAGACTATGCTGCAATCATTAGAGTTCGTCACCTGTGCTTGCCCAGGTCAGTTCATTGTACTAACCAATTCCACTTGTTATCAATTTCGTAAACGTTAATAGATCGATGTATATATAATGTTAAAGTTTTAATTGAATACGTATTAATTACACACCATTAGTAATGGCGTCATCCAACAAACAATCTAAACTTTCACTAAAAAGGTAGGCAAAACCTTGTGTTTTGCATAACGTTCTGGTGCGCCCATCAAATAACACCGCAGAACCAGCACCTTTTGAAGAGACCATCCCCATCATCTCCATAAGGGATAGTGATGTAGAGAATAAATTTTCGAAGTATTTCGAGAGGTATGTATAATTTTAATTAATATTATAGTTTCCTTTCATTCCTTCATAGATAACTTTTAGTAAAATAAAATGATTCATCTTTTCAACATAACGCCAGCAACCACGGTTACAGCAACACCCACACAACCACCACCGTTGCGAAACTTGCAATATGGAGGAAAAAATTTCGCTCTTATAGAAAGGTACCTCACACAGCAGGATGATGAGCAGGACCCACCAACCCTTCAGGCCTTTAGGGAAAAAAGTATTCGGTGGTTACGAAAACTTCAGAATGACTATATTAATAGTAAGGTGGCGGGGATGGGGCGAGTGGAAAGACTGAATGAAGAACTGGAGGAGGCTAATCAATATTTAGAATGTGTGCGGAAAAATATAGTGAAGACTGAAAATATATTGCGTACGTTGGAAGGGATGGATTTGTGATGTGTTTAATATGTGTTTTTTTTGTGGAATTTATTGTATCTTTTGTATATTTTAATTGTAAAATTTTTTTTTTATATTTTTATTATTTCTCATGAAATATTCTCATTATCCAAAAAATTTTACTACAGCTAAACAAATGTGAGTGATAGTTCAATTTGCGCTAGAAAAGTGAAATGATCTACGTTAAGGAAAAAATTTAAAACATCTGGACTGTACTCATTGTATAAATTTCTACATCAAAGTAAAGGAGTCATTTCCTACAAAGCTTGCGTTAAATAAAAGTCAAAACAGTTCCCAAAAGCATGTAAATCTGAAAACTTTACGCCATGTATTTATGCAATACAAATGACACAATTGCATTCATACATTTGCAAATCCCGTTTCAAAATTGTAATGTGAATTGGTGACTAAGATAAATATAGCATAAAATGTTTTCAAAGCAAAATAGCTGCGTTCATTATCCTACAGTTTTTGAAGCAGTAATATCCACGCTCCATCAAAAATTGTAAATTTGGAGTCCGAATCAAACTAAATTAAGAAACAAGTCTTGTTTTAAGTGCTGTTTGTTGTTTTTAAATTGAATTGGTTAATTTAAGGAGAATTTTGATACATTTATACATAAAATCGATAAATTGCATGTAAGTGTTTCTTCTGAGTTTACGTAAGTACAAAAAGTTGTGTTTTATGTGCTCTTTGTTGTTTCAAAATTAAATTGGTTAATTTAAGAGTCATTTTTTTCATATTTTGATAAATTTATACATGATATTGATAAATTGCCACTTATAAAACACAACTGTGTTGAAAAAAATTGTTTTTTTCTGAGAATATTGCAATTGCAAGCTTTTTGCTCATTACGAGTATAATCCATTTAAAATGGGTTATAATTGCATACATAATTTTATTTTTATTTCATAAAAAATCATTATAATTTTTTTTAGAAAAAAAAAAACATTACAAATACTTTACAAATATATTAAACATTTATTACACATTTCCTATTGATATACAATTAATTTGGAAAATATTAAAAATGTAGATACGTTATATATCGAATTGTGGTCTATAATATTTCACAGTTAGGGAAGGCTTCCTTTAATTAAAAAAACCTAAAATTTTTAGATGAACAACATATTACGAATATTTCCGATATAAATGAAGGATTTTATTTTACATCAGTATTTATTTTAAAAATTTATTGATTTTGTACAGTCTTAAATTTTTAATACAAATGTGAATATAAATTTATGCAAAATATCACAAGAGTATTGTCAGTTGCGTAACATTTCAGGGTTAAAACTTTATTATTATGCTCTTCTTATCTGCTTAAAAATATCACCTATTAGAGGTAGCTTTTACATTAGAGGTAGCTGCCCCAAGATATATGTGTTAGATACGTTTAAAAGTCGACGGGCAGTGTTGGGGTTTTTAATTGATTTTTGGCAAATTCTGGCCCGTTTTTGAGAAAAATTGATTTTTTTTTGTTTGAAAAGGCTGGATTTGGAAAAATCTGCTTCAAAAATGTTTCTATCGCCTACTAGGGGTAGATTGTGCATTTTAAAATTAAAATCTTTTCCTAACGTCACAATTTTTATTATTTATTACATATAAATATAATAACTCATTTAAACACTACAACATTTTACTACCAAAATTTTTTGTTTTCAAACTGGAAGCTGCCTCATTCCTCTATTTATTTCATACACCTCTAAATCTACTTTCAAACCTTTAATTTTTCGTATCAACACGTCCAACCCCTTCTTTCGCTGAACAATAGTTAATACTTGTTATTTTCTTGCGCTTCTTATCTTGCATACTACCATTTTCGTCTTTTCTGCTAATACTTAATCGTGCGCACCCAAAGAAGCATTTTATTATAAATCCTCATCCTTCAAAACCGCCAACCTAGACAAAAATGTCTACTTCTTTCCATGAACTTATTCTATTTTTATACTTGTAAGGAATGTCATACGATACCCCTACAGGTCAATCATTTTTGATCTTGACCACTCTATTTTTAGACTTCTAAGAATTGTAATATGATGATGACATTGCAATTCATATTTTTAGCTTTTGACCATAACATACAAATTTCCCGCTAAAACGTTTGACCGCATAGTCACTTTGTAATATGATGAGGATGGTGACATTGCAATTTCTATTTTTAGTGAGCTTCAAAAATTTTAATTTCCCGCCAGAAGTTTGACCTTGAAGAGATCCAAAAGATTATATTTCTCACCACCATAGGGCGAGGTACCTTGAATTGGTCCAGAACCGGCCCCTAATCACTACTGATCTACTATTTATACCTATCTATTAAGTCGTGACAAATAACTGTCCGGTAGTAGGACGATACCGTTAGTAGGGAATGATACATCGTCAGGGGTACAATTTGTCCAGTAACCGGTCTGCTCGCTACGGTATTACTCAAGAGAACAATACAATTGCTTCGGATCGACCTGGCTACAAGGGGCGGTCAAGGTCGGAACAGACAGACCCCGTTGCTGACGACTGTGCAAGGAATAAATGGCGAGTCGGTAAGTGGAATGTTAGAGGTATGCATGGTAAAGAATTTGAAATTGAGAATGTAATGTACGAAAGACACCTTTACATTCTGTGTGTATAGGAGACAAAACGCAAAGGAAAGGATGCTGGGGAGATGGAGGATGGAAGCCTGGCACTATGGCCAGGGGTTGAGACTGAAGTGCATGGCTCAAAAGTAGTTGGGATGATCATAAGTGAAAGATCGAAAAAATGTGTTAAACAGCACGAATTGGTATCTCCCCTGGTAATATGGGTTAGAATGAAAGTGGAGTTTCGAAGAATTTTTCTTATCGCATGCTATGCAACGGTGAAAGGGTGACCAGAAGCGTGATAACTTCTGGAGTGAAGTAGAGAACGTGTTGAACGTATGTAAGCTAAACGAAAGAGTGATGACAGTGGGGGATATGAACGGATGGGTAGGTGTACAGAGAGAACATAGTGAACGCGTTCTAGGAAAGTTCGTAGACCAAAGAATCAATGAGAATGGTGAACACTTGCTGAACATCTGTGTGGAGAGAAGCCAGTTTGTATCCAATACGTGGTTTAAACATAAAAATGTGCATATGTGTACATGACAAAGAGGCGAACCTAAAAGTATGATAGACTTGATAGACACAAAAGTAATGCGCGGATCGGAGTGTGGATCGGACCACTTTTTGGTTGTATCTAAAGTGTGTTTAGGGCAAAGGTGGGTCTGGAGGAGGAAAGCAAACGTAGCTTGAACGTCCAGAATTAGGGTTGACAAACTAGTGGATAATGGTGCGAAAATGAAATACGCAGATGCTGTGAGTAGACTTGAATGTGAATGAAACAATGTGGAACGATCATATAAAACACACTAACGTTGAAAATGCATGGATAAGCTTGAAAAACTGTGTTGTGAATTGTACCGCGTGGATATATGGAAGAGCGGCTGCAGGTAAACATAAGAAATGTGCTTGGTGGAATGAGTCGGTAAAAAAGGCAGTATGTAAGAAAAAAGATGCGTACATGGCAATGATTGCTGCAAAAAATGAGACTGAGAAGAAGCGATTGCATGAGGTGTACAGATCAAGAAACAAAGAAGCGAAGGAGGCAGTGAGAATAAGTAAAGAGGAAGTGATGGCTGTGGTAGAAGAGAAAATGCAGAATGATTTTGAGAGAAACAAAAAAATCTTCTGTAAATGGGTCAAAAATACAAAACGTGGCCCAAAACAGGACGTTGCGGGAGTGATGAGTATTAGCAACGAAATAGTATGGGACGATTGTGAAGTGAGGAAATGCTGGAGAGAATATTTCGGAGAGCTGTACAGTAGTGAGGAAAGTAATATTGAAGGATTAAATAAGGCGAATATAGAAGAAATGATGAATGAAGCTGAGAAAGATATTGGAATAAATGAGGTAGAGAAAACGGTAAGAAGGTTGAAAGAGGGCAAGGGAGCAGACGTAGATGAAATCACAGGTGAAATGCTCAAGTATGGTGGTACAAAGCTTATACGAAGATTGTGTGAGTTATTTAATGTATGCCTTATATGTGGAAAAGTGCAGAGGGATTGGAAGAGCAGATCATTGTACCACTGTATAATGGTAAGGGGAACAAGAGTGATTGTAAGAACTACAAAGGAATAAATTTACTCAGCGCGCCTGGTAAATTATTTGGAAGACTACTGATTGATAGAGTACAAGAAACTACACAAACTAAGATTTGGGATGTGCAAGGTGGCTTCATGCTAGGGAGAAGATGTGTCAATCAGATGGTTGCTCTCAAGCAGGTGATCGAAAAGTGTTTAAAGGTAAAAGGGGAGTTGTACTGTGCGTTTGTAGATCTGGAGAAAGCATATGACAGAGTCAATAGGGAGAAGTTGTGGGTAATATTAAGTGAATATGGCGTAAATAAAGGTCTAATAAATGAATTAAGGGCAGATGTCACCGTGGTTGTTCAATGTATACACGGATAAATGTCTTAGACAAGCATGTACCGATACAAATGGTGTAACGGTTGGTGACGTAAATGTACGACTTCTGGTGTACGCAGATGCCACAGTCTTATTAAGTGACAGTGCGGATGAGCTGCAAACCGCTCTGAGGAAGTTTGGTAGTCTGTGAGAGCATGGACCTAAAGGTAAACGTGAACAAATCTAAGATTGTGGTGTTTAATCGGGAAGGTGGATAGGAGAGTGGAGTATTTACTCTGCAAGATGAAATTGTGGAGCAAGTGGACGAAATGGTATACCTCGGTAGAATGTTTACTGCAGATGGTACAATGGAGGGCGAGATTGGACGAAGGGTCAATGCTGGAAGGAAAGTGATTGGAAGTATGTGAAGGATAATGAGAAATGAAAACATGAGCCTAGCTGCGAAACGAGCAATCCATAATGGCGTATTCGTCTCGTCAGTACTGTATGGAAGTGATACATGGGTATGTCAAAAAAAGGACGAAAGAAAAATAAATGCCGTGGGTATGAGATTCCTGAGAAGCGCATGTGGTAAAACGAGAAGGGGCAAGATAAAAAATGAATGCATAATGACGGAGTGTGGTGAGGAAAGGATGATAATGGATAGATGTAAAAGTAGTACAATACGTAGGTTTGGTCACATTGAGAGAATGAACAACGCAAGATTAACGAAGCAAATATATGTGGGTGAGGTTATAGGAAGGGCCGGGCCTGGTGGGCTGCGTAAAACTTGGCTGAATATAGTAGAATCTATGATAAAGGAAAGAAAGATAAGGAGTTTTAAAAATAAAAGGGCATGTCAGAGACAATGTATGAATATTGCGGAAGCTAGGGAGGTATGCGGAGATAGGAAAGCATGGAAAAAGGTTGTGAATGAAAAATTAATAAGAGGCAGGGATTGTTTTGTCTACCCCTCAAGGGAATAGCGTGAAGGTTAAGTTAAGTTAAGTTAACTTTTAATACATTTTGTTCATGCTACAGCATTTTTATATACCCTTCATACAGTGCATGCCGCAAACATCAATTCCATTACATTTAAATTAATCTGAATTTCATAAGGTAAACATTAAAGCCTTCCAATATTTTTCAATTAATCAGTTTCGGTAAACGGACAAATGTAATTCTTACAAAACAATTCTGTTAGCCAACGCTAACAAGCTAAACATTCAATTATAGCGTTACATACATAATGTCTACACATATATTTTATTTTCTCGATTTAAATTTACTGCATCGGTGAATATATCCATTTGTGTAAAACCGCATTATACAAGGATTACACGTTTGCATGTGCAAAAGCAGCGACGTGAATATAAAGCAGCAGCTGTATCTATTCTAAAACTATTTGTATGGTCATATCTCTAAAATGTCAAGTAATTATAACTTAAATTAATGTGCATTCTAAAATACGATTTAGATCAAACAAGTTGAACTTGTAAACTAGTAAATTAAAGTCCCTTTAGTAATTATGGATGTTTCACATTTGTTTACTTGCTGAAGTGGAACGCACTAATGTTAGTTGATGTAATAAGATTTTGTGTTATTACCTTGGGTAGGGTAACTGTTGGGGAATGTCTACGTAAAGGTAAAACATTTATTAATAAAGAACATGTCTTCAGTACATCCTTTACGTTTTAATTAAGACCTTGTTTTAATACTTAAATTATAGATTAAACCACAACAAGCAAGATAAATACTTGGAATATGGTAATATCATTAAACGCAAGTTGTTTAAAAAAACTTGTATGAACAAAACTCTTCTCTGTAACTAGTCGTCTAATATAATATGTTGCAAGCCAACAACTGACTGGATGTTGGCTTTTAATCCTGTACTCATTCCAATCTTAAGTCTGATGTGATGGTTTTAGTTTACTTTGTTTTGGGATTAGTTCCAGTTTGTTTAGCCGCAATGAAACCGGACCACAAAAGCCAATAATCACAACAGTTTTTGACCGTTGCGAACGCGATCAACGTTGTCGAAACAACAGTATTGATCACAGCGGCCAATAGCATTCCTAATCACTGTCGTCACCGTGATCACAACACCAACCACAAATATTACGGCAATGGCCATTTATCCTTATGCAATCTTGATCATAACGGCCACTAGTTTCTATTTCAACAAGCACTCTTAGTACGTTCAATTATTCCATTTGGCACACCTTTTAGCTCAGATTTCGCGGACTGGATTGGATTTGGATTTATGAATTTAGCTACAACAATACTACTGAATCATGAAGAGAATTGTCGCCTTACAATACATAAAACTTAACAACAATAAAACTTCAGATAAATTCTCCACGCGAAAAAACATAACAGAAGACTTTTTACTATTAAATTAATAAACTACCAAAAGAAACGAGAGATTCGTGTAACTCGCGACTAGCTAACATTGGAAGACGCCTCAATTTTATAAGAATAGCGTGCTACTAAACACTGTTTTGGTTTAAACTGAAATTACTGGTTATAATTGTTCTTTAAACCTTCCGAATATGGCCTGTCTAACAGGATAAACTATTTCTTAAAAATGTGGTTCACTTTGTTCTCTCTTTTATATGATTAAAAGTATATTTCTCTCAGAACTATCTGCAAACTTAACCCTCCATTACATGCGCTTTTAGTTGTAACGTTGTTACGCGCATGTGAGAGAATTGCTGTCATGCTACATTTTTGTGGAGCATGAAGATAAACGAGAATCTGTATATGATAATTATATTGTTTAGCTGCTCAGTTAGTTGGATTAATTGTAATGCTGGAGGAGATTCATCATTTCCAAAAAGTTACGTCGTGGAATACGTAAATTAGTATTATGAAAGTATATTATATGAGAATTTATTTCAACTAAATAAAGTAAAGAAAATACTTAGTCGGCACCTGATTGGTGTCTTTAAAGCCTTCGTTTAGTCATACGGGTTCCCTACAGTTTTATTTTAGCACGTTCACATCTACACTGTAATCAGTTTTCTGAAAAACTGCAAATTATAATTTTACACATACCCAGGCTACACATCTCCATAGAAGACAGAATGCATTAATTTACGGTCAAAGTTACATTGAAATCACTTTGAAAGGTATAACCATACATAGAAAATTTGATGGACTTGATCAATGTACGTTATGTACGATATGTATTAAATTCTATATTTACAGGGTTAAAACAATTCTTAATTACTCTCGAAACAGATATAACTTGAAAAACGTGAACATATTCACAAATTGGTCTCGCCCAATTGAACTAAGTTACTACGGAATTATCTTGACTGCACCAACTTAAAGCGGAATGATTATGACATTTTACACTAGGTATATGCACCAAAATAGTTAACCGTTAATTAAACTAAATGTTACTAATAAGACTCAAATTCGTTACTTAGAGGGTTTGTGCATCTAACTGGGCTTCTTTAAGAAGTGAAGCTTATTATAAAATTTATAAACGTTTGCTCATGTATTTACCAAGACAATATAACAATTAAAATGATAATTAGTGAGAGTAAGATTTGTGGCTTAAAGGATTTGTGTTTAATTGGGGTTTCTTTAGAAAGAAAACTCCTTCGACGTTTTTACTGCCCTAATTAACGATTGATTACGAGTTTCTGGAGCACGTAATCCGAGTTACGATGGCATATCTCTATACAACAGATAAACCCAAAAATGTTATTTATTTAAATCAATTCTATCAAATCTAAGCGCTTAAAGCTTCAGACGTTTCAAGCAGAAGTTATTAGACAATAAATCTGATGTGTTTATTTCTGGACTGCTTTTAACTGCAAACTATGCTTGTCTATTCAGGAGTATTTATGTAAGTATTTTCAACGCTAGCCGGTCTGCAACTGAGCAAGATCAGGACCTAACTGTTTGTTAAGATGGTACCCCAAGTTGGCCAAGTCCTGAAGAATGACTACGCTTGATTAAGCTAAATGGCAACAGCCGTCTTGATCACATCGGCCTAAGCTCGAAACTGCCACGAATTATTTCGAATGCAACACCGCTCCGATCACAACGGCAGTTTTCGCTTGATTACAATGCCCAGCTTAATTACTTTCTACTTAATGCTGTGAAGTAAGGGCAAAGCATTATAGTGTTAGAAAGTTCGGTTAATGAAATATGTTAGATGTTATTATCACAAGGCATTAATAATCATTGTGTATCGACCTAGTAGTAGAAGAAATAAAATTAGTATTGGGATGAGTAATATACTTCTTCAACAAATTGTATGTAGCGGAGTAGAACGAACATTGTGCATATATGAGCACGCACATCACATATTTTTTGTTGTAGGTTGTCGTACTTTAGAGAATTTCCTATCTGATATGCAAGTAATTTTTCTTTGTATAAACGTATTCACACTAATTCTCTTTAAAGTTTTTTTCTGGAAGCTGGAGTAATTATTCAAAAAGCATAACCAGTCTAAACATCATGACCTTAGATTTGGTTAAGTTTGAGGGATAAAGATTATGGTGAAAATTTGTTTGAACTACTACTACACCGCTTTACTAGCAGATATCGCTCATTATACCTATTAAAGTGTTATTGTGTCCGCACATAAGGTGATTCATATTGGCATTATCTTATTGTTTACCTTCAAATGGCAAAGTTACTCGTACTTGGTTGATTATGGTTATCTAAAGAACTCTCACTTACATAGGCTATGACCAAATTTAATGTTTCTTTAATACGCTTACACTACAATTTAGTAGCTAAAATTATTCACCTATAGGTGCTCAAAACGTGGCACCACCATATTGTTTAATACTTAACTCCATCCGCATGATAGTCTTGGTAAACTGGTTAGTCGACTGCTTAAGCGCTGGTTTGTTTGTACATCACTCGTCACACCGCACTTATCGTGGCATGTGCGAAGTAAACTCAGCCATTAGGTAAGCATGAAGAAATTGAACGCTCTCACATTACATTTCTTTGACGTGAATAGGTTTTATTTGTCAATCCCATAAATCCGCCTCTATTCTCTAGCTCTACTCCTCTGTATCCAGATCCTACTATTTCTTGTAGCAAGTTGAGGTAATTTGCACCATTCACGGTACCATAAAAAAAGAAAGGTCCAATTAAACCAAATGCTGACAAACCACACCACACTGTAACCCCTGGTAAGTTCACATCGTGTTCCACTGTCACATGAGGATTGTCAGCTGCCCAGTAGGTGCAATTGTGACGATTTATTGAACCATTTAACTTGAACATAGCCTCATCACTCCAAACAAACTTGTATGGGAATTGATTGTCCTTTGCACATTTTCTTTGGTACCACTCACAAAATTGGATTCTACGGTCATAATCATCTTCATTGAGAGCGTGCACTAATCTAGGAATAAAACTTCTCCATTTGGCACGCTTCAAAATGGGATGGACGCTCGATTTTGAAACTCCTGTCTCACGAGCCGCTTGCCGGACAGATTTTCTAGGTAATTGCTGAAATCTCTGAATCACTTCTACTTCTCTTGTGGGGCTGGTGGATGATCGTGGTCTTCCGTAATGGTTCTTATGGACATTATTAACAGTTCCTTCTTCCTCAAACTTATCTCGCAAACGAGTAATTGTGAGTCTGGTTGGTGCATCTTGTTGAAACTCCATCCTAAACTGTCTTTGCACTTCACTTACATTCTCAGTCTTCCAGTAGCACTTTAGAATGAATTTTACTTCCTCAAAGTTTAGTCTGACTCCAGCCATTATTTTAAGCAGTCACAACTGAAAAAAAAAATTGTGGTTGTTATGAACTGTTAAAGAGTGTATACATTTTATTGGGACACTCGGTATTAAATAACATATTCACCAAAAAATTGTTAGATATATTTGTATCAGGCTCTAGGGCTGAGAGTAATTACTACACTACTAAAAATCAATGCTTAGCTGTCTTTTTGACAATCAAAAATGTTAATCTCTGTACCAAAGCTTCTCATTTCACAATTACCGCTCATCATCCACTGATCTAACCGAATCGGATTAAAACCCTTAAATTAGATTAGATAGGTGGGCCATCAACTTTAGCAATATAATTTTATGATCATACGCCCTAAGGGTACTTGATGCTTTATTTGTCCTGTTCCTTAGCCAATAGTCTTAAAACTTTAAATACACACTACTGATTAACGATCCTTGGCACCTACATCTCTTGGGTGTTTCATACACTCCTAAAAAACTGTCTTCGGCTGTATAAATAATGGTCCTATTTAGAAACATATTTGTACTGCTTCGCTATCGTTTTCTAATTGCTGATGTATACCTGATACTAAAAGATACCGTCAGTGAGCTCTGAACACTACGATCATATTGGGGTAACAAAAACCACAATTGGAACTTATTTTAGATATTACTAGTGCGCCTTACGTGGGAGTCGCTCGTACTAGTCAATATCTTATGTGTTCTGCACATAAAATTAAACAATCTGCTCTAAAATTCTCTTCTTGCTATCAGTATATCGTGTATTAACCCTTTATTCGAAGATACTACTTTTTCTTATAGTAATCCTAGCATACCTTCAAATTCAGAATCATTTAAAATCATCGCATGTGGGGTGTAAGTTTAACAAAGACGCCGTTAGCTCAGACGAACAAGATAACTGCATGTTCTTTTTTTGGCGGTTTACTCTGATTCAGTGCTTTTCGAACCCGCTCATAGTAGTCCTTCTATTTCTAAGACTCAGACTGAATTTATTTGTATAAATATTAATAAACAACTAGTTAAATTTTATCACCATCAAGCAACTCACTAAAGACTCCGAGAAATGGCTATCAAATTTTCACTAAATAATAGAGTATGAAAACGTGGTTTTGTACTGTCTGATAATTTATGTATTTTTAATGCTAATATCTAGCTTTAAAATTTACTAATCCTTACTGCACGAATCTTCTAACTGCAAGATCAATTTGCTAAACCTTTAAAAATCTAGCACGTTAAAAATTAAATAGTGAGCCGTACCATCTGTTGCAGTTCTTCCCACTGAGTAGTTTTAGGTTGAAGGTATTACAGCTACGTGCGATAATAGTAGTTGCTGCTCCTATTTTTATTTTGATACGCAATTTTTTGTGATAATTCTTAGTGTTGCTCAGTTCACATCATTACGACACCACAATTTTTGTTGCAGATCGTGGCAGAGTTAGCCTTTTATCAAGTTTTCTCTGTCGCCGCCCGATTATCCGAAGGCTTTCTGAAGGGCATATGGAATCGTTGATCCTCTCATTAGTGTGAATGTGGCATCATCTGCCAGATTTCTTTGGTTTTATTTCTGAGTTTTAGCAATAATTCTGACTTTGTGCTTGTAGGAGTACATACACGTACGTTGTCTCAATATTACTTTTTTTCTTTTTCACCCTTTCTCATCTCTTTGAAAAATAATCTTGTGACTTGCAGCATAACTTTATTTCGTTTTCCTTTATTTACTTGTTTGTGGTTTTATAACCGTTTTCTGAATTGTATGGAAAGGTACTGTGTAAGTAAGTACCTGTACATACGCAGGGTGTTTCTTTAGATGCAACTGTACATTTAATTTATGTCCGATCTAAATCAACAAAAAAAAAAGGAAAATGTTGCGCATTGTATTGAAATATAGTAAATAAATACCTGCCTATCTAGTAAAATTACGATTTCCACTGAGATGACGTATATGCTGATCAGCAGCAAACGCTCTCTCCGTGAACCGTTTTGTTCTCTTTAAAGACTTTTACTGGCAGAACACTTAACGTGATAATTTTTTACTCATGTATTTAAGTATATTCAACTATAAATAAAGGTGTGCCGAGAATTCTTCGACAGAAATTCTTCTACAGTGCAGTTATTCAAAACAGAATTCTTCGAAAGTACAATTGTTCAACATTACAATTCTTCAACATGAAAGTTCTTCGAATACATAATGTATAGTCATTGTAGTGTTTAAGGTATATAAAAAATATGTTTTAAAAGCCTATTAGCGTAACCCAGAAGACTCCACGTGAAGATTGGCTCAAAATAGTCTTCCATTTTTGTTATGATTTTCTTTAATTTTATTACTGTAAACTGCATAATACGTTTTAATTTTAGTTTTAGGAATACTTTTTATAGTATATTGCATTTATTTTTTTTTTTTGTTTAAATTTTATTGCTTTTATTTCACTTTCTATTTAAGTTTGTATTAGTACTAATAGGCTCTTAGAACATGTTATATATATTTAGTATTGGCATACTACAAGAACTTTAATGACTCTATACATTATTTATTCGAAGAACGTTCACGTCGAAGAATTGTAATGTTGAACAATTGTATTTTCGAATGTATGTTGTATTTTTAATATTTCGAATAACTGCACTGTCGAAGAATTGTTTTTCGGAGAATTGATGTCGAAGAATTTTCATTCGAAGAATTTGTGTCGAATAATTTTCAACGATCCATAAATAAAAGGGCTAGGTATGTAACAACTTAGATGCTTATCATAAAAATTCTAATTAACGTTCCTTGATTATTTCCTTTCAATCCGCACAATTGTACTTCACATGTTCAATATTACGTCAACTGTGCTCATTTCTAATTCCTACTAATCCAATTTTCAAACATTTTCTTACCACACGTCCTAGTTTGTATAAATATCAGCAACGGAATTTTTCTGATTCACATGAGAATCCTTCTCGATTCATACCTGACCGTTAATCTGCCATACCTAAAACACCAGAGTCCGCAATTCAGTTATACCGCCATTAAACGTTTATCCGTATCCAGGTGCCAAAACAACGCAAACGGCACATACATACAAATTATACACAGCTTATAGCAAAAACCTACTTAGCTACATACCCGCAGTCTTTCGAGATGTATGCTTTCGTCCCTTTTCTGCGAGTCTTAGCTCTACTAACGTAGAGTGCAGGTGAAAACTCCACGACCGAAGCGTTTTCTTATTCCGAGTAGTAGCTGTAAACCACACAACTCGAATCCCGTGTTAATTTAGACGAAAATCACAAAGTTGTCTCTCAAAAATTTTTAAGTATCTGAACAAATACAGACATTTACAAAAACATCGAAAAACATACATTTTGAGACTCATTCGGTATATGCATAAGACACATCTTTATTTCCTGCTTATTTCTTTATTTTTAGTTTCCAGTTGTACCAAGAAAATTATTTACTTCTTCTTTAATGTAAAATTGTATTCCCGAAGACCTCAAAGTTAATTCTTTGAATTAATAATTTTATTTATAGCTAAAAAAAAAAGGTGTTTTACTTTTAAAATCTGTGCAGTTTCTTTAGATTAAAGTATCTGTTTAACCAATCGACTGGCATTGAAGAAACACGAATATTTATCGATCTCCAGCCAAACAAATAATTTCCCATTTGATTTCGATTGTCAAGATTGTGTTTTAAGAATATAAAACCGTCAATTTTGAATCCCTAAACATTAACTCGTAAAGAAGAAGAACTTACTTGTTGAATAAAATCCATATAAAATCTATGATTTGGCACTATAATTAATCATCGAATTTTCTCACCTTTCAGGTTACACATTTTTCTTCACAACTCAGATAACACAACCCGCAAACTTAGTTGAATTTTGTTAAATTTACTTATTTTTAACCCCAACTACTTTATTATACTGCCATAAACAAAGCTGCCCATTTTATTTTTGGAAATTTCAGCAGGGTTACTAAAACAAAATCCCACAGGTTTAAATAAAAACCTATCAGCCCATGTTAATAATAAAAATTAATTTTTAAAAGAAGCAATTCCTCCAAATCATAAATTCTTAATAGAAAGTTTTTTGTGGTGTATTATTTATTTATTTGTGGATCCTTATGTCAAATCCGACGAGTGGACTTTACGTCGAGCACAGGTGTGCGCCGGTGCTAGCTAGGAGTGTTGCCTACCAACCAGGAGCCTAAATGTTAACTTAAGTAGTAATCACTTTTTAGTTTGTTTTAATGAACTAGCACTCATTTTATTTTGAAATTTACCAAGAATAATAAATACCTGTTCCATTTTACTGCCTTGTAATACTGTATGCAGGTTATCACATCCACTTCGACGAGAGAATGACTGTAAATCGGTATCTTTATCAATTATTTTATAACATCCTTCACTTCTCGAAGAAAGGAGTTTGCCTCACGTAATATCTGGAAATTTGATTACTTTCGGAACATCTTATCAAATTTATTCCGGATTCCAGATATGTTTTTTACTAAGGTTTATTATAATTTTAATGTACTTATGGTGCTAGAAAAACCTAAAGACTTTTTTTATTATAATTTACCCTGTAGGTTCTTTGAAATTTTGTAAACTAAGAGTCTTGCACAGAACAATCATAAACAATGTAAAACATGGTCTTCGCAGTTTTTCTACTTTAGTGGTCCTCATTTAAAGTAAATTAAGTCTAAAGGAATCAGTTCAGCATTATAACAGTTTATTTTCGCCGTTTCGCACCAAAATTATTATTCTTACGACATTGTATAAAACAAAATGTTCAAAGCAGTTACAAGTATTATTAACACAAAAATAGTTATTTAATAATGTGAAAGAGACAAGTAGGGCAAACAAGTCAAACACGAAAGGTCAAACTATGGCAGCATTAAAACTAATTCATACATTTATTTTAGCCTTACAAATAATTGAGGATTATACAAAACAAACAAAACCTCGATTCGTTTAAAAAGTTTTACAATGGTTGCAATTATTAATGCTGGCAGCAACTAGAATGTAGATATTGAACAACGAAAGCAAGTAAAGACATCGGAAATTATAAGCAACAGGTGCATTTGCATAATCTTTGCAGAACATAATTATTTATGCTGCATTACAAGGCATTTTGTTCTAATTGTTATCTAGCATAGGTTGGTAAATGGATTACGTTTACGTTGACTTTTTGTATTCTAGCATGGGCCAAATAAATATAAATCCGTAGAGTGATTGAAGCCTTAATCTAAATTTCATCTCATGTGCTCACAATGGATAGTAAGTTTAACCAGGGTATATCATTCCAACTCACAAGTTTGGGAAACGGTGGATAAAGTACTTTTCTTATCACTATCCTGTTATATATTAGATGACTATAACTTGCTATCGAGAATATTGTTCCACATTTTAAGTGACCCTCTTCTCAAAACTGTCTCTCGTTTACTAATGTATTAAATTAAATTGAAGATGTGTCAAGATTATAATAACTCCCCAAACATAGTTTACAAGAATTGATTAACGTTGTAAATTAGTTATTAATTGTTTATGCTAAACACGTCTTGCAGAACAAAGCATTGATTGTTGGCTATAAACCTTCACAGTTTAATAAGGTCAGATATGTTTTAGTAGGATTTTATTTAGTTTTCGGTAAATTTCAGATATACCCTAAACATGAAAGCTTTAAAGTCGAATGCTTTTCATTTAAAGTAAGCACGCGAGATTTAGATAATATAAAGAAGCTCGTTTACGACAAATGTTATACAACTGTTTGCTTAAAAACTTCTAAAGAGTTTCTTATCAGCCGCCTATAAATTAAAGTACCGCACTTTTTAAGAAAGCTTTCACACCTGAAATCACTAATTTACTGTAAAGTATGTTATACTCGAGTGTCATTCACTGTTTTGATAATATAAAGGTTGTTATTTATAGCAACTTTAAACAAGGATTTAACAAGAAATTTGTAGGAACAGAATGAGCGAATGAAAATGAGAATGCGAATGATGAGATAAAGCAATAGGTAAAACATGAAATATACATATTTAAATAAACTCATTGGATGCTATGTTAACATCTTCCTTCCTAAGTTTCCAATTACGTTTATGAAGCTATTTTAAATGTTAACACATTTATACAAATTTTTAATAAATTGTTTTCGTCCAACAAAGGTGTGACGTAAATCATGTTTAGCTCTCTTTTATATAAGCTGTTTAATGAATCATATAGTCATCGTTACTAACCTCAAACAATAATCTAATGAAAGCATAACAGCAGGATACTAAATCGGCATGCATTTACGTACATTTGGTTGCCTAAAATTGCAACTGTATTAAAGAAAATATCCTATCGTTTTCGCCTTCATCAAATTACAAGAATTCAATGATACAGCTATACCTTTTTGCTTATCGTCATTACATTACTAAATTTAGATTGTAACTTTATAGAGTGGTAATGCGATAGTTACTACATTCAGCAGCACAAGCTAAAGAACAATTCTACTTATTACTCATTCGTAAACATTCATCAATGAAACCAAACCCAAATGCAACCCATTTTTGCAAGCTATAACTCATAAAATAGGCAATCGACAGCCGACCTGTTAATTTTTTATATCAGTATCGATAATGTTTAAATGTTTAAAGCTAGTCGACCGCTGATTATGATAGCGTAGCTATCGCAACGCGTTCGGTGTTTTTTAATTTTGTGTGGTACGTGGGTGGATTTTGTTTGTTACAGATCCTGCCACAGTTCAGTGTTCCAGATTTTTCATTTAAAAGACGAGTATATTGCTGCTATCGTTAATACCACTTGGTGTATGTGTGTATTACAAAATGATATAAATCCACATTTTGAATGTAATTTACAATAAACAACAAGTAAAACATATTACATTAAGCGCAATGTGGCGGTTTTGGTGGTTTTAGGAGATACCAGACTTGCCTTGCGGCTTGTCAGTAAACTCCTTTTCTTGCCAGTAAAAACGTATTTACTTACTATCCTAGTAATGTAAAATCCTATCGTGAGAAGCATTTAGGTGAAAACATGTTCTGTCGTTATGTTGTAAATTCCCTTTAAATCGTGTACAAATCCTTAAGTTAAAATCTGGGTAGCTTCCTCCTGAAACTATAATTATTAAATACTCGTACGCCAACTTGTTTTTAAATATGGAATAAACAAGTAAACCATTATACAATAAAGTTAAAAGTAAATTCTATAACGACAAATTTTATTAACACAGCCTATAGCTAATTATAAGCAGAAATACTTAAAGCTAGGGTTAGTAACGTTAAAAAACTGATGAATAATAATTAATGGAGTCAGAATACCTTATTTTTGGCCACACTGTAGATAACGAAAATGGATGCATATGCTGTGGCAGCATTTTGGAAAATTGATGTTGATTTAAATCTGGATTGGTATACTTTGTAATTCCCAAATGAAGAATTTCTTGATTAATCGTACTAATACCGTAAATTGGATTAACAGTAAAATAATTAATTGCGTAGATGTATATAACGTGTGAAAAGTATCGGTAAAGGTAAAATTAAGGTAAATATTAATATAATAAAAAGTGCAATTATATGGCACTTTATAAAAAAATTAACAAAGAAACAACGAATGCTACTTCCACCTTAACTCAACCATAAACGACGCTAAGGTCTTTGCGCATGAACATGTCTGAAACTCGAACGATATGCGTAGGAGCTCTAATTAAAATAACTAAATTGCATGCTTTTATGCAACTAGATATGGAAAAAGTTTGTTACAATGTTTGGTTAGTTATAGGATAATCATTATATCACGATAGTTCCATATAAATTATTTATGTCTAGGTACATTAAAATAAATTGTTTCATACATAATTGTATGTTGTGAAAAGGCCATTACTACAGGTTTTAGCAGTGTGGTAGGTTGGTATATCATCATTTCTGCATGGACTAGTCTGCTGTATGCAATATGAAAATAATAAATACTAAAAACTAATACTGAGGTTCAATACTCTAAGAAATAGTCCGGGTATGTCAATTATATAAATGATTTTGGCATACACCAACGCAAATTACTTTATTAAACATTTGTCCAATTTCTTGTCTTGCTAATCCTTGACTAGCTTCTCTCGATGAATCTACCTGATATCTGATGTACATTAACCAGCGTAATACACAATTTCTTTATTTTCCAGTGGGAATACGAGAGTAACAGTTACTGTAAACTGGAGGCAACTAAATATACCAGCAAATTATTAACTTACGTTTTGGTGTCCATAAAGAACAGTTCACGCCATGGAGGTAGCATTTTTATAGTGTTAAATACACAATGAAAATTTACAATAATAAGCTTTTTTTTTATGATTGTGGACCTGAACAGGCTAAATAAGGCCTATCGTGCTAAAGCACTCAGGAATACTTAGGAGGATGGATAGAGGGATAATGAATTGCCAATAGATGCCTATGAACAGCTACCTTAAATTTTCTCATATCATAAGTGAGAGGAAAACAGGAACTAGGGAGATCATTCCAGAGTTTAGAAGCCGTGTAGAAAAATGTGGATTGCGCCCGTTTGGTACGACAAGTGGAGATTTGTACTGCATACTGATGATGTGATTGAGCGAACCGAGTGTTTCTCGCAAAGATAGCCGGAGATGGTATCAAAGAATGTAATTCACCAGCACAATAGCCGTTGTAATAACGATAATACAAAGAAAGAACTGAAACCATCCTTCTATGCTCAAGGGACTGTATGTGAGAAGTTAAAGACGGGTCATTTATAAGCCTAATCGCTCTCTTTTGAATACGATCAACGATATCGAGAGCACTAACCCAGAGGTGAGAATTATATTCCAGATGAGGCCGAATTTGGGCCTTATACAGCAAAAGGAGTTGTCGAGAGGTAAAGTACTGCTTAGATCTGTACAAAAAGCCTATTTTACGAGCAGCTATTTTGGTAGCTGACAGAAGATGGTCAACCCATGAGAGATTTGAAGATACAGTCATACCCAACAGAGTAATAGAGTCTGAAAACTTAAGAACTGAGCCATTCATACTTACAACAGGAAATGATCGATCTTTTTTGGCGGACATAAGGCAACACTGAGTTTTGTTAGCATTAAATTTAACTAGATTATTGCTTCCCCATTCGAGAATACGTTGAATGTCTTTGTTGATTGAATTTGCCATTTCAGCTTTAATTTCTTGATTTGACTTAGAAGGTGGATTATCACTATGAGTAGACTGAGATGAACTACAGTGAAGAGTGCTATCGTCAGCACAGCAATGGATGGGTTAGTTGTTGAAGAAATAAGGTCGTTTATGTACAGCAGAAAAAGTGTAGGCGCTATAACGGATCCCTGTGGTACGCCCGCGTTAATGCTAACTTCTTTTGAAAAAAAGCCATCAACTACGACACGTATTCGTCTTTTATCCAGGAAATTAGAAACCCAGTTGATGAGCGTATGATTCAACCCAAACGAGGTGAGTCTGGCAAGTAAACACTTATGCCAAACTTGGTCAAATGCCTTTGAGATATCTAAAGCGACTACAACTGTTTCACCGGACTGCTCTACTGTATTGTTCCAAACTTGGGTCACATATGAAAGAAGATCGCATGTTGAACGACTTTGCCTAAACCCATATTGATGGTCACTAAGGAGTTTGTTAGTTTCAAGAAACCTGAGCAGTTGCTGATTGATGGCTTTTTCCATGATTTTAGACAAAATGGAAGTGATGGCAATTGGTCTGTAATTTGAGGGATCGGTCTTATCACCTTTTTTGGGAATAGGTTGAACATTTGCTAACTTCCATGATGAAGGGAATTCCCCAGAAGATATAGAGATCGTATAGAGCTTAGATAGGACTGGTACTAGTTCGGGGGAACATTTCTTTAAGACAATAGCTGGGATACCGTCTGGGCCAGTCGCCTTATTGAGATCAAGCCTACTGATGATCGATTCCAAGAGCTTGTACCGAAAATGCATTGGTTTCATAACGTATGAAGAAGAGTTGACTAGGGGCACATCTTTTCCAGAATCATTGAGACACGAGTTTGATGCAAACAAATCCACAAAAACGTTGGCTTTGTCTACAGAATCAGCAACTACCGATCCGTCAATAGATGTCAGGGGGGGAAATGAAGATGTTCGAAAGTGTTTACTAATGGCTTTTGTTAAAGACCAAGATTTACGACTGCCTAAAGGAGATGTAGCTAGTTCATTGCATTTTCGTTGTTCGAACAACTTTTTAGTTTTAGTGATGACACTTTTGCAGATATTTCTAGCACCAACGTATTCTACATGACTGTCAACCGATTTATTAGATTTCCATTTAATGTAACATTTATTTTTTAAAGATATTGCATCAGAACAAGCCTTATTGAACCAGGGTTGGGAACGTGAATGACCTACACGGTACTGTTTTTTCGGAATGTATAACTCCATTCCCATGAGGATGTCCGAAGAAGAGGACGACGTAAAACAATATTCACGCCATGGAAAGGTTGCAAAGAAATCCCGTAAATCACTCCATCGAGCTGACTTAAAACACCACAAGGTTCTATAGGTTTTGCGAACAACAGTGGAATTAGGTACAGTAGAAATGATTTTTATTAGACAATGGTCGGAAAGACCTAAAGGCGAAAGAACGGAAGTTTTATAAACAAGAGGGTTTGATGTAAGAAAGAGATTTAAAAGATGTGGAGTATGGTTAGGGTTATCAGGGATTCTTGTGGGTTCAGAAATCATTTGTGTGAGATCACATGAAATAGCAAATGTTTCTGCACTATGACCAGCGGGATTTGTAGTAGATGAAAATTGAAGCCAATTAGAGTTATGAACATTGAAATCGCCTACAAATGAGATATCGCAAGATGGGAACAGGAGATAGTCAACTTTCGTACTAAGGTAATCGAAGAAGTCTTGAGAGTTGCTGTCATTAGGAGGCCTATAAATGCAACAGTAGAATTTCACAAAATTAGGACCAGAATGTTTAAACCAAATCACGTCAAAATTTTTATTTTCTAAGGAAGAAACCCTCTTGCAAGCAATTCTGTCCTTGATGTAGGCACATACGCCTCCTTTATATCGAAAGTTAGAGTGAAAATGGTATTGAGGAAATTGCAAGTCGGGTGACTCGGAGCTTTCCGAGGAGACTTGTGTTTCAGATAGAAACAATATATCAGGTTGTAATTGTTCAAGATGTTGGTGAATAGCATTAAGATTAGACCTGATACCGCGGATGTTGCAGTAGTGAATCAGAAAGTTGATACTTTCGATGACCGTGGTCGCTTGGGCCCTGCCCTCCCGGACATCCGAATGGGGCAGGATTTTACGTCCGGAATTTATAACCCTAGAAACCACAGCCATCTTATTTTTTAATTTGGGACTTTTAATCCGATAGGAGGACAGTGAGGGCGAGAAGGAAGAATAAGGATGAGAATAGATTGAGGATGATGGAAAAGGTAACCGGCAGCCCTTACCGAGCTCAGAAAATCGGAGACCCAATATTAAGGAGCCCATGGTAAGGGTGGTGGTACCTCCCCGGCTGGCATGGAGTATACATGCCTACCACCTAATAAGCTTACGTACAGAGGCGCGTAAGGTTGTCGCCAATTAACGTTAATAGTCGCTGCTTGTGCGCCCACTTGCTGTACTGTTTTGACATGGTGTTCCGGAGAAAATATATTTGCATACTATAACTAATTAAAAGTGTTGACCGCGGTATATCTATTGTTTCTGTATATATTTTTTGCAAATTCAAGGGATTAAAAAGTAGAGGTTGATAGAGTGAGCTAAAAGTGATGCTTCTCCGTTGAATAGTATGTTATTTTATGCTGCAAGTAGTCCTGAATATGTCAAAATTGAAAAGAAACAATTTGTTTTTCTTGTTACGGCGAATGGTTTACATTCTTTGTCATGTGCCCTTTTGCTAAACAGCTCATAATATACAAGAATCTTTAGAAGTTAGTAAAACTAACTGGACTGTCTGAAACTAAATTGCGTAAAGAAAAACAAAAGATGATAAAACATGCAGCTACATTTTACAGCGTTTGAAGAGTAACTGCACCGTTCAAGGCAGAACAAATTTTCCCGTATTGTTATTAAAAGGCTTTACACCCAGTGCAACGCAGAAACAGTTAGAAAAAATTGAGAGTATCCAGATGCGTAAACAAAACGGTTATTGTTTGCTCTACACTTGTGAAAACGGCATTAATCGGTATTTTACGAGTAAAGGCCCATAAAGTGTTAAAAATAAAATAACATTTTTTTTCATAACAGATCAACAACATAATGTAAAAACAGGTTTTAGCATTGTTACCAAGAATAAGTAATTAATTAAGTGGGAAATTAATTTAAAAATAAAACAGAAAGTTAAGGTAATAAATTGTAGCAAGTAGTTCAATGGAAATCCTAAAAATTTACAAAACTCACGTAGACCGTAGAAACGAAAGGCATGTGTAACACAATAGCTAAAGAATCTAAAAAGCTATTAAATTTTAGTGAATGAGTACAGTTCTGTTTACTGCTATTAAGATGCCAA
Organism: Vesta saturnalis; assembly: GCA_036346205.1. Taxonomy (NCBI): domain Eukaryota; kingdom Metazoa; phylum Arthropoda; class Insecta; order Coleoptera; family Lampyridae; genus Vesta; species Vesta saturnalis. The sequence goes on from JARFJB010002021.1 coordinate 4,581,734, forward strand.
ACAAATACGAGAACAGACAAATAACATACATATTTATACAAATGTTTCAATAACATTTTAAGTGTACAACTAACAAATTGGAAGTGATTCAAGCAGTTTCAATAAAGCTGAAATGAATGTATTACAAGATCTACGCAATTTTATCCTTTGAAATAATAGTCTGTTATTTATTAGTTAACACAACCTTGACGACTTGACAAACGGAATATAGAATCAAAGTAAGTTTTTATTGATCTGAATATCCTGAAATTGATTGGTTGCGTTTAAGTACGTAAACAAAGGGAATATTTTACACGTGCATTAATTGGAAAATTTGTTGACACATTTATTCAAAGAAGCGGAGGGTCTGAAATCTGCACCTGTAGAGGGTATAAAGTTATTTAATATCAATTTCTAAGGTAGAAATCGAATAAATAGTATTAAGTAAGTAAAAAACCCAAGAGAAAGGGAATTTTAGGAATAGCAAATACAAACATTCAGAAGACCATTAGACATGCCCAAATAGCGTTTCCATGTTTACAACTCACAAAATGGTTAAGAAAAAGTTAGCAGCACGACGTAAGCCAATGGTAACTAAATTTGCAAAACGATATAGGGCAAAAGAATCATCAACAAGCGATTACGCTTTAAACCTTTGACCTGATATAATCCTAAAAATTTTAGAAAATTATCTTTTCACGGAGAGATCACTTTCTGAATAAGATAAGGTCTATCAAACTTGGAAGATAGTTAAGAGAAGGTACTTCTTAACCACTCAAGGATAATTGGGCCAAATTTTGTCAAAATTTGCTTAATACTAAAAAGCTTTAGCTGATGTTCAAATGTACGGACTGTTTAACTGCACCAATGTTTGCTAAGCATGCATTCTATATGCGATGATTTTGATGGATACAAAAATATACAATCGTTTTAGACGCACGACTGATTCTCTCAACGGGATTTGCTTGTGGATGGTATCTAGTGCTATAAAGAATAGTAGTACAATATTTGGTGCAAATTTTAGTAATATCCTTGCTCTGAAATTATATTCCGCTACAACTCATTATGTAACAGAATACTAAAATACCAAGAAACCGAAAGACACTGTGTTTAACTAGACGACAGACTGAAATAGCAGTAGGCATACGAAGATGGAAAAACATGCATATTTGAAGAAACAATCACTAAGAATCACGGTAAAGTATTCTTTAAAAAACTAAGGTATCCCGTGGTATGTGTGCTTGTCAAAGGCGAGTGGGTTTACTTACAAACGAATAATAATAATAATAATAATAGTAAACATTCTTTAATAACTAAAACACAGGGTTAAACCACAACGTGTGATTCAGGGACCATCTAATTTTCAATAAGACTTGAATAACCAAACATAATGCCATAATCCCATAATTACCCTTATATTATTAGATAATTACAAAAGGCAAACTAGGATTAAAATTTTATATGTTAGTGATAATGTGTTAATTGCCATAGACAGAAAAATAATAATTTATTGTATTGTTGATCGTATGATTTTACAGGTGACTTGTTTCAGATATACTGTTTAGGTGACATAAATAATAAATCTGAAATATTCTTGAAAACATAGCAGTAACAAATAGGAGTGATTTCTCTATAAAGCGTAAATTTAAGTAATCAATATCACTGTGGAATGTAATTCTGTTGCATAAAAACGATGACATCATGACGCACATAGCATGACACATTTGCAAAAAGGGCAGGCTAATGATGGTTCTATAACATTTTCACAGTGTTCGACACACCAAAATGACCAAAGGGGATAGGATTTAGATGTTCCAACCCTTGATAGATAACGCAAAAACTTTTCTAGAAGTAGGACATGAAGAAAATTTAATCGGTATGGTCATACGGGCAGGTAAAAACGTTTAACGCCCAGCATAAACGTGACAATTTACAAGACACTGGAAGTAGTAAGAAACATCCATTACAGTGTTCGTTATACATTACATCACTGTATTTTGTTCACGTGCTAACGATATAATGATGTTTGGTATCGCCAACAGTTTTATTTTGTCGCAATCACGTTTTACTATAAAACCCACCAACAGTGTAGGCAACTAACCTTACTTCTTAGAGTTAAAAGGTATACTCGTTTTCACTTAATTACATTACAGGAGGTTTCAGCCTTATCTCTAGCGTTTCTTTATCAACAAGTTGACCTTAATTGCATTTAAACATGTTTTCTCGAAAACGCTCACTATTACTGTTATAATTGATTCATCTAAACTTGTTACAAATTCTATAACTAAAAATGGATAATGCTAAGTATACGTTGTACTTGTTTAAAAGCCATGTACAATTGTATATCTTGTAAATCCCTTGTGGGTACTGCAGTTAATCAGTTTTTAACTGCCGTACTCAAACGTGTGGTAGCGTAACGTTAGCAATAAAGCTCTTAAAACCGCGAGCGTTAACCGATCAATATTTCGCTCAATCATCAGCAACCCAAAAACTACTGGTTATTTCCAACCATTCTTTTTATAGGCGCAATAATACCGTGCCTTCGCTAAAAAAAATTTCACCGTCTCCATATATAAAAACCAACTGCACGGCAAATCCTGTGCATGAAATATGCAAGGTAGACCTTCATGCTTTTAACTTCAATATGATCATAAAAACGCCTATTTTAAGCTACAGTGACAATCCCATTCGCGAGTCTACAAAAGCACTCCCTCACTTATCCTTCAAAAATTAAGGTCGCAACAATTTCAAGCTTAAAACTGTTGTAAAGCTAAAGAAATACAAGCATACATCAACCCAAACAACTTAAGCCCTTTAAACAGAAATCGCAAAACTACACTAAAACATCATATTGAACTACAAACTTTCCTTCTAGACCACACTAAAATATTAACTAAAAATTATGCAATGTTCCCAAAGGTTGAAAATTAGATACCTCTATGCGTCGCGACAGTACAGATCAATTACACTTATCCCCGCTGCTCAAAAAATATCCCACTTCCACAAATACACACTTCTACCCTGCGGTGTCATCGGCTAGCGCTCCTATTCTTATGCAGTATCTAAATCGCCAGCGGTCATATCCGTATGCATACAAAAGGTGCAAGTAATATTTCTACTTCTGTTTGAAATGAAATCCTTCTAACAACCCACATTTGTATTCCATAACCAAACACCTCTTAAAAGGAATTATTCCACTACCCAGAAACAATAATAGCGACATGTTAATTCCCACCAAAGTACATACCCTAAAAATTTTTGATCCACAAACAGGTATCGACACAATACCAAAAATTCGTCATTTACATGGTATAATACGAAGCGAGTCCGATAGTTCCAAAGATCTTAGCAGAAAAAGAATACTTCGAAAAGATATGTACAATATAATTACGTTATCATTCTAAAATTGTATGATACATACGACTCTGCTGTAGTAGTGTAATCGTGACATTTACGCCATAATACACCAAGAAATTCAAATAGAGATAAAATGTACATCACGAAGCTTCTGACAATGATGTATAACTGAATATTATTGAGGAGCTAAAAATGTTTCCAACCTAAGTAACTTGGCAGCTTAACCTCTACTGTATCGTATGCATGCAGCTATTAATTATTTCAAACGTAATTACACTTGTTTACTAGCAGCAAAGTTTCTACATTTTTTTACTGTAGATTTTTTCTATTTGCTAATCGCGACTGTACTACCAAGTAGTGCCAGCTAAATTTTTCAAGGATAATTACACCAGAACTACACTGGTACAATTTTTCACAACTGTGCCAGCTATCCTAAAAAATAAAGATATGGAAACACTCGTAGCTCAGCCGCGCAGTGGTGGTATGGGTTCGAAACTGTGATCAAATCAATGATAAGAGAAAGAAATTGAGACCAAAAAGAGTGCCAGTAAGGATAAGAGCAGTTTTAGTGAGGTTCAGTAATATTACACGCTTTTTTAGCGAATCATGGGCAAGGCAGTAAGGTCTTGGTGATAATAAACATGCTAACCGAAGTCGCACTATAAATTTAGTTCCATAAAGTGTTTCCTAAACTGGAAATCAAAGTTTCCAAAATTCGGAAAGAAGTAAGTAATTTCAGTTACAATATTTACCTACAATGAAAATACAACATACCCCATACCAAGTTCCTAAGCTTTAAGTAGATTTTGTAACAGAATGTTTATAATAAGCATATGCAATTCATATGCTAGCCTAGACCACAACAAGTAAAACTAAAAAGAGTCCTAACGTGAATTGTCTAGATATTATACAGAACAAATATAAACTAATAGGAATTAGTGAAACTACTATGCATCGGTACTCTTACTGTTCGTGCTTTATTTAGAATATTAAACGTTAAACGAAAATCAGAACTTATTGCACTTAATTTTGTTTCCCCGAAATAGAGTGGCATATTCGATGACCTCTAAATTGGTTCATATTATCGGTGTAAGTATAACTGTGAGCATTTCTACTAGATGATTCCCAAGAGATGTAGACAACAGATAGGTACGTAGATCTCCAACCAGATATAACATTGTTTGAGCCCCGAGTAACAGCTCTTGAATGTTTACAAATAACAATAGTAAAAACATTACTACGACTCTTACATTGAATTGATGTTATAACAGCATAAACAACAGGAATCTTCTAGTCCTCGTACAACTTAAGTTGTCTATTGTTAACAACGTGTGGTGCATAACAGTTCAAAATAAGTGTAATATAACAGCTGAAGAAACGTTCAAAGCCTTGGAATCCATGGTGCACAGTGGTGGGGCATAAGTGCAGACTAAAGGTAAAGAAAAAGTTCACTCTTGTGTACGTGAGGGAGTAGGGTCCAGAAACGCGATTTATTCACAACTTACCGGATTGGACGGCGCAAACCGTTCAATAAATTAAAGCTGTGGGGTAAGTAGTTAGTAATGTTTGGAATCGATTGTCGTAGATTCGTTAAGATGAGCCATCCAAACTTTTAGTGGAGTATAATGATCCGTACAAGTGCTATCAAAAGATACAAAGAAAAATTTTGTTTCGTTAAAGTGAGGTGGATAGGGTCAGAAAATGGAATGTATTCATAAGTTTGCAATCTGAGTGATGCAGAAGAAAAAATGAGTGGCTCAAAAGGGTGGAATGCAACGACATAAAAAAGTTTCCATAACACAAACGTAGGTATGGCCAGTTAGTAATGTTTATGATGGATTATTTATTGTGAACAAGTGCAATCCGAACGTTTAGTGGTACAAAATGGTGCAGTACAAGTGGTAGGGTTAAGAAACGTAATTACTGTTTCAAAGGAAAAAGATGCAGTGCGTAAGTATTCATAACGATTGCAATCCAATAATAAGAATGTTCCATAAATTGAACGTGGGGGCCAGGTAGTAATGGTCGGAATCGATTATGAGACATGCTCATAGATTTGCAGATTGAGCGTTCAAAACGAGAAGCACGTGGTGCAAGGGAGTGCAAAGAGAGTGCAATCCAGCAACCTAAAGAGGCTTCAATGAATAATGAGTGGGATGCCAACTTAACGTACCCTTATTGAATTAGCACTGAAAAGTTCTGTAGTAAAATTCACGTGTATATTGGAATCAGAATAGAACGGCTACATTTGGTCGTTTTATTCCAGTTGCAAAGCGGCTAAAGGAGAACACAAAGGATACTACGACTCGGTTAATTAATGTAAATAAGTTTACGGCAGAGCATTCGAACGAAATTGTGTATCGGAGCCTCATATCATAAACTGCTTATATAGTACCAGAAAATCGCCTATAATTGACCTTTCAATGGTTCACCAGAATTAATCTCTAATCATACCTCAAAAATTAATCCAAATTTGTAAAAATATAATTTTTTAGGAGCAGGAGCTAATGGGAAATGTAAATTTCGTCACTTATAATAAATCTAACCAACGCATTAAAGATATGGAAGACCATTGAACCGTTTAGTAACCTTTATACCAAGGTCTTGTAAAGGTTATAAACGTCTAAAAAAATTGACATTTACACATTGCTAACAAATGATAAACCTTGAAACCCTTTCTATAGCAAGGAAATTGCATTCATGATTCAGATTAAACATCTTTAGTACAGTTTTAGTAATTCTTGTTCACTTAATGTTTAGTAATAAAGATATTAAGTAACAATGATATTTATTTCGATAAACTTTTACGTTTTTTAAATTTAATTTGTCGTGTGTCCATGCTTTTATCAAAGATTTGCCGCTAATTTTCGAAATTAAAAATTATTTGTTAGTACCGTAAATCTTGAAGGTAGTATAAACTCTCGAGAATATTTTCACTTATAGTTTACCGTTTCAAATTTGTTGAATTAGTCATAGCAGACAGGGGAATAATATATGTGGGTTACAACTAAACTAAAGTAATAACAAAGTACGTGAGACTACTCCGTTGGGCGCAGAGAAAGCTATCGATGCAGTTTTCAGAAGGGAGTTTCCGTCGAACATTCCGAAAGTAAACTAACGCTTCCCGCGCTTGAAAAATTTAAGCGGTTCTTTTTTATTTGGTTAATATTTAACTAATGGTAGAGACATTAAAAAACCAATGTGGCGTATAATGAATAATATACAGGATAATCCCACGAAATAACGTTTTCCTTAACTCCTGTTGATCGAACTTTCGTTGAAAGAGAGGAGTTTTCTCCCCTATTAACCCTTGTAGGGATCTATTGATTTTTTCATCCATCACGAGTTTAAATGATCTTAACGACGTAATGTCGTTGATCCAAGGAAGTGTAATGTGTTATAACTAGTGCATTCATTTTCCTATGGAGTAGTCATAGATTTTATGCGGAATAAACCAACGTTCTTCAGACGCTTAGCCGTATACGTTATCGAGCGGCAGATAGGATAATCCCACGAAAGAACGTTTTCGTTAACTCCTGTTGATCGAACTTTCGTTGAAAGAGGGGACAGTTTTCTCCCCTATTAACCCTCGCAGGGATCTTTTGATTTTTTCTCCCATCACGAGTTTAAATGATCGTAACGACGTAATATCGTTGATCCAAGGAAGTGTAATGTGTTATAACTGGTGCATTAATTTTCCTATGGAGTAGTCATAGCTTTTATGTGGAATAAACCAACGTTCCTTCATATTGCCAGACATTAGTTCACAGCTCGCTGGTAACAATTAACTTGCTGTAAGTAACTAAATTTCCTTATAACGTTAACGACTAATATTAAGAATTAAGCAGATCTGTTGCGCAAAGTAAAGTTTATAAATGAAGTATAAATACACAGATTGTAATATATTGTACAACCAAGTTGGATGTCAACCGACCGCAATTTGGCATTCTCAATCGACGCACGGATATTCTTCACGAGGGAGTTTCGAGCGTAGCTATCACATTCATTATCTTGCTAACGCCACCACAGAAGTGAACCTCCAGATCTTCTCTAGATGTATCGTATGATATAAAGGGGCCTGAAGTAGAATTAAGCTAAACTTTACGGTGCATTTACAGTTCTATCATAACTGACGAATGTTATTAAAATTTCTGTGATTTTTACTGCATTATCTGTTTTGTATGTACACAAGCTTGAATACGACTCCATGTTGATCAATTTTGATTATTTTGGCGTAGAATTTTATGGCAAACGTATTCAATCTTCCGAAATTATAACTTATTTATATGTGTTTTCTGTGTATAAAGGTTTTATGACAAATATGTCAAACATTTTTATGAATGAAACTTATATGCTTTACCCTCTGTTCTGTTGAACGGGGAACAAAATTTTACAACATTTTTTTAGAAAAGATCGAGATGGCGACTGGCTAGTTCCTTTCCCGAATAAGTAAATTTATTGAATTGATCTGATTAAGTGTGATTTCACTGTACCTTTTGTGGTAATTTGACGGCGGTGATATACTATATGTTTTTTGGTTTATGTAGTTGTGTTTTTTAATTAGGTGTAAACCCAGATGTTATACGATATCTAATTGTGAGTGTTGTTTGCGTTGAATTATTTTAAGGAGATTATAAAATTGATATCATTATTTTTTGTGTTTATTTGGGAATGTAAAGTAGTTACGTTCGACAACGCTTTCAGTAATTATTTATTACAACGTAGCATTTAAAGTTTGCTGCGTTGATGCATTCTTTTCTTGATTTCAGCATATTTTATAACGACCTGATTAATATCCTTCCATCTGGTTGTAGAACAGAGTAAAGCAAACTTCTTAGTTTTTTTGGAGATATAAGTTTCATTGAAAATCAGACATATTAAATGAAGTAACGTATGGATAATTACTGATTTAGTTAGGACAATGATTGTCCTTATTTATTGTTGCGGCACGAAATTAATTTAAATAAGCGTGCAAGAATATGTGTAGCCTTTCAGGTGTATCAGCGGAGATCTGCTGGCCTAAGCCTACCTGTGATTGCGTACAGGTAACCGAGTTATTTGAGTATTTAAAGCTGTGAACTTACGTAATTAGGCAAATCAACCCCTATTGCGACTTTTCAAATACTCTGGCGCCCCTTTCCGGTTTTTATGGCGACTTCAACCCCTATTTTGACTTATGTATGCTAAAATATCCAACAATGTGCAAAAGTAATCAACATCTTACCCACCCCAACCCCTGAGCAGTCGAGCAAATCCCAATTTTATCTGTTATCCCGCTTTACTGCCAGTTTATACCGTAACAAATAGACGATTTTTTGTGTACTATTTTGAAATTAATTATTGAATGAGCACATTTATGCAAATATCAGTACTGTTTAGGATATTTAGGAAGCATTTGAATTTAAGTTTTCGTGTTCTGTAACCACATGGAAAAACCATTTGCCTATATTTATTTCTGGAAATAAGTTTTGATTACAAAGGCTCTTTTACTATTTTTATTATTATCGGTTTTAAGGGTTAGTTTATGGTAATTAGAATGTTTGAAGCCATTTTTCAACTGATTTACCTCTAACGACGACCTACAACCCTCACCATTGAGTTATTTTGGTAACTCGCATACTTTTATAAGCATACAAGATGCCTACTCCATATTGACCGTGAAACAAATTATAGTAACTTACAATTTGAACTTTTATTAACACATGTACGGAATTTTATTTTCAAAATTTGATTTTTGTAAACACTAGAGTAGATTTATTGATATTTTGCAAAACAGAAGGTAGCACGATTGTTTGACTTACATTATTGTTTACGATGTAATATCAGTAACGCAATTGGAATAATTTCAAAACTATAATTTTATTACGTCTTGGAAAAACGATTTTTATTCTAATACATTTAGAATTCGGTACAGCTTTACATGCTGTATTATGCTCTACACTTCAATCAAATAACGGTCTTCGTTACACTTTTACATCTTACACAAACAAGTTTGTTACACATTGAACAAACGTCCGCAGTTTTATTTTTGTCACATTTTTTAATTTGGCACTGATGACGTTTTTTAGGTTTCGTTGTATCAGATGTGCTAGGTACTTGCACCAGAATCTTGTTTCGAATTGAAATACTCTTTTCTTAGTTCCTCAGCTAGAGTGAAAATAAAGTCTCTTCTTTTTATTTTACTGCCTACGACTTCCTTATAAACTATCCAGGCGTTGATTGTGGCAAGATCTAAAACATTGTAAAACACATGAACAGACCATCTACGTGAACCAGTTTTCGTAGAATATTTTCTATCCATTTGGTCCAACACATCTACCCCAAACTTTGTTACATTGTAATACAACACTGTCTCAGGTTTCTTCTTTTTGCCATCATCTATAGCCACAGAAGGATGTGGCGCTCTTAGCAAAATGACATTTTTATTAACTTTGTCCCAATAAATTGACAAGGTGCTTTTACCATTTCTCATTACTGTGGTAGAATATAACTCTCACCTTTATTCTTACAAACTGGCAATTCCCTTCGTGCTCGGTTCATTGTTCCTACTATTGTTGTGTTTTTTTTGCCAACATTGTTGCTAACTTTTGGCTGGTAAAAAAGTTGTCGGTAGTAACATTTCTACCCATATTTAAGAAAGGTTCCATTAATTTTAGAACAACATATTCTGGAAGGGGTTGGTTGTTAGGATGCATATCATCTTTTTCTAAATACATAAATCCGTTTAGGAGATATTCAGAATTCGTATCAACAGCTAGACAAAATTTTACACCAAATTTATCAGCCTTATTCGCCATATATTGTGCAAATCTGAATCTAGCTTTAGTAGGAAACAGTTGTTAGTCTACTGTAATGTTTGCTCCTGGAACATAGCAAGTTTTACAGTTACTAATAAATGTATCCCATATTTCGGACGCAAACATCACTAACTAGACGTTCTTTTCGTGTTGATCGAATATCAAATCTTAAAAAATCTAATGATTTCACGAAATCGATTGCGTGAGATGGTCTCTCAACAAATTTGCGGTCCCCAAGTAAACAGACCATAAACTGTCAAGCTTGCAACTAATTTGAAATCTCAAAGTACTTGAATATATAGATCTCTATAGAAACAAGTTATAATTTGCATTTTTCATATCTCGGGCGCGTAGGTAAAAATAGCGAAGATTATTCATAGTAGGGTTATTGAAAAAAAAATTTTATTCATTGTGTTTTATGTATTTTAAAACTTTACCATAAATTACATTATTAGTCGATGCAAAAAACTATTAAAAAAATTTTTTTTTGACTTATAAGCAATGTAAAATTGATAAAATTTTAAAACGGATCACGCGACTAGAAACGCGCCACAATTGGTAGGCACATTTGTGACGTCATAATGTTAAATTATTTCTCAATAGTACAGCGTCAATGGCTTCTGCATGTAAATTGACTAAAAATATCCGAAATTTAGTGCAAAAAAATTCTTTATAATAGCTTGTTTAGTCATGTGTGATAAAGTTTACGGTTAGATTGACAACTAAACTTGTGTGGTACTACATCAACTTTAATTTTTGCTCTACTTCCCATTGTAGTATAGTAAATATAATTCTCCATGTCTCCTTTCAGCTAAAAAAACATCAAATCATGAGAATTAGTTAAATGACATTATAACAACGGAAGAACCACCATTATATACAATTTTAAAATTTCAATTTGGTATAGTACATAACCTAGCGCGTAATTAATATATAAAATACTAAATTAAACCGAAACCATTCAATAGCCGTGTACAAATTTATTATTTAATCATTTTCAATTATTCATAGAAATTTTTTTGATGCTATGATTTTTAAAAGTTATGATTCTGGAGTTTAGTTAAAAGATTTTATTATCGAACTAACATAATAAGAATAACAAGATTTAATCGATTAAAAGTCAAAAGACTGTATCAGCTGTATGCTACGATGAGTAAAAATAAACATTGTGACATGACACGTGCTCTGATTTGTTCGGGAACTTTCGGCGTGTTTCCGGCACTGGGTACAAAAATGTATTTCAATGTAATATTTGAACTAGAAAGAGAAAAAAACTAACAATGGTTTTGTTATAAAACATTTTTTTTCCAAAAACCCAGTTTTGAACTAAACAAGTTCTGACATGCAGTAAACTCCTTAAAATTACCACAATAATAGTAAAATACATTGTTTTATCTGAACGTTGTAATTATTTTTGTTATACAACCTCGCCACTAATTATGAATATATGAGTGGTCAAAATGACGGTTCCGGCAGTTATACAAATATTACAAAAAAACTCTAAAACGGCTTAATTTTCTTAATATATTTTTTTATATCCTAAAAGTAAATAAAAATCTAGAAAAAGTAAGTCCAAGCACACCGAAGAAACAACATTTTAAAGAAGGCACACCGTCAAATTGACCGCCGCGGCAGTTCTAGTGCTAATTTTTTATCAGTACAATCAAAAATGAGTCTTTTGTATTGTTTTGGCCACAAAACGTCGAGAAATGCAAAGAAAATTTAAACCGATTACATCGCTGTCTCTTTATACGTACGTATATGAGAAAGAAATATTAATATATTATTTAGCATAAATAAACTTCTAAAGACAATTATTGTTGCAATTTCCTGAGTCCGTTCCTATCCAATACACGCCTCCAGGCGTCTAACTGAAAAAAAGTGTTACCCTTCGCGCATTTTATTATAACCAACACCTTACATCTTGTCTTTTCTATCATCTAAGTTTCATAATTAAAAATTATTATTAATTTTATTAAATACATAAATAAAAAGTTTACCTCGAGTAGGATTTGAACCTCCGACCTGTACTTTGCTAGAGTACCGCACTAACCAATTGCGCCATCGAGATTCAATCCCCAGTCGACGTAAACGTTGTGTTTATGTACGTGGAATTTTTAATTACATATTTACTTTTAAACTTACTCGTTCATAACAAGTTAAGAGCGCAGGAGCGTAGCACAAAAATCATAGTATAACCAAAAACACTAATGACCAGTTTCTCAAAAGCCAATCACACAATAAAACTTCTATTCGTCAATGTATTGTTATAAACTGTGATAAAGTCATAATTAAATCAAGTCTTAATCAAGTGATTAGTTAACAACGATCTTAATCATCTTTTGTGAAACACGGGCATGACATTTATTTTCCTTTTAATGCTATCTTGCGCACTTTATTACTTTTTCAAATAAGCAACAAAGCACATTTTAACAAGGTGTACAAAAGAGAAAAACATTTTCTTATTATAATAAAAAGGGAAAATGCGATGGAATGGAATGAATTAGTGCAATGACATACCGAACTCCGCACTTTGCGTACCTTAGGCGGCCCCCCTATCTCTCTGGTGGAAATGCCCATTTTCTTATGTTGTCGTAATTGAACTGGATATATAATTTGATAATAATGGGCGCCGATGTTACGAACCATTTCCTGATTTTGTGTATACTCGCGTAGAAGTCTTTCCACCTCGCCTGTAACAAATAAATAAGCATTAACATTCCACAATAATATTTATCCGTGTTATAATAAACAGGGAACTCCTAAATTACTTTGAATATATCTGAACGTCTAAAATGAAATATCTAAGAAATATAATAAATTTTCTCAGTTTGATATTTTTGCAAAGTAAACATTGTCCAATCGTTAAGAAGTAATTGAATTTTACATAAAGTAAACGAAGTTTACGCTTTCAGTTCGTAAATATGTACATATAAAGTGAAAAGTGTAAAACGTAATAAATCCTAAGTACAATAAAATTTTTGAATATTTTCATTTCGCTTATTCTGAATAAAATCGATTATTCGCTTCAATAAATTTTCTTCGTTGTCCTATTGTTTATAACGTAAACACTGTGAAAAATGAATTGTTTCACTTTCGCGTAGGTAAATATTTGTATTAACCGGAATATCGTTGTGTCGTATCTAGACATTACATACAAAATATCAAGTTAATCTAAATTCAAAGATTGTAATGGTTCCAACCCCAATGGGATGACAAGGACCCTATGGCATATGAAAGCTTGTAAGGGTTGAGAAGAAGCTAATGACTAAAGCAGTAGACGCTTCTCTTATGGTAAATTAAGAAATTCAATTTTCTTTTGAAAAAATAGCATTACCTTCAACTAAAAATTGTTTCATCTCTCAAGTGTAACGAGCTGAGAATTTTTAGGTTGAGAAGTAATAAAAGACTCCCCTTACATTAAAGACACTTCTAAGTATTAATCGTTAGCATACAACTATGTGAAAATATTAATGTTGGGCTGAATAAGCATAATTGAAAATAACATAATACCCATCACCATTTTCCGGTTGACTAAATTAATTTTCAATAAAATTCCGAGTTGTTTCCGATCATTTTATTAATACGGGATTATACAATAAACGATACAGTGTAAAACCATGAGTGAATTTATGAATCGATATTGACGAAACCATGAAAAATGAAGTTATTTTTATTAACCCTCCTACTGTGTTAACATTTTGGTTTCACTTATTGTGTTCGAGTAATTATAACCCGGGAGCCTGTAGTTGTCGTTATATTGTCGTTAAATTGACATAACAGTATATAATAATAAGAAATTAGATATAGTATTTATTATTTATTACATTTTATTACGTTATTTTATTTTTATTACATATTATTATAAATGTTATGACTAGAACATCTAAAAAACGTGGTAGTTAATATACATGAGCTTTACATAGGTACCATATTAGTTTTATTATCATTTGAAGAGGGACAAAAATCACATCTTTTACGCTTGGTTGTGGTTGATTGTTCCCTTACTTCGGCATTACTGGTTAAAGAACGTGACTTTATAACCATTTCGGCTGCAGGAATACTTCGAGAGAGACGATTTATTTCTTGCAATAGTGGAGTGATCAAGGAATTATCCAGTTCTTCAAGAAAGTTTTCCAGCATTCCAGGTTAGAGTTACCTTGCACCACAAAACAAGCGTTGTAACCTGAAACGCCCATGATATTGTAAAAGGCTTTTTATGATCTTCGTTACACACTCCGTTATCGTGGTGCACGGTTCTTATGAGGGTAACATTTTTATTCCGTTTCGGAAGATAGGAAATGACGTGTCCTTGGTAAAGTAAAATTTTTCAGAAATAACTTCTTTCCTGTTGTAGACCAACACGACTTTTTATTTTCAATAGGATCTGCCCTAGATCATACGAGGTGAAAAAACTATCACACGTTACGTTGTTACCCTTTAGACCATAAGTAAGATCTAGCACAACTCTTTTACCTTGACCTCTCTCTGGAGGTTCACCTTCTTGTTTCCCGAGGTAAACTTGCATAGTACATGCATAAGCAGTTACAGAACCGCATAAAGTCCAAATCGTGACTCCGTATTTACAATTGCTCATCTACTGTTACATTTTCATGAACATTATAGAGTTTAGGTAGAATTTCAACCCATTCATCCCAAAAGTCCCGTTGTAAAGATCCAGTTTAACTTTACTAAAGTTTTTGTAATTAATTATTTTTTTAAGTACAGTAATCAAGATAGATAAAGTTGCATAAAATTAAAACCCATTACAAAAGATTGCGCGATATTGCATCATAAATAATTAATTTTAGTCCCCTCCGACGTAGATATTAAAAAGCATAAAATGCTCTTACGTCCGAGTAAGACACTCAGCCAATCACAGCTAGAGGACCCCTGCATAGAAGCCGGATCTACCCATCGCGAATCAGCCATAAAAACCGCGGCGCTACCGGAAGAAATTTTACTCCGCTACTCAACTACTCCGCTACTCCCGACTACTCTCTGCGCGCTCCGTTACTCTGCTACTCTCGCGTCTCCAGCATCTAGAATCTAGCACCGAGATCCAGACCGTGCGCGCCTGTCGTAGTTAGTTTCGTTGTGTACGTCGCCGACCTGTCGATTACCGCATCCGTTCATCCTGAACCGTCGTGTATCTTTAGTCGCGTTACTTCGCCGCCGTCACCAGTAAATCAGCATCATACAATCAAACTGCTGGTTAAGATACGCTAAGGTTAACAGCAAGTAAGTTTTATTGCGCCACCTTTCTTAAACATTACACCAGACACCTACAGAAACGATGGGCTGCAGAGCCTGGAAGTTATCTAACCGTTCCAGTACACACACTAGAAGTCACGACAGGCTGTAAAGCCTGAAGTAACCTTCTGCCAGCATACACACACTAGAAGTCACGACAGGCTGTAAAGCCTGAAGTCATCTTGTGCACACATACACACAAACCAGGACGTTTTTACTACGGTCTAACGCCCTGTAGTCATCTTCCATTTACTCCAGCGGCAAGAAGAGTACTCGCTCTAACTCCACCGCTCCCCAGGAGATCGCTTTGTACAGCAGTCGACGGGCTGGACCCAGAATGTTATAAAGGGCTCTCCATTAAACAAATATTACACATACAATACACCGACCAGATCCTGAGGAAAATTAGCAATACAAACAAGCATGCCTTGACCTAGAGATAATCTCAATAGCAGAAGCCGTATTCTTAGAGATCACCACCGTGATCCCCCAGTTAAACAAAGACGGACCCGTGGTGCGTTTACGTAATAAATTGCATCAAAATATCTAATAATATTTCTTAATAAAGGAAATCCGGTAAGATAAACATTCCTGTATTGCGAGTATATTTTCCTGCAACGAAAAGCTGATTCGACGGGCTGGACCCAGAATCTTATAAAGGGCTCTCCACTAAACAAATATTACACGTCAGACCTTCGTTCCCGAAGGTCTGACTAATTTAGCAGCATCCGAATAGATTACGCACATTATACGTGTAAATTCTCTCATTTTAATCCCGAGAATAATCACGTACTTAAGACACCTGCATTCCGTCGGAAACAATTCTCAAAATTATTCAATTTAGTACACGCAGTCCTAAAAGGTTGTGTAAACTCGCCTCAGATTAACTCGTTTATAACAATTAATAATAGAAGCAATTTTTCATAACAACTAACGTAAAAGATCGTGATAATCTCCGTCTTCCCTGTATTTAATAGGCAGAATAAGTTTCACTTATAAGAAAGTTATACGCATTTAGCAAAACAGACGTTTTTCTAATAATAAAAAATTAAGACGTCTTGCTTCCGGGCATAATTAAGTGTTAGATATTCATTACTGTAAATACGTTCTCAATTAATTAAGAAATCCTGGGATCATCCTGATTAGTTAGAGTAAATAATCAAACGCGTACGCACAATTTGCATTTAGAAACGTATAAATATTAACCTGTCGTTTGTGAAGCATTCCAAGTAGTGTGTTCACATCCAGTCAGTCTAAAAGCCAAATCACATGTAAGAATAGTCATGCGCACCAAGGTTACTTTAAATTATTAATTTCTTCTTTGGCCTGCTTACAAACACCAACACGATCGTTGGCCCCTGCTTATATAATACGTAGAATATTACAACAAATAGCACGCCACCGTTTACAGGGCGTGCCTGAACGGTCGTAATAAACCAAATGAAATCGTCATTATTCGGATTTTTTAGGTCAAAACACACTAGCAATTGAACCACAATAATTTATATTTCCACAGAAATAGATCAGGAGCCAATAATCACCACTACAGTCCACGGGAGACCAACCAAAGCGGGCGCTACCAGGAAGGACATCCCGGGTAACCTGAGATAAGATTTTTTAGTGTTTGTTAATTTATTTCATTTAGTTTAGTACCTGATTATATAGTTTTGTAGAAATAGGTAATATACGCTTAAAACATTTTTGTTGTAATTATTAAAAGTGTACAGTGTTAAGCACCGAAATACGAACCACCCCCGTCTTGTTAAGACAAGACTTGATTTGAGCTAGACCGAGGCAAATTAAAATAAACCATTTTAATTCAATTATTGTAAAGCAAAGGTCTTTACACCGTATGGGAGCTAATTTATCAGTTTGGCGTCGTTGTGGTCGAGTTTTTTTTATCGTCAAAGCGAATTATTCGTGCAATTACATGAAATCGTTTCACTGAATATTGCACGACCTACATTTCCATCCCACAGACCGGTTATATGCTTCTAGTTTAACTAATGCTAATTCTTGAAACGTGTCACCACAAAGTCTTTTGCCTGTTAAATTTACCATTTTTAAAATTAGGTTTACAATTTTGGGTGTGAAATATAAGAAATACGCAGCTTTTATATTAATTATTCGCGAGGTAGCATACCTTGTTAGCCCAGGAGTCAACGAAATAATATTTGCTGCTGATAGCCTTCCAGATTGATGTGTCTTTTCATTCCATACTATATTGCCATTTTTGAAGTTACGTGATTACCCGTATCAGATTCATCTGAAATCGTAGCTTCCACTTCATCATCCGATTCGCTATTATACAGGGTGAGTGTCTACTGCGTGGACGGAGGATTACTCCTTAACTATTACAGATATCAAAACCAATTTTGGTGTACAGGATCATTAGACCTGCATTTTAAAAATATTTAAGTATATAGGGTGATTGACAAAAATGTGCCAACCCAAACGTGTGTTTTTTTAAATGGAACATCCCGCATATTTTTGCATTTTTGAATTCGCTGTTACATGTAGAATAAAAGTATTGAAATTTGCATCTGTGTCACTAACCGTTCTGCAGATATCGTCACTTTAGTACCAAAATAGAGTTCACTTTGGAACCACGATGCGAGCGTTGTCACCACGATTTTGTAAATCTGTTTATACCACCGACTATCAATAATAGTCTACTAATAAACAAACTGGGAAATTTTTCGAAAACATGTAAAGCTATATAGAATGATTAACTTACGCGAAATGTAATTTTTCTCAATTTTTTCTAATACAACACCCTGTATATTTTTGCACTTTTCGATTCCCCGTGAAAAGTAGATACTAATTGATGATAGGTTTCATAGCCATAAGAGATATATTGACGCTTTTGCGTAAAAATATTCTAAAATTTAATTTACCATGACAATAGAATTCAACAACAAGCTAGCCGCTCGTAATAAAGAGAAACAATTGCAGCTATTGTTTTGACGTTTGTACACCGGGATCAATCTCAAGTGTACTGTAGTGGTATGACAAAAATCCCTAGTTGTTAATATTGTTGTGTTTTGCAGTTGGCTGCTTTGGATTTTTAGTGTGGTTCTAGTCGTTTTAGTTTATGTCAAATTATGTCATATTATACCTTCGTTTTTCACTTTTGTAGTTTGTTGATTTATTTACAAACTGTCTATATCAAGACAAATTATATATTCTGAATTTCAAATTGTGATATCGAATTTAATGGTCATGCCGTTTTCAATCGAACATGACACATCCATTGTTGTGGCTCATTTTCGTAGCTTCCAAAATGGTAATGGGCAATGGCATTGTTCATTGCAATCATGCATCGATCAATTTACTGTTGAGTACCCAAATGAAAATATTAGTTCAACAATATTTAGTCAACATCGTAATCGATTGATAGCTCGATTCATGGAAACTGGTAGTGTTTTAAAACGCAAACGTGAAGCTTCGGCTACTGTCTTAACAGAGGAGACCTTAGCAGATATCCAAGCAAGGATGAATGCAAGCTCTGCACAAACACGTATGAAAAATTTTATCATACAAACATAGTTTTACATAAATAATTTTAGATGTATCCTATGGAAGTGTCCACACTGCAGTAAAGAAAAATTTACATTTGTACCCGTACAAGGTGTCGGTATTACAACAGTTGCGAGATAGAGATTTTCAGCTTAGAGAAAACTACTGTCAATGGTTCAACAATACGATGAACAATGATTTACTGGATGTATCTTTTTTTTTCTGATGAAGCTTGTTTACATAAATAGCCAAAATTATCGTACGTGGTCTGCAGAAAATCCACATGTACTTCGAGAAACTACCCAACACCCTATCAAGGTCGGTGTCTGGATAGCAATGTCGCGCCAACGAATATTTGGACAGTATTTTTCGATGGCACACATACTGCACAGGCTACAATTAATTATTTAGGAGACTTCTTTGAAGATAGAATCATTAGTGTAAATCGCTGGCCACCGAATTTACCAGACTTGACACCGTTAGACTTTTTTCTTTTTGGTTATTTATAAAACAAAGTGTTCAGCAGAAGATTGCATACTCTTCAAGAATTGCGAGATGCCATAACTCATGAAGTTCATAATATTGGTGCCGAAATGTTACAAAATGTATTTGAGAATATGCAACGTAGGGTGAACTTATGTTTACAATTTAATGGCGGTCATTTTGAACATATGCTGTAAAGCAAAGTGTGATAACTAATGTGTACCTAAGGAGTTAAAAAAAATTTGTAAAAGACATTGTCATTCCATAAACATGTACTGTAAATTTTATTTAATTATAATGAAATTATAACATTTAAATACTTAACATTCAATATTTTGTAATGATTTAATCCAATCATTAAATAATATTTTATTTATTTTGTTATATTTTATAGGGATGCAGTCTAATCAAATACAAAATAGTCATTATTTAAATTAAGATAATATGTATAAGTTAATGACCTTCATACAGATTTGAAACTGATCGTAGTTTTTACTCGAACCATGTTCTAGATTAGCTAGAGCAATACAGCGTCTTACCAACCTATCAGTGGTACCAACTTAAACGTTTTGATCACGTGGTATACACTTGAGATTGATCACTCTGTATAATCATTTAAATATTGTTCCATTCGATTGTGTATTTTTGGATTGTTGTTTTGTCAATTTTTGTATAAAATGAATTTTTCCATACAATAAATGGTCGATGTGATCTTTATTTACGGCGAAGCTCAAAGAAATGCTTTGCTGGTTACTCGTTTGTACTGTGAACGATACACAGAGAGAAGACAGCCACGGAAACAATCGTTTATGAGTGTAGCTGAGAGATTTAGAAATTCTAGAGGTGTGTGCCATCTCAAGCGCCCAAAAACAAGCCCAAATTAAGAAATTGAGCTTCAAGTTGTGGAATCTCTTATAGAAATCCGCAAATTACTACCAGAGGGCTAAGTACACACCTAGATCTAAATAGAAATACAGTTCGCAGCTTTATTAAAAAAAAAAATGCGTCCTTACCATATCGAGCAACATCAAGCTTTAAGTGAAATAGATTTTCAAAATCGTGAATCTTTCTGCCAATGGGTAAATACTAAGGTCAATGAAGAACCCAATTTTGTTAATATCATTCCGATTACGGATGAGGCAACTTTTCACAATAATGTTAATATTAACACATAACTTTCATCACTATTCAGATACTAATCCACACATTTGAAGAGTTGTTGATCACCAGCATCGATGGTCAGTTAATATGTCGGGTGGTATAATCAATTTTAATGTGGTTAGTCCTTTTTTCTTTAATGGGAGTCTTACTGGAGAAAGATATTTACAGTTTTTGGAAAATGATTTATCCGAGCTTTTGGAAAATATCGAGGTAAATAATATTCACACAATGTGGTTTCAACTGGATGGCGCCCCTCCATACTATGCAATCAACGTTAGACAATATCTCGATAGAAATTATCCAATGAGGTGGATAGAACTAGGTGGTGTGCATAACTGGCCCGCCAGATCACCGGATCTTACGCCCCTTGATTTCTTCCTTTGGGGCTACGTTAAATAAAATTTTTACAAACATCCTCCCACCACAAGCGAAAATATAAAGAATAGAATTATATCTGCGTTTCAATCCGTTTCGCCTCTAGCGTTGTTGCGAGTGAATCTTCCGTTTACCCACCGAATTGCAAAGTGTTTAGCTAGGCGTGGTCAGCATATTGAACATTTAATTTGAATTTATGGTTTTATTTGTTTATTCAACTTATTCAACTTATTTTTAGGTGCAGAGAATTATTTTATTGTTTAGTTATTAATTAAGTTTTCCTATCAGTTAAAGAATTTATTTGCCATTCGTATTTTCTTATTTGCTCTGGATTTTGTTCTTCTGTATGTCAATATTTTCAAATAAAGCGTCAATATCTCAATAAGGGCCCGTCTTATGGCTATGAAACTTTTCACTGGGAATCGAAGTGTGAAAAAATATACAAGGTGTTGCATTTGAAAAATTGAAAAATTACATTTCGCGTAAGTTAATCATTTTGTATTGTTTTACATGTTTTCAAAAAATTTCCCAGTTTGTCTGTTAGTAGACTATTATTAATAGTCGGTGGTATAAACAGATTTACAAAATCGTGGTGACAACGCTCGCATCGTGGTTCCAAAGTTAACTCTATTTTGGTACTAAAGTGACGATATCTGCAGAACGCTTAGTGATATAGAAACAAATTTCTATACTTTTATTCTAAATGTAACAGTGACTGCAAAAATGCTAACATGTATAGGGTGTTCCATTAAAAAAACACAGGTTTGGGTTGGCATGTTTTTGTCAATCACTCTGTATATACCTAAATATTTTTAGAATGTAGGTCCAATCTTGTTACCACACCAAAATTGGGTTTGATATCTCTAATAGTTAAGGAGCAATCCTCCGTCCACGCAGTAGACAACCACCCTGTACATCTCGGTTTCGGACAAATAGTCTTCTTCTTCAGAAGCATTAGAATCACTATCAAAAACACACAAAAGTTTCTCAAGTTCACTATCCGTAAGCAATCTCTCACTACACATTTTCAATAATAAATTTCTATTGTTAGGTATTTCTTACTAGAGTATAGCATCAAGTTTGATATTTACTACGAAACTAACGCACTGGCTGCATTTATACACGGTGCCACAGACAAGTCTCAATAGGAATAAACTTTTTTAGCGGTACTCAACTAATGCATGCAATATGCGCAATATTGCGTAATAATATGGCAATATTATGTAAGTTACTTATATTTATGAAAATAAAACTAAACTAAAAAATACATTCACTTATGATAATAATCTTCTACTCGTTCTTCTAATTTGAACCACACAAGTCACCGGGTCATATAGACCCAAACATAGTGAGTGTAACGAGTGCATTTAAAAAATACTAATTATAATTTTCTAATATCAATGTAGGTAACCCGTTATTAGAGTAATGAAATAAAAGTCATGCAGTGGCAACGAAATATTTAAATAAATTAACGAGTTATGCACATTAGAAGAACGCGATTGTTTCATATTGACCTAAACACAATAGGAGAGTTAATAAAAGATGCTCATTGTGTCTCTAGGGGTTGCTGCGAACTCCCAATAAATTAGAATGTATGTTCCTGTTCTCATTTAAAAAATATAAGTGTATCTATATGACTTTTGTTGTTTGCAATAATACATAAAAAAACGTTAGCAACATCATAATTTATTGCTAAGTATAGAATACTGAGTATACTCAACGGACTATGAACTTCCTAAGATAAAAAATTATTAGCTTCAATACAAATAAAAAGAATCTTATTAAGTAGCGTGTGGTCAGTACGTTTACGTAAAGTCTACACGTCAAACGTCTATATGAAGTAAAAAGTTATAAGTACTCAGTAAATTAAGTTTTGCCATAAATTAACAGATATTTGCCTATATAAGAGATATTAAAGAGCATTTTGATTTTGAGAATTATACAAAAGGGTTTATTAAATTATTTAATATCTTGAAAAAATTTCTAGACATTAGTGTAAACTGCCTTTTCCTTACGTTAATTTATTTTTACCGCGGTTCTAGCTCAAATCGGTTTTTACAAGAAAAAGGGGAGTGGTTCGTTAATTAGGACCAATCGCTTACCACACTGATCAATGAACTCAAAAGGGTTTTATACATATATTTAACCTATTTAATACATTTGCTAAATATGTCACACTTAAACTAACATATACTTACATATGATTTCGTAAAACATAACAATATTATATGTTCAGGTAACACAAAGAAACATATATTCTAGGTAGGACAAACACCCAGCAAGGGCTCTGGGGTTTGGATTGGCCTCGTTGTGCTCGGCGTAGGCTTGACGGGGTGCCTCCGGCAACAGCAGACAGATTATCGTTCTCGTTACGTGTGCTGCGAAAATAGCATTAACCCCGTGTTTATGCACAAATGATCCTAATGTCCTATATAAAGCGATTATATACACACACAAAAGGAAAATAAAAATACTAAAATATGTAAGTCCGGACCTGTCTAATAGGACACGTTGGAAAACTACTGGTCTTTTACGGTTATCCTAACGGGAGGTCGAGTTGAAATGTTTTTAAGAAATATGATAAAGAAGTGAATGGTTTTAATACCTGCTTTTCTAGGTCACCCAGGCAATCGATAATTTTTTGTATTTCTACATTACTTTGTGACGATATTTTATAAAAAAAATCGTGCTTTATATCATATAAATAAGACGAATCTAACTAATATTTACAAGGGTTTATTAACTTGCGGTAGTCTAATTACTGGTTTAACGGTAATTACAGGTTATTATACAATTCATCACAAATTCACCCAGTATCATTTACAAATTTTACATAGTTACCATGTATTGATAAACGAATGTACCTTTGAGCACGTAGTTTAATCATTAAGTATAATAATTTATTATTATCGCTCGACTCATTATATAATCGTAACGAATACTACTCGAGAAATCTAAAATAATGATTATTTTTCAATCGTAACTCGACTAAATTTTTAAAATATCACTCGAGCTATTCTCTCGTGATTTTGCTCTGATTACGCCTCGTTACTCGTAAAATAATCGATTATTTTTTATGCTCTTATGATATTAAAACGGACTAAAATATACTCTAATTACTTTTCGTAATTAGTAGAGATTTTAATAAAAAGGAATAGATGTTTTAGGATTATTTACACCTGGAGGATAAACATAAATACTCTCGTATTTAGCAGTCGGATACAGAGAAGGCGTCTAGTTTAGATAGCGACGGTAGCGACTACCTGCGCGTCGGTAGCTCTGGCAGAGTCA
This sequence comes from Vesta saturnalis, assembly GCA_036346205.1. Classification (NCBI taxonomy): domain Eukaryota; kingdom Metazoa; phylum Arthropoda; class Insecta; order Coleoptera; family Lampyridae; genus Vesta; species Vesta saturnalis. Next base: position 4,605,949 of record JARFJB010002021.1, read on the forward strand.
GGTACTTAATCCTTCAGGAACGTTTTGTTTTCAGGAGTGTTTGTTTGTCAGACAGGCTGAATAAACTGAACGTTTTACAGGCACATGTTTTATTAAAGAAGATAACTTTGTACAAATCCTTCAACTTCTATACGTATACTTCTACACCCACGGCTACAAATTTTAGTTATTTAACAGTTTGGGTAATAACAATAATATTTTGTGCCTTTTGCTCAGTCGTAGATTAAAGTGGGCCAGGTTTATAAAATTATCGATTTGCCTTACTAACCAAACAATATTTACATGTACCTAGATATGTTCGCTTTAAACTCGTGATTGTTTCTTCCTGAAACTAATAGTTAAATACTCGGACACCAACTTGACTTTAAATATGGAATAAACAAGTAAACCATTATACAATAAAGTTAAAAGAAAATTTCTACAATAACAAATTTTATTAACACAACCTATATTTAATTATAAACAGAAATACTTAATGCTAATGTTAGTAACGTTATAACCTAATGAATAATTAAAATTGTGAGTAATTAATGGAATCAGAGTACCTTATTCTTGGTCATGCTGTAGATAACGAAATGGATGCGTGCCGTGTCGCCGATTTTGGAAATGGTTGCGTAATATTACTTCCGGTTGAAATAAATCTGGATTAATATAACTTAGATTAACGGTAAAATATTTAATGGCGTAGATGTGTTTAAACGTGTAAACGTGAAGTTAAAGTAAAAATAAAAAGGTAAACATGAAAGTAAAAATAAAAGAAAGTGCCTGAAATGCAAACATTTCAAACATTGTAAAATAACTTTAAATAACTCACCATAAAATTTATAACACTTTTAATAAAAAATATTTAACAAAGCAAAAATAGATGCTACATCCACCTTCTTAACTCAATCAAAAATGGCGCTAAGGCGGTCTATTATTGCGCATGAACATATCTAGATTGAATGCAACTAGATATGCAACGCACAAAAATGCACGTTAATTTGCCTACATAGAGGTGAATTATTAGCACCACGTTTGAAGTTTGTTACACATTCTTCTCATACACATATAGCGGGATATTTTTCCTCCAGAAACCTCCGCGCCTTCCGATCCAATTCTGACCGAACCCATCTTCAGTCGCACCATGCATACTGACCTAACGTATGTAAGTATGCTGAGATTCCATCACTGTGGCTAAAAGAGCTTCAAAAGCTAAAGCAGTCGGCCCTCTTGCTTGTGGAGAGAATAAAACACGTTGCACTTTCTTTCCTTTTTTCCTTCTTATTTAATTATCTTTAATGTAATGATTTGCATGTGATGCTTGAGCATTTTTCGAAGGAGTTGTTTTGGTTCGGGCTATTTTCTCGGGGCCCCTGTGTCTAAAGGATATTTAATGTGGGCTATTATGTCAGGAACCGTTTTGCCAAGAAGCTATCTTGTCTGAGCTAATATTGTGAAGACAGTTTTGCGGCACACCGTGCAAAGTATAATCTTATTTTTCACGTAATGTAATCAATTTAAAAGAGAGCATGGGTTATTTAGCTTGTTGTTTAGAGGTGCAATCAAATCCTTTAGTGCAACTACATACAATTCAAGGAGATAAAATAGTTTTTTTTTACCAATCTTAGGATTACAATATTGTAATATAGATATTGTGAGTACACGTTCATCCACATTCAATACTCAAATTGGTACAAAGAATTAGAGAGCTGTATAGGAAGAAAACAGCAATTCAATGGTAACGCTACTTTTAAAAAGATAGGAAAGCACATCAGTATTCGCCCTGTAAATAAAGTGTGACAATGCTACCAAAACCTACCTAAAAGAAACAATGTATCAGAAAAATTGAAAATCTGCTTTTACTACAAGGAAAATGTACAAAAACTACAACTAGACAAGGGCAAGAAATGAAAATTGGCACTCCCTTAGGTCCAAAAAACCTTGGGTCTCGAATGATTAACATCAGGACACCAAAAATAAATAGACATGCTTTCACGTATCAAAAAACAGTACCTTCATGAAGTAAAAGTATTACCGGTAGAATAAAAGATGGACCATCCCTTTACAAAAAATAGCAAAAAAAAATGATTTAGGATTACCAAGGTGTTCCTTTTACAAGCATCTGAGTAGGAAGACTCTAAGAAAATAAGCTTTCACTTGTTTTTCGGAGGCGACACCACCAAGCCATATATTGACTGCGGGTGGACACACCCATCTTACCCCCTTTAATGGCGGATGCACAGGAAACCCCTCAGTCCTCATTTATGGACGAAGACCTAATAAGCGACATTTTCAGTCATAATTCGATTTCAAATCAAAAACTTCTACACACTTACCTAATACCCAAACTCGCACAATCAAAGCTTTTCAGTAAAGCCCCCTTTTCCCGCTCTTTCCTGACAGCAAACGGAACATTAATCCCTTCGTTGACTTCTGACGGCGTAAGCTTGCTTGTAACCGTTTAACGGTTTTAGTTTCCCGCATGGCCAATAGTCAATTCCCGATATTATGGATACTATGACAGAGAGAGTTAATATTCTATCCATTACAAAAACAAACTTCCCAGACAAATTCTACTTGAATTATTCCAATTATCATTCCTACTTATAGATAAGCATACTATACTGCTACCGAGGCAACGCTTTACCAGTCTCAGACTTTATGCCGTCTGCCCAACTTCAACTACCTCCCGCACCTATAGCATCACGAATGTACTACTATAGAGGTGCACTCCCTACTCGAGTTTATTATATTTCTTTCCTGCTGTAACCTACATAGGCCCTATATCTTTTCTGATGACATAGCGGTCATCGATCACAAAATAAGAACCACCACCGCCTACGATTATCTGTTGACCAGAACTTTATTTTGTCCAGCACTCTCAACTTTTGAAATTCCCAACTGGGATTCGTTTTCTGAACACATATGTAACCATATTCCCACATCAGGTTTTCGAAAGTGTCACTAAATACAATAGACAACCCTAAACCTCTCCCATGACATATTAATAAGAACAGGCAAATGTACCACCAATTTTTGCGACTCAGGGGTCGGGCCCTCAAAATATGATATGATAACCTTAATTAGGCGAAAAACCAATGGCATAAGGATTCTTGAATGTACCATCTATTTTTGATCCTCATGGATCGGGCCCTCAAAATGGAATATGATAAGCTTATCAGGCGAGAAACCCATAACAATAAGGATTCCTGAACCAAGGGCACATCCCGACTTGATTATCGGTACCATAAACTTCTTCGGAAACATCTTAACGAAATAACCACAAAAAAGCAAGTTCAAATCACATCTTACTGACACTCACGAAACCTTATCTCTACCGACCAAGGAAAGGTTCGACAGGTATCCTATAAAACTTTTTCCAATCGTTGATTGAAAAACACCCGGAGTGCGCCTATGAAGTGCTTCTAGAAATTCGCAATAAACTATTGCGAACCCTAACTGTTTCTAACGACTAACGGAACAACGGGAATACCCTATGGCTCCTATCACGCCACAGCAAGTCACTTTGTGTTCTCTAAAATCAGGCTCACCTTGCTTCTAGGTCAGGATCGGCTATATTAGAAAATTCTGGGACATACCCGACTAAGCATAGACTTCCCAATATATGGTGGTTGCAAAATGTGCGCTTACTGTCATGTTTCTCAAACCACATGCTAACGCAACGCAACCCCTCTCACTACTAAGCAGATTCTAGTTAAGCAACTAGGCTACTAAATAGAACCCACCAACTATATTTTTGTAATAACAATTTGTGTAGTTTTAGACCCAACTGACTGCATCACGATCCTTCTTACATAACATAAAACAGTTCAATAACAAGCAATGCATTCTGGCTTTTTGGGCTTTAAACAATGTCTTTCGACATTCTGACTACCAAAACTACCAAATTCCAAATCACTCAAAACCAATATTCGAGATTTCCCATAACGCCGAAAAACTAAAATTTCAACAAGAAGTGGCATACCTGGACATTTTTTTCACTACAACCTCTAACGTTACCATCCAACGTACAAAGAACACTAGAGAGAATACGCAACCGTGCAAACCTACTGGGTAACCCTGGGAGTCGTATAGGACCTTTACAGCAAACGTACAAGACCTATATTTGCCCTGTTATTGATTACTCAGTTCCATTGTACACAAATACTGTACGAAGCCACCTTTGCTCAGTTGCTTCTTATGAACACTGCATTCTAAGGCAAAGACGCAGTTACATACTATCATCCTGACCATAACAGGATTCCATTAGATGAAATTTAATTCACGGTTAAGGGTTATAAATTAATATCTGATACTTCGATGCGTAATACTATAATGCAGTAGAACTAATTTGAGTGAGTTACGTTATTATTCTTTCCAATAGCAAACATTGACATAACAGTTTGGTTTCTGGCTTTAGATAAGGATAAATATTGGAATATCGCAGATTGATTTAGCTGTCAAGACTACCAATCTGGATGCACAATTTAGGTGGAAGGCATATATGCCCCATGCCACCCGATGCAATACCACCACCTTTACTATGGGCTCCTTAATATTGGTGCTCCAAGTTTCTGAGTTCGGTAAAGGCTGCCGGTCACTTTCTTCTTCATTCTTTATTTACTCGTCAACACTCACTAGCCAAGCGTGGCGTTTTAACGGCTAAACCCTTAAAATGACGAGTTCTAAAACGGATGATATATCCCTGGTGGGTAGGGCGAGTCTCCCACACTCTCAAATCGATTCGTCTCAAGGACTCTGGGGGGACAAAAGTTCTTCAATTCCAAAATCAAGACTAAGAAAAGCAAGATTTGCCAGGAATAAAATTCTGCCCCATTCGGATGCCCGGGAGAGCAGGACTCAAGCGACCTCGGTGATCGAAAGTACCAACATTCGGCTTCGTTACTACAACATACGTAGTATCAGGTCGAATCTTAATGCTGTTCACCAACACCTTGAACAAGCGCAACCGGACATTCTGTTTCTATCAGAAACACAAGTCTCCCCTGGAAGCACTGATTCGCCTGACCCACAATTTCCTAGATACAACCTCCACTCAACTTTGGCCTTAAAAAGACGGAGTATGTATACCAAGGACAACCTAGATTGTAAGAGGATGTCCACTTTGGAAAACAACAAATTTGACGTGATTTGGTTCAAACATTCTGGGTCCAAATTTTGAAATTATACTCCAAATGATAATCACTTCCAAAATCTTTTTGATTATCTTAGTCTGAAAATAGATACTATCTTATCACAGTTTCCATCTTGCGATATTCCAATTTTGGGAGATTTTAATGACCACAACTCCAATTGGCTTGAACTTTTATATACCACTAATCCCGCAAGTCACACTGCAGAAGCATTTGCTTTATCCTGTGACCTCACACAAATAATTTCCGAACCAACCAGAATCCCTGACAACCCTAACCATACTCCACATCTCCTGTACCTATTCCTTACAACTAAGCCACTTCTCTATAAAATAAGAGACCTTTCCCCACTTGGTCAATCAGACCACTACCTAATCGAAATAACTTCCTCTGTACCCAATCCCACACGAAAAAGAGATAGAACTATGTGATGTTTTAAATCAGCTAACTGGAACGATATGAAAATGTAAACTTTCACCATTATCACACACAATAAAATGCTTATCTTTTTTGGTTTTTTTTAAATAGTGTATTTTAAATTATACAATCTAAAAGTTTCGATAATACTTACAGTTATCTTCGTCAGTAGTAACATCCGTTAAAATTGTTTGCAAGTATTTTATTTTATAACTAGAACGAACTGCGAGATTTTTTGCTACCTTCCCCTGGCGTGAGTATTGCTTTAAACGGCCCTCCTATTCAAGCATTGCTCTTTCAATAGCTGAAGTTATCTTGATGGGTATGGAGTTATACATTCCCAAAAAACATAACCGTGTAGGTCATGCCCGTTTCAATCACTGATCTAATAGGGCTTGCACTGATGCGTTATCGCAAAGACACTCTATGCCAAATGGAAGTCAAATAAATCTATCGAAAACCACGCCGACTATATTACCGCAAGTAATAGTTGCAAAAGCATCATCACCAGGGCCAAAAAGATGTTTGAAAAACGTAAATGCAAAGAATTTGTCTCATGTCCTTTGGGTCATCGTAAATTTTGGTCATTAGCTAAAGCCGTCAGTAAAAACTTTAGTGTGTCTTCCTTTTTTCCTCCAATGACGTCTCGCGACGGAGCTGTAGTAGCTAATCCTGTTGACTCTTTGTCGATTACTTTATCGTAGTGTCTCAATGACTCTGGCCGTAGCCCAAATCTACCCCATACGCTATTAATCCCAATCCACTTTCGTTACAAGCTCTTGGAATCAATTATTAATAAACTTAACTCAAACAAGCCGACTGACCCTGACGGTGTTCCAGCTATCGTCCTGGAAAAATGCTACCCTTAGCTAGTATCTGGTTAGCTTCCCTTATCGTGAAAGTTGGCGAATGTCCAACCTATTCCGAAAAAGGGCGATAAAACCGATCCCTCAAACTATGGTCCAATAGCTATCACTTCCATTCTGTCGTAAATCATGGAGAAAGCCATCAATCACCAACTACTTTCGCTCCTCGAGTCCAATAAACTCCTAAACGGCCACCAGTATGGGATGAGACAGAGTCGTTTAACGGGTGATATTCTTTCATATGTCACTCAACTCTGGAATAACATATTAGAAAGGTCCGGTGAAACAGTCGTAGTAGCTTTAGATATTTCAAAGGATTTTGAGCAGGTTTGCACAACTGCCTACTTGCCAAGCTCACTTCATTCGGCTTATCAGATATGATCATCAATTGGATATCCAGCTTTCTTGAAAAAAGACCTATATGCGTTTCCGTCGATGGCTTCTTTTCGAAAGAAGCTACTATTAACGCGGGAGTGCCCCAAGGATCAGTGATAGCTCCCACACCTTTCCTGCTATACATGAATGACCTCATTTCCTCAACCAACCCGATCCATTACTTTGCAGATGACAGCACTCTACATTGTACTTCTTCTCAGTTTTCCCACAACAAGAAGTCTAGTCAGGACGTTAAGGTGAAAATGGCAGCCTCAATCAACAGTGACTTAGGATAAAACACAGTGTTGCCTTATGTCCGTCAAGAAAGACCGATCATTTCCTGCTGTAAATATGAATGGCTTAGAAGTTTTCAAACTCTGTTTCTGTTAGGGATGTCCGTATCATTGGACTTTTCATGGGTTGCCCACCTTTTGTCAGTCAGCAAAACAACTGCCCGTAAACTAGGCTTTCTATACAGATCTAAACAGTACCTCACATCGCAATAACTCCTTTTACTGTATAAGGCTAAAATTCGAACTTACCTGGAATACAATTCCCACCTCTGGGTGAGTGCTCCACAATACACCCTTGATATGGTAAACTGCATTTAAAAAAGAGCTATAAGGCTTATAAATGACCCGTCTCTGACTTGTGACCTACAGTCTCTTAAGAATAGAAGAATAGTTTCGGTTCTTTCTTTGCTCTATCGCTATTACCATGGCAAGTGTGTTTCCGAAATACACTGCTTAATACCTTTGCAAGAAATCTTCGCTAGGAACACTTGGTTTTCCCATTCACACCATAATTATGCACTCAAAATACATCGTGTCTCACTAAACGGGCGCAATCTACATTTTTCCACACGGCGACGATATTGTGGAATGCACTACCCAGTTACTGTTTTCCTTCAAACTTTGACTTTAGTCAATTTAAGGTAGAGATTCATAAACATTTCTAGGTAGCCTAACTATATCTCTAAACCCTCCTAATGTTCCTGAGTGCTTTAGCAAGTTAGGCAAATCTTAGCCTGTTCGGGTATACTATAAGCAAAAAAAAATGGATTCCATGTTGGAAACTTTAAATGGGGTTGTAATAATCAAAGGTACACTTGGAAACACAAAACCTTCCCCACAACGTTTTTAATTTTAAACTGTTACTAATTGGTGAAGAAAATTATTTCGTGACTAGTTTCGATGAATTGTCATCTTCAGACATTAAAGTATTGACAAATTTAACATCTGGTATGAAAAATAACAAATACTTACAAGTACCAATACATATGTTTATACTAAACATACACAAATACATAAATTAGTGCGTTAGCGACTATAGTCAAAAAGCTATAAAGTGTAAGGTTAAGCAATTGTTATGACGTACATGAAGGAAGGAAAATTAGAAACTACCTTTTACTTGAATTTCTATGAAAGGATAGTTTCATAATTAATAAACAATAATCCAGTCAATAAACAGAAAAGAAACAAATGAGGCCTTGAACAGGAACTCATAAGTAGGTACGTCAGAAAATTTATATAAACAGCTTCCTAGTTTTATTAAAACACTAAAATCTTGACAATTACGGGCAAGGATAGCACAAAATTCAATCCCATATTGATATATAGTAACTGTCGAACACGATGAATGAATCCATGTTTAAATCCAGATAGTTTTAAATTTAAAAATTAGTTAAGAATGAGGCGACTTCTAAATGAGGTTATGTGGATAAAATAACATTCACAACCACTAAACCTACGAAAGTTATAATTAACGTATGATAATCAAAATTTCTCTGTTCACAATTACGTTACAATGCTTCATAAATTTTTCACGTTAGGTATTTGAGGTTACCGATCAAAGTGAAATAAAACATAACCTAACCATAACCAATGCGCTACCAGATATCAAAGTGTTGTGTCAGGTATTAATGTTGATGGTGGGGTGATACCACCGATTGATACAATTAATAAAATTACCGTACGGATTCGGTTAAGTTGATATTTGTTCAACTTTTCGTGCGTTACGTTAATTTCAGTCGATGTGAACGAATGTCATTTGATTCTGTGCTGTTTATCTTATATTAATTTTTGGAATTTCGTAAGTTAAGTGGTTGTGAATGGTACTTTAGTATTCAAAAAACCATTGTGCTAAAAATTATGTTCCGGAAAGAGCTAACATGTAATGTAATATTTACCGGAATAATTTGGTTTAATTTTAATTAATTAAATAAATCTGAATATAAGAATATTAAGAAAATTTAATTTAGGAATTTTTAAGTACGTCACACCGATGTCACTAGCTCCGCCCCTAACAGTTGATCTTGGACAACTTATGTTAGCGTTTCGTAGGAACCTACGCGTTTTGCTGTGATTTTTGAATATTTTCTCTAGAAAAATCGTGATAATTGACTTATTGTAGTGTTAGTATATATTGTTAAGATATGCACACACATCAAAATGGTCTAGGAGACAACGTTAAACATAAATGTTGTTGCAACTAGTGGAAGTATTACGATACAACGATGAAACAAAACATAAAGTTGAACAATAATCTTTAATGTTCAGCAACAAAAACAAACAGAATTTACTGTAGTTTGCTTACGCAGGGTGTATAAAAAAATAGAGAAAATCCTTAAACTTACAATTAATAGTATATTATGAATGAAAAATGAAATATTTGCACACTTAATACTGTGTATGGCCACCTTGACTGTTAATCACAGTTCGGCACATATTAGATAAACTTATAATCAAATTGTCTCTTTTATTTTGATCAATTTGTTGCCACTGGCCATGTAAACAATTTGATAGCTCTTCCCTTGCTTGAAACACCATGCCTTGATTCAGGACACGTTTTCCCAGTATACCCCATATATGTTATGTGGAATTTTAGTCGGGAAATTGCACCGGCCACGACAATACTGCAATATTGTGCTCATGTAAAAAATTTGTAACTGTTCTCGAAACGTGCCGGCGTACGTGGTCTTGCATTAGTACAAATTATCCCCCGATTTGTTCCGGTTGTGGTATGATAACAGGTTGTAGAATTATGTCCCGATATGGGTTTGCGGTTAAAACGCCTTCAACAAAACGTGCTCGGTTCTACGACTATTTTAACCACTGAGGACCACTTGACGGACATTTTGGAGCTCACTCTTTAGCTGGTTGGCCGTAAGATTTCGGTTACGCAGACATTGGATTCGAAGAAATCTATCCTGTGTAGCATTCGTTTTCCTGCTGGGGCCAGGATGTCTTTCTTTTACATCACCAGTTTCATGATAACGCTGCTACAAGCGCCCAATGGTATTTTTACAAGCATTTACAGCAGTCGCCACATCTCCCTGTACCATGCCCACAGCTCTTAACTGAAAATCACAACTGAGATGCACTTTTCCATCTCTATTGATTCTAAGACACTATAAAACCCAACCTGCTTCTTAATTCAATACGCATAAACTGAGTAATCTCAAATAACACAAACACTGTTTCTATACAAATGTCATTAACTGAACACAACGGTTTAACAAAAAGAAAAAAAACATCACCAACTGGATCTAGAAAGTGTCAGAATAAAGCTCTGTGTGCTATAATCACAAAACATTTTGATTAACGTTTGCAAACATGCTTTTTACCTTTAACCCTTTGACCGTTTTGATGTGTGTATTTCGTAATTAATTAATGAACATTATTAGTGTATATTATAGTTGGGTTAAATTTTGTTATTGATTCCACCATATGCATGTAAAATATAAGATATCGAGCCTGATGGTGTTATCCCTATGAGAAATTTGATATTGTCATGATGTTTATAGGTAGACCAAGTTGTGCACTTTATTTCCAATTATTTTGCCTTTTGAAATTCAAGTTCAAATCAATCTATAATTATGGTAATTATAGTGCCAAATACCTGTTTAAAACAAGGTGGCATTGCTTTTATTAATTTGTCTCTTTAATACCATAGAATAAATTTAGATAATCGAAAGTACAGGGTGGCCAACTAACAATGCGAGGTACTGTATCTGAGAAACTATCCATCGTAGAGGCTTGCGCAAAAAAAAAGTTATTACTAAAACGGTCAATAAAAAAACCGGGAAAATATTATCAAGTTTCTGAAATGGCCTGCAATTTTGAATCTGAAAAAGTGATGTTTCTGTGAATCCTGCTATATTAACCTAATAAAAAAATAACTGATCTTTGAAGTCGAGGATAATCTGAAGTTTTTTTGTTTGGCACTTTTTGATGTATATCTAAAAATAAAGTGGTGGGAGGTATTCAAAGGTTTATTTAAATAACCCCTGTATCTTCGAAACGGATAAGCCGATTTTAACAACCTTGGTCGCGTTGAAATGGGCCCTTCTTGGGCTACAAATATTATAATTGGGCTTTGTTCGACATTCCTACAGAAACGATTAATTTTCGCAAAAAAACTAAATGCATTGGTATGACTTTTTTTCATGAACAAGTAGCTAAACGATGCCTACATAAGCTCACGAAAACCGCATCTTGATATCTTGTTCCTAACCTAAAATATCGGCCAAAGAAAACTTTATATGAAAATCCCTTGAATTTTTATTTTTTTTAACTATATCTTTCTGGAATTGTTTCTGTTATGTAAGTTGTGGCCCTAAAAAGGACCGATTTAAAGGAGGAAGGTTTTTAATGCCCCCGTAAATGCTTGAAATGCTGACCATCAGTCTGTGCATTGATAAGGCCTCTTATTGATAGACAAAACTGCAGCTTCAATTTCGGCTCTGAATAGGTTACCTAGAAATTGCGATTTTAAATGTTTGTAAATTTATTCACCAGAATAAAATCACTCTTTTTGAAATTACTGCGGGCAAGTAAGCAATGCTAAAAGTTATACGAAAGGCCTATTTTTTGTTTGTTTAAATGGATATTCACTATGGATATATACGAATAATACAATTAATTGAAGCAGGCAATGGAAACAGATACCTATGCAAAACATACATAATCCTCAAACTGTCAATAGTTGTCAATACTTTCGCGTTACTTTGAGCAATTTTTGTGCTTTCAAAATACGTTTTACGAATAATGAAGCTGTTGATATTCTTGCAGTTTATTTTGAATGTCTTCAGAATGCCGCAGTAGCTAAAATAGTTTACGCGGCTCGATATCCAAATCGGCGTCCTTGCGATGCAAGAGTTTTTCCCCGATTAGTGGCGAGCTTACGAGCGAATGGTAGTTTTCGGTCTACGTTTCAACGGCAAAGAATTGGAAGAACACAAGAGCATTATCCACTGAGTTGGGCATATCACGGACAACGGTTCAAAATATTTTGAAGGACCATAGGTAAGTTCTAATGGCCATCAAAATATATAGGTATTCGTTTAAACTTTTTTAATTACTTTAAGAATGCACCCATATCATGTCGTTTTGCATCAGGCCTTGAAAGATGAAGATTTTGATCGGAGGTTAGACTATTGCCATTGGATGTTAGGCATGATACACGAAAATAGAGAATTTTTATTTCAAATTCTTTGGACCGACGAAGCCACCTTCAGTAGTGACGGGAGAGTCAATCTGCACAATATGCATTATTGGTCTGCAGAAAATCCCCATTAGTTGGTTCAGCGCCAAGGACGTTGGAGTTTAAATGTATGGTGTGGCATACTAGGAGGCAGAATTATTGGGTCATATATTTTCGAGCAACCCCTATATAGTAATGTATTTCTTGACTTTTTGGCCAATCAATTACCGTTGTCGTTGGAAGATGTGCCTCTGGAAATAAGGCAAACTTGTTTTTGCAGTTGGATGGTTGTCCAGCACATTTTGCTATTAATGTGTGAGAGCATATTAATGCAGTATTTCAACAGCGGTTGATTGGAAGAGGAAGTCATGGCCTCCGGGCCAGGCTTAACTTGCCTCGATTTTTATTTATGGGCGCGCTTAAAGGACATCGTGTTTCGCACTCAACCTACTACTAGAGAAGATGTGAAAAATCGTATTCGTAACGCAATACGTAACATACTTAGATCCGAAATTGAAGCTGCAGTTTTGTCTACTCATGAGAGGCTTCAGCAATGCATAGAGCGGGATGGTCAGCATTTCGAGCATTTACGGAGGCATTAAAAACCTACCTCCTTTAAATCGGTCCTTTTTAGGGCCACAACTTACATAATAGAAACAATTCCAGAAAGATATAGTTAAAAAAAGTAAAAATTTAAGGGATTTTCGTATAAAGCTTTCTTTGGCCGATATTTTATGTTAGGAACATACCAATGCATTTAATTTTTTTTCGAAAATTAACCGTTTCTGTCGGAATGTCGAACAAAGCCCTCTAGCGACGACATGTGAAAATAAAAAAACATAACATAACATTTGTAGCCCAATAATAGCCCATTTCAACGCGCCCAAGTTTACTAAGATCGGCTTAGCCGTTTCGAAGATACAGGGGGTTATTACGGAAACCTATGAATACCTTTATTTTTAGACATACGTCAAAAAGTGCCAAACAAAAAGTTCAGATTATCCTCGACTTTAAAGATCTGTTATTTTTTTATTAGGTTAATATAGCAGAATTCACAAAAACATCACATTTTGAGATTCAAGATTGCAGTTACGCCCCCTAGCGGCCATTTCAGAAACTTCAAAATATTTTCCAGGTTTTTGTATTGGCTGTTTTAGTAATAAATTTTTTTTTGCGGAAGCCTCTACGATAGTTTTCCAGATACATTACCTCGCATTCTTAGTTGGCCACCCTGTACACATATTCTTTGGTAAATTGGTGTTATTCTTTATTTTAGATTTATTTTAAATCAATTCATTAGCTAGAGCGTAATAATGAATTACAATTTACGATTTAATAATTCTTTACCAGAACATGAGCTATGAAGAAGAATAAAAAAAGATTCTCCGACTTTCATCAAGAATTTGATGACGCAGAAAATTATATTGCTTCTGAACAGGAAATGATAGAATCACGAGAAACTGATCGCGAATCGGAGCAAGAATGTGACAGTGATAATCAGAACGATGAAGATGCTAGTCCCAAAACAAAGATTCCAAGAGTACCTACGTCTTTTGTCAAAGATGGCACCCGTTGGACGAAGCATTGCCCTTCTGAAACAGTGAAATCTAGAAGGGAACATATTATAGTTAATTTTACAGGTGTGAAACAATATGCATAGAAATATTGAACACTATAGTGGAAAACACGAACCATTATATTTCTACAATCGTTAAAAATTCACGAGAGAACGAAGGGCGAAACTAACAGATATTTGGGAAATCAAATCATTTCTCAGAATTTTGTATTTAGCAGGACTTCTAAAAGTGGTCGCCTAAATACATGGGAAAGAGATGGACTGGGGATTAAGATATTCTGGTTAGTCATGTCTAGTGATCGGTTCCAATCGCTATGGAATTAAAATCTTTGCATTAGTGGATTCAGCGACATCACATGCCTTAAATCTAGAGATTTATGTTGGGCAACAAACTGAAGGCCCATATAAAGGAAATAATGATCCCTGCAACATAGTTTCAACATTGATATAGCCAATATCTTCAACAAATAGAAATTTGACATGCGATAATTGGTTTACACGCATAAATATTGCGAACAAATTATTATATGATCATAACATAACCTATGCTGGTAGCATCAAGGAAAATAAGAGGGAGTCACCACTCGAGTTTATAAATCCAAGACTTCGACCTGTACATTCATCGGTGTTTGGATTTGGACTAGAAATAATTACATTCTACAACCATACTAAAGGAGGAGTAGATAATCATAAGCTAAGTAGCACCCTACAGAGTATCCTGAAATACTAGAGTATTACCAATAGTCACCTTTCATGCTATATGGCTGGTGTCAATTCTCAGGCAATTTATGATTGCAACAATAAAACTTCTGATATGGTTAGAAGATTATATTTAAAAGATATGGGTCTGTCCCTACCCCGTGAATCGGCCTTCTCTTGCAGTGAATATACCTCCAGCTGTTTAGAGACAGAAGGCAAGGCGTAGCCAATACATCAGGTTTAAAAATAAGCCAGCTAATTGCTCCAGGGACAAAATAAGATGTCACTTCTGTCAAAAGGTCACAAAACAAGTTTTTATTGCCAAAAATGTAAAAAATTTGTTTTCTTGAGTCACTTAGTGGCTTGGTGTATTCAGTGAACTGAAGATTCCAAAATGGAGTAAGCTTTAATAATGAATATTTCATTAAGTGTTTTATACAACAAATGTAAAGAAATTATTGTGAAATGCTCTTATATGAATATTTATAATATTTGTATTTTCATTCGTGTACTATCGGAATAACGATGAATTTAGACTCCGATGATTTGTTGTACGACATTGTTTAACGTTTATTGTGCAAATAAGTGTATATTATTTAATATGTTTACGTTTTTAGCAATGTTTTTTTGTGTATGCATTGTTTTATTTAAGCCTATGAGACCGGACACCCCCACTCATGTCAATTAAAGGTGCACCCTTCTTGAGGGTTTAATAAAAATTTAATTATTATTTTAGAAATCGTGTATACCTTTCTGCTTTAGGCTTAATGGTTTTTAAAATACTGAAAAGAAGTGCTTTAGAAGCTTACAGTAAGAAACCCTATCAAATACATAATTATCTTTAATGAGAAATATATTGTTTTCAATAACTATTCACACTGTAATTCAGCGCCCTTTAGGAGTACTTTTAGATAAAGTATGAAGTATAAAAACGGTACTACATACACACGCACACACATACGCACGTACACTCGCACGCCCGTAACACACACACACACACACACACACACACACAGACACACACATACACCACACACACATACGCACACATGCTTACAACACGCACACGCATATACATACGCATACTCACAATCACGCACGCACGCACGAATGCACTCACTTACTCACTCACTCACTCACTCACTCACTCACTCACTCACTCACCCACTCACTCACTCACGCACTCACTCACTCACTCACACACTCACCCACTCACACACTCAACCACTCACTACTCACTCACACACACACACACACACACACACACACGACACACACGACACGACACGACACGACAACGACACACGACACACGACACACGACACGACACGACACGACACACGACACGACACGACACGACACGACGACACGACACGAACGACACGACACGACACACGACACACGACACGACACGACACGACACACAGACAGACACGACACAGACACAGACACAACACAGACACAGACACAGACACAGACACAGACACAGACACAGAACAACAGACACAGACACAGACACAGACACAGACACAGACACAGACACAGACACAGACACAGACACAGACACAGGACACACACACAACACAGACACAGACACAGACACAGACACAGACACAGACACAGACACAGACACAGACACAGAACAGACAAGACAGAGCACAGACACAGACACAGACAGACACAACACGACACAGACACAGACACAGACACAGACACAGACACAGACACAGACACAGACACAGACACAGACACAAGACAGACAGACACAGACACAGACACAGACACAGACACAGAACAGACCAGACACAGACACAGACACAGACACAGACACAGCACAGACACAGACACAGCACACACAGACACAGACACAGACACAGCACAGACACAGAAGCAGACACAGACACAGCACACAAAGACACAACAGCACACGCACAGACACAGTACACAACACAGACACGACACAGACACAGCACGCACAGAACACACAGCTAGCACAACATGTCACACCACACAAAGACACACACACAGCAGACAACAGGTACAGCATACCACACCAGTACACAGCTCACTGACACATGAAACGCTGTATGCTCAGACGCATGCAACACACTACAAACACCACATTACAACAACAGATAAAAGCCACACAACATCAGTTAAATACACTGTTTTTGAAAATTATACAACACAAGTTATAACACTTGCAAGGATCTCCGACATTTTTAAACAGTTATGAAACATGTGAAACTTTCACACATAACACGTCAACATAACAAAGCTTATTGATAAAAGTGTACAACACTAACCAATTAAAGATTGTGTAACGACTACAGTTCTTGAAAATATATGTTAAAACTGCTAAAGATGTCCAGTAAACAAGTGTCAAATTTGCAAAAATTCAAAAAAATATATGTATTAACTAAATAATAGTTTATGAAAATGTAAAGCTTTCACCATTAACATCATAAAAAATAACTTATCTTAAATTGGAGATTTTTAAATGAGATGTACTTTAACATTATGACAATCTAAACGAATTTCGCAATAACACTTTACAAAGTTAATCTTCGTCAGTAGAATGTAATGTTAAAAATATGTTAAAGATGTAGTAAACAATTTTAAGTCAAATTTGAAAAATATCAAACATAACATAAGTCCTGCTATTAATATAGAAGTTTAAGAAACGTATAAGCACAACTATAATTAATTGTAGTAAAGAATAACTAGGTCATTAAAATTAAATATTGTTAAACTGCCTCAAAGATGACAAACCAGAACACTCTCTACGACGAAAGCTAACAATGAAATTTGCCAGCCAAAAACACATTTAACAAAATTTAATTGAGTTATGATGTAAGTGTAAAGTTGTGAAAAACTTCAATTTTAAAATGATAGAAGCATTCACAAATCCAAACATTACATCAAAAAATAACCCAGTTAAATCTAACAAAGAGATATCTTTATCAATAATTGGAAGTGTTATTAACAATGAAAAGCACAATGCAGAACGTTCTTTGTAATTTTTAATTTCAATTTAATTTCAACTACTTATGTTAAATTATAGTGCTGTGGAAATTTAACATATAATTGGTAAAGCATTTGCTTCAAGTTCTAGGAAAAACACAGCAAAAAACCTAGACATACCAAAAGCTGAAAAGAAATTAAAATCAAGGCGTATCATTATGCTCTTTTTTAATTATAAGATGCCAAAACCTATTTAAACGGAGATTTTCTTCTTGTCTATTAAAATTATTCGGGTGTTTATATATTTCAATAGCTTCACGTTGCAAACGAACATAATAATGGGTTTGTCTTGACAATATTTTTATATTGTCAAATTGAATGTCATGATTTAGATTATTCAGGGCATGGTCAGCCACAGCAGACCTCTCTGGTTGACCCAATCTACAAAATCTCATATGTTCTTTGCGTCTTGTATCAAAGCTACGTTTTGTGGTCCCGATGTATACTTTTCCACATGAACAAGTTAACTTATACACTCCGCAAGATGATAAAGGGTTTGATACATCTTTAGGTGATCTTAAATGTTCTTTAATTTTTCTTGTAGGTTTAAAAATAGTCCTAATGCCATATTTGATTAGGATTTTTTCAATTCTATTTGTAACATTAGCTATAAAAGGAAGAAAAGCAGTACCAACATTAAGAACTGGTTTTTCTTTAAGGTTACGCCTAGAAGGTGTAATAACATTATTAATATCTGTAAGTGAATATCCATTATCTTGTAAGGATTTTCTTAAATATTTATATTCATCATTCAAAAATTCAGGGTCACAAATTCGTTTTGCTCGATCTACTAAAGATTTAATTACACTAATTTTTTGACGTGGATGGTGGTTGGATAATTTATGAAGGTATCTATCAGTGTGTGTCGGCTTTCTGTAAACCTTAAAAGATAGTGAATTATTATTTTAGATATTAATATGTCAAGAAATGGTAAACTTCCATTAGTTTCTTTTTCCATGGTAAACTGAATACTAGGATGTATACCATTTATAAAACCAAAAACTCATGCAGTGCTTCTTCTCCATGTCTCCAAATAACAAATGTGTCATCTACATATCTATACCAAACTGAAGGTTTTTTAGGTGTATTTTGTAACGTTAATGTTTCAAATTTTTCCATATAAAAATTAGCTATAACAGGACTAAGGGGACTACCCATTGCTACACCTTCAATCTGTTCATAAAATTTATTATTCCACTGAAAATAAGTTGTAGTAAGACAGTGCTGAAAAAGAATGGTTATGTCCTTTGGAAAAAGATGATCTATGTATTCAATAGTTTCTTTTAGAGGTACTTTTGTAAAAAGTGAAATAACATCAAAACTAACCATTATATCACCCTCTTCAATTTTGAAACTGTGTGTTTCCTATATGAGGTTGTAATAACAATGTAAGATGTTTTGCAAGGTTATATGTAGGAGAACCAATTGCACTAACAATAGGCCTAAGATGTTTAAATTTGGAACAATATTTGGAAAGTTGGTAATAGTTTCTTCTTTATTTCTTCAGGAATAGATGATAATTTAATCAGCTCTTTAGTTTTTAAAAGAAACTTTTTGTTGGATCTTTTGGTATTTCACGATAAGTTTCTGGTCCCAACAATTGTTCTATCTTAATGTTATAATCGTTCATATTTAATATAACAGTTGCATTACCTTTATCTGATTTTAATATTATAATACTTTCATTGCGTTTAAGATCAAGTAAAGCATGTCGTTGACGAAAGGATAAGTTGCTCTTTGGCCAGGTTTTGTTTTACGTAATATGTTAACGGTGTTATATCTAACTTCATTAGCAGCATCAAAAGGTAATAATCTAATGGAGTTTTCGATGTTGGAAATTATATCTTCAAAAGGTGTTATCGCAAAATTTCCTCCTTTAGAAAGCGCTTCAATAGCATAATCTGACACAACATTATCAGAAAGGTTTATAACTGTTTTTCTACAATCAATAGATGGTCTATTATTTTGTTGTTTGTATAATTTATTAAATTTTTCTTTTTGACGTTGACATGAGATGTCAAAATTTATTTCCATAGATTTAAACGTTATAGAATCAATTTTATCCCAATCTTCTTTATTCAAAATAGATGAAATTTCTAAATGTAAATATAAAAGATTTTTATCGGTGTTATCCAGTAACTTCCTAGTAATATGTATTTGATTACGTAGAAGAGCATTTTCAGTTCTTCTGTAAATATTATTCGCTTGCTTGTTATTAAAATTTCTTTTAATATAGATAAACATTGGGATAATCTTTTGGTCTCGGCATCGTAATAAAAAAGTGAGTGACGATAATAATTGTGCTTTACGTTTCCTTAATTTTTCAAATTGTCTGATAAAACGATAAGTTTCCTCCCCATAAAGGACTGAAATATGAAAATGTAAACTTTCACCATTAACACTCATAATAAAATACTTATCTTTTTGGGATTTTTTAATGGTGTACTTTAAATTATACAATCTAAACGTTTCGATAACACTTACAGTTATCTTCGTCAGTAGCAATGTATGTTAAAAATTGTTAAAGATGTAGTAAACAATTTTGTCAAATTTTAAAAATTCAAACATAAGCATAAGCCTGCTATTAATATGAAAATATTGTCAAGACAAACCCATTATTATGTTCGTTTGCAACGTGAAGCTATTGAAATATATAAACACCCGAATAATTTTAATAGACAAGAAGAAAATCTCCGTTTAAATAGGTTTTGGTATCTTATAATTAAAAAAGAGCATAATGATACGCCTTGATTTTAATTTCTTTTCAGCTTTTGGTATGTCTAGGTTTTTTGCTGTGTTTTTCCTAGAACTTGAAGCAAATGCTTTACCAATTATATGTTAAATTTCCACAGCACTATAATTTAACATAAGTAGTTGAAATTAAATTGAAATTAAAAATTACAAAGAACGTTCTGCATTGTGCTTTTCATTGTTAATAACACTTCCAATTATTGATAAAGATATCTCTTTGTTAGATTTAACTGGGTTATTTTTTGATGTAATGTTTGGATTTGTGAATGCTTCTATCATTTTAAAATTTAAGTTTTTCACAACTTTACACTTACATCATAACTCAATTAAATTTTGTTAAATGTGTTTTTTGGCTGGCAAATTTCATTGTTAGCTTTCGTCGTAGAGAGTGTTCTGGTTTGTCATCTTTGAGGCAGTTTAACAATATTTAATTTTAATGACCTAGTTATTCTTTACTACAATTTTATAGTTGGCTTATACGTTTCTCAAACTATTATATTAATAGCAGGCTTATGCTTATGTTTGAATTTTTCAAATTTGACAAAATTGTTTACTACATCTTTAACAATTTTTAACATACATTGCTACTGACGAAGATAACTGTAAGTGTTATCGAAACGTTTAGATTGTATAATTTAAAGTACACCATTAAAAAATCCCAAAAAGATAAGTATTTTATTAAATCAATAGTTTGATTATGTGTCCTCAAATAAAATGATGGAAGCTTTGAGTTTCGTAGAATATCCTGTGATTTATTATTTATGGGTTACATAAGTATCTAACAAAGTACAGGTTATAGGTTCAAATTCTACTCGAGGTACACTTTTTATTTATGTATTTAATGAATTTAAAAATAATTTTTAATTACATATTTTTGAACTTATTCGTTCACAACAGAACTTGTAAAAATCACTAAGGGAAGTTCACGAAACATGTCAATTTTAAATAAATGTGAATCCGGAAAACTACCACATACACATACGCACACATGCTTACACCACGCACACGCATACACATACGCATACTCACACGCACGCACGCACACACGCACGCACGAACGCACTCACTCACTCACTCTCTCACTCACTCACTCACTCCCACTCACTCACTCACTCACTCACTCACTCGCACACACCCACGCACCCACTCACTCACTCACCCACTCACACACTCAACCACTCACTTACTCACTCACTCACACACACACACATACATTCACACACACACTCACGCACGAACACGACAAACGACACACGGCACACGACACACGACACACGACACACGACACACGACACACGACCACGACACGACGACACGACACGATCGACACGACACACGAACGACACACGACACGACACGACACGACACACACGACACACGACACACGACACGACACGACACGACACGACACGACACGACACACGACACGAACACGACACACGACACACGACGACACACGAACGCAGACACGAGACACAGAACAGAGACAGAGACAGAGACAGAGACAGAGACAGAGACAGAGACAGAGACAGAGACAGAGACAGAGACAGAGACAGAGACAGAGACAGAGACAGAGACAGAGACAGAGACAGAGACAGAGACAGAGACAGAGACAGAGACAGAGACAGAGACAGAGACAGAGACAGAGACAGAGACAGAGACAGAGACAGAGACAGAGACAGAGACAGAGACAGAGACAGAGACAGAGACAGAGACAGAGACAGAGACAGAGACAGAGACAGAGACAGAGACAGAGACAGACACAGACACAGACACAGACACAGACACAGACACAGACACAGACACAGACACAGACACAGACACAGACACAGACACAGACACAGACACAGACACAGACACAGACACAGACACAGACACAGACACAGACACAGACACAGACACAGACACAGACACAGACACAGACACAGACACAGAGAGACCCAGACACACACAGACACACATATAAACACGCACACAAAGACACACGCACACAGACACGCACACACAGGCACGCATACGCACACGCACACGCACATGAAAGCGCGAATGCATGCGCACGCCAACACACACCACACACACACACACACACACACACACACACACACACACACGCACACGCAATGCACACCGAAGCGCACACGCACATGCATCACTAAGGAAAGTTCACGAAACATGTCAATTTAAAATAAATGTGATTCCGAAAAACTACCAACGATCATTTTAGATTCTGGTTGTTATGTTTATGTTTCTTTACGTTACTTGGGGTTTTAAAGTAGTGTAAGACATTGATATCATTTGGATAGTACTATACGACATTCCTGATCATACGAGATAATACGTAACACCCCGTACGTAAGTTAAACACGTTCACCTTTGGTCTGCTTGCAGCGCGACTCATTTTGTGAGATGCATGTGGTTTAGTACAGCTTATTCCCTGTTAAGGTATGTAACTATTTTCTTTCATTCTGGTACTAATTTATTATATTTATGAAGAGAATCTCCAAGTCCCGTAAGTTTCTTATTTTGGATACCCCGAAACTAAGGCTGATGGTCTGACTTTAGTATTAAATGAAGCTTAAACAATGCTAGAAGTTGTATACAACATAGCGGTTATGTAGATGGCGTATCACGTCCTTTTGAGAGAAAATGTTTAAGTGGAGCGATTCCATTTGTATTTGTCTTTATCATTAAACCTTGAATCATTATACGCTTACCTAAAATCGATAATATGTTACTTTTACCATTACATTGTTTAAGAATATTAATGTTACCGTACCTTTCTCTTCATACCTTATCTAATACTATGGTAAGGAAATAATACCGTTTACTTTTACGGTTTACTTTATTTTGTGGGTAAAGGGCGAACGAATCCTACGAAATTTTGCAGAATTGTTGTCAAAATCGTAAGTAAATATTCTTTTGTGCGAGTTATGTTTTTACGTAGACACGAAAACCTACGAATTTGTTTTACCAAAATTGAAGTGAAGCCTGTTTTATTAACGTTCAGTAAAGTTGAATATAGTGTCAGCAAACAGAAAATACACGACGAATTTGTAATATTCTCATAATATAAACATAAGAACTTCTGTGTTATTCATGTTAACATAGCTCATAAATTTAAGAGATTACATTTAACTATTCATTCGAGTTCTTATCTTGAAATATTTCTATGTAAATATAGATTATATGTTATGTGTAGCATGTAGTATTAATAACAGTTTGTTTTACCACTGTACAGTTTGACGACCAAATAAGCACAATATTATTTAAATTTATGCTGAGGTTCAACAGCAATATTACCTGACTTACTGAAATGCGAATATCCACAATTTTTAATTTGTAAGTTTATCTCTAGTTTATAACTGTAGATTTATCTCTAATATCTTTTACGACCTGTTGTAAAAGAAAAGATTCCTTACAGTTTACAGTAAGTACTTTTATATGTCTCCTCTGAGTTAGCAACCGGTGCAAAACTGCCTTTTATTTATGTTCACATTACTGTACGTTAATAATATTTTAAATTCTAGTTTCGAAGTAAGAAATAAAAAGTCCTAGCCGATTTATTGCTGTGTTATGGGTCATTCGCTTGAATTTTGTTGTTATAATAGAGCAAGTTAGGAATTCACGCTGAATTACGTAAGTGTTACAATAACTCTAATATAGCGAAGGAGTGAAAATATATCCAATTGAAAAGAAAAGCTAATAAGAAAAAAATTCCCTACACATTTTTACCAACGATTTTCTCTTCATACGATTACTGTTAACACTAACAGTTAGAACATTACGGGTTTTGAGCAAAACGATTTAGAAGCACGTCTCTGACAAGAAAAACTTACACAAACATCAATATTTGCGTATATCTAGTTTTTTTTATATGCACGACCCAACATTGTAATAAAGAAAAAAAATCTACATAATATTTGCATATGTATAAGGTGGCTGTAAGTAAAATATAATGTAACAACTTTTTTTCGTATTTATATGGCAATTCATTTTTATGAAGCTCTGAGCAAGTTCTCACAAAATGCAAATCCTCACATATGCGATTTTCAGTGTTATTGGAAAGTCGCCTTTCAATACTTTTTATAAGAATACCGAAATATGAACGTTTGTAACAACTTTACGTACTGAGATAGAATTAGGAAGTGGGTTTAATTTCTAGAAAGAACAAATACACGGATATTGAGAGGAAGTTCAGTCTAGCTAATTTGACTGTTGCGGGTAGAAAATGCAAATAATGCCGTAGGGCTCTGGCAAGCAGTTATAACGTTGAGGCGCCCTAATGAAACCACAGACGTAAAACAGCCTTGATTAGAGCAATTTTCCGGAGTGTCCCAAGCCTTAGGATGGTCTTGTCAACTACATATCTTGTTCACACAATTTTTGTGGATATTTCCTTTTTTGTGTTTAAAAAGGTGATTATTAAGTATTTGCTACCGGAAAAGGACAGTTTGCGAGCGGTAACGAGCACTCTCAACAAGAGTAATGCAGCAGGACATGTGCAATAAACAGACAATCCCTGAGGCAAGCACGTACAAGCCTTCTAGATTGCTGTTGTTTCCCGCTTGATCACGTATGGCACGTGATGCCATCAATCTGCACGTCACACGACCAGGTCCTGCAAAATATTTAATTCATACACTTGGAGGCATACTGGTACTGATATCATTCCACAATAAAATATTTATATTGCTACTGATCCCGAATAAAAGTTGAAGATACGCTATCAGTGGAGACTAACAAAAAAAAAGTAATAAACCGTATTTTATTGCCTTTGCATTTGAGTAACATCTGCTGTAGTTTTTATTTGGTGTTCTTTATTAACTTTTCCTACTTTAATTTTTGCAGTTTGGCATTCTATAATAAGAGACGTGGTCAAATATTACCGAAATTCTTTTGCTTCATTGGGATATTGTTAGAAATATTTATAGAAAATTATTTGGCTGTTACTCTTATTTACTTGGCAATCAATTTGAATTAAACCATTCGTAGGTCTCCAGTGGCGCAACTAATCCTTCTTGAAAATTGAGAACAAATGTTATGTAGCACCTTTATCAATTTTCCATTAGAATCCATTCTTACGTTTTAATTCATATTCTGTAAACAGGGGTAAACCTCTGTTAATAGGTATTAAACAGTATTCATGCATGTGTTTATTCCTGTTAAACAAGAAATATTATCCAATACTATTCTAATTAAGAATCTTTCAACGGCCATTCGGGGCTGTAACACAACCTATTTGCGATTTTCTTCTCGGATAATTCCTTATTTTATTAACATCTATTACGCTTTTCCAGTTATGTTGTAGGTGTTCTTGTATATTAGCCTAAATCTAATTTTAATTTCATAAATTCACACCAAAATAGAAGTGAATCTATAACCTGCTTTTGCAACATACACGTACTTTTGTTCGTCTCTTTTCATCTCCCAGCGATTTAAGTTTATGAATTCTTTGTTATTTTATTCAATTCAGTTCAAAACACATAAATATCGGATCATGTTCTGTTAAACCTAACTTTTCTTAATACGTAACTGACTTTAACAAATGTATTTACCTATGTTCTACGTTTAAACCTACGTAATGCAGTTCTACTAAAAATTTGTATAAATGATTAAAGTAAAAGCATCTAGCGGTACAAGTAAAATATAATCTATTTTATTTTTACTTATAATAACGCACGTCCGTTAAGAACGACAGGTTTCCAATAAAGGGTGCGTTTTATTTGGTTAAACGTAACCCATTAATTGTAGGAAATATTAAAGCACTGTACTTGAAAAAAGAAGTGATGTTTTTCCTTCTCTAACTGAACCTCCGATATATTATTTCCGATGAAAATCTCAAGGTGGTGAGTACAGCCTGACGTTTGCCCTTAGTTGGACATCTATTGTTTCGTAGTCTGCTTCTACATGGGTCTTTACACGGCTACATTCGGTTTGCCTATTAGGATTGATACGACTATCTTCCTTCAACCGCAGTAAAATTTACATGACTGTAACTACCATCGTTAATATACTTCATCACGTCGACAGCAACAGAAAAATGGCAGTCAAATTCTCTTTTCTACCTGTGTGTGAAGCTACGACACCGCTTTTGCATTAGATACTGTATATCACTGATCATGACATATCTTTTTATTTATAAATCTGTTACCCTAAGTTTATCTACATATATCTTCTCTGTCAATCTTTCATCGTTCATTCTTTTGATGTGAACAAATCAACGAAGTGTACTTTTTTCGTATCGATCAAGCGTCATCCATTTCATGCCACACTCGTTCTTTGTTCGTCCATTTTGTGCTCTATCCTTTGCAGTTTTATCTCGTATGCTCCTCAAAAACCCCACAGTACCACCCAAGTCTCACTTTCATGCACTACTAATAGACTCACATGCTATTGTACCGAGCGGCCAACTAAGAATGAGTAAATCACCCAAGAGAAATCGAGGGAAATTATTTCCAAGTTCGAAAGATGGCCGCTAGGGGGCGAACACCAACACCAAATTAGAAAATCGGCATTTTCTCTTAATCAGATAATCGAGATATGTCCAAAATAGATTTAGTACAAACTATGAAGCATTTTATTTTTTCAGAACTCTTCTCTATTCTGTTAAATGAGGAGTGGGGAGAGGTTAATGTTCACTTTAAAGAAATGTCATAACATCTTATTAATTAAACCGATTTTTATAAACTGATGCTCGTTTGAGAGAGAGGCTTCTCGGGTGCTTCTAAAAAATATTAACATTGTCGGTTTAGTTTTTTTTCTGGTTAGTAGATGGCATTTTGTGACAAAGACGTAGATTTTTGCAATTTTCTCAAAAATTTGAAATGTAAGCGGATAATTATTTATAACTCACGAAAAATAGCGTGAAAAGATATATAAATTGTTAAATCAGTAGTCACCATATTGTTACAGGTTATATCCTGCACCAGGTATTGACCGAAGGCTAGACCTTTGGTATGATGGTAGAAGATCGGCAAGTTCTTTCACGTATATTGTGGCCAGATGAGGCCACCTTCACAGCAATAGAGGTGTGAATCTCAATAATATGCACTATTGGTAAAGGGCGAATCCAGACTAGATGCGAGAAGTCCAAAACCAAGGTCGTTGGTCTGTAAATCGTTAGGAAGGACTCCTAGGAGGGCGAACTATCGGCAATAATTATTGTAATGTCAAACAGCGCCCTCTAGCTACCACGGCAATATCTATTCGGACAATGTTTACGCAGTAGATTATTAAGTATGAAGAGCTCTTTTAAATGAGACCTAGATTGTGCA
The DNA here is from genome assembly GCA_036346205.1 of Vesta saturnalis. NCBI lineage: Eukaryota > Metazoa > Arthropoda > Insecta > Coleoptera > Lampyridae > Vesta > Vesta saturnalis. The sequence continues at coordinate 4,633,550 of JARFJB010002021.1, forward strand.
ATTTCATTATCTCATACCGGAGTTATTGTCATTTAAATAAAAACATGTTTGACGTTTCCCCATTAATACATTTTGTAAAAGGTCGAAAATGTTGCAGTGTTTACTATAGCAATATTTAAAGTATGTCTTCACTTGCATATTTTCTGTGAAAGGTTCAGTTTTATGATTTTATGACAGTTGCGCGCCCTAGCGGACATCTATCGAACTTGAAAATAATTTCCAGCGATTTTTTTTGGCCGGTTTACCTATTAGTATTTTATTGCAGTATCAGATTGACAGTTCTCGAGATACAGCCGGCGTCTATTGTTAGTTACTTAATTACCCTCAGGTCCTGCGCAATAGTTCTAGTACTTAGGTAAGGGTTAAACTGGACGTAAGGTAAAATGTTCTCTTCAGTGCGTCCCCTGCGTTGTATGCGATATACATGAACATGAACGTTTCCAGTTGTTCGGAAACGATGCATAACTCGGGTGGCGTCTATATTGTTGCGCATATACCCTTGCAGTAACTATGGAATTTCTCATGCGTTCAAAATAAACAGCTATCATGTCAAATAATTCTTCGTTGATATAAAAAATTTTGTAATACTAAAAGACAAAGCAACACAAACAACAAGAAAAACTCAAACAACACGAAAAACTTGAATAATAACACAAAATGCTATCAATTTAAAAACAGCAACTAAATGACACTGATATGGAACTAAACTGTTTTAATATTTTGACGTGTTGCTAACAATTTTGTTTTTACAGCCTACTGAAGTTTATAGCGGATGCGTTTGCTAAGAAATGATTATTATCCACCTAGGTTGCATTTTATTCTCTTCTTATGCCAAGATCTGTATCAGGTTTTTTTATGGAATCCATTTTTATCCGCTCTAAATTAAAGATACGCGCCCCATGGGACATTTAGTTAATTAATTTTATTCCTTTGTTTTAATAGCTTAATAATTTAAAAAATCTAATGTGTAATTAAAGTTAAACCTGCTCTCTAATTCTGTTATTTGTAAAATATATTTTACATTGCGGTTACTTGCGGTTTTCACCAATTTTACACTTTTTCACGCTATATTTCGTGGATTAAAAATAACTATCATCTTACATATAAATTATCGATAAAATTGCAAAAATGTACTAAACCGACAATACTAATATTTTATTAAAAGCACCCGAGAAGCGTCTCTCAAACGAAACTGATTTTTTTCAATTGAACATTTGTCTCTCCCCCTCCCCTAATTTAACTAAATAGAGGAAAACGCTAAAGAAAAAAAATGCTTCTAAATTTACGTAGTTTATAATAAAACAGTTTTGGACATATCTTGATAATTCCGAGAAAAAGGCGATTTTCTAGTTCGGTGTTGGTATACGCCCCCTAGCGGCCATCTTTCTAACTTGAAAATAATTTCCAGAGATTTCTCTTAGCCGATTTGCGTATTAGTATTTTCTTTTCAATGTTGTTAGATTGCCAGTTCCCGAGATACAGCCGGCGTCCATTCTTGGTTGGCCACCCTACATAGTTTGTTCGCAGCGATGATCAACTCTCATTTTGAATTATAGTCTATATAATGTCAATCATCTTTCTTCTTGCGCCTATACACTCGCAAATTTCATCACCCATTTTACCGTTTGCAGTGAAACTACTTCAATTCACAAATTTCCTCAACTTGTCCTGCAATCTCATTATGCAGGGTAAACGCCACCCATTTTTCTCGTACTCAAGGTTAAACACGAACACCTTCGTTTTGTCCTCGTTTACCTTTAAATCTATACTTTCACTGTTTTTAATAAGTTTCCTAAGCACTGCTTGTTCGCATTCTAGCTTAGTAAAACGGTATATCCGCATGTAACACAACTTGTAGGTTCATATCCCAGATCATTAAACTATATTCATCAGTAAATGTTTGCTCAACACAATTATTCGTAGATTCTACGCATCTACTCACTCCATACTTACGTCAAATGTCACATAGTTTCACTGCATTCACTTGGTCATCCGTTTTCTTCCAATCTACAAACGCACGGTGCAGTTTCTTTTTCACCTGTTAAAGAGTAATATCTGATCCTTTTGCCCCAATTCTTGAATAAAGTCATCTTGAACATTCCAAATCTTACAATGTGTTATTGCACGGCCTTTTTAAATACCTTACCAGATACACACACACACACAAACCATTTTTTTCTGTAGTTTTTCCAATTACTCTTACTCCTATAACTCTTTTACAGTAGAAAAATAATCTTAATTTTCTAATGGATCAGTACTTATTCACGTTTAATACATGCACACAAACTTTCCTCAAGCTTTGTAAATTCATATTTCGGTAACTCACTACTGAATCATCCTCCCTGTTTAACTCTTCAGCCAGATTACCATCACTTTCGAACAAATTTTGACATTATTCCATGCAACATTTGTTCAATATCTTTCTGCCTTCTGTGTGGCTTTCTATTTGTTATTGGCTCATTCTCTTCTTTTGTTTTCAATCTGTACACTTCACGTAACCGCTTTTTCTCAGTTCCACCTTTTACTGTCACGTTTATGTACGCGTCTTTTATTAAAGAGTGTAACGTGCCGAGTCGGATAACATTTTCAGATATGTGAACGGCAACAGTTTAAGATTTTTCTTAGAGCACAGTAAATCTGCTTCAGATATTGGTGGCGTTACCTCTCATTCAACATTTTGTTATACCCAAGGTGCTTTACGAGATTAGAACTATGAAGCTTTTTCATCTGTTCTTCGGCTGGAAAGTGTTTCTTCATCGTTCATTAGAAGAACAAAAGATGTATTAAAAAATTTTGGGGCAGCCTTGGTCGATGCTCTTAAAATACGATCGAAATGATTTGTAACCCTTTGATAAGAAAATGCTTTAACTGTGAAGCGGAAATTAAAAGCACCTTTCGATTCCCGATCCAAATAATATTTGTTTGTCAATTTTGTTGACTTGCGAAAGTATGGCTGATTTTTCTGAGTTAGGTTTTTCGCAGAATTTTGAAAACCAAAGTATATGTTGGTGTCCCTTAAAAGATTTAATAGCATGGAGATGAATGACTAAATCTCGTGTAGGATTTGATAGGTAATTTGGGCACCTACTTCTGCTAGGTGAATAGAAGCGTATCATTGAAGTTTCCATTGGAATGAAACGTAAAAACTTTGCAGCTTGTTCTAGCAGTGTCTTGTTACTTGTCCGATTATACAAGATACTGTTAATGAATTGTGGTTTGAGCTGTTCAAACAGTTATATACACATGTCTAACTGTAGTTTCTTGTTAACCCTGAAGTCAAAGGGGATTATTTCTGCAAGGTACCTGTGAATTCAATGCAATGGGCAAAGGTAATGCTTAAGGATTGGGATATTAAACTTTAAAGTTGACAAAGGATGCTGTGTACTTTGTGCCACATTATTGCCTTTACTGACTAATTGAATTGAATGATGACACATCATTTTTTAGGTTTATTAAGCTAATCTTAGAATAAAAGGACTAAATAAATGCAAATAAAGTTAATAACGAGGGAGTGATAATAGAGCTGCTGCTTGTGTTCGACAGAAAAATAATATTTAGGTTAAGATTATTAGTTACTTGCCTTACAGTGAAGTTTCAGTACTCTGTTAGAACCAATCTACAGATGTTAGTGTACTTTGCTTAGTTCTTTTTTGTTCATGCGTTCAACTTTCTTTCGCCGTTTCTAACTCAAGTACCGCAATTTTTGCGTCATTAGTACAACAAGAAGGAACGTAATTGTTTGCTCCTTCTTGTGAAATATGCTGCAATTTCTTTATTGAAAAAATCCAGAGCACTTCTGCATTCCTATTGTTATGCAGTTAGAACGTTGATGTGGTAGACCTTCTTCATTATTATGCAGTAGAACTGATTTCATGTGTTTTCTTATTTCATAATTTCTTTACAGTAGGAGTTTAGGGTATCACTTAATGTGTTTATTTTTTGGTGAAACCTGAAATGTTTAAGCACAATATTCTTTTCTAACTTGTAGCACACTTAGTAGTTCAAATGTGCAGATGTTTTAATTTGATTTCAACACTCAATTCCAAATCATAATCAGTAAGATTTACATGATACTTAATTGAAGTATATTCGTCAATGCTCATAGAGTGGCACCTTTTGCTTACTTTGTGCAATAACGACAGATGACCGTAATATTTTTTTAATTGCTATTTGTAAGTAATTTTTATTTAAATACAACTAGTAAGCATGCAGAAGGGGGACCAGAAGTATGCGAACGTATCAAGTAAAGAAATAAGACGTTTTTTTTTGCAATTTATTCCAAAAATCTTTTGTTATACCTTCTGCTAATTTTGAATCATTTACTCATCAATATTCTGGATTTTTCAGCTTTCCAAGTTAAAGTCATTAGGTAGAATTTTAGCTAGTGTATGAAGGCGATTAAGGTATTTGAGAATAGAGAGCTCGTGCGGACAATGGAGTTCTGAAGTCAGAGCTAGTACCACAAATAGAAGGTGTTAGAATATTGTGGACTATTAAGGAGATTTCGTATTATACCGTACTTCAACGCATTTTGGATGGTGTGAATGAGTACTTGTATGTGTGATTTTTTAAATGCATCTTACTAATGTTGTGTTGCTTAAATAACAAATTATAGGATTCGTACACCCCTGCTACGGCCTATTTTGGGTAGCCCGTACAGTTATCGTACAATTTTAAAGTGCACTATGTAACGTGCAGAAATCAATATGAGTACGACTTTGCATTTACTCGTCTTATAATATGTTAGCCCTTTCGGTTCCTTTGTTCTTTCGTTCTTTAGATTGTTTTTTCTGCGGTTTCTTTTTGTCCTTTTAGATTTTGGTTGTGTGCGTAACTATTACAATTATGGAGACTGGCTGTACGTTGTCAACTGGTTACCGATGTGGAACCATTCTAACCTGTAATTAGGACGAAGCCGTTGATAGTAGGATATAGAGATTATCAACCAGGTCAAAATATTCGATTATACACTATGTTCAGTATATAAATGCTAAAATCGGTACGATAGATATTCATGTCTTGAAAGCTAACTTTTCAGTGGTCAACTTCATTTCTACAAAATAAAAATATACTTTATTAAACGACACCACCACCATCGTAACAAAACATTTACCTTAGTAGAAAATTTGCTTTGTTTGACATCACGGTTATAGTAGGTGCAGCACTTGAGTATTATTCACTATTGTGTAATTACTGTAAAACATAATACATAATCGGGTAAGTCATGCCCGTTCCCAACCCTGGTTTAATAGGGGTTGCACTGATGCATTGTCGCAAAATCAAAAACTCTAGACCAAATGGAAATCAAGTAAATCTGTCGAAAGTCAAATACTTCCGCAGGGAATAGTTGCAAAAGCATCATCACTAAGACCAAAATATGTTTCAAGAACTTAAATGCAAAGAATTAGTCTCATGTCCTTTCGGTGGTCGTAAATTTTGGTCATTACATAAAGCCATCAGTAAAAACTTTGACACATCTTCCTTTCCTCCCATGACGTCTCGCAACGGAGATGTAGTAGCTGATTTTGCTGAAAAATCCAACCTCATTGTCGATTGCTTTGTATCAAATTCAGGTCTCAATGATTTTGATAAAATTGTGCCGGCATTAAAATCTCCCCCACACCCTATTAAACCAATCCACTTTCGTTACAAGCCCCTAGGATCAATTATCAATAAGTTTGACTCAAATAAGGCGACTGGCCCTGACGGTACTTCGTCTATCGTCCTTAAAAGATGCTACCCCGAGGTAATGTCTGTATTGTCTAAACTCTTTTCGATCTCCATGTCATCTGGAGAGTTTCCATCATCGTGGAAATTCGAAAATGTCTAACCTATTCATGAAAAGAGCGAAAAAACCGATACCTCACACTATCCATCAATAGCCATCGCTTCCATTCTGTCGAAAGTCATGGAAAAAGCCATCAACTACCAACCACTTTCGTTCCTCGATTCTAATAAACGACAACCAGTATGGGTTGAGACAAAGCCGTTCAACGGATGATCTTCTTCCATCCAACTTTGTTATAACACAACAGAAAGGTCCGATAAAACTATCGTAGTAGCTTTAAACATGTCACAGGCTTTTGACCAGGTTTGGCACGAGTGGTTACTTGCTAATCATTCGGATTATCCCATACGCTCAACGATTGGATATCCAGCTTTCCTGATAAAAGACGTATACGTCTTGTCGTTGATTGTTCCTTTTCGGAAGAAAGTAATATTAACGCAGGCGTACCCCAGGGATCAGTGATGGCTCCCATACTTTTCCTGCTATACATAAATTACCTCATGTCCTCAGCAACTAATCTGATCCATTGCTTTGCAGACTATATCACTCTACATTGCAGTGAGTCTCGGTTTTTCCACAACAATAAGTCCAGTCAGGACTTGAGGTGAAAATGGAAGCCTCAATCAACAGTGAGTTAGAAGGTGTCATCGAACCTTTCATGGGTTGACCACTTTTTGTCAGCCAGCAAAACAGCTACCCGTAAACTGGGTTTTCTATACAGATCACATCGCAACAACTCCTTTTACTGTATAAGGCTTAAATTCGACCTCATCTGGAATACAATTCTTACCTCTGGGCGGTGCTCCGGAAATACGCCCTTGATATGGTCAACCGCGTCTAAAAAAGAGCTATAAGGCTTATACATGACCAGTCTCTGACTTCTGAGCTACAGTCTCTTGAGAACAGAAGAATAGTTTCGGTTATTACATTGTTCTATCGCTATTACCACGGCAAGTGTGCCTACGAAATACGTTCCTTAATATCTTCGCTAGGAACACTCGGTTTTCCCGTTCACACCATAATTACGCACTCGAAATTCCATGGTGTCACAATAAAAGGGTACAATCTGCATTTTTCCACACGACGACCAAATTGTGGAATACACTACCCAGTTCCTGTTTTCCTCCAAACTTTGACTTAAGTCAATTTAATGTAGCCATTCAAAAACATTTACTGGCAGCCTAACATATCCCTAAACCCTCCCAGCGTTTCTGAGTGCTTTAGCACGCTAGGAAAATCTCAGTTATACTGTGTAGGCCCATTAAGAATAATTATTGCGTGTAAAAGGGGTGGTCTACTAATTCTATAAAGGCACCTTCACTATCGCTACGTTATGGTTTTCTAGAATTCTGTGCCACAGTTTATTTATCCATGCGTCAGTAAGAAGCGCAAACGTTTTAAACTGTTGCACTTTCGAAATTTAGGGAATGACGAGTTGTTTATTTTGAAACCCACTCATAGGTTTACTTACTTTTTGAAAATGAAAGTATGTTTTATGGCTTTTATGCTGAGAATTAAGCTGGTTATCTACCAAATGGGCTTTTATCTTATTGTCTGTAGTCATTCATGACGGTTGATCCAAATTGCAATGGTGTTTTTAGACAGTTCTTAACGAATTGTGAGTTTTGTTTTATTGTAAATCTGTTGAAGCCACACTTCAGCTAATTTACGTCTTACTACGACTCCCGATGTTCAGCAAGTTTAATCGGTAACATGCTCTGTTCTTAAACATATGTGAAGCTTAGAGCGTTTTGATCGTGTAACATCGGGAAAATAAAAATAATAAAAGTATCTTATTAAATGCACCACAAACAATACCACATAATTATAAATAGTACGGGTAATGTTTAAGCTACAGACCGTGCTGGTAGCGTAGTGGTAACACGACCTGCTTAGCATTCGGGAGGTAATGGGTTCGATTCCCGTTACCGTCTACCTTGTATGAGGTTTTTTCAGGGGGGTTTTCCTCATACACATGTAGCGGCATGGTCACTGCGTATATTCACACCTTGTGTGGATGCTTAGGCGAATGCCGTGGTAGTATTTTCACCCTCAGAACCCTAACTCTGTTCCTTCCGATCTTATCCTGACCACACCCATCCTTAATCCCATCATGTATATATATGTAAAGTATGTGTGAATGCTGGGAATCCATGATTGTGGCTGAAGGAGCTTGGAAAGCTCGAGCAGCCCGCCCTCCCCTTTGGAGAGGGAATGAAATACGTGCCTTTTTCCTTTTTTTTTTTAGCTACAAAAGTGCGGAAAAATAAATTTAGACGCAAAATAGGAAATGGGAAAGAAAAAATTTTATTCAAGTAGTTTTTTAGTTCCAAATGTTGTGCAAATTTGTAAAAATTGCTGCATATAAATCAGGCGTTTTATTTATAATGGAAGAGTTTGTTAATGAATAGTAGTTTATAAATTGGTAACAGATTGTGACCGTAATTCCTAGTTAGAGGTATTTGATTTCTAATTCTTGTGTAACCAATAACTAATTTTGCTCTTGAAAAGTAAAATGTACATATTGACTCTTAATTATCACTATAGAAATTTATGGCAAACATGAGTAATTTAGTTTTATTTGTAATGTTAAAGCAAATTCCAATTAAGGGTCAATATTTGGAAGTTGTGGTCTATAACTAATTCAGCGAAAATGGACCGATGTTTGCTTTTATGTGTGTTTGTGCCAACTAAGATTAATTTCAAATATGAACATTTCTATAACAAATAGAAGTAATTACCAAAGTTTCGTTACCTAACCTGGATCGATAATGGAATAATTAAATCAGAAACGTCAGAATTATTATTCACAACATTCCTGAATTAAAAATTTTCCAAAAAATTTTATTGGTCAAGTCAGTCTGGTTTAGTTTTATCACAATGCGTTACGCGATACCTGAAATTCATAATCCCTTCCTATCAAAATACGTTCTGGATAACGTGGTGTACCACTGTCTCTGTTTTCCTGACAGTAAAATACGATATACCTTAATAGCTTTTTTTTATTAATTATAAAACTAGACCCACTCATTCGTCATCCATAAATTATGGTTGAGTTTACTGAATTTCACATTAAGGGTGTCCCATCTCGGTTTATATGTTCTTAGCGATTGTTAGATATCCCTGCGGTCTTCATTGTGTTTCGGACGGGTTAACAAATGGGACATAGCAGTATGAGACATCCCAGAGCTTCAGTACTGGTGGTATATTCACATTAAGCATTCTAATTCATGTAGTTGCGTCATTGTACAAGATTTTACACGAACAAATCTGAGCTTCTCTAATCCTTGGTAAAGTTCGGGGAAAGCGAATTAATTCATTGCTAGTGAACCCCAAAATATTAATTACAAGCAGTATTATAAACGTGCAATTTAGTATACCTCGGACTAAGCGTTATATAATTATTTAAAGCCTTTAGTAGTATTATGCTTTTTGTTATAGGTAACTTTGCAGTTAACAGTTCTCGCATTCAAGTCATGCTTTCGTAAATTTTATGAAAAATGGACAAAGCTCTCAATGTAGCTTTAAATGGAACTTTGCTGTACATTTTTACACAAATAAAAGCGGAAAGCTAGACAGGTATGAGCTACAACGAACACAATTGTATGCAAGTTCAAACAGTTTGTCAACACTTTATTTTATATTAAATCGCTGAAAAACTTTGTCACAAAAGTGGCTTACAGCAAACGCACAGTTTGTTAACGTTCATTGGCAAACGCAAAATCTCAATAAGGTTATCTGATTTGTGATATTCAGTAATATTTTCCGCGAATAGTATCTTTACATTGTTACAGTATGGGTACAGATATGCGTTAAAGGAATCTTCCTAAAGTAATTAGTCTTTGGTGTGGGTGATATATCAAGTAAGAAAAGATAATTTGCAATATTCAAATAGCAACCATGATACAAATTCAGTACTTGGTAGAAGTATCTGAATAAGTGGCTGACCCGTTTGTGCTCTATTTCATATTGTTTGCATAAACCATTACAAATCTCTTATGTATCTCGTATAAACTATCGGAACAGTGACTTTTTCAGGACTTCTGGGGTTTGCTTTTTTTGCTGATTTCGTTATAATTCACATTACTTGTCTTACCATTTAATTGTACAGGTTGTCCCATTTTCGTATGTTTTACGGGGTATCTCCATATTTTTTAGGTTAGAACCTTGCGGTTTTCGCGACACCGTGCTACTTTTTAATGAAACCAAAGATGCACTAATCAAATTTGCCATAGCCATCGTAGTTTTTGTACTATAGGGTGATTTTGGAAAAATTGTGTTTTCAGTCATCCCCTGTAGCTCTGTTATTATCAGACATATTAAAAAAGTAAAAACTGATATTTGTAGATTCTTTACGTAGAATCCAGTGGCGATACTCAGATTTTCTTTAAAGGTCACAGTTTTTGAGATATTGACATAACGTACTTTTTTTGAATGGGACACCCTATATATTTTTTAAAAATCTTTTTCCCCCTGCCAAGAGCTTTTCAAAAATATAGCATAGTCTATATTTATTTTTATAAATAACGTGACAAAATGATTTTTTTCTATAATTTACATTGATAAAAAACAAAATAATTAATTAATCACAAATATTGTTCAAATTGCAGACCATTATGTCTCCTACAAGTTTCACAAAGTTTATAAATTCTTTTAATAGCATTTTCCAAAATAAATGATTGTCTTTGTAATTCTGCAAAAGCATTTTCCGTTGCAATTTTTAATTGTTGCATGTTGGCATATTGCCTTGAATAAATTTTATTCTTTAAATACCCCCACAACAAAAATCCAAAAGCGAGAGATCCGGAGATCGTGGTGGCCATCGAACAGGTCCATTTGTTCCAATCCATCTCCTGGAGAAACGTTCATTTAGCCAGTTTTGTATTATTCTAGCATTGTGGGCTGGAGCCCCATCCTGCTGGAAGAATATATCGTTCAGTTCAGCCAGTGGAATATCTTCTAAAATGTTCATAGTTTTTTCTTGTAGAATTTGTAAGTACCCATTTGAGTTTATGTTTTCTTCATAAATCTTGTAAACTATTTTTCGGTTAAAAATAAAGCAGGAGACATTAAATCCGAACCTAACTTGACGCTCTCTAGCAAAAATCACGTGGGTGCTTTCTTGACTCCAAAACCGCGAGTTGTGTCTATTAAGAATTCCCGATCTTGTGAAATGACCAAATAATTTGTTTTTCAAAATTATTGTTTTGAGTATTCATATTTATAAACCAATTGCAGAACTCCAATCTACGTTCAGCATCACCAGGATGCAGATAATGAACAAGTTTATACTTGTAGGGTTTGAATTTACGTTTTTTTTTTAAATCCTTAGCTCTGTTGTTTTAGACACACCGGTCTCTTCATCTATTTTCCTGCACGACGTTTCAGGAGTGGCTTGAACAACTGCTAAAACATTGATCTCTGATTCCTCGTTCTCTTTGTTGTAAACTCGTTGTCGAGGTTTGTCAAAAAACATCCATGTTGACAAAGATTAAATTTTAATTTTTGAAATATTCTTCTGTCGGGTTGTCTTCTTTCCGGATATCTATATGACAAAATAGGTATATAAAATAAATACAAATTCTAAGGTAAAGATTAACTGACCTGTTCAGATAGAGTCCTAAGGCCTGGTCTGCGTTTTTATTAGATAATCTGAAGCAGGTATTCATATCATATTTCTCAAAGTTTTCAAATTTTTGGTTTCGAGCCATATTAAAAAATAATTAAACAACAACAGCAACAAGAACAAGAACGATAACAATAAACAAAAACAACGAATAACAATAAATATCAGCACTAAATTTGGGAAAATATAACCAAAAATAATTTTAGAGAAGTAAAAACTTCAAAAATCAAAAATACCTAAGTAATGACAGAACGTTAATTATTTTTTTTGCATTACCATGGTTACCCACGGCTATCCACTATTATTATCCTGCACGACGTTTCAGGAGTGGCTTGAACAACTGCTAAAACATTGATCTCTGATTCCTCGTTCTCTTTGTTGTAAACTCGTTGTCGAGGTTTGTCAAAAAACATCCATGTTGACAAAGATTAAATTTTAATTTTTGAAATATTCTTCTGTCGGGTTGTCTTTCCGGATATCTATATGACAAAATAGGTATATAAAATAAATACAAATTCTAAGGTAAAGATTAACTGACCTGTTCAGATAGAGTCCTAAGGCCTGGTCTGCGTTTTTATTAGATAATATGAAGCAGGTATTCATATCATATTTCTCAAGGTTTTCAAATTTTTGGTTTCGAGCCATATTAAAAAATAATTAAACAACAACAACAAGAACAAGAACAATAACAATAAACAAAAACAACGAATAACAATAAATATCAGCACTAAATTTGGGAAAATATAACCAGGAATAATTTTAGAGAAGCAAAAACTTCAAAAATCAAATACCTAAGTAATGACAGAACGTTAATGTTTTTTTTTGCGTTACCATGGTTACCCACAGCTATCCACTATTATCAATGTAAATTATAAAAGAAAATTATTTTGTCACGTTATTTATAAAAACAAATATAAACTATGCTATATTTTTGAAAAGCACTTGGCAAGGGGAAAAAGATTAACAGGTTGACTGCCGACCATTTTTTTGAGGTACTCTCTAGTGCCGTGAAGTTTTATTTGTTTTGTTGCCTTTATTTATGCCGTAAATCACGTAAATTATAATCTTATTGTCTTTTTAAATTTTTTTTGTTAAAATTAGCGAAAAAAAATTATACTCCGATCGGAGTGGTCGGCGTCACGCATTAGTATTTTCAAGGGATGCCGAACACTCCGATCGGAGTCGCTATACATTTTAGCAATAATACGAATAAAACACCGTAATTATGTAAAAAAAAACTATTATTTTTATATTAGGAGCACAGAAGAACTAAGCTAGTAATAAGGTAAAGGTATACAGAAAAAAACATATTTGGTTTATGGGTAAATAATCATAAAAAATCAAAACAACATAAATAAATTTGCTCAAGGCAAAAAATATAAAAAATACCAGACTGACAAAAACTACATTTTTTTATGAAAGTCTTCAAAGCACTTTACACAAAAGCCAGGAATTCCAGGGCATTGTTTGCATTCAAACGTTGTCTGTTTCCTTATTTTGTTTTGCCTGCAGGTTTTACATTCCTTTCTAGATACTCTTTTGGTTTCAGTACGCCCTTTCTTAATTTCATTTGTGGTTTTCTCAATTTTTGAAAGGCAATGTCTAGCGTTCGGATTCTTTTTTTGAATAGGAAGACGGGACTAACAGATCTCGAATTATCTCCAGTCGAAAGTCATAAAAACGAAGACGACGACCACCAGAGTACTTTCTATGTAGGTAGTATGCGTTTATCAAACTCATTTGTAGAACATGAATAAAAAGTTTCTTGTACCACCTTATCGTTTTCCTTTTACAAGGATAGTATGACAGCATTTGATCCTGGCGATCAATTCCTGACATATAGTTGTTATAGTTTAGAATGGCTTTAGGTTTTACAGTTTCTTATCCCCTTTTATTCTTGAAAATGCCAGTTTCATTCCCAAACTCAGTGCTTATATAACTGACATCGCGTTTGTCCTTCCATTTTCCAATATGAATGCCACTACAGAACCTAGATTCGTTTTAACTTCGCCTTCATGACATCTTGTGGGTTGTGCGTACGGTCACTCCTTAGGGTTCCAGTACAATAGGTATCATTTTCTAGCAGCCTTGTAGCTAAGTCAACACTGTTGTAGAAGTTGCCGAGGTATACCGCGTGTCCTTGACCTAACTTTTCCTCAAGTAAGTGCAGGATTACTTTGGTTGTATGTCCAGTCCCGCCATATTCATCTGATGAACCTTCATACACGCGAAATTTCAGCACCAATCCATCAGGTTCTGTAAGCAAGTAAAGCTTTATTCCGTACTTGTGACGTTTGTTTTGTATGTATTGTTTGAACTGTAAACGCCCCCGCCACAGTACCATAGATTCGTCTAACGACAATTCTTTTCCAGGGTAATAGAGGCTATTCATCTTCGTGTTGAAAAAGTCGACCACAGATCTTATTTTACCTAAACGATCGTTAGCTCTAGTGTTGGTAGATGTAAAGTGTAGACACCTCAAGATGAGAAGAAATCTATTTCTGGACATATATTTGCGAAAAATTGGTATATTGAAGAGCGGGTCCGTTTTCCAGTAGTCATTTACTCGTGTAAGTTGAATAGTACCTGTATGAAAGAGCAGACCTAAAAAATTTTTAATTCTGGAATATTCAAGTGCTTCCAATTTGTGATACGTGACTTTGCAGATGTTCCACTGCTAAGAAAAATTTGTATAGCATAATCATTTGTCTGGTCTGCAATCTGAGATAAAAAAGCGTCTTCAATTATAAGGCTGAAAAAATCTATAGGTCTGCCTCTGCCCGGAACCGGTACTAAAAGCTCTTGATTTTTTTTGAACGTAAATTGTTTCAATGTACCTGTTTTTGCCCACTGGAAATTTACTTGCACATTGGTCGGAGCTGGACTGGTATTTACTGGCGAATCTGGAAGATTTCCTAACGACTGGTCATCATCATGTGCATCTCAATCAGTTTCTGGTTCTGATTGGGAGGGATAATCATCATCTTCGGACTCTGGCAAATATTCGTAACCACTGCTATCTTCTAAACACTGTAATAGTTTTTCATCTGTGAGTCCAGAAGGTCCAGGTTTGGCATTCATATTTAGCGACACAAAAAATAGAAAACGCGTAACCAACTATAACACGTGCTCAACAAATGTTTTTAGAAGGACGCCGGATTGCCTGCAACATCTCTCGCCAAGCCCAACTAAATACTGCATGGCCCTTATATTGTAAAACATACACAACACTCCGATCGGAGTAAGGGGCGTCGCCGATTGATGCCGGTACACTTCGATCGGAGTAGTCGGCAGTCAACTTGTTAAGAAAATATATACAGGGCGTCCCTTAAAAAAAAGTAGGTTATGTCAATATCTCAAAAACTGTGACCTCTGAAAAAAATCTGGATTCTACGTAAAAAAATCTACAAATGTCAGTTTTTACTTTTTAATATGTCTGACAATAACAGTTACAGGGGATGACTGAAAATGCAATTTTTCCAAAATCACCCTGTAGCACAAAAACTAAGATGGCTATGGCAAATTTGATTAATGCATCTTTGGTTTCATTAAAAAATAGTACGGTGTCGCGAAAACCGCAAGGTTCCAACCTAAAAAATAAGCGAGATACCCCGTAAAACATACGAAAATGGGACAACCTGTACAGCATCAAAATAGAAACTTTAATTTATTGAACAACATTAATGAAATAAAGCTAACTTCATATATAGTGGTCAAAGGCTCTTACTAAAGCAAAAATAATATCTAAGTATGCTAATAAAAACACAATTTTCAAGAACAGAACTACAGATTCCACATTTTGTATTTTAAACCGTTCACTGTCCGTGATGCCGCGATATAGTCCAACGTGTTTTAGTTAAAGATGGTCAGTAGAAAAATTAATCATCTAATATTGAAATTTTATTTAAAATGCAGTTATGTGTAGTAGAAATGCACAGATAAAAGTGATATGCACTTCTAGACCACTCAACTGTGTTGCCATGTCTCAGATTTAGCGTTGTTGTCAGTTAATTGACCTTTTTTAAGGTCAAAATTCATTGGTCTTTTCAAGGTCACCCGGTTTCAAGGCCTTATCAGAGGTCATTGACCTTCTGATCTCTGTTAGTGAAAGTAGGTCAAGTGGTTCTTGCAGTGAGTCAAGCTCTTCGTAGGTCAAGGTGAGTGAGTATTTGACAAGCTAAAACTTGCTCAATTCAAAGACATATTTTTCTTAAGGTCAAGGTCAAACTTTGGCGAAGAATGTAAAAATTTAAAATAAAATTTTCAAAGTCTCCACATACATTATAATTCTTGGAAATCTAAAAAGTTGAATTTTCAAGGTGACCTTCAGAGGGGTAACATTAAAATTCTTAGAAATATAAAAATAGAACCAGTTTATGGAGACAATGAGAACGACAGGTTGTTGTTGTCTATGCTAAAAGTGGACCAAGGTCTAACGGTACTTACATTAAATTGAGTCAAAGTCAAATATTTTTCTAAACTAAAAGTAGGTCAATGTGAGTATTTGACAAGTTGAAACTTATTCAAGTCAAGGACACATTGTTATTGTATAAACCGCAGTGACGTGTCTTGAGATCAGTCAGTCAGTTAGAAACTTGTAATTATTTAACATGGAATTAGCAGGGTTAAACCAAAGCACCTATTGTGTATTACATTAGCGCTATTATGAGTATATCAAACAAGAAGAAACTGGAATAAGTAGTCAGCCAGAAAAACAACAAACATAACATTTCGTTTTTAAATGTAAATACAGTTTTAGATATTTTAAATCTAGAAAATGGATAGCATGCATGGAGACACAATTTGTGTTAAGTGCAAAGATTTATAAGTAGACCTTTTACTTATAGTTTGTGAAATAAATAAATTACTTATACAGCCATAGGAATAGTTTGTATCAAATGATGTATCTTTTAGATGTAATAAAAAAACACATAAAAACAATTGTATTTTATTTTAGTTCGCTAAATATTACATAAATAATGTTTTACTAAAATCTCATTATCTTATATAATAAACTTAAAGTACTTCTAGGATCGTTTAAATTACTTGATGGTCATCCCAAGCAGGAATTCGTATTTGTTTTCTAATATCCAGCCGTAAATTTTGTGGTGCTCCTCGTTTTCCCACGGTTGAAAAAAAAAGTTAATATTTTGTTCTAATAATATTTCAATCAAAATATCGGGGCACTTTCTCAATACATTCAGAGTAGTAACGCGGCACCCACCCCTCCACTTTTTTACGTCACAAGTCCAGCCCACTGGAAAACGTTCCGCCATTTTATTTTTTTGTGACGTCACCCTCGGGACACCCTTGGTCACCATTTTTTTTTATATAAGCCCAAGTAGGGATTG
This sequence comes from Vesta saturnalis, assembly GCA_036346205.1. Taxonomy (NCBI): domain Eukaryota; kingdom Metazoa; phylum Arthropoda; class Insecta; order Coleoptera; family Lampyridae; genus Vesta; species Vesta saturnalis. The sequence continues at coordinate 4,650,315 of JARFJB010002021.1, forward strand.
TATTTTTTTCACCTGAGAATAAAAAGATGTTATTTAATCTGTTATTAATATTCATTAGGGTTGTTTTTATCAAAGGAGATTGCACAATTGTTATTAAAATTATTATTACATTTCTTTTAATCCCAATTTACAGCTTGTAACATAGTTTAATTATACATTGGAGTTGTATTTTCTAATCCTATAAAATGATAACTTGTTCGCGGGCTTCACCCTGTCATAAAAATTGTATTTTAATAATGGGGAAAAATTAATAGATGATACGTAAGGATGACAAGTGTCTTTTTCATAATAAAAAGATTTTGTTTAATCTGTTATTAATATTTATTAATTTCTATCAAAGGAGATTACATAATGTATTGTTATTAAAATTATTATTACATTTCTTTTAACCCCATCTGCAGATTGTGACCAAATTTATTTATACAATTATTTATAATATTCTAATAAGAGTCCCAGCCTCGTAAGATGTTAATCTTTTAGTGGGCTCGCTCCTGTCGTAAGAAATTTTATTCTAATAATGGGGAAGAATTAACAGATAAGACATGTAAAGATAACATTTGTTTTCATAATAAAAAGAAGTTATTTAATCTGTGTTTACTACTATTAATATTCATTAGGGTTGTATTGATTTTTATTAACGATATAAAAACCTAGTCCTTAAACGATTATGTTCTGTGCAATCTTTAAGACTACAGTTAAGCGCTAGCTCAAGTTTTTTTAGTTTCAGAATAACGACATCGGAAATGTAACCTTCAACGTTATACCTATAAATCAATAATTAAGTCACATAATTAGTTTGCTTTACAAATCATGCTTTAAACGATTTTCACATTGAGAACGTTAAATTACATGTATAATGATATGAGAAGCCATACTTTCCTTAAATACAGTAAAATATATTCATAGCCATAAAACTTATAATACAGATTAACTACTCTCTATTTATACAGATCATGGTCGCAAAAAGGTGCTGCAGTAAACTATCTCTGCAGGTTATAGCTAAGACAGTTCAACAATATTTAATTTTTAATGACCTAGTTATTCTTCACTAAAAATTTATTTCTATAGTAGGCTTTATACGTTTCTCAAATTGTTATATTAATAGTAAGCTCAGGTTTATGTTTTAATTTTTCAACTTTGACAAAATTGTTTACGAACAAAGATAACTGTAAGTGTTATCGAAACGTTTAGATTGTATAATTCAAATACACCATTAAAAAACCCAAAAAAGATAAGTATTTTATTATGTGTGATAATGGTGAGTGTTTACATTTTAATATTTTCATATTATAGAATTGATCCACCCGCAAGAGAAGAGGATGTGTTAGAGACGATATTGCAAAAGGCTGCATCACATGTCCAACACGACAACGAGAAAGCCGTTTATATTGAGGACGGATGGCATATGTTACGTTTCGCCTCGGGGAATTATTCAAACACTGAAGAAATTGCCAACGAGCTAATAATATATCTATGGAACCAACAACTCCGCACCCCGCAGATGTTTGTTTATTGCAACCGCAAATTGTGGGTGATGATTTATCTCCGCTTATGCGCATAATAAATATTACTTCTGAAAACTACACTTACGGGGGTCATAAGAATGTGGTTTTTTTCGCCTGCACACTACATGCTCGTAATGACACGGGATTTTGAAAACATCGAGATTAATATAAAAACAGATACGGGTGTAGCAATGCCATTCGAGTTTGGGACGTTGCCTCTGAAGCTACACTTTAAGAAAGTGCAATGATGGCTTGTCCCTATCAAAAATATTATATGCATCGGGCCGGTAACGCTATAAGCTCCAGCTACAGAGGTGCACCATATCAACGTGGTCACGGAATACGAAGCTGGATAGGTGGTATATTTAGAAGTATAATGACGTTTTTTAAGTTTGGTGCAAAGGCCATTGGGAAAGGAGCTCTACGAACAGATGCAAATATTCTTGGTGACGTCATAAGAATCGACCTGTTGAGGAATCGTTTCAAGAAAGATTTCAAGAGGCAGGTAGAAATCTTAAACGTAAAGCCGATGAGAAAAGCGATAAAATGAGGGAGGGTTCATGCTATAAAAGAGTACGTCTGGCTAATAATAACCAGTTCCTACCGAGAGCTGTTGCTGCAAAGAAGAAGGAATCTATTTGCGACGATATATCTTCAAGGTAATGGCCTCTTTACATTCCCAATCATGTGAATCCGTCATGTCCGGATTGGGTTTGTTCGCTTTACCGTCGACGAAGACTAGTATCGAGAGTGGTAAATGGATATCTTACAAACCCTTATCAGCCCTTTGTAATAACGCCCCAATAGAATTTGTAGTGCCCGAAAATAGAAACGATTACATAGATTTAATCAAGACCATGTTCTACATCACAGATAAAGATCTAAAGCAAGATGACTCAGCACTTACTGACGCGGATGCTGTGGCCCCGGTAAACAATTGGATACATTCGCTCTTCTTACAAGTGGAGGTTTACTTAAAGCAGAATATGGTGTCACAACCAAACAACACCTACGCCTGCCGCTCATATATCGAAACCTTCCTAAATTATGGAAAGGAGGCCAAGAATTCACATCTAGGTTATACCTTAGGGCATAATGATACAGCCGGGGAGATGAATATACAAGGGCCCACAGATAACGGTGTCTCGAAACCTCAAGTATTTGCAGTGACCAGCAAATAAATTGAGATGATTGGTCACGTGCACTCGGATTTGTTTAATCTGGAAAAGTTTCTCATAAGTTTACGATCAAAAGATACCTTTAGTCTAATGGCGATGGCGCACAGTTCGACTTACAAAACGCGAATTATGGATGCTAGTTTACTGGTGAGACGTATGTGAATCAACCCCACCCTTTTAATTGCACTCTTTAGAAACAACTGGGGCGAAATATCCTATTATAAAAACTTTGACGTAAAAATGTTAACTATACCAACAGGCATACACCGAAAATCATTGGATAATATCTTCCTGGGTGAGTTACCTAAACGATGTATCGTAGGTTTTGTCGTAAATAAAGCCTTCTATGCTGATTACTCCTCAAATCCATTCAATTGTTATCACAGCAACATTAACTACATGTCGTTATGTCTTAACGACCAACAAATTCCTTCGAAGGCCTTACAACCAGACTCTACATCTAATGGTTTATATGTAAGGGTATTCATTTTGTGAATGAGGGCAACGATACACTGAGAAGCGATTAGCTACTGTTTAATGGCCTTTGACCTAACCCCTGACTTGGAGTTTAGTTAGAAACGGTTACCTTCGCCTAGAAATCGTTCTTAGAAACCGTTAACTGTTGGTGTACGCTGAATTCGATAACGTGATTGAGATCGATAAACATCGGAATGTGGTCATGGATTTCACCTGTTAAAAGGGACAGCTCTAGATCACAAGGTTGTAGAGGTGTGGATAACGAATTCATACCAAAACAAATTGCCGTGATTACAGATCATGGTTCGTTACGGCTGATGCTGATAAACCCCAGATTATCTTATATCAAAGCCCATGTCAAGACAGATAAGGTATTTAGATGATAAATATCACGGCGTGATATTGCGGTCAAGGTATGTGCCCTACAAATTTTTCCAAGAGGAGCTGATAAGAACTCTGCTACCGCTTAACAGAATTCACGTTAAGGGTAGTGATTGAAAAATCGAAAAAGGAAGCAGAGGCGTATAGTTGTTTAAACCATAACATCGAGGAGCCTAGGTGTGCACTGGAAAACGCATTACTACTGCAAGACTGAGCTCATACCAACTCCAAAGATGTATGCGGTACAAGTGTTGAAATGTTTGAAATCGGTCTCCTGCCACAAGAATGTGTTTCGACTTGTATGTGCTTCTAATCAGCTACCGAGGCACGCACCTAGACCTTGTGCAATGATTGTGAACACGGATCCAGCAAACAAACCAGGTCAGCATTGGACTGCTATCTACATTAACGAGAATGGTAACGGGGAATATTTTGATTTCTTTCGACGACCCCCGCTATATTACCATTTACGTTTCCTTGAGAAGAATTCTAGATGGTTTCGATACAACAGAACGACGCTGGAGGATTACCATTCGGATGTGGGTGGACTTTATACGATAATGTTTTTGTATTTTAGAATAATAATTTACCAATACTTGATTTTGAAAATAAGTTTTTCACTACACGTTTAGTTAAATCATGAGATAATCAGGTTACTGTATAATGCTTGTTTTTCAACCATTCTACTCTGATAAATAAAAGTATTTTTTTAACGCTTTTATTCAACTCACTTTGTCTGTCCGGTTCAAATTTTGTAATTGAATTTTCAACAACTTTCTGATCTCCGATTGAGCTGAAATTTTGCATACATGCGTATTCTTGTATTCTTGACGAAAATACACTAATATGTGTTTTTGCTTTGACTTTTGCGGCCACATTTGGCCAAATATGGCCGAAATTTTTGTTTATAAAGCTAGGACCTTGAAATTTTTGAAGGAAGCTTTTCGCATATTAGTTTCAAGGTCAGAGGGCTCCACTGCGAACAAATTTGGTCAAATATGCTCGAAATTTTTGTTTATGAAGCTAGAGCCTTGAAATTCAGGACTTAAGTTTTTAGCATAAGACCATGCACAAAATATACAGGGTGAGTTCATGATCAAGGGGTTAAGCCCGGGGGCTCAAAGCATTGTATTCGGTCAAGAAAAATCAACTATTTTGCGATCTCCGCTTGATCTGAATTTCGGCATACATGTGTATATTGGCCATGTAAGCTCGAAATTTTTGTTTATAAAACTAGGGTCTTGAAAAATTGAGATTCTTTCTTTCCTGGAACCTACACCCAAGAGACTAAAAAGTAGAAAATAAAAATTAGTAAAAGAAAACATTTTTAAACGCTTTTATTTCCAAGTGTACTAAAAAGAATGAACAATTTTTGTGACTCAAAATAAAAGTGTGAGGCATACATGATACATTATACTTATAACAAAGCCTATCAACACCTACATTCAAACAATGAAGTGCAAGGCACTACAAAGAACGCCCCACACTTTTATTTTTAGTCACAAAACTTTTTGATGTTACTGGGTAGATAAAAAAATTATTTCATTCTTTTTAGTACATTTGGAAATAAAAGCGTTGAAAAAAAATTTTTTTTTACTTACTTTTATTAGTAGTTTAGCTGTTTTAGTTAAGAGTTGCGTAACAAGAGAGAGGTAACTTGTATTGCAGAAAATGTTCATAAGTCTGTACACCACTAGATGGCGCCACAACAATCCCTAATTAGTGCTACCGCTAAGTGATGCAACCTTTATTACAGAAAAAACATTCATTAGTCCATACATCACTAGATGACCCTACGAATAATTCAAATTTCGCAACAGGGGGGGGGGGCGACGTCAAGAGGGCGCAAACCTAACACAGGTACCCGAAGGCTTATGAGAAAGCATTAGAATCCCTTATTCAAATTTTAAATTTCCCGCGCAGGACCCGGTCGAAGAGATAGTTCCTATACTTATCTTGCAAGAACATTTCTTTAATAATAACTTCAATAACAATTATGGAGTCTCCTTTGATAGAAACGGGTCCTAATAAACATTAATAATAATAAACACAGCTTAAATTACATAGTTTTATTATGTAAACAAATGTCATCTCTACATGTCTTATCTATTAATTCTTCCCCATTATTAGAATACAACTTTCATGACAGGGGCGAAGCCCAAGAACAGGTTTCTATATTACAAGATTAGGACCCTTTATTAGAATACAACCCCCAATGGATAAATAAATTTTTCGTGTAGGTAAAAGGTCACAATCTGTAGATGGGAATTAAAAGAAATGTAATAATAATTCTAATAACAATTATGCAATCTCCTTTGATAAAAACCGGTCCTAATAAGTATTAATAATAATAAACACATATCAAATAATTTTTTTTAATTCTCAGGTGAAAAATAAGATCCCCACGTTAGCATATATAAACAAGTGGTGGGAAAGGTGTCCCAATGGTGACGTAACAAAAAAACAAAATGGCGGAAGGTGTCGCAGTACTACTTTCACCTATTGAAAGTTTGTACAGGGTTTAATTTTGTGCATGAACTCGCGCGATATAACATTGTGCAAAAGTCAAGCTGGGCTATCAGGTTAACTATTAAGACTTTAGCTTGTTTTATAATATTATTTTTTGCCCTGTGTACAAACCTAAAGTTACTTTGGTTGCGCGTGTTTATACTAATACTGCGATGGTGAAGAATTTTGACCTCGAGATCCGTCTTCCCTTCTTTAAACAAATTGCACGCAGTGATGAAGAGCATAGAAACTGGACAAATTTCAATGTGGAATGTTATAAAAAAATACAGTTAATATTTACTCGAAATTGTACGTTCCGCGCAATTTACTAATTAAGGAATAATGTCAATACTACGCTTCCAGGAGGAAATGATAAAAAAACTCCGTTATTTAATTAGCGCATCTTCACAAATTGATGGAACAAGCTATGCTTTCTTTGATCACTTGTGAGTGGTTTATACATAAAGTCCTACATCGCAGTATGTTTCTCAGGTTGTCACCTATACGCGCGTTAACGAAACCACTTACCTTCTAAAACACAAAGTAAGGAAAACTACTAGACTCAGATGTTAAAGAATATGTAGTAAGCTTGTGTTATAAAGTTTGCTTTTAAGTTGACGATGGACGCATTTAACCACTAAACTTCTTCGTAAAGTCACTTCTCATATTTGGAATCTTGATACTACTGGTTCCTGTTTACAGTTATTGTTATTAAGCCTTTACATCCTATTGCTGGGCAAAGGTCTCCCTAATATCATACCATCCGCTTCTTTCCACTGCACCGTTTTACCACTTCTTCCCCATCAAGTCTAGTTGGTCAACCCATCTAGAGTGTGACCTACCTAACAGTCCATCTGTTCGTATCCTGGTGGCTACTATTCCAAAATTGTACCACAGTACTGGGGATCGTGGGTTCACGTACTTAACATCTCTTCCTATTTTGTATGTATTTGAACGATAACAAAAGTTATGTTTAAAGTTAAACCCAGTAAAACGGTAATTAAATAAATGATGTATTTAGGGCATTTTATAAATGAAGTGTTATTGAAAATCAGAAAAAACCGACAAACTCAAAGGTAACAGAGATATGCAGTAATTAGAAACAGTTATAGACAATTTGTACAAATCTGTTGAAATAGCTAAACCCCAAAATAAATTTACGCGTAAGGAATTAAAATTTGATCTCTCTCTCTCTCTCTCTCTCTCTTGATCAAAGAGGTCAAGTGGATGCTATATACACTGACATATCAAAGGCATTTGATCACATTCTACATGATATCTTAATTGCCAAATTGGAAAGATACGGATTTCACAACAATTTACTCTCATTAATCTCCTGTTACCTTACCTACCGTGTCCATTACGTTACATTTAACAATTTCACTTACACTCCAATTTATGCTACGTCTGGTGTTCCTCAAGGCTCCAACCTAGGATCGTTATTATCCTTAATTTACATTAACGATGTTGCTGATAGTCTGTCTTGTCAAAAGTTACTATTTGTTGATGATTTAAAAATTTACTCTTCCATTTCTAACGAGAATATTTGTTTGCAACTTCAAACTTCCCTAGATAACGTAGCTAGATGGAGTGAATCAAATCATTTGACTCTTAACATTTCCAAATGTAAGATAATCTCATTTAGTCACAATGTTAAAGCAATATCTTTTAATTACTCCGTCGATTCCATTCACTTAAATAATCAGAGACCTGGGTGTTATTTTTGAACATAAATTTAGTTTTGGTGAAAAACAAATATCTCTCTCGGCCAATCGTACATTGCGATTTATACCAAGAAATTGTAAAAAATTTTCTAGTTTCTACGCCTTACTTTCTCTGTATTTCAGTTTAGTTTAAATTAGAGTACTTTACGTAATTTTCAATTATACTTGCACCATACAAAAAAACGCATTAGAGTCAGTTCAAAGGAAGTTCTTGAAATGTTTATATTAAAAACTCCGTGGAACCTATCCTGTTGGAGGATTTCAACATAAACAACTACTTGCTATTTTCAATTTTCAATCTCTTGAATCTAGAAGAATTATGTTAAGTTTAAAGTCTCTTTATAATTTGATACACAATAACATAAATGCTCCTGACCTTTTAGCACTTTTAAATTTTAAAATTCCTCGAACTTCTTCTCGAAGAGTAGCCACTTTCACTTGCAATGCACCACGAACTGACATCTTATACCGATCTCTCATTTTATTTATATGCCGGAACTTTAATCTTGTTACCGAAATAGGTGACATGAACCACTCCAGCCTTTCCTCCTTATTGTCAGCTGATTTGAATTTGAATATTGTTTAATTTACTTGTTTCATTATACCTTATCAGTCTTTACCTACTACGTTTAATGTTAACGTATTTGAATTGTGAATATTGTTTAATTTAACTTTGTTTTACTTTATACTATTATTATGATTACGTGATAGTTTAACTGCAATTACTGAGATAGGACTTGTATTCATGCACACGCTATAAAATTTGACATTTATACTAATTATGTTCCAGAAATATATTTATTCTGAATCGCGGGACATCATTTAGACTAACGAATCTTAGATGATTGTTAGAAAAGTATGTTAAATTGGCAGCACCCGCCTCCCTTATCAGAATTCTCAGAATAGAGGGGGGGGGGGCAATATTTCAGTTTTGTGATAAATGTAATTTTAATTGGAGAGTATGTGCATTAATTTTTGGGTCAATCGACGCATGCCATAAAAAGTTTCACAAAAAAATTCAACCCTACATTTCGCCTTCTTAGGGGTGGAATTTCCTTGAGGATACCTACACCTCACAAAGGACACACTCTCCAAATTTCATGTCTAAGGACCAGCGACTTAGCCTGTGCGATCAGTCGATCAGTGAGTCACCGGTATTGGCTAACACATGGACTCGAATTAAAATATATCCTCTAAAATCGAAGTAAATCAATACTAATACTACAAACAAACGGCTTGATTAATGATCAATACGACTAACAACAATTAATAATAGTAATAATAATAATATACATTATAGTGGAGTAAACAAAATAAATACATACGCACAATAAACCCAATACACTTGTAATAATTGACCTAAACCTTTAAAAGTTAATAAACAAAAATACATTGCTTATGGGATAGGAAGCATCGTTTCTAGTAACCCTTCTGTGGTAATACCATTTTGACAGATCAATTGGTTAGATATAGTTTAGATATTTAATCAAAAATTATAACACTCCTGAACTTCGACAGAAAGTTACAAAGTTAATGTTATGAGCGATAATATTTTCAGGATAATATTCTAAGAGAATATAAAATTAAGCCATATTTTGCAAAAGTATACAATATTCTTTCATTTTTTATAAGATAATTCAGTGGGATACAACTGCATTACTATCTAGTTTTATTCGATTAAATGATTCAATTTATATATATATATATATATATATATATATATATATATATATATATATATATACTGTAAACGTAAATACGTGAGATCATTACGCTGTAACAGAAAGAATAAAGGTATATAACACTATCTAACTTTCCTATGTTGTAAAATCAAACCTCAACATTAAGAATAACATTAGCATTAACATTAACGTTAACGTTAACGTTAACGTTAACGTTAACGTTAACATTAACATTAACATTAACATTAACATTAACATTAACATTAACATTAACATTAACATTAACATTAACATTAACATTAACATTAACATTAACATTAACATTAACATTAACATTAACATTAACATTAACATTAACATTAACATTAACATTAACATTAACATTAACATTAACATTAACATTAACTTAATTAACATTAACATTAACATTAACATTAACATTAACATTAACATTAACATTAACATTAACATTAACATTAACATTAACATTAACATTAACATTAACATTAACATTAACATTAACATTAACATTAACATTAACATTAACATTAACACTAACATTAACATTAACATTAACATTCAACATCAACATCAACATCAACATCAACATCAACATTCAACATCAACATTCAACATCAACATCAACATCAACATCAACATCAACATCAACATCAACATCAACATAACATCAACATCAACATCAACATCAACATCAACATCAACATCTAACATTAACATAACATTAACATCAACATCAACATCAACATCAACATCAACAGTCAACATAACCAACATCAACATCAACATCAACATCAACATCAACATCAACATTCAACATCAACATTAACATCAACATTTAGGACAACTCTTGGATATCAACACAACACATACATCTCATACTTATCAACATCAACACTAACGATTAAAAATGATTTCATTACTTTGATTACCCGCATCATATAATTTAAGAATCAAGTTATTAATAAATTAGTAAGAAGGAAAAGTAGTGGTGCGACTTCCTATCTGAGGATAACAAATCAGTAAATTAACTCTAAAAAAAGATACTAACTAATGGATGAAATTCAATGTTTAAATTATACAAAATTTAATTTAATTATATATACTCAGGACAGTAACTACAGTACCTATCAGTAGTTCCAATAGACAAAAAAAAGTTGTCACACTATAAGAATTCTTATAACCTCAAGAAAGTATAACGTTTATGCTATTATTGTGCTACATATCAATGTTGTTGCTGGAGGTAATTGGGCAATTCTAACACCAACTTGACAATTCTTTAAGGTGTTTTACAGATTGACTGACCGCATGTACGAAGTAAGTAATTATACGGCAATAGTAGTGAAAATAAATTGAAATGATCTGACCTTTTAGCTCCTTCAAGATGTTCTGAAGCTGACGAAAGGTACATTAGTTGGTAAAGCAATTCACAGGTGATTATCAATTGAAGTTTTACTTGTTGAAGTAACAGCTCTCGTTACCACTCGATATGCTTTCTTTCTTTTGAAGCAAGATCGTTGGTGGTGGTTAGCAACCAGAAAAAAACAACCTAAAAGAAACCATTGAATGCACAAGGGCTAACAACGCCAGACATAATGTAACGGTACCTGAGCTTTTGGTTGGTTTATTCGTGAATCATGTGTATAACATCCGAAATCTTTCCGATATACCATATAGACATCATTTAAAGGTATTTGTAGTAAATTGTATAATTTTAGGTGAAGCAGGATATCCCAAATAAAACTTGGTACGAGTTAAAAACGCAGAACATGTGCTTCCAACCTTCACACATGTACTTTGTAAAAGTGAACAGGACGTATCAAATAAAATTCTTTTCCACTCGGTGAAATTCTATTTTCTGGTTACTTTTAGTTGCGCCGCGAAAAATGATAAAAGGATTTTCAAATTAAAAGGAAATGTAAACGAAAAGAAGTTAGCTATCACCTTAATATTGCAATAATTTGAACATAATAAATCAAACTGGAATTTACTTGCAAAGTGTGTTGCCTTTCTGTTATTGACAAATTGTAATAAATAAAATTTGAATTACCATGTAAAGTGTGTTGCCTATCTATCATTGTAAAGGTTTAGCTACTTATAGGACATTCGTTTAACTTATCCCAATTGATCGATGAATCAAACGCGCACTTGTGTATGACTATCCTTTTCTACATATTGAATACAATGTACACTATTAGCTAACGTATTATTCCAAGAGTGTCGTTTTGTATGGCTCTTATTAACTCAAGTAACTAACAAGGATAACGTTAACAACAAATTAAGTTTTTTTTATACGAACAGTTTTGATACCAACATTACCAACTTTAACTTAACTACTTCACATAAATATAAATGTCATAATGTTTGCAAATAAAAGACAAAAGTTTTATTTACGTATCGTAGATGTACGCACATAAAAGCATATTATTTTTAATAAAACTTAAAACGTAGCAGATGCATTTTGGCAAGTTATTATATGTTCTAAAATGTTGCAAAAATTTTGTAAATAGGTATTTGTAGGTTAAGACCAATGAACTCTTTCAAAGAAAGGAAGTAATTGTTCCAATACTTTTTTACATAAAAGTGGCGATTATATATCTTTGACGGCAATACATTTGTGAGTTAATGGTTATTTATTTGATTTATTCATAAAGATTGAATTTTTTAGGAACGCTACTAATCATTGTGCTTTGAGAAAACATTCGAATTGCAAAATACGTAATGATAATTTTAGTCATCGGTGTTTATTTATACACTTGTTTGTGTAGAAGATTATTATACTGCAATTCAAAATTATTGGTGTATTTAATGTAATTGGATTATAGTACTTTTTTAAACTTATTCAAAGTATCGTTTCAAACACAATATAACCAATAATGTAATAAAACGTAAATTTGTCCATTCACATTTAAACATGACTGTGTTGAAAATAATTTATTGTTATAAATTATAATGTTAATGTACAATAACATACATTATATGTTATTACTATAATTATTATAGATTATTATTAAGTTTTTGGAGAAAACTGTTTGCATTAAGAATTCAATTAAAAACAAGAAATTAAATGTTCACTACACTTCATCTTCTGTATCTGTGTTATCCTTTGAATTTATAATAATTGGATTTACTTGGACATCATAAACTTTTTCTTGTTCCCAAGACTTTAGAATTTCAGCTTCTACATGTTTAATCGTTTTTAACCAAACTGAAGGCGAAACTGTTCCTAACGCTTCTTTCCACATCTGTTTGACATTGTCATTCCCATAATCAGCTCTTCCAATGTGTTTATCATAATAAATTTTGCTTATTCCCAATACCATTTCTATTGACAGTGGTAAGGAAGCAAGCGTAAAATTTCGTGTCCATGTTCTCTAATAATATTATCGACCAAATATTGTTTCTCTTCCTCATGTAGCTTTGCTACATGTAGTAATTCCGTTTTAAATGCTTCTTTTTCATGAGTAATTTGTGCCCCTAAGCCACTCTGTAATTTCTTCTTTTTTTCCAATTTGTAGTTGGTTGGCGATTGACGATTTGTGAATGGTACGGAGCATTATCCATAATGATTATAGATGGCTTTGTTAAGTTTGGCAAAAGTTGATTTGTTAACCATTTAACAAAGTTTTCCGAATTCATACAATCGTGATAATCGCTGCTTTTATTTGTGGTTGAGAATATAAGTTCTGCTCCTTCTACAAAGCCATCTTCTGTTCCAGCATGTAGAACTATATAACGTTTGCTTTCCTCACCAAGATTCTTGAAGGATTTTGAACTGGAATCTTGCCATATTCTTTTTTTGCTTCCTTTTGCAAATATCCATGTTTCGTCGAGATAAACGAACTGCTTGTAGATATCTTGTTTCATATAAGTGATGTAACTTCTCAAAATTTTAACCTCATCGATGCTATTGAAGTTTTTCTCAAAGAGCTTTTCTATTCTTAGTTTGCTTGAAATGAAATCCAATGTCCAACAAAACGTGATAGAGACTAGTCCTTGTACACTCAACGATACCTCTTTCTTTAATTTTTGTTAAGAGCGTATCTAATGTAACATGTTCATGGTTAATATACATGTTGTAAATTGTAGTACGATTTCACTTTTTGTCGTTGATCCATGTCTTTTGTTTTTAGAGTTTTTCGTTGAGGTTCATTTTCCTTGTTTTCTTCTTGATTTTGATGTCGTCGTAAAGCCATTAGAAATAGTTTTCGTGTCAATTTTCAAAGCATCGCTAACCCTTGCATGCACTGCTGTTAATGGTGATAAGGGCCCGTTGTTCTGTTTTTCTTTATTAAAGTATTCGACTAAGTTATGGATCAATTCGTCTACGGTAATTGACCTACGAGGCATGTGGCTGTGCTACAAATGAAAACATAAATGTTATCTCTTTCTGTAAAACAAATTAACCTTTACCTTAAATGAACACTAGAAAGTAATGTGGTTCTGAAAAGAACCGATCTTTTACAATATTAACTCAAGAAGGAATGAATAAACGAAGAAACAAACCAACCGGCGAGCGTACGTAACCTCAATCAACGCATAAGCAAATAAAGGAAAGTTGTTATGTGGAAAGGTTGGTATCAGTGCTCATATTTTTGTTTTAAATTACAGACGACGGTCATTTCGTGATTTAATGCATACATGACGTCATCGGGATAAGTTAAACGAATGAACTTTAGGTTTAATATATTAAAATATATGAAATTTGGTGGTCACAATGTAATCGAAATCTGTTGAAGCGAGTACCATTTTAGTACTCTTCTTTTAATAATAATGAATGGGACAATTAAAAAACTAAGCGTTACCGTAAGCAGATTATGTGCAGCAACTATGCTGTCTAGTACTGTATAAATAGATTTAACAGATACCAAAAATGGACACAAACACTAGGACGCCGTTTTGTATGCTATAGGTTAGTAATTTTTATACAGACAAATGACTGTAGTTTGCTACCAAAACCTCCTAGGTATTCCTAAAGAGGGGTTCTTCCAAATTCCTTATAACTACACCACCTAAGGTGCTAGTTCTTTACAAGAAACGTTAACTTCAATTTCAAAGAGCTTTTATGAGATATTTATTCATTCTACAGAATCATTTGCCAACACTTCAATTAAATTCGTAAAGCTTTCAAAATATAAAGTTAAATTTACTATAATCTCCTTAAATAATGCCTAAAGACAAATGATCTAAATCTAAATTAATCAAGAATTCATTTTAAAGTTTACACATTTTCTTAGAAAGTTAAATATTTAGTACACTTCAAAGTAACGTTAAAATAAAATATTTAAATTGCGATTGGAACAATGTCTGATTAACTTTTGCGTAAATGAAGAAACTTTCTTAAGTATTAAATCAACTTAATCTAGTTTAACAATTACCGAGTAATTATCCCCATACTAAAAGAAATGTTCTGCTCCACTGCTGTTTGTGACAGAGCAAGTATAATAATTGGCACTCATTGATTTTCTGTTTACAATTGTACTACTTATTTGAGCTAATTACAAAACTATTGTGGACGAGACATGTTACACAACTTAACATGTACAACTTTATGGAAGTTGTGTAAATTGCGACAACTTAATCAAAAGGAATGGCATAAACAGTTTCTCGAATATTTTGTAATTATGCTGAATAACTAATGAATAATGTGTTTTTTCTAATTCTGTATCATAAAGTGTACACTATCGTTCTGTTTTGGGGTCAAAACGGAACGATAATAATGCATAACGCAAACTTTATTTTACAGTTTTGGCGCATTTCGATTTATGTCATTGGCTACCCTGGATTTCAAGGTTTTCCAGACAGCTGTTAGCCTTAACCTCTAAAGAGTGTGCGCAAAATTGTCAATTTCTAAATGTCAGTTTACTATCAGTGTAACCAACACACAAAAATTCAATCTGACAATAATGCAACTTAGCAAATTGATATTTCTAAACTTGCTTTATAACAATCGGAATTAGATAAAATTGTATAAAACACACGTTTCATAATGTTTATTAGTAACATTATAATATTTTTGTTTTAATATACTATTAAAATCAATATTAACCTTATCACTGCGTCTGCCACATATATGCGTCCAAAAAAAAAGTAGCCTTACCTGCGACTGACGCATATACGCGCAACGACTTATACTGTTCGTTTTTTTTTTTGTTAGTTTGCTCATGCTTATGGTTAGTAGTTACTTATTTTAGCTTTTATGTATCTTATCGTGGACTGGTCATTCCTTGTTGTTGGTGTTGCGCTGTTTTTGTATTGTATTGTGTACAATCATGAGGTGCGGTAATTTTGGTAATAAAAAAAAAAAGAAAAAAGATTTTAAGTTTATTGAATGTAATTTGAATTTTCAATACGGTGTGGTTGGGTTTAAGTGTGCGTGGGTTCTGTGGTGTGAAGTGTGATTAATTATATCGTTGGCCGGGGTCATGCTGGGTCGTCATCGGATGGCCGGGGGGATGCGGAGGGCATATGGGGTACTATCGAGGGCTTCTTCTACCTCCTCAGGGAGGTCGTCGAGGAGTTGTGTGAGGATTGCGGGAGGATGTTTAAATTTTAATTTAGGTTTTTTTCGAGGGAACTTGGGAAAGCGGTAGTTGTAAGGAGTCGTAAGGATTTCTTTGGTTGGGATAGTGTTGCCGAAAATTCTTTTATAGGTAAAGTTTCCCTGGAGTTTTTGGATACGGTTTGTGATTGGGGGTATATTGGCGTGTTGTAGGGTTAGGTCATTAGGGTACCTGAGGGGTAGCCTATGTATTCGTCTAAAAATTCGGCGTTCACAGGAGGCGATTGAGGAAAGATGGTTGGGGTTTATGTTTGTGCATATAGGAGCTCGGAAATCCATAACAGGGCGGATGTATGTTTTATATGTGTGTAGAAGTGTTTTAGGGTGACAACCTCTGATTCTACCCCGAAGGGCGGCCAGTAGGTTTGCGCGGTTTCTGATCCTGTTTAGTGTTCTTTTTACATCGGGGAGCCAATTGAGGGTTCTAGTGAAGAGGATTCCTAGGTAGGTGATTTCATCTTGGAGTGTGAGCCTTTCTTGGTTAAGGGTGAGGGAGACGTTTCTGGAGGTAAGGTTAGGAAACTTATCCTCTGTGTAATGAGGATGTCGGAAAAGGACTGTTTGGGTTTTGGTGGGATTCACGGAGACTCTCCACTGGTTCGCCCAGTTGGAGAAGTTCCGTAGGGTTTTGGATATGAGGCGGAGGCCGCTTCGCTATTCCGATTAACCGCCCAAAGGCGGTGTCATCCGAACTGCGCAACGACTACTCCGGGTTGGGTAACTTCAGGGAACATCGGATGCAAATATGGTGTAGAGGATAGGGGCTAAGGAAGAACCTTGCGGAACGCCTGCTGTTGGTTGAAAAGGATCGGAGAAAGTTTTCCCTACTTTAACCCGAACTGACCGATTGGTCAGGTACGAGAGTAGGAGTTTGGCGGCGCGTTCCGCTTTTAAGCGTACTAGCATTCTATCGAGGGTGGGGGATACCCCCACACACTCTAGCTAGTTTATACCACGCGTATTTGTGGTAGTCGCACGTAATCGTTAAGAATGAACTGGAGAAAGAACTCGCTTCTGAAAATGTCTGATATACTAAGGCCAAGAGGCGGAACGTTCTATACACTTGCTGAACTAGAAGAAATACTGACCCGAAGTGATTCTGAAAATGAGATTGTTGAGGAAGAATCTGCCGATGAAGAATATGAAGCTGCCGTAAACTATGGTGCAAGAGAATGGAAGGATGCTACGTTTTCTGATCAACAGGGTGATAGTGAAAGTGATGAAGATGTCGGAGCTGCCGCCAGTCATTGTATCAATGAAAAATTGGTTTGGGAAGCAACAAATTATCAGCCTCATACTTTTCCGTTTGATGATAGTGCGGAAATAATATCCCCGAACTAAAAGTGTACAACACACCGTATGAGTATTTTGAAGTGTTCTTCGATGAAAAGATAACCGAATATATTGTCGAGGAAACCAACAAGTTCTACAGATATGTTTTGGAACATAATGAATATGTTGCTCCCGCCTCACGGTTGAACGAGCGGAAAGACACAAACGCGAATGAGCTGCACGTCTTTTTTGCATTGAATTTCCTTATCACGCGTGTCAAAAACTGGAGATACACGAATATTGGTCCAGAAAGCCGCTGCTTTTGGTAATACGATGCCTCGAGACCGTTTCTTGCTTATATTGCGCATGCTGCACTTTTCTGACAACAATGTACCAAGAGACGACGATCCGTTGCGCAAAGTCCGGAGAATTGTTGACCACCTGCGTAGCAGGTTCAAGGAGTCTTTTACACCATTCCGGGAGTTGTGCATCGATGAAAGCTTGATGCTGTTTTTTTTTCAAGCAATATATACCATCCAAGCGGCATAGATTTGGAATAAAATTCTTCAGCTTGCGCGATTCACATACCAGCTATATTTTGGACTTTATAATCTACACTGGAGCCAAAACCGAAGTAGAGAAGACCGATCTTGGAAAATCTGGTGACGTGGTAATCAGATTATTGGATAGATATTTTGTTAAGGTACATACCCTCTACATAGACAATTGGTATAGCAGCCCCGATTTATTATTATGGCTGTACTAACGATGCACAAATGTCTGCGACACTGTCCGTAAAAACTGGAAGAACATGTCAAAAATGCAAGAGAAGTTGATGAGAGGGGAATTTACATTTCGTACTGCGAAAAGTAAGATTATTTCTGTAAAGTGGTGTGACAAAAGGGAAGTTTATGTGCTGAGCACTGCTCACGATCATCAAGTTTCTACTGTAGAAAAATTGGATCGGACAACTGGGAGAACAATTGTAAAACCAAAGTGCATCGTCAACTACAACAAATACATGGGAGCTGTTGATAAAACTGACATGCTGTTGAGCTCGGTCGAATGTGTACAAAGGAGCACAAAATGGTACAAAAAGTTATTTTTTTACATGTTGGACTTCGCTTTACTCAATGCTCATACGTTATATCAAGACGTGACAAAGAAGAAAGTACCTTTGGCCCGATTTCAAATGGAATTGATATCGGAAATTATTGCGAGCAGCAGCGCTGAAACGATTGTGAATACTGCACGAAGTGGCCATACCGTGTAAGTGCACGACATTTTCCAAGAGAAGTTTCAACAAAAAATCCAAACCTGCGGACGGGTCGGAAACGATGCTACATTTGTGGACTGAAAAAGAAGAGGAAGGAAATGATTTACATGTACCGGAAGTGCGATGTTGGTCTGTGTGCAGTGCCGTGTTTTGAGAAGTATCACACATTGAGAAAGTTGAAGTAGTTTGTTCAAACAATAATTATTCACTTTTCATTTCAATAAAGAATGTATGTTTATTTAAAAAACTGTACCCACTGAAGAATGTACATTTATTTTTAGAAAAACTGTACGTACGGAAAAACAATAATGTAAAATTATTTTTGAAAACCGTAACTATTGTTTTGTAACCAAAAAAAATTGAGCAAAAGAAAATAATAAAATGTTTTATCCTACGTCTCTGATCATTTTGTGCGAATGAAAGCAGTTTCGGCATGATGCTTTGTCGACTTGCTGCGCAAGACGCATATTAGCTTCGCAAGGGAGTACCAACTCCCGGCGACAAGCAGCCGCAGTGAAAAGGTTAAACAAAATTTAAAAAGGCGGTATATTAGTTAAATTATAAAATTATTAGAATCAGAGTTACGTATTCATGTTGAACCATAAATAAATAGGGGTAGTAGGTCGAATAAACGTGCCAATAAAGCATTTGACAAAGACAAGAGGCACGACAATTATTCTTGGAGATTTTAGTGCAAAAATTTGCGAAGGACAGAGCGGCAAATATGCAGGTGAATATGGAATTGACACAAAGAATGAGAGGAGAAAGGAGTTGCTACAGCTTTGTCAGAAAAATAATGTAATTATATCAAATACATTTTTGAACTACCAAAAAGAAGGCCCTGTACATGGAAATCGCCGCATTACAATGTCCAAGGAATATTCAGGGACCAGATCGACTTTATCTTAGGAAATGAGCGCTACAGAAATTCAATAAAATCCGTTAAGGCTTACGCACGCGCAGATGCCCATTCAGATTCAGATCAAGACCCTATGAAGGCGCGTCTGCAAGTTAAACATAAAATTCTGGCACAAAAAGTAAAAACAACCCAGATAGACATTGATAGTTCACATAACCTAGAAATTACAAACAACCTACAAAAAGAAACTATGCATTGATACAGAAGATTGAAGACATTTGGAAAGAACTTAAAAATTCATGATAGAACCTCCAAAGAATATCTTAACTAAAGAGAAGAAAAGAGAAAGGAACGTATGGATGACCGGAAATACCTACGATCTTATGAAGAAAGAAAGATCATTTAAGGGAAAATTCAAACAGAAATGTAATGAACAACACAAACAAGTCAGAGCCGAAATAAGTGTAGAAAAGGAAAACCTTACAAGCGAAAATGTGAGGAAGTCGAAGAACTACAAACTAACATTCTGACACCCTCGATGTAAGTAAGAAAGTGAGGGAAATGGCAGGTATGCAGAACCGAAAACATCCTAATGTATTATATTACGAAAAAGGAGAAATAATAACAGATTAATACTTGAAATGATGTGGAACAGGAGACAACTAAAGAAATTGAAATCAAGAGAAGTATAGGACAGGGATGTAGATGTAGATCTTGTTTAACCTATATTCTGAAAACCAAAACATAGGCATTTAAATAAATGAAATTCCAATAAACAGTCTGAGATACGCTGATGATACTGTGTAAGCTGCTTTCGCTCATAATAATTAAAATTGTTTATTTTAATTTTCCTCAAACTAGCTCAATCGTGTCTATTGTCAAAGTAAACAGTGTTCACTTTGGTTTAAACGTATATTGTCCTATACCAGATACAAAATTAAATAACTAATAACTAAAAAATATATGTCAACTTAGCATAAACGATACAGAAATTACAATATACACTGGGATTCCGGCGGCGTGGCTTCCTGGATGCCTAAGTCCCTGTCACTCCGTCCTGTTACGTTTCTGAGGACATATAAGTTAAGGTTACGAACGAATTGGGACGAAAATAGACTCTTTAAGATTATTTAGGAAAATTCTATTACGGTCCCGACTATCGGAAGCTGGAAATAGGGCGCCAATAGAACACATTATAGTTCTTACATAAAGTATTAAGGCAACGACCGGCGTGCGTTCACGTGTAGGTCATGCAAAAAAATCGATATTACTAGCGTTACGGCGCAGGTCGTATTCATATGATATGATTTCGGTGTTTCGTAGCAAGGTTAACGTTGCTTTGAATGTCTTACCACACAGGATTTATTGTACACGTTTTAACTACCAATTAGACTTACGGGATTATTTTATTTACCCCTATTAGTTATTAATACTCTCACCAATTAGAATTAATTACTTAGTAGCGTATTTATTTTATTCGGTTAAAAGATACCTTTATTTCTAGGATACGAAAGGGTGTTATGTTAAAGTGAATGCACGGCGTTTCTTAATTTAAACACGTCTTAATTTTACTAAGTTCAAGGCAGGAAGATTACGCAGAATAGTTTGGATTTAATATCAATCGTTTCGTTCAATTTAAACAAACGTACACGCGTTGTTTTTATTTCCTATATTGAATATTTTACGCGTCTAGCTGTCAATCGAAAAGGTTACCTATTCGTACACCAATTAGTTTTAATAATTGCGGAAAGTAAAAGTAAAGTGTCTTGTAATTTATATTTACTAACTTGAGGATCTACTTACTTGCGATCTGACCGGGTAAATTCGTAAGTTTAAATAATTACGCAAATCGTTTCAACTGGAATAACGGTTTATTAGATATTTACTTATTTTCGTTCCTAGTAAAAGCTAAGTTTAATCGTTTCACACAAACTCTCGTCTGTCGGGGATGTTGTCACAGCGGCGGATGCGATTTAATAAGCGCTGCTGGGACATGTCGCGGGAGTAGCTTCTCAGGTAAACGATCGTGTCTGTGAGTATCTGTAGGTACTCTTTCTGGTCAGGTGTGCTAGATGTGCTTAGAGTAATGTAGTGTGCTGGGTGTGTAAATGAGAAGAGAGTGCCAGGTCTGGGACTCCCGGAGTGGTGCTATTGGACTACATTCTCCGGGATGTGATAGAAATAGAGCGAGGATCCTTCTTGTCACATGGTCACATGAGTAAGCAAAAGATGAATCCAGGGCATTAAGCCCGTCTCCACCGTTCTACTAGGTGTAGGTATGTGTGGAAGGTGAATCCAGGATTTACATCCTGTCGTAGCAACTTCAAGTATAGTGTCACGTACTTTCAATTTTGGAACACGGAAGCAGGAAGGTAATCACCAGGAGCTGGTGGTCAGGAGCTAAGTAGCGCGACGGTTTTAGGATAATCGTAAGCGGTAATCGGCAGGCGACGTACACGGCGGTACAGGCTAAGCGCGCGAGAAATAGATCGAGATCTCCCGTTTTGGTATCGCGTTACGCTTTTTAAAGAGAATACGCGAGGGCGGATACAGCTTCTGTTTGACGGGGATTCCGTTCGCGATTGGCTGAGGGTTCTCTGACGTAAAAACATTCGATGTTTTTTTGAAATCTACGTCGGAGGGGATTAAAATAATTATTTTTAGTGCAATATCGCGCAATATTTTGCAATCTGTTCTAATATTATGAAACTTTACGTAACTGGATTCCTTCAGGGCAATTAACAAATAATTAATTGACAAAATTTTAGTAATGTCAGGCTGGATCTTTACAACTGTACCAAGCGCAGAAACTCCCGAGGACCTCTAGGTACTAATTAATAGAATCATAGAGTACAGTGAATAATACGGATTATCACTCAACATTAGTAAAATAAAAGTGTTGATGAAATGTTAAATAACAAGAAAGTTTCCAGATATACAAGTAGACAATCAAACAATCGAACGTGTAAGGAAATATAAATATTTAAGAACTGTAATCTACGAAATCAACTATAGCTTTACAGAAATCAATAGTAGGACAAAAAAAGATTGAGCCACATTTACAAAAATGAAATGAGTGTTTTTCGGAAGAGATTTGGGTCTTAAATTAAAAATGCGTCTTATGAGGTATTATGTCCTATCAGTTCTTTTCTATAAATTGGACAGATGGGGATTAAAGAAGATCGATATTAAGAAAGAAGGGCGTTCTGGATGTGGATGTAAAGCAGAATACTGAGAATATCAGGGACCGAGATGGCCACAAGTGTTGAAGTAAGGAATGAGAAGAATGAAAAATTCAATATCTAGGACATGTTATGAGAGGGATATCAATTGCTCCAAATCGTTGTACAAGGAAGAAGAAGTAACTGACGGAGGAAGCACTTAGGAGAGTGGTACAATTGTAGCAACAACCAATTATTTAGACCAACAGTATCAAAAATACGCATAGCCCTAGCGATAGCCTACCTTCAGAATGAAGACGGTACCTAAATTACATCAAACACCAATAAAATACTACAACGATGGTGTAGTCCAGATGAATGAAGTGAACGCACTCGATCAGCAAAAAATGAAATCGGCCGACAATTGAAGAAAATGTTGAAGAATATGAAGGAAGGTGCGGCCAGAAGAAAAACAGAAAGGTGAGTTATGGACCGCCAATAGTAACTGAATGATCCCAATGACGAAGTAGTGCAGAATCATGACTAAGTAGTCAGTCAGGGCTACAAGACCACGGTTATAATAAACCTATGTGAACCGACTAAATAAAATTTATAGGGATACAAAGGAATATCTGAATGACCTCCAAGTAAAACTCTAATCGAATGGAAGCAAAGTGATGGATGAAGAGCATTCCATGCGAATTAGAAGGCAGAAAATCCAACTTAGTCAATACAACGCACTGCTGCTCCAACTAGAACAACAAATACCGGTTCCACATTAAGCGGTGCAATATTATGCATTGCAAGCATAAAAAGTGTGAATAAAATACCCAAATTTTAAATAAAAGATTAATGCGTTATAATACATTGCAGTGAATGAAGGAAAACAAGCCAGCACAAACATCACCAACAATGTCGCTGCGAATTATAAAGATTCCAAACCAAGCATGAGAACCGGGCATCAGTTCATGCCCTACTCAAGAAGACAATTCAAGTCAACAAAACACTGTCAGATTCACAGAGGAAGCCTATTTAAATAGACAGGCTGTAAGATTAACACACCTTCACTAACCGAGGAGAATTACAAGATCACATGGAAATATTAAACAATTGTTGCAATATTGTAGGGCTTTTGTAGTACAAACTGCTGAACAAAATATTGGTCTGTCCTCAGGTTGAAAAGAAGCTTAACAATTAAAACGACTCCATGCACCATGCATCAGACTCTGGAGGTTATAATGCACCTGGGAAGAGATAGAATACCCATATTAACACTTTTAGTTTAGTTAAAAATTACGTTTACAAATATTCCGTGATAAGTATTTTTATCATCGACTATCGGTAAGTAAATTTTTTCCCGCTTGCTTATCGGTATTTATTTTATTTTATTCTAAATCATGGTGCAAATATTGATTTTGTTAAAACTTTTGTTCCTTAAATAGCTTGTTGTTAATATCACATCATTATCGCCTTATTAATTATTGTCCATAATTAAAATCGATTTGTGATTAATTACGTATAGCAATAGAGTTGCCCAGTTATTTTATTTTACAAATTTACACTTGGACCTGATTCGTAAATTTCTTTGTTATCGTTCGGCATTTCTTCCTTTAGGAATATTTTATTGTATTATTGATTAGGAGAATTGTCACCGATTAATGCACGATTCCTTAATCTTTTGGATTATAAATTCTTTAAACCGTGCGTGCCATTTATTTTATTTTTTTAATTAGTACTGATTTTCTTCATTGTTTGCTTTATAAGCCTTATATTCCAGTATTTTAACTGACCGCATGAAAGAAGAATTTAGTTTTTTTAATAGTTGATCTTGATTTCTTGTTTACTTTTCTGGTGACGTATTTATTTAGTTAGAATATCGTTTTTGTCAGTCATTTGGAGGACTGTGGTCGAAAAAAAGACAAGTTGCGTTATTTTGATGTTTTACGACTCCCTGAAACTAAAAACAAATTTTAGAACATTTTTCAAAATGTGAGTGAGTGAGCGAGTTAGTGAGCGAGTGAGTGAGCGAGTGAGCGAGTGAGTGAGTGAGTGAATGAGTGAGTGAGTGAGCGAGTGAGTGAGTGAGTGAGTGAGTGAGTGGGTGAGTGAGTGAGTGAGTGAGTGCGGGTGTGGGTGTAGTTGTGGGTGTGGGTGTGAGTATGGGTGTGTTGTGATTGTGTTCTGTGTGTGTTGATGTGTGTGTGTGTGTGTGTGTGTGTGTGTGTGTGTGTGTGTGTGTGTGTGTGTGTGTGTGTGTGTGTCTGTGTGTGTGTCTGTGTGTGTGCCTCTGTGTGTGTGTCTGTGTGTGTGTGTGTGTGTGTGTGTGTGTGTGTGTGTGTGTGTGTGTGTGTGTGTGTGTTGTGTCTGTGTGTCTGTGTTGTGTTGTGTGTTGTGTGTGTGTGTGTGTGTGTGTGTGTGTGTGTGTGTGTGTGTGTGTGTGTGTGTGTGGGTGCGCGCGTGCGTGCGCGCGTGCGTGTGTGCGTGCGTGCGTGCGTGCGTGCGTGCGTGCGTGCATGCGTGCGTGCGTGCGTGCGTGCGTGCGTGCGTGCGTGCGTGCGTGCGTGCGTGCGTGCGTGCGTGCGTGCGTGCGTGCGTGCGTGCGTGCGTGCGTGCGTGCGTGCGTGCGTGCGTGCGTGCGTGCGTGCGTGCGTGCGTGCGTGCGTGCGTGCGTGCGTGCGTGCGTGCGTGCGTGCGTGCGTGCGTGCGTGCGTGCGTGCGTGCGTGCGTGCGTGCGTGCGTGCGTGCGTGCGTGCGTGCGTGCGTGCGTGCGTGCGTGCGTGCGTGCGTGCGTGCGTGCGTGCGTGCGTGCGTGCGCGCGCGCGCGTGTGGGTGCGTGCGTGCGTGCGTGCGTGCGTGCGTGCGTGCGTGCGTGCGTGCGTGCGTGCGTGCGTGCGTGCGTGCGTGCGTGCGTGCGTGCGTGCGTGCGTGCGTGCATGCGTGCGTGCGTGTGTGTGTGTGTTTTTTTTTTTTTTTTTAACGTTCGGATTTTTATTCATTAATGTTTGATACATGTACATGAGTATAGAATTTCATTTTTTACAATATTCGTTTACAAAATATAGCTTATTTCCGAATAATAATAATATGCTAACATTTTTTGTGTGTTAATACAATCACAATCTAAGTACTAATTCATGGTCTTTGTTTAGAAAGCACAACACATTATCAGCGCACCACACTTTTTCAAAATTTTGAGATCGTTTTGCTTTTATATTGTATAAATTCTCTCATTATTCTCCCTTTGATTGCTCCCATCAATACTCTTTCGGGTTCTTAACTGTTCTTTTTCTTTTCTTTCAGCTATGTATATTCTGTATATAGAGTCTTTTGCTGTGTTCAATAAGTAGTTCGCTATTTTGTTATTTTTAGTTTCCTTTCCCACCCCTCCTATGATATCGTTTTCTAGTAGGTTCTGCCCAGTTAGTTTTTGGTACAAATCCTGTGCTCCTTTCCATATGGAGTTTGCCTTTTTGCAATTCAGCATAATGTGAGCTACGTTGCCAATCGCTCCACAGTCTGTGCATAGATCAGTGTTTTTGTACCCGCATCTTTTTAAAAAAACATCGTCTGCAAGCCGTCCTTTTGCAAATCTCCATGCGATGGCGCTTTCTTTTCCTAGGGTAGGGTGCTGGTTGAAGGTATCCCATTTAACTGGGCTATTTGTAACACTATTTTGGAGTGCCTGCTGAGTTTGATATATTTTGCTAAGAAAAGCGTTTAGCACTACCTTTTTATGTTTATTTATGTCGCCCAAAGGCACCTTTTCCTGTCCGCATGTTATAGTGTATGTTGTTGGTTTGTAATGTGGTCCTTGGTATCTCATTTGGCTCAGTATGTGTCTGTAACCTGTTTGTATATTAAGTGTTTGCTGTTTTGAAGTGTGTTTCTTATATTTTCCGGAAGGATTGCCATTTCTTTGGTCGTTAAGATCACCAAGCGTTTGATAGCCATTTTTTTCCATATAGGAGATAATTTAACATTTTTGTTAGCGTTGTGGGAGTTAAAGGGATGGCCAGCACGTCTTGAGCTGTTAACAGGTAGTTGTCGATGCTTATTTTAATACTTTGCTCGCTTGCAGCACCTGTTTTGAAAGCTGCTTATATATCGGCACGTAAAGATTCTCCCTCTAGCATGAAGTTCTCCCATGTCAAATTTCCGCGTCTGTTCTGTCGCAGTTCATAGTCGAAAAGGCACTTCCAAATGGTGTCCTCTTGCCCCATCAGGTATCGTTTTGCTGTGTCCAGTCTAAACATTTTCATTTTAGCATCGAGGTTTACCAAACCTAAACCCCCCATAATCTTTGGTAAGCATAGGTGTTTTGTGGTGGTCCAGTGTTTCCTTCCTGCCCAAAACGATTTTACTAAGATGTTTTGCAGGGACTTTAAGTCTTTCTCGCTGAATGGGAGTACTTGTAAAGAGTACCACATTTGGGGTGCTATGAACCGATTTATTAGTGCCACCCTTCCATGGTATGATAGGTGAACTATCATTTGTTTCCATCTGTCACACGTTCTTTTAATTTTGTTTTGTATTTGTTCAAGCTGTTGTTTGTTAACTGTTTTGTTCTTGTGTGAGAAGGTAACTCCTAGCAGTTTTATTTTTTTGTTTGTCCATTTTATTTGGATAGGCTGGTCTTCGCGATGTTTCCACTTTCCGGTCCAGAATCCTATAGATTTACTTTCATTCAGTGTCGCTCCTGAGAACTCGCCGTAATTAGTAAAAATTCCACCAATTTTGTCAAGGTCTTCGGCGTGTTCAGTGAAAATGGTTACATCGTCGGCGTAAGCCGATAGCACTATTTTCTTTGTGTTAATGGTATTTTTATGCCCATAAGTCCTTTACGCAAATTTTCCAGTAGTGGCTCGATTGACAGTGTATATAGCAAAACAGATAGCGGACACCCTTGCCTAACTCCGCATTGTATTGGGATATCTGCAGTTAGCTCGTTTTTTACACAGGCTGTAGCTGTGGCGTTCTCGTACAATAATTTTATGTTTTCAATGAAATTTTCTCCCAGGTCAAAGGCTCTGAGAACACGAAATAGGTAAAGGTGGTCAACTTTGTCATATGCCTTCCCCTGGTCTAAAGAGACTACAGCCAATTGTCGGTCTTCGCTATTGACCATGTCTAGCAAACTGCGGTATAAGTGTAAATTATCAAATATCGATCGTGTGGGTATGCCGCTGGTTTGATCGGGTTGTATGAGTAGGTTTATTACTTGTTTCAGTTTGTTTGCTAATGCTTTAGCATAGATTTTATAATCTACGGTTAATAATGATATAGGTCTCCAATTGTTAAAATCCTTCCTGTCTCCTTTTTTGAAAATAAATGTTAGCACTGATTTTTTCATCTGATCAGGCAAAAACCTGCGTTTTTGTGCCTCTTCGACCATTTTCGTATATGGTTCTTTTAGTACGTTCCAAAACTGGATATATAGCTCGGGCGTTAAACCATCAATTCCCGGAGATTTTCCTTTGTTTAGTGCCATTAAAGCTTCGGAGTAGTCGTCGGAAGTTAGTTTTTGTGCCAAAATCCTTTTGTTATTCCGATCTAACTTCGGCAATACTGGAAGTTTGGCTGACTTATGGGGTGTTTGGCTGTATGTGTTGCGTAGCTTCCCGTGAATGTATTTTAGTAGTGGTTTTGTTTCCGCTATGGTGTTTTGACCTATATTTAAAGCCTTAAGAGGTTCATGCAAGAAGTGGTTTTTAACCATTTCGGCAGCTGGTCGATCGACATTATATAGTTGTTGAAAATTTATGGTGTGTAATCTCTCTTTTCCTTCGTTGTTGTATATGCTCTTTATTTCAGCTAACGATGGTGTTTGTTCAGGGTCGCCTACGTTGTGAATTTGAGTATTGTAAAAACGTTCTATGTGTTTCCATCTTTCTCTACTTCTTTGCATTGTGTAGAGTATTGTTATTTCTTTTATCTTGTTTTAATATTAGTCCACTGTGTAATGGGGTCTTTCAAAATATCTCCTTGCTGTTGCAATTGTATGAATGCGGTTAGAGTTTCAATAAATTCCTGGTCCTCTAGTAGGTAATTTTAAAACGCCAGTACGGCCGATGCCTATTGTCTTGCTTTGTGGTGATTGTAACCGAAAGTAGCAGATGATCGGAGAAAGTAGGATATATGTTAGCCTGCTCAACTTTTTTTGCAATATCTACCGTCATATAAACGCGATCTATTCTTGAGGATGAGTTCATACCATAAAAGGTGTGCCCGGGTGTGAAGTAATGCTTTGTTCTGTAAATGTCTTGAAGGTTGTACTTGTAAATTATATTCCGAAGTTGTTCAGGTGGCCTTGTGGTGTCTTTCTTTTGAGTTTCGTCTATCAGGCTGGGGTCCAGTGTGCAGTTGAAGTCCCCTCCTATTATTACGTGATAGTTTTGTGATAGGTGTAGTGAGTCGTTTAGTGCTTGCAGGATTTTTAACGCTATTGTTTGGTTATGTGGGATATATATGTTGTAGAAACTGTATTTCTCTTCGTCTTTCTGCAAGATGACTCTTTGTAAATATCCACCAAACAGTATTTCATGTTTTATAAGTGTGAAAGCGTTTGAATGCGGATTATGTGTGTGTGTGTGTGTGTGTGTGTGTGTGTGTGTGTGTGTGTGTGTGTGTGTGTGTGTGTGTGTGTGTGTGTGTGTGTGTGTGTGTGTGTGTGTGTGTGTGTGTGTGTGTGTGTTGTATATATAGTGTTTTTATATATGTATATATATATATATATATATATATATATATATATATATATATATATTATATATATATATATATATATATATATATATATATATATATATATATATATATATATATATATATATATATATATATATATATATATATATATATATATATATATATATATATATATATATATATATATATATATATATATATATATATATATATATATATATATATATATATATATATATATATATATATATATATATATATATATATATATATATATATATATATATATATATATATATATATATATATATATATATATATATATATATATATATATATATATATATATATATATATATATATATATATATATATATATATATATATATATATATATATATATATATATATATATATATATATATATATATATATATATATATATATATATATATATATATATATATATATATATATATATATATATATATATATATATATATATATATATATATATATATATATATTATATATATATATATATATATATATATATATATATATATATATATATATATATATATATATATATATATATATATATATATATATATATATATATATATATATATATATATATATATATATATATATATATATATATATATATATATATATATATATATATATATATATATATATATATATATATATATATATATATATATATATATATATATATATATATATATATATATATATATATATATATATATATATATATATATATATATATATATATATATATATATATATATATATATATATATATATATATATATATATATATATATATATATATATATATATATATATATATATATATATATATATATATATATATATATATATATATATATATATATATATATATATATATATATATATATATATATATATATATATATATATATATATATATATATATATATATATATATATATATATATATATATATATATATATATATATATATATATATATATATATATATATATATATATATATATATATATATATATATATATATATATATATATATATATATATATATATATATATATATATATATATATATATATATATATATATATATATATATATATATATATATATATATATATATATATATATATATATATATATATATATATATATATATATATATATATATATATATATATATATATATATATATATATATATATATATATATATATATATATATATATATATATATATATATATATATATATATATATATATATATATATATATATATATATATATATATATATATATATATATATATATATATATATATATATATATATATATATATATATATATATATATATATATATATATATATATATATATATATATATATATATATATATATATATATATATATATATATATTATATATATATATATATATATATATATATATATATATATATATATATATATATATATATATATATATATATATATATATATATATATATATATATATATATATATATATATATATATATATATATATATATATATATATATATATATATATATATATATATATATATATATATATATATATATATATATATATATATATATATATATATATATATATATATATATATATATATATATATATATATATATATATATATATATATATATATATATATATATATATATATATATATATATATATATATATATATATATATATATATATATATATATATATATATATATATATATATATATATATATATATATATATATATATATATATATATATATATATATATATATATATATATATATATATATATATATATATATATATATATATATATATATATATATATATATATATATATATATATATATATATATATATATATATATATATATATATATATATATATATATATATATATATATATATATATATATATATATATATATATATATATATATATATATATATATATATATATATATATATATATATATATATATATATATATATATATATATATATATATATATATATATATATATATATATATATATATATATATATATATATATATATATATATATATATATATATATATATATATATATATATATATATATATATATATATATATATATATATATATATATATATATATATATATATATATATATATATATATATATATATATATATATATATATATATATATATATATATATATATATTATATATATATATATATATATATATATATATATATATATATATATATATATATATATATATATATATATATATATATATATATATATATATATATATATATATATATATATATATATATATATATATATATATATATATATATATATATATATATATATATATATATATATATATATGTGTATGATATATATGATATATATATATATGTATATATATATCTATATATGCTGATTGTGTGTGTGTATTGATGTGTGTGTGTGTGTGCGCGCGGGCATACGGGCGCGTGCGCGTGCGCGTGCGCTGTGCGTGTGTGCGTGTGTAAGCGTGCGCGATGCGCGATGCGTGCGTGTGCGTGTGCGAGTCTGTGTGTGCTTGTGATGACTCGCCAGCAGAAACTATACGGACGATTTTGATGAAATTTGAAATAAAGGCCTACGAGACAAAATAAGCCTTTAAACGCAATAGGTATGCAGGGTTTGAAAAAAGGGGTGTTATTTTGGGAGAAAATTTTCAAATTTTAAATTGAAGATTGAAATTCAAGTCATCAATAACTTGCAATTTTTTAAACCTTTCAAAATTGAATATAGCCGAAGTTACAGTCACATGTACATTTTTTTTGTTATTCACAGTTAAATAAAGGTTCTTTAAAGATATTTCTTTACGCATTGAATTACAGTGTAAATTTACCTACATTTAAAGGTCAATTATTATATTTATTAAGTAATTATTCGAAATTGGTTTGTTCAAAATTCTCTCCAAGCATTTTTTTTTGTTTTCCTTTTTCTATTTTCTAGGTAACTAGCCACCCTTATGAATGCAGCTAACCTGCTTCTTCTAAAACTACAAGTATAGGAGATATGAATCTTCAAATGTTTTTATGGATATTGTTATAACCTTCTAACTATTTTGATTACAAGCTTGGGATTTTGGAAATAATCTTTGTTCATTTGCACTACTGAAATGATATTATCCTGATGAAAACACAACTTCCGGTTTTTCTGGAAATTGAAAACATTCCTCTTATTGCTGGTATAACATACACATATTCTTACTTTACTTAACAGGGGGCAAAATTTGCTTTAAAATGATGTGAAACAGTCCATTGAAACCTACATATCCATATGTAGGTATAGAAGGTTATGCAAACGCCTTATTCTTTACTATCGCTAAATCGACTTCTTAGATCATTTTACAACTTTTGTCGTAAGATCGGCCATGATGTATGGATGTCTCGGAGAGGGGAGGTTTTATAGGATCAGTTTTTGGTTTTTATTAAATATTCCTAAAACAGTTGAACATTTCTAAAATATAAAAATTCACCATAAATTGTTTAGTATTTTGCAAGAAAGTCGTGTAATGTACTAGCATTTTACTTTCTCGTATACTACGTATACTAAGAGAAAATATTGCAATCGAAAAAAAAATTTGAAAATTTTGTTTCTCGGATTTCAACGTTTTCGTGTTCCCTGCATCGAAAAACGTAGATTTCACAAAAAAAAATGTTCGTGTATGTCTGTGTGTCTGTGTGTGGCTCCGAGACCATTTGATAGACTTTAATGACATTTGACATGGGCCCCTATACCTGAAAGTTATGTATAAAACTGGATTTTCGTAAAAATCAATTAGTAGAGGGGGGGGCGGGGCGAAATGAGGGTGGTTGTCTTGGGGTGCATTTCCAAAACCAGAGTCAGAAAGTTCATTTTTGGTGAAAAGTTAGTAACCCTAAACCACGATCGAACAAAACTCTTTTAAAATTCAAAATGGCGGCCAATATGATGATTTCAGTACATTTCGGCACTTGCGTTGTCACAAAGAAACCATAAAAGCTACTTGAAATTGAAAATCGCAACTTCTAAATAAAAGTACATGCTTTCGAACGGTTTGTAAATATTTTTGGATAGAATAAAATGTTGCCCTTATGTACTGGGTTAAAATTGCCCTTTAGAGTTGGAGTTAGAAATTTTCAAATTTGAAAATCACACATATCTATGTTTCTGATAAAAATGAAATCTTGGAATTGAGTGAGTATATAGTAGGCGTATCTAGCTGCTAAATTGCTATATTGAAATATTTTTAACGCTTCCGGTTTTGCCGAAAATAACAAAAAAAATTATTTTTCGAATTCTTTTAGTATTTTATATCAAAGTTTCAAAAACAAGTTTAAAGTATTTTAAAGCTAATTTTTCAAGCTATTCAAATATAATCAAAATATAAGGTGAATAAGAAAAATATAATTCTTGTAGGTAAGTTTGTCTTATTACATTGCAAGTTATAGAGACTGGCTATCAACGTATAGCTTTTAAATGTACATATTTTATAGTCACATGTAACGAAAATATAATAAGCTTTATGATATTTTTATCTTATCCAGACCGGAGTTAGGAATTTCAAAATTTAAAGATTCCCTATAACTATGTTTCTAATAAAAATTAAATCTTGAAGTGAAGAGATTACATAGAAGGCATGCATTGCTACTAAACTGCTATACTGGATTATTTTTTTCGCTTTCGGTTTTGCCAAAAATAACAAAATATATAATATTGTTTTATTATTTTATATCAAAGTTTCAAAAACAATTCTAAAGTATTTTAAAGTTATTTTTTCATGGTATCCGAATATGTAAAAATATACACTGATTTGCAAAATACAGGATGAATAAGAAAAAAATAATTATGTAGGTAAATATATCTTATTATATTGCAGGTTATACGGAGTTAGGAATTGCTGCGGGCAACAATTAGTTTCCTTATACGAGAAAGTGTGCCGAAGTCAATCGGCCAGATTTATTTTATTGATAACTTACATTTATTTTTATTTCCTGAATAATCTTCTTTTATTAATAACCCTTCAACAACATAATACATAAAATTATCTTATGTCACCGGTTGAGTAATAATTTAAATTTTTATTAATCAGTAAAGTATCCATCAAGTCACAAACTACACATGAAAATAAAAAGTAAAAAATCATGACAACAATGAGTTTTATTACGATACATAATTTGATTATAATGATGATCTCTTAAAAACTAATGTTAGTGATTCTTAAGTAATTGCGTTAAACTATAATGTAAATTAATTAACAATATGCAATACCTGAAGTAATTTCTATTGCATTTTGGGTATCACTGGAACTTAAGCAGATAAGGAAACGCTGTCTACTCATCACTTTAAATTTTATTGGGCAATTTTAATGGAAGTTGAAGTAAACATCAGATTGATATGCTGATAATTCCAAATATATAGAAATTTCTTTATTAACCTCCAAACTGAATTGATTTTGTATGTTTCGTAGTAACAAAGCTATTGAATCATCTTGCAAAGTTAACGTCAAAATAAAATTAAACCCAAAGTAAAATAAGTGGTAAGAGTATATAACTAAAGTTGAGTTGCCTGAAATGTAAATGTCTCAAATTTCAGTATGATAATAAATGTAAACTTTCACGATTATCATACATAACAAAATACTTATCTTTTTTGGGTTTTTTAATGGTGTATTCTAAATTATACAATCTAAACATTTCGATAATACTTACAGTTATCTTCGTCAGTAGTAATATCTGTTAAAATTGTTAAACAAATTTATCAAAGTAGAAAAATTAAAACATACGTTTTAATTTAAAATACACCATGAAAAAACCAAAAAAGCTAAGTATTTTATTCAATATGATAAATTCAAAAACTCACCATATAAATGTGGCACTCAAATTAAAAATTAAACAAAGCGAAAATGGCTACTACTTAAACACGTTGTTCAAGCAAGGAATGAAGGACGCTCAAAGTAACCCTGCGCAATGAGCGCAAATGACTCGAAGAACGGAAAGTATGTGCAGTGAATAATAATTGAAATAATTTAGTAAAAGAACTAAATGGAGATTTTACGCCAATAAGGTATGCAACTAACGCTACACGAAATGCACTTAAGGTGCCAATAAGAAAGGAAATTTTAAACATACAAAAAAGGTGTGTTACAATGGATCCGTAAAGCTGTCAAACTTTCTATTACCATTATTAGTGAAACTTACTTTAAAAGTTGGTAAACGCGATCTGAAAAAAAATTTTACGATTATATGTTTCTCTAATACGGCTGTGCGTGAAGATATTTTTATTCTATTATAGTAATGCAGTAAATACCTAAAAAAGTACTTTATGTTTTGTAAAATTTTCAATCGAAGAATGTTAAGTTAGGCAACTTACATGACACCAAAATTATTACTACCTGAGTGAGTATCGACCATTAAACTTACTTGCTTACTGTACGACTAATTCATTTCTAATAATTGCATCCAAAAACCAATTGTTGTTATTCATTTCTAATCTGAAGGCAACTATTATTGGATTCGGTGTAATTATGATTTAAAATTAAACATTTGCCTTATACTTTGTAACACAAAAGTGTGTGAATTTTACATAAATGTAAATTGTATTATTAATTACCACTCCTGTATGTATTTGCATTGGTTAGGTACGTTTTTTTAAACACATAAACATATACAAATTTATATTCCCTCTTTGGATTAGAATTTAAACATAATAACACAGTTCATGTTGAAATGTTGTGATAAAACAATTATATTTATTAAACGTAAAAGAAGGCCAAATTAATGTGTACACAACGCTGAATTAGAATTAGGGTAATATGTGTTAATAAATTGCAACCTTCGGTAAGCACGTAAGTAGGTTCCGGTAAACGTTATAAAAAGAATTTTATTAGTATTAGTTAGGTAGAAGTAGAATAAGATAATGGTAGACAGTGGTAGACAATGTAGACAATAAGAAGCATTCTGTATTATAAGTGTTTTGTAGCTGTGGTTTCCTATTAGTGGAGTTGATCGGCCTATTTCCACAGTTTATGCTTTTTGAGCGCGACGTTTCAGAAGCGGACTCTGCTTCCGTCATCAGGCTTAGTACTGAGAAGGACTGTTTTCGCACTTGAGTGGAATTCATATGTTATATGTAATTTTTTCCCAAGCACTTGACGATTCGAACCTGGTACCTTTCACTTACTAGTCTGACACCTTTGCCACTGAGCCACGGAGTAATGCAATATATATATATATATATATATATATATATATATATATATATATATATATTAAACTTTTCGTGGTTGCGCAGAAGTTTATTGCGCATGTTGCGCAGTAACTTCTTGCGCTACTATCTGTATGTTATCCCATTGGATGTGGTGGTCTTCGTTCCAGACAAAACTCAAGGAAGCTACATACATCACACTAGCAAAAAAGCCAATAAGCCGAGCTAGTGTAGAAATGAAAGCCATATGGATTCCAATAATGCGCGAAGAACTTAAGTGCAATACACCTGCGCAAGAAGTTACTGCGTAACATGCGCAATAAACTTCTGCGCAACCACGAAAAAGTTATATATATATATATATATATATATATATATATATATATATATATATATATATATATAGGATTACTCCGTGGCTCAGTGGCAAAGGTGTCAGACTAGTAAGTGAAAGGTAGTAGGAGTAGTCAAGTGCTTGGGAAAAAATGATATATAACATATGAATTCGACTCTAGTGCGAAAACAGTCCTTCTCAGGACTAAGCCTGATGACGGAAGCAGAGTCCGCTTCCGAAATGTCACGCTCAAAAAGCATAAACTGTGGAAATAGGCCGATCAACTCCACTAATAAGAAGCATGTATAGTTAATCAAGTTATACTAAGGGTAATGTGAAGTCAATTGTGAGCAATTATTAACCAGAATTACTAATGTAAGTTCAATTAAATAAAGTTAGTTGCTTAAAGATGTACGACTGCACGTACAACTACAGAAGGACCCAGTTGTACGTCAAAATAATAAAAAAACGCAAAAACGTTACGAACGCTTAATAAAGGATTCTGAACAAAAAAAAAGAATTAATATCATAAATAATAAAAATTAATAGTTTGTGTAAAATAAGACTAAGACATATAAATTAAAAATTACTATTAATTTTATTAAATACATAAATAAAAAGTTTACCTAGAGTAGGATTTGAACCTACCACCTGTACTTTGTGGAGTACCGCGCTAACCAAATGCGCTATCGAGATTCAAGTCCCAATCGATGTAAATTTTGTCTTTATGTATGTGGAACTGATGTAAATTCAAAATATTGAGATTACAATCAAATTACTTATATTAATGGACTGTGAGCCTTCAATATCGTAAGGATTCACTATTTTTAAAGTATTATAAGTTTTTGTTATGAACGGATAAGTTCAAAGGTAAATATGTAATTAAAAATTATTATTAATTTCATTAAATGCCTAAATAAAAAGTTTACGTCGAGTAGGATTTGTACCTACGATCTGCAGTTTGCTAGGAGAGAGCATTTCGAGTTCATTAAAGAATTGAAAACATCTTATCTTTCACCTTTGTAAATTTAGCGACCTCTAGATAACAATGGCGCCAGAGTGATTCCTTATCAATTGTGAGCTTTACTTTATGGTAAGTGTAAGGTTTTTGACGCATTCTTTCAGCTACTCCACGTCTTAATGCGAACACGCCCGATTAGGTGAGTTCAGTCGGCCACCCGCTCACGAGATACCTAGCGCAGTTTGTTCGTGTCTGTTAATTTATACAGTATGATTATTCTTATTATTGACAGATTTAAATAATACGTGGTTATCCATGAAGACTTTGTGTTGTAATAAGGCTTCTAATTTACACCGTTGGTTCAGTTCACCCGATGCTCACTTCTGTACTGCATTTATACATGGTTCTCAAAATCAGATTCTAGAATAAACGCATAGAGTATCTTTAATATACTTATGCAATAAATTATGGAGAAATGTATTATCCTAAGTTACTAAACAGTTTGGTGTTTACGTATTCAGTGCGAACGTTTGAGTTGGAAGGATTCAAATAAAGAAAAATGTCTGATCATCTACGGTGAAAATCCTCGGACAAGTCAACTTTATTTTTGAAAAATATTACCCCCATCGCTTTGCGCAATGACGTGATCGACATTTTTTTAAATGCAACCTATATTTTTTTTCCGGGATTCTTATTCTACTTCAAATTCTCTTTCCGGCAACGTGTAGCTTGTGGTATTCGTATTATGAATTTTGCAGTCTATTACCAAAATAACAAAATTGTGATAGCTTCGCAATCCTATCAAGTAAACTGTCAAGAGCTGACAGTTTGCTGAAAAACATTTTGGTGTTACTCTGTTGCTGATGTCTTGTCCAATTGATGATATAATAATATCTAGAAATGGTTTGTTATTTAAATGAAAAACAAAGGATTGAGATTTTAATTTTAACAGGATATGGTGATAAGCAGCGCAACCAGGAAGAAGTCTGTTATTTGTTTAACATGAAATATCTAGATCGCAATGCCATTGTCAGCTCCACGATAAACAAAAAAGAAAAAAATGGGCGGAAAAAGGACATTGTAGAACAGATTATGGTGATCGTCAAAACATGTCTGAAGGTGAACAGGTGCAATTCTGATGCTGATTTGGCAACCAAATTATTTTTCCTGATAAGGCGACATTCTTTCTCAACGGGACAGTTAATAAACAAATTTGTCGATATTGGGCTCCCCAAATCCTCACTGGATGATGTAGACGCATACCCAGCATCCAGAAAAGTTGAGTGTTTGGGCAGGTATTGTTAAAAACATAATTTTGGGGCCTATATTTATTGAAGAACACCTAACCGTGGAAAAATGTTTAGAACTCCTCAGAGATCAACTCGTTCCTGATTTAGTTCAGCTGTATCCTAATCCAGCAGAACCCGACATTTACAATAATGCTTTGTGGAACTCACTATAATCTTCAAGTTCGGGATTACCTGGATGAAATTTTTCCTGGACGCTGGATTGGGAGGAGAGGATCAATTCAATGGCCCGCGCGGTCACCTAACCTTACGCCTCTGAATTATTTTTCGAGGGGGTTATCTTAAGAGTAAACTCTACTATAATTTTTAATTAAACTATTAACCCTAGTCTGCCGGGGGAATCTTCTATCATATTTAGACGAACGAGGTACACGTGTACCACTGCTTAATATACGTATGTATGTGCTTTGTATCAAGTGAAGATGTTATTTGCTGCTGTGTACGTTTTAGTTGCTTACATTGTCATTTCAGTGTACAGACGACTTGTTGGCGCGTTTAGTTCTAACAAAGTTTTGTGTTGTGTGTAGTGGCACTTGTATAAAAAATGCATAGACCGCAATCAAATTTAGATAAGCTGCCGTGGGAACGAAAGGGACATTTGAATTTAGAAACGTAAGTATTTTATATAATGCTCTCCTTTCTGTCTTTTTCCGAGTCTAGTTTTAGTAATTTGAACCCGGTTTTATTGGTATAACGCAAAAGGAGTTCGATATTTTGTTCAAAAGTGATGATGAGATTTTTCATTTGGAAACCGATGAAGATTGGGTTCCAGATAATGAAGTAGCGTCCAATGCTGAACAGGAAGACCACGAAATTGAAGTGGCTGAACCCGAGGAGCATAATTACGAAGAAGACGATGTGCAACGTGAACCGACACAAACTCGAAATAAGTTTATTGCTCCCGATGGCACGGAATGGTTTTCTGTTGCACCAGTGCTATCACAAAGGCGTCGTTTGAACGTCATGCACCGCAAAGGTAAACACAATAAATAATAAATGAAATAAAATTGAATCTAAAAATCTGAATGTTGGGTCTTTTTCAGGTGGTGTAAATGGGAGACTGGTTAATAGTTGTATGTCAAAAAAGGAAATTTTTAATCTATTGTTCAGTGATGATATAAAGACCCAAATAGTAATGCACACAAATCGTAAAGGTCTCGAAATGGTACGCAAATACAATGAGAAAAACCCTAATAATAACCAGCTATGGAAACAATTTAGCCATATAGAGTTAGATGCATTTATTGGTATGCTGTATTCAATGGGTGTCAACAAATGGAACGATTTAACACTGCATGATCTGTGGGGCAGTCGTTCATTCATTCATTCGTGCAACAATGTCGCGTGATAGATTCAAGCAAGTATTATCAGCTATACGATTCGACAACGTACACACGCGTGCCGAGAGACGTGTGAATGACAAGGCTGCGCCAATTTCAGAGCTGTGGGCTATGATGGATACGAGGTTGGAAGAATTATACTATCCTAATGAAACAATTACAGTAGATGAACAATTGTTTCCCTATTGTGGTAGAGCACCGTTTATTCAGTATATTCCTGATA
Source organism: Vesta saturnalis (assembly GCA_036346205.1). Taxonomy (NCBI): domain Eukaryota; kingdom Metazoa; phylum Arthropoda; class Insecta; order Coleoptera; family Lampyridae; genus Vesta; species Vesta saturnalis. Next base: position 4,691,144 of record JARFJB010002021.1, read on the forward strand.
AACCTAAATCTTATGGCCTGAAATATTTTGTCGCCTGCGATGCTTTGACATATTATCCGCTTAGATCAGTACTTTACCAAGGAAAGCCAGTTGGCCAACCAGACAAGTAAATGTGGGCGAAAATACAGTAATGTCTCTAGTATCTAAATATTACAATTCTGGTAGAAACGTAACCTGTGATAATTTTTATACATCATTACAACTTTTAAAAATGCTGGCTTTGAAAAATATGTCTTTGGTTGTAACTTTGCGAAAAAATAAACGGTATATTCCGAATGAATTGAAGCCCCAACCAAACGATGAAATTGGTACGACCCGTTATGCTTTTCAAGACGATTGCACATTGCTCTCCATTACGGTAAAGAGAAATAAGGCCGTTTATTTATTGAACAGTATGCACTGCGGTCAGCCAGGAGAAAAAATTAACAACAAGGAAGAAATCAACCACTTCTACAACCAAACAAAGGGTGGGGTTGATGTGTATGACAGAATGGTTGGGAACTACACCACAAAAAGGAAAACGAACAGGTGGCCATTTTTCAACATGCTCGATACAATTGGTCTCACTGCATACATTATTTATCAAGCGCTACACCCAGATGAAAATGCCAAAGATTCTCGTAGACGCTTCTTGGATTGTTTGGCACACGAACTATGTATAGAACAAGTGAAAGCAAGATCTAAAGTACCTTTTATTACTAGCCATTTCTTTGTTAAGAACTCGATCGAAATTGTTTTGGGAGAAAAAATAGTCTCTACCATTCCCCCTAGATCTGGTGCTGTTTTGTCAGAACAAAAAGATGTACATGGGCATCGGAAGGTAAAGGGAATTTGTTATAAATGCTACCAAGTTGACAAGAAGAAGAGGAAGACAAGGAACGCTTGTGTTCGTTGCAACGGTCCAATTTGTGCCATCCATTCCACCCAAACATACAAATGCAATGACCCCTGTAGACAGCCAGAATCTACCTAAGTTTTTAATTTTATTTTATTCTTATTTTTTACTAGTATGTAGTATTTACCTTTATATTTTTCTTATATTGAAAAAAATTAATAGGAATAATTACAAACTGCATTTTTTGTAAAAAACTCAATGAAAATACATGGTGGTACAAATGTACCACTGTCCGACTACAACTAGGTAGGTTCAAAGAAATTACTCTACGCCCGAATTTTTGCGTAATAATAGAGTTTCAAGAGCTCACAATAAGTCAGAAATAAGTACTTGGAGATGTCAAGAAAACTCAACTCTCAAGGCCTTCTAATTTCTGAAATATTTCAGTTTAAAATCAAAAAAGTACAGGTGTACCACTGTCCGGCCGACTAGGGTTAATTTGTTTTAACTAAAACCCAAAAATTCCGCTATTCTCTTATTTTATTATTTTAGGATATTGTCACTTTGACATATCACAGTTTCAATATATTATCGTACAAATACCACAAACTGCACATTGTCGTACAGAGAATTTAAAGAACAAGAATTTCCAAAAAAAAATATAAGTGGCCACTTAAAAAAAATGTCGATGACGTCATTGTGCAAAGGGGTGGGGATAATTTTTTTCAAAAAATACTAGAAAAGATACGCATTCAAAAAATAAAGTTGACGTGTACGAGGATTTTCGCCGAGAATGATCAGATAATTTTTTATTTGAAGTGTTCCAATTCAAACGTTCGCACTGTATATTTGAAGAGTTACACAATGAATAGTCGTACAGTTAGCGCATTTAATAAAATTCACGGTGCATGATGTATGGAAGTTTCGCTAATGAATAGTACGATTGTAATACTAAGTTAAGTGTTCTCAAAGAATTCTCAATCATCATTCACAAAATGAAATTCTGGTTAAAATACAGAATGCTTTGAGCGCTACGAGAAATTCTCCAATAAATCTGCAATAGATGCTATAATGCATAGTTCGAAATTCTGTATTATAAATGTGCTTTGAATTCCTCAACTTCAAACGTTTCAAAGGTAACTTAGAACAAAATGATCTGTTTAATACTATTTCGTACATTAATATATTTTATATGCATCGCGAATGTTCCTTGAAGTATACAGACTAGACACATACAAAGAGTATCTCGATTAAGAGTTAAGCTTACTATAGTTTTTATCGGAAAGGAACAAACTGTTGAGATAAGAATGTGCACAGCTTGAGTGTAAAGCAATATATTTACCAATATGACACTGATAAACTACAGAACCAAAGTGTTTTTCTCTTTACAATGTTGTATATCTCTTTGCTAACAGAAAATTGACTGAGACTTCATTTTGGTTGCTTGTAAGAAATAGAAATTGCTGTTTATGTAACAAAAACAGTAAGCAGTGATTTAGTGAGCTAAATCTCTGCTCATAACAAAGACGAGCAAAGTTATGAGCAAGTTTTTTTAGTCGCAACGCATATAACTGTTTACATTAAATTCTTTCGGTAAAAACAACAAGTTTGTCTGTTTAAACGTCGAATAAAATACAAAAACTAAAAAATTGTTTACATTACAAACACTTTTGCTTTGATTGCTTTAATAAAACACTAATCTAATTGACTATGTGTTAAATATCTTTCAAATAATCACAGACATGTGGTTGATAACTGCACTTTGTGTGCATTCTAAATCCCAATAAATTAAGTAAATTCCAAAAAAAATAAACTGAATTATTACAAGCGATACATAAGGTACATTCATTAAATAAGAACAAGATAAAGTTAAAATCATTAATTAAATACACTTAAATTGTATAAAGCTGAAAACAAACTAAGCAATCCTAACTATTTACACGTGTAAAATTAATAGGAACAAAGTTTGAATAGTAACGCAAACAAAGGTATTTTAACAGAAAAAGGTTGGGTTGAATTATTTGAATTTGAATAATAAAATTTGTGATTTTTAGAGGCGCTTTGTTATTTTAAAAAGCGTGTTTATTTTATTCTCGTCCATTAAACATTGTGTAATAAACGGAAAAGCTGATCAAACGGATTAAGTTAAAAAGGTAATGTGCAAGTAAAGTGCACAAGAGATAATACCTTTGAAGCTTAGTTTCTTTATCTATGTGAGGTTATTTTGACGCACTGGATATATTTAGAATTGTGTTGTGCATATGGCGCATGTCTGATATTGTATGAACGTGAATTTGTACGGGAGAATTTTTTTCTATAACTCTTAAGTTTGGTGTGAATGTCGCGCCAGTGGAATGTTTAGTAAAGCGTTGAGTAATACGTAAAGATATATTCAGATGTATAACAGAACGTAAACTGAAAGAATTAAATTTATATAAAAAATAATGTTTTAGTAAAACCCCGCTGTCGCTTTTGAATTTTCAGGAATATACATTCATAATTGCTATGAATGAGTAACGTGAGTGAATTATTGGTATGCTAGTATTTTATTAAAACGGAGGAAGACTATGCACGCATGTCTATTTATATAATTAGGTTAGAATTTTACAATTGAAAATTTTATCTATCATACTTTACTAAAACCCCTATTGGAACGATAATGCATGCCACTCTGTGGTTTCTGTATTTTCAGTAACGTGAGTGAATTAATGGTGTGTTAGTATTGTATTAAAGAGTACGAAGAATATGTATGCATCTTTATATAAATAAATTAGAATTTCACAATAGAAAATTTTATCTATGATTCAAGTGTAAATAGCACTGAAATTTACTGAAGAAAACTTTTCGGTTATGTGAGACTTTCGTAAAAAGTTAAACCTGGTTTTCAATTACGTATTGAATGAATATAAACGCCGAATTTGGACATTTCAGGGATCTGTTACGTTATTCTTCAAAATTTCAAGATTTTCCTAGATGATTTGCCCGGTATTTCCTTTAGAACCGTTTCAGATGTTGTGCTGAGGAAAAGCACATAGTATTTAAATCCTTAGAGAGCGATTAATTTTTAATTTACCGGGTAGATCTTTGATCACGTAGGCCAGATAGATGTGAGCACCTGTGAGGAGGAAGAGTGGTAAGATAAAAGGGACTTTGTCAGTAAATCTTTAGATTGAACGGTCACGCGTGTGGATTTATTGTTTATGAAAAGTACATAACGATCTGTGCTAAATCATGCTGTAACAATTGGGAGTGCAGTTAAAACGGTGCCGTGTTTCCTGCTAGAACCAATTATTGCAAATAAGATATTAAAACTTTTACCAGTAAAATGGTTACTTCCAACAATTTAGGGTGTTTAAACACATTTGTAATACACGTAAATCGTTATACTAAGAAAAGTGATATGTATAAGACCCCCGACAGTAGATAAGAAACTTTAGTATTTTTTTCTTAACTCAAAGTTTTTAAATATAGTACATTGAAGTTGATAATATTAATTATTAATAATTCTGATGTAAATACATGTGTTTCTCTACACTAAACCAATTAAATTTATGGACAGTTAAAGATTTATACATGAAATGAGTTAACATATTAAATTCGACGAAAATTTTAGAAGGCAACTACTAAACAAATTGCCGAATTAACAAGACGTTAAAGGAGGTGAGTGAAAGCCAAACATTTAGGTTAGCACTTGTAGTGTGACGGATCGTGTTGGCGTTAAGAGGCTTACTAATATGCACGCGTGTATACTGTATCAAGAACTAATTAAAGGAACACACTACCTTTTTGTGTTAGATAACAGCATAGAATAAGATAGTGGGAGTAACGTAGATAAGATACGTTTGCATGTTGCGTATTGCAAAATGGTGGTTTGGTCGGCATATTTCTACAGATTTTGCTTTTGTAGGGCGACGTTTCAGAGATATTACGGATTCGGTGGTGTTCATTCCAGACGTGTTCGACTATTTGTTTTGCTTTTGCGGATTTTATTCTTGTGTTTCTGAGTTCTCTTCTTGAGTGGTATATCGCTCGTTCCTAGGTATGATCTGCCGTATTAGCGTGATAGATTCTACACACAGTTCTTGGAATACTGATCCGTATTGTGGTTTGGCTTTGGTTATTATTCCCCTGAGCGTTCTTGTAGATTTGAAGGCAGTGCGTGTTTTGTATTTGGTGCTTCTCCTTTGTATTTTCTCCCAGGTACCTGGATATATATATATATATATATATATATATATATATATATATATATATATATATATAATATACTACTGTGTGTTTAGGTTTTCCTTTTCTGTTACCCTTTTCCTGTTTAAATTAAGTGGTAGATCAGGGTAGCAATTTTTTTAAATGTTTCACTTATATTTAATTTTTATTTTACAGGTCCTCTTGTTTGGTGCATATCTTTGCAACTTTATCGTAAAAACAACTTGCCATGCTTAACTTCACAATTTTGTGGCGAATAGAGTTGTAGTGTAGTATACTACCACGTAGTGGTTGGGTTTCCAGTATACACTTGTCGAGCAAGTGTTGTGCACAAGTACATTCAGTGATGAAAGTTCTTGTTCTGACTCCAATTTCATTGTATAATTTATCCAGCTCATAATTTCCGTGTTGACAAGTTATGAAGGTATAGTCCACGTATCTAAGACACATCCTTGGCTTTCCGTGAATTCAGGTATTGTTTAAACCTGGAAGTCCTCCGTGTATACATTTCTCACTATGGCTGGAGAGAACTCATCGCCATCCCAAACGCATGTTGGTAGAACTTGTCTTATACTTGGCAGTATATTGTTTCAATGTATATTGTGAGAAGTTACATTATTGTGTTTGCCGAGAGTTGCGTATCTTCGTCTAATGTTTCATCATTTTCTAGCCTCTTCCTTTAATAGTAAGTATCTTGTCCATGGGCACATCTGTGAATAATTAAAAGTTTGTAATGGTTGCCACAAAGTGCAGCGCATTCTTTACCGTAGAGTCGGTGTTTCTTTTCTTTTTTTTCAGGATGTGATAATGCCCACTAGTAGGTAATGCGCTAATAGATTGCAAGGAGAATTTCTAAAGCTCCTAAATAGTCTCATAGGATATTGCTACTTGCTGTAGTATCGGGTGAGTTTAGTCCTCCGGTAATCGAAGAGCCTCCCTTATGTTTTATCGGCGCCCGGTATATCCTTCATCGCCTTCCGACTAATGGTATAGGGTCTTTTGGTATTTGTTTGTTTTTCGTCTTCGCCCAGTGGTTGTTGGATCTTACTGACGTAATTCTCCATATCCATTACCACAGTAACGTTTCCTTTGTCTGCGAAGAGAATCTTGTTAGATGGTCATTCCTAAGGGAAATGGCCGCTCTTTGTTACAGGTTAGAGCTTGACCAGATAAATGTAGGACTGACTTTACCTTACTTCTGTATTCATCGGCTCCTTCACAGACTACAATTACAAAACAATTATAATAAAAAAAATCTTAATAGAGTTGTTCATTTAACTCTTATTTTAACTATAGTCGTCCTCAAAATTGTATCCATAACATAACGTTCACTCCATTCCCTTTCGGAGTTGACGAAAAATCTCTGCCTCGTTTATTTAGAAATCTATCTGCATGCTATCCCTACATACCACCCTAGCTTCCGTAAGATTCATACATCGTCTCTGATATGCCCTTTTATTTTTAAAACACCCTACCTTTCTCTTTTTCCTTTTCCCCTTATCCTTGTATAGTGGTACAAATATTGCCATCTTCCAATCACTCGGCACTTTTCCAAACTTGGAAAACATGGCATACGTTGAACAGTTTACACGATCGTGGCATAAAGTTTGCACTTCCATATTTTACCATTTCACCAGTAGTTCCATCCAGAATTGCTCCTTCGCCGTTTTTCAACTTTCCTACGGTTTTATCAATCTCTTTTAACCTCAGTTTCATTCACTATTCCCTCTATGTTCCCCTTATTACACTCTTCAGCATTACTTTCCTCACTAATGTACAGCTTCCCGAAATATTCTTGCCAGCATCTCCTCACTTCACCATTCTCCCATACTATATCGTAGCTCGCATTCATCACGCCTACAGCGTTCTGTTTTGGGCCACCTTTTGTATTTTTCACTTATTTCCAGAAGAGTTTTTTGATTTTTTGCCATAGACAAGTTTCTCTCTACACAGATATTCACCACGCGTTCTCCATTTCATTTACTCTTTGGTCTCCGAAATTTTCTATAGCGGGTTCAGTATGTTCTCTCTGTACACCCGTCCATTCATATGTCCCATTATCACCACTCTTCCGTTTGGCTTACATACGTTGAACACGTTTACTACATCATTCCAAGAGTTCTTACACTCATGGTTTGCTTCTCCATTCAGCAGTCCTTAGGATGCAATGGGAAAACTTCTTCGAAATTTCATGTTCATTCTAACCCACATTACCCGGAAGATACCAACTCGTACTGTTTAACAGATCTTTTCGCTGTTTCAGATCACTCCAACTCCTTTGGCGCCATGCGTTTCAGTCTCAACTACTGATCATGGTGCTACTCTGCCTTCCTTCATATCCACAGCATCCTTTCCCTTTCCTTTTGTCTCCGATACACGCAAATAGTCAAACTGCCTATTATACATTACATTCGCAATTTCAAATCCTTTACCATGCATACATAAATTTAGTTGTTTAGTGTTGTGACAAATGTTGACCGATGTGTACTGACGAAAATTGTCCAAATGAGCGTGAACATAAGAACCGCAACTAGTGTATACACTGATGGTAACGTTAAAAATTTTCCGGGTTTAAAAATTTTTCTACAGGACTCTTGGCTGTTTAAATGATTCTAATAATTTTCTTTTGAGTTACAAAATCTTTAAAAAGGATGTTGAATTACCCCAACACACATTCTAGTTTAAATAGGATACACGTATCGATAGCACAACATATTTAATATTTCCAAACTTTTCGTAATTTACGAAACAAAAAATTCTAAGTAGATAGTTTGTTAACTATCCACCCAATAAGGTACTTCCAAGAAAGAAGCGAATCGAAGTGGTGTCCCAAAAATTGAACTGTCTCAACAACAGTAATAGATTTTTTGTTTAGTTTACCTAGAATACTCAAGTTTAATGGTTGTGAATTGTTGTGCTCAGTTTTTTCACAGTTTAGTAACAGACCATTATATTTACACCATTCCAGCGTGTTAACTAAAACTTCTAGAGAATTCGATAAGGAATTTAAGTTAGGAGCTCCAACAGATACGGATCTATGGTCAGCAAATAAGAATTGACAGCTATTGGACGTATACAAATCAATGCCATTAGAAAATATCAAAAATCAAAGAGGCCTAATCAGCTTCTTCGTGGTATTGCTGATTCTGGAAAAGAAGATTTCATCATCCTGTACCATTTCAACGATTTGCGTCCTGTTGGATATGCATGAACACAACCACTCAAGAGCAGATCCAGCAGGTCCACGAATACCTAATATCTAAAAAGCGGGTCTAACAACAGTTGATGATTGATGATATCAAAAGATTTGGTCAAGTCAAACAGAAGTCCAGAGCACTTGTTTTTATAGTCAATCAAGTTAATAATAGAGTTGCAGAAAAGTATGGCGGCATCAACGGTTGATTTACCTTTCCTTAACCCAAACTGACATTTACTTAGCGTACCTTTTGAACACTCAAATTCATCTAAAAAAATACCTGTTCAAGTATTTTTGAGAAGGCTGATAAGAGAGATACTGGTCTGTAATTAGTTGTCGCAGTAGGATCACCTCTTTTTAATACTGGAACAATTATTGCCAATTTGAGTTCTTTAGGAAAAAACACCTAGTGTAATAGTCCCACTAATTTACGTTGTCAAATGTTCAGATATTAACTTAGTAGCATGACTGAGTAAAGAACACGGTATCTCATCGTAACCGAAAGAATCTTTGGTCGAAACAGCAACTAAAAGATTTCTAACTTCATCTTGTGATACTGGAGTTAAAAATAATGATGAGGTAATGTGAGGAAGGATACTATATTTATAAATGTTATTGTGTTTTATTGATTTACGTTCACGCAACCTTCTTCGGACTGTGCTACTATTATTCCATGACCCCAATAATAACTAGTAAATCCTGGCGCCCTGTGATAATTTTATGCTCTACGACCAAGTAGTGAGCGAATTGGGTATTTAGAGTATGCACCATTACCAAAAAATATTATTTATAATTTTGCTAGTTAATTATATGACCTACGTACATAATATCATATTCAAAGGTTTTAACAAACGACAGAAGGTTATAGTCGTTTGAACCAGTTAGGCAATCAATGACGGTCTTAGGCTAACAGTGAAAAATATCATCATCAAAAAAGAAATTTAACAAAAGTGTGAAATTGCGAATAACTTTGAAATTGGTAAAATCATTGACAAACCTTTAGTTATTCTTCACTAAAATTATATTTCATAGTGCACTTTCCAGGTTAATCAAACTGTGATATTAATAGCAGATATCTTTGCGTTTTCATCTTGTTCATATTTTATAACATCACATAACATCCCAAGTAAACGGAGAAGAAAAACCTAAATATACAGTAATCATACCGTATACATATACAAGGTACCTCCGACAAAATACGAAGGATAGGCAGCAAATAAAATATACTTATTGCCTTCAAATTGACCAAAACGCTCAGGGGAATACTAACCAAAACCAAACCACACAATTAAGATCAGAATTGCTAGAGTTGTGTATACAACGTACCATGCGAATGCGGCAGAAAAATGAAGAATCGTCATACATGTCTAGAACGAACACCACCGCATCCAAAAGGGTTAACATACAGATAGTGGCATGGGCGAGAACACAACTTAAACTCAAAAAATCCACGTACATCGGACTAGCAGAAAATCCAATAAGCCAAGTTAGTGTGGAAATAAAACCCATCTGGATTCTAAAAAATACACAGGGTGACATAGAAAAAAGTGCCACGCACAGTGCCACGCGATAGATAACACTAAAATAAGAAAAACAGTTCCTATGAACTTAGGTCCGCAACGCCTTCGTTTAAAAGAGGTGTTGAAGTTTAATTATTATTTTGTTTTTTTTTAATATCTTTTTACAATGATGTAATAAGCGGACGAAATTCTGTATACAGGTGCTTTTTATCACGCACATTTCAAGTATGACCTTAGTTCTTTTATTACTGATAGAGAGCGCCACATACAGATTTCCATCTTGTTTGAATCGGTCCTAACTCTTTTGCCTTACACTGTATGTCATTTTCGACTAGAAAAATTTGTTTTCTCATCTTTCCTGCTTCAGAAAGGTATACCTTATTGAAGTCGCTAGGACCAACAGTTTACGAGAAAAATGTATCCGATGCATGCAAATTATCCAAAAGCGCCAAAGTAACCTATTTGCAAAACCGTAATTAGAAGTCGCCAATATGGGCAGGTATAATTGACAATTACTTAATTGGCCCATACCAATTGCACAATCGATTGACAGGTGAACTGTATCGAAATTTCTTGGAAAATGAACTAAATACGTTATTAGAGGATGTTCCATTGGTAGAAGGCGTTACATGCATGTAGGCGCGCCAGATCCCTTTTCTCGATTGGCAAGGAAATTTTTGGATAGGAGATTTGAAAATACGTGGACTGGTCGAGGGGACCTGTACCCTGGCCAGCTCATAGTCGCGACCTTAATCCCCTCGATTTTTCATTTTGAGGATTCATGAAAAATGATGTTTATTCTGTAGAAATACATAATGAAGAGCAACTATGGATACGAATTATGGAATCCACAGATAGATTCCGTAATAACCCAGGAATATTTCAAAGATGCCGCCAATCCTTAGGAAGAAGAATTGAAAAATGTATTCAAGTACAAGGACAACAATTTGAACATCCTCTAAAAATTTAATGTTTTTTTTAATCACTGTCCTTCATTGTTGATATTAAAATTTAATTGTTGAAGTGTTATGTAATTGTTTTTGCAAATAAGTTACTTTGGCGCTTTTGAATAATTTGCATGCATCGGATGCATCTTTCCGTAAACCGTTGGTCCTAGCAACTTCAATAAGGTAAACCCTCTGAAGCAAAAATATGCGAAAACAAATTTTTCCAGTCGAAAATGACGTACAGTGTAAGGCGAAAAAGTTAGGACCGATTCAAACAAAATGGAAACCTGTAAGTGGCGCCCTCTATCAGTAATAAAAGAACTAAGGTCATATTTGAATTCTGCGTGATAAAAAGCCCTTGTATACAAAATATCGTCCACTTATTACATCATTGTAAAAAGATATTAAAAAAAAATTAAACTTCAACCCTATATCTTTTAAACGAAGGCGTTGCCGACCTAAGTTCATAGGAACATTTTTTCTTATTTTAGTGTCCTCTATCGCGTGGCACTATGCATGGCACTTTTTTCTATGTCACCCTATATATATTGGATTACTCAGTGACTTAGCGGTAAAGGTGTCATACTTGTAAGAGAAGGTACCAAAGTTTGAATCTGAGAGCAGTCAAGTGCTCAAGTACGAGAACACTCCCTCTCGGAAATAAACCTGGTGACGGAAGCAGAGTCCTCTTCTGAAACGTCGCGCTCAAAAAGCAAAAACTGTGGAAATCCGATCAAATCAACTAATCCAAGTAATCGTTAAAAATATTACCATTTACTAAGGACCATAACTGTAATTGTTATCGAAACGTACAAATGTATATAAAATATAATTATAATAATTATATTATAATAATTTAGAAATCCAGTAGGGAAGTGTTATAATTATGTGTAATAATCGTAAAAGTTTACATTTTTATAAAAGCATTTCATGTTTCATCACATCCTAATGCAAAAATGTGCTTATTGTAACTACATATACGTAAAAAGTCCACATAAACGATAATAATGAAAACTCACACAGTTTCCGAAAACCAGATCTAATTTGATAACATCAAAGTAGAATTTGAATTGTATTCCGCATAAACAAATAAAAGAAGAAAATGTCAATAAACACTCATTCCTTATCGAAATTCTTTTACTGTCTCTCCAACTATCTAATAAAAAGTCATCTTAACACACTTAAATCTGCAATGGAGACTATCACTTAATGAAAAATTTCAGCAATAAAGTGGCAAAAGTGACATCAATAAAAGGAAATACAATTTAAACGTGTTGTCTTTTGTAAAACAATAGTGAGTACTATTTTATCATCGAAGAATTTATAGACCTTAAGTATTTTTTAATGAGAATGTGGCACCTTTAGTATGAGAACAAGAATACGTTTGTTTGTTATGTTATTTTTATAGGTCGAAAATGTAGAGTTAATTTATTTCAGTTTTACGTATCGTTAAAGAAACTTTTCTCATAGAAATATATATAGTGCATAACATCAAATCGTTAAGAATTTCATTTACAGTAAATGTCATCGTTATGGTCATTATTATCAGTTTAAATCTGAAATTTATAGTACTATTTTGAAAAAATAGCAAATTGCGTTATGAAACAATAAATTGTAAAATGTCTCACATAGATTTTTATGTGTTCTACAGAAAGCTAATTTCCTAGGTTTTGTGTGCGGTAAATTATTTAGCTCTAAATCTCTAAAAAAATGTTGAAGGTTGCTTAAATACATTTTTTGTGCACATTATAACTAGCATTGCTATTGGTAGTTATTCAGCTTAATGGGAAGTTCAGTATAAAGTTGTTAACAGGTATACGCCTGACCATAATACATTGTACCATTAGACAGCACTTATACTTACAATACATATTGCACATTCTTATTTACTGCTTACTTCTTGAAACAATACTACAATATTTATGGAATTTCACTTTCTTTGCACCTAGGTGACAATTGCTCTTAATTCCAGTACCTTTATAATATAAGTAGTGTAAATGGTAATCGTATAAAGTATATAGAGTGTCTTAAATATATAAATAAAGAAATAAGAGTAAAAGTTCTCCAAAACAAATCGTTAAACTAACTCGAGATACAAACCTTTCACCACTAATAATGCCTTCGTCCCAGTCGGTAGATTAACGTAGGGTGGTTCAATCCTTTGATTTGCTTAATTACCACAATTTAGGCTTGATTACTTCTACTGAACATAAATAATAAAAATGTGCAATGTAACACTAATAAAAATGATCTCGGACGCCAAGTTATTTTGTAATTATGTTCGGAATAACTAAACCGAGTTTTACAATAAAAATTTTATGAAACTGTAAAAAATAAAAAAATATACAGACTATGTTTATTAACAGTTAAATTAGAATTATATAAAATATATCTTAAAAACTAGTTATAGCCTTAAATTACTAAATAATGGTTAAAATGTTAAATACCTGTACAACACATAATACTTTTTGAGAACCCCCTGGTATTATAAAAAATAATGCGAAAATGCAAACCGAGGTGATGTCATCTAGGCATCAATATTGCGCAATACCTTGAAATAATGCTTTACGTTGTAAGCTACACCCAAAAATGGAATTTATTTCTTATAAATTTGTCTTCTTGAAATTGAATAAACCAATATTTATTGCTTTCTATTGAAGGTTCAAAATAAATAATGGAATCCAGATACAGATCTGCATTAAAAGCAAAACGCTATCGTAAAATGAAAGCGTACGCAACCGTAAAATTAATTGTGCAATCTGAAGCGGTAAAATTAAGTGTAAAAGTAAAAAAAATAAAGTAAAAGTAAAAGTGCCTGTAAAGAACAAATGTTTTAATTTTTAGTATTACGAGTTAATTTATCTTACTATTAAATCAATGGCACTTTCACAAAATTTAGGGGGAAGCCCAAACACATGGCTTCCTACTCAACATAAGATAAGTACTAAAATGGACGCCTAGAATATCAGACGATGTAGTTGTGCGCGAAAAGATTTGCGCAAAGAATTAAGTCAACGATGACGTATTGCGCGAAACTATTAAGCAGGAAACGTAATTTAAAGTGGGAGTATAAACCTTTAAGAAGTATATACCCTTAAGTAGATATGCACTTGAGTTACACCAAAATGAAAATTAAGCCTACCTCATAGCTATAATGCAAAAATAATTAAAATCTTTCTTATATTTACAACTGAATGAACGAAAGACCTAAATTACGCTATATTTTAATAGAACTCAAAACGCGTTGTTACACCTTTATCTAAAATCACTCCCAGGTCCAGATCCAACGAGTGAAAGCATAATTTACTCAGTGCAGAAATTTAAGTTCGATAAGAGATCACGTTGTTTTTACAATGTCGTACAGCAGAGAAGAGTGGTTGTGGAAATACCATCTCTGAGCATAGATGTACCACGGAGCGTCACAACATAAAAATGGAAATGGCCCAGCTAACGGGTCCATTAACGTCCACCACCGACATATACAAGGAAGGAGTGAAGAATACGTTCGCTTCGTATCCACCAGCCTTGCCACTTTCATAGTGCAGGGGAAGACGTCAGTGCTGTCTCGGACAACGTGTTTAAGCCACTAGGGGAGTTTAGGAACAGCACAGCAGCAATCGACCACAAAAAAGTGGCAGGCTGATAGGTAAACAAATAGATAAACTTTCCCGTACCACAACCATCAGGTACCGAAAAACGTTTCTTTAACGTGATTCTACATGGCGTGTCCGTATGAGTTATCTCAGAATGAACTTTGCGACTGACCTTTGGCAAGTCAGGAGGGGTTTTCCTACTATACGTGCAAAGGTTTGGGGCGAAACTAGTGTGCGAAAGTATTATTTTCTGTACGGTTAATTGTGAAATATGAATCACTTGCGTACATGGTCGTAGGAAAAGGATTTTTAAATATTCCTTTTTCAAGAAGCGTAGCTCAGAAATAAAATGTTTGTAAAATCTTGTTTTAACACTGGGCGCTTCCTGTATATCCCATATATCTTAATTCCTCTAGAACTTTTAATACCTACACCTTTCTGTACCACATACAATACCACCTTATACCAATGGTTATAAGATCTCTTCTGAGAATTAATTTTACGAGTTTCACGCAATGTTACGTTCTGACTACGATCACAATTAATTAGTGTAGCGGCTAACTACATCATCTACGGGTCAGGACTATCTAGCTTAGTTAAGTTTTAGTCAAGGCTTGCATTAATTCAATCTGCCGATTGTTATGTCATTAAGGCTGGTTTAGCAGATGCGTATCAATCTGCCACCTGACTTTAGCAAACATGATTAATTTCGATTCTTATCTTAACAGTTATTCTTATAAAAAATAAATAAATAATAACTAATAGTATGATAAGATAAGGTTTAGCTTGTATAATCGATTCAATCATCGAAATGAAAGCAATTAAATTTTGTAATTGGCTTGTCTAAAAGAAACTTAATTGTTAAACGTAGCCAAAAATGGCAAACCAAACAGTTCGGATCAGAATATAACTAAATACAGATAAATGTAATAAAATTTTGCTTCTACGTTGTAATTGAGAAATTTTGAGAAACTAGATTTATCACGGCAGATTGTCTAAATAGCAAAAGAGTAACCTTAGAATCCAATCTTACGTGTCATATTGCTTACATTACAACCCGAACACAGTGTTTTTTTTTAATAATTATGGTCCTCAACAGGGTAAGTTTAACCTAACGCAATAAAGCAGTCAGAGACACTTAATAGGATGCATAGGGACATGTGAATGCTAAGTTTACTGATTGTCTAGTAAAGTAACTTACAAATGAATAGGAAAAGGGTCAGTCGGTTACTTTTCTTCCCCCTAAATCCTCTAAACAGAGAAAAAAAATGCCGTACATCTGCATGATGCATTTAAATTTACGCAAAAGATGAATAAAAAGTGTAAAATAACAGTATACAATCATACAATAAATAAGAATAAAAACTATGGTATAATAATATATTATAATAATGTAGTGCACCATTGCTTGCTATAACTCGCAACATAACATCTGTCTTTTAATGCAACGTTTGAATGTTGACAAGTTCAGAGGAATTTATTTATTCGTAATGTTTAGAGTATACATAAACGAACATTCCCTAACGTTCTCCTAGAAGAAAAATAAAAGAGAGAAATCAAGAAGAGCAGATACTAAATCGGTGTTTTACCGATTTCTATTGCATGCAAGCGGCCAGGATAAAAAAGAGCCTCTGAGAGGGCATTTCCCAGTTATCTAAAATAAATAAAACGGCTAAAACAACAAAGACGGCTGAGATCATAAAAGGATAATATATGTGAGTTACGGAAGTACCAACTGGCCTAATTTCTTTTGGACCGTTTCGCCAATGCAAAGATTTTGTGTTACATAAGCTAATGGTTTAGTTAAAAGATCGATTGCATTCTACCATTATTATAATGTATTATGCGAATTTAAGTAGAAGGTAAACTTTAGGTCAAAAGGCCCGTCTTATTTCTAATTTTCACCAATAAAGATTTTTACATTATGATTTTATAACACTAACCACAGTTTCAAGCACGATATAATCTTCCCTCTTCGAACATTGAGTTTTTACTGTTTCTGTAAATGTTATAAAATTGCACGACCACTACGAGCTTAGAAACGTTAAGCTTCTTCCATCAAGTATTTAAAAAGTACCAGTGTAATATGGGGAGTGCTTAAAATGGCTCTAATTAAATCACTGTTAAAATATGGGGATAGTAGTAAGGCTACTAATTGTATACCAATATCACTGGTTCATAATTTCGCCAACAATTTCAAATTCAGAAATAACGACATTAAGAAAAATAGCATAACACCTAACCAACAATTTGGCTTCAGGAGTAGGTACGCCGAGACAATCAGGGATTGCTCGAAACTATTAATCACGATTTAAAAGTGGTAGTTGTGATACAGCGGTGTTTTTAAATCTAGCCAAAAACTTCGACACTGTCAATTGTGAACTATTGCTTGAGATTTTGGTGAATACTGGTTTTCGAGGTACTGCATAAGAATTAATACAGTTATTTAGCAAATAAGAAGAAATTATGTTGAGATATATGAAATCCAAAGCCTACAACAGAATAAGGAGTACCACAAGGTACAAAATTTCGTCCACCATTTTTTTAAAATGTACACCAACGATAGAAAGTAAAGAGTTTTGGAACCTTTCAGATGACGTAACCTTTAGTTGTCAGTCTAATAAATTACCTACCCAAATCAAATATCTTGCTGTCATCATCGACACCCATTTAAGGTGCAATTTTTATATTGTTAACCTAGTAACTTGGGAATGTAACAGATGAGTATGTAAACAAAATTGAGGTCACATAGAAAAGGCTTTTATTTTATTTGCTATACTTAATAAAGATGTGATAATATTACATTCAATCTAGATTATTTGATCCTAGGAAATTGCATCTTAATGCGACAGTAGTTTCTATTTAAATCAAGAGCATCACAACTTACAACTACATTATCAAACTTCTAGTGCTCTTTTAATAATAGGGCAAAGTACACATACTTACTTGGGTCCAAGGTTACTTACCTAAGGGAATAAAAATACAAATTTCTTTGAAACGATCTAAAAGGGGCACTAGTGTGACGTATTACTTAGTTTATATTCAGTTCTTCTCCACAGATGGAATGGGTATTAGTTTATTTAATTATTTAAATTACCGAGTGCAAAACGATGCTTTTTTCTGATGGCTTATAATTTTTTTTTAATAATTGTGGTCCTGGTCCAGGCTAAAATATGGCATACCCTGCTAAAATACTCAGGAACACTGGGGAGGACGGATAGGGAATATTAAATTTCCAAGAGATACCTTCAATTGTTCATATCTTAAGTGAGAGGAAAACACAAATTAGAGAAAATGGTTTGATATAACTGGTGGAGTTTTGTTCTGCATACTGATGATGTGTATTAGCTAACCGAGTATTCGTAACAAAGGTGGCCCGAGGTGGCATCAAAAATTGCAATTCAGCAGCGTAATAGCCATTATAATACCGATAATACAAATAAAGAACTGAAACGATTCTTCTATGCTCAAGGGAATGTATGTCAAAAGCCTCATCGCTCTTTTTTGTATACAATTAACGATATCGAGGTTGTATTTTTGGGCACCAACCCAGAGGTGACAATTATATTCTAGATGAGTTCGAATTTGGGCATTATACAGCAGAAAGAGTTGTCAGAAGGTAAAGTACTATTAACACCCGTACAAGAAGGCATTTTTTCAAGCGATCGCTTTAGTAGCATACAGAATATGGTCAACGTATGATAAATTTGAAGATACAGTCATTCCGAATATAAGCAATAGGGTCTGAAAGCTTAACATCTGGGCCACTCCTGCTTACAACAGAAAATGACTGATCTTTTTTGGCGGACTCAAGGAAACAGAGCTTTATTAGCATTTAATTTAACTAGATCATTACTTCCTTTATCAAGGATACGTAGAATGTCTCTGTTGATTGAAATTGCCATTTTAGCTTTACAGCCTTGACTTGAGATGGACGGTTGATTACCATAATCAGCACACTGAGATTAACTACAATATGCTGTCGTCAGCAGAGCAATGCACTGGGTTAGACGTTAAAAAGAAACATTTACGCATAGCATAAAAAGTGTAGGAGCTGTATGTAACGGCCCCCTGCAGCACACCCGCGTTAATTCTGGCTTCTTTTGAAAAGCACATAAATTACTACAAATATTTGTCTTTTGTCAAAGAAACTAGAAACCTAATGAATGGGTGTACCATTTAACCGAAATGATGAGAGTTTGGCAAGTAAATGATTATGCCAAACTTGGTCAAATGCTTTTGAGATGTCTAAGGTGACTACAACTGTTTGGCCGGATTGTTCTAATCTATTGTTCCAAACTTGGGGCACATATGAAAGAAGATCGCCTGTTGAACAATTCCGCCTAAAACCGTATTAGTTGTCACTAAGGAGTTTGTTGGATTCAAAGGAAAGAGAGCAGTTGCCAATTGATAGCTTTCTTCTTGATTTTAGACAAAATAGAAGTGATGAAAACTGGTTTATAATTGGAGGGATCGGTCTTATCACCTTTTTTGGGATTTGGTTTTACATTTAATAACTTCCATGGCGAAGGAAGTTACCCAAAGGACATAGAGATCGAATAGAGCTTAGATAGTCCGGGGGGACATTCCTTTAAGACAACGGCTGGGATGCCGTTTCGGCAAGCCGCCTTATTAAGATCAAACCTACTAATGATCAATTTGTTTAGCATAATTACAATGAGAAAATTGAAATTATACTTTTTTCAAACAGCGCCAAACGTAATAAAAATGTTATTTTATGTAAAATTGTATAGTAAAGAATGCAAGTGATGTTTCCCAAAATTGGTCAAAGTAGATAAAACTACGAAACTGACAGTTCTACAGTATACGTAAGTAAAACAACACCATCTGACTGCTATAAGTTGTACATTATAAAGAGAATGAAAACGTGCTTCTTGTATATTCCTAAATCGAAGATTCAGTATACACTTTACGTATCTAATGACATACACACAGATAGGGATTACCTGGATACCGGGAATTTAAGGTGATAACTGTTTGGTAGGCCTATCTTGCAGGTATCTAGTCATATTAACCCAAAAAGGGTATTTCAAGGACTACAAAAGGTGGCAGTGGTACACAAGCCAAGAATGTGGAATAGTAAAGAAAAGGACTGATAAAAAACAAGTTTCCAAGTTAAGAATACAACTCTTCACGGTCATACATAGAAAATTGTGTGTTTCAATGCCTTGTATAAATAAGTACTTTTTTCTATTTTCTCAATTCTCGATTGCACGCTAACGAAATTTGTCGTTTTTAGGTGTTCACAAAGTTAAAGTTAAAATTGACATATTGTATCGATTAATTTCCCTCAGCTTGATAGTGGTTTTCGAATTAAAATTTTCGTATTGAAATTTAAAATGGAACTTAAATTTAAAACTTTTCATGGATTAATTAATTGGAAATAGAAATTTCAAAAGTTGAGAGTAAATTGTTTTCCTGTAAATTTATATAAAAAGGTCGTAAAAATAAAACGTAGTTGCTGATAAGAAAGGTTCTTTAAATTGAAGTATGAGATCGCCCTTTGAGTTGTTTGTTTGAATCATTTTTACTTAATGCGTTTTAGAGATTGATGCTGTATTTCTGTCAAGATACAATATTTCAATCCGTTGGTGTCAATTAATCATCTTTGCCGTTAATATAATATTTCTCTGAACCACAATTTATACGCTAGTAAACGTTCAGTACTCATGCTCTTAAAGCTTGATAGCGCGAGTTGGTAACAAGCTGCCACGTTAACATTTTTTTCCTGCGAAACATTTGATGAGAACTGTGGTGCAATATTATTGAGAAAAAGGGGCCGTTTTTTGTGCGGTTAATTAGCGGGCATTCTTAATCTGACTATCGTGTGTGAAAGATGTGAGTGTGTGCCATTTTGAATACCTCGAGGACCAAACGTGTCGTGGAACTTGTGTACAACTCAGGCATAACTTATAGTATATATATATATATATATATATATATATATATATATATATATATATACTATATATATATATATATATATATATATATATATATATATATATATATATATATATATATATATGTGTGTCGGTTCATCCCTCTAGGGAGTTTTGTTTTGAGGTTTCGGGCATTGCGTGTCGTTATTTACGTTTCATAAAAGGGATGTCTTTTGCTTAGTGCACCCTAATAGTGAAACAAATCAACGCAAACTTTGCGGATTGGCGTTATCAAATAAAAATTGTGAAGGCACACAGTTTGTTTTACACGTAATAACAATCAACAGTAACAGACGAAGCCCCCTTGTACAAAATTTGTGAATAATTACAGTTAATCATAACCAGACTTGTAAATAAAGCTACCGTATTAAGTCAAGATTGCGTAAGTAATTTCGGGCGTAAATGCTTTTTGTACACATAAACTGTACAACTCCCAAGGCAGTCAAATGAAACGTAACGTTATTGAAAATTTCTGCTTGGTTCGCTGTTTGGAAGTTATTAAGCAGTTATCCTGAAGCCGTTCCGTCCAGATTGCTTCCGCTATCACCTGGAGGAGAAGTTTTCAGGAATTTTGTAGAAGATAATTTAGCATTGTACGTTTATTGTGATTGTCTTATCATACAATTGTTTACATATCGATGAAATTATTTGGCAATAAAGCGAATAAACGTAGTCGTCTTTAGTTGAAGTGTTGATGCATTTACTTTATTTGAGATTAAGGTTAACAAGCTACCTTATTTAAGTTTCCTTTTGAGATCGTTTTCGAATGTTGAATTAAACATACTGCAGGTTAATGTGTATAAAAATTTCACGCTGTAAAATTAATGACTTGGAATGTCTAACAGAATTAATTTTGTAATTTAAACTAATTTAACCTATGTAGCATTGTTATGTTTTTTTTTTTTATTTATTTGTGGTCAATATATGAATAATTAGTTGGATTTAATAGCGTTATCTGTGTTCTCCTCCCGAGCAGTGAAAGCAATAATTAACAAAAAGTGGTTATTTAAAGATTGAAATCTAAAAAATTTTAGTAGAAGCTAATTCAATTGATTTGTTTTGAAAGTGACCAAGGGTAATTTTCTAAAATTGACGAATTTAGTTTCATATAGTTTTCTATTAAATAGTTTTTTTTCTTTAACGTAACAGAGAAGAGAATTTTGATTGACGTTTGTCTAGTTTATGTCTAACTATCTTATTGTGAGTTCAATTGATGACAGAATTTTGGAGATGATTAGTATTTGAATTTGGCTTCGCCAGGATTAAACGAAACATTTAACATTGCTTATTTTTTTTGTTTTGTGTCAGTGTACTGAGTTTACAAACTTTGGGGGTAACGCAACGTAAGATTAAGTTAAAGAAAGCCATGGAACCTCAACAGCTGATTTACGTGCCCGTTTTCTTAGCATTTCAAGCGTGTGGTTGTTTTTGAGATTTGTTCTAGAGTTAAAGTTTCTACGTGCACCTGGAGGTAGCACACGTAAATGCAAAAGAGACATTTTGACGGTTTAAGGATGATTTATCTACGTCTGTCATGGTGTACTCGATCCAATTTTGTTTTAACAACACTCTGGTGCCCATTACTTGACTATATTCCAATTGCAACGTACCCTTATTTGCGACTTTCGACATTACGACTAACCACCTTTAGTATTTTTAAATTCAAGGACATGCCCACGGCTAGTCAGAAATATAAACAACCGTCAGCGTAACAGAAATTAGGAAACAAGCGCAACAGTGGGATGCCATACTACCACAGAAGAAGTAGACATTGCCGTTTTAATTTATAATGATATATAAGATGGATAGTTATTACGTGAACCTATCAATTCACTTCCAAACAACATTCTTGCAATGACATCAAAAATAAATGGAAGGTGTTCATTCGGGTAATAAATAAACCTAGAACAAAGTGTATACGTAACTCATTTAATAAGGTAAAGGCAAGGACAAGGACAAGTAATTTACACGTACACAATTGTTTAGTCACTATTAAAGCACAAAATACATACGTACAGTTACAATAAATTACATATAAGAGAAATTAGTTCGCAGGCAAACAGTTCTACTTAAACAAACTGACATAAAAGAAACATAAACATAAAACAAAGCCTTACAAAGGTAAGTTGTTTAATGGTCATCTAGACCCGGGAGTATGTAAACACTCGGCAATTGCCTATTTACAATTATGTCCAAGCTTTATCCTGTACACGTTCGCCAATGCCCACCACTACACAAATATAAATATAAAAACAACCAACAATGATAATTCACCCACATACAAGAGTGAGGGAGCCCTGTACTGTCTTTTATTTTAGCAGATTTCAGCTTAATAGGTCCGCGTGCGAATGATATAATTTTTAATTCATTACATAGGCTTGTAGGATTGGTTGTTGCGAGCTTTAATTACATTAAAAATACCAACTTACGTTGAATGTTATAATACTTCAATTAAGCACTTATTCACCAATATTTAACGGGTCACGATACGCCGTTTAAACCCAAGACGATAACGATTGTTGAGCCATTTGTTTACTCGCACGCTTATTAACACCCGAATATTTGGTTTAGTAAAAGGAACTAATTCGCTGTTTGAGCTTTCCAAGGATGGATACGATCAAATATTTATCTACAGACTGTTTACAAGGATGGTATTTAATCAAACGCCCCGATTGATCTTACCCAATTGAATCTCTACAACTGGCTTCCACTCCGATTTCAAAAAAACTATATTTACCCCCCAAAAATCAACCCCCATCTTTCAAAAGCAATAAAAAACAAGAAACCTTACGTTGAAACAGTTCCATATTAATTATTGCACGGCATCTTTATTTTAAAAATATGCATTCGTCAGTAGCAAACCCTACATTTAGGTCTCCAGTTTCCACTTACCAAACTAAAATCCCTTTGGATTTGCGGTACGTTTCAGTGTCATTAGTTATTAAAGCAATTATATTTTTACATCAAGAGCGCACGTATAGAAATTTTCAACAATTCGTCACGCCAGTTTCGGCAGAACACCTGTTCTCTACCCAAATATATGTTTCCTTTTTCTGTTCAACCCTTACCCAAATATAAGTTACATACATTCCCACATTTCTTAGATAAAATAAAATAAAATATCACGGAAAATGTTAGCAAATTGCGACTTATTATCAAGATATTTAAACCCGTCAATTATCCTTTCTATTTCGATAACAATGGCGATTTAAAAGTGTTTATTACAATAATGACATTTTCTCGGTCCACTACCTACAACCTTGATTGTAAACAAATGGAACTACGGAAACATGTTGGGCAAACTTGCATATGGTGCAAGCTACAAGGGAGCCACATACACAAAAAATGGAATAACGTGGGAAGATGTTACCATTAAAGGCAATGTTAAGGTAACGTTAAAATATTTCATTGAAGCGGTTAAATTAGGAACGAATGAAATCCTACTGCAAGGTAGGATAACATGTTGTATTGTTGAGGGGCATTGCATTGATTCCATTTTGGGAGAGAAGACGGGTTGTATAATGCCAGAATACACAGCCATAATTTAAGCTTGCCATTCACAAAAACTTGGTACCTTAATCAAAGTTGTAGCGAAAAAGTCTGGGTGCCAGAACAGGAAGAACTAAACTTCGGTTTGTCGTTTATTAAAACAGCATAAATTTGTGGGTATGAGGTGTGGCAAGCTTGATGTTATACGTTACATCTAATTGTAAAATGCAGAATAATCACATAAACGAGCTATTGATAAATCATACAAGAACACAGTATATGGAAAATATCTAGCCTACAAAGGAATTTTAAAAAATAGTCTATTATTGCCACCATTCATTCCATCGGAGTGGGAGTGAGATAGTGGCCATGAGATTCCCAGCTAAAAAAGTTGATTTTGTCAAATGTTACCCAATAAAAAAATTTGCAATAAAACAGTAATAATAAAACAATATGGTGATGTTTTTATTTTATTTCCTGTTAAAAAATAAAATTGTAATCCATACGACAAAAACATAAAAATGGTAAATTTTTTGTTATACAAAATTAGTTTAAGGCATATTCCAAACAAAAAAAACAAATATGCAAACAAACATAATATATGTTTAAAAAGATGTACATTTTATTTTTAGAAAATTCAAAAAATAACAAAATATAAATACCACACAAAACCAGCAAATCACAAAAATAAAAAGCATTTAGAAATGTATTCTAGATGTAATAATACTTTCTTATTTCAAGCTCTTATTGCTCATTATCCTTGTTTTTGGGAATACCAAGGATACCTCCCATAAGTTCTTTTAGCTGCCTTTGTATTATTGGCATTTCAAACCTTCCATGCAAATGTGAGAAAACTGCCGGGGTTTCTATAAACTTGAATATAGTTCAATTATTTTCGGGAACAGAAATAAACATAATATGATAATTGACTCCACATATGTCTACTATTTTATAACAAATAGCCTTGGACCATCTGGATGTTCTGCGGCTACAGGTATATTTTACACCACTCTTCATCCACTCCCCTTTGGTCAAGTTATAAAAAGAATTTATTTCTAGTAATCCATTATCTGTATCAACTTCTATGAAATAATGCATAGAAGAAATCATTATTTCAGCTTTATTTTTTTATAGTTATACGGAATAAAAGGATTGGGTCTTTGGTCAATCCATATCAAGTGTCGCCTTCATTACTATTTGGTCGCAGGTAGAACTGTGGGTGCATTTCTTTTTTATTTCTCCGCACTGTGGCGACGTAGGTAAGATTATTTTTTGTAGATGATGCCGCTGATTAGGTTCTACTTTATTCAATTCCACTCGGTGGTGGATATTGTGGTTAAGCATTTAACTAGCTTCAGTGAAGCTGGAGGTGGGCTTTCGACTCATATAACTCTTAACAACTTTGTACAAAAAGGTTTTATACATATATTCTCCAAAATAAAGTATTAATGTTCAGGTTTACAAATTTGTGAACATAAAATAATATTCTGAAAATGAAATTATACAAAATACTAATAGTTATTTATGTATCAAGGGAGTTATGAGGATGTTAATTACCGAGGGTAACGGATTGCAATCCTGAGGGACGTTAGCCCCGTGGGATTGTAAGTTGCCCGAGGTTATTAACATGAATAACTCAGGTGATAGATAAATAACTTTATTTCATACTAATATATTACAAATGAAATATGAAAATGAAATTTTGTTGGTTATTAAAATTAAACAAACGTTGTTTAAAAATTAAGTAGGCATGGTCACCATGGATATATCAACTGAAAAGTTTCCAAATATCTGTCAATATACATTAGAGGGAGTTTTAGATCTATAACTGCCTAGTATAACTCCCAAGGGAGTTATGAACATATTTACAGTTACGGTAACTAAGGGTTTGTTTGTTTCTAATGTGTTAGTATGAAGTAATAATAACTAAATAAACAAAAATAATGGTCTCTTCAGGTATGCGCGCCTATGGGTTAGATCGCTCTTCGCGCCGCCTAATTGGTCTGGTTTATTACCTATAAAATTACCCGTAAAACGCTTGCTACCTGACATCAATGGCATATTCAACCACCTGCGAAGCGCAAGTTACAAATTTTTGTCCCTACTACTTCCATTAATCTAGGAGCCATGGCGAAATAAAATTATGATTGTGCTATAGAATCCAACCGACAAAACAGATAAGGGATTAGAGGTTGATGACCTCACCTGATCGATGCAAATAAAAACTGTCAAGAATCCATTATATCGTAAGGCAATGAAACATAAAACTACTTTGTCGCAATTAAAGAGAGAATACAAAGTAAGTACCCTAAGGGACGTTGACTCATTAAGGTTCTTAAACCGGCTCAACATCTTTCGTGTAAAAGGTGTATTCTCCTGGTACACAAAACCGAAACTTAATAGTGTAAAGTTATTTGTGTCAGCATATTAACCTTCTCGCAGGGAATCTTCCAACGCACACACCGATCTGATTAATAATCTTATTCCTACCAATAAAGGACCCATCGCTATGGTTAACCTTTTTTTTTGTATAATTATGGTCCTGAACATGCTAAGTTTAGCCTACCGTGCTAAAGCATTTAGGGACACGTAAGAATGATGGATATGGGGTATTGCAACGTACAGCTGCTACCGATCCCGTGCCAACCGCAATTTAAGTACTGCAGAAGTTAAACATTTCAAACTACTCCTTACTATAGACCGTCATCATCCCGACCGCTTCATTATGTTTGATACCAAGCTACCTTAGAAAAGAGCTACGCTTTTTCTTCCGAATACAGAGGGGTGTATAAGGAAACAAAGTGTCCGTTACAAAAACAAAAACTGTTACCCACCCTTAGTTTTTTCCTTAAATTTTCTAATTTCAATTAAAAATTATTATTAATTTTATTAAATACATAAATGAAAAGTTTGCCTCGAGTAGGATTTGTACCTACGACTTGTATTTTGCTAGAGTACCGCACTAACCAACTGCGCTATCGAGATTCAAGCTCCAATCGATGTAAATCTTGTCTTTATGTATGTAGAATTGATGTAAATTCTAAATGTAATTTGTAATACAAATTTAAAGTTTATTAGAACGATCGGTATTGAAGTTGATTGTATAAATTTTCTACCCGACTGCCACCAAAAAACCAATGGGTGCCGACATCTCTACTGAGTTCCAGTGATGCTCTTCAAGTTATCTTAAGGAGGAATCTAGGCCTCCAAGGGAAGATACCACCGCTCACCTACATTGTGACCCCACAATCCGCCGAATCGGGATTGTAGTTTTCTTCCTTTAATAAACTTGTATATAATTTTACTTTTAGACAGAAATCATACTTGTGCTATCAAAGCTACGTAAAAGCGTCCCAGTTGCAAAATAATTTAGTTATCTAAAATGGAGGATTATTTACTGGCATAGACATTGATTTAACACTTTGATGAAGCTAGTTTTTAGACTAAAGCACAGTTAAAGTTGTCCAACTTGTAGATTGACTAAAGCTGTTGTTGAATCAATAAGAATAATTATTAAAGAAATTATCTAAGGACGATAGAGCAGTGTGCTACGCGTCTAACCTACCACGTTGCATAAAATGGGGAGTTAGTTAGCTCGACTAGCAAATGGTCAAATGGTCCTGAGACCGCAGAGCACTCGGATAGCGTGGGTGTTTTGAAGTGTGGATAAAAATAACGAAGATGGTTAGGTTAGTTAGAAAACAAAAATAGATTATAGACATACAGGTAGGGAGAACACAAGAAATAGGCTCTACAAGCTTTAAACAAAGAAAAGGACAAATTATTAATTCTTGAAAAGGAGGCCCTGTAAAGCTTGAAATAGGGAGCAACAGGAATAGCAATTAAATGACAATTCCCTTAACAAGAGTAAATTTACTACTAATTTCCCAACATTACTATTATATGCAAACCTTTAATATATATGTATCCATGAATAAACATACATAAGACCATTTATATATCGTCTTATACTGCATGCATATCAGAACATGCAATCCCCATAAAAATCACTAAATATAAATTTACCCGAATATCACAGTAAAAGCACAACAACAAAATTAATTAACAGTAAAACCGCGAGATTTACTGGTGATAACGTCCTGAAATTATTAATAACCCCTCTGGGACACTGAAAGACCTTTCATACTTAATCCCAAAAAAAAAGGAGACTTAGATACATACAAACCACCGTAATAGTGAACGTTAGATAGGTAATCATCCAACTTGTCTTTTGTTTCACAATATACAAGTAAAACCCTCCTTTAAATATGACAAATTCGCATATATAAGTAAATAATAGGAGAACCTTGATCACATTCGAGTTTGAGATTTCGATCCGAAAAGGTCAGCTTTATATAAGACTACCCAGTATATTTGAAAAAAAAGATAACGTCGTTGTCACGATGTTGGAGCCTGGCTACAACAGGCGCTGCTACCAGCAATTCCTAGAGGAGCGGGCAGCTCAGGGAAAGCTGTCACCGACACGTCGCAAAAGTTCCGGATACTGCCAGCGATACCGTCACTATTCCACCTACCCTTCGAGAGAGCGAGCAGCGACGCACCACCTGCCGCCACTGCACAGAAGAGGAGGCGGCAAAAGAAGACGCGATCGCCACCGTCAGAAGGCATCACCCACCTAGAAGACACGCCGGCCACCTCCGCCGCCGCAGCCGCAACCGACAACATTGAAGAAGAGGCCCGCCCCGGATCTACTAGCCCCGACGACTTCGTGTTGCAAAAGAAGAAGCCGAAATAGACCTCGAAGGTTCGCTCGTCTACGCAGCCGCCCACGGACAACGGATTCCAGGCCCTGGAACCCTTCACCGACAGCCCTGCAGCGATGGAGCAGACGACACAAGAGGACACCAGAGAGAAAGTACTTCCGGTAATCCTTCGTCAGAAGGAGAACTAGGTCGCGTTCTTCCGAGAAATGGACCGACAACGGATCGCCTTCACGAGAGGCAAGGCCTTCAGCGAGGAAATCCGGATTCAGCCTGCCTCACTCCAGGACAGAGACAGGCTGATGAGGTATATGGATAAGTGTGGTACTCCGTACCAAACTTATCAGGCGAAGAGCGAGTGATTGACTAAGATGGTGTCCGTGTCCGTAGAACTAACCGAGGTTGACGTTAGCTCAGAGCTAAAAATGCAAAACGTTAATGTACTTTCTGTTTACAGGATGAAGCAGCAAGGACGTCCGATCCCCCTCGTGATGATAGAGCTGCCGACCGAGGAAGACAACAAGAAGATCCGGGAGGTGAAGCACTTCGCCCACCTCCGCGTGACTCTAGAGGATTTTCGGCGGAAATCTGGCATCGGGCAGTGTCACAGTGTCAAGGTTTCTGTCACGCACAGCGTTGCTACACCGATAGTGTATTCACACAACTAACACATGTTTCTATTTATTTCAGATACTCAGAGCACCATCAGCATCAGACAACAGGACAGTCTACACAACAACCAGACCACCAATAGCATCACCAACCACTACAACGCTTTTTTTTTGAAATACCACAAATCTCAATGCAATGATGTCAACAGGCATACCACAAAATCATGAATCCCAACGACCACGCAATCCACGCGCTGAAGAGGATGAAGAATCCTGAGCAGCGCACTACCAACAATACAATATTACTTATTTTATTTTACTATATTTTGTAATACGTATTGTAAATACTATATAATGTTATGTACTATAAAAATTCTAATAAACTTTGTTGAACTTGAAGGATTGAAGCTTGCTCAGTTCATATATTAACACGCATACACTAATAACGACTCAATTCACGATTAAAGTTCAATGGTTTGAACACTATTAATAAACCAAACTTTATACTTAAGCTAACACATAGGGTATACGTAACATGACGGAAATAAGCAGTATACGAAATTTATAATTTATGCCGTTAATTTCTGCTGCTGCGCAAACGATAGTATAAACAGTAGTCATTAAAATGGTAATAAAGATGCAAGCTAGAATTAACACTTAACTGGATGATTAAAAAATGCAGTAATAATCGCTGATGACTTTGGTTAAAGTAAATATACAACTATTAGTTACTGGTTGGATCAATTTATAACGGTCTACAATTAGTGAAATGTTTGTAAACGTGAAATGGCTTCGAATAGCAATATGACAAGGAAGTCGTAACAAAGGAAGCAATTTATTAGGTTGTTTTAGTAGGGTGAATATAAAACGCTGTCTTGTAGATGTTGTCGTTAGCTGACGGTAGCATATAATCGGTGACAGGTTGAAAAGTAAAGTCCACGTTACGATTTTATTAATATAAAATGGAAAGGTATAACCTATTCTAACGAGTACTTCAGTAGTTAGTATCGTCCATTTTCCATCCCAGTATTCTCCAGTGACAGCGGGACATCCACAATTGTGACACCGATACCAGTCATTTACGAGTTGTTCCAATTTAAGAGCGCATCGGAGTAAAGCCAAAACGAGGTGAGGAGGTATATAACGTATACTTAATCTTAACAGCAACCATTAAACGAAGAGGACGAACAAGAAAGCGAGAGAAAGTCGAGAAACGAAGAAGCAGACGAAGATAAAAAGGTAAGGAACATAATAACAAGTTAATCGCATAACGTAGTTTTACCTCTGTAGATCGAAGGCGAGCTATTTGTGACAAGTTACCAGGACTTAGTTAAATATACTTCTTTTAATTTTACATAACATATTTCTAGCCTAGAAGGATGATTCTTCTATAAATGGTGGTGTACACCGAAAAACCAAACAGAGGAATTCTCTATAATATAATTTTTACACCATAAGATGACCGTGTTACAAGAAGTAAAAATTGGCATTCAATAGAATTGTCCTTATCAAATTTTGTAAAAATATTAAACAGTGTTTGTTTTTAAATAAAACCTGATTAGCAATATCCAATTTTTAATGGTATCATCATCTAGTGATGATTTAGCAAAGTGACAGGTACCTAAAATGTAAGAATTTGAAAATAACCAGAACCTACGTATAGATGGCACTAACAAGTTTATTTTAAGAATGTTTGTTATGGACTACAAAGTTAAATACTAAAAGGAATAGTTCCTTTATAACGTAGAAAAGTAAACGTAATAAAAGAAATAATTTAATCGATTATAATAAATGGTAAAGACAGTAAATACAGAAAAGTTAAATCGTTAAGGTAGGGACATAATTAACGAGTAAACTTAAATAAATAACAACCCTAACGATTCAGGCAATAGTTAAATTTTGTTTTTCCGAACAGTAATAATCAGAAAATTTATGGAATCGATCAGACACTATCCGATATCGATTTTTACACGTTACAAGTGCTCATACCGTTTGTGAAAGAAACAGACGTTAGACAATCTTTTTTCATTATTCGTTTATCTTTCTTTTAAAGCAATTGAGTAGCACTTCCGTCATTAGATAACAGTAACACGATCTATAATGTTGGCAGTCTATCATTAGTATTCCAGTGATCAGTGAATTAAATATAATTTGAGTAACAGCTATGTATGCCATTCGTAGTCACTTTAATACATATGAATAGAAACAGAAATGCAATAAACAACACATTAACTACACTTTAATCGAATACAAAGTATACGATGTGATTTACGTTCACAAAACTAAACACTCGAGTTTTTATGTAATTACTATAAATATCAATTATATACTTGTTAACTCTTTACTACCACGTCTCCCTATTGTAAATAAAAGGGTATAACCACAAAAAAAAACGGTTAGAAATTTATAAAGAATGTATTTATCAGGCGAACGAGTTTACACTTTTGAATTAAAAATTTATAACTGTTTGTAAACCTTCGGGTATAATTAAAAATGAATTTTTTGATTATAAATAACTTTTTTATATTAATCTTAAATCTTGTTGATTAAAAAACGGAATTTTTTTACGAACGAAGGTACAGTATGAGTTAAAGAAAAACTGAAATGATTAAAAATTAATGTAGATTTTAAACATTGTAGCAATTAAAACAGAACATTTGTTGTGGTTTACTGTGCATGTAAAGCTTAGTGAGAATGCTGTTATGTCGATTAGAAATATTGATTTATTTGTTAACGTTTATTGTATTTGAAGTTATTAGGTATAATTAAGTTGTAATTAGTAACAAAGACATTACTTCCAAGTTACTTACTTAACCCACAAGCATCTTTGCCAAGCACTTTCTCTATTTTCCACATCGTCCAAATATCCCACTACTCTTACGTAACAAGTTTAGAAGACCGCAATATTTTTTATGTTTTCTTGAAACTGTCAAATTAATTGTATTTTAAACGTATTAATTCGCCCTTGCGCGTGCAAAGGGAGAGAAGTCACAGACTGTGTAATTTGAGCAAATTTAAGATTAATATGTGTTTGATAATTATCCTTAAATGTGCAAAAGGAGACATCTTAACATAGGTTAGAAAGCATTAAAATTGTATTAGTGTTAAAAGAGTTATGCTACGTACGTAAGGTTTTGCCGATGGATACATCCGTAGATATATCCACTGACACATTGCAAATTTTGTGCAAAGGGAGTTAAGTTTACAGTTAGCACAGCCATTGCAGCATGTTCGTTTGAAATCTATATCATAATTTGATGCTAATTTGTTACCACAAAAAAATTAGTGCGCCTATCATTAACATAAAATTAAAAGCTGTATCTGCTTAACATAAGCATCTAGGTCAATACATTACTGTCCACCTCGATAAGAAAGTAGTACAAATCAACAAGAATCGAAAAGGGCTTTAAAGCCGCTTTAAACTATCTGATTTAGCATTGACATTTTGAACTTTAACGGTCACTAGTCGCGAAACCTACCATCAGACGATTAAGTTCATAATGGTAACATACTGTACTAGAACTTCCTCCTTATTGTCTCAAGCGAAGCATGGTTTTGCCGAGGACGCCCACTTTTGAATTCTATAGCCATTCGTTTATGATCGAGGTCGGTAGTTGGCTGTAAACGTGATTGTGGTAGAAAATCCTACCAACGAACCTTTGAGTATGCACAAATTCCACGTGTTTACATAAAAATGTTTTTGTGTGCTTGTTATTATTTTGGTAAAGTGTATTGTGCTGGATTGAATAATTAGGTACCGTAGAGTTGGGTAACTTGACTGCAATTTTGACTTGAATTCAATAATATCTGCCATACCCATAAATATATCATGAAACATAAAATATGGCGTTATGCCACTTTTTGCAAAGAATAGAACCTGTATAAAAGATTTTTGTAAAACTCAAAAAAAAATATGCAAAAAAAAATTAAAACCCAGTTTTTCCAGTTAACCTACCTGTTGGGTGACTTGAAAATGTAAGCAAAAATCAGTGTAAATGACAAGTAAAACTGTTTTATAGGTGACTTGACATCAGGTTTAGCTTTTTAAAAAAGTATGTCTCCATTGCACAGGGTAAAAAAAATTGTTGAGACCATTTATTTCAAAACAGAAACGTTTATTCTGACAAGATACAAAAATAGTTTAAAAACCAAGGTATTCTCAAAAAGTTAACATCATAATAATACTTAAACCTAAATTAACAATATTTTTACAAATGTAGTTAACATATTTGTTTATAAAACATTGTCATCTACCAAATCTGTCAAAAATTTGAAACATTCTCGGCGAAGGAGCTGTGGAGCTGGCAGACATACGACCTCATTTCTGTGCACCATCGATTCGTCTATTACGTCAGAGTATGAAAAAAATGTTTCTTTTGCACCCACAGTTTTTCGTAGGAATTTTACTTGAATGACTTGGCAGATTTCTCCAACATATTTTACAAGCCTGTATGAAATTTCACAAGAACAAACTCTCTCCACATTGAAATGAGTGTCGTTCCACAGGTTCTTCATTTTGCTTGTTGTCTTGATTTCGCATTTGTAAATTATCCTCGGGCTCAATATCACTGGACTCTTCTTCGTCGGCCTCGTCTTCAAGCTCTATATCATCTGTCTCACTTTCAGAAGAAAGTTCGGATTTATTGGACTTGCGTGGCTTCGGATTTTTTTTTAATTTTGTTTTGCTCAGATAGTTGTACTGCCACTGTTGTCTCGTCTATTTTTTCTGCATCTAAGTCTTCGACAGAGATGCTCTCCCCTGGAGCAACATTTAGTATCTTCCGTCTGCCCGCCTCACTGGGTTTAACATTTCTTGTTGTTTCAAACATATCTTTTAACACGTTGGCAATTTCTCCAACAGGCCTGTGTTGAGAAGGGATTCGTTGTAAAACAGCTTCTCGGTCGATAGGAATAAGTTAAATTGTTAAAACAAACCTCCATTTACCCTTCAGTGGTCTGAAATAGCAAACATCTAGCGGTTGCGTTAGATGTGTACTATTCGAGGGAAAGAGAACAAAACCAATATTATTGTTTTGGCACTACTGTATGACAGTGATGCTAATGTGGCTGGCTAAATTGTCACCGATCAACACCTTCGGTCCTTCAAGTTTTTTAAAACAAGGGAGCACAATACATTTAAACCAGTCTTCGAATAGCTGTAGATCAAACCATCCAAATTTGTTGCGATTGTACCGGGCGTTTTCGGGACCATTTTCTATCCACGTAGATCACAGGTGATCTGCCTTATATACAATATAAGGCGGCAACATAACTCCTGATCCACTAACGGTAAACATCACACTCGTTGAATATTTTGTGTAATCCATAATTTTTTCGGCATGTTTAGCTGTGCGTCGAACAACAACTTTGGTTCGTCCAGGGTCATCGGCAAAATATCATAATTGATGATATTTTCGTCAGGAATGTCGTTTAAAGTAACAGCCAACTTATCAAAATATTCACTTAAAATGTCAATAGAAACAGCAGCACGACTTAGCTTTATATTTTCTGATAGGCGAATGGAAAGCTCGCTATGACGAGTAATAAACGAGTAGTACCAACTATTACCCGGTCTGTTATCGGTAAAAGCACCAAATCTTCGTCCTTGTCTGTTTAAATAATTTCGAACCAGATCTTTAATATTGTCTTTATCTAAGAGAAATCCCCACTCCGCAGAAAATAAAACAGCACTTCCTCCTCCGTTGTCAATGAAGTCCGGCCCCCATAAATTTTCATATTTTAATTTTTAAGTTTTCGATATGTGGATTTTGATATCCCGGTATTACTTGAAGCCTCCGCCAATGTCCATCTACCAGTGCGTATAAAAAAATCTGTAACAACAAATGTAAAAAAGCATTACTTAACCTCAAAAAATAAAATCAACAGACCTGGGGTTCAGAACCCGTTGAGAAGACAATAAACTATTGTAAAAAAAATATTACATGTAATTTGCTCATATGGATACCTGAAGATGACCTTAATTACATAGCATATCAAAAACCGTGGTTTTCTTACCTATTATTCAGTATTTTTTAGGAGTCAGAAAAAATACCTGTTTACAACTTTTAGCTACTGAAAACATTACTTCATCATTGTGGAATACTTCAGAAATTTTTCTGAAGTTTGGGCGTTTACCTAAAAGATGGCAACAGTAGTTCCAAACATAAATGTGTCAATTCACCCCTAGGATTTCAAGTCACCCAACTCTACGGTAAGAATATTAATAGATTTTTGTGGAAAACTACAAATAGTTTAGCTGCAAAAAAATTTAATCTAGTGTATTGTAAAAAAAATTAGGTTAGGTCTGATATTCAAAAATTTGTTTTGGCTAAATTATTACATACAAATATAAAATCTATATCTTGTTGCAATTTAAACATGTGTAAGTTCTTGTAAATGCATTTACAAGATTAAATGTTATTGCGCCTGGAAGTTATTAACTATTTACGTAAATGATTCATAGTATGAAAAAATATTAACATTTTTATTTTCGTTTTGAGATATTTCTTAGGCTTTGTTTGTTTCAGCTAATATGAAAAGAAACGAAAACTATCGTGAATGCCACGACAAACATAGACCATTATCAGACGAAGAATTGTTGGCTGCCGTTCATGGAATGAGCAGGCAGAAAATTCTGATTCAGATGGTAATGATATGTTTGAACAAACCTCTTCAACTACGAAGGTTATTTTTTTTCAAGGTCCGATCGGTCGCGAAATAAAAACCCATGCAAGAATCAGATGAACCTTTGCGCATATGTGTTGCGCAGCGTCTTTAGTATAGCCTTCAATCACGCCGCGTCACTTCGTTTAGTTCTGAACACACATCTTGCACGTAAACGTATCTACAACAATAGCATCTCGCGCCAAGTGTGTAGTGCGTGAGGTAATTCGATTTCTTCAGGTTGAGGGGTGTAATGGAGCTGAAGTTCATCGGCGAATATGTAATGTGTCCTGTGAAACTTCAATGAGTGACAGCAAAGTGCGGCAATGGTGCAGGAACCTTAAAGTGGGACGTACAAGTGTTCATGATGAAGGCGGTCAGGGACGAAAGCGAGTGTCAACCGATGATCTCGTTGCGCGAGTGGATGAGGCAATTCGAGAAAATCTTCGGTTCGCAATTTCTGTAGTGAGTGATTCGTTTCCTGAAATTTCAAAGTCAGCTCTATACACCATTGTGAGTGAGAGACTTCAGTACCGCAAACTGTGTGCGAGATGGGTTCCCAAGATGCTACCCGACCATCACAAAACAATGAAAGTGGACGCCTCCCTAACGTTTCTCCGTAGCTATCGCTATAATTTGATCAAAATTGTCACAGGGAACGAGGTATGGGTCCATTTCGAAACTGAAGAAACAAAAGAACAATCCAAACAGTGTATGCATTCTCATTCTCCCAATAAACTAAAGAAGTTCAATCAAACCTTCTCCAACAGAAAGTATATGGCTCCTCTGTTCTGGGACCGAAATGGAGTTCTCTTGGTGGAATTCCTGGAACGTGGCTCAACCACCATTGTAGCCTCATACTGCGTAACTCTTCAAGGAGTACGAAGGGCAATTCAGAATAAGCGAAGAGGAATGTTGCCATCAGGCATTGTCCTTCTCCATGAAAATGCTCGATCGCACACTGAAATTGTAACAAAGAAGCTCCTGCAACGTTTTCGTTGGGAAGTGTTTGATCACCCACCATACAACCCGGGCTTAGCTGCATCCGATTTTCACCTCTTTGCCCACATGAAGCGCTGGCTAGGAGGACGTTTTGGCACAAACATCGAGCTGCAGACCAGCGCAGAAACATGGCTGAAAACACAGGTAGATTCGTTCTATGACGAGTGTGTTGGACAAATGTCTAAATCGGAGTGGCGACTATATAGAGTAACTATGTACGTACTTTTCTTTTTTTTCACTGTGGTTTTAATTTCGTAACCGATCGGACCTTGAAAAAAAAATAACACTCATACAATGAGGTATTCCTCATTACCTACTCCCAAGTTATCTTCTGTTGCGGCCCTTAATTTATTGCCTGAAAGCACACCCCGAAATAGTCGATTAGCCGAATTTTATTCTACACCTTCAACTTCCCTGAGTAGAGAAGTTCCTGCAATGTATAGTGAAGAGTCAACAGAGTGCGATTGGGATTCGGGTGATTCTATAAGTTCTGTAAAGGTTGTGCAGCCATTACGTCTATTACTGGATTCCGAAGAATCCGAAACGGAGGATGAGCTAGGAAAAGAGAGTGTTCCGAAATTTAAGTGGATAAAAACAGGTAGTTTTCCCAAAAGATTCAATGATCTAAATTTTTATGAGAAAAGCAAACATTGTGGATGAGTCCAGCATATATGCAGAACAAAATAGAAGGTCCCTAAATACATTTCGTTAAGAATTTTTGGCATTTTAGGTGTTCGTATCGTAAAGGGTTTTAACACGCTGCTATCTCAAAGACACTATTGGTAAAAAAATTGTAATTTCCACAACGCACGAGTTGCTAATATTTTTTGAAGACAGAGATTTATGCAAATCCTTAGATTTATTCATTTGGATGCCAACACAAGAATGCCAAAACGAGATACTCCGAACTATGACAAGCCATATAAAATTAGACCAATGTTAGTTCATTTCAACAAATCTTTAAAGACTCATTCACACCAGGTCGTCAGTAATTAGTCGACGAGAGTATGGTAAAATTTAAAGGGCGCTCATTATTAAAGCCCATGAAAATATGAGTAATAACATGTTCACAAACTGGATATGTCCATTCCTTTGAAGTATATTAAGGGAAAAGTAAAGTCGTCGATGAACACACTCTTGACGTGTTGTTCTAAATCTGGCCGAGAACTGTAAGGGTCAAGGATGCATATATTTTGATAATTTTTTTACCACCATCGTTGATGAATAAATTTTCTGCGCCAAAACCGTGAGAATTTTACAAAAGAACCTCTGAAGGTGGACAATGGAATACCGATGAATAATTCAAATTTTGTCATGAGTGAACGATAAATCCGTATGTAAATGGAAGGACCGAGGTATAAAATGCATGACAGTTTGCAGCAATATGCATAATGTAGCAGAGGTAGGCGAATTTCTCAGAACTGATAAAATTGTCACTCGCAATAAATTTTCGTGCACTCAGTCTATTGTGTACTATAACAAATGTATAGGTGGCGTGGATCGTTTTGATCAGCGTATGTCCTCTTATAACATCTCTTGGAAAAGCAGGCGGTAGTGGATGAACCTATTTCTCTTGTTTACGGATGCGTCAACTGTTAACCCTACATTTTGTTTAAGGAAAAACTAAAAATCAACAATCCACGAAAAAAACAATGCCTTATTTGCAGTTTAGAACAAAATTATCTGATCAATTGATTGCGTGATATTGTTCCCGAAGAAACGAATGCCTCCAACAGCTGTAGATTCACTGCAAGTTGCCGGCCACATCATCTAAACGATGTAAACAATGTACAAAAGTTGGAAAGCAGAAAAGGAGTAGCACTCTATGTCAAAAGTGTCAGGTGGCTTTATGCGTTCAATGTTTTGCACCATACCATGTATAATATTTTTTCTTTGTCACTAAGAGTTCTGTTCTGTTTTTTTTTTTTCATGTATTATTTAGTTTAATGTTAGTACTTGTACTGATATAACTGTTATACCAGTGGATATTTCAGGTATGAATGTCCACTGGTAAAACGGTTTACCAGCAGTTTTTCAAAAACCTGTTTTAAAAAAACTTTTTTTTGTAATAAACGATACTGTCATCTAGCCTTTCTATTGTAGTTGTTGCAAAATAAAACGTTGATTTTAGAAAAAATACTTTTGGGCGTTAAAGGGTTAAATCAAATCGCAAATTTTTAATTTTACACCATTTGATTTCACCATTTGATTTTGTATTTGATTTTTCAAGGATAGGACAGCATCTACCTTCCTTTAATTTTCCGTTTGAGATCGGACGTGAGCATGAGAATTGTATTCCGAAGTGTACTTTGGGAGGCTGAATTCGTGCAGGAATTTAATTTTGTGAGGTTAGATTTCTCCATCTTCCACATTATTCTCAGCCTATTAAAAGTACTCCTGCTATTAGTAGCAATGTCCGAACCGACAGAAGGTTCTATTAGAGGTTTATAAGTACTTTCAAATGTTCTTTCATTATCAATGCGAGCAGTTTTAATTTTTTTCTTTAATATGATTTCCTTGTTATCCATTATAGCAAAGCGGGTTTACTGAACGCATACCGGTTTACCTCGAACAGATAGCTATTTGCATAAACAGATATCTGTTAATACCTATACAGATCAGTACCTACTAAACTACTGTCAGCAGTTTAAGGTATTAAACATTCATCAAATTTTTTCCTATAGCGACCGTTATTAACTTCAGCATCCTTGTCTATGGCTATGAAACCAAACGGATCTACCCAGCACTTTGAACACATGCCCCAAAATAATTTCATGCTTATGGTGGAACTTATATGATCCTCATACGCATGTTTTAGGTTTAATTCATCTTGCTCAAATAATACAATTAGATTCGCATTGTCACGAATTAATTGCTTTGGAATTTTACTGTAAGTTTGACCCAAATAGAAACAGTCAATATCGTTATGCCTACCCATACAAAAATATGCCCCTATGTTATGTTGCTTTTCACAAGCTATATTATCGAAGATAAAAATAGAGTTTGATTTTGCACAATTAGGCTCAATCACATCTTGATTATCACTGAAGGTAAAGTAACCTATATCCCTCATTGGAAGTAAGATTTCCTGTAAAAGTTTGTACTTGTTTTGATTCAATGACTTAGAGTATACGTATACATGTTTAAATTTCAAGCCATTTTTCTCGGTAATCAGACTGATCATTGCGTTTGTCTTACCACAATTGGAGGGGCCACATATAATACCACGTATACTATTAGGAAGTAAATCACTATGTTTCGAAGTAATAGACTTTTCATGATTTTGAATTGAAGGTTTTTGTTTTTGAGCAACTACTTTCATCGTTAGTGGATAAAATAAAACTAAACGCATAATTCAACATTTTTTTTTATATACTAGGCTATATTATAATAACTATAAATTTTTCACTTCCCCAGTGAGTGGACTGTACTGCACAATAGC
The DNA here is from genome assembly GCA_036346205.1 of Vesta saturnalis. NCBI lineage: Eukaryota > Metazoa > Arthropoda > Insecta > Coleoptera > Lampyridae > Vesta > Vesta saturnalis. The sequence continues at coordinate 4,731,332 of JARFJB010002021.1, forward strand.
GTCATGGAGAATAAGACCATAGACAACAATTCCATTATCGGAAGGTGTTAAAGATTCAATTTCCAATTTGATGTTAACTGACTAAAACTGGTTATGGCTTGTTGCAAGAGCTTCAGTGTTCATAGACAGATGCATAGATTGCACCTTGTAGCGTTTACTGGGAATATCTATTAACCTTGACGTCAATACCGTTCTCATGGCTTATGCTTTGCTTGCAGGGGTCATACATTGCACTTTGTGGCGTTTACTAAGAATATGCATTAACTTAACCTTGCTGACATAATGCGAAATGCCTTCTCATGTCTAGATTATGCTGCATTCATTAGAGTTCGTCAACTTTGCTTGCTTAGGTCAGTTCATTCTACTAAGCACTTCTACTTGTTATCAATTTCGTTAACGTTAACAGATCTATGTGTATATAATGTTAAAGTTTTAATTGAATACTCATTAATTACTCACCATTAGTAATGGCTTCATCCAGCAAATAATCTAAACTTTCACTAAAAAGGCAGGCAAAACCTTGTATTTTGCATGATGCATCAAATAACACCGGAACCAGCACCCTTTCAAGAGACCATCCCCATCATCTCCATAAGGGATAGTGATGTAGAGGATGAATTTTTTAAGTATTTCAAGAGGTATGTATAATTTTAAGTAATAGTATAGTTTCCTTTTATTAATTAATTGAGAATTTTGTAGTAAAAATGAAGGTATTCATCTTTTCAGCGTAATACCAGCAACCACGGTTATAGTAACACCCCCACAACCACCTCCGTTGCGAAACCTACAATATGGAGGAAAAAAGTAGGCTCTTATAGAAGCGCACCTCACACAGCAGGATGATGAGGAGGATCCACCAACCCTTCAGGCCTTTAGGGAAAAAAGTTTTCGGTGGTTACGAAAACTTCACAATGACTGTATTAATAGTGAGGTGACGTGGATGGGGCCAGTGGAAAGACTGAATGAAGAAAAGGTGGAGGCTAATCAATATTTAGAGTGTGTGCGGCACAATATAGTAAAGAGTGCAAATATATTGCGTACGTTGGAAGGGATGGATGTGTGACGTAATTTTTTTTTATATTTTTATTGTTTCTCGTGAAATATTCCCATTATCCAAAAAAATTTACTACAGCTAAAAAAAAATGTGAGTGATAGTTCAATTTGCGCTAGAAAAGTGAAATAGCCAACGTTAAGGAAAAAATTGAAAACATCTGGAAGTCTGGCTTACTTATATAGTCATGTATAAATTTCTACATCAAAGTAAAGCAGTCCAGTCATTTTTTGCAAATTTTAGGTGCATGTTGCGTTACAAATTTATTTATAGTAAAATATCATGCATATAAAGAAAGTGTGAAAATATAGTACAGTTAAAAGTGAAAAAAGCTTGAGTTAAATAAAAGTCAAAACAGTTCCCAAAAGCACGTAAATCTGAAAACTTTACGCCATGTATTTATGCAATACAAATGACACAATTAGATTCATACACTTGCAAATACCGTTTCAAAATTATAATGCACATTGGTGACTAAGATAAATATAGAATGTTCGTATTCACACCTGCATAAAATACTTTCAAAGCCCCATCGAAAATTGTAAATTTAGAGTCCTAATTAAACAAATTAAAAAACAAGTCATGTTTCAAGTACTGTTTGTTGTTTTTATATTGAATTGGTTAATTTAAGGACCATTTCGATGCATTTATACATGAAATGGGTAAATTGCATGTATGTGTTCCTTCTGAGTTACGTAAATACAGAAAGTTGTGTTTTAAGTGCTCTTTGTTGTTTCAGAATGTAACTGGTTAATTTCAGAGTAATTTTTTCATATTTTGATAAACATATACATGAAATTAATAAATTGCCACTTATAAAACACAACTGCGTTGAAAGTAAATTTTTTTCTTCTGAGAATTAGGTGCAAATTTTAAATTTTCAGGAGCGCATCTTTTGTAGGACTTTATTAGATGAACAACATATTACAAATATTTCCGAAGTAAATAAAGGATTTTATTTTACATCAGTATTTATCTTAAAAATGTATTGATTTTGTACAGTTTTAAAATGTGAATATAAATTAATATATTGTTAGTTGCATAACATTTCAGGGTTAAAACTTTATTATTATTCTCTTCTTATCTGCTTAAAATACATTTCTATCGCCTACTAGGGGTAGCTTTTATATTGGGGGCAACTGACCTAATTTTATATATGTGTTAGACACGTTTAAAAGTCGACAGGGCGTGTTGGGTCTTTTTTAAATTTATTTTTGGCAAATTCTGGCCAGTTTTTGAGTAAAATTGATTTTTTTGTTTGAACAGGCTGGACTTAGAAGAATCTGCTTAAAAAATATTTCTATCGCCTACTAGGGGTAGTTTGTGCATTTTAAAATTAAAAGTTTTTCCTAACGTCACAATTTTTATTATTATATACATATACATATAAATACAATTACTCATTTAAACACTACAACATATTAATACCAAATATGTTCAAATGTTTTTTTTTATTTTCAAACTCGAAGCTGCCTCATTCTTCTATTTATTTCATACACCCCTAAATCTACTTTTAAATCTTTCATTTTTCGTATCAACACCTCCAACCTCTTCTTTCGCTCAACAATAGTTAATACTTGTTCTTTTTTTGAGTTTCTTATCTTGCATACTACCATTTTCGACATTTCTGCTAATACTTCGTGCACACCAAAGGAAGCCTTTTATTATAAATCCGTATCCTTCAAAACCGCTAACCTAGACAAAAATGTCTTCTTTCCATGAACTTATTATAGTTTTATGCTTCTAAGAAATTTCATACGATACCTCTACAGGTCAATAACCTTTGACCTTGACCACTCTATTTGTAGACTTCTAAGAATTGTAATATGATGATGACATTGCAATTTCTATTTTTATCTTTTGACCTTCACATAAAAATTTCCCGCCAAAACGTTTCACCGCAGAGTGACCTTGTAATACAATGATGATGATGACATTGCAATTTATATTTTTAGCGAACTCCAAAAATTTTAATTTTCCGCCAAAAATTTTACATTGAAGAGATCCAAAAGCTTACATTTCTCACTACCAGCGGGCGAGTGACCTTGAATTGGTCCAGAACCGGCCCTAATCACTACTATGAATACTTTCGATTTGACGAAAAAGCATTTGGAAACTATTATACGAAAGAAAAAAAGCGGCAAAGTAGTTTATAAAGACATGAGAACTCTTACAGCACTTGGAAAATTTACGCAGGATGATAGGAAACTTGTTAAATTGGGAAATAAAAGCGCAGGGTGAAAGAAGTCGGGCAGCAAAGTTGGAGTCGAAAAGCAAAATCAGCTTCTATGCTCATGAAAAGAGATATCGCATCGTCGCAAGTACCAGGAAGCATCGCGAGTGTGGATTTAGAACCAGTCATGTTGGTACCCACTCTGACATGTTCTACATGAGCCAACTTTCATGCTATAACTTAGGAATCAACTTTGGGAATAACAAGCATTCATACAGGTGCTGCTGGTATGAAGGAGTCGCAAGACGTGGAGGTAACTAAATTGCGTCTTGTTTATTACGCGTCCTGAATACCTGCATTACGGAAAAAAAGGAATGTTGTTGTGTGGAGCGATTACTGTTTTGTTCAAAATAAAAACAGAATGATTGTTTTTATTTATTTGTTTTTAGTGAGTTGTAGACTCTTTGACACTATTGAACATAGGTACCTTGTCAGTGGTCATAGCTTCCTTCAGTGTGACATGGATTTCGCGTTGATCGAGAAAAAAAGGCGCAAGTGCCCTCCGATGGTACCTGAGGATTTACACAATGTAATACTGTCAAGTACACACACACAGGTCGATTTGAAATAGTAGATATGCCACAAAAAAATATTTTGATGTGCAAGCGGCAGAAGACAAGATCCTAAATCTGAAACAAGTAAATATTAGCAAAGTTGTATGAATGAAAGTTGACTCGCAAAAATCTGGCTTTTTGTTTACTGATGAATCTTTTTCTGAAGCAGCACATTGGAAAGCAACCTCGATACTTAAGAAGATAACAAGAAAAGGCACCTAATATTAATGATTCCTTACCTAAAAGATCCTAAACACCAAGAATTTTATTCTAATTTAACCAAGTAATGTGTTGGCAGTCAATTCTTTTTATTACTATTTTTAAAATTTTTTTTCCTGTTTTTTGTGTCGCAGCTTATTTAGCCAAATAATATTTTAGTTTATTATTTGAAAATAAAGTGTTTTTTTTATTTTGGTATGAAAAGGTTTTTATTTTAAATACCCCTTTTTAATAATTTTGGCACTTAGCCCCTCAATTATAGACCAATTTCTACCTTGCCCATTTTTCCAAAATATTTAAAAAAGCAATAGGTAAACAAATATTCAATTACTTAGAATCGAATAATTTATTTTATAATAAACAATTTGGCTTTAGAAAACGGACAAGTACGGCAAATGCATCAATTAATTTTGCTAATATAGTTTTGACGGTTTTGAATCGAGTGAGTATACAATCACAATGTTAGTGGACTTATTGTGAACGTTTGATTGTGTATCACATAACACAAAAAGCTAGAAACAATTTATAGCTTTAACGAAAACAGCACCTCTTATTTGTCACACACATACCAATATGTCTCATTCAATGCGGTTGTATCGAAAAAATTGTCAGTAGAGGAGTTCCTCAAGGATCCATTTTAGGTCCGTTGTTGTTTACAATATACAGAAACGATTTTCCAAATTATATTAAGATGTATGCAGATTGTACATTGTATGAGGACGACACAACTCTTGTAGTTAAACATACTAAAAGTAAGTGTTTTCTCACCAGAAAAAGGTTGATAAGTTAGCAATGAACTGGTTCATACTAAATGAACTTAGTGTTAATCAAAATAAATCAGATAAGTTGATTTTTTCACTCAGATCACATTGCTTCCAAAATACTAAAATAAAATTTTTAGGTATAAATATGGATCGATCCTTAAGCTTCGTGAATCCCACAGAAGCAATAAGCAAAAAAATCTGTAAAAACACATACGTTTTACGAAGGCTATGCGATAATGTCTCTAAAAATGTTCTAATAAGCGCCTATTTTGCTTGAATTGGTTCGGTCTTAAGTTATGGTATTTTAGTATGGGGAAACTGTGCTACATCTAAAAAAGTATTTGGCCTACATAGGCGAGCAATTAGAATTTTGTATTGACTACAGTACAGGGACGACTGCAAAAAAGTTTTTAAAAATCTAAATTTCTTACGTTACAACCAATTTTTATATTACAATGTGACGTATATGTAAAAGATAACATTAAAAAGTTTAAACTGTAATCGGAGGTACACGACCACTTCACCAGAAACAGAAATAATATAAGAATCGATTATTGTAAATTACGTAAATCACAGAATAGTCCTAGGAACATATCCAAGAAAGTATTTAATCGATAGCCTCTTTAAGTAAGAGCCCTGAAGAGACAAACACTAAAGGAAAAATTAAAAATGTTCCTAGTAAATAAAGATTATTCAGTACATGACTTTCTTTGTGATGATCTGTCTAGTCTCAATTAATAGTCCACACGCGTACAAAATTTACTGTATTTATATTTATAGTTATTTGGTTATTTGGCTGTTTGTACCTTCTGACATATGTAAGTGCTTTGCCAATTAGCATGCATTAAATTATTTTTTTTTTTTTTTTTTTTTTTTTGGCAAGACTGCCATGGTCATCTGCCAACACTTCCCTTTCGATAGATAATTAATAGCTATTATAAATATCTTATTAGTTTTGATTCTTTCAGAAGTTGTGTCAACAACATGATATGTTCTTTGTCGTCTGTGAATATTTCTTCAAATGTGCTACTTAGTCCTAGTTTTTCACGAATCGGTCTGTAGATTGTGTATTCTACCCATATGTGCTCCATGCTTACGGTTGCTTTGCAGGTGTTGCATATGTGACGCTCTCTTCTATTTAACAAGTGGACATGGGTGAGATCACTGTGTCCAATGCGGGCTCGTGTTAGTGCCACTTCTAGTGGTTTCTCGAGATTGCATTCTGTTTTCCACGGTTTTATATTGTTTTTGATTTTGGATAACTGTGTGTTCGTGTTATCCCACTCTTGTTCCCACTTGCTTAGTACGTAATTCTTGATTTTTTGTTTTTGTTTTGCTATTTCTATTTTGGTTGGTGCTTCCGGTAGTAATTCCTCTGTAAACAATTCTTCTGTCATAGGAATTATTTATGTCTATTGCTCTAACTAGGGTGGGTCTGACTATTGTTGGTCTTTCTTTGTATTTCTCGTAGATGTCGCTATTTATGATTTCGTGATTGAGATGGTTTTGTAAACCGTGTACTTTAGAATAGTAACTGAGTAACAGCTGGTGGTATCTAACATGTAGCGGTGGTATTGAGGCATCTGCAAAAATAGATGTATGTGGACTAGTGCGAAATGCACCTGTTGTAAGCCTTATGCCGTATGCATGGACACTATTCAATGATCTAAGAGTTGAAGGCCGTGCTGACGAATAAATTATGCAACCATAATCGATAAGAGGTAGCACAAATACTTTGTATAGCATAAGCAGCGCTCTTCTAGATGAACCCCAGTTCTTGTTTGTCATGCATCGCATAACATTTAGTCGTTTCTTACAAGATTCTATATTGACTTAAGATGTGCTTTAAAATATAACTTCGCATCGAAAGTTACTCCTAATATATTCATATGTGGGACAATAGGTATAGGTGTCCCATTAATATGAAGCTTGGGATAGTCGTGTTCTGATCTTAATCGGCAGAAGTGTATTGCCTGAGTTTTATCTTTAGAGAAAGTGAAACCTCTTTTACTTCCAAATTCAGTAATTTTATTTATAGCTCTCTGCAGTTTTGTATCAACGCTCTCCGTTGTTCTCCCTTGGAAGAGTATTAGTAGGTCGTCTGCATATAAACACTTCTTGATAGGCTCTTCAATATTATTAAGTATCTGATTGATATCTATCAGGAAGAGATACACTTAGTACTGATCCCTGGGGAATACCGTTTTCTAGTGAGTGTGTTTCTGACAAAACGCTGCCTATTCTCACCTTAAATTTCCTGTTACTCAGAAAGCTAGTGATTAGTTTAGGTAAATTTCCCCGTATACCCCAGTCGTACAGTTGTTCTATTATATTGAATCGCCATATTGTGTCATCGGCCTTCTCTAAATCGAATGAGACTGCTACGCTATGCTCAACCTTTCTGAACCCCTCAATGATATAGTTTTCCACATATACCAGGTAATCAGTTGTGGAGTGTTGTTTCCTAAAGGCAGTTTGATGAGGTGAGATTAGTTGGTTTACTTCTAGGAGTGTCATTAGCCTAGTATTCACCATACTCTCAAACAGTTTACTGATGTTGCTACAAAGGGAGATAGGTCTATAGTTACTGGGGTTAGTCATGTCTTTGTTGGGTTTTAGTAGGGGGATAATGATTGTATTAAGCCAGTCTTGAGGGAATGTTGCTTTGGTGTAAATTTTGTTAAATATTTTCAGTAACTTTTCTTTTCCTGTTTGAGGAAGGTTTTGTAGCATGGAGTTGGTGATATCATCGGGTTCCGGTGATTTATCCTTTTTGTGTTTTACGGCTGTTTCCAGCTCTTCCATAGAGAATGGTTTATTGTAGTCCAGTACTACATTGCTGTCGAAATTCAGCTCTTTCTCGGATAAATTCTTGGTTTTTAAGAACGTTTCGCTATAGCAGAGCGAGCTGCTAATATTTTCAAAGAAGCTAGCGAACGCTTCTGCTTGTTCTTCGGGGCTGTAGATGTGTTGATCATTTACGACCAACATTTCGGATATAGCTGAAGGAGGTTTTCTAATCATTTGTTTGGCTTTAGTCCAAACCCCTGATGGGTGTGTTTTAGCATCTATGGACGAAATATATTTTTGCCAAGATGTTCTTTTGCTATTTAAGATAGTTTTCCGCATGATCGCTCTAGCTTTTTTATTATTGATCATGTTATCTTGTGTTGGAGATCTTTTGAAGGCATTAAACAATTTACGCTTGGTTTTTATTGCATCATTAACTTCTTCATTCCACCATGGAACACAAGTATTTCTGACTTTTCCAGGGCTACGTGGAATGCTCTTCTTGGCGGCGTAAAGGATTTTAGCTGTGAACTCTTGTACTTCTTCATCTATGCTATCTGATACTTTTTGATCTAGGTTTAGTTCTTGCCTGTATATTTCCCAGTTGGCTTTATTTGTTAACCATCTCCTTGGGATGCTGTAATTTCGTTTTTTAAATCCCGTAGATATGAGGATTGGACAGTGATCGCTGTTGTAGAAGTCATGATGGGCATTCCATGTCAAGTCCAAAGCGATACGAGGGTGAGCCAAGGTCAAATCTATTGCCGTAAAGTTGTTGGATTTTGCATTTAGGTGGGTAGGTTCCCCGGTGTTTAGTATAACGATGTCTCTCCTTTCGAAAAGCGCTTCAATAATTTTCCCTCGTTGATCTGTATGTGTTGATCCCCATATGGTAGAATGGGCATTGAAATCCCCTAACAGTAAGAATGGTTTTGGAAGTTGGTCTATTACCTTCAGTAGATCAGGTAAGTTCCAGTCGAATACTGGGAGGTAGATAGTGCCGATTGTAACAGTCAGTGGGGATTGTATTTGAGTTGCAATTAGTTGAAGTTTGGAGTTAACAGTGATATTACTGGATGGTACTCCGTTTCTAACGTATATTGCAACACCGCCACTAGCCCTTTGGTGGCTTATGTCGTTTTTATTATTACTATTATTATTATTATTATTATTATATTTTTGGGCTTAAACTTTATGAAAATCAGGAAAACCCTAGAACGAAGAATGCGAACAGTATGATTGCTATATTATAATTTGGTGCCCTTTTGTTACCTAAAATAAAATTTGTTGCTAGTACTTGTCATAAAAACTTTGGGCTAAAGCGTTATGGAAATCGTGAAAACGTTATAGCAAGGCATAATGTCAAGATGATTGATATACCATAATGTGGTGCTAATTTGGTGTTACTTTGTTACCCTGAAACGAAATTTGTTGATCGTATTTTTCGTTACATTTTTGGGCTAAAACTTCATGGAAATTACGAAAATCTAATAACAAAGCGTGATACTAGGAAGGTTGATACACCATAGTTTGGTGTTAAATTGGTGCTACCTTGTTATCCAAAATGGAATTTCTTGCTCGTATATTCCATACAATGTTTGGGCTAAAAAAAAACTTTGTGCTAATTTGGTGCTAGTTTGCCACCCTGCAATCAAATTAGCTAGTATTTTTCATAAAATTCTTGGGCTAAAGCGTTATGGAAACCACGAATACCTTATAAGGGGCATGGTTTCACGATAATTGATATAAGATGAGCGCCAATTTATGGTACATCAATCGTCCTGATAACATGCCTGGTTGTAAGGTTATCGCCCAAAGCTTTATGAAAAATATGAGCAACTCGTGTTAATTCAGGGTAACAAAGTAGCACCAAATTAGTACAAAATAATTATGTATCAATCATCCTGGCACATTTTCTTATAAGGTTTTCGTCATTTTTATAACGTTTTCACTCAAAAATTTTATGAAAAGCGAGATCAAGTAATTTCGCTTTAGGTAACTGTAGCACCGAATTATGGTATATCAATCATTCTGATATATGCTTAGTTATTAGGTTTTCGTGATTTCCAGAACGTTTTAGCCCAAAAATTTTATATAAGATACGAGCAACAAATTTTATTTTAGGCTAACAAAAAGCACAAAATTAGCACCAAATTATAATATATCAGTCATGCTTTTACCGTGCTTCGTTATAGGATTTTCCTGATTTTTATAAAGTTTAACGCCAAATTTTTTTGTGGTAACAAATTTGCATCAAATTAGCTCCAAATTATGATATAGGTTTCATACGATTGTGATGTAATGCCTGTGCTAGCTTTAGGTGCGTGGAAAGTTGTATCGCCTCAAACGCAACACAGTTTCATGACTTGCCTTCAATAGCGGAAATATTGGTCTAGACTGCTTTTGTTTACTGCACACATTATTTCGCTTTAGTATAACGATTTATTTGGTAAAAAGCGCAAATGGTTTATTTCTTGAGTGACATCCTGGAGTAAGGGTTTTAAACTCTGCTAATAAACCAATGACTGTCTAGAAAATTAAAAATAACACCACCAAAAGTAAACTACAATTAAGTTCAAATATGTTGGTAAATAATATTGAATTAAGTGATCCGAAAGAAATTGCTAATGCCTTTACAATTAAACTCTAAGTTTAAACATTTCACGGTTACAGTTGTTAAAAAGATTATTGATAAAACATTTTTTTTGTCACCTGTCACTGAGCTTGAGATTTATAAAATTATTATGACGCGCGAAATTTGGCGCCTCACGTTGGGCGCCAAATTTGTATGCAACTTGCCTATCCAATCACGTCACATAAAAAGGGAGGGGAAATAGTTAGCTCGACTAGCAAATAAGCCAAACGGTCTTGAGACCACAGAGCACTCGGATAGCGTGGGTGTTTTAAAGTGTGAATAACAATAAATAAGAAGGTTAGGTTAGTTACAAAACAATAACAAAATGGTAGACAGCCAGACAGGGAGAACAGACAAGAAGTTATTATTCCTTGAGTGACCCTGTAAAGCTTGAAACAGGGAGCAACGGGAATAGTAATTAATAACAACAGTTCCCTCAACAAGCGTAAATTTATTTCTAAATTCCCAATAAGGACTGCTATATGCAGAAGTTTAATATAGGTACAAATATAAATAATAATGAGTAACACAAGGTATACGATTTCTTATAGTGCATGCGTATCAAAACATGCAATTTTCCCCATAACACTACCAAATATAGATTTATGCTAATATCACAATAAGAACACCGAAAAACAGCGAAACTGCGTAATGTAGCGTAGGTATGAATATTGACACTGGCAGGGGCAGGTTGCGATAAATTCACCTTTAAATTATATAAAATTATTAATAATACGTAATGCCCTTCTCTGGGACGCTGAAAAATCTTTTATACGTAATACCTGAAAAGGAAAATTTATATACATAAGCAACCGTAATAGTTGGCGTTAGAAAGGTAACAATTCAAGTTGTCTTTCGTTTCACAACATATAAGCACAATTCCCCCCTTTAACAATGACAAATTCAAGTAGATACATAAATAATCGGAGAAGCTTGTCACTTGTCATCATTCTTGAAAAAGGAAACAAAGATATGTTTCTGAAACGCAGAAATAAATATTGTACGATATAAATACGAGAAAATCAAGGAAATGAATATTTCCAGAAATATATATATATATATATATATATATATATATATATATATATATATATATATATATATATATATATATATATATATATATGTACACTTAATGGTGAGTACTTAGATTATCACGTACTAGACACACTTTTTATATTTTTTTTAATAATTTTTGAGGAAAGCAATACATTTTCAGACAGAAATAGAAAAACTACATGTTCTTTTAAGGCATCTAAGAAGTCTGTTGATTTATATAAAGACAATCTCGAATCTAGTACAGCTTCTTCACCAGTGTTAGTATGCTCTGTTGATTGCATTATGAATTTTGATCATAATGTTCCAGGATGTAGCAAAGGTATGTTTTAAATAAACATGTAATAAGTGGGATTTTATAAGTACAAGATGATCCACCATAAATTTCCCCCCTTTAACTTTTTTTATTTATGAACAGTTTTGAACACTAAATACATATTCTTGACAGGTAACATTTAAATGAGTTATTGTCAAATAAATTTAATAGTGGTTTGACATATCTGCAGAAGGCAAATTGTTTCAATAAACGTATAACCATAGCCTACTTGAATTTTATATATTGTTGAGCATAGATATTTAATCGGAGTAAGACATTTGGGCACAGTCGATTGAGCGCGAAGACACTTGGACGCAGGGCCATTTGGTTGCGAGACATTTGGGCACAAGGACATGTAGGTTATGGGTAATACTTCGTATCTAATATACTGTGTTTCTTAGGAATTCACAATTATTTCATTTTTAAAGCTTATACACAAAAAATGCACTCATTAAGAAAGTAGTAAATAATTTAGAACTGTCACTTTTTCAAAGACTACCTATTTTGTTTTTTTAAATATACTTTGATGAGATTATTGTTGAAATAATGTTAATCTAGAAATTGCCTACCTTCATTGCATATTGTTTTGGTTTATGCTATGTTTTAATTGTTTATTGTATAAAAATGATTGTGTTACACTATTATCGAAGATTAAATAATTTTTAGTCATCACAATCTTCTTTTTTGGCTCACCCTGTATACATACATTAGTAGATGAATTTTATTACAAATAGTTTTAATACTAGATAGACTATATCGTTTACCTTATTATGTAAAATATACAATTATTTATTTATTACTCCTTCATATACATGGTGTTCATTTCATAGCGATTTCGATGTAAAAATAGTAATAACTCCTAAAATACTCCGTATGGTTATGTGCAACCTCATTTTGTAAGGACAGGGATTATAAAAGAAATCTAAATATGAGAAAGTATACAGAGTGTCCCATTAAAAAAATTGTATGTTTATGTTGCCCTGTAGAGGTACGCATATTTTTCAAATAACGAGCATATCGTTGCCTACAATTTTTGTAAATCACTTTTCTTTATGTACTCTATCATAGAGGAGTAATCGACCAATCCCACACGAAATACTCACCCTGTATGTATATACAGGGTGCGATATTGGTGCGTCGAAGTACGATATATCTGTTATTAAAGGGGATATCAAAAAAAGTTATTTACAAAAATTATACGCCACGTCAAACTTCACATTATAAAATTATTTTCGTATTTACAGGGTGTTACATATTACCAGGGTGAACTAAACATACTTCCAATATAGAGTTTCATTACATTATACAGGGTATTTCAAAAGTTATGGTCAATTCTACACGAAAATCATTCTCATTTCAACATCCTGCATACCCTAGACAGAACAACCTAACAAAATTTTTTTCCATGCATAACTTTTTGACATTGGTACTGTGTTACGAGAAAGTGCTATTTCTTTATTATTGCACCAATTGAATATAGAGCGAGACAAAACACATGATTTTTTCAAATGAATCACCCTGTATTTTATTTTCAAAAGTGAAGATACACATTATGTTCTTTCATTTTTATTAAGCACTACCTATTGCTAAAATCGTTAATTACTGAGATATTTTCGGGGATAATATAACTAGTGTTATGATTATCATCGGTGATAGGTCGAGTTAAAGCCGACGAAAATTGAACGTTCAATTCTACAAGTTTTAACGAGTGGTATCATCGATTATTAACCATAACACGTATAATATTTGGTAAGAGAATATAGTGAACGTTAATAGAAAATATATTTTTTAAAGTTTACAGTTTGAAACGATCTGTCACTTTGATAGTAAATATTACAGTTACAAGATAATTAATACAATTATTTATTTCTTTGAAACTTTTTGTCGCTTTGACAGTAAACTATTTTATTCATTAAAATCATGTGATAGTCAATATGGGGTGATGAAATTATCACCGATTTGATAGCCTATTCTGCGATTTTGTTTTTGTATTTTAACCAATAAAAGTAATGGAAAATGTACCATGTGCCATGTGAATTACATACTCAGTTTAATAAAAGAATTCAGAAATAATTAGAAGCTTGGCATTTAACAAACTCTTTGAGTTTGTGCAGTGTTTATTAATTTATAAACACTTAAATACTCTTTGAAATGAACTTTTCTGTTGAGGAATTGAAGGTAATGATATGGGCACTGGGAGAATGTATGAAAAATTGTTTATTAGCACAAAGAATTTCCAAAGAGAGATACCCTGCACGAAGACAACCCTAGAAAATAACGTTAGAAAGGTTAGTAGATCGTTTTAATCGTACGGGTTCATTAGTTTATCAAAAAAAGGAAAGGTCAAAACCTGTACTTAACGAGGAAAATGAATTTAACGTGATGGTTGAAGTTACGCATAATCCACATATAGTACACGTGAAATCTCGCGTCAGCATCATATTAGTGACAGGTCCGTTCGAAGAATACTGTATAAAAATAAGTTGCATCCATACCATGCCCAGTTGCAACAAGAGTTACTTGAAGATGACTATCCCAGAAGGGTTGCTTCTTGTGAATGGACTCAACAACAAATCCGCAACCAGACGGATTTCTTTGATGTTGTCCTCTTTGGAGACGAAGTCACGTTTCATAAAAATAGAACAGTAAATAGACACAATTTCCATTATTATTCGACAAGTAATCCCCATTTTATAGCAAATCATGGTCAAACTAGGTGGTCTCTGAGTGTTTGTGGTGGTATAGTTGCTGATCACGTAATTGGACCACATTTTTTCGATGGAATAATGAATGGTCGGGTTGATTTGGACTTTTTAGAAAATCATTTACCATTACTGTTGGCAAAAGTTCCTCTTAACATTCGTCAAATAATGTAGCTGTTACACGATGGAGCTCCAGTAGATCACACTAGATTAATTCATAATAATCTTTACACCCATTTTCCTGGAAGATGGGTGGATAGAGGATGACCCATTGCATCGTAAGTTCGTTCACCAGCGTTAAGTAAAATTGACTTCTTCACGTGGGGTTATGTGAAAATCCGTGTGTATCAATTACCTCCAACTACAAAAGATGATATGAAGAATAGAATACGAGAAGCATTTCAATTTAAGGAAAGAAATAAATTGACGTAGTTTGAAGGAATTGTCACTTAATTACTATTCCTATTACTCCCTGTTTCAAGCCATACAGGCTCTCTCCCTCTTCAAGAAAATAAGAGCCTCCTTTTCCTTCATTCTTTAAAGCTTGTGGCCTCTATTTCGGTTCCTTGGGTACAATGTCATGATTAATGACAGTTTCGCGCAAGGTTTTCCAAGAACACACAAAACATATCAAAGTACAGTAACTATGATTACTTAAATTCACTACAAGCGTGAACTAATCCAACCGATCGGGAAGCACTAACATAAACACATTCCCAGCTCTATGTAGACGACGTCAGTAAAAAGCGACGAACATTCGCGGGGAAAAATGAATAAAACTGTACTCCACATGCAGTGAAAGGTTAACTTTTCAATGGCTTTTGAGATACCACCGGTCGCGTTAATAGGTATGCACGCGCAGTAAACTAACCCAAACGCTCTCTCCTACAGACTAACTAAAAGAAACAAAAACAGAAACCCTTTACCCCTCCCCAAATATCATGTCATGTTTTACTATTACTGATAAAAATATTCTATACCCACTGCAAAATGGACGCTTCTCACGAAAAAAAACTCGCACGCACGCACGCGCGCGCACATCTTGCGTCGACCAAAAATCCGGTACCTTGAATTGAAATATAAAACGTCCTGTTTTTTTAATAACAAACCCCATTATCTCAAATAAATCTTGCATACCTTTCTCAATAACGACTTTGTCCGTATATGAACTGGTAGAATACAAAGTATTCAGAACCACACAATGAGGTGCGAGATTTATGACACCAGCACGATAACACTATAAATTCAAGCCAAAAGACCTAAAAGTGATGTTTCTTAAATTCTTTACAACAATAAATCAATTTAATTCTCAAAACCCATCGATTTCTTATTAACGAAGTTCGATAACAATATATTAAATTAGAATACGCAGAAAGCTAACATTTATTTAAAATTCTACATGTGATATGCAACCACTCGTGACAAGGACTTCACCTCATACGTGGTGTCAGTTTCTTAACCACTGAACGCGCAGAAAGTTATTACTTGTTCACTATAAACTTCAATATGGATTGAGCAGTACGTGAAATGAAATAAAATAATTCTAATTTCAACAAAAATATATTTTGTTATTCCAAAAAACGACCGCCACTTGTACACAAAAAATTTGATTTAAAGACAATTTAACAATATTTAATTTTTAATGATCTGGTTATTCTTTACTAAAATTTAATTATAAGGTTGGCTTTATGCGTTTCTCAATCATCGTATTAATAGCAGGTGTGTGTTTATGTCTTAATTTTTCAACTTTGACAAAATTGTTTACATCTTTAACAATTTTAATAGATATTACTACTGACAAAGATAACTGTGAGTGTTATCGATACGTTTAGATTATATAATTTGAAATAAACCATTATAAAACCCAAAAAAGATAGTATTTTGTTATGTGTGATAATGATGAAAGCTTACATTTTCATAGTGTTGATATGTTGTTAACTGTTAAAATAAGTTGCCGTTATTTTCTAGATACAGGTAAGCTCTTTTACTGAAGAATTTAAAACACGGTCTAGAATTTCTTATGAAATTGTATTAACTGTTACCAAAACCTATACCAACAACTGCTCTGCATTTTCAAAGCTCCCATCATACACTTGGTTTTCCAGGTAACCCCACAGAACAAAATCCAATAAACTTAAAGCCAAGCTACTTCACTGTAAGTCCCAATTTATTTTCCTGTAAACCACAATGGCAGATAGTCCTGTACATTTATTGAGTTATGTGCGGGGTCTCCATCTTGTTGAAATCAACAGTTGTTGACAAGTGCTAGAGGCAACTCGATATCGTTCGGTATTTAAATTGTTGTGGTAAGTAAAAGGTCTTATTATTCTTCGCCCCCAAATGCCCCTTCACATATTAAACCCCAAATCTATGTTGGTGTCTTAATTCTTTTTTTTTGAATAAGGATTTGTTTTGCCCAATAAGGTTTGTTACGTCTATTGAAAATTCCATCGTTGGTTATCATGCTTTCATCATACCAAATTATTTTAAAAGGAAAATTCAGAACTTCGTCACATTTTCTAGTATACCATTCGCAAAAGCCTACCCGCCACTCCTGATCAGCTGGTCTAAAACATTATTCTTATTAAAAATGAATTGTGTTGTAGAATTAGCTCTACCACTACGATGTCCAATTTGTCTTGCCTATATTTTAGGGTTTTCAACAGCGGCTTGTAAAACGGGACAGAACAAGTTTTGTAAATTAACCAAATTCTTTTCAATTAGATTCCAAACGTCTAAAAATGGATTTTCCAGGTTGCTTTCGTTCAGGATATTTTACCAAATACGTCAGCTTGGTAACTAAACAATTTCTGTGGGACAAGATGTAGCATATCAACACAACGAACTTTTCTTCGTTTGTAAAATTTCGTCTTTCCATAGATACACTTATTGATTAATTATAATTATAAATTAACTAACAAAGCCAAAAAAACAGCCCACGAAGTAATGGTAAAAAAAAACAACTTAAAATACGTGCAATTCGAATAACACCCATTGCACGGTCAGCTCGTTCATCAGCGTTAAGTAAAATTTACTTCTTCAAGTGGGGTTATGTGAAAAGCCGTGTGTATCAAATACCACCAACCACACAAGATGATATGAAGAATAGAATACGAGAAGCATTTCAGAGTATTAATGAAGAAGTGTTAAATGTCAGTCAAGAATTTGAAGATCGACTGCAATGCGGTATAGATGTATTCGGTGGACATTTTGAACATTTAGTATGAAATTAATTAATTTTATAAGAATTTTGTCTTAATAACCGATGTTTTTTGAATCTTTCATAATAATTTGTCACACCCTTATTTGTTTCCCGCGAACAGTATAACTTTACTTAATTTATGTGGCATAATTTAATTTTTTAAGAAGAATTACACTACACTAATATATCAGTGGTCGTTAAAGCTATGTGAACAATGACGTTATTACATTATGTATATATATATATATATATATATATATATATATATATATATATATATATATATATATATACGGTGATCAAATTCAAGTGTGCAATATTGCTAACTTTTTTTAATATTGAAGCTACGAGGTCGGTTAAACTAGAGAAGTAGTTTTAGTCAGGTTGCTTTGGTATATGCAAATCCTTGCGATATTGCAGGCTCACATTCCATTCATATAAGTAATTTGATCGTAATCTCATTATATTCATAATTAACATCAGTTCTACATACATAAAGACAAAATTTACATCGATTGGGGCTTCAACCTTGATGGCGCAGTTGGTTAGCGCGCTACTCTAGCAAGGTACAGATCCTAGGTTCAAATCCTACTCGAGGTAAACTTTTTATTTATGTATTTAATAAAATTAATAATTATTTTTAATTAAATATTTACCTTTGAACTTATTCGTTCATAACAAAAACTTATACTAATTTATCATTAGTCAAGTTGCTTTGGTATGTGCGAATCCTTGCGATATTTCAGGCTTACATTCCATTAATATATATGTTAATATATTTACATCAGTTCTACATACATAAAGACAAATTTACAGCGATTGGGGCTTCAACCTTGATGGCGCAGTTGGTTAGCGCGGTACTCTAGCAAAGTACAGGTCGTAGGTTAAAATCCTACTCGAGGTAAACTTTTTACTTATATATTTAATAAAATTAATAATAATTTTTAACTAAATATTTACCTTTGAACTTATTCGTTCATAACAAAAACTTATAGTAGAGAAGTAGTAGTATTCCTTCAGTTAATTAACGTGGTAACAGAAAAACGAATGAACATCGCGTTTCCGAGTTATTTTCTTAAATGGGGCACCCTGTATATTTATACTCTGGTCGATTGCCAACGCTTTTCTTAACATAAAACTTTATTATGAATCTCAGCCTAAAACAAAAAATAAAGGAGATATGAGCCTATTTAACTTACCTTGGCGGGCATAAAGTTTAAAATAAATTAAAAAGGAAACCAATCAATTGATTTAGTTTTTGCTAAAATTATTAAAAATGCTTAAATTAAATGTTCAAATACATCTTCTCCTTGCTCAATACATTGTTTGGTGCACTTAAGTACACTTCTTGTAGACTTTAAAACCGTACGTTCATCTATGCTACGTATGATGTTAGTTACCGCTATCTGTAGTTCTTCGACATTATTGTAATGATTTTGGTAGACTTCATTTTTTTTTAATTTCCAGAAATAAATATCCATTGGTGTAATGTCTGAAGAACGTGGACGCCCACGAACTGGTTCCCTGGTAGCAATAGTGCGATCATGAAAAAGTCCACTTATCAGATTATTGACGTTTTAGTCATTGTGTGGAGAAGCACCATCTCGCTGAAAAAACACTCTCTGACGATCAGATAAATTAAGGTCATCCAAACACTCTTCTAAAATGATTCGGAGAAAATTTGAGTAGCGATCGCTTGGTAAAGTGTATTCGTAGAATACTGGTCCGACGATTTTAGAGCCAAACAGAGCACACCATACATTTAAACTAAAGCGTCTCTGTAGATTACACGTAACATTTCGTATTAGATTTTCATTAATCCAGTAATGATGATTTTTTCTATTATACATGCCTCTATTGCTCAAATTAGATCCATCGCTCCAGAATCAGGGTTTGCGTTTTTTGTGTTTACAAACCATTAACAAAATATAATTCTTCTGTCTTGGTCGTCTGGTAAAAGACTGAATAGGTCTGTATTTATACCGCACGTATTTATGTATTTTCATAATATTCCATACAGTTCCGAAACATAATCCACAACCTCTCATGCAATCTCATGTCGAATTTTCGCGATTTACTTCAAAATAAGCTGTCACATTTATTTCCGTTTCTTAATTCATCACAGATCTTTTTTTTTTAACATACCTTTAGCAAAAACATTTAAAACATCCAAATTTTCTGCATACTTTCAGAAAATAACTTCGATCTGGAGCTATTCTCTCTGGAAACGGCATTATATCGTTTAAAAACACGGTCAGTGTTTTTTTGACATACTATGTATACTTCAAGCATATCACAATTTTCTAAATGCGTAAAAGGCATTATAACAATTTGTATCAGCTAACAACGAAATGAATTGTTTCACAAAAATAATTTATAAATGTAAAGATGGTAAGGTTCACTGGTTTTGTGGTTTCGCATAGCATCCCTTGATGATTTAGGAATAAAAATAGCTAAACACAATTAACGGGTGTACTTTGGTACTAGTGTTTCGTTTTTATTTAAATTGTGTGGTATCCTATAAGCGAAAAGTGAAATAGGCTCATATCTCCTTTGTTTTTGGTTTCAGGCTGAAATTCATAGTAACCTTTCATGTTAAGAAAAATGTTGGCGATCGAATAGTGTATAAATATACAGGGTGTCCCATTTAAGAAAACTACAGTTTGATTGTTTTTCTGTTACCGCCACGTCAACCAGGGTTGTTGGCCTTTTTACACGTTTAATTTTTATAAAAAGTTTTCTTTTAGGCAATACGATAAATTTGTGAGAGAATTCGTAAAGTTATTTTACTAAAAGCAAAATTAATAAAGAGTTAGTACATCATACATTTCAATAAAATTAACACATACTTTGCTAAGCTAGCTAACGATGTGATAAAATTATAACCTTAACTTAAGCCAAAGTATAACAACAATTATTAAAAGGCGTCAAATTGTAACATTAATAGCGGCTCCAAGTGTATAAACATTAAAACTGGGCCAACTTATAACATTAAATAAAAAAGCGATGATGTAATATACCATTCGTAATTGATCAAATAATTTAATTAACATAAAAAATTACCTTTTAATAATCGCTACTGCGGTCGGCTCATCGGTAGATGAATATAAGGGTGGGTTCTAATTTAGAGTTTAATTAACCTACCTGAAATGCTAGTTGCTTCTTTTCTGCTTGAATATTTTCACTTAATTCCAAAAATGTTATCAAAAAAATTATGAAAAAAATAATAAATTCTCGAGCGCCATGTTGTCTTTCTTTTTTTTTATATATCTATCTAGGAACAACAAAACCTAGTTAGTGAATACTATAAACAAATTAACACAAATGAAAATAAAATAACAAGTTATACATAAGTTTATTTAATATATGTTTGAAAACGAGAAAAAATTCAGAAGTCAAACTATACTAAATTATAAAAAAACTTTACCTTTTAATGGATCTGTACATACACTGTGACAGGTACTATGAAGCAGAATGGTTCATATGGTGAGGTCAAGGTCTTGCTTAGTTATCCTTAAAATATGGAATTTCCTTGAAGTTTAATTCGCCAAATTTATTTGTAAAAGTATGTAGAACTTGCGTTGTAAAGGTAACTCAAGTAAAAATTGCCATTTAAAATAATAGTACAGTAAAATATTGACTTATACGTGCCATTAAAGATTATTAAGTATACAAATTAAGTGATTAAAAAGGTGCGTACTTAAAAAGTAAGTACTTAACAAAATAAAAGTACTTAAAAACAAAATAAAAGTAGAAGGTGCCTAAAAAAAAGCAAGGCTTTAGTTTTAAATATAATGAGAAAAAAAAATAACTTACCACCAAAATTCTGATGGCACCAAAATATAAAAAATTAAGTAAAAATCATGCTTATTGCTGTTAACAGTCATCATTAAGTGAATTAAAAAAGCTTTCAGAATAACTCAAGTGTATTCCCCTTAAAAATCTTCACGCTTGCGCGGATACAATAATATAAATCCAATTTTTTTAAGAAAGGGAACTAAAACTATTTATGTAATATTACACCCAAAATATATGTTCTAGGAAATGCAATTTAAGTTGCCTTTCTCAATTCTACATGTAAATAATTAAAAACTTCTCTAATTTTACGCCAAATAAATTAATGATCTTAGATTAACGTATTTTTTAATACAACCACAAAAAAAGGTTGTTACAAAATGTTTCTAATTGGCCCATACCTCGAAACCATTAAATAAAATGGTTATTAATGCAGTCAGAACATGCGAAGAACACAACTAACAGTTTAGCTTATTATTTGAAGTGCTTTTACAACAAGCTTTTTTGCAAATGGACCCAACGAAAACAATTGTAATTAATGAGTTCTTTTAATTAAGTAGATACTGAGGAAACTTTGCAATTAATTCTGCAAAAGAAATAGCATTTGGGGGAATTGATTGAGCAGTTACAGTGTTAGTTATCCACAATAAAAGTTCTGGAGTTGCCTATATCATCTATATTTACAGGTTGTAGCAATGATACTAAAATTAGAAAGACAGTAACCATATTATTTATTAGTAAAGACCAGAACCATCTTGAAATTAGCTATAGTCCACTTAGCCGAGAAGAATTAGTGCTTATTGACACAGATAGACGTTATTGGTTTGTGCAAGGTTTATTAACCTGAGCATCGTTTATTGGTCTCCTCAAGGTTCAACAGAGTAGTAAATAAACACATGTGGATGAAGAGGAACAAATTCTGATATAGTTTTCTATGAAAATTAGAGACAAGCAATGTGTTTTGCCTAACAAACTGATCAAAACTTTATTGTTTTATTTTTTAATAACGAGAGCTAGATTGTCATTACAGTTATTGTTAATGGCTATACCCGGTAATGTGCCAACATAGGACATATAGAAAACCCCACGTAAATTCAATGGAGGTCAAATAGTGGCTCTCGTGCTAATTTTAGAAAAGAGTTGTATTAAAAATTTTAAAGGGGACTGATATGACAAGACCTTTTATAAATTTTGAAATATTTGTATTAAACCGTTTTCAAGTAATTTAAAATAGAGTTTTACAAAGCTCTTAGGTAAACTTAAATACGGTTCTGATGATGTCATTGGCTGTCAGTAAAATTTTGACAAATGATAATAGTTAGGCTTATATGAAAACGCCTAAATTTTTATTTAAATTCTCCTGATTTATCGGCAAAGAAAGAAAATCAAAATGTGTATAAATAATGCCGAGTTTATGACAATAAATTAGTTTGTTATGAAGAAAAGTATTAACGTAATGTTTATGTTAATCAGGTTTTCAGAAAACAAAACCTTATTTTTACTTTAATCAATATAATAAGTAACAAATAAGGCAAAACATTCTAAAAATGGCAAATTATTAGAAAAACATGGTTGTAGTATTAACTACTAAAGAGTGGCAAAAAAACAACAGATGTTGCTGAACGGTTAAGAAGCAGCTAAAATAAACCCTCATTAACAGCCAAACAATATCCCAAATGAAGATAAAACTCACAACGTATATATTCCGACTGAGAAACTTTAGCACTAATTGGGTTTTTGAAAAAATTTTTTTTTCAATAACCCAATTGCCGATATAGAATTTTGAAGAGATCAAGTGAGCTGGCTGGATAGTTAATTAGATAGTTTGGCACAGTTACGTTCCCATGAAAAGCACGATAAAATATTCCCTAACGACTCTAGAATTCTTCGCCCTAAAAGGATTCTTGATGTCTTTGAATATGTAGTAATAGTAATTTCATCTTTTTAATGTTTGCAAGGCACTGATGTTATGGATTTCCAAGACGTCTTCCACCGTTCTAGTACTTATTCGTAAAGTAATATGTTCTATTACCATCAAGCCACGCTAGCGTCGTGTAGTGAGAATATAATAAACAGGTTGGATACTAACTCAGGGAAGGTGGAAGGGGGGTGGTAGTAAAACGTAAAACAGCTAAAATTTTTCTGCAAACTGCTTACACTTACAGTAAAGCAAAGCTCAAAATCTGCGATAAACTTCCGTATGGCGCTATCACGATCTAAATTTTTAATTACTCTTTGAAATCCAAATAAGCTAACCATCCTAAGTGAACTATTGGTTTCGTCCTAATATTTATAATTACCAATGAAGATTACGAATTTAACTTTAAAAGAGTACGTGAATGTTCGTTTAGATAATTTCATTAATCTTATGTCGGTTCAAAATGATAAACACGTAAACGTTAAATAAAGTTTGAAAACAACAAAGTTCAATTAAAAATTATAAACGAAACATCCAACACTTGCAGAGATTTTGAAACATCTATTTCAGTATAAAAATATTGAATACACCCAATACACTTGATAAACTTCCGCAATATCAAAATTAGTAAGCATGGGTTGTCCATAAACGTGGATTAAATAATTCTTAATAAACTACTTATCTTTTTTGGGTTTTTTAATGGTGTATTTGAATTATAAAATCTAAACGTTTCGATAACACTTACAGTTATCTTCGTCAGTAGTAATATCTGATAAAATTGTTAAAGATGTTTTAAACAATTTTGTCAAAGTTGAAAAATTAAAAATAATTCTTAATTGACAAAACGCGAATCTACGTTACATAATATCCTTTCTTTCAAATCATTAGTTCGTGCTTCACTAAAATATACGTCGCTTTGCATTGTACCAGTAACCCAGTAATTTTTAAGCACTTAATTCGAAACTTTCATTTCTTACAAAAGAGGAAACGAACATATAATTGATTATTACATTCAGCAAACTTGTACTTATAAAGCGGTAACGTTATGCTTTACATAAATAAACCATCAAAATTTTGACAATATACGCTTGTCTCTCATACTAAGAGATCCCAAAACGGAATTTGCATTAATTGCGCTCTGTAATCGTAACTCCTATCAACACTACATAATTCCGCTTCGTCAAGTACACATTTTAATTTAGTGCAGGACCTTGACACAAATACGTAAAATATCTATAAACTGAAAATGTATTGTAAAATGAATAACTAAAGTTGCTGTACTCTCGTACATTAACCAATATGATTACATAAAAGGAATACCAAAATTAATTTCCTGGCATGTAAAACTAAATGTCGATAATATGTTGGTGTTCAACCCCTGTTATAGGGTTCAACGTTCAGTTATAAACAGAGCAACCAAACGCAATTCCTTATAGTCTAATTTTCACATTAATCGACGACATCCCAAAAGGAAAAAATGGCCGCACTAACCGTCGTTTCAATGATCCATCCGCGACAGGAGTGAGCGAATGCGCTATGTACAACTAGCTTATGAACGAAGCTGTTCTACCGCCATAAGGTACTAGAGGATCACCTCATTTGTCTTTATTCACTTGCTGTTCTGATACTTAGATTTAAGTTATCACTCCTAATTTGCCCCGTGACCACTTTTCGCCAACAGGCTTAATAAATACTTCTTCACGTTTTATATTTACACCTGTGTTATTTTTTATATTTACTCTCCCCAAAGGGGTTAAAAGTTTAACTGGCTTATTTCATTACTCAACCGGTTAATCCTTATTTACACATTAAAAATTCTTTTGTTTATTTACACATTACACACATTGCTATCGTAAAGTTTTATTAATCATGTTAAACCACTATTTTTTTAAAATAAAATTAGAAAAAGCCTCGAAATATGAAAACGTATTCCACCATTCAAGTATTAGAATTAGAAACAAATATCATTACATAAATAACAAATAGCGCCTGTAATTGAAACGCTTTAACTGCCGTACTTAATTTTGTGCTAAATCCACGTTTGCAATAAGCAAAAAATTCTTAAAATGCGAGCCTACTTAGTAAATATTATACCCCCCACGGATAAGCACCCTATTAAATGCTGACCGCACACTCCCTTAATACCGAGTCCGCTGTTTGTTATGTAGGTACTGTCTTATCATTTTGCGTTGTATGTGATTTATTTAAGATCAACCACTCTTATGGGATCTAACGCGATAATACACCAAATAGGCTATAACAGTACAAAAATAAGCGTCACCCAGTGTCCTTTCACCACTCCTGTAACTTTCATTTTGTTTTCTGATCTAGATTCTATCACTATCTACAGACACTTCTTTTTACACAAAATCGTACAATTCAAAGTTTTCTATTTTTTTTTATAAATTACCGTAATAAAGTCAATATTCTCAATAAACTAGATACATCACAACAATTCTCTCCAGATCTGACGATATGTTTCAATAATACAAGGTATCAATACACCTTGTTCAGAACGGTATTAAATATACATAAATACGAGAAAAGGTTCTAAAACAAAATTTTAAAACACATTGCAGCACAACCGCGACTCCGGTTAGATATAGATTAGGATGCTTCTAAAGAGCACTAGGCCAAAGTAGATGTCTCCTACTTTATTTAATGAACTTGGAGTTCTTCTATAAAATGGCAAACGATAAACAAGTTTGTTAGAATTGTAAGTATAATCAATAACCAGTAAAAGCGAACTGCTAATATTTATAGCACCGTAACCGTATAGTCCTAACAAAATTGACGGAATAAGTCTTGAACACTTAACCATAATACTGTTGGTACGTCGGATGCCCAAAAATAATAATTCATAAGCCACACCTACTAATACTTAAAGCACTTAGATTCCTTAAATGACAACTTCGCACATAGAAACAGCTATTAAACGACAAGAGGAAACACGTAACAGTCAATGCAGCAAAGGTTCAAGAATATAAGATAACACTAAAGTAAACTGAGCGCAATTTACCCTTCAATACGTTGCTATACAGGTATTGGGATCGCAGAAATTCATTACGACTTTATAACCAATGTTGTCAGCACAATCTCTTCCACTCTGTCTGCCTTTAAAGATACAAACAATCGGATTGCAAATTTAATAAACGAAGAATGTAGTTATCAGAGATTTACCTATATGCAGTATTCCTTCCAATGACCATTCGTTCCGTGCATCATCCAGCCAGAAAACCTTCATCCCATACTTAATGGGATAAGCGATAAGATACAACAGTAATATTCTCAAATGGCTGGAAGCAGGTATGGAGGTTCGTGTAGGGCATAAGCCATAGTTCATTAATGTTGGCCATACTGTTAGCCAAACGAGCAACGTGGCTTTGAAAATTCTCAAATCGCAAGGAATTGCCTTAGATTTAACCCGATTGAAACTGGAGCGATACAAAGGAGTAGCAGTCTATTCCCATAAGTCACATATTTCCTCGTCGGAAAACTATAAACGCTAGCACAGATGAGTATCCCAAGGTACGCACGAAATTCCTCCCTGGTCTTGGGCACCGATGTTTCGATCTTAGTTAAATTCGTGTCGTTGAATTCTGTGGTGATCTCTCACCTTTCTATTGGTTTCACGAATTAAGAGATCGATTATCGCGTTCGGAAAGATGCTGTTCAGTGTATGTAACCAGGTGCTCAGTGCCGTTGTACGAAGTGGCCCAACCGAGAGCTCACTGTTGAATTCGTGTACGCAATAAAATTGTGATAAATGGTTATACCTTTGGCGCATGATGTTGCTGCCAGCAGTTCGTGATAATGGAGGGAGTGACTTTTGCGAATCAGTTCCATGGCGAGATTTGAAAAAGAGAGCTTCATGAACAGTATAATCTTTATCTGTGATTTCATAATCCGAATCCTCTACTGGCTGGATTTTTGTATCAGCATTTGTATCGACGATCGGTAAAACATCTTCCACATCAGATTACTCTCCGTTTGGTACATGCCCATCATTATCGGTCGGATCATCACCTCTATACGGATCCATATTCTTTTCCCCGTCATCTCCTATCAACGCAACCAGTTGTCAAATTTGAAATTGAAATTGAAAATTACTGTTAGAAATATGAACAAATTTAATCCAAAACAAGATAGCACGAAATACATGTATGAATCTCACAGATCCACACGTGTGACCATGCGAACCCAATAGCAGCCCTCCAAGTCGAAGATCGATAATCGGCCCAGCACCGCCGTTTACACTTATAATGATATTATTATATTCGCCATTGCACTAGAAACGCGTTGAATATATCGAACGAGTCAGGATTTAAAACTTTGTAGAACTCTTTTGCAAATAACTTAACAACTTAACATAAATAATTCAAATTTGGTAAACGGCTTTCCCTTATTGAGAACTTTAAAATGTTACATTACCTGTCTGTAAACTTATAAGAGGAGCCAATAGTGGGCTCAATTTAAATTTACATGGGATTTCCTATACAGGTGTGGAAATACGTTATTGCGGGTCTGACTTACAATAAGCTAGAAAGAAACCCAATAAGCAATATATGAGTGTGAGAGACATAACTTTAACGATGTTTATCGATATATGCATGTGGGCACAGAATATGAACTACTTAAGTCTCCTTCAATCTAGATTCAACATTTCTAACGATACCAAAGCAATTAAGATGGTGTTGAAAAGTCGCGTGTTCTTTGAAATTATTAAGTAAATACTTTACACTTAAACATTAAATAATAATACCTCAAACATCGAAGTTTATTGTAATTGCGAATTTATGACATGGTTCGATTACTACTTGTAAGAAGAACCAAGAAGAAGCTTAAGAGAGCTACTAACAAGAACATTAACATTTACATTGATAGTACAACTTAAGTTTAAGGTGTAACTTGTCAGGTTGCGTTGACGCACCCTGTATGTAGAATGTTATAATGACGTGTATTACGTGTTTTGAGCACGAGTGTATTGAGTTTGAACGAAAAAAAAAATTTTTTTTTTGTATATGTATAATGTATGTGGGTGTATGATACGCCACTGGAAATTTAGGAGAAATATAATTCAGTATGTAGATACGTGTATTTGAATGTTATAGAGACTTTAGTGTTGGAATAATTAGATTCTGATGAATGTAAATGTGAAGAGAAATTTGTCTATGGGACGATAATGCTTCCCACTGTATCGCTACTGTTTTGCTGCTGATAAAGAATGGAATGTCTGAAGATAAGATGAGTAATCTTGGTCAAAAAATGTGAAGAATAAGTGTAGAATGTTTTAGAAAATATGTAGAGAAAGATTGGGTATGTTTAAGTGTTAATTTCAGAAAGTTTTGTAATGTGCAATTGTTTTGAGAATAAATGTATGTATATGGAATTTGAGACCTTAGACGGTGCTTATTTTTGCAAATGTTACGGAACGAGATCGAGCGCAGGTTGGAGATAACTGTTAAAAGTTGTGTAATGGTCCAGAGTGGCTACTGAATGAATGTAATGACGAAAATGATTTCTTCATGAAGTAATTGAAAAATTTGTAAGTAAGAACAAATATGGCGATGTATTGTAATTACACGCGTGCTTGTATAGAGGGAAGCAGCTATTGGAACTCGGGAATTTTGAATGAATATTATTGGAGAATATAACGCGGAAGGAAGACATGTTTAAAGATGGATGACTGAAGTTATAAATAGGAAAGTCAGAGATTGACGAGTTAGTTAGTTAGAGTTAGGAAGTTAGCTTTTGGCTTGTGATGAGAGCTCGGTGAGACGCGCACGCGAGGTGTAATGTGTGATAGAATGTGATGATGTTGGAGTTATATTTGTGAATTTTAATGAGGCAGTAACTGTTTAAACAACTGCGTAACCCGAACCGGGGATGAATCGTAAAAGACATTCGTAAATAAAACGATAATAAAATTGAAGTTGAAGATAAAATTAGTTTGTTTATCTTCAAGAAAATAATAGTGCGTAAGCAGATTTGAATAAAGATAACAGATGTTATGTTAAAGTGTTAAGTGCAGCGCGTGTTCTTGTAACGAGATTCAGCTAAAAGTATTTATGACAGGTATGAAACACAGTTGTAACATTTACTTAATTGGTGATCTTGTTTTGACAATTTTAAAAGTAAGCTTTGCATATTTTTGGATTTTTAAGATTAAGGAACAACCTGAAAGTTCATATTAGCCAGGTTGATTGCAAAATTTTCATGTTTGTTTCATTAGCGCAATGCACAATTAACGGATCAGCGGTTGTCTTAAAAATGTCATTAAGTATAACAAAGAGTTGGAGTTTTGAAACCTTAAATTATTTACGAATGTCAATACGATTCAGAAGTGATATAAAAAGTAAATTAAATTTAAAAGATATCGTTCATGTTAAGAATTTTAAAAATTAATTACCGTTCATTGAATGAATTTGAGTGATAAATTTTATTTTGGAAGTTTTAGTTTACGAGGTGTATTCAAAAAGTTTTTAATAACCTGGGTAGTACTAAATTTATTTGAGTTTGAGTTGAATTGTTTGGGACAAGTGTTTGTTTTAGAACCTTCGTATAGGAGTTTACCGAGTAAGCACAATCCTACTTTCCACAATCAAGTAGGGTTAATTAACATCCAGCTTAAGACAATTATATTAGCAAAGTTTCGATTGTGGTGGCGCCTAGAGACATATTTTCCCGGACTGAGCTGTTTGAATGTAGGTGTAAGGTGTTTGAGCATATTAATCATTCATTTTACTTATTATTTCGACCACGCCCATCTCCCTGTTAGCTGGCTTGGCAACCCGCTTACATTAGTAGGCATGCACGACGCCTAGTGCGGTTTGGACGTGTAACAAACTTTAGCATTATAATTCTTATTGAAGAACCAACTATTTTTAAATATGAACAGAGAAGAATTTTTCAAAGCTTTACTGTATAAGATTTTCGAAATGACCTCTACCTTGCGCAAGGCAGTAATCCAATCTGTGATAAAATGGGGTGTTTTCTAACATTTTTTGGGTGATGCTGTTTAAAGAGCCTGTAATTTTGACACGAAGTTGGTCAAATTGTTAGCCTGTGCCTATAAATTTGCTGGAATACGTATTCCCAAACAAAATAGCCGTTCGGCGCGATGTCAGGTGAGCGAGCAGGATACTTAATAGTACCTTTTCTACTAATGATACGGTTAGGGAACGTAGTTTTCCAAAACTGTTGAACTATTATTGCAGTATGAGTAGGGCAGCCATCTTATTGATGCCAAATGCCATTAAAATTTATATTGAGGCGTTGAACAGCTGGAACTACCTGGTTTCTCAGTTCTAAATATTAGTCCACATTCAAGTTTTCGTTGATAAAAAATGGACCAATTATCGAATTGCCTAAAATTCCTGCCCACACATTAACTTTTTTAGGGTATTGTGTCCGGTAAGGAGTACTAATGTGTTTTCTTTCCGGAGAGTAACCAACAGCGACAGACGGATTGTGATGGCCATGTAAGTTAAAAGAACACTCGTCGGTAAACAAAATATTTTCAATTTTTGTTTTCATTCGTCCAATTCATCATATCTTCATAAAATTTCATACGCTTTTGATGACCTTTTGGAAGAATTTGTTGTGTAGTTTGCAACTTGTAGGAACGGTGTTTATTCCTTTTCAAGATATTGCGAACTGTTCTTGGTTCAATATTCATTTCTTCAGCAATTTTTGTACTATTGCACGGGAAATTAGTTTCTGCTAAACTACACACTGCAATTTCTTGGAATTCACGCTATTCGTTTAAGTTACGAGAAGGATGCTCACCATCACTACCATCAATGCTTCTGCATTTTCTACAATTATTTAAACAACCACATCTTTCAAACTTACAAACAGTACGCATAATCGTACTTTCTGATGGAATTGGCGTGTTTTGAAACATGCCCATTATTTCTTTTCCTGAATAATACCACTTAATAATCTGTATCTTTTCTTCAGTGGAATACATGAGTATTGTGTCGGACTTGCAAAAACACTGATTGTCTATTCTCGTTGACAGTAGCAATTAAATGTGTCATTGATACTAGACTACTCAAAAGACGCATGTATGGCATGTGCGCTTTTAGTGTGTTGTGCATTATATCTCACTTAGCACGTGAACTTATTGAACTGTCTTTGTTTTACTTATTATAAATCAGACCCGCGATAATATTTTTCCATACCTGCATGTTCTAGGCGACCGCTCTATCCGGTATACTGAAATCCATGTAGGAAAATCGACAACAAGGATACGTCAATTTGATCGTTGTATAAACATATTAGAGATTTACAGTAAATAGTAAAGTAAATAGGTTAATTAAACCTTTAAAATGCATTTTAATCGATTTTCTTAACAGTGTTTATAGTCTTGACGGAATAAAACCGTTACCCATAACACAAAAGAATAAATTTTTAGCTTAATTGGTTATTTTCCCTATTTGCCTTCATATAAATAATTTTCTTCGCTTTCAGTTACTAAAACCATCATTTCTCTGAACGTTATAAACAATTATGAAATACATAAAATTGGTAAATTAATTAAAAATTTAAAAAAGCTATCAAAATAATAATGGCTTCATTCCGAAATGTAATATATATTCATTTTCATTACAACAATTTTTCATTGTATAAAATTTCAATTACCTTCAAACTTAGTATTTGCATTGAGGTAATAGAATTTTTTAATGTGTTATTGACTGCTAAAATTGATTCTGAAAACTTAATTGAAGGTAATATCGGAACGCTAGAAAATCAAGCATAATGTATACAAGACTTCATTCCTTCATATTTTATAATTAAAAAAGTTTTCAATTTATTACTTAATCTCAAAATTACCTGCCAGTCATATGAACGAAATAAAAGCAAGAATTTCCTTTAGATAAAAAAGAAATATACCTCAATTAAAACAATTTCCATTTGCTGTTATAAAAATGTTATAACACCCTTAATCATTAAACATAATACTTTTTCATATTGAATTTATAACGCCGTTGGGTGAGATTTTTGCATCCACAATGTAACAACATGAAACGTACTGTTTATCTGGGGTATTTCTACTTCTACATATCACAACACTTGGTACCTTGGCTGCGTAAAATCAAAAATGTATGAGATGTAATGCAAATATTTGTAAAAAAATATTGCAATACGAATATGGTTCATTTGACCATTTGTGCCCACACAATGGACGTCAATTTGTGATGTAACGCTGAATGATAGTGGTACTCCAGCTCCAATTGGTGCTAACTTTGTGAAGTTACGTTATTATGATTTGAACAAAAAGGTAACCTAACTATAAGATTAATATAACTTGTTTTGAAGATAGAAGGTTCTTTTATAAATTGAACTATGCAATAATTGAAATTAGTATAGGATTCGCATTACAATACCATGGTGAGAGTGATTATTTCACTTAATATAAATTAATATCAATGACATTAATAAAATTAATAATAATTTTTAATATCAGTGATAATTTGAAAGTTAATATAACATCCCAATCGTGTCATTTATGTAATGTAATGGTTTCAGTTTTAATATATTTTATTTTGACATTTCACACTTGTAATGTAGCATATTTTAAGATGGACGTTCCATTGTAAATGTAATAGAAGAGTAAAACGGCTTTCGGGTAAAACTGGGATAATGCTGACCTATGAGAGATGACCGATGCAATACTAAAGCATGTTCTCGTTGGAATACTGTGTTATGTTATGAGATATGTTACCTCTTGGTTCGTTAATTGTAAATGGAGACCCTTAACATGTTGTGATGTCTTTAGTTGTACTACAGTTAGCTAGCTGTATAATTTGGTGCCCGCCGTGTATGAAATACAGGCCTGTATTAAATTATTACCACATTGACTTATAAAGATTCGGGTAGGGTGATAGTCATTTAATCTTGCGATAACAGTAGAGTCGAAATACATATTGATCAAGGTCTTTATAATTAATACTAATCATTAAAAATTCGAGCGTTAACTTTGTTCTTGAGTTCGAGTTGTGCTGCCACTAGACTGGCCCGGGTACATTACATTACATTTAAACATTTCGTTTTTATCAGGTCTTGTCCATGGATACGAAAGCATTAATCTTGTGTCAAATTTATTTAGTTACGACTTAAATGGATACACTTCTGATTATTTACCTTCATGTGTAGGTAACAGTTAAGAAAAGAACAGCGCAGCAAATTGCATCACGAAATAAAATCTTCACATTGGATTTCTTATGAAAAAGCGCTGTGGCTTTTCTGGATAATTTAAATGAAATGAATACATATTGATGTTTTACTTACCTATTTACTTTGTGGCCGAAGAACTAAATTTGCATTAAAAATATCTCTAGATCATGTTTAATTGCCAAGAAAAGAAATAGAAACATGATGCAGGTAACTTTTATCATTAAAGTTTCCTATTAGTGGAGCTGATCAACTCCATTAATAGGAAACCACAGTTACAAAACACTTATAATACAGGAAATAGGCCAATCAACTCCACTAATAGCTTATATAAATTGGCTGTGACCCTAGCCAGAGTCTCATTAACGGTCTTCTACTAAACTTCCTGTAATTTCGATATACCAAAATAACAAATATGGAACACTCCAATAACTTTAGATAATACTCTGAATGAATGCACTGGTCTTAAGATGTATTTAATTTTGTCAACCACCACAGTGAAAAACAAATGTTACCTTAACTGGAGAGGCCCTTTTTGTTACACAGGATCTGGAATGGACGCAGGGGGTAACCTCGACAATACGGTTGATGTAGGGGCGACGCTTGCAATTCCCGCTGTAATAAAACTGGTGACTGCTTCCTTTTGCAGCTGCGTTTTGGTTCAAATCTCAATAATCGTATACACGCTAATTTTTACATTAACATGAAATTCGTTCACTTAATTTTATTCTCGTTAACCATACATCATAAGCTGGATTATTTACAACACATTACTTATTATCTTTACACTAATAATGTACAAGTTCTGAATAATTTTTAATATTTTTAACTTATCAAAAGCTTTATTCATTTACAGCAGGTTATTTGATTTTCGGCGAACTGTGAACTTAATGCTTGAAACTTTGAAACGTACGTTGTATTTTTCGGCCAAATAAAAGCGAAACTTTCTCCAGAGAATGGCGAGAGCAGTTGATACTTTAAATTCTCAAAGCCGTTCTGGTATTTTGTATATCCTTAAGGAAGACCCACTGCACGTAGCGATAAATTAGTCTCGTGAGAGTTGAACCTGAGTCAACGTCGTTACGCTGTAAACTACGCCACCGTGGCGAAAAACTGTACGCTTTTACGCCTGTACAACCACTGCCACCATGAATAATTTATCTTGCAACCACATTGGTTTTTTTAACCCCTTTCCACTCTAACTAGCCGAAAAATATTTCCTGACTACGCGCATTCGCAAATCCAAGCTCGAAAATCATCGGGAGAGGTTGCTCTGTCAATGCAGCATAGTTCTATTCGAAACCTTATCTAAGTCATTTGTTATATGGTTACTTGGAATTTTCAAGCAAACTAGCCTTTAACCCTGTAGTGCCTGACTCCGCCTAGAGGCGGGTCATATTTAATCCCATGTAAAACAGTTGTACACTAATATTTTATAATCAAATACCCAAGTCTGTCTAGAGACTGCTTCCTTTTAAGCATATGTGACATGTGTAGGTGTGAGACCGAACGCGTTTCCTTCACAAGTTTAGTTGCCCGCCAAACATGAGAGAGGACGTTAGTGTAAATTATTGCAAATTTTTAAAATTACGCAATAGTATATTATGATATAAGTGTATAAGAGGGCCTTTAAAGCACGCGCGACATATTTCAAAACACGACGCGCAGCGGAGTGTTTTGTAAGTCGCAAGAGCTTTAAAGGCCTTTTATGCACGCATATCATACTCCAGCGTGTGGTAATCGTTGATTATGATGCTTGCGTAATAAAAACATATTTATAGTGCTCAGAACTGAAAATAAAAATTATTGGTAAATTTATTATTTATTATATTACGAAAAAGTGTTTGAACACCAAATTTGTTTAGGTAATAAAAAGTAGACGATAGCGATGTAGAAATTGATTATGGCTACAATAACGACAATTTGAATTCATCTTCTGTAGGAGATGAATATGTGAAAACTATTCAAATTTGTTTAGCTATATCGGATTCAGCATTAGAGAAAGCTATTGAGAGTGCTATACATGAAGGCCAAATATGCAAATCATAGTCCCGACCTAGACCTAGTGAACCGACAGAAACTTCGCTTGAGGCTGAAATACCGTCGACTTCCTTTGATAATAATGCTCATGCTCCAAATACTGCCCGAGTTAGTGAATCGCCCTCCAATTAGTGTACTGACCTTCCATCACATCCTAGCAAATTTGCAGGATCTTCTGATGAAATAGATTCAAAGAGATCACAATCCAAAAAAAATATTATGGCGTAGGAAGCATCAACAATTCAACGTAAAACGAGTACAATTTAAAGGAAGTGAAGAACGACATGAGCGCTTCTATGACCTAAAAACCCCTTATGACTGTTTCAAATACTTCGGACATAACGATTTATTCCAGCTTATTGCTGAAGAAACAAATTTGTATGCACGTCAGATAAATATCTCAACCAAATGTATGATAACAGGGGAAGTAATTCAGAAACACATTCCATGTCGATCTATAAATATCCAAATGTTCGTGAGTATTGGAATGAAAACGTACTGGAATCAGTACGTCAGGTAATGATAAGAAATCGCTTCGAAGAAGTACACTTTAATGACAACACAAAAACGTTTCCAAAGGATCACCCTCACTTTGATCCAATATTCAAGATTCGACCAATAACAGATTATATGAATAAAAAATATCATCAGTGTCTTTGTGTGGATGAACAAATGGTTTCACACTTGCGCCAATACATGCCTAAGAAATCGCATAAGTAGGGTCTAAAGCTATTTGTCCTGTGCGATTCTTATGGTTACTATTATGGTTTTGAGTTAACCCTGGTACAGGTGACAATGTCACACCGTACGGGGCTTCGGATTTGGGTACTTCAGTCAATGTAGTTTCAAGATTATCACAGACAATACCTAATGATCAAAACCACATCATATACTTTGACAATTATTATACCACTCTACCATAAATGGTTTATTTGTACAGTACTGGGATTTTTGTTTAGGAAATGTTCGTGTCAATAGAGTTCCAAATTGTAAATTAGCAAAGGACAAAGAACGTGGATATTCAGAAGAATACGTTGGTTCTTGTTATGGTGTAGATTTGTCAACCACTTTATGGAAGGATAACAAATGTGTACGATTAGTATCAACTTATGTAGGAACCAAACCATTTCATACAGGTAGAACACAAACTAACATTACAAAAATATCACAGTTTGATCGCAAACAGAAACAGAAAGGCGATATAGAATGTGCCAACATAATTTAGGAGTATAACAAAGTAGCGGCAAGTAGCTGCTATGTTGTTTAAAACTGATACGGACAATTCGGTTAAAAAACAATTGTACGGCCCAGAAGTAGTCCCATGCAGCATAACGAACCTCCTAGAAAGCTGACTAAGAAAATGAATTTAGCGTCAGCAGACACTAGATTTAACGCGTTGAATTACTGACCATACTGGTTAGATTGTTCAGGAAAACGGCAGTGTAGATTACCTGGATGTAATTCAGAAACCCAATGTGTGTATGTATGTGTGTGTGTGTGTGTGTTCAAAATACAAGATACAAGATACAACTTATGTTGTACAGCAAAGTTGTTTTCTGTTTTCCATAATGTGTAATAACAGTATACACCAATAAAAAAATCCTGGTTTTACTGTTGATCAGTAATCATAACATAAAAATTTTCCTAAAGCAAATGCCTTTAGGCGGATGCTCATTTTTGACATGCATGAGTAAGAAATGACTTTTTTTCAATACTTTTTTAGGCATTACCTATGATAAAGCAACATAGTTCTGAATTTCACACCACTAGAACAAATTGGGGCACTAAAGGGTTAATACCACGTATTTAAAGTCAAATTCTTGGTTTGAAACCATACTCTTATTAACAGAAATGGTGCCGAACTGGCGGATAATTCGAACTTTTGCAAAATATGTACCTTAAAATGTAATCATTTGAATGCCTTCTTCTATTTAATTTTACATAAGCAATCTCAACGTGATTTAAACTAATTTAAAATACGAAAAGATTTATTTATACAAAACATTCCCTATTTACAAAGACACTAACAAATGTTTCCCCGTACACTAAAGTTTTCCTAAATATGGATACCAAAATGTAAATCACATTTTCCTCTTAAACTTTCATTTGACTTAGATCAACAACAAAAGCTTCCTTTCTGTTATTTTTTAGAAAATGCAGAAAAAATCATACACCTTTTAAATACGTAATAGACATGTAACCATTCACCCTTTAGCTACAATTTTAGCTGATAGAGGTTTGGTTAAAACCCAGTAGGTTTTGTGCCTTTTGCTCAGTCGGAGATTAAGACAGGCTGGGTTCATAAATATTGTCAGATATTGCTTTAAAGATATTCAACCTGAAACTAAATTATTAAATAAAAGTGCGCCAGCTCGTTTTATGTAAAAATAAGTAAACTATGAGTATAATAAACTTAAAAAATTGACAATAGCAAGCTATATTTTGACTATAAATGAGAATATCACAGATCTAATGTTAGTAACGATTTTACTACCTAAATTTTGATTATAGAAAAGAACATCTTAAGGCTAGTGTTAGTAATAACGATTACTTAACTTAAGTAAATCTAATTTATGGAATTATTAATAGAAATAAAATAGCTTATTTTGATTATACTGTAATTCTGTTGGTTCCGAAATGGCGGCTTGCTGAATCGGGGCTTGGAAAATTTCGTGGCTTAAATTTTGCATGGGAGTTGAAATAAATCTGGATTCGGATGCAGTAAAATGCCCCAAATGTACAAATTTTTTGCTGATTCAGTGGATATTAAAATTTCACTTTATAGTAACAAAGGTTATTGCGTCATTATTGGTTGAACGTAGATATACCGTAAGGTAACTAACGGTAAAATGCAATTCGTTAAGTAATTATGCGGATAAATAAAATAAAGTGAAACGTAAAGTAGACGTAAATAAAAAGTGCCTGAAAAGGTAATGATCTCAAACTGTTGCATAATAGCTTTTCAAATAAACTTACCGTACAAATTATACAGCAGTTATTAAAAAATTTAACAAAGCAACAAAGGAATATCACCAAAAAGAGCCGCTAAGGTAGTCTTTGCGCATGGACATGGGAATCAAATGTGCAAACACTATACGTACGAGTTTATTTTTACAATAATTAAATGTATGTTTTATGCAACTGTGATATGCAACACACGCTGCACGCAATGCATATTAAGTTGCCTAAATAAACGTAAATGGTATTAACAAACGTCACGAGTTTGCTACAGACAAAATAAAACGTTACAATACAAAAGTTTCTCCAATCATTGATGCATGATCAGTCTATAACACATTTAAGATATACGGTACTAACAAATAACTTATAATTTCACAAATTTATCGGCAAATCTTTGACAGATCATGGATACATGACAACATCACTATATTATTATCATATGTAACGGTATAAACGGGTGGTAGAACGGGATTACAGATAAATTGGCCCCTTTTTGCCTCGACTAGTCAGCGTGCGGATCGTGGATTGATGTTAATAATTTTGCACATCCAGAATAATAAATCGTACGTCAGTCAAAATAGGGAATGAAGTCAAAATCGTTTCGGTTAAGGGCGCCAGGATATTTGATAGACAAAAAATAAGGGTTGTCGTGCCAAAATTACGAGTACATAGCGTGTCTAAACATCCAAAAAACATGCGCTTACCTATTCGTAATCAATCCCAGGTGGGCTGGACAGCAATTCAGCAAACCACCTAAAATCGGGCTTAAAAAAAAACACTACACGCTTGTCAAATAAAAGCGTGATCAACACTCAATAACGTTACGTTAATACACCTCCGTGTAAATAATGCATTAAATAATAATCAAAACAAAAAAATCTATAAAATGAACCCTAAATGAATTAATACTCAACTAAAAAATCAAATAAAATTACTAAATATTAATAACGCTATTACTCAATAAAACAAAAAAACTACCTTCGTTACGTTAAAACTAAATTACCGGTAACTTGCAACAAAGACTTTTATGTAACACAAAAGGGTTTCCATAGAAGTAAAACACATTCATAAAACAAAACAAAGCTATAATAAAATAAAATAAGGATAAATATAAACATACGATAAAGTGTATGGACAAAAAAACTACAAAGGCTTATTAGGCGACAGGATGTCTGATCAGAATCTGCTTACGCCGTACTAAATCGTTTAACCTAAATATAAATAAACCGTGGATTATGTATCCACACAACTACAGGGTCAATTGCCCTTTACTAATAAAATAAAAAAGTGTGAAGGCGGAGCGTTAGAGTTACGATTAATTCCAATAACTAAATTCAAAACACAGTTTAAATTAACAAAAAAAACGATACACAACTCCGCTTTCAAACCTTCAACAAATAAAATAATTCGAAACACACAACAATCTTAAAAGTTTTCAATAAAAACACAATGTTATAATACCTTACAAGGTCTAGATAGCACCTCCTCTGTGTTACAACGGATGGTACGAACCAGGTGATCGGCTACAGCTATAACGGGAATGGAAACTCCCAGGTCCGGCAAAAGATGAAGATAAATGTTGACTGTTATTCTTTCATACACGAACAATTTCTTAAGTTAACTCGTTAAAATGTTACTGCATTAACCAAAACTTATTGTACAATAATAATGTGAGCGTTCAAAAATTGTTTGATAACTTTTAGCTTTTAATGTTCTTTTAAATAATTTTATTTTCCACTAAAACTTCTTAATAATTTGTTTAAATAACTAAATATATTTTAATATATTGCGATAGTTTCTTTATCTTTACACACGCTTTGTACTATAAATAGGTGGCACTGTAAGAACGATGTTTTTAAGCAAATCCGCAAAGGCGATATAAACCAAAAGTCCATCGACGCACTAAGAAAACACGAAGATGTCCTCCAGGTAATTTTACGTAAAACCGAAATCGGCACTAGGTATAATCCTTTGGTGAATGAACAATTTTGATAAAATCCCTTTACAGGTTCTTCTTCAGAGGTAGTTAAACTACCCTTACTACACAAAAAAAGTACGTTCGATAAACACCACAAGGTCCAAAATTTCAACGTTCTAAACCACCCCTTAAAGCGTAACCCTAATCTTCACGGTACTACTACTACTCGAAAGCGTGAACAGTTTTTGAATGCCCCAAAGTATTCACAAAAATCCATCTTTGAATTTGCATCCCACTACTCATAAAAAATCTTATGTAATATAATTCAACCAATTAAAAAAACGGAAGGGGAAAATTTAGTACCCCCAATACATAAATTCGTTTTCGTCCGTAAGGACTCGGTAAATTTTGAAAAACAACACGTCAGCATAAGTATCCTGTACAGCCTCTGTATGTTTACCTTACAGTACGAACAATAAGGCCCACATGCAATCTCTATGAATCAAAACCAAAATACCTAATAATAAACTGGACAACTATACTTAAGCGTCTGTATGTCGCTACCATGACATCATACGCCGATAATTCTACACTCTTTCTGTAAATTACGTCATTTTTACAAAACTTTCTATTATATTTTACGGAAAACAAACGAAATAAACCTTATTTAAATTTATAAACTACTATTTACAAATAAGCGTTAATCAATATTCAATAAACGAAAATAATACGGAAAAACAACCTAAATTTTCGGAATAATAATTTCATAAACAAAGAATCTAAAGCTCACTACACACGTTAAACACAAATTTACTATAAAACTTAATTTGACAACAAAAAAAAAAATTATATACGGAATCTAACTAATTACATAAGACTATAAACAAAATTACCTACTACGTATACAGGGTGTTCAAAATACCCTGACACATAAAATGTACGTTATAGCCCCATCTTGCACAATGAATTTATACGACTTATTTTCAGGTTTATTGAAATTAGTACAATGTGCATTAGCAATATACTAACTTAAAAATTTGAACAGGAATTAATACTTAATTTGCACGGGACAGGGTTGTACTTGAAACTTATATACTAATTAAAATGTGAAAATTTGAGTAAATAGGTAAATATTCACTTGTAATCTCCCTAGTGCTTGGATTATTTCCGGAAATTTTTGTGAGTCACAAATGTTTTGAAAATATCGCAAGATTATCCGTTGCTATTGACGACGAGAGATTTCCGATCGGAAATATCCGGTCGTTATTGATGACGAGATAAATTAAAGGTTAGTTCGAAAAAGTAAGATTTACAAACCACGTAATAAGTTTTGTGTAAAATTAGTAGTCAAGCAAAATCCAAAACATTGTTAAAGGTAAAAAAATAATTTATGTTGGCAATATGATAAAATAAGTCGTTACTTATTAACCTTTAACGCTAAGGAGTACAATAGTAGACACAAATACTAAAGTTTAAGGTGGTATAACGAACAACTACATTTTGTAACAAATTAGTTACCCATTCAGTTAGCAACAGAAATGTTTACACAAACCCAAAGATAGCCAGTCTAATAGTCCTTAAAGGTTTAAGTAATTGCATTAAAATTTACAACCTAAGACAACAGAATTACGGTAGATAGAACTGAAAAAGGAACAATTACAATTACTAATCCTTTAACCAAGTAAAATATGCTGATCGAATCCTGTTCTCTTACAAATTCAATTGCAAACTTCAATAAACAAAAGCGCTTCAATGGTTACAGACAAAAAAATCCTTTGAAAATTCTTAAAGTAAAATAAAAACTTGCTTTGCACCAAAATTACATTTTTGTACAAAGAATTCTGTTTTCTAGAAGTTTAAATAAATCGAATCAAAATATAGACATGTAAACCAAGAAGGATGAATGAAACTAGTCTGAGTGAGCTTTTGTATTAATCCCTTCGTATTCACCGTTTTTCCCGTTAATAAACAATTTAAATTTTTTAATCTCGTAATAAAGTTATCTAATTCTTTACGCCACACACTTGTGTTTGCCTTCAAGTTTATACCAGAGAAAACTAATTGGTTTAAAACTAAATTATCAAATATTAAGTAGCGTAGAGCATGCTTTCATAGAGTACGTAATTTAAGTTAATTTACTAAAGTATTCGACTCTATCTCCACTTAACTATTTCTAAAAGTAGTTAGAGTAATGTACTAAACTTTCAAATATTCCAAACTGAATTATGACCATCACATTTTACAAGACATAATCTAATAACAAAGACACACCAACAACTTTGTACGATAGTATTATCAAAGGAATTCTCTTGGACAGTTAAGATAATTTAAACCCAAAGTAATATAACAAAAATGAGTATTCAGGTTTTTAAGCCATTAAAGCTATCAAAATCCAAGCCAATGCAACTCAATTCCGATGATATCTGTAATGTATTCACATCACTGGTCACAGTTGGACAAAAAACACTTTATTTGCGCAATGAACCCTATCTGAATGCATGTGAGCGTTTTCAGTCTCTCCAAAAGCTTTTCTAAAATATTTATAATCCTATTAAATAATATAAAAGTTTGGCAATAGTTGGAAGTTAATGGGATTTGAAAAGTCGATACACGTTTTATATTTTAGATAGATGGTAGTCACGTACTAAGAAAGACATTTATATTTTGACATCTTTTATTTGCGATTATACCAAATAAAGGAAGTTATCTGATTCACCTGTCTCTTCATAGAATTGCTTGTTCGACTTAGCAAGATATCCTAAAAATATTATTAAGGTAATAAAACGATGAACTATTATTTACATTCATGCGTTTTTTTCTGGTTACCATACGAATGTCTGGTTATATTATAGCATTAATGTGTATCGTTTTCAAGAAATGGGCCGTTTGTATGAAACATGTAAGAAGTTTTGTAATAAAACTTTATATTTAAGAGCATAGATCAGTACGGCCCGAAAGAAGGCATAAAGCCTTCGTCTCTGTACTGTAGATATAGGGACGTGTTCAAAGATTATTGTAACCCAACTTCTCCTTTCTAGGATGTTAGTAATGTGAAAACTTCCGTCCAGTTCTGAGCAAACCAGAGCCATTTTTTCTACCTGCCTATTCACCTTGGATCAAACGGTACACAAAATCCACTGGGATGCAGCATAACGGTAGACATACAATAATGTCCCAGTTGCATTAAAATAACCTAAACGACCCCGCACTAAACTTATGAATTTTGGCCCTCTGTTAAATTGTCTGGAATTTTAATGTTTTAGCTTTTGACTCACAGATCAATAGTCTCCATAGGCACAAAGCTCCAAACACTATATTTTTTATGGTACGAGCAGTTGAAAGTCAGTATTTCAGCGATATATTAGTTATTTTGATAATTATGTTTATGAACCTTACAAGCAGACAAAAGGGGAATTATTCGTTCCACGATCTTGGAAAACGCCTTCGAGCATTTTTTGTTCCTAGGATCGAAAAGTCCAC
The DNA here is from genome assembly GCA_036346205.1 of Vesta saturnalis. Classification (NCBI taxonomy): domain Eukaryota; kingdom Metazoa; phylum Arthropoda; class Insecta; order Coleoptera; family Lampyridae; genus Vesta; species Vesta saturnalis. The sequence continues at coordinate 4,775,145 of JARFJB010002021.1, forward strand.
TTTTGAATCCTCTGACATGGCACATAAAACAGTACGACGCGCTCGGCGCGCTAACGCCCACGCATATAATGTACTATTATAATATTATTACATATAGTATTAAAATTAAATTGAAAAAAATAATGAACATTTACTTGTTGTAGATAATAAAATATTTTATGAAAATATTATAAAAGTTTCTTGCAATTCGTTTATATTATCTTATTCAAAAAATCACTTAACCCTTCGTTAGTCGCGAGGGTATTCATAACATATTGAGTCGCGCATGTGTCAAATTGATACATCTCACAAAACCGGATGTATTTTCCGAATTTTCATACATTTTATCATTTCTTATGTCTGTATATCAATCTCAAATATTTGGTTAATTACATGACCTGTTATATTAGTAATTTTTTACTATATTTATGCGAAAATTGGCAGAAAAATTTAATTTTACTTACGTATGATTTTTTTCTTCATTAAAATGAAATTACCATAAAGTAAACAATCTTCTAATGACCAATCTTATTATTTTCATAAAAAATCAAGAATCTTCTTATTATAAACAAAGACCAATTGCTACGAAAGAATTTTAATTTATTCAAGAACTTTTATCAAATAAATTTCTAAACATTTTGTTATCAACCCTAACATATTATTCCGAATATTGCTCATTCTCTTCTTCTTCGGCATTTAAGCAATCACCGCACAATATTTTGATATGCAATTTCCTAAACAAATTTACACCACATTTTTCACAACTGACAAAGTGATGTATTATTGTTTTCACTGTAACAAGGTTGGCATCTTTTTCTTTTGATTGACTCAGAGGTGCTGGTCTCAGACTGTGCATCGACAGGGCCAGATAGTTCTCCAGAAGCAGATGGTTTGTAACCTGCCAACATCCTTTGAATTTCTTTATGCAGATTCGTCATTTGAGCTCTTCTTTTTAGTTGTTCATCAAGCAAAGCTAGGGGTAACCTCTTCAAAAAATCTCTCCTTGCACAGTATTCATTTCTGTTGGCAAGAAAAGTGACGCTTGAGTTAATGCCGGCTACATTCATCAGGTGGTAAAAAATTACCATAGGCCATCTTCTGGTATTCCTGGCAACATGTAATGGGCCTCACATTTGGGAACCATGTTGTAATAGTCCTCTTTGCTCGCCCTACTGTTGGCGGTTATTTTGTAATGGGCGTATTACCTGCGATTATTACCTTGCTTGCGTACACCTGGTTACAAAGAATAATGTTTGGGTTCTATTTCAATCTTTTACAATTTCCAAAATCATTGAGTAAAAATTTTATATTGCTTTTATGAAAATGTGGAATGATTCAACGTCAACTAAGTGATTTTAATTTATAAAGATAACGTTCATTAACTAAACTTGACTTATTGTTATCACATTTCTGTTTGTGTAAATGAACTTTAATAATTAAGTCAAATTCTATATGCAGACTGTTTTGTTTGTAGCATTATATAACAATTATTCTAATTCTATGTTAGTATTTTTCTTAATATTAACATGCAAAAACAATCCTTTACAAATGATCAACGAAATATATTCTCGTTCAGCATTTGTATCTATACATAAATTTAGAAATAAATAAAACACCAATTTTCGTTTATTTATAGTATCGAAAGGTTCTTACTCGTTATCACTTTATTCAAACTGGTGACGCAACTCTGCGTTTCTTTGACCGGTGAAAAGACCTCGTTTAGGTGGATGACGTTCTCTGTCGTCAGCCTGGAACCGCTCTTCTTTGTTTTCTCTATCTTTTCTTATACTTTTGTTATATATAGTACGCTTCTAATTTTCTTTCTTCAGTTTAATGATTTTTTGTGAATAATTGCTCGATATATTTACACCATAGTTTTTACTTAATTGTTCAGTTTTAATTACAAACGCGTGCGCAACAAATTGCAAGCGAGCTACGAAAGATCATGCTTTAATTATCAATTTTTTTTAGTTATTGTACTTTATATATCGATCTATTAACAAGATCGATTGTCTTATTGTACATTTATCACTCGCTATTAAAACGTCAACTTCGAATACTTTCAATGCGCATTTAAAACGCCATTGTAAATTATTACGCAATCTTTTTATTACCACCACCTTCATAGCATTTACAATTTAATTCGTTTTAGCTTTCTTTCTGACTGACAAGAAAAATATTACTTATATTCTCTTAATACAATACTAACTGATTTTTCGTTATAAATTCACAAGTTTCAACCAATTCCGATTGCTTACTAGAGGCGACCTTACTTGATCGCTTACTTAGCGCGACAGACTGACAAATACACCTCACTATAACAGCGTCTCCACTCGCTCTCCTTTACAAAACAGCCATACCCGCAAATTACCGCGTATTTACTATGTAAATACTCGTCAGAACAACCTCAAACTTTTTATCTTAATATTAATTGCATTTATACACAAATAACCAATGTCCATCTAATTTCATATAACCTAGCGAAATTCGAATTTCTAATGCCTCTATTACAAACATTGTATGTAGCGCACAATTTGTCGATAACGTCTACACCAGGTTTTGTTGCTTTATAAAAATTACTAAATCCTTTTATCTTCTAACTCTCGGACTAATTCCAAATTTGTGAACCAATTATCTGCTGTGTTGTTATGTTCAGATTGAAATATCGATTCAGATAATCTAATCACTACGTTTTTTGAATAATATCTTTCCATAAACGGTACTTCAGGTTGCTGAACACAATAAATTTCTATGTTGTTAATATAAAAAAGTTTTGCATCACTCAGGCAAAAGATTTTTATCCCGTATTTACTAGGTTTTGGCGGCATGTTCTGTCAAAACCCACATCTATCACGTTAAGCAGGCAACATTTCGTATATTGTAACGTGTTGTTCAACGTGGTAGTGTTTTTTTTACAGTTTTCAATAAAACAAGGAAAAAAGTCCCTAACTGCAGCTAATTCTTCAGTGCCTTTCATTGTTCTCTTGTTTTGGGATCATCGTAGGACGGCAATTGCGTTCTCTTTGGAGGTTTTCTTTTATGATGTTGCATATTGATTCACACTATCAAATTTAGAATAAAGTCGTTAAATGAAAGGTTCTAACAATCAACTTCCGTTTTCAGATTTAATGCTACCTGTCCTACGGCACCTGGTAATTTGACCAAAATATTATAAGGCTGCATTCGCGTTTGCCTAGGAGGAATTTTATTCCAATGTATTCCGTCTTTACTTATATAATAATCATATTTATAATCCCCCATTTAATTATAAATTAATTCACTTACCGAGAAAATAGTTAGCTTCGCTTTCCTCTGACTTTCCTCGTCACTGATTTCATGATCAGTTTCAGATTCCACTGATCTCGTTTCTAGGTAGTCTTCGGTCTAAGATTCGTCCGACTCAATAACAAGCTCATCACTAATTTAGTTCTTCACAAGCCAAACGATATAATTCTTCAACGTCTTTTGGTTTCGAAAAATAATATATTTTTTTGCCCAACGAAGAAATAACTTATTTAACAAAAAACAAACAACGGACACACTACCAAATGAAAGTTGTAACACTGTCTTAACTTGAGAAATACCTAACAAGAACTGGTTATAAAAACAAACAGATTAAGTCGCGCATGTATAATCTAGATACAAATCCGACCCCTCGACGCATTCAGGTACCTGAGGGTTCAGTGGCTAGTGGTAACCGCATGAAATTCTAGGAATCTGTTCAAAATGAATTGCCTGAGGGCTACTGCAAACCTCAATGTCACAACTTTAATAATTTTTAAGGTATGCACAAAAAGTCAAGCCGTGTATCACTTTGGTACACACGCGACTAACGGAGGGTTAAATAATTGAAAACGAACTGATAAATGAAATCAAAACCAGTTTCTAATATATAATAGATATATATTACATAACTTCAAGTAATGGAAAAATATTTATTGCTAGGAAAGATGGTTTTAGATTATAGATTTAACGAATGACAACGAATCTATATGAATTATTATTGAACTACAATCTTTTCTCTGGTGTGAGTCTTTTTGGTTCTTCGTTTACTAATAACCTCCACGTGAATATCGTCATCTCCTCTATTGTAACAACCCATTTTGAGTTGTATTAAAATATACCGTAATTTAGGCCTTTCGTTCATTCAGTTGTAGGCAACTTAATTTGCATTTTGATGTAACTTAAGTGCATATCTTCTTAAGGGTATATATTTCTTAAAGGTTTATACTACCACTTCAAGTTATTTTTCTGCTCATATCTTTTGCGCACCGCTATATCATCATCGAAGTTTAAAGCATCCATTTTTTTCACTTCCTGATGAATGTTGTGTTGTTTCCACCTAAATTTGGTGTAAGTGCCATTGATTTAATGGTAAGACATCTTTTAACGCATTATACAAAAAAATTAAAACATTTGCTCTTTGCAGGCACTTTTCTTTTTTACTTTGATTTGCACTTTTATTACAATTACTTTTCTACTTTAATTACATTTTAAGTACTCATTTAATTTTACTTTTACATACGCTTTCGTTTTAATGCAATAAATGTTGGATTCAAAATTTCAAGAAGATAAATCTATTAGAAGAAAAATTCCAATTTTTGAGTGTGTTTTACAACGTTAAGTATTATTTCAAGATATTGCGCAATAATGGTGCAAAGATGGCATCACCTTGGTTGACAGTTCCGTTTGATACCAGAGGTTATTAAAAAGTTTGTGTACAAAATTTTACGAAAAGGTATTTATAACCACTAATTAGTAATTTAAGGCTATAACTAGTTTTAAGATATATTTTATTTAACCCTATCATTTTAACTGTTAATAAACATAGTCTGTATATATTTTTATTTTTTGCATTTTGATAAAATTTTTATTGTAAACCTCGGTTTAGTTATTTCGAGCATTATTAAAAAATGACTTGGCGCCCGAAATCATTTTATTGGTGTTACATTTTATTTTTATTATTTATGTTCAGTGGAAGTAATCAAGCAGAAATTGAGGTAATTAAACAAATCAAAATAATGAACCACCCTACGTTAATCTACCGACTGGGACAAAGGCATTATTTGTGGTGAATGGCTAATATCTCCAGTTAGTTTAACGATTTGTTACGAAAACATTTTTACACTTATTTCTTTATTTTATATATTTTATATGATTACCATTATACCATCACCACTACATTATACTATGAGCAGCGTCGATTACTGTGAGCAAAACACTATCGTCTGGATATTTAACATTTTGCCCATGGCCCAAGTATCCAAGGTACCACAAAATGTTTGCAACATGTGAACATGTTCCAAGGGTCCTCGTACCAGAATGAAATGTGCTATAATATCCTTCTATAGGATTGTTTTCCTGGTTGACGTATGATATAAAAACATGATGCCTTGTAGCATTATGAAATCTAGAATAAACCCTCATCTCTGTGCAAGTTATCTTGAATATATACGCTGGCGAGCTTAATCTGGTAAACTTCTAATGTCAAATCACGCAGGCACTTGATATCTAGTCTTGGAATATGAGGTGAGTGATTATGCAATATTTCCCAAATAGGACATATGTTGCGTAAGTTAGCAACTTCTACTCGTGTTTGTACAAGATTGCCACCTCTAGCTCGATGCAACGTATCTCTGGCAAGGTGAAAAGTTGCTCCTTCCATATGAATAAAGGAATGATACCGATTTATAGTTGGCCTGGAAGTTCTGTAGCAATCACCAATGTGTTTCACATTTTGGATGTTAAAAGTGTGATCGAAGAATATGCAAATCGTTTTGAAATGTCCATTCCTTGCTTCGACTAACCATCGGTGTTTTGTTATTAAACGTGTATCGTTTGCTGTTTCTGTGGTTAGTTGTTGTTGACCACGCCTTAGTAATGCTGGAATTTTATGCTGAAGCGGTACAATATCTCTATAGCCTCGATCCACCAAAAATATATCACCATCTTGAAGCCAATCTCTTAAATTCTGGACGTCTCTGCCGAATTCACCTCGAAGAATTGCAGCATAGTTTTTGTGAGCATCTGAGAAATATGGTCCTAATAATAATAAAATGTATCCATCAGTAGCTGGAATTAATCTGAATTTTAACATGTGCCTTCCTTTATGCAGTGAATACGATTGTCGTAAAGCACTAAAATTACTACTTTTGTTTACGTATACGTAAGTAGCATCACATATGATGATAACTGTTACTATATGAAAATCATTAACAACTGTTAAATACAAAAGGTACACCGGCTCTTTTGATCGTTGACGTATAAGTAGTTTATGTGTTTATTGACAGTTGCTATGGTTGTTGCTAGGCAAGCCTTACGATTGTTTTATGTGGTTTTCATATGTGTGCAATCTCTTTATTATTTTATCTTTAAAAACAAACAGTTACGTATACTTCAATTTACTATTTTACCGTCATCAACACTCCCTGGGGTAAGTCTACCAAGTCAAGGACTAGAGTAAAGTAAAATCCTTTATATTAGCAATATGTTTGTATTGACCATGCGATAATTATTAGTAAGTCAAATAGCTTTAGATGTTCAGATTCTCTAAAAAAATTTTTTTAAATCCTGTCTAACAGACAGATACTTGTACCATATAATAATTTTAAATCGGATACTTCACTAGTACTTCGGGAGTCCCACAGGGATCTAACTTAGGTCCTGTTTTGTTTTGGTTATTTATTAACGGTCTGCCCCAATTGTTGCCCTGCAATGTTTTGATGTACGCTGATGATTTAAAAATGTATTATGTATACTTCAAATTCAAATCGTGTAACTATATAAATGCATTAGTAATGGTTACGGTTTAACATGGGCAAATCCAGAAAACTCCGACCTGTATGTTATCCATATGAAAGTAACTCAGTTTTGTTTAATCGTAGTTCTGTGATAAAACATCTTGGGGTTACCTTTGATTACAAACTCTCTTTCATCGATCATGTTTCTTCTATATGTAGTTCTGCTATTGAACTCTTGGATCTTTAATTCGCAATTGTCGCTCATTTACTAACACAGTGGCATTGAAATCTTTGTATACAGCTCTTGTTCTTTCGAAGCTGGAGTATGGGGCGTTAATTTAATATCCCTGTTATGAAAATCAAAAAACATCATTAGAAACAGTAAAAGGAAAGTTTCTCAAATATTTATCGTACAAAGTTGATGGAGCTTATCCGGAAATTGGTATTGAACAAAACACCTTACTGGAAAAATATGGTGTAATTATTAGAACGAGGAGAGTGCCCAGCAGAATTATATTCTTGTGCAAACTTTTACATAGAAGAATTGATTGCCCGTATCTGTTATCTTATCTTCACTTTCATGTGCCACGTTTCTCGTCTCGATCTTTAGTTACCTTTAACTGTCCTACGGCAAATACTAATCTTATACTTAAGTCTCCAGTATTTGTTATGTGTAAAAGCTTCAACAATATTTCAGATGTTTGTGATATTAATCAATGCATAAATAGATCCGTGGGGCATTAAATTCTTTATTTTGGCAAGACTGCTGTGGCCATATGCCGTTATTATGCTTATATTATGTTTTATAATTTATTTATTATGTTTATATGCCTTAAAAACCTTATTAATTTTCTAGTGGTCTCAGGACTATCTTCAAATATTTCATCGATGCTAGTTGCCATGTTGAGGTTTGTTCGGAAAACCTTATATTGTGGGCACTCGATTAATATGTGGTTAATACTCATTCTTACGTTGCAGTAGTTATGCAGCGCTTGTCTACATTTACCCAGAAGGTGCAGGTGAGTTAGGTTTGTGTGTCCGATACATAATCTGGTAAGTACAGTTTCTTCCCTTCTTGTTAATGTTGGGTTGCCTTTCCATAGTGTAATGTCTTTTTTAATTTTTTGTAAATGATTGTGTTTTGTGTTTTTCCATTGGTTTTGCCAGTACTGTTTGGTTTCTTGTTTTATGTATAATTTAATGTCTTTAAGAGTCACATGACAAACGTCTGCGTTATTCATTTTAGTAGCATCTCTTGCACTGGTATCAGTAGTGGTATTCCCAGGGATATCTGTGTGACTAGGTATCCACATCATAGTTAGTGAAATTGATGAGTCCATATGGTAAATTTGTGATCTAATCATATTAGTTAATGAGTCATGCTGTACACCATAAAATATATTTTGTAACCCGTACAGATTGTTTACTTGTATTATGTGCGCAAAATAGGACTACATGCCATATGCGTACATTTCGGTCGTGTACGTTGTTGCATAAGGTTTTAAGGCCCAGTTATGTGTTTCATTTTGGACGTATATTGCGGTTCCTGATACATTTCTAGTTTTGGATCCGTCGGTATATACTACGAGATAGTTGTAATTGTTTAGCGTTTCTCGGAAGTACTGTTGATACATGTCGTTAGATGTTCCTTTCTTTTTGGTTAATGTTAGATCCAGTTTTACGTTTGTTTTATCCGATAGACGTGTTGGTAGATCTGTTACATTATATTTGAATATTTCGAATGAATCCAGCTGTATTTTATTTGTTAATTCGACGGCACGTATTAGAGCAGGTCTGGCTATGGATTTGTTACTTTCATAAGGGTTGAATAATTGGAAAGTCTATAAAATGTTGAATGACTAAGGTGGTCCGAAAGGTGTAATAGTTTGGCCATGTAGTTTAATAATGGATACTTTTGTCTTACTTCTAAAGGCATTACTCCAGCTTCAGCAAATAATGACGTGTGTGGGCTAGTTGTAAATGCCCCAATTGCTAGACGTATTCCCAGCGCATGTATCTGTGGTTTTAATGTTGAAGGTCTAGCAGAGGAATAAATTATAGAACCATGGCCAATAATAGGCAGAATAAAAGCTTTGTATAGCCTAACTATAGTGTCTCTGAATGCACCCCAGCTAAGGTATTGGGAGTAGAGACTACAATCTTCACTTTAGCTTCAATGTATGTAATTTTTTCTTTTACTCGCATATCTTGTACAGCTTTCTTTTGATTAAGAACATGACATAGTGAAGCTGTTGCAGAGTAAACTCCCCCACAGTTTATACATGAAATGGGTTCCTGACAAAAGTTTTCGACGTGCAAAGGTTTTGCACATGCACATAATTCTAGTTCTACTATGCACTTAGGCGATATATGACCAAACTTGTGGAAATTAAAACATTTTAAAGGTGGAGGTACATAAAGACGAACATTTAGAGAATAAAAAGTAATCTTTATTGTGATTGGAAGCGTGGGAGTGTTGAAGGCAAAAATATGACTCGGAGAATCTTGTAATTCTCCATTTCTTCTAGTTTTTAGTCGCTGAACCTCGAAGACGCTTTAGTTACCTAATTCACTGCATATGTCCTCCACATTACAGTTCAGTAAGTCACGGCAAAAAACTACGCCTCTAGAAATATTCATAGTTCTGTGCGGAATCACTTCAATTTCAAACGCATCGAACCTTGTATTCTTTCACTCTGTGCGCTTGAAACCGTTTCAATTAATAGACCTTCCTCAGTTTTCCTAATCATTCTCAAATTGCCAAAAAGACCGTACAATACCTTATGAATAAGAAACGGGCTGATTTGATCAAAATTCAACCCATCCTTCCGTTTTAAAACAAGGAACCGGGGTTGAACTGCCTTCTCCAAGTTTTTTAAAGACGAGGGTTTATTAAGTGGACCCTCAGCTGCTTCCATGTTTAACGAGGTGGCACTCACTTTGTTATTTAGAGAAACACTCATATTGTTCCCACGAGAACCTCGGTAATAAAAGTCATAAGCAGCAGAGCCGGGATACTACTAGAAGGCATTTATGCCGTGGGGGGCGCCTTTTCCCCCACAAGCGTTTCAACACTAAGGACCAGGCTTCCCCTGGCCTCGCTCAGGCATCCCCTCGCGTAATACCTTCAGCACCTAAAACTGCCAAACGACCTTGGGGGTTGGGGGATTTTTTATAGAGGTTACCTTCCTCGTAACCCGGGTGGTAAAGCCAAGACCACCGACTGCTAGCTGAACAACGTTTCCTAGCCACACCCTACTAGAGTCTCTGAAGTACAGATCGCAGTTGTGGTATTAGGAGACGGCTAGCACTCAACCGCCCCCAGCTAGGACATCCCGGGATAGCCACACCCGTATATGCTTTTGACGGCGAATGTCCTGGGAAGAGTAGAGCGAAAAGGAAGAGGTCTCTCAGCTTTCGCTGGGACCCTGGAGAGAACAAGAGTTGGAGCGAGGGTGCTCCGATAGGAAAGAATTAAAGTAAGGGAAGTCACTCAAGACTAGTACAAGAAAAGTGTACTTCCAGCTAGGGGGACGCAGGGTTGCCATCCCTGTCCTCGTTAGATACGAGATCGCACCTGGACTGGTCATGTATTATTATTATTTTTTTAATATTGGTGTAAGCACATCTACTGCGTTGGTCTTTAGTGCTGTTCTTTATTATAATACTTTTTTGTTTCTTTGTATGGCCCTCACAATTTGTGGTATACACCTATTGCTTTAAGGAACTGGGTTGTGTTTTGGCACTTTCGGTGCTCTTCAGGTTATCTGCCAGTGCATTGGATATGGAAAATAGGTTTCTTGTATGGGTATATGCTGTACAGGAGCATATAATGTGCTCGACAGTTAAATTTGTTTGACATTGAGCACATATTGGATGGGGTTCATTTTAATTAAGTGCTTGTGCGTTAGGGAGGTATGGCCAATTCGAATTCTATGCAGAACACTGTATTTTCTTCTAGTGAGCCCCAGCGGTGCTTTCCATTTCTCAACAGTTGGCTGTATATTTCTTAATTGGTTTTGTGCGTTGGTCCAGTTTCGTTGCCAAATTTGTTTTAATTTAGTTTTTAGCAAACTAGCAAAATTGGTATTATTTTCGATAACAACGTTATCGTCATTAGGCTCTTGTGCTGATTGACGTGCGGCTCGATCAGCTCTTTCATTTCCTGCGATATTCGTATGACTAGGAACCCATGCAAATTGTATTTTGTGTCCTATGTCTTTCAAATGTTTGATTGTTGAAATGATGTTCTGCACCAAACCATCATGAGTGTATGGGTTTTGCAAGCTTGTAAGGGCACTACGAGAATCACTGACAATAAGAAACTCATTTATGTTTACTAAGGATTCGCAGTACCGAAGTGCTTGCCAGATGCTGTATAGCTCAGCTGCGTAGATAGACGTGAGGAGTGGCGTGGACCAACGGTGTTCATTACGTTCGACTGAGAAAGCGCATCCTACACCAGTATTTGTCTTTGATCCATCCGTGTACAACACTAGGTAGTTATAATATTTTGAGAGCAGTTCCCTAAACTCCGCCAAATAAATGCATTGAGGCGTATCCTCCTTATGATGTTTAGAAAGCTCATTGATTAAATTTATACAGGGTGTCAATTATTATTATTATTATTATTAATATTATTATTATAATAATAATAATAATAATAATATTATTATTATTATTATTATTACTATTATTATTATTATTATTATAAATACTCGAAAAACTGATTAAAATAAGACTTTGGAAGCTATAAAAGCAGCTGGTGACTTATCCCCAAATCAATACGGTTTTAGATCAGGGCTTAGCACTACAGATGCGATTCTTCAAGTTTCTGAAGCTGTCAAACGTGCAGAAAGTTTTAATCAATTTTCTCGTAGGGTAATACTTTTAGTAACGTTAGATGTTAAAAACGCTTTTAATTCGGCAAGATGGGGGATATGATAGAAGCCATGGATAAAGACTTCAAGTTGCCTAGTTATCTTATGCGTATCTTAGATGACTACCTTCGAGATCGCGCCCTCATCTATGATACTACAGCACGACAACGGAAAGTTACAATAACTAGTGGAGCTGCACAAGGATCTATCTTGGGTCCCGATCTCTGGAATATGACGTACGATAAACTACTTAGGCTTAAAATGCCAGAAGAGACCCAAATGATAGGATATGCCGACGATGTTGCAGTAATAGTAGCAGCGCGTGATGTAGAACTAGCACAAATCAAGCTAAACCAAGCTATGGGTAGTATTATTAAATGGATGGATGATCACAGCTTATCATTAGCTCTCCATAAAACGGAAGTACTGTTAATTACAAAAAAAACGCATTCCTACAGTTTTCCCCGTGTGTGTCGGTGACGTAACTATTACCACAAAGCCAGCTATAAAATATCTCGGTGTGGTCTTTGACTCAAGGATGAGTTTTCTTAACCAAATAAATATGACAGTAGACAAAGCAGGAAAAACTGTGAGACTTCTTAGTAAATTTATGGCAAACGTAGGTGGCCCAAAATTCAGTAAAGGCGTTTACTAATGACAGTCATACAGTCTGTTCTCTTGTATGGAGCCGAAGTTTGGGCAGACAGACTAAATAAGAAACACTATAGGCAACGATTGGCAAGAGTTCAGAGACTCAGTGCTCTCAGAATATGTTCAGAGTATCGTACTGTATCAGAGCCAGCTGTCATGGTAATAGCAGGTGTTATACCAATTCACCTCTTGGCAGAAGAAAGGAAAAACATTTTCAGAAGAAAGGTAACTGGAGATAGACAAATAAACAATCAAGAAGAGAGGAATCAAACCATAGAATTATGGCAACAAGCTTGGAACCAAGAAACCAGGTGTCGCTGGACAGCTAGGTTAATAAACAATATCAAATTATGGATAACAAGGAAACATGGAGAGGTAGATTTTACCTAACACAGCTATTAAGCGGACATGGCTATTTCAGGTCTTACCTGCAAAAATAGGAAAACATCCTTCCTCTGATTGCATATACTGTGAAGGAATGTTGGATACTACAGAACATACATTTTTCGTTTGTGAGAGATGGGCCCAAGATAGATTACTATTAACAACAGAAATTGGAGTACTTACTGCTGACAACATAGTAACCGTTATGTTGGAAGGCAGAGAAAATGGATCATAGCCAAATTCTCTGAAAAAATATTGCGTTTGAAGAAAACCGATTTAGACCGTCCTAGGGAAGTATAGACTTATTCCAATAACGAAACTATGGCAAAGGGGCCTAACTTGAAGTAATGTGCCAAACAGTCCCAAGTTAGTGCCTAGGAGTACAGGGGTGTTTTAGTCGGTAGTCATTAATTGGAGTCCGACACATTGTGCGTAAATTGCATTTCACCTCCTCAAAAAAAAAAAATTATTATTATAAGATGGTCGAAAAAGACAAATTATATGTTACGTTTGCAATCTCTTAGGAAATGCATGTCAGATGTCAAGGATTGGTGAAAATCAAGACAAGTAACAAATTGCTATATACAGACGCGGTAATAATAATTTACCGAAAGTTGATATCGAAGAGAACATCAGAATTTGTTTCAAGTGCAATGAATCCATTGTGGTCGAAATAGCTAAAATTCAAGTAGATCCTACATGTGTGAGATTGAATGTCTTAAACCTTCGTTGAAATCGTGCTTTAGATTGTCTTTGAGTGCAGAGTCCAGGTTTTTGTGATCGTGTGCTCACCACAACCTGATTCCAACAGTTATCGTCATATGTGGTGCTACTTACGTATATATTAACAAAAGTAGTAATATTCGTGCCTTACGACAAACAGGTTCACTGCATAAAGGAAGGTACTGCTAAAACCCACATTAGTTCTAGGTAGTGATGGATACATTTTGTCAATATTAGGACCATATTTCTCAGATGCTCACAGCAACGATGCTGCAATTCTTCGAGATGAATTTGATAGAGACGTCCAGAATTTAAGAAATTGGCTTCAAGATTTTTGGTGGATCGAAGCTATAGAGATATTTTACCGCTTCAGCATATAATGCCAGCATTATCAGGGCATGGTCAACAACAACTAACCACAGAAGTATCAAACGATACACGTTTAATAACAAAACACCCATGGTTAGTCGAAGCAAAGAATGGTCATTTCAAAACGATTAGTAAATTCTTCTACCACACTTTTATCGTCCAAAATGCGAAACATATTGGTGATTACTTCAGAATTGCCGGGGCAATTATAAATCGGTGTTATCCTTTTATTGATATGAAAGGAGCAACTGTTCACCTTGCTAGAGAGATGTTGCATCGAGCTAGGGATGCTAATCTTGAACAAACACGAGTAGAAGTTGATAACTTACGCAACAGACGTTACATTTGTGAAAGATTGGATAATCAGTTACCTAATTTTCCAAGACTAGATGTCAACTACCTGCGTGATTTGACAATAGAAGTTTACCATATTAAGCTCACCAGTGTATATATTCAAGATAAATTGTACAGAGATGGACACGGTGAATTTGAACTTGATTTACTGATCACTGATAATAATATCATCAGACTGAGAGTTTATTCTAGATTCCGCAATGCTACGAGGCATCAAGTTTTTACATTATACGTCAACCAGGATATTCAAGAAGTTTACCAGATTAAGCTCGCCAGCGTGTATATTCAAGATAAGTTGCACAGAGATGGAAACGGTGAACTTGAACTTGATTACACTATTAAATGAGAATAATTTTATCAGACTGAGGGTTTATTCTAGAGTTCGTAATGCTACAAGGCGTCATGTTTTATATCATTCGTCAACCAGGAAAACAATCCTATAGAAGTGTAATATTTCACATGTCAATCTGGAGCGAGGACCCTTGGAACATGTTCACATGCTGCAATCATTTTGTGGTATCTTTGATATGCGCGCCATGAGCAAGATGTGAAGTACCCAGATGATAGTCTTCTGCACACAACAATGGACGCTGCTTATAGAAGAGATCACGATATTCACGTGGAGGTTATTAATCATTAATAATTAAGTAAACGTGAGGATCAAAAAGACTCACGCCAGAGAAATTATTATAATTCAATAATAATTCATATAAATTCGTTGTCATTTGTTAAATCTATAATCTACCAACCACCTTTCCTAACAATAAATATTTTCTATTACTTGAAGTTATGCAATATACATCTATTATATATTAGATACTGGTTTTGATTTCATTTATCAATTCGTTTTTAATTATTTAAGTGGTTTTTTTTTAATAAGATAATATAAACGAATTGTAAGAAACTTTTATAATATTTTCATAAAATACTATATTATCTACAAGTAAATGTTCTTTATTTTTTTAATTTCATTTCAATAGTATATGTAATAATATTATAATGATACATATCTGTGGGCTCTAGCGGGCCAAGCGCTACATACTGTTTTATGTGCCGTGTAAGAGGATTCAAAAGTGGACTTTTCGATCCTAGGAACAAAAAAATGCTCGAAGGCGTTTACCGAGACCGTTTACTCGCTCCGAGGAACGAGTAATTCCCCTTTTGTCCGCTTGTCAGGTTCATAAACGTAATTATCAAAATAACTTAAATGTCGCTGAAATACTGACGTTCAACTGCTCCTAGCATGAAGATATAGTGTTTAGAGCTTTGTGCCCATGGAGACTTTTGATCAGTGAGCTCAAAATCTAAAACATATTGAAATTTGAAACAATCTAACCCAGGGCCAAAATTCAAAAGTTTAGTTCGGGGTCCTTAATGAAGTCCGAGTAAGTGAGGAAGAGAGCATAACCCAGTATTGCGATTAATCTCCACCCATTATTACTATTTAATAGGACATAATCTTGCAGTCCCTATTCATGCCTAAGAAACATTAAAAACAAATTGTAATTTTACTTATCAAATTGCCGTGAATGGAAATTTTCCCCGTTTAAAGTAGTCAAATCCACTGACAGTCTTTGTATGGAATGTACAATATGGTTTGAATTTTTTTTGTAGGAGCGTGTAAATAAAAGTTAGCTTATAGACTATCATGAAGTGACCGACTTAATCTCGATTACAGGTAAATGCAAACTTTCTCTCAACAATTGAGTAGTTGTCACGTTATGTGGAAAATTAATTCAATATATTGACAATTTTTATTATTTTAAGAGTGTTAGTAAAAAAAACTTTGGTCATGCTGTAATAAAAATTCTACGGACTAATCAGTCTATTGAGAATATCAATAACTTCTGTTGAAATAATTGAAACATTTAATATGACGTTTAGCACTTTAATACCGTGAGAGCTAATAAATTTGCCTATGATATCAGTTTAGCTGTTTTCTTAAGGTCGATCATATTGAGTAGTGAGTTCACTTGCCATTCTAGTTTTTGTAAATACTGCTGCCAACTTCTTTGGCTCAGTTTACTGCAGCTGATTTAGCATTATCATATATTTTCGTGCTTTCGCTGAATTCACAGGTTCTTGTTTCTTATTATCGTTTAGTAGCTGTTTTCATGTGAAGCACTCAGTTATAATTTAACAAATTTAAGTACTTTAGTAGAAGGAGCAGATGGTTGCTTCCCTTTTTCAGTTCAGTTGAGTTTGAGATTTAAAATAATTAAGATGTAGTTTTCGAATTATCCTCTCGAGCCTCCAACGTCCCCACGGCGCCATGGTTAAGTTTGAAAACGCGTTCCATCAATTTCGTTAGGATTGTACAGTTTCGGTGCTATAAATGTTAGCAGTTTGCTTTTATGCGGTTATTGATTAAGGTTATACCCTTTATATAATATTTGTTTATCTGTTGCAGTTTTATCGAAGAACCTTGGCCAAGTGCCGCTCTGTAGAAGCATGTTAATTTATATTTAACCGTCATCGGCATCGTTGACTGCACTATGAATTAAAATTTTGTTTTAGAAACTTTTCTCGTATTTATGTAAATTTAATGCCGTTATGGACAAGGTGTATTGGATATCTTACGTTATTGAAACATATCGACAGATATGGATGATCTAAATTATTGTAATGTATTTAGATTTATCAAAAATGTAGACAATATTACCGTGATTTATGCAAAAAATATAAGTGTCACGTGCTAATGTTTGGTAGAAGTGGCAATGTCTGATTATTACGTGTGTGCGTATTTTTTCGAGAAGTTTTAAAATTACCGTGACCAAAGCCGTTGTCGTTTAAAAAACTAAATTAATCGTTGGATTGCAACATTCGGTTCTATGTTATGGCCGTCACAATTTCCAGATCTGTCAATGCTGGATTTCTTCCTATGGGGTTTCCTGAAAAACATAATTTATCAAAACCGTCATAATACTGAAGCGAATGTTGCAATTCAACGATTTGGTAATCAGTTTTCTAAATAATTCCTCAGTACCAAAGTATTATGGGTTGGAACACTGCCTTGTTGAAAAAATATTTGGAAGATGTTATTGCAGAAATATCTTACATTTTTGAAAAGCTAAGAAAGGACTTCGTCTGGTGGTTTCCATGCCAGTTACGATTCCCATAAAAAAATACAAGTTTATTTATTACTCAAAAACCTCACACCTTAGAAGAATTCTAAACACTCCACTGATTTCGGCATTTTTCAATATATAAGTACGGACGGTTGACAAAATACATCAGTATAATAGTATTAAGCGAGGTGTAAGACCTTGAAAAAAGCGTAGAAATATTGACGTTTACCTATAAGTCGAAAACAAAAGAAGATACTGATCTTGCCATGAAATCTACGTCAACAAAACAGTACGTGCATGTAAAAACTGCAAGCATAATAGTAACAAAGATATCATTAAAAAACAACTAAAACAACGAAATCAGAACACACTGTACAAAGCACTTGTATGTCTTTAGATCAGTTCACTTAGCAACATTGTAAATTCATACATTATTTCCTTTCCTTGTATTTAGTACTATTTTATTTATATACAATTCTTTATCAAAGGCGCACCCATATTTAATTTTGTCATTCGTAACTGTATGTACGTTTTCAGCATACACTGTTACGTTTAAGTCTAGAATTTATTAATTCAAGAAAACATGCTATATTTCGTATTTAAAATCATTGAATGCAATTATATAGACGTGTTGAACATAGGTATATAGTTGTATTAATGATAAGTACTAAGGTTTTTAATACTCAATGCTTTATACAGTTGTGGCGGATATGATGCAAATTTGGTTACAAAGAAATTTGCAGAGCTTCATCGTTTTTCTTTAAATAAATAATATTTACTTATGAACACTATAACTGCATTAAACTTACAACACCGAATGTATTTAAATTTCATCGTTACTCCTGCTTAGGCAAATTATTTTATTTTTTACTATTTGTTTTATTTACAGTCACACCGTAATATCCCTCACACTTTGATATCACCTACTGGTTTCTGAAATTGGTACTAGTTTCAATTAGTACAAGCACACTTAAACCATGTGGTTAAATTTTTGTCGATACACCATTATCTTACAATGCTTACCCATTTTTCCTTTTACATGCAAATCTAGCTAATTTTTTAATGTGAGCTGATTTAAGTTTTTGGTAGTACTACATTGTGGCCATTTTTCTTTTTGATAAGTTACCAGAACGCCAAAGCTCGAGACCGCAAGGCTCTTCAGCTAACTTATAAAGCCTTTTTTTAATTACCGCTTGTTTTTTTGTTTGACTGTGTGTAGTACTGTCGCATTATGTGAATCACGTTAATCTAAAGCCTTGGCTGTTTGAGGTATCCTTCTCTTCCATCAATTTATTCCATTTCTGTTGTTTAGAAAGTTTCGAACAGTTTTACTTCATACATTCCCTTAATTCATCCGAAAGCACTTAATAAATGTTGTATAATTATATTACATTTAAAACTCATTTGGTTTATTTCTAGTAGTATAATAAAATTATATGGTAGTAAGTTAATTAAAAACTGTACGCACCTTTATATGCATATATTTACTTAATATACATCAATTAAATCATAATAATGGAATATTGGGGTAAATGAATCACAGGAATTAAGGTTATTAAATAAAGTAAGATCCGTGCAGTTTATTTTTAGGTAAGTCGATATGTTATATCATTTCGTTTACAAAAACCTTAAAGCTTAATAATACTTATGTCATAAATTAATAATGAAAATGGTCTTTAAATATAACTTCATTGACGTCATTAAGTTCACGCCTTAATGTATTACCTACCCTTCAAGAACCCGTCCAGAAACTATTGATGACGGTCAACGTGTGGGTTGACGGTGTTAATAATACCCTTTTTAACCCGTACTTATATCAATCAAAGGGTTAATTATAAAACGCGCCACTTCTTTTATTTTGAATTTATAAAAAAATGTTTTTTATAGTCATAATTATAGTATTTTTATTAGTTCCATAATATCTTATAAAATGCTTTCTGCTTTATACTATAAGAGAGCTTCTGATTTCTGGAAGGTTGTTATCAATTTATCACGTTTTTTCAAGGGCTGTGTTTATAAATAACAACTGGGGTAGTATCTCAAAGAACAATGTTTTATTTGTCTGACCTTTCATTTCTTAGATTAGATCCAACTGATCATGTTGTAACCAAGTTTCTGATAAAAAAAATTGTCTTGTGTGTAATACGAGTAAATATGAGGTTAGTGGTAGATATATCTTCGCTATTTGTTTAGTATTACATGTGCAAACGTTGTACTAAATTGTGTAAACTTATGAATCTCAAAGTTTGCTGTAAACATGAACATTTTAGCTTTGAATAATTTTCTACATTGACAATAAACCACGTTAAACCACTGAGTTAAGTTACAGACGCGTAAAATGATTCTAGGCAAAACTTAATATGCGCAAAGAAACGTTTGAGTGTTTTACACAATTTGTCCTAATGTCTTACATACACACATTCTATTATGGAGTATGTATGCAAAAATGTAAAAAATAAAACGTTAATGTGTCATGTTTGACACTCTCCTCCTTCCTCATAAGTGACTACCTCTCCGCCATTAAATAGTATGAAAATATGGCATGTAAACATACCTCTACAAACATGTAGAAAAAGGAAATTATTTGTAATACTTAGTAATAGCGCCATTAGTTTAACTGTCTAGCGACCAGGTTAAAATGGCTTTGAATGTTCTCTTCAATGTTCCTTGGCAACTTTTTGTCAAAACAACACATACCTTATGGACGCTTACCGTCAAAAACGTTAAAACGTACGAGTAATCTAGATTTAAAATTTTATGAAAGATTTACATCTTTAGCGTATGGAAATTCAAACACCCTAAACCACCAAATACAACAAAAACGACCTCGTTTTTACGATTTACTTAGAGGGGTGGTTACGAGACAACACCACTGCTGCGCCGTCAATTCACCAGACAAGGTGTCACAGATAATCAATCCTCCATCACAAGAAGAACTCGGCCGCTTTCTCTCGAGTCCGACAAAATATTACTTTCACGAGGGCAAAGGCCATCAACGAGAAAATGTTGCTCCAGCTTGCCTTAAACTAGGACTAAGACAGGCTAATGGGGTATATGGGTAGGTTTGTTACCACGTACCACATCTATGAGGCACCGAGCGAACGCGTGTTTAAGGAGGTGCTGGGTGGCGTACTGGTAGAAATCAACGTAAGCTGAGTACTCCCGCGTAGTGTTAATACTCTTTATTATTTCAGGATGAAGCAGCGAAAACGCCAAATCTGGTGCTGGTGCAGCTGACAACTGAAGAGGACAACAACAAGCTGCGGGGGGGTAGAACACGTCGCCTTCCTTTGAATCACTATCGAAGACTTTCAGAGGAAAACTGGCATCTGGCTGTGTAACTGTGGTGGGTACCGCCCTTCGAGCTACAGGGAATACCAAAAGTTCCCTGCACCTTCGCCAGGGAAAAAATATTGGTTGCAAGCTACCGAAGAGGACACCGCTACCAGCAGCACTTTTTTCAAACCAGTCAAGCGTCGTATGCGCCAGACTGATTGCAAGCGGCGTTGGTAATGCGGAGGTTGTAGCAAAACAAGTTGAAGGTATGGTTTAGAACCAGTTAAACATCAAAGAGCATTTCTTATTATGAATACTATTAATTAGTTTTTCTAACATTTTTTAATTCCAGCGAAAATAAAAATATTTTTGAAGTGTTCGTACCTCGGTGCTTTATAATAGAGTTCACAAGGATCCGTACTAAAAATAACTACACAATTTCAGAAATTTGAGAATGCAACTTTTTTGTAGTAAAACAAATTGAGGGTGTCGGTTACAACCATTCAAACATTAAAAAAAGAAAAGGATATGTATTTCATCCCTCCCCAAGGGAGGGGGCTGCTTGAGCTTTGCAAGCTCCTTCAGCCACAACCATGGATTCCCAGCATACATACAGGGTGTGTGTGAAAGGATGGGAAATCTCGAAACTAGGGATACTAGAGTCCAAAATGTATTGATTAAACCGAACATACCTTAGTCCAAATATTGATAGGTAAAAAGATACAGGGTGTCAAAATTGTAATTTTATTTTCTATTTTTCCTTATTGCTTGGGAAGTTTTTTGATTTTGCACGAAACTCGGTATATGGAGGTTTTTTGGTATGAGAAATAAGATTCTACCCTTAATTTTGGCCAGACTTGTAGAGAGCGCCACATACAGCATTATTTTAGTAAATAACCTGTCAGAAAATTTTTGCGCCACCTTGTATGCAATAATTGATCGAAAATCTTCATCTCTCATCCTTTTTCAACAGAAAAGATGTACTTGTCAGTAGTGTCTAAATTTAATAGTTTCTGAGATATTTGCTTTTAAACGTATCAATGCATTTTGAATTCTGTGTACTACATGTTTTTTTAACATAAATCGAGTTACTCTGAAAAACATTCGCACAGTGTTGCTATGGTTTCTAATGTTTATTATAAGATGACTTTCAGTGCCACTAAAAATTATCAGTTAAAATATTGTTCTAAACTTAAAACGTTATGGAGCATACGTTTATCGAATATGCATTTAATGTTTGGGTTGGCAGGATCTAATGCTTTAAGAGCTCGAAGATTGTACGGCGAAAGATTTCCCAATAGACAATTTCTCAATTCAAAAACTTTCCAACGTATTGATCAGCGGTTACGAGAAACTGGTAAGAAACTTTTATTATCTTAAATAGTAAAGGGATGTGCAATTACATTTAACATTAACATTAAGGTAGTTTTATGCCAAATTCGGGCCGACATGGTCGATTTCCCAGAACTATACGTACAGTTGAATTGGAAAAAATGTTCTGGATGCTGTCGCTGCAGATCCTACAATTAGTGTTAGGAATGTAGCACACGAATTACAGGTTTTAAAATGTACAGTGAACAGCATTTTTCGAGTTCAACTGCTGCATCCATACCACATTCATAAAGTATAAAGTTTAAGCGTGGATGACTACCCTGCAAGAGTAGAATTTTCTACATGGCTCTTAGAGAGGTTTAACCAAGATAATGAATTTGATGGTTTAATATTATTTTCATAGGGACGAATCCATCAACTTTCTTGAAGAACAAATACCCAATCTGTTAGAAGATCTTCCATTGCAAACACGCATGAACATGTGGTTTATGCATAATGGTGCTCCACCTCATTTTAGCTTCTTAGTTAAAGGGCATTCAAATAGAATATATCCAGACAGATAGATAGGCCGATCAGGACCTGTGACCTGGCTGCCGAGATCACCGGATTTAAATCCTTTGGATTTCTTCTTCTGGGGTGAATTGAAACAACGTGTTTATAATACTCCCGTGGAAACCAAGAACGAACTACGGCAAAGAATTTTCCACCGTGCCCAGGAAATAAAGAATAACGTTCAAATACTTTGGATGATGCAACAATCACTAGTGCTCGGGAGTGTATTGGGCAAGGTCGTGCTCATTTGTCGAGTTATCCTTTAGTTAATAGTTTCCTTTAAATTTTCTATTTTATTCAGTACGTCTTTTTTTAAATACTTTCTAATAAAACTGTAATTCTTTTTATAATGTATGAATATTTTTTATTAATCTTTGAGCTTCTAAATCGGGCCAATCCGTACATTAAATGCATACAGGCATTATTCAACAAACGTATACTCCATAACGTTTTAAATTTAGAACAAAATTTTAAGTGATAATTATTAGTCACACTGACTTGTAATAAACATTAGAAACCATAGCAACACTATGCGGATGTTTTTCAAAGTAACTTGATTTATGTTAAAAAATATGGGGTACACTGAATTCAAAATGCATTGATACGTTTAGAAGCAAATAGCTCAGAGACTATTAAATTTAAAGACTCCTGAAAAGTACATCTTTTTTGTTGAGAAAGGATGAGAGATTAAGATTTTTCAATTATTGTATACAGGGTGGCGCAAAGATTTTCTGGCAGGTTATTTACTAAAATAATGCTGTATGTGGCGCCCTCTACAAGTCTGGCCAAAATTAAGGGCAGAATTATTTCTTATACAAAAAAAAACATATACCTAGTTTCAAGCAAAAATCTAAAAACTTGTCAAACAATAAGGAGAAATAGAAAATAAAATTACAACTTTGACACCCTGTATCTTTTTACCTATCAATATTAGGACTAAGATATGTTCGGAACAATCGATATATTTTGGGCCCTATTATCTCCAGTTTCGGGATTTCCCAACCTTTCACAGTCACCCTGGTTGTTACGTATACATGCAAGGTGGGATTATGGATGGGTGTGGTCAGGATTGGATCGGAAGGGATGGAGTTTAGGATTCTGAGGGGGAAAATACTACTTCAGCATTCGCCTAAGTAGCCGCACATGGTGTAAGTGACCATTACGATGCATGTGTGTATGAGGGAAAACCCTCTGAAAAAACTTCATACAGGATAGACCGTATCGAGAATCGAATGCTAAGAAGGTTATGTCACCACAATTGTGTACTCTTTATTATAAATACTATTTAATAATTCTTGCAATATTTTTTAATTTAAGCGGATGTGATGTCTATTTCCTTATATAGAAAAATACTGTACATTTGGTTGTTTTTTCGAAAAACTACTGTACTAATTTACATATATTTTGAAGATACAGGTGGTATACAGTTCGTTTTGCTAGCGAGCTTTCGTGATCTCTGTAGATATTGCCTATTTTTTTTATATCTCACGTAATATTTTTGTTGCTTAACAACTTTTCAACATTTTCTGCTTTTAGAAAGGAATTAATTCTTAACTTCGTTTTCTGGCACCAGGTACATGTTTATATACAAAGTTTACGACTCTTAAACCTAGACTAATTTATTCATCATCAACTTCTACCATTTCTCACTTATTGTCTTTATTTCACTCACTTACTGCATTTATTATTTTTTTCTTCCTTTTTATTTACCGTTTTTTGCTTTTTCTTGTCTCATTCGACAATTACAGACGTTATTGCCCCGTGCTAAAGTTGTTTAATAAGATTAATGGACAGCTGTGGCAAATGGGGTATTGTGTTAATGGGGTTACATTTAAGCAAACAGTTGAATAATTGTTTTGTTTTAGAAACACTTTTCAACTGAAGCTATTATATTAGGAAAAATGAAAATTTAAAAAAATACTTACAATATGTCCGTAAGAAACGAGTGTAATATAGAACATCCGCACTAAACGGAAGTAAACGCAAATATGACGAAACATGTAACGCAAAACTAAAATCCTTCTTTTAACACTTGGAAATGTTCTGATTGTGAAAACTGTACACTAAAGCTAGATATATTGTAATCGTAGATAAAATCCCACAGAAAATCTGTCACGTGTTTCTAAATATTTTTGTATTACAGCTATTGATGATTAACTAAAAAGTTAAGTAAACGATTTTAGTTCGAAACAAAAGCTGGAACATCAATTTTGTAAAATTAAAACAAGAAGTTTACTCCAAAGAAGAAAATTATAATTAGAAACTTTTGTTAGTAATTAAACTGTAACTAGACGACATTAGTGAATATCTCTAAAACCCTCCGGGGTACGAAGTCGCGAACTTTAGTTAATAGGCCTAGGTATCCCATATGGTGCAAAGCGTTAGAAACAAAGCAACATTTTAACCAAAATTAATTTATGAAACAAAGATTGTACAAATTTAACTCTAACGTATTATTATAAAGCAATTAAATTAAAGGCTAAGACGTTTGCGTAAAGGGGTAACGTAACATAAGGGTTTTTACCATAAACTCCGTACTCTGTTAATTAAATTTGTATAACAGACTGTGCAGGCACAAACGATAGATAGCTACGATAAATATCTAATAGGATCCGTGACAAAAGGCTTTGGCTCCCTGTTCACGATACGATGGTGCGAGGTTATTACAGCATGAATTATGTATCACAAAGCTAACGTATAAACATAACACTGATTTTAGGAAGCATAGGTATAGGTTTCAGCGCATTATCCTCCAAACAAAAGACTTCAAATATAATGCACTAAATTAATCATTTTTATATCTCTTCTTTCTTTTATTTTGGTAATAAGTTAGTTTACGTTTGCATTTACAAAACAGTCTCCACTACAGTTGGAGCAGGTATTTCAATATTAATTCTGGAAATTGTTTTCGTTAAACAGTCCACTTTAATTTTTAACATACTGTATACATATTTAGCCTCTTATAGACATGTTGAACAAGACTATTCAGCAGTGCACTATTTAAAACAAAGTGGAGGAGCGCATTCTAGAAAGTTTTTTCTAACAAGTTCGTTTTCATTTCAATAGTTAACTATTTGATCGACATGTTTTGCACTCAAACATGGTTGCAAACCTTCTTTGATTAATCACTTTCTGAATTTTATATATTCATCTTCATAATGGTGTTAGCTAGATACATCTTGTATCAAAAGAAAAAAATCGTCAGATAATAGTTTGCCGCAAGATATTTGTTTTTTCTACCTGGAAAGTGTCATTTACTATTTTTATTCACATTTCTACAAGCTTATCGGTGAGTGACAGGATTGACTGAGACAACATTTTGCATTGACCGGCCCGAATTCGGAATTTAGCTCATCAGTATACCATTACGAAATGGAATCTGTGTGGAGTGAGCAGAACAGTGTTTCGTGCAATAAATGTAAAATATTTAGATATACCTAACAACCTTCCAATTACATGCCTACCGTTATAAACCAATTCTTAACTTGTGGGTTTGAAATTATTCACTCTTACTTACTCCGATGAGGATACCGACGCTAAACTTGGGATATTTTATTGTTTTTGCGATTAAATTCACTCCTCCTGTATATAGAGAAATGTATACAGTGTAATGGGCCCCACACTTGGGTACCATTTTGTAATAGTTCTCTTTGTTCGCCTTCCTGCTGGGGGCTATTCTTTAATGGGCTTTACCTTGGGGATAGTTTTGCAATGGGTGTATTACCTGCGTTTATTACGTTTCTTGCATACACCTGGCTACAAAGAATAATGTTTGGGTTCTATTTCATTCTTTTACAATTTCCAAAATCATTGAGTAAGAATTCTATTTTATTTTTTATGAAAATGTGAAACGATTCAACGTCAATTAAGTGATTTTAATTTACAATGATAACGTTCATTAACTAAACTTTACTTTTATTGTTATCATATTTCTGTTTGTGTAATTGACCTTTAATAATTACTCAACAAATTCCCTTTTTCACCTTATCGGGACGCTTCAGCTGCTCAATCAAGTGATAACTGGTTATTGTTATCATTCATTAAAATTATTCTCAATCTGATATTATTAATTACCTGTACTTTGCAATTAATTGAGCTTGATTTTTTTAGTATTTACACATGCAGTGTTTGCATAAGCTTTCAAGACTTGTAACAGTCAATAATAAAAATGAATCATTTAATTAGGTCAGATTCTAAATACAGACTGTTTTGTTTACAGCATTATATAAAAGTGATTCTAATTCTATGTTAGTATTTTTCTTAATATTAACTTGCAAAAACAATCCTTTACAAATATGATCAACGAAATATGTTTTCGTTCAGCATTTGTATCTAAACATAAATTTAAAAATAAATAAAACACCAATTTTTGTTTATTTATACTACCAAAGGTCTTACTGGTTATCACATTGTTCGAACTGCTGACGTTTCTTTCGCCGGTGAAAAGACCTCGTTTAGGTGGATCTGTCGCCAGTCTGGAACCGCTCTCCTTTGTTTTCTTTATCTCTTCTTATACCTTTGTTATAGATGAATACGCTTTTAATTTTATTTCTTCAGTTTTATGATTTTTGTGAATAATTGCACGATATATTTACACTATACAGTTTTTACTTAATTGTTGATTGTCTTATTGTACATTTATCACTCGCTATCAAAACATCAACTTGGAACACTTTCAATGCGCACTTAAAACGCTATTGTCAATTATTAACTTGATAGCATTTAAAATTTAATTCCTTTTTAGCTTTTCTTTCTCACTGATAAGGAAAATGTCACTTATATTCTCTTAACACAATACTAACTGATTTTTCGTCATAAATTCACAATTTTAATTGCAGCATAAATCAAGCTACAGCAATCGGTTTTCAACTAAATTCCGGTTGCTTACTAGAGGCGACTCTTGGTCGCTTACTTAGCGCGACTGACTAACAGATACACCTCACTATAACAACGTCTCCACTCGCTCTCCTTTACAAAACAGTAAAGCTTTCGAATTTACTATGCAAATACTCATCGAAACAAGCTCAACCTTTTTATTTTAATATTAATTATGTTCAAATACAAATATCAATAACCACTTAATGTCATATAACGGCGCGAAATTCGAATGTCTAATGCCTTCGTTACAACAGGGTGATTCAAATTTGACACTTTTGATAGGAAACACCAACCTATAGGGGAGATAGAAAGAAACTAACCGACATTTTACGACCTCTATTTTTGTGAGGAAGCGAATTCCGAGAACCGCATCTCAATATCTTGAACGGTTTAAAAGATACAGGGTGGTCTACGGTTTTGTGCATTTTTGACCAACCCCCGTAACTTGCTTATTTACGAAAATTTTTTTTTCTGTAAAACATTCTTAAAACGCTTTTTTGAAAGGAATCCAATAGTGTTCCAGTATTTTTGGTAAAAAAATTGGTTTTGAAGCTATGGCATAAACTTGTGTTTTTCGTTATGGATTACCCTGCATATTTTTGCATATGCCTTTTACGAAATAAAATTATGATTAAACTGATGTGCACACTTGATATTTTGGTTCAGCTGTTTTTGAGATATTTGCTATTCTTCTATTTATATATAGTATTCCATGCCTAAAGACAATGAAAACAGTCCGTATGTTATGTAAGGTAGGCAAACACACACACACACACACACACACACACACACACACACACACACACACACACACACACACACACACACACACACACACACACACACACACACACACACACCCACACACACACACACTTCATTTTTTTCTTACATTAATACGTGTGTAAAAAAATGGGAAGCGGAGACTAGCCTAACTTAGTCTTTGTGATAAGTATTTATATAAGCTTGAACGTTGTAGTAAAAAAAATATTATATGTAATACGTTAATTAAATTTTGTTATATCTTAAATAGTAACTTATTATACACTTACATTTTCAAATAACTTTAATGAGCAAAGAGAAAAAAACACTTAAAATTACAATACTTAAAAACAAAACAAGCAACTAAAGGAGATGTTCAAACTGGTGACCATTTTCTCGAATACATATATGGCATCTCTTGCAGTATTTGTTAATTCAATATTTCTTATTGAATCAAATACGTCCAGAAACTGGTCCTCAAGGTCTTGCCTGGTTTCTGGAATATAATTGAAAGTTTTGTCTTTTACCCTTCCCCACATGTAGTGATCGTAAAGGGTGAGGTCTGAAGACCTTTTCGCCCAGTCAAAAGGTCCACTGTTGTAAGGCTATTTTGAGCATCGTGTATATATAGTATTTTGATAACGTATGTGATGTGTTTTGAATGTAGCTGAAGTGAGATTGCATGAAAAGAATCCTTTTTGTGTACGTGCAATGTAAGTTATTGTAATTGATGCGCCACTAGAATTCAGTGAGGAATTGGTTATCGTGTGAATCAATATTAGAGTGCTGTAGAAAGATTTTCGTGTTGAAAGCGTTAAATTTGGTTGAGAAATAATGTTTTAAGTAAATTTTTATTGATACGGCATTGGTAAAACTACTGGTCTTTTTGCTACTATGTATGGAGGAATTTGAACTAAAGAAATGGTTGTAGACGTATGAGTGAGTAAGTTATGATATATTGATATTTTATTAACGTACAGTAAGGAATATGGATGCATATTTTTGTTTGTAGAATTTTTGTAATATGGTCCAATAATGGCAAACTAATGCATGTTCAAGAATGAAGTGATAGAATGTGAGGGAGTTCGTTAGATTTTGCGGAAATAAGATTAGCGCACATGCCAGATTTGCATAGAAGGTTGAGGTATAACCTGGTCAATCTACAAAGTGAATGTAATTGCAATTGATGATTTCTTCGGAAAGTTTTTAGTGAATTTACAAAGTAATTCAAGATGGATACGTTTATTTCGTATCGTTAGCGCCTTCCTCCACGTTGGAGCCTTCGACGTGGCAAATAAACGCACGAAATACTCAATTGTAATAGGTGATTTTAGCGCGAATCTATTCTGACGTATTGGCAATATGGCAGGCAGAAGGGATATAGGCGAGTGTCAAATTTAAGGGGTTGAGTTGTTGGTTGGATAGTTGGTTAGAGGTTATGAGTACAAGTCGCGCGCGTGGCATAACCATCAGAATGGTTAGTGTTAGAGTTTCTTTGTAAAAATTATAGTTTAGTAGAGCATGTATAGAGACTTCACTAACCCAGAAGGGGATGGACGTATAGACATTCACAAATAATTTAATATATTGTGGGTTGAAGGAAACCATTGGTGATTTTCCTCAAGAAATAAAAAGTGCTTAGGCAGATTAGAAGTTAACACAGCAAATATTTTTTGTTGGTGTTCAATTGTGGGACGCGTGACCTAATCTATTATAAAGAGAAATGAAGGTAACCATTTATGCTACCGACATAAAAGTTTGTGAAGTTTAGTTAAGATACTGGTGATCATCATTGACATTGAATGTATACAATCATTAGCAATACCAAATTGATTGTATGAATTTTAATGTGTATATGGAAATAACCATTTCTCAATTGTGGTAAACGTTTTGAAAGGCAAACATCACAGTATAAGGTGATGTGATGTTAGGCTAAAGGGCGCCTATACCAGGTACCCGAGTGGACAAAACATAGACACTGCGTTAGTGAGTACTGCAGCCGAGTACGTAGACCGAATAACGGCTACCTCGTGTATTTTTTGCACAGTGCATCAAAAATTTAAAAAGGATTAAGTACCGAAGGCAGATCATATGGATTACAACTACCCCACCAAAAAAGGATTAATCAATGTAATACGTAAGAATTAGATTTAAATTTTATTGAACCAAAACAGGATCATCTTTTGAGTACATTTTTTTTTGTTATTGTTGCATTCATTACGGTTCATTAAAAGAAAAAGGGGTAATCGAACTTTAGTTATTTTGTTGTTTTTAGTTTTAGGAACTGAGTAATTTTAGCCTTAACGTATTTATGTGTTGGTGGTTTTCTTTAAACTACGCCCGTGTGTATATTTTACATGTGGATTTGTCAATATATATCCACTGTTTAATTTATTTTGTCGTTTATTTGTGTCAATTGTGTGCCTAATTGGTTATTGATAAGTGAAATTAGTATCTGCATATTTTCGAATTTAAGGATCGATTGGAAATTGCGTAATGAGCCAGATCGATCACAAAATTTCATTTTAGCTTTGAAATGTTACAACAGAACACTACTAACAAAGTACTTATTATTTTTTTTTATTCAACATGAAATACAGTTTTGAAGTATTAAAGTTTAAACCTATTAATGAATGTCTAAATAGGATTTTAAAGATAAATTATTAATAAAATATAACGATATTATTAATGATACAAACACTATCTGCTCTATGTTTGAATGATTCAGCAATTCACAAACATTTTGTTGAGATAACAATTTATTATTAAACCGATTTCGTTTATTTTGTTTAGAGCTTTATTGGGAATATTGATTTAATTCAAAGTTAGAAATGTAAATTTACAGGTATACGAAGGATACTTAAAAAGTATTCAAATTAACGTCTTAAGATTTGGGAATTTTCATTTGTACAGGGTGTGTTCAATAAGTTTACGACTCGTATATTCCAGAATTTCTTAAGCTTTTAGAGCAATTTACTTCTAAGTGTGATTGAATTTGAATTTTGAATGATTTTACTGAGTAGGCTGCAATCCTGTCTTCTACAGTCAGATAGGATTAATTTACCATCCCGCCTAAGACTATTTATTTTAACAAAATTTAAGATTGTGGTGGAGCCCAGAAACAACTTTTGCCGGACTAAGCTTTGTGAATTGTAGATTAATGGTAGGTGTAAGGTGTTTGAACTACTTTTCAATAATTTTACTCCTTATATCGACCACTCCCATTTCCACCGTAGCTGGCTTGGCAACCCGCTTATTTCATTAAGCACACCCGACGCCTGCTGCGGTTTGGACGTGTAACACTAATGCTAATTCAGTGCTCTCCAAAAGCTTCGTTAAGAAAATTGGTTACTGCTCGCGCCGAATGATGATTTCATGTTGAAAGTAGAATGGTTTAGCATAATTTATTAAGGGCATACTTTCGAAAAATGTTTCCACAATGTCTTGTACGATCTCAATATAAATCTGATGGTGCGAGTTGTCATTAAAGACGCATGGTCCCACAATGTGTCCGCTGAACACTATAGTCCATATATTAAATCCAAAGCGGCCTTGATTGACCATTTCTACGGTAACATGTGCATTTGCCTGAGCCCAAGTGTAACTATTATATTTGTTAAATAGCCCGTTACTGGCAACATGCGCTTCGTCCTCATAGGGAATTTTCAGAGGAAAATTTTTATTTACTTAAGTTTACTCTAAAAACCAATGGCAGTAGTCCTAGGTTGAAAATCTCTAGCCTTGTTCGATAAGGTTTGTACTTATGATTTTTAAACTTTGGTGAACTGTGAATAGGGCAAAGCTCTTCTTATTGAAGTAATATTATTATTATTGAGCTCACCTAGCATACCTATTTCTTCCAAATCCCTATCACGCCTAACATCATAAAT
Source organism: Vesta saturnalis (assembly GCA_036346205.1). Taxonomy (NCBI): domain Eukaryota; kingdom Metazoa; phylum Arthropoda; class Insecta; order Coleoptera; family Lampyridae; genus Vesta; species Vesta saturnalis. The sequence continues at coordinate 4,806,983 of JARFJB010002021.1, forward strand.
TTTACTCTAGGTTTCGAAAACGCACCATAGCTAATTAGGTTCCTTTTTAGTCTGGGATCCATACATGGCTGTTGTCGTTGCATATAGAATTCCCCGGAATCATTCCAATTCTCGTTTGATTCAATAAAATATTTAAGCACGTAGAGTTTTTCTTTGTTTTGATACATTTTTGAGAAAAGTAATAATAACCAAAAACAATCAAAAAGTGTCAAGCAAACTATCATGACTAACACTAAAGGTTAGTTGTGTAATTCAAGTTTTCGTTGTCTTTAGGCATGGAATACTAGATATAAATGAAAAAACAGCAAATATCTAAAAACCGGCTGAACCAAAATATCAAGTGTGCACATTATTTTAATCATAATTTTATTTCGAAAAGGAATATGCAAAAATATAAAAGGTGATCCATAAGGAAAAATACAAGTTTATGTCAGCTTCAAAGTCAATTTTTTTAACCAAAAATCCTCGAACACTATTGGATTCCTTTCAAAAAAGTGTCGTAAGAACGTTTTTACAGAAACAAAAAATATTCGTAAATAAGCAAGTTACAGGGGTTGGTCAAAAATGAACAAAACTGAAAACCACCCTGTACCTTTTAAACCGTTCAAGATATTGATGTGCGGTTTTCGGAATTCGCTTCCTTACAAAAATCGAGCTCGTAACGTGTCGGTTAGTTTGTTTCTATCTCTTCTAGAAATTGGTGGTTCACATCAAAGGTGTCCAATTTCAATCACCTGGTACATAAGATTAGAGCAATAATCATGATACATGAAATGTTTATAAACATGCCTATCTGTATATATTCATTAAAATAATCCCTGTAAAACAGATTCCTTGTGAGAAGTAGTATTTGTTATTGTTTTTTTTTTGTGATCAGTGTGCACATGCACAGCATTAACCTTTCTAATTACACTAACAGATAAAAAAGATGTCTATTTGCGCCATAAAATTAATAACGTTGGCCAAAATGGCTAGGTTACGTGTAAAAAAAATTTGAATGTTCTGCATTTTTGGGAGATTCGCAATCAAACTTGTGTAACGGTATAAACGGGTGGTAGAACGGGATTGCAGATAAATTGGCCTTTTTGCCCCGACTAGCCAGCGTATGGGTGTAGGTCAGATGTTAAAAAAAAATTGCACATCCAGAATAGTAAATCTTACGTAAGTCACAATAGGGGTTGAAGACAAAATCGAGGGTTTGGGCGCCAGAATGTTTGGTAGTCGAAATAAGGATTGTCGTGCCAAAATTACGAGTACATAGCGTGTCTAAACATACAAAAAACATACGCTTACCTATCCGTAATCAATTCCAGGTGTGCTGGACAGCAACTCAGCAGACTACCTGAAATCGGGCTTCAAAAAACACTACACGCTTGTCAAATCAAAGCGTGATAAACACTCAATAAATTTACGTTACTACACCTCAGTGTAAATAATTCGGCATTAAATAATAATCAAAACAAAACAACAACAAAAAATAAGCTATAGAATGAACTCTAAACTGAATTAATATTCAACTAAAAAAACAAATAAAATACTAAATATTAATAACGCTATTACTCAATAAAGCAAAAAAACTAACTTCGTTCCGTTAAAAACTAAAACGCCGGTAATTTGCAATTTGCAAAAAAAAAACTCTTATGTAACACAAAAGGGTTTCCATAGAATCAAAACACATTTATAAAACCTAACAAACTATAATAAAATAATAAAAATGATAAATATAAAAAAATGTAAACATACGATAATGAGTATAAACAAAAAAAAATAAATGCTTAAAAGGCGACAGGATGTCTGATCAGAATACTGCTTTTACGCCAGTCTAAATCGTTTAACCTATATTTATAATTCGTGGATAATATACCCACACTACAATAGGGTCGATTGCCCTTTAATACCAAAATAAAAAAAGTGTGAAGGGGGAGCGTCAAAACTATAATTAATTATGCTAAACAAATTCCAACAACAACTTACTTTAACAAAAAAAAAAGATGACCCCCGCTTTCAAACTTTCATAAACACAAAAAAAATAAATCGAAACACAAAAAATCTTGAAATATTCAATAAAAAACAATATTATGTTACCTTAAAGGTCTAGAATTACACCTCTTCTGTGTTACAATGTAAGTGGAAGATAACCAGGTGGTCGGTTACGGCTATGACGGAAATGGAATGAATCTTCCTGGTCTGGCAAAATGATGAATGAAATGTTGACTATTGTTCTATGATACACAAACAATTCTTGGGTTGAATCGCGTTAAATTGTTACTGCATAAATTCAAAACTTCTTTTAAAATATTAAAAATTTGAGCGTTCACAATTACTTGATAACTTTTAGCTTTTAATTGGTTTTATTTCCACTAATAATCCAAAATGTTAATAACTTGATTTAATTAAATATAATTTTTAATATATTGCGAAAGTTTCTTTATCTTTAAATACGCTTTGTACGGTAAATAAGAGGCACTTGGAAGAACGATGATGTTAATATCCGCAGAAGCGATATAAACCAAAGAGGTCACTGAAGCACTATACAACACGACGATGTCCTCTAGGTAACTTTACGTAAAACCGAAATCGGCACTAGGTATAATCCTTTGGTGATGAACAATTTTAATAAATCCCTTTCACAGGTAATCTTCAGGAGTAGCTAAGCGATCCTTACTACACAAAAAAAGTACGTTCGTTAAACACCACAAGGTCCAAAATTTCAACGTTCTGAACCACCCCCTTAAAGCGTAACCAGCGGCACCGTAATACTAGTACACGAGAGCGCGATCAGTTTCAGAATCCCAAAAATTATTAACAAATTCCATCTTTGAATTTTGAATCCCACTACTCATAAAAACTCTTATCTAATTTAATTCCACCAATTAAAAAAACGGAAGGGGAAAATAAGGTACCGCGATACACAAATTCGTTTTCGTCCGTAAGGACTCGGTAAATGTTGAAAAACTCAACGTCAGCAAGAATATCCTGTACAGCCTCTGTATGTTTACCTTAAAGTACGAACAATAAGGCCCACATGCAATCTCTATAAATCAAAACCAAAATACCTAATAATAAACTGGACAACTATACTTAAGCGTCTTTATGTCGCTAACATGACATCATACGCAGATAATTCCACACTATTTATTTAAATCACTTAATTTTCTATTATATTTTACGGAAAACAAACGAAATGAACCTTAATTAAACTTATATACAACTATATACAAATAAACGTTAATCAAACTTCTATAAACGGGAAATAATAAAGAAAAACAACCTAAATTTCGGAATAATAATTTCACAAACAAAGAATCTAAAGCTCACCACACACCTACCATCCCTAAAGGTCGCTACACACGTTAAAACAAATTTACTATAAAACATAACTTGACAAAAAAAAAATATATGTGTATACGGAATCTAACTAAGTACATAAGACTACAAACAAAATTACCCAATACGTATACAGGGTGTTCAAAATACCCTGACACTTTCTTGTTTGAATCTCGATAAAATAAAAGTGAATAGACAATTATTAATCTTTTCACAACGTAAATTAAAATGTTAAGCATCATTTATAGGCATTGGAGGAGATATTCAGTACAATTCCTTAAGTAATAGAAACATTACAGATGCTAAGAGAACAGTTAGCAAAACGCCGAGTGTAGGACATTAGAGGTCTTGTGAGAGTTGCCAAGTACAAGAGCTATTTATAGGAGCTCAACTCCAGTAAAGTTAGGATACTACGAATAAAATGAGATAAATTAATAAGTACCACCACCACGAGGACAGTCAACTCTAATTATTGCTCCTTTTTTGTGTTCTGGATTAGTATTACATTAGATTAGTAGGAATCAATATAATTAAGATTCCTTTTTTTACTTCATTGAAGGTTTGCGTTAATAGACATTTTTTTAAACTTTTTCAAAACAAATCACCAATATAAGAGTTGCAGATCAGTGGCACCTTTTTTGCTGTTTTTTGTGTATGTGCAGTTACACAAATGGTCGCGAGATTTGAGTTTAATAATTCTCCTGTTATCTTTGGCTATACTGACGAATGTTGGCTTGCCTTAGATTTTTTTTAGACAAGTCATTACAAAATCCAAGTGCTTTTATTTATTTGTCGAATTGAGTTATAAATTAACAATAATACAAATAAGAAGCAATAGTTGAAATATAGTTCCAGATCGTTACGCTTATTTTTATTTTAAAATAGGGAGCAGTGAATTAAGGCGTTATAAGTATATCGGTCAAAACCTTAACCCATTATTTATTAGTACCATTCGCTTCCGTTTTTAGATATACCCCATTCAAACTCAGCAGAATTGGGTGTAATTTATTTATCAATTCTGCATTGTTAGAAATCACTAATATTGGCTCCTGTTATACCGGTAAAAGTAAAAGGAGAACAAATAGGTCAGGCAAGATTGATAATCTCTTGGACTTATGTTATCCAAAAGTTTAACGCATTTGATTAGATTCGAAGCGGTTTGTATTGAAGGTTCAGGGTTTTAGCTACCGAGTAAGCAAACATCTTACGGTCCACAATCTCGCATGATTAACATTTCAACCTAACATAATTACCAAGATAGACTCTGATCGTGGTGAGCATTAAATTTCTCCCCTAATTTGAGTTTTGTTTTAAGGTATGTGTAAGGTGTTTGAAGGCAAACTTTAGCCACTTACTTTTTATGGTGATCCCACCTATGTCCATTGTAGTTAGTCGACAACCTGCTTTTTTAGTAAACACTACACGACGCAAGTGCGGTTTGACCACCCATTACAATAGCCTTTCAGCAGAAAAGTCGATTCTGCTACCTCCGAGGACTTCAAGTAATTTAACAAATTTCAAGGTGACAGTTTAAAAAGTGGATACCAAACATAAAAAGAAGGATAAAACTTGTAACGAATCTTTTACGTTCTTTGTTCATTTAGTAGTAAAATATAAGAAAAAAAAAGTTTTAAGTATTAATGAATTATAAGTATGTGGTAGGCAACTTAATTTGCATTTTGGTGTAACTTAAGTTGCATATTTTCTTAGGGGTTTATACTCCAATATCTTTGAATTAATTTTTTGCACATGTTTTTACGCGCACCGCTGTATCACCTGATACCGTAAGCGTCCTTTTGAGCATTACTTGATGAACGTTTTGTTGATTAGGAAGCCATTTTTGGTTTCCACCTAAATTTTGTGAAAAGTGTCATTGATTTAATGGTAAGATACATTTAACTCGTATTATGTTAAAGTTTAAAACGTTTGCTTTTTGCAGGCACTTTTACTTTTATCACTTTTACTTTTACTTTTGCTTTTGGCATTTTCGATGCTTATGATTGCAATTTTGCATTTAATTCAGATCTAAATTTAGATCACAAATTTTATTATAATTTTCTAGAAAATGCAATAAACACTGGATTATCCAAATTTCATGAAGATAAATTTGTAAGAAGTAAAATTCACCTTTGGTATAGTTTACAACGTACAGCATTGTTATTACCACATATTGCGTAATATTTGTGCAAAGATTACATCACCTTTAGTTACATTTCCGTATTACTTTAGATACCAGAGGTTATCAAAAAGTTGTGTACAAAATTTTCGAACAGGTATTCATACCCATAATTTAGTAATTTAAGGCTATTACAACTAGTTTTTAAGATATATGTTTTATATAATTCTAAATTTAAATGTTTAATAAACATAGTTTGTATATCTTTTATTTTGTCATTTTGGTGAATTTTTTATTGTATCCTGGGTTTAGTTATTCCAAGCATAATAAAAAAAAATAACTTGGCGTCCGAGATAATTTTTATTATTGTTACATTGCAGTTACTATATAGATGCTACGTAGAAATAACTAAGCAGAAATTGTGGTAATTAAGGAAATCAAAAAGCATGAACCTGTCCTGAATTAATCTACCGACTAAGACAACGGCATTATCTTTTATTGAGTGTTTTGGATCTCTGGTTATTTTAACCATTTGTTTTGAGAACATTTACACCATTTATTTACATACACCTGGCGCTTTTAAAGCTTATTTACAAACTAAAATGCAGTTTCAAAAAAAAAACTACCTAAAAAGCTACCTTAACCAGAAGTAGATAAAAAACGATATTAATGATATAGGGAATACTTCCAAGATTTGTTCGAGGATAATGAATAAGATAAACACATTCCAAGCAAAAATAAAAAGGAGACGTACAGAAATAAGGAAAGCACTGGCTTCATAAAAAAAATCCAAACAAACCAGTTAAGAAACAGGATAGAAAGTACATAAAGAAAATACATAAAAGCAATTTATGTTACATTATTGTGTCGAACCCTGCCAGAATTGTGAAAAACGAAAAGGGAACTATTACTATTAAAGGAGAGCTAGAAATTTCATTAAATTTAAACAATTTTGAAGTAGGAGATTGAGAAAAACTTTAGTTATGGGACTGCTAAAAAACGCGTGCAAGCAAGGTGAATGAACATCACCGGTCTCCCAAAACTGTAAAAATTCTGAAATATTAGATCAGATTTCAATAAACCAAAAAATATATAATAATTTAAAGGAAATGAGTAAAAAATGAGATTAGAAAAAAGTTTCCGCAATATTCAGCAAAAATCGCTAAATATTGTCATTAGCAGGATCAGTACAAAAACAAAAACAAGAGAATCCGAGGTGACGAATCTGATGTACTCAATTTTGGTGCAAATTTAAAAAGAGGAATTCCAAAACAAGGAGAACCAAGTAACTCATTGTACCGTGTGTCACGTACAACTTTGTTGACCTAGATTTCGTGGCAAAATCGAAAATTTAATATCTTCTTTTGTTTTCGACTTATAGCAAAACGTCGATATTTCTATACTATTTTCAAGGCCTTGTACATCTCTTAATACTGATGTTTTTCGTCAACCGAATTCAATGGCGTGCTTAGAAATTTTCTAGGTGTTGCGCCTTTTGAGTAATAATATAAACTTGCATTTTTTAAAATGGGAATTACAGTTAGCTTGGAAACCATCAGCTGCAGTTTCTTAGCCTTTCAAAAATATAAATATGGACATTCCTGACATCTTCCAAATAGTTTTTTTTTTCAACTAGACTGTACCCCAGCCCATAATTCTGTGACAGTACGGAATTGCTTCCCAAATTGTTATATTGCAACATTCGGTTCGGTATTATGACGGTTTTAGTAAGTTATGTTTTTCAGGAAACTCCATAGAAAGAAATCCAGTATTGACAGATATGCAGTTCGTGGCGGTCATAACACCAAACCGAATATTGCAATCCAACGATTTGGGAAGCAGTCTTCTAAGTAATGCCTCACTGCCAAATCATTATGGTCTGGGGCACCGCATTGGTGAAAAAAATTATTTAGATGTTTTTCAGAAATATCTACATTTATGTTTTTGAAAAGCTAAGAAAGACCTGCAGCTGGCAGCTGCCAGGCCAACTAAGATTCCTATTTAAAAAATGCAAGTTTATATTATTACTTAAAAACCACTCCTCCAAGAAAAATCCTAAGCACTCCACTAAATTGGCACTTCACACCATAAAAAAGTGCAGAAATATCGGCGGTTGGCTATAAGTCGTAAATAAAAAAAAATACTAAATTTTTGATTTTGCCATGAAATGTAGGTCAAGGTAGTAACTTCTATCTTTGGTAATAACAAAGATATCTAAAAAGCAACTAAAACAACGAAGTCAGGTCACACTGTACTCTATTCATCTTCATCATTCACATTTAGGCAACTATTTAGAATAACTTTTATTTACCAATTTTAAGACTTTCTAGAATAGTAATGGTTTCGTGCTATGATGAATGGAACCTATGGTAGATTGAAGGAATGTCTGCCTTTTCACTTACGTTTTGGTTTTTGTTTACTTTACTCTCTTCTGAATATCGCACGCTACAGTTTCAAATTTTCGTCTTTAAATTTTAGTACGATATGTGTATATTTATCCTATTTATGTCTTCAAATTTAATTTGTGTACTTAGTTTAAAGGTCAGAATGTAGCTTGTAGGAAAGGTTTTGAGTATTCACTAAACTTATGATTTCAAGAGCAATCCGAATTTTTGATAATAATGGCCGCCGTTAATAAGATTATTTTTAGTAAATAAATATAAATTTGAAGAGTATAAAATCAATTAAATCATATTTAAACTCAATGCAGTCGAAGTAATTCAACAATGAGGCAAATTATAGAAGTTCTGAATTTTTAATTGAAGCTTGTTGTGTTTGTTGTCATTTCAGTTCAATTATTTTATAGAGTGGTTTAAAATTTGAGAGCCACACCGATCTCCATACTTTATCAAGTGAAGAAGTTAAACAAAAGCCATCCCTCGCTCAAACCTGAATTAGGTGTAAATTAACGTAATAGGTCGATATTACCTTGTTACAGGTTTTAATTTGTTATAGTTTTGAAAAATAAATGTAGTAGTTTGTGCTAGGTGGTCTGATAGGCCTGTATCTATTGCACTCGCCTTGAAATTTAAATTCTTATCAAAATTTACTGTAATATTATCGATACAATTGTTCATTCTAGTATTATCAAAAATTGTAGGATGTAGTCCATACGATTTAAAAAAATCAATATCATTAGAATGAAATTTGACGTTAAAATTACCGCACATTACTATGTGGTAAAATTTAAAATTTATCTTCGAGAAAAAGGTTACAAGTGTATCGATAAAAACATCAAAGTTGCCCAAGGGTGATTAATTTATTAATCTAAGTTTTTTAATTTCAACTCCTGGAATTTCACATTCTAAGTCTTTAGAATGTTTGTACACAAAATAGACACACAATCAACACTATCCTTAACTAGGGTCATCCTACCGCGTGTTTACCGCTAGATGGTCCAGTCTTAAAATTTAAGGCCGGATCTATGCAATTATAAGCCAATCATAAGTGTCAATGTCAATGTAAAAGTAAGTGAGTAAAGGCATATAACATTGAGTTAAATAATTAATTATCCCCTTACAATAGAAAATTACAAATTAACTAAAGAATGCCTAATATAAATGATATATGTGTCAATAGCCTAACATAAGATTTTACCTAACGTGAAATTACTATGGATATTTACACAAACTTTATTATAAGCTTATGAATGTGGAGACTGCAAATATGACCCTTAACTACAATAAATGTAGAATTCTATACAAAAAATTAAAGCTTTGAAGTAGATTTAAAAGGTTATAGGAAATCAATGACCTAGAACACTAGACCTGTGGGAACAAAAAAGACACGTTTGTACCAAATATGATTAATATGACTAAACGTATTTCAATCGCTAAGCTATCATCTTCAGCGATCAACTGTTCTCTAATATGTCCCGCCTCCTTACTTGTTTTGTAAAAATGAAAGTTATAAAGTGTTAACAAGATTTGTCCACACTAAGTGTCCTTTATCATCCTTATTTACTAGAATTTGTTTGTTATCGAAAATATGTAGGTTGTCATAGTTTTTAAATCGAGTTTGCCATACATACACATGTTCACAATTTTTACAATCAATTTTTTAAATTCCCAACATACACTGCTTACCCGCTTGATCCTTCGCATTTCCTAAAAGACTGCAAACTACTATTTGAAGTTGTAACTGTTTTTAAACTACCCGCTATGAAATATTTTAAATAGGCTTTTTGAATAAGCCGGAGTACATCTTTACCCTTTATCCTATGTGTTTATTTTCTAGCTATGCTCATAACCACTTCATCCGGAAACACATTTAAGCAGAAATTTCTCCAATATCACACATAAACTTTGATAAACGTCTGCTGAAGCTCCACATATGCTCTGTTCCTGGTTTTCTAGCTGCGTGTATACCATTATCTTGTTTAATGATACGTTTATAGTCAGAAAATAAATTCTAGTTCTGGAACAAATTATGTTCTTTAGAGTAATTAAAACTACGAGGAGCGTCTTTAAAATTTAAATTATAGTCGCTATTTCATACTAACAATACTTAAGAAATTGAGTTAGCAATGAGTATTCTTAGATGCATCAGAAAGCTGGTACTAATCGCATAATGCTAAATAAAACATTCTCTTCAATACATGTTTTTCAACGCATTTTTAATGATAAATACTGTTGTTCTAAAATTGTAGTATGCTGCATTTGATGAGACTAATTTTTTTTGTAGCAAAAGATATCCTAAAGCATTTCTCTGTAAATAACGTAGAATAATCGTCAGATGTCATCGATAGGTATCTTTATTCACAAAAGCCAGATGCCCCAAAATCGTAATTTTGGAAATCAATAAAACCTGTTACTTTGCATAACGTGCATATAGTTTAATGTTCTATACAATAATTGACATCAGTCTTTTATGAACTACGCAATAGAATGAAAGTTACCTCAAACACGAAAGTCAAACAAACGTAATGTAGATATTTGCTGAAGGGTAGGTAACTGCATAATAAAGAAGTATATATTCAGTTATGTCCATATGCTAATCAAAAATAAAACAGGACGCAGTACTATTTCGCACATCATACAGTACTTTTTTTAATCAGAAAAAATCATAATCGTTAAATGGTTACCAAGACCATTCTTAACCGGGCGGACAACACTTATAATAGTTTCGTCACAGAATCACTTTGAAACGTGAGGTATTTTCGCAACTACAACCTTTGAATAATCGACCCTAAACTAACATATAATTGTAAAGAACCAGCGTCCTTTACGTATGCTTTTTAGAATAAATTATTTGCGGACCATCCTATATGTAAGATTTCAAAAGTTTACGCGATATTGCACAACGAATAATTTATTCATCACCGCTGACGTGTATTTCTAAGAAACCGTAAGTTTTTGCACGTCAGAACGATTACAACCAATCGCATAACGGCATCCCCCGCACGGTAGCCGCAAAGCCGCCCACAGATGTACCTTTATAAACCCGCGACGCGCGTGAAAGGAGGAAGATGAATCGAAGTCGATTCAAGTCAAGCCGATATCCAGCAGCCGCCCCCGTACCGTTTGCTTTGAGTAAGCACCGACCTGTTATTCACCATCGAAGAGTCCATCGCGATCGGGCGATAACGCGCACCACCTCGCACCGGGCAACCTAAAGTTTAATCCTGTACTGCTATTGATAGACACGTAAGTTGTAAAGTTATACAATCTGACAATTTAGAATCAAACACTACAGACCGTAAATAACTCCGGGCTGAGTCTCCAGGAGTTATACAAAGTACACTAACACCTAGAGTGCCACGAAGGGTAGATCCCGTCGTCACTCGCCACTACAAAGTACACTAACACCTAGAGTATCACACAGGGGTAACCCCCGACGTAATACTTGAGGGTGAAGGGTTCTTACAGGGCTGTAAAGACCTACGACCTTTCTCTTAGTATATCCAGTAAAGGCAGGCCGTTGCCTACGTCTTCTGAGCATTACTGAAATCCCGCTCGAAACTCATACATACAATACCTGACAAACAAATAACGTACACGGTGTCTTTAATCGCAGGAGAGTACACCCGAAACCTGGTGTATAAATTTGTAGTCCATATAACCATCGTAAACACCTGTTGCGAGATTGTTTGTAAATAAGTTAGATAGTACGTAGATTATTCTATATTTACGTAAACCTATTAGAGTAGTTTTAATATCAAGTATTTTGTTCCCTTGATTGATTATAGATAATTAGACTTAGTATAGAGATCCGTAATTAATTCTGTTAGATAAATAATCTAATTGCCTAATCAAACCGGTTATAATTAAAGAAAGACAGTTCCGAGATCTCGCATTTGCATACGCGCATTTCGCGTGTATTATTTCCGGTGAGTACGACATACTCCCTTCAGCGCTCCAGAGTTACTACAGTATAAGTACGATATTGATTTTCTCAATCCCCACAACGACTCGAGTTCATTGCGCTGGCGCCTCCGACCAACAACGGTATCAAGGATAACGCTCTCGCTACTGTAAATACAGGACCGTAACCTAGATTTTACCTCTTAAGTAAGGATTAGATTAAAAGAATATCTCTGTTCACAGAAGCGACTACGCACACAGTGACAGGCCGCCCACCAGGAGAACGAGCCGCCAGGACCAGGAACAAGAAGTTCCAATACATTTTTTGTTAATTACTTTTTGTTTATTGTTGAGTTTATTTAATATACATCTTAAAACGCTTTAAGGTATTTATTTAAGGTGACAGTGTTAAGCCCATTCAGTACTTACTACGAACCACACCCCGTTTATAAAATAAACACGATTGAGCAAAGCCGAGGCAAAATCACACCGCGTTGGGTTACCCAACCAGAAGGGCGCAATACTTATTGCATCTAAAGTTAGGGTCGTGTTACATAATAAGATCTAAACTCTTTGTCTTTTAAAATAAATTTGATCAAAATTAATGGCGAAATTTTGTCGCCAATGCCTTAAATTTTCAACTATGTTCCCCGTAATAATTTTTATCGGTTTGAAGGATAAAAAAATGGAATCACTGATTTAAAAACTGGCCAAGGACAAAATTTCGTATACTATTGAGTATTTCAGCTTTTGCGAAAATAGCTCAGTGAAATATTAATTCCATGGTAGCCAGCTAGACAGAGCACTGCCCGCGACAGATACACAAATTAAATAATTTTAAATTTTAATAAACAAATTAAATCTAAAATATACATATTTTTCTGTTCTGCATATTTTTTGTTATCTGTTATTAGTTTAATTTAAGTATAATTAAAATCTCAAAGTTTTGTTTTCATTTGCCTTTTCTTTTATCCTAAAATTTTACATTTTGAACGACCATGGACCATGGTTTGCCACATTTGTTAATAAATCCTGGCTAGCTTGATTTAATTCTAAAGTATTAATTGTTGGAGAACACTTCTAGTGTTTTAAGTACATTGATACCGTTCTCTATGACTCTAAAATAAGTATTGAGTAACACTGCATAAATTACTGTTCAATGTCCTGGCGCAACTCTGCATAAGAAAAACGTAACGATGTAACTGAGCTTTATTTTGAGTTCTCGTTTTATAAAGTTTTTCGTATTTGTAAATGCGTTTCTTTAATAAAGTGATTATTCAGAAACTCTGCGTTTCTTAAAACCTCACGAATTAAAACCCAAAGGTTATGGGTCCAGAATTCGTGTAGAACTTGAAAAGTCCAGGAAAATTTGTGAGGTTAAAGGAAAATTGATCATGGCTGAAATCAACAACTGTTCCAGTGAAACCGTTTGATGGAAGTAATTCTTCAAACTGAATTTAGGATCAAGTTGATTGTTAGAGCAGTTGTTAAAGTTCTAATCAAGGAAACTACAGTAAAGATATCAGAACTTGCAGTATTTAGCAAGAATGATATTAAAGCCCGCAATAGAATTATTCAGTGTATATCCGATGCTGGAAACAATTAAAACTAAGAAAACAGCAAAGGATAATGGATACATTGAAATACATATAATAAGGTTATTTTGCAAGTCCAACTTCAGAGAAGGTTACGAGGATTAAAGTTGTGTCGGAATTAATAGCAGCAGGAAGTGATATTCCTGAGAACGAATTGATTTGTCAGCTACTGTCAGCTATGCCAGAAAGTTTTCAGGCGGTGACAACAGCTATCGATGTACTGTTCTCACAAGATGAGTCGAAGGTAACAATAGACTTCGTGAAGAACAAACTTTGTGAGAATCTAGAAAACAGAAAGGTGGTAAGTCAGAAAATAGAAATGTAGCATTTATTGGATTTAGAAACAAGCAGTGGAATCAAAAGCCAGGAAATACAAGTAGAAGTTCTACGTATTTTCCATTTAAATGTCATTTTTGCCGTGAAGTTGGGCATATGAAACGAAACTGCCCGAGAATAAACAGAAACATGCAAGTGTAGTAGAAAAAGAAGATAAAAACGAAGAAGAAATATCATTTTTGACAGCTGATGTAAGAGAAGGTAACAGTTCGACATGCATTATAGAAAAATCTGATCTACAAGAATTAAAGTTTGTTGTGGACAGCGGAGCGACCCATCACTTATTACAGATTGATTTTCAAGAGAAAATAACTAATGAAAAGCAGGTAAATCATCACGTTAATGTTGCAAAAAGAGGTCAGAATATGCTAGTAATAAAAGAAGGTGATCTATGCTTATTTAATGACAGCGGTACAAAAGTTATTATAAGAGATGTATGGGTATGCAAGGAACTGTCAAATAACCTTCTGTCAGTAAGGAAGCTTGAAGAAGCTGGATGCGAAGTAATTCTTAAAAATAAAGAAGTAGTCGTACAGAAAGGAAGTAAAGTAATATTAAAAGGTAATAAACAAGGAAATTTGTATATAGTGAGCTTCAAGATGTCAACAGGAAAAGCTAATCTAAGTATCGCAGAAAAGCGGATGCTGGTTCACAGAAGAATGGGTCATTCGAATAAATTTCCACCACCAGAAGTATGTGAGACATGTATCGAAGCCAAACAGACTAGACTACCTTTCAGAATTTTAGAGGAAGAAAGAAAAGCGAAAAGAGTACTAGAAGTGGTGTCTACTGATGTGTGCGGTCCAATCAGCCCTGCTATACATGATGGAAACAGGTATTATGTCACTTTCTTAGACCATTTCTCCCACTTCTGTGTGTGTTATCTTATCACTAATAAAAGCGAGGTTTTTAGTAAATTTGAAGAATATGTTATGTATGTTAAGTCGAAATTTAATACTAATATAGAAAGAATAAGATGTGATAACGTAGGGGAATATTCTTCACACAAGTTCCAAGACTTTTGTAAGAAACAAGGCATAAAATTGCAATATACGGTCCACAGAAACCCAGAGCAAAATGGAGTAGCCCAAAGGCCAAATACAACTATACTAGATAAAACTAGGTGCCTCATAATAGGTGCAAAATTGGATAAAAAACTCTGGGGAGAAGCAGTAAGAACTGCCATACATTTAATGAACAGAACCACTACTTCGACTTTACCTAGTAAACAAGTACCCTCTAAAATTTGGTTAAGTTATAAACCAGATTTGAGTAAAATAAAGATTTTTGGCTGTATAGCATATAACCTGATACCTAAAGAAGGTCGACAATCAAAATTAGAGAGTAGAAGTCAAAAATTGACATTTGTTGGTTATGCTGATAACGGGTACAGGCTATGGAATCCAAGAGACAGAAAAACAGTTCATGGAAGAAATATAATCTTTGATGAAATCAAGAAAGCAGATAACATAGTTGTAGAAAACAGACAAGAAAAGATTCAAAAATTGAAAGTTGAAAGTGACAGAACCTGAAGAAGAAGAAGAAAATAAAGATAAGAATAAAAGGAAAGATAAAAGAAGAAGGACAACCTTATGTCTTAAATGAAGGTTATGATGAAACTAATTTAATAACTACACTCTCAGCAAGAAATCTATCCTCGGAAGTACCAAGAAACTATCAAGAAGCGGTGAAATATGAAAGCTGGAAGAAAGCAATAGATGAAGAACTAAATTCCATAAAAGAAAATGAGACGTGGCAACTAGTTGAACGGCCTGAAGGAGTGATAGACTCAAAGTAGGTGTTAAGCGAACATGTCTATGCTCCTCTGGCTCGTATGGTCACAATACGAGTATTGCTTTCTTTGTATGTAGAAGAAGATTTCCATGTACAACAGTTCGATGTTAAGTAGGCGTTCTTGTATGGAACGTTGCAAAAACCCGTATACAAGTATGAGCCAGAAGGACTTCAAAGTACAAAGTCAACTTTGGAATGTAAACTTGTTAAATCTCTTTACGGTTTAAAACAAGCGCCCAAATGTTGGATTAATCTGTTCCACGATTTCTTACATTAATCCGCTTATACCTGTTTGTACAAAATTGAATCATTGGTATAAACATTAGTTTACTAATAGCAAAATTTTGTATCTCTTTGCGTTGTTGAACTTGTAAAGATCCAAAGATCCTTACAGAAATCCGCAACTCAATTATTAATTTACCCATTTATGTTGCAGTAGAAGTTGCAACGTGTCTAACCAACCACATCACATAAAAAGGGAGACGAAATGGTTAGCTTGACTAGCAAATCATCCAAACGGTCCTGGGACCGCAGAACACTCGGATGGCGTAGGTATTTTGAAGTGTGGATAAAAATAAAGAAGATGGTTAGGTCAGTGAGAAAACAATAACCAAATGGTAGACAGACGGATAGGGAGAACAAACAAGAAACAGGTGCAACAAACCTTAAAGAAAGAAAAAATATAATTAAACGACAATTCCCTCAACAAGCGTAAATTTATTTCTGAATTCCCAATAAAGGCTGCTATATGCTGAAGTTTAATATAGGTATGAATATGAATTATAAAAAAATTAGACAATATATACGTTTTCGTGTAGTACATGCGTATAAAGACATGAAATTTTTCCCCATAACACTACTAAATATAAATTTATCATAATACCATAATAAGAACATCGAAGAATAGTGAAACTGCGTAATTGTGCGCAGGTATGAACATTGACACTGGCGAGGGCAAGTCTTGAGATTTACTTGTGATAAATTCAGCTTTAAATTATCTAGAATTACTAATAACGCGTAATCCTCCTCTCTGGGACGCTGAAAGATCTTTCATACGTAATCCCTAAAAAGGAAAATTTATATACATAAACAACCGTAAAAGTTGACGTTAGAAAAGTGACAGTCCAACTTGTCTTTCGTTTCACAATATACATGCACAAATCCCCCCTTTAACCCAGATAACTCTATAGCTAAAGTTTTCCCGCTGGGTGGCCTGTTTTTCTTGAAGTTCATGATATCTATTGGTCGAAAATGATACATTTTTATTCAATAAGTACAAAAAAAAGGTGTACTATATATAGTACATTAGGAATATAAGTGTATAATATTTTGATGTGTGGTAATCGATGAAACATTGTACATGAATCGCGATATCACATTTTGAGCATCAAGTTGTGGCACGTTGATGACATTCTCCACATCTTGTTTGCTTTTCTTGGCGAATCACGTAATGATCTGGACGATCATACCTCATACCTATATTTTCATTTTGAGCAGTATGACCTCTTTGCTATAAATAAGTGATTACTAACCATAAGCATGAACATTCTAAAAAAAATCGTTCCTGCGAACGCCGAATACTCACGCGCATAAACAGGTTACCTTTCAGGTACGCTAACGACCTCACAATACAACACGTAAACATACCACACATCACACACAGAATTCCTTAATTCCCATGTAAAAAACCCGCCCCCGCCATCCTGACACAACTCCTTGGCGACCTCCCCGAGATGATAAAACAATCCCTAGATAACACTCCATGTGCCCTCTGTATCAGTCTCTATTCCATGACGACCTCACAAAATACCGGCAAACGAATTGAATTAACCTCACGCAGCACGCTACACCCAGTTGAACAACACTTGAACCGATTAACATAATTATTCAAATAAAACCTAATTTTCTCTCATTTTTTTAACACCAAAAATAAGCACAACTCATGATTGTAAACTATACAATTACACAAAACAGAATAGAATAACCAGGACTGAATAGGAGAGGGGCTCCTTAACAATGTACGATTAAGAACTACATACGCCAAAATAAGAAAGTACCAACAATAAGCGTGAGTACACTAACAAAAAAAAACGATACTAATTACACCTCCTGAAGTCCTCGCTGACTTCTTGATAACGAATTATCTTATTGCCTCCGTCCTTAACCAAATATCTTATTACTTCCTTCCTGAGATTTTCACTGGCCTACTTAGCCGCCAAATTACCTTACTTCTTTGCCGAAACCCTCCTGCTTTCGTTCCTGATTTCTATTCCGACCTAGTAGGAAGCAGAAGCCTTTATTACTACCTGCAGACCCATTATGTGGTATGTAATAAACATCATATTTATCAGACCAGTTTTCCAATGTAAAGATTTCTTTCCTTCCTTGGCAGATTAGTAGTTGATCCCGTCTGCAAACACCGCAATACCTGTACACTAAGACTTAGTCGGGCGTATGCCCAGCGTAATCAAAAATGTATTACAAGAAATCCTCCTCTTTGCTTTTAGGTGTATGATTGAAGAGCACCGAGATTTCCACGGGAAATTGCCTCCAAGGAGTATGCCTGTGTAGGTATTTCCTTACCTTTGCTTGTCAGAAAGGCGTACGCCTGTACAATCTAGCGTCTGTCTAATTAACCAATGGAGCGTATGCCCCTATCATATACGACCGAACTGGAACCCGAGTAAAACCTGCAGATGCTTAATCGATACATAATCGCCATAAGTTTCAGTTTCCGCCAGTTTATCCTGTTAAAACCGGTATCAATCCTGTCGACCTGTCATTAATACAAACACTTGGAGTTTGTCTCCAGAATACTCATTAAAGTATTACAGCCCGTTTCTTGAAAGAAGAAATAAATTCTCTAAAATTAAAATAAATCCCCCTTTCGTATAATTTTCCATTAAGTAATTATAATAAATCACATATAAAATAAAATAGAAACCCTTGTAGTACACATAATAAATACGAAATTACCAAATTTCATAAAGTGGTAAAAGAAACACCACCAATTGCTATAATATATCCATCCACGCTCGAGTTTACGATCTCCGCTATTTTGCAGAATTAAAAGTAACTATTGCAAAACCCCGAAGTTGCAGATGCTGAATAAATAAAAGCAATACTTGTAATTAAAAATAGATATCAATGACACCTAGTGACCCCGTAAACTACACATACAATAACTGCTCTCATAAAACGGGTTATCAGTCCTTTGTTCGATTCTAAGAACATATTTATAGAAATGCTCTTTATATACACAAGCATTTGTATTGATTTAAAAATTAAATTCGTAGAACTCAAGGTAAGCCTGATGTATTGATTTCTTCCGAGTGCAATTTTTAATTGATTTGCGTATATCTTTTAATTACTCAAAACTACATAAAGTAAACCAGTGATAATATTACCGTAGAGCACCTTCTTCACTTACTGTATTATTAATTATCCAGCACTCACGTATCCCATATACCAGGACATATTCTGCCGACTACAAGTTTTGGAGATATATTTAAGTTCTGTTTATTTGTGATATTTTGATTTGCATTAAGTGAAACATAAATAGGTTAAGTAACATTTGTCATGATTTCTGCGAGCCTCCCCATCCCGAGAGAATCTATGTCGAGCAAACCATAATAAAGGTATAGATAGAGAGGGTAGTTACAAACTTTTGTAGAAAGAATGTTAGTCATTTCATATTTTATTATTGAATAACGCGAAGCATAATCAGCTTATTAGTGACTTGAAAATGACAAATGCCGAAACGTCAGCGATTCAACGAAGCTTCCTGCCTACGTAGAAATGTTCTATAGTTTATCATCGTCGATCGCTGATAGAGATAGCTTAGCTATGTAAGGATTTAATTAGCAAGAAATGATGGATTTCTAGGAGTATAGTCACAATTTGGAAGTAGATTTGTTATAGACGGAGATCTGGTTGTAGGGGATGGAACATGCGAATGTCCATGAAATATGTCACCTGAAAAAGGTTCGGCTACTGCTGGCAACGCACAATCCCGATCGTCAGAAGGCGCTCTGGAAGCTGAGACCGTGAGCGGTCGATTGAACGTGTAGATCTTCCGAGAAAAAAAAGTGTCGATTGGCACGGCTCAAAATTTGTACGTATCGAGGAGCATGAATCAGAACAGGGAAAAAATTATCAGATGAGTAAGTAGACGCTAAAGGATTGTCAGAAGATGCCAAAGTTGCAAAAAATGACTGAGAATTTACATATTAAGAGGAACCACTGATAATTTGCATTTGTATTGTTTAAGTATAGAATAAGCTAGCTGCAAAGTATCAGAAGTCAAAGTAGAAGCGTTTATTTGAAATTCGAGTGTAAAGGAAAACTTCGACGCTTCCTTATTGCTACACGGAGCTTCTACAGGAAATTAAAAGAGCACATTATATTGTACACTTGTGGAATAATGCTACATTACCGGATCCAATCCAATTTCAGCCCGAATCCTCAGGATGCATATTAACAGAAAATAAATATGACTTTCTATGGTTTGAAGGCCTAAAATTGCCACCATCTGTTAAAAATGTAATTTTGGATAACGAAGATTCCGAAGGTAATTTTCAATTCTCGACTTTTGATTGGATACATGAATTTTATTTAACAATTTATTATTTTCAGTTGATGACGAGGAGTCCGAATACGATAGTGGCGAAGATCCAGAATTTGAAGGAAATGTGCAAGACATGGAAAATTAAATTTGATTGATATTTTCATTATTAACTTGGCAACAAATAAAATTTATTTTTTTAAATTTCTTGTAAAAATGAATATATTCTTAATTGAATTCTGACATTTTCACAACACTTCCTTCAGTCATTTATTAATATTTAGATAAATCGTCAGAAGTGCTTTCAAATATGTACTATGTGAAAATCAAAAGAACGCGATCGGTTCACTGGGCATTGCGCCTTGCGCACGCCGCGCTCCGGAATGCGCTATTTCCCTTTGCACTCAAGTTTCTCATGAACACTTCTACTTTGACTTTTGATACTTTGCAGCTAGGTTATTTTATATTTAAACAATATAAATACAAAATTGTCAGAAGTTCTTCTTATTATGCAAATTTTCAGTTATTTTTCATAGCTTTGGCATCTTCTGACAACCCTTTAGCTTCTACTTACTCTTCTGACAATCTTTTCCCTGCTTTTACTCATGCTCCTCGATACGTATGCAAATCTTGTCACGTGTCTAACCATCATATGGCAAAAAAAAGGGAATGGGCTCGACTAAGCTCAGGCGTACGGTCGGAAGACCGCAAAGCACTCAGATGCGTGGTTGTTTTGGAGGTATAGTGATAGTAATGTGGTTAGATAGAAACCGGATATAAGTAGGCGCCACAGGCTTTAATAAGGAAATACTCAACAAGTGTTGAGAAGAGAGTAAACCCCGTAAATCCTGAAGCAGGATTTACCAAAAAAAAAAGAAATAAAAATAAAGGAAGAAGTAGAAATGAATTAACAATTCCCCCGATAAAGTAATTTTTATTGTCGATATCCTGACAAAAGAATAAAAAAAATATATTAAATTAACATTCCACCAAAGCCCACGATGGCAAGCAGTGAGCCTCAGCTTGTGCCCACGGCAATTGTAATTTAAATTTCAACTAGAGAAAAA
Source organism: Vesta saturnalis (assembly GCA_036346205.1). NCBI lineage: Eukaryota > Metazoa > Arthropoda > Insecta > Coleoptera > Lampyridae > Vesta > Vesta saturnalis. The sequence continues at coordinate 4,828,084 of JARFJB010002021.1, forward strand.
AAAGTAGAATTATTATATGCCCCTTCCGGCCGCTGTCAGATCTTACTGTTCGTATTCGGAATTGGCTAATTTAGCACATAATCCCATTGGGTTGTTTAGTAAGATAAAAAAAAATTAACTTGCTTGCCTTACGCTTCACACAGTATACAGTAAATTGGAAAGCTTGTTCGGTCCACATTAAATAACTACCGTAACAAACAAAGTAATCAAGAAATTTATAGGAAATAAACTGGCCCGAACAACCTTGTCCACATGAAAAAGTAATGTACATAACACATAAAAATTACGAGACATAATTTCAAATTCATATGAAATTAAATGTTTAACATTTGCAGTAGTTCACGTAATACAGATAATCGCTACACCTGGTATATTGCAATCAAAACAGGAGTTAAATCGTTGGGTGAATGTAGTCACAGAAGCTAGAATTTATTAAATCAAAATGGAAGCTAACCTGTTTGGGTGCGGTATATCAAGTCACTTTTAATGATTTAATCGAAGTTTTACTTGCGATTGAGTGCAAAAATATTCAAAACTGAATTAGTGAATATATATTGAGATGTTCAGAAAGGAGTAAGACAAGGATCGGACAGTTTAAATAGTAATTTCTTTATAAAAAGTGGTGATTTCAAACTTAATACATGCGCGAGACATTGATTTGATAGAATTTGGTTCACAATGGGTTTAAAGTGGATTTGTTTTGGACAAAATAATCTGAATAATATTTATACAATTTGATTTCATTATAAAAAGCATTGTGCTACCAACAAAAATGTCAGGAATGTTAAATAAACTTATTTTCGTAAAGTCAATTTAGTATTTTCCTTTATTTCATAAAAGTCTATTTTTCGAGAGTATTTTGGCATGTGAATATTTTACAGGTGTTTAAACACAAATTGTAAAGTTAGAATTATATTTGGGATATTGTGTAAATAGTTTTAGAATGTAGGAAATGTGAGAAAATTCATGAAAGGGTTATAATATGGACTTAGGATTATTTCTCACATATTTTTGGAAGCGATTGTGTGACAAACTTAGTGATACAATTTAAATAGCAAGAGCAATGCATAGAACATTTTAACACAAAGACATTCACAGTTAGATACATTTTTGTAGTGAAAATTCAAGTAAGTGTGTTAAACGATGTGACTTTTTAATGCAACACTATATTATACAATGCGGGTGAAATGAATATTAAATAAAATAAAGACAATTATTACAAGCCACTAGCATAACATTTTGAGTTACAGAAACGTTTTTAAGTGTAAGTTATTTCCAATTTTAGAATTAAGTTTGGTTATGTTATAAATTCTAGGTTTTTCACAAATTTATAGTTTTTTTAATAATATTAGGCTTAAATTATATTCTTAAAGTGATTAATAGGAGGTCTTCCTCAGTATTTCATAGTATTAAAAAGGATACAATGCATTTCACCGCAAAATTTTCATGAAATGGGGGTTGAATTTAGAATTTTTCTACATAAACATAAAATTTCTTTAAATTCAAGATTTCGAATTTTAAATGTGTGTTTTCCTATGTCCAATTTTACCAGGATTACATATATGTAATTAGATTAAGTGTAGCTTGTAAGATTAGGTAGTTATAAGCAAATTTAAATTAGATTAGGTCATTTCGTATATTATTTTAAGGATCCATATCTTGTTGGATGTCTGTCTATTCGAAATTTTATACAGTTTTCATTTCTGTCGTTAGTTTTTAAATCTGTTATTATATAAGAAAGATATGGCTAAATTTCTATTTTAGTTAAAATTGTAAAATTTTTCAACCAATCAGAGACATAGTTACAAAGGTAGATTTGCTAGAAAAAAATTGAAGTTTTAGTAACAACCAAAAAGGTATAAAAGGAATTGCCCTGGAAGTGGCGAGGTCTCTATAATTTGTTCAGTTTTTAAAAAAAGGTTAAAATAGTATTGTGTATTTGTGTTACAAGTAAGTTTTTCTAACCTAATTTAATTATCGGGAAAAAGTTATAACTAACGGAGAGAAGAATATTCTAGAGCAATTGTTTTTATACCGGCAATAATTTAAATAGTTCGGTCTCCGATTCCTGTTCGTTTCGAAAAATTCATTACGATTTAATTTGTGTAACGATTTTGTTGAACGTTTAAAGTTTTCGTTTTGTCGAAGTTGATTTGATTACGTTTTACCAAATTAAAGTCGCAATTATTTTTGATCATTGGTGTTTTATTTCTTTTAAATAATTCACATTTGAACCGGCACCTGAAATAAAAGTGAAATTAAAATAAATTTTGGACAACCTTTAAATATTTTATAAACGATACCATTCAGTAAGCAATAATATATTTAAATAAAATATTACCAAGATAAAATTTGTGATTGGAGTGAAGCCGAATTGAAAGAAAACATTACTAGTTACGGAAGCAAGGGTGATCTACAACCCGAGTACCTGTTAGCAGCCAATGGGTATATGGTAGCAGCAAGAATTAATTGGAAAGTGCCTGCAGCGAATTGGAACAACTTGTAGGAAGACATCAGTTTGAACTTGGAACAGTATATGTGAGTCATTTTTCATTATAGCCCTATTTATTGTATTCATTGTTGTGTTAGATTTCCTGCAATTATTATTTATTGATTATATGTAGGTGTAAAATATCAAATAATACTTGTGTAAACACCTGTAAAAGAAACAAAACTTTAAATTATTTCCAAATTTTAAATTCAATTGTAAACATAAACATTAAATCTGCAAATCATTGTTTGACAGTTTTGACATTTATTAACTTAATTCAGGAACGTTACAACGCATGCGTTAGAAGTATAAATTCTATTCAGATTTATTTCTTGTACATATATGATATTTTTCATAAAGAGTAATTCATATAATTACATAAAATTAATTAAATATAATTTCCCACTAAATACTGATCCCTAGCCCCACAATGAGATTGAGCTAGTCCGGTGCACAATTATAATTATAAATTATTTAATATCATATTATATTAATATTTACTAAACTAAATACTAAATACTGATCTCTATCCCCATATTCGATTATTTATTTATTGAAATTAAATTTTAAAATATATTATCATACCTGTGATAAGAAAAAAAAGGATCTGAAGTGTACTGTTGAAACCACTACTTATTTAATCCTGCAAATTTCGGGTACTATTCCAATGATCTAGAGCCTTCACGGATATGGTCATGGATGTCAGCAAGGCTCTTATGCCTTCCAGTGATAATCATGTACTTTGGATGTAACGTACCAGTAAAATGTGAGCAGAAAGTTTAAGAAAGAATGCCGTTAGAAATGTCGGTAGTACAGAGATGCTCTTGCGTAGGTAGTACAGAGATGCTCTTAATTAGGTAGTACAGAGATGCTAAAAGAAGGTAAATATAAGTACGATGTTTAATTAATTATGACCGTTGATACCTCTTACAGGTGACAAACGAGCCGATAGTGAACATTCAACGTAATTTCGATTGAAGTGTCTATATATGTAAAGAATTAGTTTTGAATGCTTTTACATTCGAAAACCTGAAAACAATTTTAATTACCATGAGGTTATCGAGACATATTCCACTTACCGAAGATGTGGACGAACGAATAATTTCAATTATATCCGCTTATTAAAAGCGTTAGTAATACTTTTACTTAACGAAGTATTACTTTAAGTGAGAATTTTCCAAAGAAAAATGATGCTTCAGCATCCAGATCCAGAACCAGAAACGAAAAATTCTCTAGAAACTCAACAACCACCAACAAGGGAGTTCTTAAAAAGGAAGAAAGAAAAATTGGCCAACACCTTAAAAATCAATTTTACAAACTTGAGAAAATTTGTATTTAATCAATGTTGCCAAAAGTTAAAAATGTGTAGCAAATATATATTTATTATATGTATGTATTATTTTACCCTAATAGATCCCAGGTTTCTTTTTAGCTGCGTTATATTAAGTGATCCGAAATCTTAGAGAGGTCGCTGAAGGTATTAAATTTGACTGATTTTAACTAACTAAGAGATGTGTACGAAAGTTACATATGTTAATTTAAATGCAATTAGAGATGCGTAAAAATTTGCAAAACAGTGAATTGGAAGCATTCAACCTAAGAATAAATTGCTGTTTTTAGTAAATAAATTTGACCAAATGACGAACGTTATCAAAAAGAAACGTTTTCCAATTAAACACGTAACAATCTTCAGCCAATCGACAATTTTTTTCTCGGAAAATCTACAAGTTCAATCGACCGGCCATGTTCTCATTTTCCAGCGCGCCTTCTGACGGTCGGGCTTTCGCTTTGCCGGCAGTAATCGAACCTTTCCCAGGTAACATATTTCATGGACATATGTATGTTCCACCCCCTGTAGCCAGCTCTTAGTGTTAACTCAATCGAATCAACGTTGAAGCAATTATACCATCTGTTACGATGGGCGACTCTTACTGAATTACAGGTTTCCACATACATACAGTTAGTTATTTAGCTGTACAGTTACAGTATTTTTTAGATTGGCTAAATTAATTTGCAATACAAACTGTAATTTTTAAATCCGTTATGACGTTAATTTAAATTAATGTATATACGTAAAACTTATACTATTAATGATGTCCTTAATTCGTTTTCTAAGAGACACAATTGCATCATTACAAGTAAGAGCTTATAATATTAACGAGCGAAGAGCTGCGCTTAAACTTTTATTGCGAAATCTATGATAGCAGTAACATGTTTATTAATACTTACAATAAAATGCATCTATAAACAATTTAATCAGATAAACTTTATATACATGTACTCTTTACATAACCATAAAAAAACATTGATTTAACGACAATCTGCAGGAAATAATATTTTTATATCTGCTTTGTAAGTAACAACTCCAAACATAACCAAATTATAGTTTTATTATCCCTAGTTAAGTTGTAAATGTAGATAATGTTCAAATAACCACTTACGATTTAGTTATTTCTTTACGATACAGAAATTAAGAAATAGTGCTGTTTTATATATTTGCATAATTGTCACAGATGAGTCGTACTTGTTAAAAGTTTTCAAGCAAGACAAGGGTTAGGAGTGACAGTGCTTTGTTGGTGCACCGCAGGGACCACTTTAAGGACCTGCGCGTGAAATTAAATTTCTGATACAAACCCTGCAGTTAAGGGAACAAGTTTAATTGCATAAACGAGACACACTGCATGTATATTGTACAGTTTCGTTTTTCGATGTTTCTTGTTTACTTAAATTAAATTATCTTGTAATTTCGCAAAAAGCGTAAAACCGTTTTTTGATTAAAATACCTGTTTCGTTTTACTAATTAATTAGTTTTGAAGAGCTCCGTTTATATTTGTATATTCTTAAAGCACTTATCAAACTTTGTTCTGATTTAATTGTTTTCTAAAGCAAGAAAGTAGGATGTAACGGATGAAATTAAATGTTTGACGTTTCAGACAGAGGATTATAAATCTGCGTTGTTTTAAATTTGAACGTCGTCATGTAAGTACTTAACCCAATTTTAAATTAATGTATTGAATTTGAACGTAATTGGAGTTTTGAAGAATTAGCAGACAAAGTTAGATTGTTGTCATAAAAACGTTTGTAATAAAACTTTAAATTATGAATTTATGTTTAAAATTGGTTAAATTACTGATTTTTGTATGAGTACCCCAAGCTTTGTGTACTCAGACATAAGGATAAGTGGAAAAGTTTGACTTGACGAATCATTTTGTTTTTGTAAATTGTTATATCTACGTTTAACATTGTTTTGAGCAATCGTAAAAATTCAATAGTTTTAAATGAAAATTTGTTCCTTTCATTCTAACACAGACATTGAATATTTGCGAGTTATTGTTGAAACCCCTTTAGAATTAAATTGAGTTTTGGATTTCCATCTATTCAAAATTCAAACCATTAGGTTTGTGTAAATGTCATTGATTTAATTTATTTTATGATTTTATTTTAGCTTTGATGATGTTTATTCATTGGAAATGAACGCTTTTCATAAATTATTTTAGAACATTTCTGCGGATCATATTGTTTGAAGTTTAACGTTTTCATTAATTATTCATATTTTTTTCATTAACACTAGGTCTTCCAGAATTTTTCAGAAAGCAGGAAATAATTAAACGTTACAAACATATTGCAAAAAGCGTAACATTAATCAATTACATTACATTACAACACTGTTTCAGTAAAACGAATTTGCAAAGGGTGTATAACAATATTGCACTTTACTTGTTCATAAAGCTTGCAAGGTTGGTCTGTTTGCGATATTTGAAATAATCTTATTATAAGAAACGAAAAACTTGGATTTGGTTTATGTAGGCTTATTCACTGCTCGAAACGTATATCCGAAGTTTGTCGCAATGAAGCACGATTTGACCAGTAACCGGTCTGCTCGCTATGGTATTACTCAAGAAAACAATACAACTGCCTCGGATTGACCTGGCTACAAGGGACGGTCAAGGTCGAAACGGACAGGCCCCGTTGCTGACGACTGTGCAAGGAATGAATGGCGAGTCGGTACGTGGAATGTTGGAGGTATGCATGCTAAAGAATTTGAAATTGCTAATGTAATGTACGAAAGACACCTTGATATTTTGTGTATATCGGAGACAATGCGCAAAGGAAAGGATGCTGTGGACATGGAGGATGGCAGCGTAGCACAATGGTCAGGAGTTGAGACGGAAGTCCATGACGCAAAAGGAGTTGGGATGATCCTAAGTGAAAGAGCGAAAAGATGTGTTAAACAGTACGAATTGGTATCTCCCGGATAATATGGGTTAGAATGAAAGTGGAGTTTCGAAGAATTTTTCTTATTGCATGCTATGCACCGGTGAATGGAGAAAGAGACCAGGAGTGTGAGAACTTCTGGAATGAAGTAGAGAACGTGCTGAACGTATGTAAGCCAAACGAAAGAGTGATTATAGTGGGGGATATGAAGGAATGGGTGGGTGTACAGAGAGAACATAGTGAACGCGTTCTAGGAAAGTTCGGAGACCAAACAGTCAATGAAAACGGTGAACACCTGCTGAACATCTGTGTGGAGAGAAGCCTATTTGTATCCAATACGTGGTTTAAACATAAAAATGTGCATATGTATACATGGCAAAGAGGTGAATCCAAAAGTATGATAGACTTGATAGTGTATGATGAACGGCTTAGAAACCTGGTGAAAGACACAAAAGTAATGCGCGGAGCGGAGTGTGGATCGGACCACTTTTTGGTTGTATCGAGAGTGTTTAGGGCAAAAGTGGGTCTGGAGAAGGAAACCAAACGTAGTGCGAACGTCCAGAATTAGGGTTGACAAACTAGTGGATAATGGTGCGAGAATGAAATACGCAGATGCTGTGAGTAAAGAGCTGAATGTGACTGAAACAGTGTGGAACGAACAAATAAAAGACACTGACGTTGAAACTGCATGGATAAGCTGTTGTCAATTATGCCGTGCGAATATGTGGAAGAGTGACTGTAGGTAGACAGAAAAAATGTGCTTGGTGGAATGAGATGGTAAAAAAGGCAGCATATAATAAAAAAGATGCGTACATGGCAATGATTGCTGCAAAAAATGAGACTGAGAAGAAGCGATTGTATGAGGTGTACAGATTAAGAAATAAAGAAGCGAAAGAGAGAGTGAGAACAAGTAAAGAGGAAATGATGGCTGTGGAAGGATAGAAAATGCATGTGTCGATCAGATAGTTGCTCTCCAGCGGTGATCGAAAAGTGTTTAAAGGTAAAAAGGAAGTTGTACTGTGGGTTTGTAGATCTGGAGAAAGCATATGACAGAGTGAATAGGGAGAAGCTGTGGGAAATATTAAATGAATATGGCGTAAATAAAGGTCTAATAAATTGAATAAGGGCAGTATATAACGGTAGTCGGGCATGTGTTAGGGTGAGAGGAGGTGTGAGTGAATACTTTAAGATTGAGCAAGGAGTGCGACAAGGCTGTGTGATGTCACCGTGGTTGTTCAATGTATACATGGTTAAATGTCTTAGACAAACATGTACCGATACAAATGGTGTAATGATTGGTGTCGTAAATGTACGATTTCTGGTGTATGCAGATAACACAGTCTTATTAAGTGACAGTGCGGATGAGCTGCAAACCGCTCTAAGGAAGTTTGATACAGTCTGTGAGAGCATGGACCTAAAGGTAAACGTGAACAAAACTAAGATTGTGGTGTTCAATCGGGAAGGTGGAAGGGAGAGTAGAGTATTTACTCTGCAAGATGAAACTGTGGAGCAAGTGGACGAAATGGTATATCTCGGTGGAATGTTTACTGTAGATGGTACAATTGAGAGCGAGATTGGACGAAGTGTCAATTCTGGAAGGAAAGTGATTGGAAGTATGTGGGCGATAATGAGAAATGGAAGCATGCGTCTAGCTGCGAAACGAGCAATCTATAAAAGCGTATTCGTCCCTTCAGTACTGTATGGAAGTGAGACATGGGTATGTCAAAAAAAAGCACGAAAGAAAAATAAATTCTGTGGGTATGAGGTTCTTGAAAAGCGCATGTGGTAAAACGAGAAGGGACAAGATAAAAAATGAATGCATAATGACGGAGTGTGGTGAGGAAAAGACGATGATGGATACATATAAAAGTTGTACATTATGTTGGTTTGGTCACATTGAGTGAATGAACAACGCAAGATTAACGAAACAAATATATGTGGGTGAGGTTAGGGGAAAGGCCGGGCCTGGTAGACAACGTAAAACTTGGCTGAATATAGCAGAATCTATGATAAAGGAAAGAAAGATAAGGAATTTTAAAAACAAAACGGCATGTCAGAGACTATGTATGAATCTTGCGGAAGTTAGGGAGGTATGCGGAGATTGGAAAGCATGGAGAAAGACTGAGAATGAAAAACAAAAAAGGCAGGGATTGTTTTGCCTACCCCGCAAGGGAATGGCGTGAAGGTTAAGTAATTAAGTAAGTAAGTAAGCTTTTTTTTAGAAATAGCACTAATGTTTAAAATACAATATAATTCTACAATTTATTTTATATGATCGTTATTGGGAAAGGTATGCAAGATTTATTTGAGATAATGGGGTTTGTTATTAAAAAAGAGGACGTTTTATATTTCAATTCTAGGTACCGGATTATTGGTCGACACAAATGGAGTTTTTCTTTGTGAGAAGCGTCCATTTTGCAGTGGGTGTAGCACATTTTTATCTGTAATAGTAAAACATGACGTGATAGATTGCGGGAGGGGTAAAGGGTTTCCGTTTTTGTTTCTTTTAGTAAGTCTGTAGAAGAGAGCGTTTGGGTTAGTTTACTGCGCGTGAATACCTATTAACGCACTCAGTGGTATCCCAAATACATTGAAAAGTTGACCTTTCACTACATGTGGATTATAGCTTTATTCATTTTTCCCGGCAAATGTTTGGGTTCCTCGCTTTTTATTGAGGTTGTCGTCTACATCGAGCTGGGAAAGTGTTTATGTTAGTGCTTCCCGATCGGTTGGTTTAGTTAACGCTTGTAGTGGATTTAAATAATCATAGTTACTGTACATTAATATCTTTTGTGTGTTCTTGGAAAACCTTGCGCGAAACTGTCATTAATTATGGCATTGTACCCACTGTTTAAAGATACAGTAAACTGCTTTTATATTTCGTGTGTGTGTGTATATATATATATATATATATATATATATATATATATATATATATATATATATATATATATATATAACCACGAATCAACCACCACGCTGTACAAAACGGGAAAAATGAATGAGCACGGCTAAAACTTAATCAAACGGTCCGAAGACCGCAGAGCACTCGGATTGCATGGATGTTTTGGAGGTATCGATAAAGTAGTTAGATTAGAATTTGGTTGGTGAAAAATGAACCGAAATAGGCGCCACAAGCTTTAAAGGATGAAGGAAAAGAAGATATTTTCTTATTTCTTGGAAGAGGGAGAGAACCTGTATTACTTGAAACAGAGAGTAATAGGAATAGTAATTAAATGACAATTCCTTCAACAAACGTAAATTTATTTCTTTACTTAAATTTCCAAGCAAAGAGGCAATAAGCCAAACGTTACTGTATAGCTATATAAATATACGAATGATAAATAAAATAACTTATACACAGAATGTATGTTATCCCCAAAACCAAAAAAATATAAGTTAAAATGAGCTTGACGAGGGCAAGTCGTGAGCTTGTACAGACACCCACAGTAATTTATAATTTATAATTTTAATACCAAAAACAATAGTACCCCTTCCACGCGACGCAAGATCTTATGTACCTTATCCAGGAAAGGCCAATTTAATAAACCTATTAAATAAGTTATTTACAAGAAAGAAAAATTAATTAAATAATTTGGTTTAACAAAGCTGAATACAAACCCCTTTTTGTTTAAGTTACCTAAACACAATTGGAAAAGCTTGTTTAGTCCATTTAATTATCTCGAATAAAAAAAGAATATTAGTAATTAAGCAATTTAAGTTAGAAAAAGCAATTGGTCTGAACAACCTTATCCATAAAACAATAGTGTATATTATATATTTGATTTACCGCATAGCATTCAAACTACAACGAAATCTCGTGCTAACTTGAAATGATTCAATATCACGATACACCAAAAGTTACATCTGGTATAAACATGAAAGTTGCATCTAAGCTACTGCGCACGACCACATAAACAATAGTACAAAATTAATTATCCCCAAGATGGAGGTTGTACATGAGCTCCCTAATGGGTGTGGCACATAAAACCAATTTTAACAAAAATTATTCAAAATGTTGATTGTTAAGTGTGTTTAAAATATTGAAGAATGGTTTAATTAACATATAGCAGTTCTACCTGAGAGAAATCGTATTAAAATTAGCAGACGTCAGGTATCAAGCTGACACCGAACTTATACTACAGGTAACATGTTTAACAAATGATCGTTGTCACGATTAACATAAATGTATTTAATTTTCTTGTAGGCAGTTTAGGTACGAGTTGTATTCCTGGGTAAAATATTTGTCAAATGCTTGTTAACAGAAGTAAGGTAAATGTAGTTAATTTCGTTGTAGGCGATCGTAATCTGCTGAAGGCAATTTATACATGTGATAAGACGGAAAGAGCTGACCTGTGTGCGAAGTCTTATGCGTTATTCAAGGTATCCAGGATTTTACCAGCTACATTACAAATGTAATCCTCAACGGTCAAGCAATCCCAAGTACGTTAGACACAGCTGACTTCAGCTTACCAGCAGCACAATCCAAGCAATAAGCCAAGAGGTACAGAACAGGTAATCTTGTTACATCAATAAAGACTAAACCAAATATAAACATGAGCTTTAATTTAATCGTAACGGTAAAACTATATGGGAACTTAAGTTTTATGGAAACTTAAGAGCTAAAACGAAAATAAAGGATTAGAACGGTGTTTATTCAGTGAGAAGGTGTTGCCTCTAAGGTCGAATGCGAGCGTTAGAGTAAATGTCTTAACCAATTTGTAGTATGAAATTCTTTTGTGTCTGAAACCTAAAAGAAAAGTTCTAATTACAACCTAAAAGAAAAGTTCTAATTACAACGACGTTAACAATATCTGATACGGCTTACCGAGAAGATGTGGATGGAGTGAAATATTCCTATTGCATCCGGCTTTAATAGCGATTATATCACTTCTATATAACAAAGCGATACCATTTTTTAAAAATTTTACAAAAAAAATGATGCTTAACATCTACGAAATAGAAACTCTAGAAATTTCAACCCTTCCCCAGCAATGGCGGTTTAAAAATCAAAGCCAACTCCTCAAGAAACAGTTTCACAACTTGAAAAATATTCCTATCAATCATTGTTCCCACAATATCATTTTATGTATTGTTAACAGAATAAATCGTTATTTATACAATGTGTTTAATAAAAAATAGAAAAATCACAGATCCCTTTTCAGAGTTAAGTATACCAATCACTAGAACTACGTGCATCTCAGGGATGGCGCTATAGGTATTAACTGAAACTGATTTCTATTTAATAAATGCTAAATAACTACGGAAAGCATTAATACGTTAAAACAGCGGAACTAAAAATGAGTAAACTTTTGAAATACAAAGGTTGATATGAGAGGAAATAATTTTCGTATAATGTAGAAACGTACACGTCATAAAAGAAAATCATATGTGAAGAAGAAATTAGCTACTGTATAGGAATAAATACTCATTAGTAAATGCCGTAAATACAGAAATCTTAATTAATCATTAAGGAAACTAGATACTAGAAAGCTTAAAGCACATTACTAAATGTTGAACTACCAAATTGAAATGTTCTTCCAGCACGATGGGTGCCCTGCTCATTATGCCGGTACTGTTCGCCAGTGGCTCAATACAGAGTTCCATGATAACTGGGTAGGTAACGGTCCCATTTTATGGCCGTCGAAGTCCTGATCTCACAATAATGGACTTTTATCTGTGGGGTCGTTTAAAACAAATTGTTTACAGTGAGCCATTAGACAATGATGAAAAGCAATTGAAAAATAGGATACGGAATGCCGTCCAGTCCCTTTCAATCGAAGAAATAAGGCGCAGTTTCAATGAATTCAGAGCTCGCATTGAAATCTGTGCGGAAAAAGAGGAAGCATTATTCGAATAGAAAATTAATAGTTCAGTTTTTGAGAATTTCATTTCATTTTACCATTGAATTTATTAATTAAAACTTGTGAGACCAATTTGATTTTTCCTTTGAAACAAATCAATTTACTTCAAAAATTACAATGATATTATCTCGAGAACCGTTTGAGTTAAATAACAAGTAGTTTGTGTTTCGGGGTTTGAAAACAAGCAGGACAAATCAGCAAGAATGAAATTTTCTGAGAAATCAAAATAAGAGAATTTTCCTCTTTTGAAGTCGATCGGGGCATACTATATATATACATATATATATATATATATATATATATATATATATATATATATATATATATATATATATATTGTGTATACATGTGCATATAACCAGGTAGGCAGTAAAAAACACCTGGACTAAGTTAAATGTTTCCCTGTTCCTTTGAGATTGTGAATTAAAGGAATGATTAATTTATCTGACGATACTAATAGTTTTTGTTCAATGGATTGGTTTGTGTTTGACGAAAGAAGTGAAGATTCAACTGGTATTTTCTGATCAAATAACGAAGAGGTCAATTGTACGAGAATGGCATTTCGTCGCTGTGAGCTCAGAAAGGAAAAATTAGACTAAAAATATGCTAAAACTTAAGTTAATTACTGTTCTGTGCCTTGTGATTTCAATAAAAGTTGTATAACTATATTTAGGTAAGAAGGTGAATACGCTTTTTGTTAAGTAGTATCGTATTGGCGCCCTTTAGGTTATCAGATATAATTACCGAAGCGAATTTACCCTGTCTTTTGTGATCTTCACGCTATTGTGTGTTTCTACTTTTTTATTTTTTTACTGTGCACTTTTACATTCTAAAACTTATCGAATTTGTGTTTTCTATCTTTTGAAGATTATGATAATTGGATTCACACAAATTACTTGCTTTGATTGTTTTCCTGTTGCTATTCGTGAGGTAATAATTTTTCAAATTTTACGGCCTTGGAGTCACGGCGAATTTTTAATATTTGTTTATGATTTTGACACAAACTTTTCACCTTAATTATTTAAGGAGAGTGTTTCGGTATTTCTTTGGTTTTTTAAAGGTTGAGGTTTTTTGAAATAAAATTTCACTGATAAAGTTAATGTATAGTAAAGTTAAAGCAAATGAGGTTGATGATCTCTACAGTTGGTGGTACAGAAAGTTATTTTGTCTTAATTGCGTGCAAATATTTTGAAACTTTTACAGATCATCTGTTCCGAAGCACAATTTCTGATTTACTTGGTTAAGGTAAGCCAGTTTTTGTTCGTTCTGATCATTGCTGTGGGTACCAGAGTTTATTTTAATGTAAACCGGCGTCCTTTAATTATGAGTTTCCCTATTTTGACTTGTTATTTTATTCACCCTACACCCAAAACACCACCATACCCAACCTCAACTGCTCAACCCCTTATCTGTTACACCCGATTCTATTTCCATTTTCACCCGTAACATCCGGTGTAAGGAAGTTATAATTTAAGTAAAGCATACTAAATCAAAATTTTCTTCACATGTTACATGAATAATTATCATTTAAATATACCACCATTTATTTAAATATACATGTCTAAATATTTCGCAAAAAATGCAGCAGTAATGCAGGAAATGTTTCTATTATTAGCAAAACAGTGTAACACCAAGTCAAGCGAACTACAAAAGTTAATTGACTTAAACAAAGTTTTCCCTGTATTTTATAGTAAGTAAGCAATTCCCTGAAGCTTTTTATAAACCGTACCACAAAAGTTTAGATAGATAAATAAGCTTTACGCCAAGAAGCAAAAAATGCTTATGAATTGTTTTTATTATAACGAACAACTCAGAAAATTAATTAAAACTTAACTAACAGTACTTAGAGATATGGAAAATCTAGCTATTGTTATTACAAGTGGTTTCAACCTCTAATTTATCGAATAAGTACAATAATTTATAGTACGCTAATAATCCTGTTTAAATAAAAGCTTTTCTCACTTTATAAACATCATCCGGGTTTATGTTACAATTAATTAATTTTGATCTTTAAGCTTTCGCACGAAAACAAAAGTTTTTACTAATTTAATGATTTTGTTATTGATATCAATCAAAAGTTTGTTTAGAAGCTCAATTGTTAATGCTTGACTTATTTTAGTTGTAACCAAAATTTTAGATCGAAATCATAAACGCGTTAATTACTAACATACAATTTTGCTAATAAAGTTCGCAATTCGAATATTTCCTGTTATGATTGCATAAATTAGCCGGTTTTGTATTTCTGATAATTACACTTCATCATTCCGATGGTTAAATTAAGCAATTAACAATGGTTGATAAATTAGGAGTAATGAGAGTAACAAAAAATCTTTTCTTTATACGATATAATTAACAGTAAATGTTGAAGAATAGTTTAGAATTTTAAATGGATTCTTTGCACTGAAATGTAATTTAAGTTGAGTTAGAAGATCTTAACACGCTTGGACAATGCAGCAGGATCCAATTAACATGAAAATGGAATAAAATAATGCGTTTCGCAAATAATACCCTTCAGTAAATAATACGCCGAGTTGAAGTTCTCAGGCACATTTCCTCTCTGAAGTTTATTTCTAAATTAAGTCTTTATTGTAAATTGTACCGAACCTCGTGCAAAGCTCGGTCAATCTAAACTTAAATACGTTTAAATTTAATAAATATGTTAATGAACTTTCTCAAAATTTGTATTTTGCATAATCATTGCAAATGAATAAAACGTAAGTAATTATACATTAGCTTACCGGCCGGGCTCTCCTCGATCCAAAAAGAATCATCCAGGGTGTAATCGGCTTCTGAAAATTTAATGGATGTGCATTAGTCGTAAGCTGAAAGCTGTGTGTAAATGTACTAAAATTCTAATGCTACGCGTGCTTATTTTTATAAATATTAAGTGATTTACGATTATCAAAATGTGCGTACTAAAAAGCAAATTTCAAATCGTAAAACAGAGGCATTACAAGAATATTGTTTAGTATCCAGGGTTTGTGAAACGATAATTATTAATTATTGACAAATTATTAGTTAATAAATGGCCAATAAAATAGTTCTAATTAAGTATGCAAAGCATAAAATATTAGTAAGCAGGCGTAAATGCTGTTTAAGTTTGCGCTGTCTGTCCTCTCCTCCGTCCTTTCACCGTTTTTCTGTAAAATTTGTGCAAATATACATAAAAATGTTATTTCATGTAAAATATTACGTTACGCCATTTCCTCACTCACGTCATTCACGGTAAGTAGTTTCTACATCATTTGCAAGGTTCTGTTTCACTACGACAAATAATTATATGTCATGTTTATTTTCTACATTCAAATTTACCTAATTACTAATATTTAGTTAAATTATATCTTAAAATAGGAATTTCATAAGTACACTAACGCCATTTAAAACTTTACACGTGTTTGCCTAGTTTGATTTCTAAAATAATTTCGAGCATTAGTTCATTAAGTGTAACCAATTAAATGTTATATATACATGGTGAATAAAAGGTAACGAGCATCGATGCTACTGCTTTAAATAATAACTTTTTTTATTTTTTTTATTTTATTTTTATAATGCACCTAATCTTTAGATTAACTAACATTTTATTTATGACCTAATTTGCTAAAGTGTTGTTAGTCCGGATGTTTCCATTGATCCATCCTAGCTACTGACGCATTTAGCACACTTTTCTGACGTGGCTACACTTGCACTGTACTCTGCTTTTCACTTGCACTGTACTCTGCTTTCCACTATTATTATACGCTTTACACTACACTAATTCAAACGGTTTTGTCCTTTTGAGCCTGCGGACAAGATCTTGATTGTCTAGGAGTTGTAAGGCTTCGTGATTTGGATGTCTATGAAGTCTCTCTCATGGCTTCTGGCAAACTTCCTGATTACGTCCTCGACCATCTCCACCTGAAGTTCCGATGCAGGTCCCTGTCTCGGACGTACCAAGGGCATTTACTATGTTTCGCAGCACTCGGTTTTGAAGTTTCTGAATACAAGAATAATTACTCTTTTTTGTACAGCCCCACAGCTGGATGCCGTAAATCCATACCGGTCGTATCACCTGTTTATAGACCAGTACTTTATTTCTAATGGATAGTTGTGAATTTCTTCCCATAAGCCAATACATGCTGTTATATTTTAGTTTAACTTCGGTTGCTTTCTTTTTGACATGCTCTTTCCACTTCAGTTTTACATCTAGATTAAGGCCTAGGTATTTAGCTGTTCCTTGGTGTGGGATTATGTTATTATTCAGATTTACTGGATGATAGTTTATTCTTCTATTTGTGAAGTTTATATGAGCAGACTTTTCTTCATTGGCCTTTATACGCCATCTTTTCATCCACGTGCTTATTTCGTCGATTGCGCCTTGGAGCTTGGCTGTTGTTTCATCTATGTTATCTCCTATAGCTAGTACTGCGGTGTCATCCGCAAATGTAGCTAACTTGATGTTTTCCTTTCCGGAATATCACATGTATACAGCAGATATAGTACTGGCCCCAGGACGCTCCTGGGACGCCCGCTTTTATTATTTTAAGTTCAGAGAACTCGCTTTCTTGCTTAACTTTGAAGGTTCGATCTGTTAAGTATGAGTGTATGAGCTGAACATATTGCACAGGAAAGTAACTATTTAGTTTCATTAGTAGGCCCTCATGCCAAACTTTATCAAATGCTTTGGCTATGTCTAAGAGTATCGCTGAGCATATTTTCTTTTCCTCGAGGGATTTTTCAATAACATCTATAATACGGTGTACCTGGTCTATCGTTGAATGTTCACTACGGAATCCAAATTGGTGTGGCGGGATGAGTTCCTGATTTGCAATTATCATCTTCATTCTTTTTAGAAGTACCTTTTCGAAGAGCTTTGATATTATAGGTAACAATGATATTGGCCTATATGAACTTGCGTCGTTAATAGGTTTTCCCGGTTTAGGTATCATGATAACTTCAGCTGTTTTCCACAAGACTGGAACATGTTGTAGCCTAAATGCTGCATTTATCAAGTGTGTAAGTTTCATAATACCTTTCCTTGGCAGTTGTTTTAATATCTTTCCACTGATTAGATCGAATCCGGCGCCTTTTTGGGTTGATATTTTTTAATTTCTCTAGCTACCTCTTTGGGAGTGGTGAGTGGTATATCTGCTTTTCTTGGAGTTGATTCTGTTTGAGCTTGCATTGGGATTTGCCCTGCGTTTGGTTGGAAGATGTTTTCTAGGTAAGTTGCAAATATGTCTGCTTTTTGTTTATTAGTCCTTGCCCAAGACCCATCTTCTTTGCGTATTGGTGGAATATGTTTTATCGGTCTGTTAATCCCCTTAGTTACTTTCCAGAGTGAATGTTCAGTACTCTGATCTGCTGTTAGTTCTTTAAGATGGGTATTTAGTGCTTCATTTCTAATTTTTTGGATTTCCCTTTTGAGTTGTGTTGTAAGGGCATTCAGTGTATGTTTGTTTTCTCTTGTTCTCGAGCTCTGCCATGTCTTTCTTGCTCTCCTTTTCTCTTTCAGTAGATCTATGATTTCTTTTGGATACTTATGGCTTGTTGTCACTCTACTTATTTCTGGTGTATTATCCCAAGCTGCTTTTGAATATCCATCATAAGTTTCTCTGCTTCATGTTCAAGTTGCTCTTTCGTTTGAATTGGTACGTTTAACAGAACCTTTTCGCTAAGCTCTGTTTTAAAGCCTTCCCAGTCGGTAAACTTATTGGTTAGTGTCGGATTAGATTCCCTAGTTGCTATGTTTTCCTTTAACGTCAGCAAGATGGGGAATGGTCTGACATTAGATCCTCACAGTCTTGGATCTGTATAGCTTTTGTTGGTACTTTTCTTGAAATGAAGAAATCCAGTAAGTCTGGAATTTTTTCGATGTCCGACGCCAGTACGTGGGTCTGCCAGTAGAGTGCCAACTACCTTTTATTTTCAAGATTGCATAGTAAAGGTTTTTACCCTTAGTTGTCGTTAGTCTCGCACCCCAGTGCGTGTTTTTAACATTGAAGTCAGCTCCTATAATAAATCTTTCGCCTAAGGTTTGGAAGAAATCTATATAATCTTCTTTTGCAGATTATGTCGGGGTGGTAAGTATGCCGCTGCTACCGTAATCAAATACTTTTGTGTTTTAATACCTATACTGACAGCCTGTATTGCCTCTGTCTCATACTTTTCTTTCTCATAGTGAGTTATACTATTTTTAATTATAATAGCTGCTCCTCCTCTAGCTGTATTCTGTGGATGTAGGGCGTGGTACGCTTGATAGCCTTTCAGTTTAATATATGTTTCATTTGTGAAGTGTGTCTCTGAGAGTAAGCATATGTCAATGTTTTGGGTTTCCAGTATTACTAGTAACTCTTGTTGGTGATGCAAGAGTCCGTTGGCATTCCATTGTAAGATTTTAAGATCATTAGCCATAACTAATGTTTAGTTTTAATATTGACAGCGTTTTCTAGTTTAGTTAATCTTTCCATGATCGTTTGGTTAAATATTTCCTGTTTTCTTTCCTGCTCTTCTATCAAACTCTTAATCTGCTGCAACATTAGAGTTGAAGTGTCAGTGTCAGACTCATCTCGTTGTGTTCCGTTCTTTGTCATTTGGGCGTAAGTTATGTTAGGCTCTACTTGCCTCTGTTGCTTTGGCCTGCTTTCTTCTTTATTCATGTTGACTTCTTGTCCTTCTGGGATTCTCTTATTAGATTTTTTGTTTCTTAATTTTTGGAGAGCTATCGCTGTACTGCAGCCTCTATAGTTGGCTGGGTGTTCCCCTCCGCAGTGAATACACTTAGGTTTCGTGTCTTTCAGTTTTAAACACTTTTTTGTGTGGTGCTTTCCTGCGCATTTGACGCATCTGGCTTCTCTGCCGCAGAAATTTTGAGTGTGTCCATATTCTTGGCATTTTTTGCATTGCGGAAGTAGCGTGGGCTTTTTAAATGCTTCAATATCTACTTTCATATACAATATTTCGTTAATATTATATATTTTTTTAATATCTTCGTCTTTGCTAAAGGATAACACGAAGAGAGGTAATGGGGTCTTAACTTTCCATTTGAGCAGTTGACTCACTTCTAATATTTTGAAACCTTTTGTTTTTAGGTCCTCTAGTATATGTTCAGTTTTACACGACTGATGTAGTTTTCTGACAACGACTTTAATCGGTCTCGTTTGTTTGTTTTCGAATGAGTACCATTCTAGTTCGGTACTGTTAAGAAATCGCGTAAGATTCCTATAGCCGGTTTCATTTTCCACATTAAGCTTTACATTATCTCCTGGAAGCAAAGCTGCCTTGAAACTTATATCATTTTCTTTGAGTGTTTCAGCTAAGCTGTTATAGTTTTTCAATTTATTGATTATAACAGGTGGTGGTGGCTTTTGCTTTGGTTTTTGCTTTGGTTGGGTAGCTGCTTTACTTCCTTTAGAACGTTCTGCTTCCTCTGGGGAAGAGCTTGCCATTCGCTTTTTTTTACCTTTAGCTCTAATCCATTCTGTTTCTCTACTTAATTCTTCTTCGTCCGTGTAATACCCGCTTTGAGTTTTTTCTTGTTCATTTTTTGCTGCTATTTTTACTTCAGCGTTTTCTTGCGTCTTATTTTGCAACTCTTGTAATTGTTTTTGCATTTGTGACATATTATATTCCAGTTTTTCCCTAGCTTGCTTTTCATGTAACCAAGCATTATATAATGCCTGTTCATTTTGACTTCTTGTTTGATTTTCATTAAATAATGCTTGGTTTTGTTGCGCTAGTGCCGCCTCGGTAGGCGTTTGTGGACAGTTGTAGGGATTCATAAAGTTGTTTAAATGAATAAATAATAAATAATATTTATATTTACCGCATTTCAACCTCTGATATCAACGGCCTGGGGGCCTCTGACCTTACCACTATCTCACGCTATCTGTTTCGGATTTTATAGCAAACACTCGTTACTTTTATAATGTTTATTAAGCGGGAATTCCATAACACAATTCCAATAGTATTTATTTCACTAAAATAACTGTTTTTAATTAAAAAAGCTAATGGTCCAAGAGTAATTTTAACACTATCATGTAGACGGAGTTAAACTCTATTTAATTATTTGGTGAACGATGAATATAATTGAACTACAATATCAAATTTGTATATCATTTACACAGCACCAAACACAGCATAAAATATTAGTAAGCAGGCGTAAATGCTGTTTAAGTTTGCGCTGTCTGTCCTCTCCTCCGTCCTTTCACCGTTTTTCTGTAAAATTTGTGCAAATATACATAAAAATGTTATTTCATGTAAAATATTACGTTACGCCATTTCCTCACTCACGTCATTCACGGTAAGTAGTTTCTACATCATTTGCAAGGTTCTGTTTCACTACGACAAATAATTATATGTCATGTTTATTTTCTACATTCAAATTTACCTAATTACTAATATTTAGTTAAATTATATCTTAAAATAGGAATTTCATAAGTACACTAACGCCATTTAAAACTTTACACGTGTTTGCCTAGTTTGATTTCTAAAATAATTTCGAGCATTAGTTCATTAAGTGTAACCAATTAAATGTTATATATACATGGTGAATAAAAGGTAACGAGCATCGATGCTACTGCTTTAAATAATAACTGTACGCAAACAAGTCTGCAATAAAGGTTCCTTATTCAGTAATTGCCCACCATATGGCACTTTTAGTTCTTTTTCTGATGTCATGACGCTTAACGGTGATGTCAATTTTGTTCTAATAGCAATTCACACTTTTCGTTACATGACCAGTTAGTGATTTTTATTGCGTTGATAACCATGTGAAATGTTTATATACTTTCATAAGAAAAATTACAGGAAAAATAATGCTACACATTCATTGCCATTTTTTATCAAGTCACTTAAAACCTTGGCGGCTTAATCCCTACAAATTCGACCAATAGGAAATTGCTTTGCATGCATAATCAACAAATGATTTAAATAACAGTCTCAAAATGGAAAAGCACGGTTGGTCTAGTGGTATTATTGGTTGCGTAACACGCGGTTGAGGCAGGTTCGATTCCTGGCTCATGCAATTTTTTTTTTCTGGTAGGTTACAGTAATTTTATTTATCTAATCTGCTTTTGTTAGGTTACTGTAGTTGTGTGTATCCAACCTATTTCTGTCAGGTTAGAGTAATTTTGTTTATGTTGTTTTCCTATTATACCGTAGACTTTAGATTTTTATACCTAAATACGAAATTGTCAAACAAGGAAATGTTTGATTGGTCTGCATTTATCGAGATTTAGGCGCAAGTCTTAAAACCAAGGAAACAAAACACAATCGGAAGCGCTGGTTTACAAAGTGTAATGTCAATTGTATAACAGCATGGCAGTGCTTATGTGAATAAAATTAACAGAGTTTCTTATTAGCTAGTAGGTAAGATTGGAGAGTGGAATACACCACAATTCAAAAGTCCCACATTTCCAAGGTTACCACAATTCCAAGGTTCCATCTGTTTAAGGTTACGAAAAAAGTAGGTCATGACTACCACAGCTGTAAGGTGTAAAAATACGTAGGTCACTAACACTCAACACATTATCAAGGCTAGTTGCGCATCCTACCTGCTCAAATAGACATCTCACTTTTTCAAGGCTTGGTCATATAATTTTTTACATTTTACCACCCTTAGAACCAAATTAAAAAATGTAATGATTTGCTAATATATTTATTTGTTGTATGTACAAATGTAATCATTCAACCATATCGTTTGAGGATGCTCCTCTAGAGGACTAGTAGGTGTTCATCAGCGGTACATGATGGTATACTATCACAGTATCATTGATATATTTGAGCATATACACCGTGTGGTGTGTATCTGTCTGTCTGTCCGTCTCCCTGTCTGTATGCCTGTCTGTATGTCTACTTGTCTGTATAGTAGTCGCCGCACTCAGTCAGTTAGTGTCGGTCTCTATAGTCTGGGATCGCACTAGTGGGGTCGACGTATTTCTGGAAATAAATCATAAGTAGAAGAGCTCTGCCAGTTATACTTACTGTGCCTGTCTCGATCACTTGCACAGATCACTTGTCAAAGAGCTGCATTGCGAACTCGGATGAGTTCGTAAAGCAGACCAATCTCTTCAACAGTTTACAGTATCATCTCCAGATGTACAATGGCATGATCATACCCACTTAGTATAGCTAGGCTTATAACATTATGCCAGTCAAGGTATAATGTTACAAGCCTAGTGTGGACCCGGTCGAGCTGCTCTTCTAGATAGCTTTCCGTAATCACGACATCATAATTCCGGACGAATGGCACTATGGTTGTCAGCTGTAATGAAATAAATAATTATAAATATAAATAAAGTAGTATCAAGGCATTACATACCGTGAACGTGAAACGGTCCCATGTCATGATGCGACGTGAGTAGAATAGCCAGTACCACCCGTCAACAATTGTAAACGCAGAATTGCGTTGAATGGCACTGTCTCCCGACGCCATCGCACACATAACGTTGTAGAGGGGTGGTAGTATAGTGCGATCAATGGTTATAGGGATATGTGTAGCCCAAAACCGGTCATCGTCAAGCTCTTCGTCGTCATTGTCTTGCACGTCGTCAGAGTTCTCGTTATTTCCGTGACCCTGGACATACAGAGCGATGTCTGGAGCACTGCCATTGTGATTGTTCTCGTCTTATATGCTGTTATGTGACTGCTCCTGTGCACTTAGTTGTTGTACTACATCTGACAGTTCGTGAGCGCTACGTTCCAGTTGTTGCATGTTGTTAATGGGAGTGTTCCTAAAGTTCTCCTCATCGCTACTCTCTTCAACAATGATTTCGTTACAAAATTCAGTACGTGTTTCGCGAAGTAGTCACTGCTGTCGTAATGCGTCTTTGTTATAGTCGTCGGAATCAGTAACTGTAGGCGAGGGTCCATGTCTACGTCGGAGTCGCAGTCACCAGTGTTGAGGTAATCGTTCCCAGCACAGGAAGAGCACTAGATGATATGCTGACGAAGTTATTACTATCATCGCTACGTTCGTCTATGTCAATAGGTAGTGGTGTGTTCTCGTCACTAATGGTAATGAATCCGGCATTGGTCATGATACACGATAATAGTAGAGGATCTAGAGGGCGGGATATACAGAACCTCAGGGGAAGATGGGGTCGAATCCTAAGGAGTGGGCGCTGAAGCGAGGTTAACGTCAATTCGAGAGGAAACCTGAGGATCAGGAGATGGCGAGACACCGGGGAGAGGAGTTGAGGACGCTAGCGGGATAAAGTTGCAGGGATACAGGAGTTCCCCAGACGATGGAGAACGGGGGGTAACAGAAACCTGCAAAAAAAAAGAAATAAAACGTTAGAAATGTACCAAGCGTGAAAAAAAAATAATTAAAAGCAAAGAATTTGGTGGTTTTTACCTAGAGAGATGATGGTGAACTTGCTCTTGAAGTCATTGTATGTTCATTCGTTCCAACTATAGAATATGCTATACTAATAATTTGTACTGTTTTCGTTTCGCGTTTCACTAAAACAACGTTTTCATGAACTTTTAGACATTTTCAAGGAATAATTTTCAATAAAATCTTGACGGACTTTAATAGAATTTTCTACGTTAAAGCTAATATCATGTGTTGCTCTCATAATTGCTTTCATAGTGTTATTTTTCGTCCGTAAATTAAAAATTTATTCGAACCCTTCACTGTATCATTTATATGTTTATTCACATCCGCGATTTCGTATGATCCGGGCGGTATTGTAATTCTAGTTCCTTCAAATATCAGTTGGTTATCCTTGAAGTAACGTTTGTACAGCATTGAAAGATTCAAAACTAGTTAACCATTACATATTCCGACTCATTATCAAGACAAATCGGTGGGTTAAGTTACAAAATACTGTGCATCGGTAAATGTAAATGTGTACGACATTACGAACAAGCAACGACTGTTAGAATCAAAACAATTAATTCTAATGGTGGTTTAATATGTCCTATGCTATCAAAATATGTAATATGTCCATTAATTACGCTTGATGTAAGCCGTCAGTGTGTTCCCTGTTATTCTGATCGTCAGATTCTCGATACCACATTCATTCGTATGGATTCGTGTAGGTAATTTATCTCGCATGTATATTCCTCAAAAATAGGATTCTTAATTTCTCAACAAATTTTGATAGATCAACGTTGCTTAAGGCGTGACGTGGTAGCTTCAGTGCAGTTTTTTAATACGGTTGTAGATGTAGGTCTAAACTCTATGGTATATATATATATATATATATATATATATATATATATATATATATATATATATATATAATATATATATATATATATATATATATATATATATATATATATATATATATATATATATATATATATATATAAGTTTTGCTAAGATAGCTGCTTCCACTGCTTGATTGTGTCGTTTAGTTTCTTCTAACGATTGTGACGCAGTTTTGCGTAAGTGACCGCTTTGCAACTGCAGCTGTCCACCCAAACAACCTAAAGCTCTTAATCCTGCAAATAGGGTAATAAGAGGTATGAATCCCACGTTTTGATGTTAGTAATATTCTCCTCTTGGGTGTCAAGATTTTTCGTTTCATAACGTTTAGGCTTGTTGTACCGTAGATTTTAACGATGACCGAAGTTTACCACCAACACGACGTCGCGCTAAAAGCACTGCTTTGTTGAACGACATTGGTCTGTTTCTGTGAACGCTTCCTACGTCGTATTTGCTTCCATTCCCATTGTTCTTTTCCATTGATTATACCGCCTATGGTTAATAGAGCTGCTCTTTCTCAAACGTTGCGTTTGAGGAACGAAATCTCCTCAAACTTTTTGTTGCAAAGCCTTATAAGCTATGTGGCGACGCCTTGGATCGTGTGACTGCGAGTATGCAATAACGTGTTGTTTACATGCTTCGTTCTCGTAAACGGGTACCCGGACCGCAATATCTGTACCCAGGTATATGTACTCTACGGTAATTTATTTATTAAGGTGTTAATTAATCCAGAACTTTTATATAGCTATTACACGAGAACTATGCTTCATACACACTGACTGACAATTCACTACTAAATATTTAATGCGTATATATATATATATATATATATATATATATATATATATATATATATATATATATATATATATATATATATGCCCACGAGATCACTTTCCGGCTGCCATTTTTTTTATCTATCGATTTAAATGAAACTTGGCAGGGTTGTTACTCTAACCAAACGTCATTTTAGGAATTTTTGACAAGCATTTCCGACTTCCGGTTTCACCGGAAATGACCTTAACTTTCAATTTTAAATGATTCCCCTGTATATTTTTGTTTTCGGATTCTGGAGGTCATTTTACGGCCGATTGCGTAATATTTAAATCGATTTTTTTCCAAATGTAATTTTAAAATTGAATTTTATTGTCTCATCCAGAGTGCCATGACCATCTTAAAATCATTCTACATACTTAACTCACTTCCAGAAAAATGCAATCTCACTTTTATCTTTGTTAACTTTTTACTAGTACGTTCTAAACTTTATTTTTGCCGTAGCTCAAAAAATTAAATAGAAGCATACCACTTTCATAAAACTACTAAATGCAGTATTTTAAAACGAATTTAATGACGTATAACACGTTTTGCCATTTTACCCATTTTCGATTTAAAACATTTTATTTTATATTTACGTCTTACTCATTAATAAAATACACTTCATATGTCACAGCACATCAGAGTTGCCATGAAAACAATAGGTGGCTAGGTTGCCATGGAAACACTATGGTAAATTTAAAAATTTGACAGGTAATAATAAAGGTTGTTGTTTATTAACATAAATCTAATAATTTACTTAAAATTAAATTAAAGTTTGTACTTAGTTTAATCATAAAATTAACAAAAATGTTTACCAAGAGTGAGCAGGTTGATATACTTATTATGTATGGACATTGTGCCAAAATGCAGCGGAAACCGAACGAGTTTATCGGCAAGAATATCCTGAGCGTCTTCATCATCCTACAAGACAATACATTATCTACCTTATAAGAAAATGTGCCAAGAACCAGATAATTTGCAACAACATTTTATTATTAATGAACAAACGGAAGAAAATGTAATAGCATATGTCATTCAAAACCCCACAGCATCCACAAGGAAATTGCCTTTGAATTAGACATTGGCGCAGAAAGAATCAGCAAGAAAGATCTTGAAGAAACATGGATACAAATAATTTAAGTACCAGCTTCACCAACATTTGTACGAGGGAGATTTTGTTAGAAGACTGGAATATTGCAACTGGTTCTTGGAATATAACGATGCCGATAATAGCCTAGCCAATTCTATTTTGTATTCTGACGAGTCGAGATTTACCAATAATGGAATGTTCAACCGGCAAAATACAAGATTTGTCAACGATAAATGAACACCGAATGACGGAAGGTAATTTTCAAGAGATATTTGGAGTAAATGTATGGGCTGGAATAATTGGTACTCGTATTGTGGGACGGATTCTTTTCAAGGGCATTTAAATGCAGAACGATATTTGGGTTTTTACAACATGAAATTGAAAATTTTTGGAGGAATTACCATTGGAAATAAATAATCAACACCTTTATTATCAACAAGATGGTGCGCCGGCTCACAACGCTATTGTTGTGAGAAATTATAGAAGAACGATTTGGAGAACATGTTATCTCTACCGTGGACCGATCCGGTGGCCTCCTCGTTCGCCTGACCTTACACCTCTTGACTTTTTGGGGCCATATTAAGGAGATTGTTTACCGAACACACCAACAACACTTAACACGTTAGAAAACCGTATACGAGCGGCATTTGCTAGCATTACCCCCGACATGCTTAGAAATGTCGTAGAAAACAACGTTTTCGTGTTAGGAAATGTCAAGAGGTGGAAGGCAGCACTTTGAAAATTTAATTGGTGGTTAAAAGGTCCAAAAGTTATAATCTAATACCTATTGTTAATGTTATATTATTGTTAATGTTATTAATTTTTTTAAATTATTTTTAATACTGTTTAAAATTATTACACTCTGTTTTAAAATAAATTTTGTTCAATCGTTGTCTGAAAAAATTGGGAAAATACGCAAAGCAATGCATTAAAATTGTGCTGCTTTAAAAACAACTCTCAGACGCGCCCATAATGCGGCAAAAATAAAGTTTAGAACGTTCTAGTAAAAAAGTTAACAAAGACAAAAGTGAGTTTGCATTTTCTGGAAGTGAGTTAAGTTTGTAGAATGATTTTAAGATGGTCATGCACTCTGGATGAGAAAATAAAATTCAATTTTAAAATTACAGTTGGAAAAAATCGATTTAAATATTACGCAATCGACCGTAAAATGAACTCAGAATCCGAAAACAAAAATATACAGGGGTGTCATTTAAAAATCAAAAGTTAAGGTCATTTTCGGTGAAACTGGAAGTCGAAATGCTTGTCAAACATTCCTAAAAATGACGTTTGGTTAGAGTAACAACCTGCCAAGTTTCATTTAAACCGATAGATAAATAAAAATGGCAGCCGGAAAGTGTTCTCGTGGGCATCCGGTATACATACATATATATATATATATATATATATATATATATATATATATATATATATATATATATATATATATATATATATATATATATATATATATATATAT
Organism: Vesta saturnalis; assembly: GCA_036346205.1. Lineage (NCBI taxonomy): Eukaryota > Metazoa > Arthropoda > Insecta > Coleoptera > Lampyridae > Vesta > Vesta saturnalis. The sequence goes on from JARFJB010002021.1 coordinate 4,856,230, forward strand.
ATATATATATATATATATATTAGTATATATATATTATATATATATATATATATATATATATATATATATATATATATATATATATATTATATATCCAATAAAGTTATAGTTCAGTACTACAATGGGTGACATCACAATAATCACTACTAAAACATAGTGGTCTACTAAAAGGAGGTTGTTAACGAGGTATAATCGTCGCTTCAGCAGGTTGCGGAAAAACAAATGTTATGATTACCTTATTAGAACATCCAAATGGTTTATGTTTTGAAAATGTTTATGTATACTGCAAATATTTTTATCAAGCCAAATACAGTACCTACGAAATGTACTTGCACATTTAAACAATATCGGGTATTTCTAATACAGTAATAACAGTGACGTTATATCCCCTAGTGGTTCACCTAAAAATTCAATAATGATTTTTGATGATGTAGCATGCCATAAACAGAATGAAATAAGGGATCATTCCTGTTTTGGCAGACACCAAAACAATTATTGTTTCTATCTGTGCCAAACGTATTCTTCTATTCCAAAACAGCTTGTACGTGATAATACGAATCTACTAGTTCTGTTTTAACAAGATAGCTTCAATCTTAAGCATGTGTATGATGATCACGTTAGTGTAGATATGACATTTGATAGATTTAAGGACTTATGTTTCTGTTGTTGGCGTGACAAATTTGGATTTCTTGAGATTAATAAAGAGAGTAATGTTAATGCAGGTCGTTTCCGTAAGGGATTTGACTGTTACATTGCATTATGAATACTGCACTTGTTATGTAAACATGCAGTAGTAATGAAGGAGCGCTTAGTACAAGACATTTTGCGCACTCGCAAAGTTTGCAACAAAAATATGCTAGTTTAATGGAAGATACTGCACTTACTGGACGTGCAATGGAAGCGCACTTTAAACCTATAACACAACCATTGAAACAATTGATTCTAAATAAGATGGTTCTCTCGTCAAAGATGAACTATTTGCATCAGAATTCGTGAAAACTGAGTCTGTTTCACATGAAAAGGAGGTTTTTACATCATACGCCTAAAATATCTGGAACTTGGAAGGTACCACGTATTCTTGTTCCTGATGCCATTCCAAAGTTTTAGAGGACAGGGAGATTCCTACTTTACAACAATTAAAATCAGAACTGTTAGCTGCTGGATCTCAACCAGCCTTTGAAGAGGACCTTAGTCAGCATGAAGGATTAGCGAAATATTACGTGGAAGGTATATTTAGAGATCGATGACGAGTATGATTTAACATACGGTATACACTTTCTTCCTGAAAAAGAAATTTTTATAGGTAATGCTGAACTAGACTTTGTTGGAGAGAATATATAATTGACGAATTACGTAAAGCGAAAGTAATAAAGTAGGATCACTGGTTATAAACCTATTACTGTATTCATTTCATTTCATTCTTACAACGACCATCACTATAGATACTACTACATATCCAGCACTGATGTCAATAGATAAATTTGGTGGACACCTTGATCTTCAAATGACTTATCATCTCACTGATGTCACGAAACAAATTGATATATATATATATATATATATATATATATATATATATATATATATATATATATATTACGAAACTTATTTTATTTTAAGGTTTATTGCATAAAAGAGTAGATATTCCATTGGGTACAAATGGCAAATATTTGTTTCTTTATACAAAGTGTATAATTGTGCATTGTATGTGGTCACCTCAGTTCTCCATCTTCAAATGGATGATCTACTATATACGACACCGATATTTCGAATTAGTCAAACTATCGTAAGGAAGCTGTGATTGAACCTATAATACCAGAGTGTCAAATTTACGAAAGAACAATCATTCGTCATAGAAATTCCACTAAAATCGAAAGCGGTAAAGCTGATACTGTTGAAGAACTGCACGAACCAGCAAGGAGAAATTTTCAGCGGCGTTGTGTAGTATTGAAATTTTAAATGATCTCTTTCAAGCTGATTTAGTGGAAATGATACCTTACGCTCGGGTGTATAAAGGATTTCGATACATTTTAGTGCTAATAAATGCTTTCTCTAAATATGTGTGGCTTTTCCCATCAAACGCAAGAATGGTAAACTAGCCGCAGATGTAATAAATAAACTTTCGTCTGATTTGCAAGGACGCCTACACATATACAAACTGACATGGGAACGGGTTTTATAATGCTGAATTTAAAAGTTATGAAAAATGTAATATTAAAAAAATAATAGTTATTCCAACTTGCAGAGTAGTACAGTTGAACGTGTAAATCGCACTCTTAAAGCAATATAGGAAAACATTCAGTATGCAAGATTCCTATAAATGGTTATCAATATTTCCTCAAATTGTTGTGGATTATAATTCAAGAAAGCATAGGACCACCGGATACAAACCTATAGAAGTAACGGAAAGAATGTTGCCTCTATTTTGAAACATTTAAAATGTCATAAAGTTCTTGACCGTAAGACACCCAAATCTAAAGTGGGATTAGGTACGTATTACCAAAACAGAAGCGTATTCTCTAAGGGTTACACACCTAATTGGAGTTCAAAGTCTTTCGAATATCAGCAGTGAAACGTTCTAGTCAATTACCTACACATTACGTGATAGTCGAGATGAAGAGATACGAGGACGTTTCTATGAGCCAGAACTTCAAAGTGTTAAAATCCTGATATTCACCAAGTTGAACGTGTAATACGACGTCGTGGAAATATGTCTCTCGTTAAATGGTTAGGGTTTGATAATCCTCACAATTCATGGATTTCTAACAAGACATTATATAATATGCTCTGTACGATTCCTTTTATATATTGTAATATTATGATGTAATAAATAACCTTTTTTTAAATTTTTTATTTACTATTAATGCATACAATACTATACACTGCTAAAGCGTTTCATAAATACGTAATCACGATGCTGCTTTTCCAGGACAGCTGAAAGTATTTGACTACACTCTTCTATTCTTTTCCTAAAGCGTGCAGAGTCTCTTGCTAACTGTTTCCATTCTTCTTTTCGCTCCCATTCTACTACATTGTGAATAACGTTTTTGAACTCATTAATGTAGACCCCCTTCACTTGTCGTACTGTCATCTGTTGAAATATAATTCGGTAAATGACATTCTATTTCGTGTACAAATTATTCGAGAGATATTTCTCTAAGGTCGTCTATTAACCGCTTAATACAACAAATGTGCTAAACGTACCCCGTCCATACACTTTTTCATATTCAGCATCAAATCCTAATGATTGAAATTGACATATTAGTCTTTGCACTGCACTAACACAATCCACAGCCTTAGGCCACGACTCTGCACTGTAACACATCCACATATTAACTAAACTTTTTTATTACCCCTATTCTCGCTTACTACTTAAGGCTTTTGCAACTTCTACGTCAATATCAATTTTCTCCTTGGCAAATTCTACAATTTCCATAACACATACTACAATGAGATCTAATATATCTTGTAATGGAACTATTAACCTGTGTATGTCAACATCAGGCATTTCCGCTGCCGCATGTATTACTTTATTATAAAATGCAGGGTATTCCATACTAGGCACTAAATCCAATCGGTAACTAACTATCTTAAGAAGTTTCCATAACTGATCTATAGACTCCCATCCTAAATATATTTCTGATTCATCACAATCAGAGATGCGTATAATTTTCGTCTAGTTAATAGTTTCATACGATATAGTTTTCGAACCCATCTTAGCAGGTAGCCATGTCCCTTCAGCTGTGTAGAAATAATTTGTAATTGCTTAAGTGCGCAGCGAGCATGTGAACTAATCCCCAACTGGGTGCAATTTGAAAAAAGGGCTACTGCCTTCTACGACATTAGAAGCATTAAAGATATGAAGATGTGCATTGGAATACTGAATGATTTGCCAACCTAGATAAAAGAATTCGCTTGCCTTCATGGGTAATTTGGCATATCATTCACACATTTGCTCTTCATGCTCGTTATCATCTTGCTGGCCATATGCAATTTATGCTATGACTGATACAAATTATTGCAACCAAGTGAATACCGAGTTATTGACCATCATACACATATGGATAGATGGGTCGCAATTTACCACATGTCACACCAAGAACACTAGTTCTCATCGTGTAGAGCGCCCTAATAATGCTGAACGAGATATATGAGGATGATTCATGCATTCTCTGCGGAGAAGTGTATTATTTGGACAATTAGTAAATACATTATATCCTGTTATTATATTACTGTGTTCTACGGTGAGAATAAATGTGAACAATTACATGAGCAAGCCTTGAAAAAGTGAAATATCTATCTGGGCAGGTAGAATGCGCAACTAGCCTTGATAATGTGTTGAGTGTTACTGACCTATATATTTTTACACCTTACAGCTGTGGTAGTCTTCGAAATGTGCGACCTTGGGAAAGTTGTATGTAAACACGACCTTCTTATTTCGTAACCTTGAACAGGTGGGACCTAAGAATTATGGTAACCGTGGAAATCTGGGACCTTGGAATTGTGGTGTGTTCCAAAAGTCTCCAATCTTACCTACTTTAGGTATAAGCTAATGTCCAATTATAGAGCCAAATTTGATCTAAATGGAACTGTAAATCGGCACAATCCTAACGTAACCCACATGAAATGGAGGAGCTACGCACACAATATCCACAAACAGTAAATGTATGGGTGGGAATCATAGGAGATGCTTGGTTCTTTCTTTTTAGATTGCTCATTCAATGACGAGCGCTGTTTGTATTCCTTGCGATTTGAACTGATTTCTCCGTCATATGTGTTATTTCCAGGTGCTGACAGCTTCACACACCGAACAAAGCTATTTTGTTCCAGCAAGGCGGTACTCTCCTCATTATCGCGTTAATATTCATCGTTATTTAAATGAAATTTTTACAAACAGGTTGTAATGTGTTAAATCGAGTTGTTGATAACCATCTGATCCTACTTTGTGGACGTCTTGGTGAATTTACTTTACATACTAAATAAACTCCGTCATCCGCTCATTTATACTTTAATCGTAACTTCATTCGACTAAAGCTTCAACAATTGTTACACCGCAAGCAATTCTTTAAACAATTTAACTTGGACGGAATGACGGCTTGGCATCTGCAAAAATCTTCAAGAAAACATTGGCAGTAGGCGTCCAGAAAATGAATTGCACTTCCGGCCTTTTCTTGTTTCCTTCCGCTTTTGGTTTCTCTCTATTGTAATAATTGACACCTTGATACTATGTAGTAAAGTGTAAGATGGATTTCTATAATTTTTAATTATAAAACGGCAGAAACTGGATTTTACATCGTTCGCTCATTTTTGTGAAGGTGTAAGGTTATTTTGACGCACCATGTATATGCAGTATTTTGATAACGTATGTAACGTGTTTTGAATGTAAATGAAGTGTATTGTATTAAAGTGGAAGTAGGATATGTATGCATATTTCGTTCGTAAAAGTTTTGCAATATTGTGCAATAGTGGAAAATTTAATGCATGTTCAAGGATGAAGTTGATAGAATCTGAGGGAGTTCGCTAAATTGTACGGAAAGAGGACCCGCCCACATTTGAAACTTTTATAGAAAGTTGAGATACGATCTGGAGAATGTACAGAATAAATGTAATTGCAATTAATGGTTTTTTCGGAGAGTTTATTTCCCATTGTTTACGTTTTGTTCCAGTTGCAGATATTCGACGCGTGAGATCTCGTTTGTGATAGGTGAATTTTGATATTAGCGTGAAGATTATGGTAATATGGCGGGTAGAAAGTACATAAGAGAGCCCAATTTAAGGGATATGTAGTTGAGATAATTCGAGCAGAGCTTAAGTAAGGGTCGCGCGCGTTGTTTTTGAGGGGACCATTAGAATGGTTCAGTGTGGATTTTATTTGTGAAATTGCAGTTTCAGTAGCACGCCTATAAAGCGGTTGCAACAACCCAAATGGCATAAATCATATATAGACACTCATAAATAAATAATTTAATTATTATAAGTTGAAAGTGTTCAGTAGTAGAGCGTGCGACGATAATAGTATAAATAAAGCCTAAAGTAACCCTTTAAGTAACCGAACTAAAAGTTTGTAAATTTAGTTAAGACGTTCGTGACCAACAATGATTTCGAATGAAGTACATGTGTACAGTCGATAACATCAAATCAATTGCACAAAGCAAGAAAGAGTTTTATTATTTAAGTGGAAGTAAACATTTTTCATTGTGTTAAACGTTTACGTCTTGAAAGGCAAACATTAAAGATTAATGTGATATGTTAAAAAATCAAAAACCCCCATGAAACATACGCGGGTGAACGACGGACAACTGCTCGCCAGTGTTACATCCGAACGCATTAACGGATACGGTCGTTTACTATGTTTTGTGCAAAGTTTGTTTGCCAATTTAAAGGATTACTCAAAGCAGACCATATGGACTTTCACTGTACCTACGGATAAAGGATTAATTAACGTAATGTGTAAGAACTAGTTTTAGATTTCGTTTAACAGGTACAAGTACAATTATCTTTTAAGTGCATTTTTTATTGTTGCGTTAATCATTGTTCATTTTAAGTAAAAAGGGATAATCGAACTTTATCTAATTTTAATGTGTTTAGTATTAAGATTTTGGGGGAATTTTGAGTCTATAAGCATTGATTTTTGTGGTGGGTTCTTTAACTTTGTATGTGTACATATTTACAATTGCAAATATGTCAATATATGTCCCGTAATTAATCTTTGTTGATTTTGAGTTTATTGATCGACTTGAAATTGCGTAATGAGCCAGATCGATTTCAAAATTTTATTTTAACTACTTTGAATTATTTTGTAGTCAATCAAACGCAGAACACTAATAACCGAATATTTTTATTAAGTGTAAATTACAGATTTTAAGTATGAAATTATAAACCTATTGATGAATGTCTAAATACGATTTTTAAAGATAAAGTGTTAATGAAATAGATATTATTTATGATGACCGTTCTATTTTTATATTATCCCAAAATTAATGAATATTTTGTTAAGATAAAAATTATTAAAGCGACTTTTCTATTTTCTAAATTGGGTACTGTTTGTTTACTTAAGAGCTTTATAACAGAAATATAAATTTATAGGTATACGAGGGATACTTAAAAGTATTCTAATTAACGTTTTATTATTTGGAATTTTCATGTCTACGAGGTACGTACAATAAGTTTAGGACTACCCGAATATTTCAAAATTTTTTTAAGTTTGTGGATCATTTTATTTTAAAGTGTGATTTGAGTGGTGAATGGTTTTACTGAGTAGGTTGCAATCCTATCTTCCACAGTCAGATAGGATTAATTTAACATCCCGCCTAACACTATTTATTTTAGCAAAATTTAAGATTGTGGTGGCGCCTAGAGAAGATTTGCGCGGAATAAGCATTGTGAGTTGTAGATTTATGGTCAGTGTAAGGTGTTTGAAACTACTTTTCAATCATTATACTACTTATATCGAACCCGCCCATTTCCACTGTAGCTGGCTTGGCAACCCGCTAACTTCTATAAACCTGCACGACGCCTAGTGCAGTTTGGACGTTCTTTAGTAATTCGGCGTTTCTGCAGCTCAGCTGAATTTTATACACATATGATTAATCAAGGTAAAACATTGTTCTTCTGATATTTCGTACATATATGTCTTATCTTACTTATTTCTTAGCTGTAAGTGTTGGCTCAAGAAGGACCAATTGGTAGCTTGTAATTGTAACTTGATTGTTGTGGAACACTGGAATTACTATGAGAAAGATTTGGAATAATACCCATTAAGGTTGATACACATTACTTATGTATTGGACATTAATTTACTAATGGGGATTACAAAGTACTCACTTGTGTTGTGAATCAATTGTGTGTATACGGAACTGTAATCATATTTACCATCCACATGTCGCTAGTACTTTAGCCATTTCTCATTACTCAAACTGAACTGAAATCCGGATATCAGTTCAGTTCGAGTTTAATGTGCTTTATGTGCCATACACCAACAGACTTGCTTTCAAGATCTGCAAATTTGTACGTGACAGATATTTAATTAATGTTTTACTTTTAAAGGACCAATGAACTTTTGTAACAGTTTGATGTTAATGTAAATGGAAATTGTCGCCGTAATATTATTTACGTCAAAATTTCTCATAAAATTTAAATGTGGGTCATAAATATCTAATCTCGTAACTTTTTACTTTACGACGGCAAATCGCAGAGGACGAAGCCACAATAGATTTGCAGTTCACTTAAAAAAACAACGTACAATAATAAAATTGTGTTGACCCTTGCAGCAAGATCATATCCCCAAGTTCAATCACCTCATATTCTAAATAACTACGTTTTATTAATGTACATAAGTAAATTGCTAACAATCGAATATCGCGTCACTACGAAATTAAAAACTCAGCTCTCGCTATTCGGATTCTCACAACGTCTAGCCTTACAATTGGGTTATCGACCGTATCAGAACATAGCTATGGAACCAATACCCCCTCACCCCGCTAGTATGTGGATAGTATTACCAACTCAGATGTTTGTTTATTGCGACATCGTTGAACCGCAAATTGTGGGTGATGTTTTATCTCCGCTTATGCGTATAATAAATCTTACTTCAGAAAACTATGCTTACGGGGATCATAAAGATGTGGTTTTTTCGCCTGCACACTACATACCGGTAATGACACGGGAATTTGAAAACATCGAGATTAATATAAAAACAGATACGGGAGTAGCAATGCCATTTGAGTTTAGAACGTCGTGCCTGAAGCTACACTTTAAGAAAGTACAATAATAGTTTGCCCTTATCAGCAATATTACATGAATCAGGTCGGTAACGGTATCGGCTCTATCTACAGAGGTGCGCCATATGAACGTGGTCATGGAATAGGGAGCGGTCTAAAGTATAATACCGTTATTTAAGTCTGGAGCAAAGGCTACTAGTGACGTCATAGAGGATCGACCTATTAAGATTCGTTTCAAAAAGATTTCACGAGGCAGGTAGACACCTTAAGCGTAAAGCCGGCAAGAAAATCGATAAAATGATGGAGGGTTCGGGTTATAAAAGAGTACGTCTGTCCGATAATAACCAGTCTCCACTGAGAGCTGTTGCTAAGAAGAAGCCTGTCTACGACGATATATTTTCAAGATAATGGCTTTTCTACATTCCCAATCGTGTGAATGAGTCAAGTCCGAATTGGATTTGTTCGCTTTACCGTCGACGCAGACAAGTATCGAGAGTGGTGAATGGATATTTTACAAACCCTTATCAGCTCTGAGTGATGACGCCCCAATAGAATTTGTAGTCCCCGAAAATGGAAACGATTATATATAGATTTAAGTCAGACCATGTTGTACATCACAGCTAAAGTACTAAAGCAAGATGATACAGCACTTACAGACGCTGATGTTGTAGCACCGGTAAACAATTGGATGCATTCGCTTTTCTCACAGGTGGAGGTTTACTTAAATCAGAAGATGGTGTCACAACCAAACAACACCTACGCCTACCGTTCATATATCGAAACGCTGCTAAATTATGGAAAGGAGGCCAAGAGTTCACATCTAGGATGTACCTTATGGCATAATGATACAGCTGGACAGATGAATACACTGGGAAACGCAAATAACGGTTTCTCAAAACGTCAAGCACTTGCGGCTACCGGGAAACAGATAGAGATGATTGGTCACGTGCACTCGGATTTGTTTAATCAAGAAAAGTTTCTCATAAGTGGTGTTGAGTTAAAGGCTAAATTTGTACGATCAAGAGATACCTTTAGCCTAATGGCGGTACCGCTTACAAATTATAGACGCTAGTTTACTGGTGAGACGTATGCGAATCAATCCAACTATTCTAATTACGCACGCTAAAGCTTTAGAAACAACTACCGCAAAATACCCTGTTACAAGGACCGACGTAAACGTGTTAACTATACCTGCAGGCATACAGCGAAAATCATTGGATAATGTTTTCCTGGGTCAGTTACCTAAACGATGCATCGTAGGACTTTGTAACAAATAAAGCCTTCAACGGTGACTACCCTCAAATCCCTTCAATTTTCATCACTGCAATATTAACTACATGTCATTATATATTGACGGGCAACAAATTCCATCGAAGGCCTTACAACCAGACTTTACAGCTAATGGTTTAATGTAAGACGTACCACACCTTATTCTCTGGTACGGGTATTCATTTTTGAATGAAGGTAACGATATATCGAGAGGTGATTTACCAACGGCTACTGTTTAATGGCCTTTGACCTAACACCTGACTTGTTTGCAAACGCTAGTATGCACTGGAATTTATAAAACGGCTCCTTCGGCTGGAAGTCGGGTTTGAAGAAGCGTCACCGTAACCGTTAACGTTTGGTGTATGCAGAATTCGATAACGTGATGGAGATCGATAAACATCGGAATGTCATTGTGGATTTTAGCTGTTAAAAGTGGTAGCTCTAACTGCGGCTTCAGTGTACAGCAGCAGCCGATACAAGATGGACGCATACTTGGACGTACAAGGGTTTAGTGGTGTTAACAACGAATTCATACCGAAAGAAATTGCCGTGGTTACAGATCATAGTCGTTTATCGTTGATGATAATAAAACCACCTCGAGGTTACTTTTATCAGGATCCATGTCACGACAGATAAAATTTATGGACGATAATTATCATGGGTTGAAATGGTGGTCGGGTCATGTATATTACAACAATTTCCGTGAGGAGTTGATGAGAGTGTTGCGCCCATTTAACAAAATTCACGTTAAGGGCAGTGAAAACAACAATTTTAAGTTATATAAGTTTTGTTTGAACTTATTCGTTCATAACAAAACTTATAATAATTTAATATTAGCCAAGTTGCTTTGGTATGTGAATCCTTGCGATTGCAGGCTCATTCCATTAATATCAGTAATTTGACTGTAATCTCATTATATTTAGAATTTACATCAGTTCTACATACATAAAGATAAAATTTGCATCGATTGGGGCTTGAACTTTGGTGGCGCAGTTGGTTAGCGCGTACTCTAGCAAAGATACAGGTCGTAGTTCGGATCTACTTGAGGTAAACTTTTTATTTATGTATTTAATAAAATAATAATAATTTTAACAGTTTTAAGGTTTCTTAACAAACCAATAGTAAACCTGGAGGAGACTGGCTACGTCGATTAAACAGTTGAAAAAGGAAGCAAAAGCATATAGCTGTTTAAACCATAATTTTATAAAATTTTATGATTTAGTGTTTTTAAAAGAAATTATGTTAACCATTCAATATTAGTAATTAATTTTTTAGACTATTAAATTTAACAGAATTATATAATTACACGGTAATTAGCTAAAAGTAAACATATTGTTGTGGAATTTAAAACACGTAATTATTACATTTCAACTTTTAATGTGGTTTTTTATAAAACAATTTTGTGTCCGTATGTACAATATGAATATTTTTCAAACCGATTTGTTATTAATTATTTTAAAGAAAGGTAAATACGAGTTGCAGTAACTGTGATAAAGATAATAAAGTTGTTTGTATATTTACACTCTAAAATTAATTATGGAAATCAATAGCTAGTTTTACATCAACTATGCATAAGTAAACAAGTGAAAGTTGTTTTTAGTTTCATTACACGATCAACACAAAGCAGTGAGTATCACTCGTGAAGCAGTCCCTCAAAAAACGTACTTTAGGTACCGAGCTAGTAAGTGTGCTTTTAACCTTTTATTTAGTTACAGATTTTTAATTACAGTTATAAAACACATTTATACGTAACAAGTTTCTTTAAAAAAATATTAAGGCGTACAACATTTTAACGGTCGGATGGATATGAAACATACTTCAATGAAATCAGTGCAGGTAAACTAAGTTTTAATATTTGTTTCAGAAAACAATATTGTAATAGCTGTTATGTAATTAATCAACTTAATAAAAAAATGTTGTTTTATTAGAGAATAACCCGAATGTCAGTAATTTTTTTTTTATAACTCACTGAGGATTTTTTAATTATGACATTTACAATAAAATTAAGTGTTCTATAATTAAATTCTACTGTCATTCAAATTCCCCCAAGCATGATCAATCCCTAACACAACTGCTGTCTTACAAGAACCTCTTTATTAGAAATACGTTTTCTCGTATAGGTAAAAGATCATCCAATAGCATTTGACCATTTGAAAACAATAGGATCGATAATTTTAATAATATCTTATTAGGGTAATTATGCAATTTCCAACATTGTATGCGTGTGCGTTTGCCTAACCTCCAGGGGTACTGCTCTTAATATAGCCAAAAGGACCTTAATTAGATGACCACCAAAAATAACCCTAAGACCAGCCCCACACCAAGACCAGCCCCTCACGTGAGCAACCACAAAAAAGGCTCTAATTAGGGTTGACCCTCGAAAAGAAACCATAGGGTAAAAATACGGTCTCACACGTGAGCGAGTAAAATAGGGGTGAAAAACCACGTCCTACACGTGGGTGTGTAAAAAATAATTAGCGATAAAAATTCCAGCATGGGGTTGAAAATACGCTCTCACACGTAGGTGTGTAAAAAATTAGGGGTTGAAAAAGGCCTCCGAAAAGAAACCATAAAAAATAAGGGTGTAAAATATGGTCTCCCACGTGGGCGGTCTTGTGACGTCAAAATCCAAGATGGCAGAAGGTGTCGGACTACTACTGCAATCCATTCAGTTCTCTTACAAAATTGATTTTTAGATTTCAAATTAAACTAAAACCATTGACGTAAAATATTATTAAAAAATCACATTCTTGAAACTTTCCCTTCTGTATAATTTAAAAAATTTCTTGCTTCATTTATACAACTAACGTCCAAAATCACTAAGCTTAATGTAACCAAAAACCAAAACTAACAAATTATTTTTCAAAATATAAACCATAAAGTCACAAATTGTCATCACAATTTTCAAAATTTACACTTTCACCAAAATTCCACAATTTTCTTGCTTCATCATAAAATCTATGTCCAAATTTGAGGTAATTCAAAACCAATGAATTTAATTACAACTAACAACTTAAATAACTAATTTAAGATGAGACTATAATGACACACGTCTTATGTCGTTAGTTGCATTATTATTATTATTATTATTATTATTATTATTATTTATATCTTGTTTATCAGGAATGATCTTTATTTTAATGTATGATGTTCTTTGATTTATATAATTTATGCTTTATTTACCCGGAGAGATTTTATTTTTATTTTATGCCTTGTTTAGCAGGAATGATATTTATTTTATGTATGATTTACATACGTATAATTCATACTTTATTTACCCGGAATGATTTTTATTTTTATTTTATTTATTTTTGAGGATTAATTCAAGTAAAACTTAAACCTCATTATTCGTTTTTTTGAAACTGTTTAAAACACGAACAAAGTTGTAAACTCATTTATAATTTATTATTGTCTATTATACCATCGTGTTATTATTATTTTTTTTTCTTCTTCCTTCATTTATTTATATTTTACTATTTTGCTAATAAGCGCGATATCGAATGTTTAATAAAAAAAATTTGCATAGTGTCAGATAGTGTATTATATATGTACCTAACATGTTAAAATAACAATTTAATTGTAAATGATCGTAATGTAAACACAGAAACCAACCCATAAGTCTTGCAGACTTGGTTGGACCTCTCACTGTATATTTATTATTCGAAATAAACAATTCAATTCAATTCAATTCAATTATTATTATTTACGCTGATTACATCACTTTCACTTTACGATGAAATTCGCTCGTCATTTTTCGGTATTTTTTATAAAATTTTACACATTCAGCATACAGAACAGAAAACAAAACGTTTATTCCTTTGCTCTGATATTCATATAATTATGCAAAATAACGTATAAATAAAACCGCGACGTGTTCAGTTTTACAAAACTCATGTATTGTAACGTTTAATAATAAAAATGGTGGAACGTATTTAAATTACTCTACTCAAATGATATTGGTATACCACCACAATGGCGTATATTAGCTTGGTTTAACTAATATTTGATTTATGTGTGAACAAATGTTCACATTTTCACTTACTATAGCAATTTGTACAAGTGACCAAAAAGCAGTAAACACAAGCATATAGATTTTTTAAATTAAACCTTAACGGGCATTACCCTAAGTAAAAGTTTTATTAGAAAATATTTCACCATAGCATTCTAGCACTCTCAGAACTATATACATTATAATATTGAATTAAATTTAAACGAATTTAATGTTACACATTTAATATTTAGAAACGTAGTTATTAGAACTTTATAACGGAGAGTTTACAATTAACTTCTCGGAGCTACCATTTGCTACTATTATATTTCAGGTAGGTATTTAGAAATGCTTCGCTGCGTTAATTTAATGATATACGACCTTTGAAAGTATATATATCCAGAGCTTTATGTTTTACACATAATTGTCAATAAAGTCTATATATCCAAATAACACTACCAAGCTCTCGTACGCATAAAAATTTAATGAAAACGCACTTTAATATTTTATTAAACCCCTTTTTATGTTAGAAACAAGATAATAAAATGATAAATGCATTATTTTATATCCACTTTCTCAAAGTTTTGATGCTTTATTTGTGATTCATGGAAATATTTTTTGAAAGAAAACATGTTATTGCATTATTTATTAGTTCCCTTATCATTCCTTTTAAAATGTTTGATTTTAAAAATCTGTAACATCTGAATATTTTAGCATTAGTATTTGAAATGCCATCGCTTCTATGTAATCTTAATCCCTTAGTCTATACCTGGGGTGTTTTGAGACCCCACTAGTTTATTTTTTACAAATATTTATGAAAGATAACTTTCCGAAACTTTAGATATGCAATTAGTGAATGTTTGGGTACAATTAGGTGCATTGTCATATTGTTAGTAAAATTCCCATTTTTATTATGTGGGCCAACAAAGACCCCAGGTATAGAGTAAGTTATTTTGATTTTTAATAATAAATTTATTACTGGCATCGCTCTTGCATGTGAATTATGACAACAAACAAATACAAATTTAAGATTAATATTTCTCGAACTAGGATGCATTGTTGTGCAGTGTTATTTTGAATTTCCTTTCAGTTTGCTGTAGACTTCTGGTGAAATAAGTGCATTTGTCTGTTATGGATAATTGTATAAATTTTGAGAGAGGTTATAACCTTGAACAAGCACTAAACGATATAGTCAACAGTGATAATGAATGTGACGGTGATTCGATATACTATCGAATTTCCGCGTCACTGCCTTCACTTCCTAGTAGGAAGTGAAGGCAGTGACGCGGAATTAGATGTAACAGAGGAAAATATTCAAGTTGAAGACGAGATAGATGCTGATTCTTGTGATGCAGATGATAATGTCGATGTACCAGTTACACACTAAAATATGATACTCAGCCACCACCACAGCGTAAGCAACCATCTAGAAATACAGGGTGTATTTTAAAATCACCGCCAAACGAAAACTGGAGATTCTATGATTCAAAATAAGACAAAAATGATCATAAACGCTTTTCCAAAAATTCCTCCTAACCGGTTGATTAAAAAGTACTTGTTTTAAGGTTTTTTTAAGATTCCTCAAAAACTACAAAAGATATTACACTGAGATTTGGTACACCTAAACGTCTAATTAAATACAATTAATCAGGTGAGTTTGAGTTAACTGACTCCATCCAGTGGCGTAGAATATTTTAAGTTAAAAAAAACGCACGCCCCTGGTTTTTTTGAAGAAATATATTTTTGATAGATTCAACATTTAATTCTGCAAATAAAATCTTACGTGGTATTTTTTCGATTCGGCACCCCGTTTTTGAAATATTTTGCATTAACATCTACATTTAATTAGCTACCCAATTTTTGGTGTATGCATAAATTTAATATTAATAAAGGGTTTGTGTATGATTATCATCGTTTTTGCAAGCGGGTAAAACCATTAATTTGTCACAGTAAACAAATAAAAATGGAGCACATTTTAAGAAAATTTACGTAAAAATGTAAAGCGAGCCACAATCAAATGGAGTTCTAATAAATAATGAAATAATGAGGACGAGGACGGGACATACGACGTGACAGAGCGAGGATAAAACAGACAAATAGATCAGAAACAAAGAAAAGATGGAGACTTAAGCAATTTACGAATAAGGGAAGCGAGACAATCAAGAGCTAAACGATGATAAAACGCGAATAGCGACACGAGGACGAAATAGGATGTGACTGAGATTCAACATTTAATTCGTTTGAAGTAAAACATTAGGACAATTTTCAAGACCGGAATATGGAAGACAATCTACGAAAACGACCAATTTGGTGATGCATAAAACAATGACTTAAAAGATTGTAATATTAATCGGAACGTAAAACCATTAAATTTGTGAAGTAAACTAATAACAAGGAGACATATCTAAGAGAAGTTACGTACTGAAGATCGAAAGGACAATATCAAAGATTTATACGAGTATATTGGTGAGAAGACTAGGTTACTACGAGGCGAGGGACAACGGAAGACAAAGAGGATAAACGATACGAGGACAGGAACCGAAAACGATGGCAGCGAACGAAACGAGAACACACGAAGAGAGTGTGAAGACGGAGCGAACCATGATGAACAACAGGAGATAGTACTAAGGACGAATCCGCAGACGGAAACAAACGACGAGGACGAGAGAGACGAGACAACGACATGACAAGATTGTCACAAAGTCATAACGTGATAACGAATGACGAGACGTAGTTAGAGGACAGACGAGTACAGACGAGAGACGACTGGACGAGAGAGACGGACAACGAAAGACTAATACGGGACTATGGTACAGACATACTGGAATTACGAGTACAGGACGAGGACAGAGAACGAGAGACGAAAGACGAACAAGAAGAGAGAGCACAGATGTACGAAGACGAGGCGAGGACGAGGACGAGGACGAGGCACGAGGACGAGACGAGGACGATGGACGAGATGAGGACTGAGGACGAGACGATGAGGACAGTGGACGAGACAGGTGACGAGACATACGAGACAGAGACAGGGACGAGGACGAGGAATGAGCGGGACGAGACAGACGAGGACAGCGACGAGACGAGGAAGACAAGACGAGGAGAGGACGTGGACGAGACGAGGACGAGGACGAGGACGAGACGAGACGAGGGACGAGGACAGACGGACGAGGACGAGACGAGACGAGGAGCAGACGAGGGCGAGACGAAGGACGAGACGAGGACGAGGACGACGGACAAGAAGGACGAGACGAGGACTGAGGACTGAGAACGAGGACGAGACCGACGGATAGACAAGGAGCGAGAACGAGGAGAAGACGAGGACGACGGACAGGACGAGGACGAGGACAGTAGGACAGAAGGACGAGACCGGACAAGACGGAGAGGACGAGGACAGTAAGACGAGGATCGAGTGACGAGGACGTAGGACGAGGACAGACGAGACGAGGAACGAGGACGAGAACGAGGACGAGGACGAGGACGAGGACGAGGACGATGGAGGACGAGGACGAGAAAACGAGACGAGACGGACGAGACGAGACGAGGACAAGAGGACAGGACGAACAGTGACGAGACGAAACGATGGACATGACAGAGGGAAAGACGAGGACGATGAAAGGACGAGGACGAGACGAGGACAAGAGAGACAGGACAGGAACAGGACGAGAGACGAAGGACGAGGAAAACGAGAGAGACAGAGGACTAGAGACAGGAGACGACGGACGAGGACGAGGACGGACAGGACGAGGGACGAGACGAGGACGAGACGAGGACGAGGAGACAGGAGAGACGAGACAGACGGACGAGGAAAGACGAGACGAGGACGAGGACAGGACAGGACAGAGGAACAGAGACGAACGAGGACGAGGACGAGACAGAGGAACGAGGACGAGGACAGGACGAGGACAGGAACGAGACAGACGAGGACGAGACGAGGACGAGGACGAGGACTGAGGACGAGGACGAGGAGAGAGGACACGACGAGGACTAAGGACGAGGACGAGGACGAGGACGAGACGAGGACGAGACGACATGGACAGACAGACGAGGACGAAGAGACGAGACGAGGACGAGGACGAGGACGAGGACGAGGACAGGACGAGGACGAGGACAGGGACGAGGACGAGGACGGAGAGACGGAAGGACGAGGACGACAGACAAGACGAGACGACGAGAGAGAGACGAGGACGAGACGAGACAGGACGAGGACGAGACGAGACGAGACGAGCAAACGAGACGGAGACAAGGAACGAGAGACGAGGACGAGGACGAGGACGAGACGAGGACAGGACGAGACGAGACGAGGACGAGGACGAAGACGAGGACGAGGACAGACGAGACGGACGAAGAGACGAGGACAAAGAGAGACGAGGACGAGGACGAGGACGAGAGACGAGACAGACGAGGAAACAACGAGGACGAGACGAGGGAACGAGGACGAGGACGAGGACGAGGAGAGGACGGGACGAGGAAGGACGAGACGAGGACACAGGACGAAAAAGATGACGAGGACAGAGGACGAGGACGAGACAGACAGACGAGGGACGAGGACAAGAGGACGAACAGGACGAGGACGAAAGGAACGAGGACAGAGGACGAAGAGACGACAAGGAAGAACGAGAAGCAGGACAGAGACAGAGAACAGAAGACGAGGACGAAGAACGAGGACAGACGAGGAGACGAGGACGAGAAGACAGACGAGAGGACGACATAGGCGAGACGAGGACGAGACGACAAAGACGAGGACGAGGACGAGGAAGGACGAGGACGAGGACGAGACGAGACGAGGACAGACGGACGAGACGACGAGACGAGACGAGAGAGACAGACGAGGACAGACGACAGGACGAGCGAGAAACGAGGACGAGGACGAAGGACGAAGACGAGGACGAGGACGAGAACGAGGACGGACGAGACAGACACAGAGGACACGACAGGACGAGAGGACGGACAGGACGAGGACAGACGAGGACGAGACAGACAAGAGGACGAAAGGACAGACAAGACGAAAACGAACAGGGACAAGACGAGGAGAGACGAGGACGAGGACGAGAGACGAGGACGAGGACGAGGACGAGACGAAGAAGGACAGAGGGACGGGACGAGGACGAGGACGAGGACGAGACGAGGACGAGGACAACGACGAGACGAGACAGAGAGACGAGGACGAAGGACGAGGACGAGAGACGAGGGAACACGAGACGGACGAGACGAGGACGAGACAGGACGAGGACGAGGACGAGACGAGACGAGAGGACAGACAGGACGAGACGAGGACGAGGACGAGAGAACGAACGAGGACGAGAGAACGAGGACGAGACGAGGACGAGGACGAAGACGAGACGAGGACGAGGACGAGGACGAGGACAGACAGGACGAGGACAGGACGAGAGACGAGGACAAGAGCAGACGAGACGAGACAGACGAGACGACGACAAAACGAGGACAGGACGAGGACGAGACAGGACGAGAGACGAGGAAAACGAGACGAGGGACGAAGGACGAGGACAGAGACAGACAAATAAGAGGAGCGAGGACAGACAGGAAAACAATGGACGAGGAACATAACGAGGACGAGGACGACGAGGACAGAGAAAAGACAAGACAAAACGAAGACAAAGACGAAAGACGAAAAAAAGGACAGAGGACGAGGACGAACGGACAGGAACGAGGACAGAGGACGAAAGGACAGAGGACAAGGACGAGGAACAGAGACGAGGACGAAGGACGAACGAATAGGACAGAGACGAGAGACGAGGACGAAAAGGACAGAGGACGAGCACGAGACGAAAAAAAACGAGGAGCGAGGACAAGGGCGAGGGCGAGGAACACTCTAAGGTATAACAACAGGGTAAACGTAATATTTCAAATTTTTTTAAAAGTGGTTTCCAATGCTCATTGTACCGACTAGATGTCATTATTCGAATAATATTTTTTTTAAGTAATTTTTATGTAGTAGTACTATTACCCCAAAGCACGATACCGTAAGTCATTAAACTCTGAAATAATGAAAAATAAGTTGTCCTTTGACAAGCGCCGTCTATACTCAATTTCATCTGTCTTATTCCGTAAAGGACTTTTGAAAGGAATAAATCGTTGACCTGAATAGAAAACTGCAATCTACAGTCAAAGTAAATTCTTAAGTGCATATCTGAATTACTTGAACTTGAAATATATTATTATATACAAGGTACACATACATGAATATACTGGGTGTTTCAAAAGACGTTCCGCTAATTTCTAGGGTAAATAGAATATTAAAAAATAACGTTAGTTTGGTTAATAAACATGTGTCCAAAAATGGCTCTTTGAGAAGATGGCCCGTATCTTCTATAAACGTGTCCCCAAAGATCCTTTTTTTTTATTATTTCTTAAACCTAAATGAAATTTAAATCACAAATACCCTTGATTAGGCCATAAAAGATAGTGTTGACAAATTTTTAATATTTTGCACAGGAGCGTCGCTAAAGGGAGGGGGGTGCCACTTATTTTGCCTACTTTTTTTGTGTAAAAATACTATTTTTGAAACCATTTGCCACAAAAAAGGTACTCTTGTTCAAAGTCAAAAAAATTACTGATTTTGGAGTTATTTGTGGTTTTAGCAAGTAATGGGAATAATGATTGTTTCAGAAACAACTATGAGATAGAAATATTGTAAATTATTTAGAACTTAAAAAAGGTTTTAATTGTATGGCATTAACACGGAGCAGACAAAGGAAACAATTTAAAAAAAAACAACGAATAACACAAAACAAACAGAAAAGAAATTGAATAAGTAGGTACGGGTTTTTACATTAAATGCCCGCCATTTTCACGAATACATAATCGTAAACGTTTTTCTGGTGGCAACATAATCCATTGGAGTTACCGTGGTTCTAGAATTAACATTCTTAAATTAACTCTCGCTTGAGGTTCTTCAATGGAATTTATTTCGCTTGAATACACTTTTTCTTTAACTAAACTCCACACATCAAAATCAAAATTTAGTTCAGGGGATCTTGGTGGCCAGTGGATAGTAGCATCAGCACTTCAACCAATCCAACGATTTGGAAAATGTTCTTTAAGCCATCATCTAGCTTGTCTACTGAAATGAGGTGGAACAACATCATGCATAAAAACCGTATTTCTTCGTAGATCAAGAGGCAAATCTAATAGCGGAAATAAACGATTATCCAAAACTTCATGATAAACACTATTTATATTGCCATCAAAAATATGGTATGCAACGAAACGGTTGCCTATTGAAGCAGCCCATACATTGAACTTAAAATTATGTTGATAAGGCGTTTGGCCTTTGGATTTTCCTCTACCCAGAAGTGATTGTTATGATTACTAAACATACCTTGTCCAGTAAAAGTTGATTCATCGGTGAAAATAGTATTTTGTAAAAAATCAGGGTTATGTCTCATTCTTTCTTGTAATAATTCACAAAAGTGTCTTCTCAAAAAAAGATCTTCAGGCAATAATTTTTGTATTTGCCTGTAGTGAAACGGGAGCAAAAATTGTTCTTTTAATACACGATGTACACTAGAAATCCTTGCGTTACTTGCCCTTGCCACACTTCTTACATTTATCGTATGATCCGCAACATCTCTTGCCACTCGTGGTCTACCAGAATTTACCTTTATTTGGTTTAAAGGTTCCAGTCTCACGGCATCGTCCCACTAAATTCAAAAATGTTTTTGAATCCGGAACACTTCCCCAAGGAAATTTTTCGCTGCTTTAGCATTTCCATCACATTCTCCTAATATTACAATGTATTGGTATAGTCACTGTACATATTCATTTTCAAAGTTTTTAAAAGAATCATTAATTGTTAAACAAACCAAATTATCAACAACACTGTGTCAAACGAATTTTTCAAACAAAAAAAAATTGCGAGTCTAAGCCTACTTAATTCAAGCAAATCAAATTAACCCAATATTTCATTCATTTTCTTATTAAACATACTAAAACCTCAAATGACTCCAAAACCAGTAATTTTTTTACTTATTTACCTTTTGTGGCAAATTGTTTAAAAAATATTCTTTTTGCCCAAAAAATTAAAACGACGTCCCTGTACAAAACAATAACAATTTTTCAACATTATCTTTTATGACCTAATCAAAGGTATTTGTGATCTAAATTCTATTTAGGTATCTTAAACCGTTTCAGAGATAATTAAAAAAAGGATTTTTGGGGCCACTTTTACAGGGCCGTATCTTCTTAAGGAGTCATTTTCAGACAAATGTTTTTTAACCAAACTAACTTTATTTTTTAATATTCTATTTAACCTAGAAATTACAAGAACGATTTTTGAAACACCCAGTATAAAATATGTAAGCGAATTTTGTAACAATTTAATAAAATACTTATCTTCTTTGTTTTTTTTGTGTATTTTAAATTATAGAATCTAAACGTTTCGATAACACTTACAGTTATCTTCGTCAGTAGTAGTATCTATTAAAATTGTTAAAGGTGTTGAAAACAATTATAAAAGATATTACTATTATTATGTGTGATAATGGTGAAAGTTTATATTTTCATATTTGTAACAAATTCCAATATTTTAGCTATCGTACAAGTAATACCACCAAAGAGTTCACTGAAATCACAGTACTGTTCAATAATATAGCAACATAATTTACACTTGTGCAAACAGGTAACACGTTGATGTTATATGATTAGTGATCCTAAACTGATTGCTTTGAAAACCAGGCGAATTGAGTGTAATTGTAGACTAGCCTGTTTCGATGTTCTCAAAAAGATATAACAGCCAAAGTTACATAGTTGTTGCGTAAATAATGGAATTAACAGTTAAAGTAAGTAATGTTGAGTGGAGTTATTTCAGTGGACAGATATTGAGCATAAAATTCTAGAAAAGCAAACTAAAATAATTTTAGATATAAGGCCTATGTAGAGTTAAAAAAAATGTGACAAGTTAACACCACATTGCACACAGAGAAAGTTCATTTCCGAGACAAGCTCGTTCAAAAAGGGATATATATGTTTGATAGATTATATTCCAATTAATTTGGGTCTCTTAATCACTATTAAACATTAAGAATTCGAATGCACGTGTTCTTTAATTCATTATATTTTTGAAACATATTATCTGTTATCAAATTAGATTCTAATTATTGCCGCTAAATTTAGTAAATTTTTATGACATTTATATAATTATGTTATTAAATTAATTTCAATATAGAAATAAGTAAACAAATATATATAACATAGAGTTAAAAAATTATTTGTACCCACAAAATAAAAAAATGCAATTTAATTAGAGAATAAAGAAAAAAAAATAGTATACTAGAGTCAATGGAGAAACAGGGGTTTTACTTAGAGTAAAACTCTTATGTACGTTCTATATTTGTACAAAATGTATTAAAAATAATTGTGAATGTAGACTAAAGCAAAAAAATATCAAAGAACTGGCACATCTAAGTTCGCTTCACTACCCTGGGTCCTTTAGTAGTGTAGAAAATAAAATGAGTCCAAAATTTTGATTAAAAAACAACTTTTTTTTTAATTATCAAAACACAATGCAAACTATATTAAACGTAGAAATTAATTGCAATAAACTTTCTAACCGGTTTCATCAATTTAATGTAATGCCGTCTTTCATCGCCTCAAAGTAAAAATTAGGGATAAGATTCCAATTTCAACGAACTAAAGAGCAACACAGTCAACAATAATAATAATACAATTTAACTTATTTCATAACATTCTTGGTATTAAACAGTATTCTTGTTAATTCCTATAAAGATGAGAGTTATTACACTTTTGATAAGAATGGGTTATGTTACATTTTATGGCTACATTTCTACATAAAACTTGTGCACCTTGTATAATTATTCTGTAACCTTTCGTATTGAAACATATAAACGCAAAAGAGGAACATTAGATGTAGGTTAAAAGTAAAAATGACTAAGAATAGTTTGTTTTAGTGAAGATAATAATGTAACACTTTAATACAGTATATCTTAAAGTATTAAAAGGAAAGATACAGTTAACGAAAAATGTTTTCTATAGTTTTTATCGTTCTTATTCTAAAAAACTTAAAGTGTTTCTAACTTGTATTTTCATGTTTGATAGAGTCTGAATAACATAATAGTAATCTAGTCACGTATACAGCGTTCCATCAGCGATGCTCCACAGATAAAGACATTGCCCTGATCCCCATTATCCTGCTTTGGGGAAATTGGGCTCAGTTTTTACAACCCCAGTTCATCGCAGTTGCGTCCATCTATCCAACGTATCGGAAAAAGCATTTCTACCGATTCATTCACCCATACGATTATTTGAAACCATCGTCGAAAAGATTGGATGTGCTTCGAACGAGATGTTTAATAACACCGAAAGGTGAGAGTCAGTGTATTGAATGTTTCATTCTCATCGCTTTCAATAACAAAATTCTATTTATTCAAGAATAAAGGCTGAATCTTAGTTGAAACAAGATATTTTTAAGGAAAAATTAAATATTCAATCCGGAAGAACCGATTGTTTTTTTAATGAAGCGACATTTTAGGCTTGAAGGGAGAGAGCGCAAAAATATAATCTTGAAGAGCAACAAGCGACGTAACACGAATTCTAATTATCAACAATCTCAATGGCTTTGATTAATTGATTAATAATCCAGCACATTAAGCCCCGTCGTGAATATACATCAATGCACACTAAGCTTATGTTAAATTAAATGAGATACACACCTTACTCAGGTTTTCAAGATAATTATTTTCAAATTGTGCAAAATTCATACAGTTTAGTAACTGACTTAGAAATAATTGTAATCTTCTTGCCAAACCACACGAGCAGTATATAAGTTTACTTCACAATTTAATGAACTCTCTATTCCAATGAAATGGTTAATTTTGCAGCTTAGCTAGAATTAGAGAGCAAATAACGCTTCGATCCCTTAAAGTGTATGGTATTAAGTGCAATATATTCATATAACACTTACATACTGAACACAAACCAAATTTCAATTTAATTCTGCACAGTCTATTTTGAATTGTCTTTGTGGTATTTAGATTTATTTAATTTAGCTAATTAAAGTCACTTACACGAACGTTGCTAAGATTTCAAGTTGAACTAATTCAAATCACCTTCCAATTAACTTAATTACTGAGAATTGCTCAAAAAGCAAGTAAATCTGATATTGTTTTGCAAAATTTAATTTGAGCTATGCTCTCTTAAATAAAAATTTTATTGGATTGTACTTTGAAGCTTTTTGTAAAATAACCCTTCTCATCAGTTTTCCTTACAATCGTTAAAACGTCTCGCTAGTCAAGTATCAATGTTTTGAGTAATACGTATTTGTCGTTAGTTTAGCATATATTAAATAACGCTTAAATAATTAAAAAGTCTTAATCTCAAAGAAATTAGTATTTCAAGTAAATAAAATTTTTAATTTGCTTACTAGGTGGTAGAAAAAGCTCGTTACGCCACTGCTAAAATTCGAGTACCAAGACTTGGGAATAGAGCGCAATGGTTGCTAGTCAAGATGTCAAACAAGTTTGCATAAATTAAGCAATTATTTAAAGAATAAATCAATCGAAGTTTGGTTCTCGATCAGTAAGGTTCCTTGTGGGTTATAGACAAATTTATCAGTTTCGGAAAAAGCATCGGTCGCCGACGTCGTTCTTTTTTTTACTTATAATATTCCCGAACAGGCTAAGATTTTCCTAACGTAGTAAAGCAATCAGGAACAATGGGAGGGTTTAGGGACATTGTTAGGCCTCCGAGAAATGTTTATGAATGACTACCTTAAATTCACTTAAATCAAAGTTTGGAGGAAAACAGGAACTGAGTAGTGTATTCCACAATTCGGTCGCTGTGTGAAAAAATGTGGATTGCGGCCGGTTAGAGTGGCAGGATGGAATTTTTAGTGCATAATTATGGTGTGAATGGGCAAACCGAGTTTCCCTATCGAAGATGGCCTGCGAAGGTATTAAGGAGCGTATTTCGGAGGCACACTTGCCATGGTAATAGCGATAGAACAAGGACAGAACCGAAACTACTCTGCTATGCTCAAGAGACCGTAGGTCAGAAGTCAGAGACTGGTCGGTTGTAAGCCTTATAGCTCCTTTTTGGACACGGTTTACCATATCAAGGGCGTATTGGGGAGCATGGACCCAGAGGTGGGAATTCTATTCCCACGGTGTGATGTGACGTACTGTTTAGATCTGTATAGAAAACCCAGTTTACGGGTAGCTGTTGTGCTGGCTGACAAAAGGTGGTCAGCTAATGAAATGTTCGATGATACGGACATCCCTAATATACAAATTGAAAACTTTAGTTTTAAGCCATTCATATTTACAGCAGGAAATGATCGGTCTTTCTTGGCGAACACAAGGCAACACTGCGTTTTGTCGGCGTTGAACGTGAGTAGATTATTCCTGCCTCATTCAAGGACACGTTCTAGGTCACTGTTGATTGAGACTGCCATTTCCACCTTAACGTCCTGACTATACTTATTGTTGTGGGAAAACTGAAAACAACTACGCTGTAGAGCGCTGTCGTCTGCAAAGCAATGGATCGGGTTAGTTGTTGAGGAAATGAGATCATTTATGTATAGCAGAAAGTTATCACTGATCCTTGTGGTACCCTTGCGTTAACAGTAGTTTCTCTCTAAAAGATGCCATCGACGAGAACGCGAAAACGTCTTTTGTCAAGAACGCTGGATATCTAATTGATGAGCGTATCAGATAAGCCGAACGAAGTGAGCTTGGCAAGTAGGTACTTGTGCCAAACCTGGTCAAAAGCTTTTGACATATCTAAAGCTACTACGACTGTTTCACCGGGTCTCTCTAATATGTCATTCCAAAGTTGGGTGACATATGAAAGACGATCACCCGTTGAACGGCTCTGTCTGAACCCATACTGGTGGCCGTTTAGGAGTTTATTGGACTCGAGGAACGAAAGTAATTGGTGGTTGAAGGCTTTCTCCATGATTTTCAGCAGAATGGAAGTGATAGCTACTGGTCGATAGTTTGAGAGATCGGTTTTGTCGCCCTTTTTAGGAATAGGTTGGACACTTCCCAACTTCCACGATGAGGGAAACTCTCCAGATGACAAGGAGATGAAAAAGGGTTTGGACAATACAGGTTCTAGTAGCATTTTTTAAGGACGATACCTGGAATACCGTCAGGGCCAGTCGCCTGGTTTGAGTCAAGTGTATTGATAATTGATTCTAGGAGCATGCAACGAAAGTGGATTACTGATGGCTTTAGGTAATGACCACCCAAAGGACATGAGACTAATTCTTTGCATTTACGTTCTTCAAACATCTTTCTTACAATGAGTAGGTCATGCAGCCGAGACGAGTGAGTTCGCGACTACCACCAATGGATGCCGGAGCACCCGGACCCAACGCTATCATTAACACCGTAGAAACCGTATGACGTCCGAGCTGCAACGCAACACCGGCTCGCGCCACACAGAAGAGGAGATGGCTTTCGCATTTCGTCTAAAGCGACTAAAATTATTAAAATGAGGTGCTGAAATTTTTTAACACCTGGTTAAATCTGTACACCTTGACGTACAAAGACAAAGGAAAAGTGGTACAATGGAGTACAATCGAGCTCTCTCGAATTCCGTCGAGAACAATAAAAAAAAATGTTAAAGTGGGATGCTGGCATTTTTACCCCTGATTAAATTTGTAACCCCTCAAATACGGAGGAAAAAAAGTGGTACGAACGAAAACGAAACAGTATCCGCTTCAAACGAAAACGAAACACTATCCGCTTCCTGATTTTGAAAATCTCTTTACACAAAAAAGTTACCCCTTTAAAAAAATTTGGATATTCGGTACAAAAAAACCCTTGAGGTATAAACAAATGGAAATATGATACAATTAGGTACAAACGATCCTCCCTCGAACACCGTAATGAATGATAAAAAATATTCAAGTGAGGTGATAATATTTTTTAAGCCCGGGTTAAAATTGAACTCCTTGAGGTACAAAAGGTAAAAAATGTGGTACAAACGGGTACAAACTATTATAAATCAGATACTATCAAAATAATTGCACTATTTTAATGTGGGGTGGCAGGCTCATGTAGGTTCGTGATTTGACTTTTGCAAAATTGTATTGATGGTCAATTATTAATCATGGATCATTGATCATTGATTCAAAAATTAGTGATTGGTTGATCATTCACCCAGACCAATTTTCAAAAAATTTTAAAAAATTAGTTTCTGCGGCAAACGTTAGGTAGCAGGGGTATCATTTGACGAAGCGTTATTAGGTTTCAGTCACGGGAATTATGGCGGCACTCACAACGGCCAGTTTGGAGTTCCTTAAAATTGTTTATACGATACTCATGTATAAAGTCTTAATTACAGTTCTTTAAACATGTTAATAACAGTTTAGCGTTATCATGTCGGTCAATTAACCGCATTTCTAGGAAATGTATTACAAAGCTCGGACACTATACCTTAAATTCTCATTTAGTAAACATTCAACTCTAACCTTCAACACTTTCTCTCGGCGTAATACTTGAATATTATTGATACCTAACCAATAATTTTTTGGTTCAAATGTCATTAGAACTGCACTTTTTTTGACATTCCGATAAAGAATTTATTGCTAGCTGTGAAAAAGTAGTACTTTATTTATTACTGTGGTAACGACACTTACACCAAACCGCTGGCCGGTGATGTTGGAAAAGTGGAAATGCCGCTAACGTGTACGGCTTCAATCATGCCTACCCAACTCCCACCTAGGGTTTAACTCCCTGTTGGGGATCTTCGGATGTCTGAATATAAAGAAGGCCCTACATGTCTTTCGAAAGGTGTCAGTGGCGCTGAGACAAAAACTGCGACCGACCAATGAAGTCAGTAGGTGTTTCCTTTTTTCCCGTAAACGCCGTGAAGAATGATGCCCTGTCATCAGTATTACACTATCGTTTTGCTTACTTTTATGTTCTGTTAGTACCGTTATTCACACAACTCCACAAGCAGGACAACACTAGCACCCTCCGTTTTAGATACCCATAAGCATCACCACATTAATATGTCAACATGCATACCACAACACTACATCTACCAATCCAGGCGCTCAAGAGAACGAAGACCCCTGAGCAGATCACCATCCAACACTACATATATATATATATATATATATATATATATATATATATATATATATATATATATAGGATGTCTAAGTAGATCTAATCATTAGAAGTATCAGGAAAGCCATGGACTATAAAAATCTGAAAAAATTACATAAATATTTACTGACCTGATCTACCGTTAGAAAATATTTCCAACTTTGTGGCACTTTTGCTTATACCCGAATCAGCTACCAACTTCCTTATTTTTAATGGAACCCCCAATTTATTTGCCATTTAGGATTCGTCGTTTAATTTTAATGCTAATAGATTTCGGCTTGACCTAAAACGCGAGCAATTTTGTTTTGAACTTAGAAACGTCTGCATTTGGGGAGAAGGTCACGTTAATAAAAGTTGTAGATTTTTTAATTTTGAGCAAGATTAGGACGTTTGAAATCAAGCAACTCCAGAAGCATATTTTGGTAGTTCTTTATAATTCAAATAAACTACAACGTATATTATTACGACCTGTTGGAGCCCTAAAACCCCGATTGCGAGATAGATTTTAGACATGACACCACGAAAATGGTAAAACATATGGAGTTGTATTCAAAATAACGAACTTGGTAGCTACTTCTGGTATAACAGGAAGTGCCACAAAGTTAATATCTTCAAAAGATAGACCAGATCAGTAAAGATATGTATTCTTTTTCAGGCTTTTATAATCTATAGTTCTTCATATACTTCTAATGATTAGGGCTCGATGAAACACTCTGTATTACACTCTATTTTAATTATGTATTGTCAAAATTCAAATAATCTAATAAACTTCGTTGGAATTGAATTCGGAAGGGTAGGTTCATATGCTGAGCTAAATCCCACAATAATGATATAAATAACACAACCTTTCTGTACATCTTCTATTATTAAGGTATTAAAGAGTGTTAAATTTTACCGAATATAAAAACTGCATTAACGATAATGTCGTATATCTCGTATAATAGACCAGTATTCCATATATTTTTCATTCCATTAAATTCAGTAAAATTGTTCGTTATGGGATAATAGTTATTTAAGCAACAAGTGCTAAAAGAGCGGAATGACAATGAACGGTCAGCTTTGAGTCGAGTAGGGCATTCGTAACTGGCATCCCGTTGCTGTGCGTGTGTTAGTGGTGTAAACTACCCTTATGTTGTGTGAGCCCAGAGAAAGTGTTCCCGCTTCGCTTTGGAGAAATTTTATGACAAGTTCGCAGACCTCGGGTAGTCCTAAGTGCCCTGAACTGCTTCTACCCCTTTATGCAGTAATTTTGTGTAAGCTAAAATTTTTAAGTGCTGTGTTGCAATGTCTATTAGAGTATGTTCGTCTATTTAAATATTCTTAAGCGGCACATTTACGAAATTATATAGTCATTTAATTACTCATGTTTCTTTTTTTATTGAATTTTCTATGTTTGTCATTGGTGACGACGCAGTAAATTGAATATATATATATATATATATATATATATATATATATATATATATATATATATATATATATATATATATATACATAGTGCGTAAAAGAACCTTGCCACGAGTAAATTAAATTTTAGGGTGCCATAGAAATAAATAACACACGACGCTTGCACACGTTTAATTAATTTAGTTAATGTAAGTTTGGTCACGTGCGTGTAATTAGATTCATATCATAATATAGCTTTCTGATAGGTAGATTATCTAATAAAGTATAGGAGCAATACAGTTAACCTCCTCGGGAGTAGGTATTAGGAGCTCAAACAGGATCCTTAGTAGTGTAAAGGAATTATAAGTGACCACCACTCCATGTTTCGGTCGTGTGAATTGGTATTGTCACACTGTTTGACAACTTGATTAATTTTTTAAAGCAAAAATCATTTACCGAGAACGATAACTGTGATTGTTATCGAAATGAATTTGTATAGAAGACAATTAATTCAATTTACTCAATTACCTAAAAGAAAAGTATTTTAATTATGTGTGTATAGGTAATAATCGTGAAAGCGTATATTTACATATAATAATTAATGCTTAGTGGTAGTGAAGCAAATGTTAGGTGTACGAGCAAACGTAAATCCTAAACTGAAGCAAGATCGTTAACTAGCCAAGTCGTGCCTTAACTTCGCTTCAATATTTTTTTTTAATCGGAATTGATGAAATATCATTTACATTATATATATATATATATATATATATATATATATATATATATATATATTCATTTGCCTCAAAATTCGTTCCTTAGAGGGTACACCCCTTAAAATAACAATCAAAAGTTTACTTGTGAATAATTGATATTATTCCCTGGAATAGTATTTTAACTCACTAGTAGCCGTGATATAAGTTTAAGATGAATGTTATAGTTACGTTTTCTTATCACACGAATGTTGTCTATTTTGATATATTTTAATGCTTGTTTTTTTTTGACAACTTGCAAGTACAAACTGTACAATAGCAAGTTAAATAAATAATAGTAAATAATAAACCATAATTAGAAACTGCAACATCAACATGAATTGTGATTGTTTCAGTGCTTATTTATTAATCTCTGCTGGACTTACGCTATTTGTGTTGAAAGCTAGAAACAAAAAAAAAACGGTTATTAACTTTCTGTTTTAATATTTTTTCGCTTATTAATTGAAACTATTTATTTGATGTAATGTTCTTCCACCACACTTTCTATAGATACCGACGTAGACGGTCTACACAACCAGTATTTAATAAATTTCATTAAAATTTGGTACGCATCAAAACCTATCTACGCTAATCAAATCAGTGCACCATGTTGTGCTTCACTTATAAGTCCGAGTCCACACAATTATTACTATACAAGAATGTGTGTGTGTGTGTGTGTGTGTGTGTGTGTGTGTGTGTGTGTGTGTGTGTGTGTGTGTGTGTGTGTGTGTGTGTGTGTGTGTGTGTGTTTGTGTGTGTTTGTGTGTGTGTGTGATAGAGTGTGTGTGTGTGCTTGCGTACGTGTGTGCGTACGTGCGAGCGTGTGTGTATGCGCGTGAGTGTACACTTTATGTCAATATTTTAAAAACCACGATCTTCACGGCAAAAAGTATGCATATACTTTTTTAAATATAATTCAGTTTTTAAGAAGTCATTCTTATGAAAGCTTCTAATATGAAAATAAGCAGATACGCATAAAATAGTGTTTTTTGCAACTAGTGCTCTGTTTCCACATTTCTTGGTTCAAGACCGTTCATTGCAACTAGGTATTTATTCAGACAATCGGAACAATTTCGAAATTCTGAAATGGTTGAAGTAGCAGGACGATAAATAGTACATATTGCAATTTTCTTTGTGAATTGCAACATAGATTAACATTAGCAACAACATATTATATGCCACTATCAATGTATAAACTGTGATTATTTAAATCAATTTTTTTATACCTCATCCAAATTTGAACTTAGTTATGTAAGTGCTTAGTGTTCTGCATTTAGTTTTAATATTTAGTGTTTTATATTTTATAACGGTGTTGTCTTACAGATAAACACGGTATAATTGTATTGACAATCCTTTGAAGAAACAATTATAAGTAGAGATTACAAGTTCGCGCCCAACGTTGGGATCGATTGATTTGATCTTGGTACATGATTTACATAAAGTGATCATGATGAATGTTAATGCTTTAAATACGGATGAAGTAGCATATAAACCTCAGTTAGAGATGTTAGTGAGAAACTGCGTTCAAAATTGACTTTAGAAGAAATTAATATTTCTGTAATTAATTCGTATACTTCAGTTACGTACGATGTTCTGGAAGTTGAAGTGTTAATTAATAATTTCTTTAAATTGTAAAATCGTGCTGAATACCGTATGTTAGATTAACTCATATTTTAGGTAGATTAAATGGGTTAAATCCTAATGACAATTTTCAAGAAGAACATACAAAATTACTTCTAACTGCCTTGGTTTAATTAATTCCTTGAATAATGCTTAATAAAATGAAGATTACAATGATCCAGATGGTTAGCAATTATCATTGCACCTCTGGTAATAAGTTAGGGCTCAAATGTCCTCTTGCAAGCTTTGTTTCCATTTTTTGTACCGGTGACTATCCAAGATAAATTAAGCAGTCTCATCAATATTAAAATGCCCTGAAGACAAGCACTCGAAGTTAATTTTGATAATCTGCAAAGCGACCCTGATCGTATTAAAGTGTTACGTGATTCTAAGGTATCTCATACTACCGGAGACTACAAAGTCAGTACGTGCTTGTAAATGAAAAATAACCTTTGCGTTTTTATAACGCATAGAAGAACTAAGAATTACACGTA
The DNA here is from genome assembly GCA_036346205.1 of Vesta saturnalis. NCBI lineage: Eukaryota > Metazoa > Arthropoda > Insecta > Coleoptera > Lampyridae > Vesta > Vesta saturnalis. The sequence goes on from JARFJB010002021.1 coordinate 4,889,551, forward strand.
ATGTTTCTACTTATCAACTTCTTGATAGTGCTGTAGATCTTTTCTACAGGTCCGGGTTTAAAGCAGTCTAAATTGGGGTTTCTAAATGGGAACAATTAGCGAATAAACTTTGTTCTCACTTTTTACCAGCGGGATTTGGTATTGTTTTATGGGAATTAAACATCATCAACAAGGCTACAATTCTTAACCTATTTGACTATCAACAAGAGCATCCTACAGAAGAAAAGCAACTTAGACAGGTTATACGTAATTTACCACATGTCGTTTATCTTGATCACTAAGGGCCAGTTGTATAAAACAGTTCTGATCTTAGGTTCAACAGAACGCCGATCAACATGTGAACTGCGTTCATTCGTAATTCTGTTGTTCAATGTAAACTAAACTTAAGTTCAGCTGATCTGGAATTAGTTTAGGTTGGCACCTACAAATATTTAGTTACTTCTGTTTTTTTCCGATGTTTGACAATTTGACATTTAAAATAACCTTAAAAGAGGTTTGTTTTTGCCGCTCTTGCTTGAATGAAAGTTTCATTATAAAAGTGTATTTTCTACTTGGTAAATAAAAACTAAAACATCTCTAGTTTGTAGGTAAGTACAAATTGTTATTTTATGGGATAAGGTGTTCAACATTTTTGAATTTATTTGTAGATTCTTCTTTGGTAGTGGAATATTTTATACGCATTATGGATTCCTCTAATAAAAAAAGAACTGTTAATTTCAGTAAAAAGGAGGTTGGCATATTAATGAGCCTTGTATTAAAACATAAAGGCATAATTGAATGTAGAAAAACTGATAAAACGAACAATGCTTTAAAGCAGAAAGCTTGGGATCGGCTAGCAAATGAATTTAATAGCATTTGCGGGGAGCCTTTCAGAGATGCAAAAGTTCTACGTGGCAAATATGAAAATCAAAAAAAGAGGTCTAAACAAAATTTGCAGATGAAAAATGTACATCAGAGGAACTGGAGGAGGACCTGTAAAACCCAACATAATTGACGATGTCGATAAACAAGTCAAAGAAATTATAGGTACACAGATGACAGGTTTTGATTCAGAATTTGGTGGAGACAGTAGTAAGTTTTAAGTAAAATTAATAGTAACTCAATTGTAAAAGTTGAATTTGTTTCAGAATGTAACAACGTACAGATGGAAACTACTCCGGGAACTCATAATATTTCTGTTTTAGGTAAAAGACTGATTTTTAATTATAATACGCACTAATATTTTTTTTGTAGAGCTGCTAGAGGAAGATGTAATAATAGCGTCAATGGAGGAGGACGTCGAAGATTCCAATGTGCAAGATGGTTCATTGTCAGGTATAAGTAAACAGTATTTCTACTTATATTATTAATTTAACAGCAATATGTTTATGTGACATTTTATAATTCTTTTAGCTGTTTTACCTACCGACTGGACCAAAATGACCCCAGAAAAGCTTCGCACTCCAAAATCGAAGCCATTAAAAACCATTCTCAATAAAGCATCTGGTAATAAAGGTAAATTTTGTAATGATTAGGCATATTATTTTTAAAGTATCTTTGCTTATATTTATCTATAGAAATGACAAACATTTTGTCAAATAAAATTGTCTCGTGGGCCACAAATAAAGCTGAAGTAGCCTTTAAGCAGACAGAATATCTGGAAAAAGAACATCTTTTGAAAATGGAACTGATAAAAGAACGCCACAACCATCAAATGGCTCTGGACACAAAGGAAAGTAATGAACGAATCCTTATTCAAGCGAAGAAAGCTGAACTAGAGCTGGAAATCCTTCTACTAAAAAAAAACAGCTGCTAATAAATGGTACCTGTTAAATAATATAAAAAATAAATACTTTAGGAAAAGTTTCGCTTTTAATTGATTTCACCAATTTTAAAACATGTTAATTTTATATGTGGAAATGCAAATTTAAAAAATGCTTTTATAGTGGGTGTCTAATAAAACAGTAGTTAAAAACAGTTTTATTGCAATTTTGCATTCTATTCATGTACTATATTTTCTAATAAAGGCTGAAAATACTCCGTTATTAAAGCTTGCCGTACAATATTATTTAGGGCTATATTCTCAACACCTGGTTGTACCAGAGGTATGGGGATATTTCCCAATTCAAGGGCCGCTTCAATTTCTTCATTTACAAGAGGAAGATTATCTCTCATAATACATGCCATGTTATGAAGCACTGCACATGAAACAACTATTGCTTCCACTTTTTGCACATTTAATTTAATTCCTAATGCTAATATTGGGAATCGCCGTTTTAATACACCAAAACATCTTTCTATCGGGTTTCTCGTTCTGATTTGTGCTTCGTTAAATAAATGCTGTACAGGAGTTGTTGGATTAGAAAGAGGTGTAATCAGATATGGTTTGTTACCATAACCACTATCACCCACCAATAAATTTTCACCAAATTCTCCATTTTCAAATCGAGCTCGCACTGTAGAGTTCCTAAATATATTTGCATCATGAGCAGACCCGGGCCATCTACACACAATATCCCAAATTTTTAATTGTGAATCACATATTGCTTGTACATTGAAAGAAAAATACCCTTTTCGGTTTCTAAAATTTTCTGGTTCTTCTCCACCAGGAGATTGAATTCTTACATGGGTACAATCCAAAGCCCCAATGCATCTTGGGAATCTACTAATGTTGAAAAATCCCTGTCGAACAATACTTATTTCTTCATTGGGTAGTGATATATAGGTTTCATGCATATGTGCAATTGCCCGGGCCACTTTATTAATAACTCTGCTAGCTGTAGATTTGTCTACACCAGAAAAATCTCCAGCTGCTTGCAAAATGCATCCTGTTGCAAGAAACCTTAAAGTTAGGAGTACCATTTCTGAAGCTGATAAAGCATGATTCCTTTAAAACAAGAAATATATATGTATACTAATATGTTATAATGAATAATATCAAACTAATTTTACCTTTTGCTTTTCGAAGAGATCTGCGGAGAAATAGATTCACTAATGTAAGCAACTGTGTTTTTTGTTAAGCGAAATCTTTGCAAAAATTCATTGTCTGTCCATTTGGTAAAATGATCAGGACGTTCTCTGAATGTCCGTGGCATTCTAGGCAGCATTACAGCATTCACAAGACCCAAAAAGTCTTCATCATCAGTTATAACTTCACCAAATTCAGTCATTTTTACCAAAATAAAAATTGTGCATGTGAGGTTAGAAAATCACTTGATCTATAGTTCGACTGATTGAACGGCCGAAATTGGGCGTTCACTTGAACTTCGGAATTGAACTTAGATCAGTGTGAAATACTGTTTATACAACAACTTTTTACTTTGAACTGCTGTTCAACAATAAACTACAGTTCAAAGTGTTTATACAACCGGCCCGTAATCGACCTATGCAAGGAATTAAGACGAACTCGTATGCAAAATGCACATTATCGTAACCTTACTTTCAATTAAAACCTGATTTAATATATAAGAGAACTTCTACCGTCAAATAAATAAAATGCGTTTATCTAAAGTGCAACCTTCTAAAAGTGTTGAAACTGTAATTAAAAATTATACTAAATGATCATATAATAGAGATAATCTTGAATCAGTATGTTGGAAATCTAAAAACAAGCGACACACTTTTAGAGCTTGTCTTTCTAAATAGGGAAAAACGTTTTGCTTCGTAATTGGACAATGGACATCCTGTATTTTTCAAAATATCCACATTGTCAACAAACAAACACGCTTTTGAAACACAAAGTAAGTCTCTTTTTGATTCTGGTGCAAATCATACAATTTTAGGTCGATTAGATATTTTTTAATTAACCAATATATATTTTCTAACCGAAGATACTGGGGATAAAAGTTCGAAAATTGCTGGCGGTCAGTATCAACATGTTTTGGACACCGTTAAATTACCTATTTCTGTTGAACGTGGGAACATACAATTCATGTTCACACACTATAGAAACCGATTTCATTCTTGGTATTGATATGTGTTATACATTTAGAATTAATACCAACTTTTCTCAAGATAGTTTTTCCATTTTCCAATTATCGTCTCTTACCATATTCAAAGTGGAGAAAATTTAGATCCAACAGAAACGATTATTCTGTCGCAGGTTGTTGTATCTTTAAAATACACAACTGTACCAATTCTATGCAAAGCTCACAAAAAAACACATAAATACAGGTAATACTGATCCAATTAAGCAACCTTTCCGTTTTCTCCAGCTATAAAAATCCATGCGAACGAGGAACTTAATAGAATGTTACAAATGGGTACAGTACGTCCGTCCACGTCTGCTTGGTTTTCACTTATAATGTTGGTAAGGAAGGACGGCAAACGTTATCGAGGTTGTTTTGATGAAAAAAACAAAGTAACATGAAAAACGCGTACCCTTAACCATATCTTTCTTCTATACTAGGTTAATTAGGGGACGCTTGATATTTAAGTTTGACTAGTCTATAACAAGCATTTTATCAGATTTCCTGTGTATGATACCTAGACCACGATAACTTGAATACACCGTTATGGCTTTTGGTACAGCTAATGCACCTAAAAGCCAACAACGCATAATGGATTTTATTTTTGGTCCCCTTATTGGTGAAAGTTTATTTCTCCATCTCCACCACACAGTTTGGGTCTCTTCTATTTTTAAGGATAATGTTCAGTTGGTTACTTAAGATTGTTCGTGATCGTCTAAAAAAAGCAAACCTTGCTATTAATTTCGAGAAGTATGAGTTCTCCCAAACTAGTTTAGGATTTGTTATAAATAAAAATGGAATTCATACTGACCCTAACTCTGAATCATAGATCAACTACTAAATTACTATTGTATAAACAGCAGTTCACACTGAGCCAGGATCAATTCTTAGTTTAACTGCAACGACTGGTATTGGCCGTTTTAGGTCGGGTTGTATAAAGGATATTTGAACTGCTGTGCAGTTGAACGAAGCTCAGATTGTAAGCCGAGTTTATTCAAGTTTCTGTTGTTGAAACGAAACTTGGCCGTCGATCAGTTGAACTGTGGATCACCGAGGTTGGTAGAGCTCAGTTTTAGGGTGTTTATTGTTATTACCACCTTTACGATGACATTTGTTATAAAGTTATGCAAAATAAAATAAAAAGGTAATGAATATTAGTGACATATGAAAAGTTTTAATTATGAATTCTATATTCATGGTAAAGAGATATAAATTTTTTATTTTAAATACATAAAAAGTTCCTCTTGAATGTGATACGAACCCACAATCTCATGTTATACAGATATTCGAGAGAAACTTTTTATGTATTTATACAAATAAATAAAAAAGTTAATGAATATTGATTTTCATTTAGCACAATTTATAAATAACACTTTAACTTTAAGTTTGGCTCTCGATAACCGGCGATACACGGTCTATGACATATTCTGCAGAATATTTTGATAAACGAAATCGCTGTAAAAATTAGTTCTCAACATTTCACGAAATGATTCGGCCTTTCTCTGAATTGTCGTATCGTGCTAGGGTGTAATATTGCGTCTACTGTGCCCAAATAATCCATCGTTATAGAAACAGTTGCAGGTAACCGAGTGGCAGACCAGCTTGCTAGACCAGCAAGAGAAACGCCCTTTATAGGGACAGAACCTATCTTATAGCCAAGATAGAGAAAGTACTCGCTTGAGATCACTACTGGTGCTGGAAGGAAACCTGATCCACTCCTTCTTCGGGAACTGAACAGTAACCTTACCGCGTCTATCCTAAATCTAGGTAGATCGAATATAAAGCTTGCGACGGGAATTGCCACCGGACACTGTCGCATGAACAAGCATATGCACGTAATGGGACTGAAACTGACGAAACACCCGCTACGTCGTCTGCCATTGTAAAACTTTTACGAAGGCAAGAAAACTTCTACTTAGAAAGGATAATATTACACAAAAAGAAACAAAGAAAACACCCCTCGAATATCTTGGGCTTTTGGAGGGAAGACTAATCCTAGGGTGCACAATAGACTTACAGTCGCGGTGTAGGGACGTCAAATCAGTGTTGGCTCGTGGCGTAAAATAGTGGACGTTCTGCGATCTGCGGGAGGTTGTGTATGTGAAAATACTTAAATAAACTATAAACACAAACTTACCTATTTTTTATATAACAAGTCGATTCGATGATTCTTCTTATTGGCAAATTTGTCGATAACTTTCTCGTCAAAGTTTTGGATTTCTGAAATAATTTTTTTTTTCAATCGAGATCATAGACAGAGCTGTTAGGCGATCTTCGGACATGGTATTACGGAGGTACATCTTCATCCGTTTCAAAGTGCAGAAACATCGCTCGACCTCTGATGTTGTCAGAGGGGTTGTTACAATAATTTCCAATAGTTTCCTCGTTTCTCGCATTATTTCACATGTTGTTTTTTTAACAAACATTTCTAAAGAGGTACGGCACCATTTATTTCGCTACAGTCTTTTCTCGAATAAATGACCGATAACTCTGTTCGAAGTCGTTCTTTCGTAGTATGGGGTACGCTGAACAAACGATATTTCACTTATCATCAGGAAACTTGTTCTTCATATATATATATATATATATATATATATATATATATATATATATATATATATATATATATATATATATATATATATTCAAAATTCTCAGAAAAAAGATGCAGTTAGTAAATGGTCTTTGAAATTAAACCGATCTTTAACACAGTTGGTAATGGTATCACACACTTCTAACGCGGCAGTGCAATAATCAAATTTGCTGTTATTAGGACGTTTTCGTTTATTTTGTGGTTTATCTAAACACAAACTTGAAGCTTCATCAACAATTTCTCCCATTTTATTGCGAATGATGGCGATGCTCTGCTCAAAATTATCAATAGCATGTTTCACTTGCGTTGGATGGGTGTTTCGTTTTTGTAATTGATGTAATAAAATATCCACGTGGGGCATAACACGGTGGAAGAATGTGAGCCAAAAAATATAGTCTGAATCTTGCAATGTAGGTCGAATACTGTACTGCAGACAGTTCCTTGTGCAAAGTTTTCCATACATTCAATGTGAGATTTCCGGTTTTCAAAAACAACATTTATCGTACGTATATTAAAATTCCAACGAGTTGTAGCGCCATGCGGAGTTTTCCTTCCACTCGTTGTGGGGAATTGCTGAAAAATGCAAAAAAAGTTAGTAGCTTTAGACATAATTAAATTTAATTGATGAGCGTAACAGTGTATGAAATAAGCAGATGGATACTTCTCTCTGATTTTTGCTTGAACACCTGCATGTTGTCCGCCCATAACCGCTGTTCCATCATTACTCTGTGAAATCAGCTTTTGTGGAGAATTTCCAATTAATGTGTCTAAAACATTTAAAATATTTTGAGCAAAGGTTTCATCGTCACATTTTTCTAGGTTTAAGTATCTCCAAAAACGTTAATTTACTTCATTACCACTTATACATCTAAAAATTTACCACAAGTTGAGTGTTGTCAGAAGCATCTGTTGTTTTGTCAGCGATAACTGCCAGAAAAGGTACTTGTTGAATTTCTTTTATTATCTCTTCATGGCAAACCTCAAGTATACAGTCCAACAAGTCGTTTTGGATTTCTTTGGAAGCCCTTAAATACAGAAACTTTTGTCAGGTGCTCACTCAAAGCTTTGTCAAGTTCGGCAGAGAAATTTATCAATTCACCAAATATTCCTGGATTTTCTGAATCGACAGTTCCATGTCCTTTAAGTGCTAATTCGAAAGTTCCCCAAAACTTTACAAAAGTTACAATTTTAGATAGGATGTATATGTTTTTCGCAACATTGTCATTATGTTGCTGCATATTTTTCCAGTAAGCCGAATATGATTGACATCTAATATTAGTAGTGCCCAGCAAAGCCAGTTCAATCGTATTATGAAGATGGCCTTTGGAATTTTCAAGTTTTTTTATTTTTTCACTTAGGTGCACTAAGTCAGTCACACCCACCTCCGTCCATACTTTTCCTCCACCAAGTAAAACACACGGAAAACAAAGAGTTTTTCTTATTACATGCACAAATCCATTCGTTTCGATTATAAATATCCCTGGAAAAGTGACGTTTATACTGTTTTCCACGACTAACTCCAGCTATTTCTATCACAATATTTAGTAGCGGTTGACCTTAACCTTAGAAATAACATCCATTGTAAATAAACAATGAGCTACACTTAAATGATTAAAAAAAACAAACAATTTGCACAATTATACGTAACTCTGCACTTGCCGCAACTATAGAGTACGTTATTCACACAAAACACCGCAATGTACATAGCGAAATAAAAAAAAAGGAGAATGTCCAAAACAAGTATGCTAGTTGGCATACAGTTTGAGCTTCTGCGCAAGGTTATACGCGTATGGGGGCGCTAGAATAGTGTAACAAACTTCGAACGTATTGTTAATAATTCACCTCTCTGAAGGCAAGTAACGTGCGTTTCGTGCCACGTGTGCTGCATATAACTTAATTTACTTATTTAAAGTGAAGCCTTCCACTCAAATCGTTTGCACATTCAGTTTCAGACATGTTCATGCGCAAAGGCCTTTTGGGAGCGTCGTTTTTGGTGCCATACTGAAAGGTAGTAGAGCATCAATTTTTGCTCTGTTAAATATTTTTTATTAGAAGCGCTGTAAATTCTACGGTGAGTTATTTAAAGTTATTCTACAATGTTTGAGACGTTTGCTTTTCAGACACTTTTTTTTATTTTTACTTTAACTTCACTTTTACTGTTACTTTTCACACGTTTATACACATTTACGCAATTAATTATTTTACCGTTAATCCAATTTACGATATGAGTACGATTAATCAAGGGTGAGATTTATTCATTTGGGAATTATAAAGCATACAAATCCAGATTTATTTAAGTAATATTACGCAATAATTTCCAGAACGCAGACGCAGCATGCATCCATTTCGTTATCTGCAGTGTGTCCAAGAATAAGGTATTCTGATTCGATTAATTACTCATAACATTAATTATTCAATAGGTTATAACGTTACTAACATTAGCATGTAGATATTTTCGTTTATAATTAAATATAGGTTGCGTAATAAAATTTGCTGTTTAATAAATCGTATCTTTATGAACTGTTATTGACTATAATGGATCTTACTTGTTATTCCATATTTAATACAAGATTTAGCGTAGAGTATTTTACGATTAGTGTTTAAACGAACATATCAGGTACATGTAATATTTTTCGTTTAATAAGGCAAATCGATATTTTATGAACCTGGCCCATTTAAATCTACGACTGAGCATAAGGACAAAATCTTCTAGTTATTACCCATAACTGTTAAGTAGCTAATAATTTGTAGCCATGTGTGATATTATAGAATTAAGGGTTTCACAAAACGAAGTACGCGTTGAACCATATCCTATGCAACGATAAAAATAGCATTTCCTTACAGTTCCGTTAGCCGTTACGGCTTATGACGTTCAAATCAACCATCCGTCATTTAAATATTTCAAAAATTAACTGATAACTAAAATCTACCATTTTGGCTTTTTATTACCCGATATATAATAATTTGTGAATTTGTAGCATATTTTATTAATGTTCCATTAAATAAGGTAATGCTAAGTTCCTTGTAATTAATAATATTTTAAAGCTAACTGTAACTCAAAATAATGTTTGCAAAGCAACCCCGTAATCTGATTAATTGCTAAATAAATTTTATATGTACAGCATAAAGTGATTAATGAAAACTAAAGAGATAGATTTTTTCTTTTATAATGATCATTGTATAAAATTTAAGCAAGAATAGGTAGGCTATGTATTTTTTACATTTCCCCTTTACAATAAAGTAAGCTACGATGCTCATGAGTTGCGCTGCCAATTTGCTCAATGTTATTTAAATGAAAATTTTAAATCAAACTGTTAAAGCAAAGGTATATATTTGGCGTTTTTGTTAAGGTGCTTAAATAATTTTTATTTTTGTACCTACATCTACTATCGTTTACACCAAAGGTGATTTTTTTCTAAAAGATTCTGTGGTATAGTTTTAGGGATGGGGACGTTTCACCCCCGCCGTTTCGCCCCCACCGATTGGCCCCCGCCGTTTCGCTTCCGATGCCGTTTCGCCCCTGGCCGTTTCGCCCCTAAATGGTGTACTTCTACAAAAATTGAAAAAATTATGAGCAAAATCTTTTTTGTCGTTTTCAGAATGTGAGTTTGAGAAAACAATAAACAAGTAGGAAAAAATGAACAAATAATTGTGTATAAAATAATATTTAATATAATTAATGTAATATTATAATATATTAATATAATTTGGTTTTGTAAAATTAATTTCAAATTCTAAGTTTAAACTCTAATTGTTTTTCACTGAATTGATCTTTCTAAGAATTTATGGATAAGTTCGTTAAATGTTTGTACCTACTTCAATTAGGTAGATAATCTGGGTTAACCATTATTAATAGTAATTAGCATTTATCTTTCTAAGGAATAAAGAATATTGTTGGAAGTTATGGTAGAATAGATATTAATGATTATTTGTTAGGAATTGCCCATAATTTTGAATTATAATATTTTATGCATTAGGTACGTGTTATTTAATAAATATTAATCTCAAAATTTTCTATTATTTTCGAAGAAAAAAGGTCCCAGCGGCGAAACGTCCCGGGGGTGAAGCGTCCGGAGGCGAAACGGCGGGGGCAAAACGGTGGGGGTGAAACGGTGGGAGCGAAATGTCCATAACCATAGTTTTATTGTATGCTATGCTTAGGTACTTCTAAGGGAAATTCACATAACTTTTTATGTATATCATAATGCGACCAGCAGTAAATCTCGTAAGAATACGCATGGTTTATTGATGACATGCATAAAAAGTTATGTGAATTTCCCTATAGAATATTTTTTTTTCATTTCAGTTTCTAGTGCCACTTCTGCCAGTAAACACGCTTTTCATTTTGCAAAAATACATTTCTAACTCAGAATAGGTATGGTTTAAGTTCTAAACCAAGTTAGACTGGGATTAAAATTTTCGTTTTCATTTTTAGATTGTTTTTTCAAAATGAATTGTTATGTTTTAATCCTGAGAAGGATGATTCGAAAATTATTTAAAATGAAATCAACGTACTATGCAATAAATTTTTCCTCTTGCAAATATGTGTATGTATAGGTTATATTATGTAGTGTATTGAAAACTAGGTTCCTTTAAAATGTGATTTTTTTTGTTTTGAAATCTTATGTTAGGGTTCAACAAAAACATCAAATAAAAGGATGGCCCTGGAAAGTATATCCATGGGTGCATAGTTTCGAACTGTACGAACAAATATTATTTTCCAGTAACTGACTGCACTTATAAAAATAAATCATATTTTAAATTTCCTTTCAAAAACATAAAAGACATAAATGGATTAAAATATTAAATATACAATTTACCGAAAAACAAATATCCATTTTGAAAAAACACAATTTTCAGATACATTTAAAAGACGACTGTTAAAATATGCAGTACCTACATTATGTTTAGGCATTAAGTCTGCATGTTCTTCAATAAACAATACCTCAGAAAATACTGAAAAAAAAACGATTTTTCAGCATCTAAAGAACCAATAAAAAATCAACTGCTGCTTCTAAATTAAATATTATCAGCAATATTCAACTATGTCCTTCTCAATGTCCTCCAAATTCATCTACAACCAAAAATTTTATTACCAATGATCTGCATCTGCCAATTTCTCCTAACCAACCATCGACATAAAAAAATAGCAGTTCCTCTCAGAAAAGTACATTTAGAACAAATATTTTAGCAAGTTGCTCTTTAAAAGCACACCTGGTCCCTATTTTGTTGTTAATAAACATAAAGTTTTTACTACATTTGATCCGCCTCATTTACTGAAAAATGCATAAAATGGACCACGTTAGACATTGTCTTCAAATACACAGGAAAAAAAGATTCCAAGCTCTTATGCGTATTCGAGAAGAATATCTAAATCCGTGAAACCATAGACAAAAAATGAAAGTTTCAATAACAGCTAGAACTTTGAGCCATACTGTTGCTGCCACTCTTGATGAAATGGTAAGCAATCCAAATAACAACTTACCATCACAGGCAATTGTTTGTGCATAACATAGATCAACTTTTTGATAGTTTTAACGGTAGAACACCTAAGCCAGAGAGTAGAAAACCTTATCGTAGGTGTTTATCAGACAAATCGCTTCACTTTGCAATCCGGAGCAAACTTCTTCCAAAAATCAATAATTGAGAATTTGTACCTCCATGTGAGTCTTCTAAGTCCAAATCAAGAATTCGGATTAAGACTGGTTGGTTAACAAGTATAAGTGATACAAGAGGATTGTGGGATGTATGTAGAAATATTTGTTTTAAATTTTTAAGGACGTGTTCGCTTAATGAAGACCCACTGGAAAATCAATTTTCACCCATAAGGCATTTTGGGGCGGAAAATACAAACCAAAACTGCTATCAATTTATTAGTTGTTTTAAAAAATCTGTCCTCAACAATTTAGTAGCACCAATTTCAAATCAAAATTGCGAGATTGAAAATTTGCAAAATTTTTGAAATGCCAGACGATCAGATTTTATAGATTGAAAAAACTTTCAGCCCAGTGAGATTGAAAATTTAATACTCCCATCAACTGATTTTGATTTTATAGACCATCACGGTGCTAATACATGCAATTATCTAGCCGGATTTTTAAGCAAAAAAAGTAAATTACATCTTGAATGTAAACATTGTGCTGATAATTTGTGTCAGAAACAGTTGAACCCCAGCATAAGTTTGTTTAACTTAAGGAACATACGGATAACAAAAAAATACTGAATTATGTAAAAAAGCAATTTCATGACTGCGTTATGTATGCAGGGTGGCCCACTTAAGCGGGATTGCTCCATAACTCCCTTACTATTACAAATACGTAAAAATGTCATATAAAAGTTGTCCACAGTCATAAACTACACGTTTTAAAATTATTTTGAGAAATGTCGGACTTCCGGTTATACCGGAAACTCATGCCAACTTCGTTATTTTAAATAGAACAACCTATATAATATTACATTTTTGAATTCCGCGTTGAATTTAACGGTCACTTTAAAAACCATACTATGGGTCTACGTCGCATTGCTTCTGAGTTATTTGACATTTTGTAGAAAAAATGACGTTTGCAGTGCCTCCGAAAACTTTCAGTATCTCGAAGACCGATAGATCTATATATATATATATATATATATATATATATATATATATATATATATATATATATATATATATATATATATATATAAACTTAAAAATAATTATAAATACGAAAGTTGTCTATTTTTATAAGCTGCATAATCTAAAAATAGTTTGTTTTGTACAGGGTGTAATATAAAAGCGGTACAATATAGAACTTTTGATTTTTAAATAGAACATCCTATATATTATTTTATTTTTCGATTCTCCTTATAATTTTACATCTTTTTTATAAGAATTACTTACAAGCTAAATCTTACAGTTTTTGAGATATTTGCAAAGTTAACTAAAAACTGACATTTTTATGTAGTAATTTAAGTAGGCGTATCTCTATTATTTTTAAAGATGAAAAAATAATCTTTGGTATAGAATTTATTCATACATGAGCTTACTTTAATCTATTGCCAAAATTGGATTTCAATATACAGAGTGATCACAAAAGTTGATTCAGTAACATAAATTTGAAAATGCTATATCTTCATTTTTTAAATGGCACACCCTACATTTTTTGAATGCCTTGTGTTCGCCTGTTAATCGGCTTTCATTTCTATTAAATATGTTCTATACCTATCTCTAATAGTTTCAGAGATATTTAAGTTTGTTCAATTTTTTTCGTTGATAACACTGAAGAAGAGTAAAATTAGTCGGTCGAAGCAAGCTATGAATACATAAGAAACTAAAAAACATATTAACTGAAATACAAACACTTGAAATAAATATGAATGATCAATGTGACCACCATTTTGTTTCTGGCAAACATGAAGTCTTTGAATAAACTGGTGATTACAAAAATTAATTCAACAACGTAAATTTGAAAATGCTATATCTTCATGTTTTGAAATAGCACACCCCATATTTTGCAACGCCTTGTCTTCGTCTATTAGGCGGCTTTAATTTTTATTAGATATGTTCTATACATATCTCTAATAGTTTCGGAGATATTAAAGTTTGTTCGATTTTTTTCGTTAATAACACTGATGAAGAGTAACATTAGTCGGTCAAAGCAAGCTGTGGATATATACATAAGAAACTAAAAAATATTTACTGAAATACATAAATTGTAATTATAATAAATATTGTATGAAACCACCATTTTTAAGACATATTTGAGATGTTCTTAAACGATTCATCGTAAAATTAAACAATTTAATCAAAAGAGCATAAAACAAAGGATGAACGAAAACAAATGAAGAAATCAAACTTGTCAAACAGTGCTAATATTTGTGTAGTATTGTACACTTACTTCCCAAACTACAAAATGAATTTTTCGAAAGAAGAACTTGTTAATATGATTTGCATCCTTGGTGAAAGCGATAAAAATTGTCTTTTAGCTCATCGAATTTACAAGCAAAAATTTCCAAATGCACGACACCCGCAAATTTCAGGATTTGCAAGATTGAAAGAGCGTTTCGAGCAAACAGGCAGTATTCATTAAGAAGAGAATTTAGAACGAGAAAGAACCGCAATTAACGAAGGTAATGAACATTTAGTTCTTCAATCCGTGATTGAAAATCCTCACGTTTCTTGCCGACAATTGGAATTAGAAGTTGGAGTTTCAAAAGCATCTGTTAATAGAATTATGAAAAAATATAAATATCATCCATACTATGTCCAGCTTGCACAAGAATTAGACGAGGATGACTTCGTTAATAGATTAAACTTTTGCAATTGGGTCATAAAACTATTTTAGCACGATCTTATTTACTGATGAAGCTACTTTCCACAAAAATGGATACGTTAATAAACATAATTTCTATTATTACGATACTGAGAATCCCAGATTTATAATTCCTGTTAATCATCAACACCGCTGGTCACTTAATGTTTAGGCCGTAATTATTGGGGAAAGAACTATAGGACCACATTTTTTTTGAAAACAGGGTTAATGGAGATTCATTTATAAACTTCTTGAGCAAACGAATTTGAAACTTTTATTGAAGATTTACCTTTACAAATCCTGAGAGAAATGTGGCTGCAATTAGATGGCGCTCGTCCGCATTTTAGCAGAAACGTTAGAAACTATTTAAATATCCAGTTTCAAAACAAATGGATTGGAAGTGGAGGGCCGACATCCTGGCCTGCAAGATCACCTGACTTGACAAAGCTGGACTTTTTTCTTTGGGGTTGGATTAAAGAAAAAGTCTATCAAACTCCTCCAACGACTGTAGATGATATGAAGGCAAGAATTAGAGAAGTCATTCAAAATATCAATGTTTCCACGTTACGAAAAGTAAATTTGTCGTTTATTCAAAGACTTCATGTTTGCCAGCAACAAAATGGTGGTCACATTGAACATTTATTATAATTTTAGCTGCTTGTATTTCAGTTAATATGTTTTTTAGTTTCTTATGTATTCATAGCTTGTTTTGACCGACTAATGTTACTCTTCTTCAGTGTTTTCGACGAAAAAAATTGAACAAACTTAAATATCTCTGATACTATTAGAGATGGGTATAGAACATATTTAACATAAATGAAAGCCGACTAATAGACGAAGGCAAAGCACTAAAAAATATAGGGTTTGCCATTTAAAAAAATGAAGATATATTATTTTCAAATTTATGTTATTGAATTAAGTTTTGTAATCACCGTATATATTGAAATTCAATGTTGACAATAGATTAAAGTAAACTCATGTATGAATAAATTCTATACCTAAGATTATTTTTTTGACCTTTAAAAATAACTGAGATACGCCTACTTGAATTACTGCATAAAAATGTCAGTTTTTAGCTAACTTTGCAAATATCTCAAAAACTGTAAGATCTAGCTTGTAAGTAACTCTTATAAAAAAGATGTAAAATTATAAGGAGAATTGAAAAATAAAATAATATATAGGGTGTTCTATTTAAAAATCAAAAGTTCTACATTGTACCGCTTTTATATTGCACCCTGTAGAAACCAAACTATTTTTAGATTATGCAGCTTATAAAAATAGACAACTTTCGTATTTAAACTTATCTTCTAAGTTTAATGGCTAAGCATCTATCGACCGATTACGCGCTATTGGGACACCCTGTATATATATATATATATATATATATATATATATATATATATATATATATATATATATATATACATCATGCAATCATTATTGCGTCCGTACGTAATTCCTTAATTTGGCGTCACCTAGAACAAGACGTATTCTCTGATATTTTATTGAAGTATATAGGTCAGCATTTTTTTCTAAGTTCTATGGTCTATTCCATATATTTCTAGCTTTTTTTTACTATATACATAATTTTTGTACGTTAGACAATCATTCTGGAACCCGTACATTAAAGTACTGCACTAAAAATCATTACGGCGTCTTGCTGCGTTGCATGCTCTCTTAATGTAACAAAGCAATCATTTTGGCATCTCGGATTAGAATATACATAATGTTGTTGTTGCAAACATTTAGGCGTCAATATATTTTATATTAATAGTTTGTGAGCAACCAGTTTGACGTCTGCTTTCATATTATCCAAAAATTTTATGAATGTTTCATTTTGGCGTCTTAGTTTAAAATATACACAATGTTCTTGTTGCAAACATATTGGCGTCTACATATTGCAATTAATAGTTTATGTGCAATCAGTTTTAGGTCTGCTTTCATCTAATTCGAAAAATATATGTTCTATCACCAAAGAACTAGCCGATCATTTTGACGTCTTAGTTAAAGATATACATATTGTTATTATTACAGCATATGAGCGTCAAGGTCTATGTTCAAATAAAATCAATACAATACTTATGTTATTTAAATACCTCCCAATGTAAAAGAGATACATTTATCAAGTAAGGGTAAAGCAGTGAATAATGGGTGCGTACTAGAATTTTGAGTTTGGTACAATCAGCCTATTTCAACCACTTTAATTATCAGACAATTTTCTCCACTTTTTTAGTTATTTAAAAATTATAATATCTTCATAACCATTCAATCCAAAGAAAGTCCCTGGTTCGAACCTGTTTTAGGCGTGGATGTTTGTTAAGGTGTCGCTAAAAAAGATCGCCGGTAATTGGTCACGCGAAAAATTGTCGCGTACATTTGAGCGCGCCTCAAAATATCTCCAGCGAAAAAAGGGCGCCGACGAAAAAAGATCGCGGACAAATGGTGGCACTAAAAAATTTTAATTTTTGTTAACAATCATCTAAATACCAGACTGGAACACTGCGACGCGGCGTTGATTTCACTCAGTACACTCTAAATTTGAAGGTGAGTGTGTAGATCGTTAGGATCGACGACACCATAGACGACAACCGCAGTTTTCAAGAAATCTTTGGAATTGTTTTTAATTCATAGAGGAAGTCATACCATATACAAATTATTCTGCAGAAGGATGGCACAATAGTGTTTCCTCTATATTAAATGCAGCACATCTAAATTTGTAGAAATTTATCAATTGGTTAAAGAAAGAGGAAAGTTTACATTGTTTGAAAATTGAACACTACATAGCTGGAAACGAACAGCCACTCAAAAAAATTTGTAAAGATACGGCGCAGCGACAGAAAACTATTTGTCAATAATATGTCAATCATCCACATTAGGAGTATTTAAGGGCGGTTGGTCATAACTTTGAGGTACAAATATAAAAAGCAGAAAAGCAAGAACCAACAAAAAAAAATAAAAAAATCATAAAATATGAAAACATAAAAAAAAAACCTTTAAACATGGCAGTTATTAATTGCCAGTCCTAAGCCTGGATAAAATGTGGAGGAATGTTTAATAGTTATATTTTTCTACGCGACATTTTCTCACGCGATCATTTGTCCGCGACCTTTTTTCGCTGGCGACCTTTTGATGTGCGTTCAAATGTGCGCGACATTTTTTCGCGCGACCAATTGTCCGCGACCTTTTCTCGTACATTCATTTTTTAAGTATAGTGAATTAGATGTAGAGCAGCCTTGCATAAAACCCCGCCTTTTGAAAGTCAATAAAAATTTTCAACAGGGAAAATAATGATACAGGTTCAGTGGAAGCATTGTGTGTCGC
This sequence comes from Vesta saturnalis, assembly GCA_036346205.1. Classification (NCBI taxonomy): domain Eukaryota; kingdom Metazoa; phylum Arthropoda; class Insecta; order Coleoptera; family Lampyridae; genus Vesta; species Vesta saturnalis. The sequence goes on from JARFJB010002021.1 coordinate 4,907,703, forward strand.
CCTATTATTAGGAACTAGTAGTGCTGTTTATGGACATGGATGGGTGTCGTACTCATTATACCTCTCTGAGTATAACAAAAAGTACTCAACTTTAGTTCTAAAAGTACAAATACGCCAGCGACATGGACGTCCTGATAAACGATAAACACACATGCACCCATGCTTGCACATGTACTGACGCACAAGCACAGAGGCGCGCATGCGCAGACACGAGGTTAATAATAAAACTGGTTTCTAAACGCCCTAAACGGTACTAATTTAACTTGGTCGCACTAAAAAAAATAATTTTGATAAATAAACGGTCTCATCGTAACAAGTTACTACGTGATTCAAAATTAAGACACTTGTTTCTTAATCTACATTCTGCAGTTCGTTAGAGGTTTACTAAGCAAAATCCAAGGATGAATATACTTCGCGGTAAAACTTCCGATTAAACTATCTACCTCTAAGAATTGAAACAAATACTAATTCAAAATTAAATCTATGAAGTGTCGATTAAAACTATGAATTTGGTGTACAAAGTTATTTAATTAATTTTAAACGGATTTTTTATATTTGTACACACACAAATATAGAAGCGAATCCGAAACGCGATTTAAAAAGTCACCCTTTTGAAATAAGGGTAATAATGTCATCTCAACTGTTAATAATAAGTAAATTTTGCATTGGATTATATCATCTGGTAACGTTCGAATCAACTGGGTGCCCCAAGCAAAATTACTAATACAAACAACCGTCGTAGTTATCTACTTATGACAAAACTGTAAAACATATTAACCAATTTGCATTTTAATTTTTACATTTATCTGTAAATTTTATTATTTTCTGGGTGTGTACATAGAATGGTGTATTTGAGGTGCATGAGGTAGCTAATCTTGCTTAGAATAAACAGTATGTATATATGTTAAAATATGACTTCAGAATGATTTACAAAATAATGCATGTGTGAGTTCATAATGATGTTAAGTAACATCAATTGTATATCTAGGTAGAATGACGCCAGAAGGCTGTAGACCGTAAATATGAAATTACTTCAAACTAAATAAGAAAGAATATTAGAAATTGGTTTTACAGTGTTGCCATTTAAAGACGCCTGAAAGATTGTAAATGTACAGAATAAATACAATAAAAGTATGTTTAGAAATAGCGCCGTGACGGCAAAGTGCTGAACTAAGTTTGTATACAATTTTACGAATTACACGATTTTGGCGTCGATAAGTTTTTAAAAAATCTCAACGTAGGAGTATGGCATGGGCCCCATACTGAGAATGAGTATTATAGGATTCTATCAGAATTGTCTTTTATCAACGGTGCTTCTCTAACACTCATACCAAGAAAATTATTAAGGATTGTAATCTGGCGTCCATATACAGACGCCACTTTGTAAAGTGTAGCCAGATTGATGGTAAATGCCAAATAGATGGACGCAAAATGATAGAATGATGATATATATATATATATATATATATATATATATATATATATATATATATATATATATATATATATATATATACTGCATAACGTCGGAGATAAAATACACTGGCCTACTACATTGTACCTCTTTTGGAAACCCTGCCGCTTTCTTTACATTTAAAACCTTTTAATCATAAGTAGCTGTTATTTATTTTAATTTAATCTTAGCAACTGTATAATATTGTTTATTTGACAAAATATTTTAATTTTCATGCCAATTTTATGGTGGTTCTGCAGCTATGCAGCACTTATACCAGCCGGTACTGCTTCCAATTGACCACTCCAGTATTAGTAATAATAATAATGACTATTTATTTATGTATTTAATAAAATTAATCATTTTTAATAATAAAGGTGATTTAAAACAAGTAAATTATTTATCAGAATCAACGTCAATTAATGTTTTAGCTTAAAATAGCCAAATTATTTTCAATTATATATACCATTGCATAAAATGGAGAATTTACTGTTGATAAAGCTGCGACCATGTCCAGTTAAGAAATTGAGTTTTGTAATGCACCGCATAGGTGCAAATTCAATAACCAATATCGCACTTCTACAAAATTTAATTTTGGATATATTTCTTTATGTTTTTTAATGTCAACTGACTGAATCCCAGTATATGAATTATTGAGTTTTATACAGTTTGTTAGGAAATCGGCATATTGTTTTTGGACATTTCGTTAGAGCAATCATTTTCATCGAATTACGAAAAGAGGCACATACAAAGTTAATCTACAAGAAAATACCATAGACACAAAAACACCATTAAATCCGAAAATACACAAAGACCGGGAAAACATATCATTTTATTTAACATGGAAGTCGTGTTAAAATGTAGCTATACATTTAGTCTATTTGTCACAATAATTGTCAGCTCTATGTAATCAATAGTAAATTATATACAAAACCAGAAGCTTTTAAGACTATAAATTACTGCATTTTTCATTTCTAGTCACCGAAGTTCTACTAACTCAGTGCTAAAATAAAACATTAAAGTAATACTACTATTTACGAATGATTTATTATATTTAAACGATATTAACACATCTCGTTCTGTGAAAATTGCAAACATCACAATAAATCAATTTCTCCGTCGCCAATGTTAGTCAATGGCAAATATATTTTTGTATTAAGCAGTACATTGAGTAATACGAATGGAAATTAATTTTCGAAGGATTTCCAATTTATTTTTTAGGCGTTGATTAACGAACTACCAATAAAAGAAGATTAATGATACTAACGAATTTATTGATACTTGAAATTTTAAAGTAACTTTGACATATTAATTCTTTTTTAATCAATTTTATGAAGAAAATAGTTTTAATAAGTTTAATCGAAAAGTAAGAGACATGCAAAATTACACTGTTGATTCCATTCCTAAATGACAAAGCAATGTACTAAATTGGTAAAGGAATGTTCGGAATTTCAATATTCTAAGATCGAACCACTCAATTCTTAATTACTTATAATTTATTTTCACTTAATAATTTATGTAGTCTAATTAATTCGGTTTTAGACAAACAAATGCTGTATATTTCTTCTAGGTAGTAGAGAAAGTTGATTTATCCCCTGTACACTTCTTTCGTTTGAGGGATTTACATGCATTTACTATGCAATGCTTTTAAAATTTGCATTTGTTGTACAAGCCCGCGTACTCTCAAACCCTTTAAACTTTCTCAAGAGATTTACGTACAAGCCTTTAGGTTTTATAATATCTGCTGTTTTGAATAAAGGTAATTTACATTAATTTGCGACCTATAATTTTTTTTCGTATAACTATATGTTAAGGAGCTTTCTGATAAAGAACGGTATACGTTTAAATCAAAAGATAAAGTAGTTTTTTCGAAATCGCTACAAAAAAGGATGTAATTGAATCTTTGCGCAACAGGTACAATTACATAAATAAAGTATATCTGTAAAAGACGTTTTAATCAGTATTTGTGATCTGTTGTATTCCAACGTCAGCAAAAACAGTAATGATCAAATTTCTTATTATCTAGTAACGTTGAGTGGGTTACATTGTTTGGTCTAGTCTGGAGGGGATCATTTTATAATACTCCAATTAGAAAAATTCCATTGAGATTCTGTTGAAAGAAAACATGGAAGTTTAATAAAATATCATATCGTTCATTATGATGTCTATAATCTGGAAAAAATATAATTCTTATAATAATGATAATAATTTACTCAACGCAAAGTCCTTTCAATATTCATAAATACATTTTTCAATTTGTATTCTTTAACCTTACTTCATGGAAATCTATAATTAATAATGTTTCAAATATATGAAAAGTTCTAATTATGAATGATAAAGAAATATTTTTTTTTATTTATGTGTACAAATACAAAAAACGATTCTCTCGAATGGGATTCGAACCCACGACCTCATGTTATCTAGACATCAACTCTAACCAACTGAGCTACTGAAAGATTAGAATTCCAAGTTAAACTTTATGTCTTTATACATTAACTGGTTGTACAGTTAAATTGTGATAGATACAGTTACTACACCTAACACGCACGCAACTGATGTCATTTTTAGTTTTAGTAAATGCAGCATATAAAAAGTTTTAATTATGAACCTTGTATTCATGGTAAAGACATATATAGTTTTTATTTTATTTATGTGTAATGGGATTCGAACCCACAACCTCATGTTATGGGATATGAACTCTAACCAACTGAGCTATCGAGAGATTAGAATTCCATTTAAATTAAACATTATACAGGGTGGATGCTCTAAGTGGATTAAATTCTCAAAGAGGTGAAGCCCGAGAGAAAAATCATGATAGGCAATCTCTATAATTGTGTCCAGCCCTCAATCTTGGGGTTACAGTTTCTCCATGTATCCACACCTGGGGGTGAAGCCACCCTTAACTTTTTTTTTCAAATGTAAGGGTAGGTCAAGTGATACACCGTGTGAAAGCTTGTATTAAGATGAATACAGCGCAGTATTTATTTTGCCGGGCATTTAAAACATAAAGTGAAAAAACCTAAATGAACAGCTTTCTCTGGCTCAATGGTATTTAACCCTCGAGCGCGCATATAAAAATGTATCTGGGAGATACACTGGCTTAAAAATAAACAAAATACTGAAAAATATATATTTTTGCAATGAATCTGTTTTTTAGGGGTTTAAGGAAGGAAATTTCACAGTATTTGTTTTATTTTTTTTTATTAGCAACTTGGAAAACGTACAAATTTCAATTCAAACTTACATATGTGTCCTCGTAAAACTCGTAACTCATAGAACATAATACGGTTAAATGAAACATTAAAGAATAAAAAAAGGGAGTATAAAATTTAAACAAATACAAAGCATAAATATGCAGTCAGTTTAAATTTTGCCAGTGATCATCGCAGACCATTTGGCAATGTTCTAAACACAAACGCTTTTTGCATATTTTGTAAGCATATTTAGTCAGACGCGTTGTTTTATTGTGTTTGCAAGTGTCACATCTTTTCCTTTTTTGATCATAAACTTCTAAAGCAGGTGCTGTATTTGTGTTTCTGTTTGGTGGATTTGTGCTGAGCCGTTCTGAGGTTTGATTAATTTTTTCTTGAAGCACAGCAGGAATTCCTCTGGTATTGTTCTTTCTGTTTTGCAAATGTTCTTTTATTAGTTCCTCGCCCAATTTTTTGAGAAAAACTCTTCGTTTGTCGCGCGTTTGGCCATTTTTTTTAGTATTATTTGAGCATTTATTCCTGCCATGTTTAGAACGCGATAAAAGATGACCATTGGCCATCGCCTGGTATTGCGTGAAACACTATACGTTTCGCACAATTCATCGTTTGTGTCAACACCTCCTTTCGTGTGATTATAATAGGTTATCATTTCTGGTTTCTTTTGGTCTCCTGTTGATGGGTCAATTGATTGACCATAATGCATGCTAGACACAAGAATTACACTTCTTTTTGGCTTGGGAACATAGGAAACAAGAGTACACTTTTTCCTAAAACCAAAAATGCTTGAAGTAACAGCACGTTTTGAATCTAGGAAATTTTGCGGAATTTGCGGCTTATTCTTTTTTACGGTTCCTACGTAGCTGAGTCTGTACGTTGTCAGCTCTTCAACCAAACTGATATCTGTAAACCAGTTATCGGCAGTGACATTACGACCTGAACCGTAAATTGGAGGAGCTAAACGCTTTACTACATCAACAGGTTTGTTACTAACTGCAAAAGGAGAATAAACTTCTAAATTCGACACATAATAGGTTTCACTATCAACCATCGCGTAAATTTTGATTCCATATTTTCGTGGTTTTGACGGTATGTACTGCTTGAAAACACAGCGCCCTCTAAAACCTTCCAGCTTTTCATCAATAGTCACATTTGGACCCGCCCAATAATGCATTTTACAATTATCGACGAAGATCTCCCAAAAATCTCTTATAGGAGCCAACCTGTCCAACTCTTTTCTGGCCAATTTCGGGTCGCGATCGTCAAACCGTAAAAATTTTAGCAAAAATAAAAATCTTTTTCTGCTCATTGTACTTCCAAATATTTCTACTCCGTGTCCAGTAGTATCAAATAAATCTAAAGTATTCTAACGGTGGACTCGTAATCGGCCGGAAAGACAAAGAAGCACTATGAGTGCTTTTATTTCAAACACATAAGTAGGACGTGTATCTCTTTCACGTGAGAATTTCACCCTTTCTTGGTCAATAAATTGATTTGTGTATTGCACAAGTATATCAATCATGTTATCACTTACAAAACATTGCCATGCTTCCATCGGAGTTTTTGCTGTCTTTGCTAAACCGTTAACTTGGCCAAGATTCTTGTTGATTATGTTGTGAAACCCTGTTCATGTTTTATATGTTGTTTTTTTCCATTTGTATAAGTCGACGTTAACTTTTCTGGAAAAAATCGGCGTCGTTATCTGACTCGTCGCCGCTGTCCATATTTTGTTCCAACTCCGAATCGCTGTCCCTAGTCTCAAAAACGCCTTCAGCAACATCATCTTCGTCACTTGCAATTGATTCTACTTCATCATTTTCGTCGTCGGAATCAAACGGGTACTTTTGAAGTTCTTCTACGTCATTGGCATTGTTCAAGTTGTATGATTGCTTTGAAAGCGACATGATTCTAAAACAAATTTTTATTTGCTAACCTCAGATTTTACACATTTATCTCGTTTCATATGAAAATATCACAATTTAACTCTTGTTATACTAATTTCACAAGAAAATTAAGATTAAAAATAAATAATTATAGATCAACAATTACGCAAAATCTATGTTTTGCAAATTATAAAAGAGATTAAAATACTTACTTGAGAACGCGCAACGTATCTAGATACAAAATATGGCTGCTGGCTAAACTAATTGATGAAAAAGTAGCACACTCACTGACCACATTCAGGACACTGTTTTAGGAAGGTACTTAAGCATCCGACCCAAAACACCCGATAACAACGCGATTATTAACGAAAAGTTACGAGGCCCGTATCTCACAGATATTGCGCGCGCTCGAGGGTTAATTTCGAAAATGATTCAAATGTCAGTAGGTAAAAATGTACCGTAAATGCTTTTTAACACGTTCACGACGACGTGTGCCACCGGTGGCTACTACTATTATATATACATATAAATATATATATATATATATATATATATATATATATATATATATATATATATATACAGTAAATTCTCGATTATCCGCGGGCGGTTTATCCACTTTGCGGATTATTCGCGGTGCCTGTGGGAGAACATTTTTATAAGAAGGTTTTGAAACCGCAAATTATTTCGCAAAAATTGAAATAAAGTTACATATATCGGTATACGTAGTATATGCTTGCGCAGTAGCAGCACTGCTGATGTATGTTTACTTAGCGTGCGAGTAAACTCACACGTGCACACCCACACCTGACAGTGAGTCATTGGCACGTACGAGGTCATTCGCCCAGTCTGCCCCCCCTTCCCAGCGCATCACTACAGCATTAGTTCAGTTTAACTCAATCGTTTAAACTGTTTGCATCGTTGGTGAAGTACCAAGTTGTGTGTGAGTGATTCTGTCTATCTTTTGTGTGTTTTATTTTAAAATGGCAGCTAAAAGGAAGAAAGTGGTTTTGTCAATCCAAGATAAATTAGAACTGATAAAAAGTGTTGAAAATGGTGCGTCTAGGAAACAAATGTGCTTGCGTTACGGAATTGGAGAAAGCTCCGTAAGGGACATAATGAAGCAAAAGGACAAGTTGATAGAATTTGCGTCTTCTTCAGACAACACATCGACGATGAAGAAGAGAAAAACCATGAAAAATAGCACCTATGAAGAACTAGATTCGGCTTTATTAGAGTGGGTTAGTCAAGTAAGAAGTCAGGGCACTCCAATATCAGGGCCTATTATTGCAGTGAAGACAAAAACATTTTTCGAAATGCTTAATTTAGATGGAAATTTTGATGCATAATCAGGCTGGTTGACTAGATTTAAGCAACTCCACGGGATAAGGGAAATTGGGCTTCACGGTGAGAAACAGAGCGGCGATGAAGAGGCTGCAAAGGAGTTCCAGTCTGATTTATAGAATCTGAGGGTATAATTTATGAACAGGTCTATAACGCTGACGAGTCAGGCTTATTTTGGAAATGTTCACCAACAAGAACCTTGGCTTATGAGACCGAAAAGAAAGCTGCAGGGCATAAGTCAAGCAAAGAGCGGATTACAATTATGCCATGTAATAATGCTTCAGGATCGCATAAACTAAAACTTTTAGTGATAGGAAAGTCCAAGAGACCAAGATCATTTAAAGGAACTCGAGCCGGAAACCTTCCAGTTCAATACTACAACCGGAAAAAAGGCTGGATGGATCAACGAATATTTAAAAACTGGTTCGAAAAAAGTTCATTCCCCAAGTTAGAGAGCACCTTAGATCAAAAAATCTACCCGAAAAAGCTGTGCTTCTTCTGGATAACGCTCCGTGCCACCCTGGACATAGTGTGTTAAAATCGGACGATGGAAATTTCTTTGTGAAGTTTTTGCCTCCTAACGTCACGGCCCTTATTCAACCCATGGATCAAGGTGTCATAGCTTCAATGAATAAAAAGTACAGGACGGGTTTGCTGAAAACGAGGATCGATAAAGGAGATAACCTGAAAACGTTTTTCAAAGACTACACGGTTCTCGACAGCATTTATGAGATCAGAAATACTTGGAAATCTGTAAATCAGTCTACTCTGATGAAATCCTGGCGGAAGAATTTGCCGGCTGTAGAGATCACTCAAAAGGGAGAGGAAGACGAAGACGACGTTCCACACAGCATCCTACCTAATTTAGCTAAATATGTTGCCGGAGGTGTTGATGTAAATGAGGAAAATATCGTTGAGAGGATCGAATGCGATGCCAATGATCCGGGCTTTGAGCACCTCACAGATGAAAACATCATAAATCAAGTACGAGGGATTGAATCGGAAGACAATGAGGATGAAGAGGAAATGCAGATGCAGAGGACCGTTACTCATGATGCAGCATTAGAACACATTGACAGTATTCTTCAATATCTTGAACAGCAAGACGAAGCATCACTTTGTAACAAGATGGTGTTGAAGAAACTCAAGTCACAAATTAAGAAAAAGTGTTTCATTGCGAAAACGCAAAAACAAATTACACATTTTTTTGTTAAACAGTAAATATTACTTTTTAATAACATAGATGACTTAATAAATTTAATTAAAGCACGTGTGTGATGTTTTTTAGTGCCTTTGACCTTTGTTTAACCATTAACGGCAATTTTGCGGCTTATCCGAAATTGAATTATTCGCGCCAGTGAATACCGAGTATAATTGGGAGTTTACTGTGTGTTGTATATATATATATATATATATATATATATATATATATATATATATATATATATATATATATATATATATATATATATTCTCATTAAAATCTTACACATATACAGCAGGTTTATGATATTGGCTAAACGTATATAGGAAGGGTATAGGAACATTCGTGCACCACCGTTGGCGCACTCGCCCACAGGAATGGATGTACCAATAAATGAAAAATTACCATTATAAAATAAAATAAAACGAGCTAGACAATATTATACTTTTAGTTTAATAATATGGAAAAATAAAACGTAAATATTATCATTTCTTTTTCTGAAAGAAAAATAAGTTTTATGTTATTTTATAAAAATGGTTTGCTTTTTCAAACTTGTACCAATATTGTCAGGTTGCGTTGACGCACCCTGTATGTAGGATGTTATAATGACGTGTATTACGTGTTTTGAGCACGAGTGTATTGAGTTTGAACGAAAAAAAAAATTCTTTTGTATATATGCATAATGTATGTGGGTGTATGATACGCCACTGGAAATGTAGGAGAAATATAATTCTGTATGTAGATACGTGTATTTGAATGTTATAGAGACTTTAGTGTTGGAATAATTAGATTTTGATGAATGTAAATGTGAAGAGAAATTTGCCGATGGGACGATAATGCTTACCACTGTATCGCTACTGTTTGGCTACCATAAGAAAAGGAATGTCTGAAGATAAGATGAGTAATCTTGGTTAGAAAATGTGAAGAATAAGTGGAAAATGTTTTAGAAAATATGTAGAGAAAGATTGGGTATGTTTTAGTGTTAATTATAGAAAGTTTTTGTAATGTTGTGCAATTGTTTTGAGAATAAATGTATGTATATGGAATTTGAGACCTTAGACGGTACTGATTTTTGCAAATGTGGCGGAACGAGATCGAGCGCAGGTTGGAGATAAACGTTAAAAGTTGCGTAATGGTCCAGAGTGGCTACTGAATGAATGTGGTGACGAAAAATGATTTCTTCATGAAGTAATTGTAAAATTTGTAAGTGAAAACAAATATGGCGATGTATTGTAATTACACGCGTGCTTGTATAGAGGGAAGCATCTGTTGGAACTAGGGAATTTTGAATGAATATTATTGGAGAATATAACGCGGAAGGAAGACATGTTTAAAGATGGATGACTGAAGTTATAAATAGGAAAGTCAGAGATTGACGAGTCAGTTAAGCTTTTTCGTTTTTGGCTGTTGGTGAGAAACGCGCGTGCGAAGGTAATGTGTGATAGAATGTGATGATGTTGGAGTATATTTGTGAATTTTAATGAGGCAGTAATTGTTTAAACAACTGCGTAACCCGAACCGGGGATGAATCGTAAAAGACATTCATAAATAAAACGATAATAAAATTGAAGTTGAAGATAAAAATTAGTTTGTTTATTTTCAAGAAAATAATAGTGTGTAAGCAGATTTGAATAAAGATAACAGATGTTATGTTAAAGTGTTAAGTGCAGCGCGTGTCATTGTACCGATATTCAGCTAAAAGTATTTATGAGACCACCTGTTAAGTGAACGAAGCGTTCGTTGTATATTAAGCCAATGTTTAAGTAACGTTATATGACATTGAAAGTTTTATTTGTATAAGGGACTAAATTGGTGTAAAGGTTGCTTGAACTTTTAAAGAGGCAACCAAAGGTTTACCGTTATTACATGTTTGTGGGAGTAATAACCTCGCGTAGTGAACTAATCGCGGGTGCACAGAGGAATAAGTTTTGTTGAGCCTTTGTAATGTGCGTTCATGCAATTTGAAGGATTACCAATGGACTACACATAATTGGTTTATGGAAGAAAGAAGAAAGAAAATCCAAGGATTTATGGACAATTGTTAAGTAAGAAATTAGATTTAAGGAATTTTAAGAACTCATTTAAGCCCGATTATCTTTTTGTTAGTTTATTTGCGTATAGTTGTTTAAATGATTAAATAGTTTTGAAAGGAAGAGATAATCGTTCTTGAGTCGTATTGTATGGTTTGTTTTAGTAGTAAGAAGGCAAAGTGGTACTTGGTGGTTTAACTTTCAACCACGCTGATGTAATTTATGTAGATATTTGTGTTTTGATTATTTTATGCAGGACAATATATATATTTATCGTTATATTTTTTTTACTTTGTTGTTTATTTAACCAGGTATGAAATACAGATGTAACATTTACTTAATTGGTGATCTTGTTTTGACAATTTTAAAAGTAAGCTTTGCATATTTTAATTTTTCAGATTTAAGGAACAACCTGAAAGTTCATATTAGCCAGGTTGATTGCAAAATTTTCATGTTTGTTTCATTAGCGCAATGCACAATTAACGGATCAACTGTTGTCTTAAAAATGTCATTAAGTATAATAAAAGTTTGAGTTTTGAAGCCTTAAATCATTTACGAATGTCACTACGATTCAAAAGTAAATTAAATTTAAAAGATATCGTTCATGTTAAGAATTTTAAAAATTAATTACCGTTCAGTGAATGAATTTGAATGATCAATTTTATTTTAGAAGTTTTGGTATACGAGGTGTATTCAAAAAGTTTTTAATAACCTGGGTAGTACTAAATTCATTTGAGTTTGAGTTGAATTGTTTGTGACGAGTGTTTGTTTTAGAACCTTCGTATAGGAGTTTACCGAGTAAGCACAATCCTACTTTCCACAATCGAGTAGGGTTAATTAACATTCAGCTTAAGACAATTATATTAGCAAAGTTTCGATTGTGGTGGCGCCTAGAGACATATTTTCCCGAATTGAGCTATTTGAATATAAGTGTAAGGTGTTTGAGCTTATTAATCATTCATTTTACTTATTATTTCGACCACACCCATCTCCCTGTTAGCTGGCTTGGCAACCCGCTTACATTAGTGAGCATGCACGACGCCTAGTGCGGTTTGGACGTGTAACAATACTAAACTACTGAAAGAGCTAGATAATAGTATACTTTTAGTTTAATAGTATAGGAAAATAAAACGTAAAAGTTAACATAAAAAACACTTTCTAAAAAAATAAGTCAAAACCGTTTCAGGTGTGATAATCGTTAAAACAGTCTATACAAAATGCCTGATTATTAGGACAGTCTTCACAATAGGTTACTACTCTTTTTTCCTTCAGTTTGGCGATCTTCACTCCTTCTGAATTTTTAATCTTTTGATAGCAACCAAGACACCTTTTTCTATTTTGGCGGGCAGGACCTTCGTGTTTTTTTAATTTTGTGGGTTACAAGTAAACTACTTTTTCGGGGGTTTCTCCTTGCTCGCCCACCAACATCGATTACATCGTCATTTTGTGGTGCATCAGAGGTGGTGTCATTAATATTGTCATCTAGCAACCCTTGAATTATAGCATCGCGAACATGAAGAATGTCGACTGACTTAGTGTTTTGTCGCTGTACCAAGTGCAACCTCAAAAAAGCACTTTCTGTGCCACTTTATAGTCTTCCGCAAAGAAGTATAATATGAGCTCATCTGGTCTGATATGTGGACATCCTTTTTGGATTTGTTATAAGCTATTACCGCGGGCGGCTTTAATACGTCGTCACCCTTTCTGTTCTTTTTTCCAGTTGGAATTAATTCATCTGTATCTGTTGGAATGGTTATGATCATTATTACCGGTCGCTTGTCCACCCATTTTATTACTTTTATTCCATCATGTCTCTGTTCACCATAAACTTCACCCTTTTTTAGTATTATTTTAGTAACAAATTTTGGATTGCCTCTTCGGACTGTTCACATTATACCACATACGTAAGTATTTCTGTCCAAAAGAGCTTTCGATAATTCAACACTAGTACAGAAATTGTCGATAAATAAGGTTCGTCCCTGATCAAGTAGGAGCTGCATCAGTTTCATGCATATATCGTATGTGTGGCCTTCACTACTCACGGCCTCATTTTTTCCTGCATATACGCGCAAATCGTAAGTATAACCTTCTGTAGTGGAAACTTTATAAACTTTTATGCCGTATTTGTGTGATTTTGCTGGAAGGTACTGACGAAAGGTAGTCGTCCTCGACAAGGCACCATGGTCCCATCTATCACCACATTTTCGCCAGGAAGAAGAATTTCTTGAAACTGTTGACAGAATAACTCTAGGATGTTCCTTATTTTAAATAATCTGTCATGTTCTGCTTGAAGATCCTCGTTATTGGAAAAGTGAATAAATTTAAGAATGCTCTCAAATCGGTCTCCATAATTGCTTGAATAAATGTATTGCCAAATTTTTCACTGCTAGTCCAATACAAACGCATTTGCGGCAAATGTCAAATGCCTATTATCAAAAGGATAGCAAAAAACTTTTTGATTTCTTTCCGATTGGTATCAGTCCATTGTTGGAGCATAGACCTTGGTCGAACGTTATGGGTCTGTAAATATTGCGACGCATAGCGATTTGTTTCTAAAACAATAATATTTAGGATGTCATCGGTTAGAAACTCTCTATAAATTTTATATGGATTACCAACATCCAAATTATTTTTTTGAGGGGTAGGTACTTTGTTCTTGATATCGAAACGCAAATGGCAAATTCTGGCAGTGACCCCAGTTATCCTGTGGTATGTTCGTGGCGTCGGGGATACTACCATTTCCATCAATATCTTCCAGTTTTTCTTCATCTTCAGACCCTGCTGTTGAAGTAGGGACATCACTTTCTACTTCGTTTTCGGAAAACACTTACGAGTCGCCAGAGTCTTGGAACAGTTCCGAATCTTCTGAAGATGACCAGTAATACTGTTTTGGAGTTTGGGATGACTTTCTCTTCCTAGTCGATAATCGGATCGGCCAGAAAAGTCACAGGAACTTGTGTTTTTCTTGCGGCTAAGACATCCTGAATATTTAGAGATGCGTCTGGGGGTTGATTTGGTTCAGGTTCTGGTATTGTCGATTCTTTCGGCGAGGAAGTGTGATTGTTTTTGAACAAATCTGGGAATTCATTAGGTTCAGGAGGTGTATTTATGGAAGCTACCGATGAGGAGGTTTAATTGTTTTGGGGCGAATCTTGGGTTAAGCTAGGTTCAGAAGCAATTTCAACGGAGTGTGCCGAAAAGGAAGCTTTATTGTTTTCTGATGAATCTTGGATCAAACTAGGCTCATGAACAATTGCCGCAGAGTCTGCCGAAGAGGAAGCTTAATAGTCTGAATCTTGGAATAAACTAGGTTCAGGAACAATTTCCGCGGAATATACCGAAGAAGCTTGACTATTATGGAGAAAATGAGATACCAAATTAGATTCCCGAGCGGTTTGTGTTGGCGGAGCCGATGATGAAGCTTGGTTGCTTTCAGGGGGATCTCCTAGATGTTTCGACATATGTAATATTTTCTTTGTTCTCGTCTTTATGTTTATTTATTTAGTAAACCTGTAACAACAAGCCTAAAATGAAGTTGCTTAGTTTTTTCTTTGTGTCCACCGGTGGTACACTGCGCCCCCAACGAATAAATATTAACTGGCGTTGTGTACCACCCGCGGTTCACTGAAAAAAAGGTCATAAATTAAAAAAAAACAAACAAATTTACTGATAAAATGTTATTTATTTATGAAAATAAATGATTTATTTACACAAATTATAATAAAAAAAATTCGCGTCCTGGAAATGTTTACCAGTATTAGCAGTCGTCCGGGACGTGTTAATTTCGACAATGCTTGAATGGTCGGTAGATAAAAATGTGCCGTATTGATAACGTGCATTTACTATCTCAGCAAGCCAGGTCTAATTGTTGATGAAAAACGCTCTTAATCTTGTGTGTTTTAGTCTCGATTTTAGTTACCTGCTTGATTTGTTAACGTCCACATTGGTAAATTACAATATTGTCAATTCTTTGCTCGTTTATTTAAGTGAATAATTCCTCTAGTGTAGTTTTCACATCTTCACATCGTAGTAAATTATTTAACATGGCTTATTTAACGGAAGCCCTTCGCATTGAGATATTAATGATGATCGGATATGGTGACCGAAATTTCACTCAAGCTGAGGTAGCTGAATTATATCAAGCAAATCGTCCCGATTTACCGCGGCTTTCTTAAGGCACAATTAGCAAAATAGAAAGACACTATAGAGAATTGGGTCATGGCAGGAATATACCAAGACAAAGAAGAGAGGCAGGTGACGAAAATACAAAGCTGAACGTTTTGTTGGCTATTCAAGAAATCCCCATCATTTCGACACGACAATTAGCGAGCGACAATGAAGTGAGTCATAGAACTGTTTAAAAGGTTTTAAAGACTGCAAAGATTCACCCTTATAAGATGCAAATGCTATAAGAATTGACTGATGAAGATCCAGACTGACGATTTGAGTTTTGTGAACGAATAATGGACTTCATGGACCATCGTCACATACGGTTGTAATGGATTCCCTTTTCAGTTGAATGTACTTTCTCTTTGTCGTTATTGGTCTGACCACAATCTCCATTGGATGCGGGAAACTCACTCACAACATCCACAAAAATTAAACGTATGGGCTGGGATTATTGAAGATCGAGTGAAAGTCCATCTTTATGAATGGTAATCTTGGTGGGCAGTTATATCTTTCTATCCATTCGGATGACCAGCTCCCAAATTTAAGGGGTCTATTTCCAAACAACAATCCAAATGACTTGGATTAGAGAATTTGGCTTCAGCAATACGGTGCTCCACCGCACTATGCATTGCCAGTACGGAACTATTTAAATCATTTTTTTCAAAATAGATGGATTGGTCGAATAGGTAGTGGTCGTCAAAGCGATAGGACGTGTTTGTGATGGCTACAGCTTCTATCTTGGATTAGTGTAGCAAGTCCGGATTAAAATTATTTCTAATTTAATAGAGTTACTGTACGGTACGGGTGAGTTTTTGAACATATTTTAGACTCAGCGGTTTTAATTAATAATGGATAAAGACAAGAATCTAACCAGTAAATTTTTGTAACGTGTACAAAAAAAAAGGCGCGTAAATAACGTTTGGGATTGCTGTAGGGTTGAATTTCTACCAAAAAATTACGGCTCTTTAAATCCATACCAGATGTGATTGTTAAAACTCGTAGAATTGTAGAGTGAGCTTAAACCGCAAATACCGCCCCTTTGTCTTGAACTCAACAGGTAAATATTTTTGCTATGACAATCAATTATAGAAAACTAATAAAATAACAATTTTAACTGGATCGAATCAGCATTCAAAACCAAAAAAAAGCAAATAAATAAACAAATAAACAATAACTATCTATAAGTTTTAATCGAAATTCTGAATGAAATACGGTTTGTTTTCGCAAATAAATAAAACGCATTTTAGTAGTTAAATGAAAGAAAGGTCAAGTCGTCAGGGAAAACCCAGTTTCTGTAAAATTTTAAATCCGACAGTAAATGAAATTAAGTCAATAAAGCAATTAAGTTTTTAATAGCAAATTAAACATACTAAATTGAATAGATCCTCATAGTTTTAATTTAAATAATTAGTATCCCTCACTTCTTTGCAATATTCATTTAAATAAGAAATGTAGTTATTTAAGGAAAACTTAGTTTTAATAAAAGTCCACATTATCGATTGAAGTACGATACCGTCTTTTATTCTCAAATAATAAAACAAGAAACCAGGTAAAGGCAAAGGGAAAGCAGGTAGGCGCGTCACCAGCAATTGTAAATTGAAAATTTTAATAATAACATTTAAAATAGTAAATAGCATATTATATGAATCGAGTAAATGAAATAGAGTTGCATAGTTTCAAGTTAAATAATTAACATACTTCACTTCCTTTGCAATATTCGTTTAATAAATAAGAAATTTAAAGAAGCTACTCTAAAAGTTTACTTTTTTTCGATTGAATTCAAATACCTTCAATTTACTTGCAAAACAATAAAACAAGAAAGCAGGTAAATTGTAAATTTTTTTGTAATAAAAATTTAAACATAAAAGATTATTGTACTTTTAAGTTAAATAAGTAGCTTTATTTCGGTGCTTTCAGTTAAATACATGTTAATAAATGTTAAATGACAACTTCTAAATCAATCAAATAAGGGTAAGCGTTTGAACAGGTTTTTATACCCAGCGGTTTAAATTAATAATAAACGAAGATAATGATAATCTAAACAGTAAAAGGCTCTTTAGTTGAAATAGGCCCGAAATAGCATTTAGGATCGCTACAGTATGTACGAAAAATACGGCTCTATTAAACCCATGTGATTGTTAAAAGTTTAACTTAAGAAAAGTATAAAGCAAACGTAAACCTTTTGTCTATGGAGTGGACCCGAACAGGTATACATTGTTGCAATAACGACGAATTCATAGAGAACTAATAAAATATTTATTTAAGTAACACGGCTAGCGACAATAAAACTGATTTGATAAATAAATATTAAATAACATTGAAATAACTATAACTCGAAGAGCTACAAAAAAAAATAAATAAAAGAAAATAAAAATAAATAAATAAATAAATAATAATTGAATCATTTGCTCGCTAATAAATACCAGCAAGTCCGGTGAGGGGCGCGGAACCATGAATCGCGTATAGAGCAGTATGGTTGAAACAAAAAATATACATGTATATGTACATTTTGAGATTCATACAGTAAGTATACGATCTATTATTTACATCTATCTATTATGTCCGTTAGTAGGGGATGCTACATCGTCCGGGGCATGATTTGGCCAGTAACCGGTCTGCTCGCTATGATATTACTCAAGAAAACAATACAATTGCCTCGTATCGACCTGGCTATAAGGGGCGGTCAAGCTCGAAACAGACAGGCCCCGTTGCTGACGACTGTACAAGGAATGAATGGCGAGTCGGTACGTGGAAGGTTAGAGGTATGCATGGTAAAGAATTTGAAATTGCGAATGTAATGTACGAAAGACACCTTGATATTCTGTGTATATCGGAGACAAAGCGCAAAGGAAAGGATGCTGTGGAGATGGAGGATGGCAGCCTGGCACTATGGTCAGGAGTTGAGACGGAAGTGCATGGTGCAAAAGGAGTTGGGGTGATAATAAGTGACAGAGCGAAAAGATGTGTTAAACAGTACGAATTAGTATCTCCCCGGGTAATATGGGTTAGAATGAAAGTGGAGCTTCGAAGAATTTTTCTTATTGCGTGCTATGCACCGGTGAATGGAGAAAGAGACCAGGAGCGTGAGAACTTCTGGAATGAAGTAGAGAACATGTTGAACGTATGTAAGCCAAACGAAAGAGTGATTATATTGGGGGATATGAACGGATGGGTGGGTGTACAGAGAGAACATAGTGAACGCGTTCTAGGAAAGTTCGGAGGCCAAAGAGTCAATGAGAACGGTGAACACCTGCTGAACATCTGTGTGGAGAGAAGCCTGTTTGTATCCAATATGTGGTTTAGACATAAAAATGTGCATATGTATACATGGCAAAGAGGTGAATCTAAAAGTATGATAGACTTGATAGTGTATGGTGAACGGCTTAGAAACCTGGTGAAAGACACAAAAGTAATGCGCGGAGCGGAGTGTGGATCGGACCACTTTTTTGGTGGTATCGAGAGTGTGTATAGGGCAAAAGTGGGTGTGGAGAAGGAAAGCAAACGTAGTGCGAACGTCCAGAATTAGGGTTGACAAACTAGTGGATAATGGTGCGAGAATGAAATACGTAGATGCTGTGAATAAAGAGTTGAATGTGAATGAAACAGTGTGGAACGAACAAATAAAAGACACTGACGTTGAAAGTGCATGGATAAGCTTGAAAAAGTCTGTTGTCAATTGTGCCGTGCGAATATGTGGAAGAGTGATTGTAGATAGACAGAAAAAATGTGCTTGGTGGAATGAGTCGGTAAAAAAGGCAGTAAGTAAGAAAAAACATGCGTACATGGCAATGATTGCTGCAAAAAATGAGACTGAGAAGAAACGATTGTATGAGGTGTACAGATTAAGAAACAAGGAAGCGAAGGAGGCAGTGAAAATAAGTAAAGAGGAAGTGACGGCTGTAGAAGGAGAGAAAATGCAGATTGATTTGGAGGGAAACAAAAGACTCTTCTGAAAATGGGTCAAAAATACAAAACTTGGCCCAAAACAGAACGCTGCAGGAGTGATGAATGATGGAAACGAAATAGTATGCGACGATTATGAAGTGAGGAAATGCTGGCGAATATTTCGGAAAGCTGTACTGTAGTGAGGAAAGTAAGACTGAAGAGTTAAATAAGGAGAATATAGAAGAAATTATGAATGAAACTGAAAAGGATATTGGAATAAATAAGGTAGAGAAAACGGTAGGAAGATTAAAAAACGGCAAGGGAGCAGGTGTAAATGAAATCACTGGTGAAATGCTCAAGTATGGTGGTGCAAAGCTTATACGAAGATTGCGTGAATTATTCAATGTATGCCTTATGTGTGGAAAAGTGCCGAGTGATTGGAAGAGCGCGATCATTGTACCATTGTATAAGGGTAAAGGGAACAAGAGTGATTGTAAGAACTACAGAGGAACAAGATTTTGGAAGAATACTGATTGATAGAGTACGAGAAACTACACAATCTAAGTTGTGGGATGTGCAAGGTGGCTTCATGCCAGGGAGAGGATGTGTCGATCAGATGGTTGCTCTCCAGCAGGTGATCGAAAAGTGTTTAAAGGTAAAAAGGAAGTTGTACTGTGCGTTTGTAGATCTGGAGAAAGCATATGACAGAGTGAATAGAGAGAAGCTGTGGGAAATATTAAATGAATATGGCGTAAATAAAGGTCTAATAAATGGAATAAGGGCAGTATACAACGGTAGTCGGGCATTTGTTAGGGTGAGCGGAGGTGTGAGTGAATACTTTAATATTGAGCAAGGAGTGCGACAAGGCTGTGTGATGTCACAGTGATGGTTCAATATATACATGGATAAATTTCTTAGACAAGCATGTAACGATACAAATGGTGTAATGGTTGGTGACGTAAATGTACGACTCCTGGTGTATGCAGATGACACAGTCTTATTAAGTGACAGTGCGGATGAGCTGCAGACCGCTCTGAGGAAGTTTGATACAGTCTGTGAGAGCATGGACCTAAAGGTAAACGTGAACAAAACTAAGATTGTGGTGTTCAATCGGGAAGGTGGAAGGAGAGTACAGTATTTACTCTGCAAGATGAAATTGTGGAGCAAGTGGACGAAATAGTATATCTCGGTAGAATGTTTACTACAGATGGTACAATTGAGAGCGAGATTGGACGAAGGGTCAATGCTGGAAGGAAAGTGATTGGAAGTATGTGGACGATAATGAGAAATGAAAGCATGAGTCTAGCTGCGAAACGAGCAATCCACAATGGCGTATTCGTCCCATCAGTACTGTATGGAAGTGAGACATGGGTATGTCAAAGAAAGCACGAAAGAAAAATAAATGCCGTGGGTATGAGATTTCTGAGAAGCGCATGTGGTAAAACGAGACGGGACAAGATAAAAAAAATGAATGCATAATGAGGGAGTGTGGTGAAGAAAAGACTATGATGGATAGATATAGAAGTTGTACATTACGTTGGTTTGGTCACATTGAGAGAATGAACAACCCAAGATTAACGAAACAAATATATGTGGGTGAGGTTAGGGGAAAGGCCGGGCCTGGTAGGCCGCGAAAAACTTGGCTGAATGTAGTAGAATCTATGATAAAGGAAAGAAAGATAAGGAGTTTTAAAAACAAAAGGGCATGTCAGAGACTATGTATGAATCTTGCGGAAGCTAGAGAGGTATGCGGAGATAGGAAAGCATGGAGAAAGATTGTGAATGAAAAATAAATAAGAGGCAGGGATTGTTTTGCCTACCCCGCAAGGGAATGGGCGTGAAGGTTAAGTAAGTAAGGTCGAATAGGTGCACTTGAATGACCAACACGATCCCCGGATCTTAATCCCAATGAATTTCTTATGGGGATATTTGAAGAGTAAGGTTTATGCTACATTAACGACAGATTTTCAGGATCTGAGGAACAGAATTACTGCAGAAATCAGACTTATTCCACAAGACATGTTTCAAAACGTGAGAAATGGTTTTTATCACCGATTGGGTCTTTGTCAAGAAACAAATGGACACCTGTTTGGACATCGTTAAAGTTATGCGAAAAGATTAAGATTAATAAGAAAAGATTTTTTTGCAGAGAAGTCGTAGAATCGTAGTTTAGTTTAAGAAAATTCTCAAATGAAACTTCTTTTGCTAGGCGAGTGCTTTTATTTGTTTATTACTTTTGATTTTGATTTTTTGTTCAACAAAATAATGTTTAAAGTTCTGAGAAAATAAATACTTCGTTGTATTCCACTTAATACAAGCTTTCACACAATATATCACTTGACCTGGCCTTACATTTGTGACTTCACCCCCGGGTGTGGATATATGGATAAACTGTAACCCCCAGATTGAGGGCTGGAAGCAATTATAAAGAATTCCTATCATAATTTTTCTCCCGGACTTCACCTCTTTGAGTTACAGAATTTATTCCACTTAGAGTATCCACCCTGTATGTATTTATACGTTAACTGGTTGTTGAGTTAACATAAACAAATGCTAAAATACCATCAACATAATAGTCCAGGCAAACTAGAAATTATAATAGAAGGTTTTCCCATTGTATTTAAATCAAAAACCATTGATGAATAGCATATCCCAAATCAGACAAAATCGGACCATGGGGACATCCAAAAAATGAATTTCAAAATGGCGGATCTCGTAATGTGACGTTTATGAATTCCATCATCTTTTGTGATGGTTATATGAATAATATTTTTTATTAATTTAATTATTAACACTAATTTTCATTGTTTATTTATTTCTGGACGACTGTCATATTAAATTATGGCTGATGCCGATTTGTTGGGATTTGCAAACAAAAATTAGACATTGGAGAAGACGCGGTTAATATTTCACAAAAGGGAGCAGATAAATGAAGCTAGTCACAGCCGTCAAAGTGACGTGGTTACAGCTGTTGGTGCAACTGTTCTGTTAAGTATCGGAAAACCTTTGCAGATAAAAAGGGCATCGAAATTAAAAAAAAAGGAAGACGGTAGGAGACTATATACCAAGGAAAAGTGTTCGCTTAAGTGAAGGTTCAGTTACCAGAGCTACTCATTGTTTATTTTGTGATACACTTGTGGACTTTTCTTCTAAACATAAACCCAAAGCAGAAAATGTGAGAGTAAGAGTTTTCAGAAAACTGTAGAGAATGCTGTGAGCGGCGCTGTGGTGAGTGGTCATATGCAGTACTAGAAAAAGTATTCCTCGTGAATACTGCTCTTCGAAAAAATGGAGGAATATCTTCAATCGAGTCATAGCTGTGTCTACAACTGTAAGTACGTGAAGAAAAAGCATGTTGAATAATACGGAGAGAATGCTATGATATCGAGTGGAAAAGGAAAGGCAGGTATAGTGACTGTGCGTGAGACAGCTAATGAAATTCTTTTAATTTAGCATAAGTAGTAAAAGGATTGTGATATCGAGTTGCAGAGAATTCACCTAATAGAAGCTGCAGCAAGACTAATTGGTGATTTCAAATCGTTCAAAACGTCTAGATTTGATGTACGTCCATTTCCAACTGACCTCACAGAAGAAAGTATTTTGAATTACATCCCGAATACTTTTAAATTGCTATTATCAAAGCTATTTGTTGGTGAGGATTCTTCTCTCAAAATATGTGCAGTCGGTCAGACCATTACGCAAGGAATCCGTCCTAGAGGATTGCTATATCCACTATAAATAGGGCTGGCCGCTCAGATGTATCACTGTTTCAGATCAAGATATATTATTGACGTTATTCACGACCTCGGGTTTTCACCATCCTTCTCATAAGTGACACGATTCGAAAGGGACGCTGCAGTATCAGTATCAGCACTGCTTCTGGCAGCAGACGTTGTTGATGAAATAGACGCTAAGAAGCCTGAAATAGTAGACGTTGTAAAATACAGACACGCAAAGGATATGCTGGAGCACATTATGCAAACTACCACTACTCCTAGCCCCAAGAACTAGCCTTGGTTTAGTTTGGCAAATCAGTGTAACGAGAGGAACTGGTTCGAATTGGGCTGGAATTATGAAACCAATTCATTCAAAATCTGGCGATTCACATCCAAGAGCACCAATTTTCTCATTTCTTCGCATCATTGATATGGCAGCTGGTGACCTGACTTTTATATTATCAACACTAAGGTTCTCTTAACAAGTTTTTATATGATCAAAATGTTCCAAGCATTTGTGACCAGCTCTTATTTTGGAAAGCGTCCTAAATGATTAATGAGCAAAGAGATCTTGAAGACATTGTTTTAATGCTGGGAACATTTCATACTCTTATGAATCTTTTAGGTGTGAATGAGTCAGGATTATCTGAAGTACTTGAAGAAATCTAAGGTTCAAATGTTGTGCCACATGTTATTACTGGAAAAGCAGTTTCGAGGTCATATTATAGTGGATGTAGCTCTCACTACCCTACTGTTTTCAGATACTTTTCCTTGTAATGAAAACGTATCCCCCAATCACATTCTTAACGAAACATGTGATCTTCTTGATGGTATGTCTGAGAACAAAGCAAACTAAGGATATTGAATTGTCTCTGAAGTTTCCAGAAACAACAAGAAAAATTAATTTCAATCTTCTTCAAGAACAAGTAAACTGTGGGTGAAATATTAGAGAATGATCGTTGTTATGCGAACCTTGATATCAGCTGATAGGACTGTGTCGTGGGATTTGCACTTATATGCTATGCTAGACTGTCTTCCCATAATAGTAACAGCTGGACATGTAAATTACCTTAAATCAATAAACGTTACTTACAGAATATGTTTGATCTGTCATCTAAAAATCCTAATATCCACAAAATGTTTACAGAAGGTAAATTTGTGATAAGAATATGTGGTTGATTATGGGGATGGGCTTGCATCAGGCCTTGTAATAGAACAAGTACTTTTGCGTTTCTTGAAAAGCGGAGGGCTGAAATGGGTAAGTGAACTTTCAGAAATCCAGAGGGATACGTGGCTGTTTTCTATACCAGTGAGTTTCACTTACAACCTATCATTACAAGAAGACACAGGAGTTTTGTAGTGAACAACACAAAGGGCTGAGGGAGACCAGACAGTGATGGCATAAAGAAGATAGTGAATTTACTGGAATCAACTTCTCCATTTCATTCTGGCTCAAACCTATGCAACATTATTGCAGGAATAACAGCTGAACATGGAGTTAACGTTAATGAGCTACAATTAATTGATAGGAACATAATCTCTAAAATGGTAGGGCACGACATATTTAAATATATTCTCAAAAGATCAGACAAATCTCAAATAGCTCAAGCTATAGTGAAATATACCAACCATCTAAAAATTAAAGAAGCTGACGGAATCCAAGGTGCAAACAGGTATATTTTTTGGATGGAGCATCGCATTCCGTGCTGTAACAATGAAGCACATAAGCATTGAAAAGTCTTACCTTGAGTTTACCCTACAAAAACATGGAAAATATGTGATAACCGGTGATATAAAAATAGATACGTCAAGGTCATCATATTGCAATTCTTAGAAATCTAAAAATAGAATCAGTTCGTGTCAAGTCATCTGGAGTGAGAGAGAGAGAGCGAGAATGTTTGGAACACTTGGAGCCAGTTCAAACTTTTGGCGGGAAATATTTGGAGCTGTTCAAGGTGATCTAAAAATAGATATGTCAAGGTCATCATGTTGCAATTCTTAGAAATCTAAAATAGAATCAGAGGATACAATCTAAAAACAGATGTCATCATGTTTGGAGCCAGTTCAAACTTTTGATGGGAAACTTTTGGAGCTCTTCAAAGTGATCTAAGAATAAATATGTCAAACTCATCATATTGCAATTCTTAGAAATCTAAAAATAGAATCAGAGGGTACAATCTAAAAATAGATATGTCAAGGTCACCGTGTTGCAATTCTTAGAAATGTAAAAATAGACTCATAGGCTACAATCTAAAAATAGATATGTCATAATGTTTGGAACCAGCTCAAACTTTTGGCGGGAAGTTTTGTGAGCTCTTCAACGTGATCTAAACATAAATCTCAAGGTCATCGCAATTAGTAGAAATCTAAAAACAGAATTAGTTCATGGTGGAGGGAAACAAGAACGTTTCAAGGTTGGTAGCTTTCAAGGATACACACACACACGCACACGCACACGCACAGGCACACGCACACGCACACACCGCACACACACGCACGACACGCGACACGACGCACACCGCAAACACGCAAACACGCACACGCACACGCACCACGCACGCGCACACGCGCACGCACACGCAGCACGCCACGCAGCGCACGCGCACGCACGCGCACGCGCAGCGCACGCCAGCAGCACACGCGCACGCGCACACGCGCACAGCACACGCACGCAGCACGCACGCACGCGCACGCGCAACGCACGCCACGCGCACACGCACCGCACGCACGCCACGCACGCACGCACACGCACACGCACACGCACCGCACGCACACGCACACGCACCACGCACACGCACACGCACACGCACACGCACACGCACACGCACACGCACGACACGCACACGCACACGCACACACACGCACACGACACCACACGCACACGCACACGCACACGCACACGCACACGCACACG
This sequence comes from Vesta saturnalis, assembly GCA_036346205.1. Classification (NCBI taxonomy): domain Eukaryota; kingdom Metazoa; phylum Arthropoda; class Insecta; order Coleoptera; family Lampyridae; genus Vesta; species Vesta saturnalis. The sequence goes on from JARFJB010002021.1 coordinate 4,933,511, forward strand.
CACACGCACACACACACGTTATTAGAAATGTAAATATTAATGCGTTTTGTTATACAATTTTCTAACGAAGATTTGATAGAAAGAGGTATAGAGATGAAATTTTTTTTTAATATTAGACTGATTTACTTGTAAATAAGTAGACGTATATTTCAAACAAAGGTTCACTCAAATTCTCGGTAATAGAAGCTTTATTTGTCGAACTACATCAGTTTATGATACATTATTAAAAGAATAGTTTCATTTAAAAAAAAATGTAAGACGTTTGTACTAACGTGAAAATCAACAAAATCAGAAAATAAATATTTCACATTCATAGATATGGAACAAAAGCTATTCTTTCAGTACGTGTTTTCTTTTACTCCCCATTTGTAATATCTTTGTATAAATTTCTTTAGAGCATATTTATAAGTTTTTAAATATTGATAGAGTACCTCTGCAATGAAATGTAATTGCATCATACGTTTTTTATAGCCGACACTATTATCCCCATAAAATTATTGCTAATTATTTCTTTCTAAAATATGAGAATAACAATACCCGTTTTCATTTGTTTGAAAAAAAATTTAAATCTACATCATTTCTTTCAGTTAAATCTAAAATTGTTTATGACACATTTATTAAAAAGAATAGTTTCGCTGAAAAAATGTAAAACATTTGTGTGTGTGTGTGTGCGCGAGCGCGTGTGTGTTATATATATATATATATATATATATATATATATATATATATATATATATATATATATATATACTAACGTGAAATCAACATACAAAGGTATAAAACTTTTGCATTCATAGCGAATAAAGCTTTTCCTTGTATTTCGCCTTTCATACTCTAATGAACGTAATTATGTATGAATGTAGAACAATCCATCGTATTTGTACAATATATTCTATAAAGTGGAATGTACTGTGTATTTAATGTAATTTTGAAAAATGAATCTACTTTATTTTCTATGAAAGAGACTGATTTTTTCAATCAACACGTGAACTTGACTCAATCAAATTCCAATAGTTGCTTGAACGATAATTTTAAAATAGCTCCATGATCAGCATCATGAACAAAGCTTTTCTTTGTATCACCTTTCATGCTCTAAACGAACCTAATTACGTACGTAGAACAATCTTTCCATAATATCCCCCTCCCGCCGTAAAAGATATTTTTTTAAGAATGAAGCCTCTGGTAAAAAAAAGTTATAAGAACGTTTTGTACATAAAAGCAATCCAGATAAATTTTTTTTTTATTTCAAACAAACAAAAAATGGACCTTTCAAGGGAATGAAATCGTGTATTAATAAATTCAAACGTTTTTTTTTTCCAGAACATTCAGAGCAGATTTTACCCCAAAATTGAACATCTGGTAAAAATTATAAAAACAATCCAGATAAAATTTTTATTTCAAACTAATTTTTAAAAGATCAAGCTAATTTCACATCCCCCCTGCCTCACTGAGCTGATCCTTCATTTTTCTTTTTATTTCATAACATTCCAAATCCAGTTTCATTTCTTTCAATGTCTTTAGTGAAACCTCCAACCTCTTCTTCCTTTCTCTCATCAATACTTTCTTTTGTTTTCTTCCGCTTTTTATCATGCGTACTATTACTACTACTTCCGTTTCTGCTAATTCTGATTTACTGAATCGCGCACCTGCCTTTTATTATACAACTATGTGTGTATCCTTGAAACATTCTTGTTTCCCCCCACCATGAACTGAAACTATTCTTAGATTTCTAAGAATTGCTATGACCTTGACATATCTATTTTTAGATCACCTTGAACAGCTCCAAAAATTGCCCGCCAAAAGTTTGAACTGACTCCAGACATGATAAAATGTCTATTTTTAGATTGTATCCTCTGATTCTATTTTTAGATTTCTAAGAATTTCAATATGATGATGACCTTGACATGAACTGATCCTATTTTTAGATTTCTAAGAGTTGCAATATTATGACATTGACATATATATTTTTAGAGCATCTTGAATATCTCCAAAAGTTTTCCACCAAAGGTTTGAACTGGCTCCAAGAGCTCCAAATATTCTCTCTCACTCCAAATGACCTTGACATGAAATGATTATATTTTTAGATTTCTAAGAATTCCAATATGATGACCTTGACATATCTATTTTTAGATCACCTTAAACAGCTCCAAGAATTTCCCACCAAAAGTTTGGACTGACTCCAAGAGCTCCAAAGATTCTCTGTCTCACTCCAAACATTCTCTCTCTCTCACTCACACACTTACGATCTACATGAAAATTTGCCATATTCTCCATATACGAAGCAATAGGCGAGTGACCTTGAACTGGCCCAGAACCTACCCTATATCACTACTCATCAAAAAATATGCATACCTCCGTAATTGGAGAAAACACTAACTTGCAGATTTTGCTTCTTCACCATGACAAGCACAATGGGTTCAAACTATACTATTAAAAATTTATCGTTCATCAATTTACTACTTAACTTACTGAACTTCCAAAGCAGTTCCAATTTATCCGTAACCGACATAAAATCGATAACTCCATACTAATTGATAACTTTTATTTACACTCCACTAAAGGCTTTAAATTACTTTACAAATTCTATCCATAATCACCAATACGACCTATTTGAATTGCCAAAAAGGCAGTATACATTTAAACTAATCGGAAATTTTACAAAAAAAAGTGTAATAGCCTTGACTTGAGAGATTCCCACCTTTACACCAGATTTTGTTGCAATTTAGCTAATTATAAGTACGTAAAACCTCGAAACGCTATGCTTATAGCCATTACGCGTTATCATATAACAAAACCCTGTTGCTTGCCACACTTAAAGATCCAATCAAAAATCTTATAGTACCCGCAGAATGTCTAAGCCTTTAACTTTAATTCGATACCTGGCGCCCCCGCATTCAAATTCTCAGTTGTACAAAAAAAAATTGCAGTGTCCTGCAACTTTAAGAGGGCAGCATTTTACTAGCGATAATGTCGAAGTGTTTTTGTTTAAACCGGGTAACAATATTAAAAAAAAAATTTATATACTGTTGCTTATACCACAAAGCTAACATATGGTGTAGAAAAATAGAGATACTGATTTAAGTTACCTTATTACTAATGCAGGGCTTTAACAATGCAACACTAATTACACTAAAGCATCATTTTGTTGGTTTTCTGTAAAGCAGGACGTTATAGCTTCTTAGCTTATTGATTGTTGATAATTACGTTATTAAGTAACATACAATTAATACAATCCGTTCAATATAGGAATCTGTAATGCAGTAATTAAGCACTTGTACATCATATCAAACTATTATGGCACTAATGATGTTTATACTTGTAATTTCTAGAATTGAATGAGAAGTGGCTCTTTTAAGGAATCCTCACGGAATCTATTGCAATCAAAGACATTAAGCACAATTACTCACGTGGAATAAATTTAACGTAGCGTAATATACATACACAGGAATAAACTACGCATAATTTAGGTAGAGTATGGGAAATTACAAAAACAGAATATCAATTAGTTAACCTTCTAGTTTAAATTTTAATTCAAAACGATTTAGTTTCACTTTGTACAATTTCATTTTAGGCATAGAGAAGAAAAAATGTGAATATATTTTTAAGATTAATCTTTTGAAAATACTCCGTGAGACCATTAGGTGAATCTAAAGAAATTTGTTGAATAGAAGCTTATGGAAGAATCCGGCGGAATTGCACATCTGAAATTGAATTAAAAATTGGAAATAAATTACGGAAGCATAACAGTGGTCACTTGAGAGGGATTGAAGGGCTTATATTGGCTTTGGAGTGTCGAATCTTTGGCTTAAGAATTGCCGCAATTTAAAGGGGTAGTTTTATTTGAAAAGGACTCGCAATTTTATCGTACTCAAAACCGCATTCAACTATCGAAATATTTTTTAGCTTATTTTTCAAGTATCTCATTATTAATACTTTCTGAAACTTGTTTAGAGTCACTCAAGAATCCAAATCCAGCATTACTAGGATGTAAAGTAAAACGATGTTTCTTTCCGGACGATGCCTTGAGATTTGTGTGCTTAGCACCTTTAAATGACATTAAGAGGATTAGTATTAAGGTAATATATGTGACAAGAATTCTAGAGAAAGGTATACATTTGAACCTAAAAGACATTTCAACTATTTGTGACGTTACACGGTTTTGTACGCATCTTTGACCTACTAAAAGCTCGTCATCGCAAAGGATTGCGGTTTTGTAAAAGGGGTAACTTAATTCGAACTACCCATTAACAACTAAGTCGTGGTAATCATGGACGTACGTCATTGAAGCTTATAGTCTTGATGGAATCTAGACGGTCGATAATGTGGGAGACCGCATATTCTTTAACTCAAAATATTTCCGTTTAAAGATTGATGTTTATATCGTAAGGTTCGATTTAGAATCCAAACGCTTTGCCAGTCTTATATACGGTAAAGCGTAGGAATTCTAAACCAAAACATAACAATATTAAGGAAACACTTTTTCTTCTATACTGCAGCTGTTGCATGCAATGAATGGTCAAAATGTATTCAACCTGAAAAATAATATAATATTTCTAAAATTACATTATATTTTTCTATTTTTATTTTAGAAACATGACATATAATAGATTACTAACATAATAGAAGATCGGATGGAGCATGCACTGTACTATTCTCGTTAACTTTTTACAACATGTAACTAATAAGTTTTATATTATTATAGATTTTGTTATGAACGAACAAGTTCAAAAGTAAACATTCCATTACCATAAGTAATTTGACCGTAATCTCATTACATTTAGAATTTACATCTGTTCTACTTGTACAAAGACAAAATTTTCATCTACTGGGGCTTGTATCTCGATGGCACAATTGGTTAGACGGATACTCTAAAAAAATGTATGTCGTAGGTTCAAATTCTACGCGAGGTAAACTTTTTATTTATGTATTCAATAATTTTTAACAAGTTTTGTATATCGAAAGTTTTGTATAATTTTGTTATTTTTATGAACAAATGGTTTCTTTACGCAAATAGTGTGTAAATATAGATACATATTGCTTCTATTATCGTCTACTCTTGATCAAGTCTTTTAGCTCTTCCAGTCCCTTCATCATTTCTGAATGTGGGTTTCCGTCTAAGTTCATGCAATTAGTATTAACCAACAGTTTCTTAAACATATGTTCATGCAGATAACATTGTGCCATTTCAACATATTAAAAATTTTTTTGTTAAACTAGAGAAGAGTTATAAACATATGCTACCAATAGGTTTGATGGTAACGTTAATTCGAAGCAGTTACTAGATATTGTATTTAATTAGTAATATTTTCGAGTTAGGTACGGTACAAGCGATTTACAGGAAAGTTTGCCACACTCTTAGCGTTTTAATTTTTTATTTTCAACTATGTAAAGGGACGCCGCCAGATCTCCCAAATTTTTATTATTTTTAATTAGTTCCTAAAGTTTATTAGCAAGACGCCGTCCTTTATTCAAAATTTTCCTATCATGATTAATTAGTTGATAAGTAAAAGACCAGTACTGATCGTATTCACGGAATTTATTAAGATACGGTGACTCGCTAAATGCACAGGTGCAACCAATTATAATAATTCGTAGAAGTTCTAGTAAAAGTTAAACATATTTCATAACGTTGCATAAAATTACACAATAATTAATCATGCATCCTCCCTTCAGACGTAAATCCCAAAAACGTTTAAAAGTTTATATACGTCAGAGCATCTTCCACCAATACGGGTTTACTGAAGCTCACTACCAGAGTTTGGTAACCACCCTCGCGAATTCTTTATAAAAACGCGGCACGCGCTGCTAAAAAGAGAAATCTCTAAATTAATTTAGAGAAATCAAGTCAGATTTTTTAATATCGTTGCATATCGTCGCGTTCGCGCCGACTGCTACCTGTTGTAAACCGTCCGCCTGTAACCGCCGTCCGAGTAAAGTCGCGACTCCGCGACTTGATAGCATCACCGAAGTCGAAAGGTTAGAGTTGCAGAGATCTAACGTTGAAAGTACGTAAGTTGAGATACCTGGTGATAGGGATATGCAGGGTTGTAAGCCCGACGTACTCTTCTATTACTAGACACACACACACACACACACACACACACACATCTACACTGTAGAGTTTGAAGGGTAGTTGCACGACATTCCATTTGACCGACGGAGATCCTTTACGTAGTTTTACGGGTAGTTGCCCAGATTACTAACAAAGGAAATCCCCACACACACACACACACAGCACACAGCACACGCACACGCACACGCACACGCACACGCACACGCACACGCAACGCACGCACGCACGCACGCACACGCACAGCACACGCACGCACACGCACACGCACGCAGCACGCACACGCACGCGCACGCACACGCCGCACGCGCACGCGCACCGCACCACGCGCACGCCTCACGCACGCGCAGCACCGCACGCGACGCCACGCGCACGCGCAAAACGACGCGCACCACGCGCACCGCACGCGCAACCGCACGCACCGCACGCACGCACGCACCAAAACGCAGCACGCAGCACGCACGCAGCACGCACGCACGCCGCACGCACGCACGCACGCACGCACGCAACGCACGCACGCACGCACGCACGCACGCACGCACGCACGCACGCACGCACGCACGCACGCACGCACGCACGCACGCACCGCACGCACGCACGCACGCACGCACGCACGCACGCACGCACGCACGCACGCACGCACGCACGCACGCACGCACGACACGCACGCACGCACGCACGCACGCACACGCACGCACGCACGCACGCACGCACGCACGCACAGCCACGCACGCACACACGCACACACGCACACACGCACAGCACGCACACGCACGCACGCACGCACCACGCACACACGCACACACGCACACACGCACACACGCACACACGCACACACGCACACACGCACACACGCACACACGCACACACACACACACAGACACACAGACACACAGACACACAGACACACAGGCACACAGGCACACAGGCACACAGACACACAGACACACAGACACACACACACCTACACTGTGGAGTTTGAAGTGTAGTTGCCCGACATTCCATTTGACCGACGGAGCTCTTTTACGTAGTTAACGGGTAGTTGCCCAGATTACTAACAAAGGAAATCCACCTATACAAATTTACACGAACACTACACCACCAAAACCACACCTCGACAAACGTACCAACAACCGCAGAATATCTGTAATTAAAACCTCGTCGGAAGAGTAAGCCGAACACTTAGTAAACACCGCTAATTCCTGAAGTCGAAGAGAAAACGTAAGTTGCACCGTTGGCAAGTAATGAGATTGTCACCTGGAAACCAGAAACTATCAGAAAATATCTTGTATTAAATAAGTCAAATCTTTATTGTTAGACGCGGAAAAAAATTCACTTTAAAATAGAAAACGAAGGTTTTATATTTTAAAATCGGCCAACATAACAAAAAGCTTTTATTTTATTTAAATAAAAACCGGTACACTAAACTAATTAATATCGTAAAAGGAAACAAATAATACGCCGCTACCGTACACCAGCTACCTAAATAAACGAAAAGCTTTCATTTATTTGAAAAGGGCAAAAATTGAATGTAAAATGTGAATGAGTTTATTTTCATAAGAAAAGCAGGTATAAAATTGGATTACTTTTATACACTTATAACCGACCGCTTTAAAATATCGATTATTTCTTTAAAGGCAGAGTATTGAACTCGGTGTCTTATCGCGCACGTGTTTATACAGCGTTATCTTGCTACCTGCTTCTGTATTTTATACAGGGACGCATTCAGGTAAAACTATTTATTTATTTCGGCAATTAACCAGTATAAATTGAAACAGTCAAGGACGTAAACTAAAAGTCAAAGCCCCCAAACCTTCTATTAATGTTACATTACAGAAACTCCAGAGGACCACCTAGCCATTAGTTCGAGACCCACCAGGACGAAGGAAGTCTACCTAACGATCGTGCATAAAGAAAACCAGTTCCGTACATTTACCTGTAGCTATATCTTAGATAAGTAATTTAAATAACCATATTTTAGAAGTGTAATATAAATAGGAAATAAAGATATATATATATATATATATATATATATATATATATATATATATATATATATATATATATATATATATGAACCTTTGTAATCTATTTGTTCAACGTGTTGAGAGCCTGAATAACGAACCCCGATCCTAATTTTGCAAGTACAAAATTCCCACTGAGCTAAAAGGGCAAAGTGAGAATTATTCATTAATAGTAATACACTTAACAGTAAACCTCCAATTCCGATACCGTTACATTTGACACGTGAACAAAAAGGACGGTACATTTGTCACACGAACGAAGCGTTACAACTAAATGTGAAGAATCATCTCAGTTTCTATAACTAAACTGGACAAATCAAAATCAATTTGTATCGATCAGGTTGCCATCTCGTAGTGAAAGTACAGACCGTCTGTACACCAGCCTCCATCAACGACACACTCAGTCCTCGCGAGGAGTCGTATCCATTGACGTTCAGGAGGTGCCAACGCCCTCTCTTCAACTTCGGATTTCTAATTACAACAAAAGGATAGTTTACGTATAGTCTTTGAATGTTGAAGTAGAACTAAAGTACCCTAATTCGGTATGTATCTAAAATACAAAGGTAGTTTATCAATTTTCGCGTGTGTGATTATTAGTGAGGACCCCTGCTTAACCCAAAGCTACTTAATAGTACATCAGCTAAAAAAATTAATTTGGTTTATTTATTTATTACTGTTTTCTTTACAGGAATGATAGGCCATTGGTATTATTTTACTAGAATTACATCAAGGAGGTGAAGAGCATCACTTTAATGGGTCCTAACATCAACGGACTTACAAGCACTCACGTATTCAGGATTTTTAGACCGATCAGCAGTGAATCGAGCACGAAACCTGTTGTCAGGTATTTTTCGTAAATACACAACCACTAAGCACAAACTATCCTTTGTATCTATATATATATATATATATATATATATATATATATATATATATATATATATATATATAAATATGGGGCGTCCCAATAGTGCGTATTCGGTCGATAGCTCCTTAGCCATTAAACTTAGAGGATAAGTTTAAATACGAAAGTTGTCTATTCTTATAAGCTGCATAATCTAAAATTAGTTTGGTTTCTACAGGGTGTAATATAAAAGCGGTACAATATAGAACTTTTGATTTTTAAATAGAGCATCCTATATATTATTTTATTTTTCGATTCTCCTTATAACCTTACATATTTTTTATAAGAATTGCTTTCAAGCTAAATCTTACAGTTTTTGAGATATTTGCAAAGTTAACTAACAACTGACATTTTTATGTAGTAATTCAAGTAGGCGTATCTCAGTTATTTTTAAAGATAAAAAAATAATCTTTGGTATAGAATTTATTCATACATGAGCTTATTTTAATCTATTGTCAAAATTGGATTTCAATATACAGACTGATCACAAAAATTAATTCAATAACTTAAATTTGAAAATGCTATATCTTCATTTTTTTAAATGGCACACACCATATTTTTTTAATGCCTTGTCTTGGTCTATTAATCGGCTTTCATTTCTATCAAACATGTTCTATACCTATCTCTAATAATTTCGGAGATATTTAAGTTTGTTAAATTTTTTTCGTTGATAACACTGAAGAAGAGTAAAATTAGTCGGTCAAAGCAAGCTATGAATATATAAGAAACTAAAAAACATATTAACTGAAATACAGACACTTAAAATTATAATAAATGATCAATGTGACCACCATTTTGTTGCTGGCAAACATGAAGTTTTTGAATAAACGGGTGATCACAAAAATTAATTCAACAACGTAAATTTGAAAATTCTGTATCTTCATTTTTTTAAATAGCACACCCTATATTTTTTAACGCCTTGTCTTCGTCTATTAGTCGACTTTAATTTTTATTAAATATGTTCTATACTTATCTGTAATAGTTTCGGAGATGTTTAAGTTTGTTCAATTTTTATCATTGATAACACTAATGAAGAGTAGCATTAGTCGCTCAAAGCAAGCTGTGGATATATAAGAAACTAAAAAATAATGCTCTAGCATCACTGTGCCCTTTTTTTAGAAATCCAAATTGCCTACTACTCAGTAGATCATATTTAATTAAAAAATTGAATAGTCTTGTGTAAATAATCTTTTAAAGCATTTTAGCTAGATTTGAAAACAGGATATAAATATATATATATATATATATATATATATATATATATATATATATATATATATATATAACATTGGCCTCTAAGACGTTGCGATTTAACTTCTTTGGATTATTTTCCCTAGGATCTTTGAAAAGTAGGCGTGTGCTAACCAACGTAAAAACAAATGAAGAACAGAGAAGAAATTGCACCCCAGATTCGTAAAACACTTGGTGCAGCTGTACTGTGAAATTTCGCCTGACGGATACGTTCCTGCCAACGGAACAACGTTGGCCATTTAACCGATATTTTATTTCATGTGTAAATTGCCACCCTGTGTGTAAATTTTGAGGATCATACGGTAGATAGTTTGTTTTGTTCTATTTTTTTTTAATTTCGAATTTTGAAATAGTGAACTTCTTGCAAGCATTTATTTGATCACATTTTTGTTTGGATTTGGCGACATTTATAAATGTCAATTTAATTTGTAAAGTTACGTTTCACTCACAGGTTACAAAGGCGTTACTATTAGATTAAGTTTTACGTAGACAGTTATTCTCGTTATTTTGACTTTTTGGAATTAGGTTAGATGAAAGAGAGAAATTACGGTTTTTTAAGAATTAAAAAACTGACGAATTGCATTTAAGATAGATTTCTTAGGTAACATTCCAGGTAGTTGAAATTGTAATCGTATAAATTATTCAAGGTTTGAAATTAAAAAGTATTTTGTTCTTGACAACGTCCACGAGTAATGCAGTGCCATAGATATTTCTGAATGTAGTATACCAAATCACTTTTGCTAAGTTTGTTGTAGAATGGGAGGAATTTATTTGAGCTACTATAAGTACTAAATAAAAATAATTTAGCGATACCATTTTAGAACGGTTGCAGGAAGCTGACTTTGCACTGCAGAAATATGTAATTTCTTTCTCTCGATTATTTTCGTGTTGAGTATCGTCTTTACCGCGCTTAATATTCAAAAGATTCTTTTTTTATGATGTGCTAATTTAGATTTAAGTAAGATGAAAAGGGTTCGTGTGGAAGGTAGTAATTAGTTCTGTTAGAAATGCCGTAGAGAGCATGACTCATGCCTTGTTTGTTTGCGGTGATAGCAACATATTCGAGAAGGGTAGTTATTGGGTAGAATAGGTTATTACATACCGGGGGTGTATCGAATTACCGTGGAGTAAGTGATCTCCGTTTTCAATGACAGGGATAATATATTGGTTCATCACATCCCCAAGTTATTTTCTGTTGGATATCGTTTGTCTGGATTGACAAGATTTGTACATAGGAAGGGGTGTTACTGTTTTTGGAAGTGCTAAACCTTTGTTCTATGGACCGGCTGTATCGCATTTTTTTGCGCGGATCAGTTTAACACATTCATGTTGAAGAGGTAGTTTTACGTATATTGCGCAGTTCAAACAAATAAAATACAAACTCGCTGTAAATATAAAGGTTTTTCGTTCATTTGATAATTTTAAATTAATAAGTGGTAGCCAGTACTTGTATATAGTAGAGTAACCGAGTTTTATATAAATTTAAGTAGTAGTGTAACGTACAACCAATTGTAATATTAATCAAAGAGTATTAAAAGGAAAAGTATTCGTTAGTTAGGTCTTATTTGGAGTTCGGGTTTCTACGTTGTTTATATTTGCTGCCGCCGTCGAGGCCGCCGGTCTAGATATTCTAGTATATTCTGTATAACAATGGGTCTGTTCCGAATATAAGGTAAACCTTTTTGTGTATTTTGTTTGCAATGGTTAACAAATTTTAATAAGCTCTTGTGTACTATTTTCTTTTGTTGTATATCTGGACGTTTGAATACGCTAACTTTTAACATTCCCGTTTGATTTTTGTATTAATTTACTTTTAGTGCATGCGTATTCATTCGTATCATGTTTCAAAATGTATCTGAGCGTTTTTTTCATTTATTATACTGACGAATTTGTATTGAAATTATATGCGTTTGTGCGTCGCAAAGAAGACGCGATATTTTTGTCATAAGCTTTTGTTATTATGGTACCTCAAATTTAACGTAATTTTAGTAAGGAGGCCAATACTGACACCAGCTGGTTTCACTGCCTTTTTTGGTAACTGGTGGACGAAAATTGAAATGAGCGTTTTAATTTATGTAGCAATTGCGTTAACATTTCGATGATGTTTTATTACTATAACAACATATATATATATATATATATATATATATATATATATATATATATATATATATATATATATATATATATATATATATATATATATATATATATGTTGTAAAGCATACGTACCTACATTTTAAGTGTTCTTTTTATTAACATTAGATCATGAAGTAACGTCAAGATTTTGTATGTTCATTTGAAGTAAAGTAATTCTGTTCATAGGTTTACGTTGTTTATGAATGTTAACGGTTTAATGGAATATATCTCTTGGATTTGAGCATATTTTAGGACGAATTGATTTAATTACGACTGATTCTAAATGAATTGAAGTAATTTCTATTTTCGGAGGTAAGAATTATAATGAAAAGTATATTTATTAAGGGAAATAATGTAACGTATATTATGTAGTGAGTTGGTCGTTAACATAACATGTGATTTGTTTTGCATACGAGGATTTTGCCAATAGTCTCAAATGGTTTTTTGGAAGTTATTTTTATAGGAGTCAACATACCGATTGTAGACATCAGTCATTGGCATGAGTATCAAAAGGTAAGCAGAATGTTATTTGTTTGAAAATGAGCTGGATTTTTCGACGAATTGAGGTAAACTTTCCGATATCGACGTTTCGTAAATTTTAGGGTTTTGTAAATTTTCCATCACGCTTAATTTTGTTGTAGTGGCGTATTTTTGATGTTTTAAATTAATTATCGTAGTTTTATTTATTTTTGTTTATTTGCGATAATAATTTTAGCGTGTAACTTATCGAAATGTTTAATGCGCTTTGGTTTTTTTTTCGCAATTTTGCGGCATTTACATAAAGCTTAAAATTTCATGGGAATTTAGGCGTAGATATTTTTGGAATAGATTTTTTAGTAGTATAGTAGGTTATTTTTTAATTAACGTTTTGGTTTCTTGTTAGGTCAATTTAAGAATAGTTTTAAATAGGGACGTTTTGACTTTTTTTACCAACTGTCAAGATCTAGTATTGACATTGCGCTTTATCGTTATCACAGCCACCCAGATAATAAGTTCCCGGAAAAATAAAAATTATGTAGGTAACTTTTGAAATCAAGTAAAATCTGTAAGGACGTAGAAGTTCTGTTATTGATGCATAAAATACATAAGGTTCCATTTAAAAATATAATTTTTTTCACAATATTAAATGGACTCAAAATAAAATACGCTACGGCTCTTTCATAAACGTGAAGTTCTCAACTAAGTATATAGTTCAAAGTCACACCTCCTTGACCTTATACCTTGAACGTTATGTAGTTCTCTCAACAAAGGTTTTGGAGTTAATGATATTTCTTTAAAGGCGCGTTTCCGTCAAAAATTTTCGAGCATATTTTTTTTCTCGAGAATGTCACATTTAGGTATAAGGGACTATCAACATAACTTACTTGGAATTAGAAAAGAACATAAAATATAGAGCGTTTTATTTAAAATAAGAAACTTGACAGCTACTTCCGGTTTAAACGGAAGTGTCAGAAAGTCGAAAATACTTTATTTGAATATACCACCATCGAAAACCTAGAGGTCCTAATTTCATGAGAATCCATAAGCGGAAAGTCTAAAAAAACTAGTAGGTCAGTTGTATGATACTGATTATATATATATATATATATATATATATATATATATATATATATATATATATATATATATATATATATATATATATATATACATATGCCTCGAGCTTTAATGTATTATAATCAATGTAGAAACTCGAACTACAAATATGACTTAACTCGTGAATACTTCTTTTAATACGTTTTGATTGATATTGCAATTGGTTGTACGTTACACTAGTACTTAAACTTCCATCAAACTTGGTTACTCTACTATATATACTGACTATCACTTATTAATTTGAAACTATCAAATGAACGAAAATCTTTTATATTTACAGCGAGTTTGTATTTTGTTTGTTTGAACTGCGCAACATACGTAAAACTACCTCTTCAACAGGAATTCGTTAAATTGATCCATACAAGAAACCTAGACAAACGATATGCAACAGAAAATAACTCGTGGATGTGATGAATCAATATATTAACCTTTTATTGGAAACGGAGATCATTTACTCCTCGGTAATTCGATACTCCCCCAGTATGTGATAACTTATTCAACCCCAAAACAACCCTTCTCGCATATGTTGTAATCACCGCAAACAAACAAAGCAAGAGTCATGCTCCCTACGTCATTTCTAGCAGAACTAATTACTACCTTCAGAATTAGCCATACGAACCCTTTCCATCTTACTTAAATCTAAATTAGCCTATCATAAAAAAGGAATCTATTGAATATTAAGCGCGGTAACGACGATACTCAGCACGAAAATAATCGAGAGAAATAAACTACATCTTGCTGCAGTTGCAAAGTCAGCGTCTTCTAACCGACCTGAAATGGTATCGCTAAATTATTTCTATTTAGTACTTATTGTAGCTCAAATAAATTCCTCCCATTCTACAACAAACTTAGCAAAAGTGATTTGGTATACTAAATTCAGAAATATCTAGGGCACTGCATTACTCGTGGACGTTGTCAAGAACAAAATACTTTTTAATTTCAAACCTTGAATAATTTATACGATTACAGTTTCAACTACTTGGAATGTTATTTAAGAAATCTATCTTAAAAGCAATTCATCAATTTTTTGATTCTTAAAAAACCGTAATTTCTCTCTTTCAACTAACCAAATTCCTAAAACTCAAAATAACGAGAATAACTTAATTTAATAGTAACGCCTTTGTAACCTGTGAGTGAAACGTAATTTTACAAATAAAAATGTCATTTATAAATGTCTCCAAACCCAAACAAAAATGTGATCAAATAAAAGCTTGCAAACATTTACACTCCTATAAATTCGAAATTAAAGGAAATAGAACGAAACAAACTATCTACAGTATGATCCTCAACACTTACACACAGGGTGGCAATTTACACATGAAACAAAATATTGGTTAAATAGCCAGCGTTGTTCCGTTGGCAGGAATGTATCCTTTTGGCGAAATTTCTCAGTACAGCTGCACTAGAGGCTGCCGAATTTTACGAATTTGGGGTGCAATTTCTTCTCTGTTCCTCAATTGTTTGACGTTGGTTAGTAAACCCCTCCTTTTCAAAAAATTCCAAGGAAAATAATCCAAAGAAGTTGAATCGCAACATCTTAGAGGCCAGTTTTAGTCTCTAAATCGAGAGATGGCACGCGCTGGAAACTTATTTCTTGAAAAGCATGTGGATTTTCACCTCACCAGATTCCAGAATTTTCCTTTGGGATGATAAAGATGATTTTGTTGTGGAATTCATCTTCAGTTTGCAGTTATTCCAAGAAACAGTTGGTAAAGCTTATGCGCTGTCTATGATCGTTAGGCTGCAGTTATTGAGTGAGCTGGATATTGTAAACACGAAGGTGAAGGTGAAATTCCTGGAAACGTCGAATGAAGATGTTTGGTTGTTGTGTACACTGACACTCACAGCTACGATGTCTCCTGCCGATCTTTTAAGCGGATGACGAATAAGGTTACTTTTATCTTTCAATAAAATCGTTCCCTGAAATTCCTTGATCAAATTTTCAAAGCAAGTTTCGTCGATTATGAACGACAAAATGGTCACGTAATTTGCGAATCGTTATAATAAAATTTTCTCCATTTTTGTAATGTGTTTTTACCATTAGCAAACGTTTTTGTAAGCTGTAACACACCACTTTTGTAATTGTCAACGCTATAATTAAATAAATTCCAAATATGGCTGAATCTTCAATTGAAAATGGCGCGCGATTGGAAATTCAATCAGTCAAGCCAGATTGAAAATTTTGCGAAGTGGGAAAGGGTTAGTAGAAGGCGGAAATAGTTATTTCAGTTTAAATCTATAAGTCGTCGGCTTGGTACTACAAGGTTGTATGTGACAATTTTTCATATTTTCAATTATTGCTGCACCAAAGTTGTATGTCCTTATACCTTTCATTTCCTATGAGTCAGAAGATGGCAGCACAGAGCATAATGGAATAATTTTTGTGGTTAACAAAGGTGTATGTTTTAAGAACACAATTTTTCAGCAACATAGTTGTATGTCATCTCATACACCTATGTTGTTCTAAATACAAAGCGAGTTGACTGAGCTCACATACAACTATGTTGCACTGAAACAATCTTTGTGGTTACTGTTGTTGTGTTAGTTACAAGTACATAATACACAAATATTGACTGGAATTTAATAATAAATATTTCAAAATGAGTGACAGTGAAGCAAGTTCTACTTTTTATGACTCGGACAAGGATAAAGAATACTTACCTTCGGCCTCAGATTCAGAAAGGTAATAAGTTTTTGTAATAATTTAAGGTTATGTTTTAATTGAAAATTGTTATTTCAGGGAATCTTCTAAATCTAACGGTTGTGATTATTTATTACAAAAGTCTATCTTATCCGAAACTTCTGATAATGCAGCAAGTTGTAGCAAGGATGGCATGCACCTTACAAAAGTAGAAAACAACAATATTAAGGGAAATAAGACGAAATCCAGAAAAAGAACTCGAAATACAGAAAATTGGGCAAGAAATATAAGAAAGATAAAGCATAACCATGGAGAAGAATACATTTCTAGCCGCAAAAAGTTAGTTCCATGTAGATAAATAACAACTTTGAAGGATTGTTATAAGGCCTGAATTTATAAATGTAGTAATAAGATTAGCGCAATGGTAAGAGAAGAAATATTTAAAAAGTACTACACGTTATCATCAGAAGAAAAAAAGCTCTTTATAATTTCAACAACAACCAAAGAAGAGCCATCTCGGAGAAGAAAAAAAAGGATCACAGTTAAGAAGGCAAGCTACCTACAAATATTTTTTTAATGTTGAAGGTCGACGTGAACAAGTTTGTAAGAACTTTTATCGAGGGACGTTAGCAATTAGTCAAAAACCAATTTATACGGCGCATAAGAAAAATACTTCTGTTCATATTCCTGAAAAACACTTCAGGAGCATGTGAAAAGAAAAATTTCTGACATCCTGGTTATGAACCATATCAACTCGTTTCCAAAAGTAGATTCTCATTATAGTCGGGCATCTAGTAATCGCCAGTATTTGGAATCCCATTTAACCGTGCGAAGAATGTATGCTGTATTTAGAGAAATGACAGAGATTGATGAGGAACCTGTAAAAGAATCTATGTATCGGAACATTTTGTTAGTGAATTCAATCTGCATTTTCATAAACCAAAAAGATAGATGTGGTGTGTGTCAGTATAAATTGTTACAAAGCGAATCAAATCTTACCGAAGAAAACAAAAGAGTATAAATTTCATACAGAAGAAAAAATTGCTATGAGGAAAATCGCAACGATGACAGAAGTAATAAAGCAAAAGCAGTACTTTGTTTTGATTTGCAAAATGTTCTCTCATGTCCAAAAGCGGAAATTGGACAATTTTATTATAAAAGTAAATTATCAGTGTACAATCTTACGGCTTATTTATCGACTACAAAACGTGTCTACTGCGCAATTTGGTGTGAAGTTCTAAAAGGCCGCAGAGGAAATGATATCACTAGTGCCTTGTATCGAATACTCTTAGCAGTATTACACGACAATCAGGAAATAAAAGAACTTACACTGTGGAGTGACAGCTGCGTGCCACAAAATAGAAATAGTATTGACTCTTTTGCAGTGGGAAAACTCATTAACGATCATCCACAACTAAATGAAATAGTTATGAAATATTCTACTCCAGGCCACTCAGCAGTGCAAGAAATTGATGCCACTCATAGTACTATAGAAAGATTTCTAGAGAAGACAGAATACTATTCCCCCGTTAGTATCATGAGACTCTTAAAACAAGTAAACAGGAGAAATCCTTACAAAATTATCCAAATGAGAGAAAGCTACTTTTTCAACTTCAGCGACAAGGCATCTTTTTTCAACTATAATGCTGTCAGGTTGCGTTGACGCACCCTGTATGTAGGATGTTATAATGACGTGTATTAAGTGTTTTGAGCACGAGTGTATTGAGTTTGAACGAAAAAAAAAATTTTTGTGTATGTGCATAATGTATGTGGGTGTATGATACGCCACTGGGAATTTAGGAGAAATATAATTCTGTATGTAGATACGTGTATTTGAATATTAGAGAGACTTTAGTGTTGGAATAATTAGATTTTGATGAATGTAAATGTGAAGAGAAATTTGTCTATGGGACGATAATGCTTTCCACTGGATTGCTACTGTTTTGCTGCCGTTAGAGATGGAATGTTGTTGGATAAATGAGTAATCTTGGTCAGAAAATGTAAAGAATAAGTGTAGAATGTTTTAGAAAATATGTAGAGAAAGATTGGGTATGTTTAAGTGTTAATTTCCGAAGGGTTTTGTAATGTTGTGCAATTGTTTTGAGAATACGTGTATGTATATGGAATTTGAGACATTAGACTGTACTTATTTTTGCAAATGTTGCGGAACGAGATCGATCGCAGGATGGAGATAAGTGTTAAAAGTTGCGTAATGGTTCAGAGTGGCTACTGAATGAATGTAATGACGAAAAATGATTTCTTCATGAAGTAATTGTAAAATTTGTAAGTAAGAACAAATATGGCGATGTATTGTAATTACACGCGTGCTTGTATAGAGGGAAGCAGCTACAGAACTATGACATTTTGAGTGAATATTATTGGAGAATATAACGCGGAAGGAAGACATGTTTAAAGATGGATGACTGAAGTTATAAATAGGAAAGTCAGAGATTGACGAGGGGAGTTAAGCTTTTTCGTTTTTGGCTGTTGGTGAGAAACGCGCGTGCGGAGTTAGTGTGGGATAGAATGTGATGATGTCGGAGTATGTTTGTGAATTTTAATGAGGCAGTAATTGTTTAAGCAACTGCGTAACCCGAACCGGGGATGAATTGTAAAAGACATTCATAAATACCACGATAATAAAATTGAAGTTGAAGATAAAAATTAGTTTGTTTATTTTCAAGAAAATAATAGTGCGTAAGCAGATTTGAATAAAGATAACAGATGTTATGTTAAAGTATTAAGTGCAGCGCGTGTTCTTGTAACGAGATTCAGCTAAAAGTATTTATGAGACCACCTGTTAAGTAAACGAAGCGTTCGTTGTATATTAAACCAATGTTTAAATAACGTTATATGACATTGAAAGTTTTATTTGTATAAGGGAGTAATTTGGTGTAAAGGTTGCTAGAAATTTTAGGAGGCAACCAAACGTATACAGCATATTACGTGTTATTAGACTATTTGTGAGTGCATAGAGGAATAAGTTTTGTTGAGCCTTTTGTAATGTGCGTTCAGGCAATTTAAAGGATTACCAATGGACTACATATAATTAATTTACGGAAGAAAGAAAATCCAAGGATTAATGGACGATCTTAAGTAAGGTTTATATTTAAGTATTTTAAAAATTTAGTAAAGCACGATTATCTCTTTGGTTTAGTTCATTTGTGTAATGTGATTAAATATTAATTAGCTTAGAAACGAAAAGATAATCGTTCTCGAATTATGTTGTGTTGGGTTGTATAGTATTAAGAATTTTTGCCGAAATTGGTAGTGACGTGTGGTTTTGATTTTCAACCACGTTGTTGAGGTATATGTAAATACCCTTGTGTATGTAAACATTTGTTTTTGATTATTTTATGCAGGACAATATATATTTATCGTTATATTTTTTTACTTTGTTGTTTATTTAACCAGGTATGAAACACAGATGTAACATTTACTTAATTGGTGATCTTGTTTTGACAATTTTAAAAGTAAGCTTTGCATATTTTAATTTTCAGATTTATGAGCAACCAGAAAGATTTTATTAGCCAGGTTGATTGCAAAATTTTATGTCAGTTTCATTAGAGCAATGCACTATTAACAGATCAGCTGTTAGTTTAAATTTCATTAAGTATAATAAAAGTTTGAGTTTTGAAACCTTAAATGTTTACGAATGTCAAATACGATTCAGAAGTAAAGTAAATTTAAAAGATATCGTTCATGTTAAGAATTTTAAAAATTAATTACCGTTCATTGAATGAATTTGAGTGATAAATTTTATTTTGGAAGTGTTGGTATACGAGGTGTATTCAAAAAGTTTTTAATAACCTGGGTAGTACTAAATTTATTTGAGTTTGAGTTGAATTGTTTGGGACGAGTGTTTGTTTTAGAACCTTCGTATATGAGTTTACCGAGTAAGCACAATCCTACTTTCCACAATCAAGTAGGGTTAATTAACATCCAGCTTAAGACAATTATATTAACAAAGTTTCGATTGTGGTGGCGCCTAGAGACATATTTTCCCGAATTGAGCTATTTGAGTATAAGTGTAAGGTGTTTGAGCTTATTAATCATTCATTTTACTTATTATTTCGACCACGCCCATCTCCCTGTTAGCTGGCTTGGCAACCCGCTTACATTAGTAAGCCTACACGACGCCTAGTGCGGTTTGGACGTGTAACAATGCAATACCTTACTCAAAAATCTGTACTATTGTTTACAATAGATCATATGAAATAACATACCAAACATCATACAAGGGACCACCTATAACGGTTAATATTTTACGGAAAGAATTAAGAAATTCTTTTTTATCGTCAAAGTTGTTTACTGTGACACTGTCAGATGAGAAAGTAACATTACCAGAAAACAAAGTTGCAGCCTTACAATCTATGGTACCCTGGATGCCGCAGGTTGATGTGCAATATTACAACACAATTTTACCAAAGATTACGCCAAAACTGAAGAAAGTTAAAAAACGTTGTAGCAGTTCGGCTAAGTAATCTTAACAGAAAAAAAATGTTGCACTTAGTTTGTTCTCAGTTAAAAATTAGTATTATAAGATTAAATTTTAAGAAAATGTGTTCAGTTCCTTTCCTTTTTCATTAGTTTTAGTTTTAAGATCGTATTATGTTTTAGATCCTTTTTTTAATAAAAAATGTTTCTATATGTAACTTCCTGTGTTGATTTATAAATCAATACACCATAGTTGTAAGTGACAAAATCAATGACCTGGTAGTATTCCTGATACAACAAAGGTGTAAGTGCAAATATTTTTCGGTAAAATCAAAAATTTTATCTTTCAGTTTGGCATATACGAATTGGCAGCTAACGACAATGATTACATAATTTGAGATTAAATCAAAAGTTTTGAAGTATAATGTTATTACTGTTTCAAAATATTCAGTTTTTAAAATTGCTGTTTTCTCAGTTAGTAACATATGCTACATACAACCTTGTAGTACCAAGCCGACGAAATGTAAACAAACAGATTACTTATTTATCACGATATTCAATACAAAAATAAAACAGAAGCCCTTAGTGTTTCATACGTATCTTTCATACATTCGTATGAATCAACGAAACTACAAAGTTCCTACATTGATTGAAAAACCGCTTTATTGCATCACTCTTCTTTTCTTCTTCTTTTGCCAATACTGTAATCTGATCTAATGTACCTTAGTTTTTTCAAGTTAGTCCCAAACCTTTAAGTAAAGAATTTTAGTTATCTGTAATCGGGCGTCGATACGCACACCCGGAAATTAGCTTTATTCTGAACGTTTAACAAAGGTCAATATAGAATTTTCCTTATCAATTCATTAAACTAATTAAAGCTAGAAGTTATCCGTAAATAAATGAAAATAAATTTTGACACATCTACTATTTAATAATACACGAACCGCTTATTGAATATTTTAATCAACTTTTATACTCCTACTTCAAAGAATCCTTATTGAATATTATTCAAAGAATTTTTTTTAAATAAGAAAGTCACAAACTTAAATTAAATTTATTATGTGAATAAAATTTCAACGTTTTCAAAGTTCATTTTCATACATTATATTTAATTTTCTTTCTTATTCCTTTATACCTTTACTTTCTACGTCGTTGTATATGGAAAAAAAAGCAAAAATTAAACCAGATATAATTTTTATATTTCTCCACTAATTAAAAAAATCCCTACTCGTAAAAAATTTCATAAAATTAAATTGGCACGTTTCGAGTGTCAAAAGGAATGTACGTTATTCAAAATTGAAAATCGTTCACGCATTTATTCAGAAGTCACAAGGGTACAACTGTAATAAACGTAATACAAATTTTTTGAACGGTTAAATCAAAATTCACAATGGATGTTCCTTTCAATCAATAATAGTCTACCGTTTAGGATTTTGAAGGCACGAATTTGATTAATACTGAAAATACATTTAAGAGCATTTACGATTTTTAAATTTGTAGAAAATAAATTGTAATACTTTACGATTTGGTCATTACTTCACCTTAAACCTTGAAGTGTTAGTGCAAGTGCTTTAGCATTACTACATACCTTATTAAGAATAAAATCTGACTTTAAGCAAGAATGTTTTACGCATGTAGTTAAAAGATAAAACAAAAATTTTAAGTAGAGTGATTTGTAAACTAATCGTGCACATTTTTGTTTTAATGGTAGTTAAGCAAGTGTAATAAAAACGAAAACCACTAAAACGGTTTACCTGATATATCTTACCCCTTCATAATGTGGTCTAAAGATCTAAAATCCTCCCGGAGAATGAAAACAAGGGATATGTTTAAGATGACAGCTTTCACGACTATTATTCATCACAACAACAATACTCCTTAAATGAAAAATCTTTGTTAGAAAAAGAAAACGGTTTATTAATACATGTTCGCGTCATATTTACAAAATACAAAAAAAAACTGGCTCGGTGGTAAGCAAACAATTCATAATCACGTACCATTCAAATAAAACCAATAAAGCCAACCGTATTCTAATAGTTATGTTCGTTGACCGCGATTGGCGTTCAGTTTTATTGTGGAAATGTTTTGAGTATTAGAAATATTTATATATCACACGATAACAATTTTATTTATCATCAGTTAGTAATACCGAGTAAGTACTGCTAAAGTGGCATAGTAAGGTGAAACGGAATAACGTGCAATTTGAGCCTGTGCAACTATAACTCGAAAAGCAAAAAAAAAGAGAATAAAAAATAAAATAAATAAAATAAAAATAAAAATAAATAAATAATAATTGAATCGTTCGGTCGCTAATAAATACCAGCAAGTCCGGTGAGGGGCGCGAAACCAGGAATCGCGTATAGAGCAGTATGGTTGAAACGCGTGGTGTGATTGAAAGGTAGGTAAGATGGAAAAAAAATGTACATGTATATGTACGTTTGTGAGATTCATACAGTAAGTATACGATCTGTTATTTTTATCTATTTATTATGTCGTGACAGTAGACATAACTGTTCGGTAGTAGGACTATACCGTTAGTAGGGAATGCTACATCGTCTGGGGTACGATCTGGCTAGTAACCGGTCTTCCCGCTATGGTATTACTCAAGAGAACAATACAATTGCCTCGGATCGACCTGGCTACAAGGGGCGGTCAAGGTCGAAACAGACAGGCCCCGTTGCTGACGACTGTGCAAGGAATGAATGGCGAGTCGGTACGTGGAATGTTAGAGGTATGCATGGTAAGGAATTTGAAATTGCGAATGTAATGTACGAAAGACACCTTGATATTCTGTGTGTATCGGAGACAAAGCGCAAAGGAAAGGATGCTGTGGAGATGGAGGATGGCAGCCTGGCACTATGGTCAGGAGTTGAGACGGAAGTGCATGGCGCAAAAGGAGTTGGGGTGATCATAAGTGAACGAGCGAAAAGATGTGTTAAACAGTACGAATTGGTCTCTCCCCGGGTAATATGGGTTAGAATGAAAGTGGAGTTTCGAAGAATTTTTCTTATTGCATGCTATGCACCGGTGAATGGAGAAAGAGACCAGGAGCGTGAGAACTTCTGGAATGAAGTGGAGAACGTGTTGAACGTATGTAAGCCAAACGAAAGAGTGATTATATTAGGGGATATGAACGGATGGGTGGGTGTACAGAGAGAACATAGTGAACGCGTTCTAGGAAAGTTCGGAGACCAAAGAATCAATGAGAATGGTGAACACCTGCTGAACATCTGTGTGGAGAGAAGACTGTTTGTATCCAATACGTGGTTTAAACATAAAAATGTGAATATGTATACATGGCAAAGAGGTGAATCTAAAAGTATGATAGACTTGATAGTGTATGATGAACGGCTTAGAAACCTGGTGAAAGATACAAAAGTAATGCGCGGAGCGGAGTGTGGATCGGACCACTTTTTGGTTATATCGAGAGTGTGTCTAGGGAAAAAGTGGGTGTGGAGAAGGAAAGCAAACATAGTGCGAACGTCCAGAATTAGGGTTGACAAACTAGTGGATAATGGTGCGAGAATGAAATACGCAGATGCTGTCAATAAAGAGTTGAATGTGAATGAAGCCGTGTGGAACGAACAAATAAAAGGCACTGACGTTGAAAGTGCATGGATAAGCTTGAAAAACTCTGTTGTCAACTGTGCCGTGCGAATATGTGGAAGAGTAATTGTAGGTAGACAGAAAAATGTGCTTGGTGGAATGAGTCGGTAAAAAGGCAGTAAGTAAGAAAAAGATGCGTACATGGCAATGATTGCTGCAAAAATGAGACTGAGAAGAAACGATTGTATGAGGTGTACAGATTAAGAAACAAAGAAGCGAAGGAGGCAGTGAGAATAAGTAAAGAGGAAGTGATGGCTGTGGAAGGAGAGAAAATGCAGAATGATTTTGAGGGAAACAAAAAACTCTTCTGGAAATGGGTCAAAATACAAAACTTGGCCCAAAACAGAACGCTGCAGGAGTGATGAATGATAGAAACGAAATAGTATGGGACGATTGTGAAGTGAGGAAATGCTGGCAAGAGTATTTCGGAAAGCTGTACAGTAGTGAGGAACGTAAGACTGAAGGGTTAAATAAGGAGAATATAGAAGAAAGGATGAATGAAACTGAGAAGGATATTGGAATAATTGAGGTAGAGAAACGGTAGGAAGGTTGAAAAACGGCAAGGGAGCAGGCATAGATGAAATCACTGGTGAAATGCTCAAGTATGGTGGTACAAAGCTTATACGAAGATTGCGTGAATTATTCAATGTATGCCTTACGTGTGGAAAAGTGCCGAGTGATTGGAAAAGCGCGATCATTGTACCATTGTATAAAGGTAAGGGGAACAAGAGTGATTGTAAGAACTACAGAGGAATAAGCTTGCTCAGCGTGCCCGGTAAAGTATTTGGAAGAATACTGATTGATAGAGTACGAGAAACTACCCAATCTAAGATGTGGGATGTGCAAGGTGGCTTCATGCCAGGGAGAGGATGTGTCGATCAGATGGTTGCTCTCCAGTAGGTGATCGGAAAGTGTTTAAAGGTAAAAAGGAAGTTGTACTGTGCGTTTGTAGATCTGGAGAAAGCTTATGACAGAGTGAATAGAGAGAAGCTGTGGGAAATATTAAATGAATATGGCGTAAATAAAGGTCTAATAAATGGAATAAGGGCAGTATACAACGGTAGTCGGGCATGTGTTAGGGTGAGAGGAGGTGTGAGTGAATACTTTAATATTGAGCAAGGAGTGCGACAAGGCTGTGTGATGTCACCGTGGTTGTTCAATGTATACATGGATAAACGTCTTAGACAAGCATGTAACGATACAAATGGTGTAATGGTTGGTGACGTAAATGTACGACTCTTGGTGTATGCAGATGACACAGCCTCATTAAGTGACAGTGCGGATGAGCTGCAAACCGCTCTGAGGAAGTTTGATACAGTCTGTGAGAGCATGGACCTAAAGGTAAACGCGAACAAAACTAAGATTGTGGTGTTCAATCGGGAAGGTAAAAAGGAGAGTAGAGTATTTACTCTGCAAGATGAAATCGTGGAGCAAGTGGACGAGCTGGTATATCTCGGTAGAATGTTTACTGCAGATGGTACAATTGAGAGCGAGATTGGACGAAGGGTCAATGCTGGAAGGAAAGTGATTGAAAGTATGTGGACGATAATGAGAAATGAAAGCATGAGTCTAGCTGCGAAACGAGCAATCTATAATGGCGTATTCGTCCCATCAGTACTGTATGGAAGTGAGACATGGGTATGTCAAAAAAAGCACGAAAGAAAAATAAATGCTGTGGGTATGAGATTTCTGAGAAGCGCATGTGGTAAAACGAGAAGGGACAAGATAAAAATGAATGCATAATGAGGGGTGGTGAGGAAAAGACGATGATGGATAGATATAAAAGTTGTACATTACGTTGGTTTGGTCACATTGAGAGAATGAATAACATAAGATTAACGAAACAAATATATGTGGGTGACGTTAGGGGAAAGGCCGGGCCTGGTAGGCCGCGTAAAACTTGGCTGAATGTAGTAGAATCTTTGATAAAGGAAAGAAAAATAAGGAGTTCTAAAAACAAAAGGGCATGTCAGAGACTATGTATGAATCTTGCGGAAGCTAGGGAGGTATGTAGAGATAGGAAAGCATGGCGAAAGATTGTGAATAAAAAATAAATAAGAGGCAGGGATTGTTTTGCCTACCCCGCAAGGGAATGGCGTGAAGGTTAAGTAAGTAAGTAAGTAAGCACAGTATGTCCCGATTTCGTTGTTTTAGTTGTTTTTTATAGATATCTCACTTATTATCAAAGATAGATGTTTGCAGTTTTTACGTGCACGTACTATTTTGTTGACCTAGATTTCATGCCAAAATCGAAAATTTAGTGTCTTTGGTTTTCGATTTATAGCAAAACGTCGACATTTCTGCACTTTTTTCAAGGTCTTATGTCTCACTTAATACTATTATACTTATATATTTAGTCAACGGTACTTGTCTATTGTGAAGTGCCGAATTCAGTGGCGTGCTTAGAATTCTTATAGGGGGTGCGGTTTGTGAGTAGAAGAAATCCAGTATTGCCAGATCTGGAGATCGTGGGGGCCATAACACCAAACCGAATGTTACAATCCAACGATTTGGGAGACGGTTTTCTAAGTAATCCTTTACTGCCAAATTATGAGCTGGGGTACCGTCTTGTTGAAAAAGAAATATTTGGACATGTTTTTCAGGAATATCATTATTTATATTTTTGAAAAGCTAAGAAGGAAATGCAGCTGTTAGTTGCCAAGCCAACTATGATTCCCATTTTAAAAAATGCAAATTTATATTATTACTCAAAAACCGCCCCCCCCCTAAAATGTTAAGCACGTCACTGAATTCGGCAATACATAAGTACCCTTGACGAATTATATCAGTATAATATAACATAATACCTTGCAAGAAGTGTAGAAATATCGACAACAAAAGAAGATACTAAATTTACGATTTTACCATGATGTCTAAGTCAACAATGTAGTACGTAAACGTAAAAACTGCAAACTTATATCCTTAATAATAACAACGATATCTTTAAAAAACAACTAAAACATCGAAATCGGTACACACGGTACATTGTTATCTTATCAAACGTATGGCAACTGGAAATCTATCAGTACTGTAACAAACTGAGAAAATGTGCTAAAACCGTTTGGGTCAGTTTTTATATTTTCGACTATTTATGTTTATAAGAGTAACGAATGCTCGTAAACAAAGGTACCATAGTCCTGAATTGTTGGTCATAATATGCACATTTACAGGGTGCCTAGAATCTACCCACTTTGTTATTATAAGTGATACAGAGTCGATTAAATTAGCCAAGTTGGGCAGAATTACATGATAACTCAAATAACTATAAGAAAATACAACATTGTTGCCAACTTTCTAAGATATTTGAAAATAACTAAAAATCATCCAAATTTTCAATTGGCTATATCTTTTTTAATATTCAAAGTATGAAAAAGTTACAAGAGAGACTTTTACGCAAGAAAAAATTTTTCTGGACATGCAGCATCCAGAAAATATCGTGAAATGTACGCTAACAGAATACAGCCAAACCGTAAGATATTTCAAAATCTTTATAATTGATTGGATGAAACAGGTTCATTTCGCCCTATCACACAGGAGGTCCCAAAATTATTACCTCGCAGCAAGAAGGCGAAATTTTGGTAAGAGTTGCGGAAAATCCTGAAATAAGCATTCGTCGATTATCTATAGCTATAGGAATAAGCCAACCGTCCGTGATTAGAATTTTGCACAAGGAAAATTTATATCCCTATGATTTTACACCTGTGTAAAATTTACTTACAACAGATTATCGTTCCAGAGTTGAATTATCTCAGTGGCTAAAGGGGAAATTGAATAATAATTCAACATTTCTGCATACCATTCTTTTGACGGATGAAGCAACGTTCACCAGACGCGGAGTTTTTAATTGGCGAATAGTCATACCTGGGAAAGTGAAAACTCTCATTTAAAAAAAGATAGACATTTCCAGCACGAGTTTAAGATAAATGTGTGATGTGGTGTACTAGGCAATACATTACTGGACTCAGTTGAATTACCTCCTAATTTAAATGGAGAGCCATATTTAAATTTTTTAAGTAATGACTTAGTCGACCTCTAGGGGATCTTCCATTAAAACTAAGAAGAAAGATATGGTTCATGCAAGATGGTGCTCTTACACATTTTCCACTTGCTGTGCGCGATCATCTGAATACAACATTCCCTCACCGTGGTAGTGAATATCAGTGGCCATCCCGCAGTCCAGATTTTAATCCAAATGATTTTCATAAAATCAATGGTTTATGCTGAGCCTATAAATACACGAGATGAGTTATGGAATAGAGCCAATTAAATACGAAATAATCGTGCCACATTTTTTAAAGTCAGACAATCCTTAACTAAACGGTTAAATGCGTGTATAAGTGCTGGTGGTGGCCATGTTAAAAAAATTTTGCAGTAGGTAGTCATTAAGCTCAAATTTAATTAATAAACCTAACTTCACAAAACTTTAAGATTATGATGTAGGTTTTAGGTATAGGAGTTCTCGTAAGCGGTCCTAGCTCAAGTTCGTTCTAATGTTGTCTATCGTATAATATTTTATAAACATAAATGTGTTTTATTACTTTAATTTTTGTATTATTTAATTTTAATATTCTTACCAATTATCATTTATGGCTAGGTAAAAGTAAATTACAACCACGGGGGCCATGCGTGAATTTGTAAAATTCGAATATCTCGAAAACGGTTAATATTTTGAAGATCAAAAAGAAATACCTTTTTTATACAGAAATGATGAAGCTATCTAAATTAAATAAGTAAGTTATAAATTAATGAGTGACAAACAATTTGTAGCTGAATTCATCTATTCAATATAACGTATGTGGCGACATCTACCAGTTAACTCAGATCCTATCACATATACTTGTTTGCACTTACTAAAACTACTTCATACCCAATTTTCAAGTCATTATCTAGAAAAATAGCTGATCCAATAATCTATTTTATTTTTTTCACTTTAACAACCTGTATCTCACTAAGGAGCAGACTTAGACCAATGGTTGTTAAGCAAAATATTATTATTTTTGCCTTCTGAACGTGTAGTTACAATTTGGCCGTAACTTATGAATCACCCTGTATATGTAAGAAAATTAAACCGTAAAAATTGAAACGAGGATAGTATCAAAGATTCCATAGCTCTAGTAACAACTGGGCAGTTTTGTCACATATGACTGTTTCTATTAGTAACGTACTGAAAGCTATGTTTAAGCGATACCGCAGTTTAACTATGCGCTTTAATTACGTAGCCACATACCCTATGATCAAAAGGTTACGGGATTTGGCAAATACATCACGGTATTCTTGTTAATTTTTGGGTCCATTTATTTAACACCTCCGAAATAGCATCTATCTGAAGCGAGCGCTTTACCCATTCATCCACATATTTTTCATAGTCTGATGAAGGAATGCTTTTCAATTCCTTTGCTGCAGTTTTTTTTATTTCATCTATGCTCGGAAACCTTTCCACGAAGCGGCCATTTAAGGTTTGTAAACAGAAAAATACCACAGGGTGTCATATCCAAAGAACACGGTGTTTGTTGGATGGTATTTACTGCATGTTTGGTCAAATAGTCAGATAGTATTGCGTGCTTTGGAGAAGAAACGTTATTTAGTTACAAAATCCAAAAGTTTTTCTTCCATAATTCCGATCGCAGCTCCTATACGCCTGATTATAGCCTTATTGACTGCTTGATCCATCGGCACGTACCCACAACGAACAGCGCCTCGATAATCAAAGAAAACTATGAGAATAACCTTGATGTTTGGTCGACTCTAACGCGCTTTCTTCAGTTTCGGTTCATTTTCATAGCACCACTCAGATGATTGTAATCTAGTTTCGACACAATATTGATGAATTGATGTTTCGTCATAAGTATTTATGCGTGTCATCATGGTAGATCGTTTGTTACTTTTAAAATGATCTCTTGTGCCACTGCCTTTTGGAACTATTCCTGAACGAAATACGCAAGTCGTGCTGCAACGTGTTTCATGCCCAAAATATCCACCACAATGTACTGTGTCGATGCATGCGCGATTCTGAGCTTACTAGCTACGTCTATGAGGCTTGTATGACGGTTTTCGAGCACAATTTCCGTAACTTTTTCGCCGTTCTTATAGGTTATCGATGTTGAAGTGCACCTTCAACTTCTTTAACACCTTTTTGAATGCCCAATGCCTCTAACATTCGCTTGTTTTGAAAAAACCAAAGTTTCCGTGGACTCTTTGTATCATTGTCATTGCATGGGCACAATAAACCACGTTGGAAGCATAAACATGCAAACAAACTTGTAACGTGCCTTTAGTCAGTTAATCAAGAAGAGCTTAATTCAAAGTATTACCAGGTAGGTTGAATTTCTTCTTTTCAGGTTAACCCTTGAAAGTACTTTCAAACAAACCAGGGAAGGTAGTTTTAAAGAATTAACCTTTCAAATTTTTCGTTTGCTCAAAAAGAATTTTCAACATATATATATATATATATATATATATATATATATATATATATATATATATATATATAAAATTAACTTGTCAGCGTACTTGATTCGGTGTGAAATATTAATTAGAAATTGTGCTAAAGTTTTGGAGGGTTTAGAAAGAATTGTTTGAAGACATAAATAATTAACATGCCTTGACCTGTAATGAATTATTAATTGTTAATTATTTATATTGGTCTGTTTGTTCAAATCTATTTAATGTAAGGTTCCCCGCGTAATTGTCGTTTTGTTTTTTATTATTTCCTTTCTTCCCGTTTCAAGCTTAATGGGACTCTCCCTCATAAAATCATAGCTTGTGACTCTCAAGCTTTAAGCTTTGCTTATTACATTAGATACGTGTACTACTACAACTTCTTCCTTTCGTCTCTCTAACTTAAATCAATCTAACAATTATCTACGCTCCAAAACACCCACGCTATCCAAGTGCTCAACGGTCATTTGACCGTTTGACTGAGTTACTGGCCGAGTTTACTCACTCATTTACATTTATGTTATGTGGTAGGTTACACACGTGATAAACTCGTGGTTCAATGTGCTTTTCCACTTAGAGACATGAAGTGTGCAAATATAAGCAGACGCCAAATAACTACCAGTGATACAGATGGTACTCACAGTGTCGTAGAAAGGTTAATCAATATGAGCGAAAAATATTTTATTCGAATAGGAAAAGCGTGAATCATTTGAAGTGTGAATTCCTGCACGTTTTTGATCATACCAATACATACCGGCAGGGATTACCTGCGTACAGGGAACTCAAGGTGACAATTTTTTGGTAGATATAATTTATGACAAAAAAAACATTCTAAGAGTTACAGATGGAGGCATAGATACTGACAAACTGGGCAATCACATTTCTTTAGTTAGTCTTTTATTTTTAATATAGAAAGTTTGGTTGTCTATGTCCTTGTAGGAAGAAGGGAATGCACATAATTTGGGAACTAAAGGGAAAGTGTAAAGAATAAGTGTAATTGCAAGTAAAATAAATAAATAAGCACATCACAAGCACCTTCAGAACAAAGATCATTACTTCAACAAATTTATTGTCAACCATTCATGACACTAGGGTAGATTTCCAAACAAAACACTATTTAAAACGGCTGGAAGGAGGAGCGTGTGTGTGAACGGATGTACAGAAACCACAACCCTAAAGTTTGTCTAATACAGACTAGATGAAGATGCAAAGGATTTTTATAAAAGGCAGAGTGTGACGTGTGCAATTAGATTTCGCGTATTTTAGTCCAAGTTCACAATTTTCATTTTAATTTTTTGCAAATATACATAATACGTTTAGCCTACTATGTATTCTCTAAACAAATTTAAATTGTTTTACTTTGTATGTTTAAATAATTACTTAACTTATTTCTACATTCTACTTTTCCAAAAATATGGATGAATTTAAAGACACTTGAATGAAATTCTCTATTCAATTTTTAAAGAATAAGTTAATTGGGATTCAATCTAACACACTGTCTATATTGAATACGTATGTGCAATGTTGTAAGTTAATTACACACTCTTTTTATTCATCCGTCATTCTTCTTTCAGAAATTGATTCAGGACTTTTCTTTCTGGACTTTTTTGTACTAATTTCTGTACACTGATGATCCCAATGTTATGGTCATGTCAGTTTAGTTATTTCGAAAAATAATTTTTTATGATTCTTAATGAAATTACATGGTCACCTTCTTCTGTCTTCGGTCAAGATATTTATTTACCTGTTAATTCCATTATCCACATACAACCGATATAGCTTGAACTGTCATATTCCTTTAAGGACATCGAAAGAAGTTAGTCTACAATCACATTCACCTGGTTGTGGAGGTGGTGAATTTATCACAACTAACTATATAGAATCACTCTACTGCCTGTTTTCACAAGCGGAAATGGTGTAGCTATTGAATATAGTAATTTTACTAATAAGAAACCACAGTTACATAACACTAATAATTCAGAAATAGTAATTTCAGTTACACTATTTGATTTCATGCATGAGTTGTACGGGTAGCCAGAATATTTAAGTTTGATTCAATAAACAAATTCTTACAAACGTTACTTATGTATCCTGCATTTGCATATACTTGCACCTTGTATACAGTAACTGTTTACTTACTGCTTTATTTACTATCTTATTTGCCTTAACTGCCAGTTTACATTAACAAACATAACTCATGTACAACTGTAACTGTCATTTCTGGATAAAAACTTTGATGTAAATTTTATTTTATTTACATTTATCTTGTACTTACTACAGAAACTTTGAGTCGCGAACATTTATTTTCCTTTATTATTAACTCTAGATAGAGACAGTTTCACACGAAGATCGGTTTGTTTGTGCTAAAATTATTAACATTTTAGTTCATTGTGCATAAAACCTTGAGATCAACGGTCTACACTTTCTTTGGTTTTACTTACAATTATTACTTTGAGGAAACAATAACGGTTACAAATAACAACTTACTTTGATGTGTTACCGTTTTCTGCAGAATTAAAACATCGGTAATTTATTTTGATGTCTCGTTTTCTAAATCAATATTCGTGGTGGAAGTCTACAGTTCACATTAATTTGTGTGTTATTGGTTAAAACGGTAACTTGGGTAATTTTGAATTTGATTTATTTTTGTGTTTGCAAAATAAACGAATCTTTAATTACTGGGTACTTAATCTCTCGTTTTAATTTATCTGTGCCTTTACATATGTTCTAATTGAAATTTTGTCTTTCAGCTTGTTACACGATCAAACCGAACTAGGAGTCGGGCAAGGCTAACATAAGCAAGCGAGTTGCCAAGCCAGCTATAATGGAAAGAACAAAGTATTCCATTAAAAGAAAATCGGAGCCATTTATTAATGAAAACTACGGAAACGTACTTTAAAGGTCGAAAATAAACAGATAAAAACTAGGAAGTCACCAAGAAATTTTACTTAACATTAAGGGGTCTTCACTGTATACATGGAATACTGTACTTTAATTCAAATTTTTTATGTTTAAGAGGAGGAATTCAGCTGAAATAGCCCACAAAAACAGCAGGTCGATCAAAACCCAAGGAACCAGGAAAATACATACACAGAAGTAAGAAGGGTCAGTCATATTAAGACATTTTCCGAATACCTAAGATCCTGTCGACATGTACCTTTCGTGGTGATACTCTACCACAACCTCCTAACTCCTATGTATATATATATATATATATATATATATATATATATATATATATATATATATATATATATATATATAATTTCTATTTGCAAAATTCAAGGAACGTTAATGAAGAACAATATCCGCTGAATATCAGCTGGACCAAACCAAATAGTAGACTCTAGATATCCTATATCTTCTCCATAAATGATATGATTTGATTTACGGGAGGCAATGTAACAAGTTTTTTAATAGGTGACCATTTGGGGAGTTGAATTAGCCAAAACCTAAATTAAATAGATTTTTCTTGTTGTAATAATTTTAAAAGTAGCATTGGAATTTTGTATTAATCCAGCTGATCGGCCTATTTCCACAGTTTTATGTTGGTAGCGCTACGACTTGAAAGCGTGCTCTGCTTACGTCATCTAGTTTAGCCCTGACAATTGCCTTTGCACTTAAGACGAACTCATTTGCGTTTGATTTTTTCCTCTCTCTGGACTACCCTCTGCCTTTCACCACCATATATATGATATCCGTCTGGAATCGATGGTCGTCGTTCCAGAAATGTTAAGCGATTCTGGATCTATGTGGTATGACCTTGCGGATGTTATTCTTATGTCACTGTATTCTCACTTTGGGTAGTCTACTGCTCTGTCCTATATTAATGTTTTGATAGTTAACTTGTGAGTTTTCTAATAACAAATAGCGGTACTAAGTTATCATCAGTGAAATTTTGCTTTGATTGTTATTCTTTTTACTGTTACAATTATCTTATTGTTTTTTAGTGATGCCTAAGATTTTGTATTCAATTTTCTCAATGCCGCACATAAACCTTCTATTTCTTTCTGGTGCTGATTTAATCTCGTATGTGAAGTTTCTGTAATTTACGTTGATTCCAATAGGTAATATTGACATTGATTTTGTTTAATCTGGATGAAACCTACGAGATTATTGTTACTTGCCACCAAAGTTTAAGTATTTATGTTCAAATTGCTTGTAACGCCTGTTACAAGTATTTATTTCACACCTATCATGAGGAGCCAACCAATATTAGTCCCGCATGGAGCAGAACGATGCAACACCCCACGCTATGGCATTGGAAACACGCTCTAGTTAGTCTAGTACATAGACACCACAGTTAATCATGGCCTATTTTTGCCCAACATAAAATATGTTTTATGTTAACTTCAGTATAATGATTTTATAGTCAACTAGAAACTACACCTATGTATATTCATTGTCAAGAAATTCTTGAACTCAATATGGAGTCAACCAAAGAGTTAGATCAGAATGGGTGGCTTTAAGGGGCCAGTGTTACTGGCAATTTAATGCAGTTGTTGCATTTTCCACTTTTTGGACTTAGATAAGAGACACTTTATCCGCACCACTCTATCTCAAATGTAGTTAATAATATTGCTGAAATATCCCTCTAAAGATATCAAAGGAATTAAAAAAACTTTTCAACATTTCTAAAGTTATCGAAATAAGCCTTTTCACATGAAAGGAATTCAAGCTATTTGCGCATTTTTGGACAACGTGCAAAACGTGGCATTGTTAGAAAGCTATTCAAAGGTAAGGCTCTTATGAATAGTAGTTCAACTAAGTCGGCCAATACCATTATTCACCATCATACAACAATAAAGCACAATCGCTGGTTTTATTAAAGATAAAAAAGGGAGAACAAACACCAGTCACTACACTAAACTATTATCCAATAATGGCGCATATCGGAAGTTATTTATAAAACTCAATAACATTTGCGGCGTTACCCGATGACACATTGCATAGTAAAATAGAAAAGTAAAGGGTAGTGTATTCTATTCCGTCTCCAAGGGGAAGGGCGAACTGCTTTAGTTTTTCAGCTCTTTCAGCGACAGCAATGGATCCCTAACATGCGTAAAGTATGTATGCATGGTAGGATTAAAAATATGTACGATCAGGATTGGATAAGGAGTAAACGAGTTAAAGTCCTGAAGGTGTTACTACCCTTAAATTCGCCCAAATAGTCGCTCATGCTATGTGCATACACAGTGATTATGCCACTATATTTGTATGAGAAAAACCCTCTGATAAAACTTCATACAAGGTAGACAGTGATAGGTATCGAATCCATTACCTCCCGAATGCTAAGCAGATCGTGTTATTACTGACCCACTACTTCGCTGAGTAAATTTTACCTTTTAAATGGGGAGATCTGGAAATGGCTCTAGACGATTGACAGAAAACTGCACTTAATCCATATATTACATTCAATTGTTTATAGATATCTATTACAAATATTCGATAATTCAAACTGTACAATACCACCCTCATAGACTCCTTCAGTTAAGTACTTATCTTTTTTTGGGTTTTTTTTAATGGTGTATTTTAAATTATACAAGCTAAACGTTTCGATAACACAGTTATCTTCGTCAGTAGTAACATTTGTTAAAAATTGTTAAAGATGTTGTAAACAATTTTGTCAAACTTGGAAGATTAAAACATAAACATCAGTCTGCTATTAATATAACAGTTTGAGAAACGTATAAAGCCAACTATAAAATTAAATTTTAGTAAAGAATAACTAGGTCATTAAAAATTAAATATTGTTAAACTGCCTTAAAGATGACAAATCAGAAGACTCTCTACGGCGAAAGCTAACAATGAAATTTGTCAGCCAAAAAACTCCATTAAATTATTACCTTTTGATGCTGCTAATGAACTTGCATATAACACCGTTAACATATTACATAAAACAAAACCTCCAAAGAGCAACTTATCCTTTCTTCAACGGCGTGCTTTACTTGATCTTAAACCCAATGAAAGTATGATAATATTAAAATCAGATAAAGGTAATGTAAATGTTATATTAAATATGAACGATTATAACATTAAGATAGAACATTGTTGGAACCAGAAACTTATCGTGAAATACCAAAAGATCCAACAAAAAAGTTTCTTTTAAAAACTAAAGAGCTGATTAAATTATCATCTATTCCCGAAGAAATAAAATAGAAACTAACTAACTCTAAAGCTATTTCACCAAAACTATTTGGTTTACCAAAAACTCATAAACCTAATATTCCTTTAAAGCCCATTGTTAGTACAATTGGTTCTCCTACATATAGCCTTGCAAAACATCTTACATTTTTATTACATCATATAGGAAAAATACCCCATTACATTAAAAATTCTGCCGAATTTAAAAAAAAAATGCATAGTTTCAACGTAAAAGAAGGTGATATAATGGTTAGCTTTGATGTTGTTTCACTTATTACAAAAGTGTCTCTGAAAGAATCTATTGAATGCAATGATCATATTTTTCCAAAGGACATAACCATTCTTTTTCAGCACTGTCTTACTACAACTTATTTTCAGTGGAATAATAAATTTTATGAACAGATTGAAGGTATAGCAATGGGTCCCCTTAGTCCTGTTATAGCTAATTTTTATATGGAAAAATTTTAAGCATTAGCGTTACAAAATACACCTGAAAAACCTTCAGTTTGGTATATATATATATATATATATATATATATATATATATATATATATATATATATATATATATATATATATATATATATATATATATATATATATATATATATATATAGTAGATGACACATTTCTTGTTTGGGGACGTGGAGAAGAAGCCGTGCATGAGTTTTTGGTTTTTATAAATGGTATACATCCTAGTATTCAGTTTACCATGAAAAAAGAAACTAATGGAAGTTTACCATTTATTGACATATTAATATCTAAAAATAATAATTCACTATCTTTTAAGGTTTACTGAAAACTGACACACACTGATAGATACCTTCATAAATTATCCAATCACCATCCACTTCAAAAAATTGGTGTACTTAAATATTTAGTATATCGAGCAAAACGAATTTGTGACTCTGAATTTTTGAAGGATGAATACAAATATTTAACAAAATCCATACAAGGTAATGGATATTCACTTCCAGATATTAATAATGTTATTACACCTTCTAGGCGTAAGCTTAAAGAAAAACCAGTTCTTAATGTTGGTACTGCTTTTCTTCCTTTTATAGCAAATGTTACAAATAGAATTGAAAAAATCCTAATTAAATATGGCATTAGGACTATTTTTAAACCTACAATAAAAATTAAAGAACATTTAAGATCACCCTAAAGATGTGTCAAACCCTTTATCATCTTCCGGAGTGTATAAGTTATCTTGTTCATGTGGAAAAGTATACATCGGAACCACAAAACGTAGATTAGGTCAACCAGAGAGGTCTGCTGTGGCTGACCATGCCCTGAATAATCTAAATCATGACATTCAATTTGACAATATGGAAATATTGTCAAGACAAACTCATTATTATGTTCGTTTACAACATGAAGCTAATAATTTTTATAGACAAGAAGAAAATCTCCGTTTAAATAGGTTTTGGCATCTTATAATTAAAAAAAAAGCCTAAAGATACGTCTTAGTTTTAATTTTAATTTTAATTTTTGGTATGTCTAGGTTTTTGCTATGTTTTTCCTAGACCTTGAAGCAAATGATTTACCAATTATATGTTAAATTACCTCAGCACTATAATTTAACATAAATAGTGGAAATTAAGATTGAAATTAAAAATTACAAAAAACGTTCTGCATTATGCTTTTCATCGTTAATAACACTTGCACTTATTGATAAAGATATCTCTTTGTTAGATTTAACTGGATTATTTTATTTAATGTGATGTTTAGATTTGTGAATGCTTCTATCATTTTCAAATTGAAGTTTTTCACAACTTGACACTTACATCATAACTTGATTGAATTTTGTTAAATGTGTTTTTTGGCTGACAAATTTCATTGTTAGCTTTCGCCGTAGAGAGTGTTCTGATTGTTAATCTTTAAGGCAGTTTAACAGTATTTAATTTTTAATGGCCTAGTTATTCTTAACTAAAATTTAATTCTATAGTTGTCTTTATACGTTTCTCAAACTGTTATGTTGATAGCAGGCTGATGTTTATGTTTTAATTTTTCAACTTTGACAAACTTGTTTACAACAGTTTTAACAATTTTTAACAGATGTTACTACTGACGAAGATAACTGTAAGTATTATCGAAACGTTTAGATTGTATAATTTAAAATACACCATTAAAAAGAAAATCAAAAAAGATAAGTATTTTATTATGAGTGGTAATGGTAAAAGTTTACATTTTCATATCCTTCAGTTAAGGTTTACATGGACATCGGTAACTTGTCGGGTTAGATAACCTTTTGCATTTCTTGATTTCCTTTAAATTTTATAATTGATGAGTTACTACTAATTAAGTTTAACCAATGCATTGCGTGGTTTTATAAGCTCTAATTTATAACTGCGCGTAAATATTGATACGTCCCAATTTATCGAATACGTATACATAACTATACATTTTACTTTAAATCCACACATATATCAACACTTGCTTGGTAATGTAATTAGTTAGGTACTTAAAGCTATGTGTAATTATTTTAATGTTTAAAAAATTAAAATAGAGTTGCAAACAACACATAATTAGTAAAATAAGGGCGGTTTGTTGAACTATTAATTCACGTTTGTAGCAACAGAAATAACACTAGGGATACCCAGTAATTTCTTATTACTAAGCGTGACATTAACAAATGGGAGTGGTTAAGCCAGGATTATACATTTCAAGTAATCTGTATTCAAATACATACATCCTAAATATTACAATTCTCTTTGTTTAAATTATCATCTTTCACACAATTAGTAAAACAACTCTAATGCATTATATTGAAAGTCTAATTAGGAAAATTGCAAGAATTGAAATTTTTTGTCTACAACGAATGTAGTCATTTCCATCCAAAACTTGAAATCCTTCTAACCTAATTGCTTCATTAAAACATATCACCCTGTTAGATGTGCTATTATGGCGTCCAAAATTTCTTGTCGATTTAATTTCACTGAAGTGAACTAATTCATTTGGACCCTCCTAAATGAGGTCCGGAGAATTCGCTAATACTTCCGCAAATAATCACAAATTCAACAATAATAGTTGAGAATTCAACCTCTTTCAAGGTTTAAACGTAATGCTTGAAATTCGTAAAATATTGTGAGTAATTTCTTAAAATAAATGACGTGGCTCATATTCGTACGCATTAATGAATTAGTTGAAATTGCACATAAATCAAGTTAATGAGGTTGAATTTATTAAGGTGCTTATGTGTATAATGTGTATGAATATTGCGTTAGGGGAAAGTCATATACAGGAGTTTGGTGCAGGAAATGCTTCTGTAAACACGTTATCCTTTTGTGTAACGTAAATTCAAATGGTAGTATTAGAAGGCAAACTGTAGGGAAATGTTATACTTTTCAAGAGAATAACACGACTTTGAAGTGTGCACGAAACAACTATTTACATCTGTTTACGTAAAGATAAATGTATGCATTTACGTAAGCCGTAATGATGTAAGAAAGTAAAGTAGAAATAGTTTTCTACTTTATCACTAAAAAATTGATGTTTGGTTAAATTTGAGTTAGTTGTATGAAATGCTGGTGAAACGTCAATTTCAATTACGTTTATCTTGATAAGTCGACAGCGTGTTTTGTTATTAATTACAATGAAGACTAATTATTCATGATATACCTTCACAAATAAAAAGAAAATATAATAGTCTGAAGATTTCGTTTCAGCAACAATTCAAAAGAACAGTTGAACAGGATACAATAAAAAATTGGAAATATACTTGTTTAAGAGTATCACTAAGACTGTATAAACATGTACACCTTGTAAGTGTAAGTGAATATATATATATATATATATATATATATATATATATATATATATATATATATATATATATATATATATATATATATACAGGGTGTTTCATTAAGACTGGCCACCAAAAAAAATTCATTATAAAAGTCGCCACGAGAAAATCCTGGAAATTATTTTTAAGTTCCGTAATTCATCGCAAGGGGGCGCAATTGAAAATTAAAGAATAAAATTATAAATTTCTCCGAAAATTCCCACATTAAGGCATACCTTTGGTAACATCGTTAGAAAGCTTAGACAATTCTGCATAATTTTGGTCTAAGGCTCATTGGCGTACCGACCTTAATAAGAGTGGGGGAAGCTATTGAATGTGTAATCATTTAAATCGCTGTTATTTTTAAACGACTTATCCGATTGTAGTAAACCTAGGCTTGTTTAGAAGAAAAAGGTAAGTAATTTTAACTGTCGCATCCGTTGGTACGCGATAGCTCATAATAAAATTGTTAGAGGGCGCAATTTGTAATAATACCAGTATTTTTGATTTTATTCAGAAAAATTAAATCATACGGTATAATTATGACATCATAAGCGGAAAGTAGCTTAAATTTGTAACAAAAAACGTAAATAACGCAATTTGATATCTTTATTTGTTCCAGAGTTATGGCGAAAAGAAGACTTTTTAACCGTTTAATTTAATAATTGATTGTTGCTATGGTTTCTTAAGGTGTATAGGTTGGATTAGTAATGAGGAATCTGCATTTATCATAGTCTGTGCCTCCCTTCACACTCTATCTAGGCTTAGGACTAGTCCAAACTAAGCAAATTGCAAAATTTGGAGCGTGTTTAGAGGCCAACGGGCCATAACAACGATATCAAAGTAATGATTAATTTTCGTTTAAGAAACTTTTCAATAGAATGGTACAAAACCATGAACAACTGTTAAAAAAACTAGTGAAAATATATAAATGTTCAAATTGACAGCCGTTTTGTAAAAAACAACTATTAATTCTTCTTCTGTACGTTTATAACATCATATAAAACTTCTAAGGCATAATTCTAATGTGGCGTGTTTTAAAATAATAATCTAATTTGCTGCGGAACAAAGTCGGCTCGCTTCCATGGAGGTAAATAAATTGAAAAAGTTGTCAACTTACTTAATTTTGATTGATGTTGTGTTGTAAAAAATTTTTCCTTCATTAGTTTTGGGTTTCATTGTACCTTATCAGAAATTAGTGCTATCCTTCAAAAATGTCGTATACCAATGCCGAGGCTTACGACATGCTTGCCGTGTATTATGAATGTTTTCAAAATGCAGCTATTGCGGAACGACAATACGCTATCAGATATCCTGATCGAAGGCACTACACTAGAAAAGTGTTTCTGCGAATGGCAACACGTTTAAGACAAACAGAAAATGTACGACGTATTCCACTTCCTGTCAGAAGACGTCGCATAAGAAATGAAGACAATAGTATTAATGTTCTTGCGTACGTAGAATCGGAGCCTCACGTAAGCATCAGGGAGATTTCCACAGAACTAGGTGTAAGTGTTGCTTCTGTGTTCAGAATTTTAAGGGATTTTAATCTGCATCCTTATCATGTAGTTTTACACCAGGCTTTATCAGACACTGATTTTGACAGGCGGCTCGACTATTGCTATTGGCTGAGAGACATGTGTAGTGAAAATCTTCGATTCCTTTCCAAAGTTTTATGGACCGATGAGGCTACTTTTACTAGCTACGGCAAGGTTAATTTGCACAATATGCATTATTGGTCGCAAACAAATCCTCACTGGATGCGCGAAGTGGATCACCAAAACAGATGGAGTGTAAATTTGTGGTGTGGAGTTTTAGGTGACAGAATTACCGGACCATTTGTTTTTCATGGACACCTAAATGGTGAATCTTATTTAAACTTTTTACAAAATGACTTGCCCAATCTTTTAGAAGACATTCCCCTTGACGTGAGAGCATCCCTGTGGTATCAACATGATGGACGTCCTTCACACTATTCCCGAAGAGAACGTGATTTCTTAAATCTTAGATACCCAAATCGCTGGATGGGAAGGGGTAGTTTGTTTCCGTGGCCACCTAGATCCTCGGATTTAACTGTATTAGATTTCTACTTGTGGGGAAGAATAAAAGATATTGTTTACGAAACGAGACCAACCACCCGAGAGGACATGATTCACCGAATTGAAATTGCAATAAATTCGATTCCACGAGACGAAATCGATCCAGTACAAGAAGAGGAATTAATAGTTGTATTTTACAAAACGGCCGTCAGTTTGAACATTTATAGCTTTTCACTTGTTTTTTAACAGTTGTTCATGATTTTTTACCATTCTATTAAAAAGTTTCTTAAACAAAAATCAATCATTACTTTGATATCGTTGTTATGGCCCGTTGGCCTCTAAACACGCTCCAAATTTTGCAATTTGCTTAGTTTGGACTAGTCGTAAGCCTAGATAGAGTGTGAAGGGAGGCACAGACTATGATAAATGCAGATTCCTCATTACTAATCCAACCTATACACCTTAAGAAACCATAGCAACAATCAATTATTAAATTAAACGGTTAAAAAATCTTCTTTTCGCCATAACTCTGGAACAAATAAAGATATCAAATTGCGTTATTTACGTTTTTTGTTACAAATTTAAGCTACTTTCCGCTTATGATGTCATAATTATACCGTATGATTTAATTTTTCTGAATAAAATCAAAAATACTGGTATTATTACAAATTGCGCCCTCTAACAATTTTATTATGAGCTATCGCGTACCAATGGATGCGACAGTTAAAAATACTTACCTTTTTCTTCTAAACAAGCCTAAGTTTACTACAATCGGATAAGTCGTTCAAAAATAGCGATTTAAATAATTACACATTCAATAGCTTCCCCCACTCTTATTAAGGTCGGTACGCCAATGAGCTTTAGACCAAAATGATGCAGAATTGTCTAAGCTTTCTAACGATGTTACCAAAGGTATGCCTTAATGTGGGAATTTTCGGAGAAATTTATAGTTTTATTTTTTAATTTTCAATTGCGCCCCCTTGCGATGAATTACGGAACTTAAAAATAATTTCCAGGATTTTCTCGTGGCGACTTTTATAACGAATTTTTTTTCTCCACTTTTTATGTCCACTAGTTTCTGAAATATGGCCGGTGGCCTTAAGAAACACCTGTATATATATATATATATATATATATATATATATATATATATATATATATATATATATATATATATATATATATATATATATATATATATATATATATATATATATATTTTTACATGGTTACAAATAAGCATGATACAGGGGCTAGAGATATCGAGCTTATATTCTTTATAGTGTCCAAATTTAAATAGTTTTGAGAATATATACAGTTCGCTTTAATAAGGAAATTAGTATACGAGAGGGAAAATATGGTTTTGATATAACAAAACAGGCTTTGTGGGCTTTGCACAAGGTTGTTTTATTCATAAAAGCATTGAGCTATTCCAGTAGCATGTGAGAAAGGTCAAAACGCTTGATATTTGTGGGTACAATTAGTTTTAGTGAACATATTTCAGTAATTTTATAGTTTAATCAGTTTATTTAAGCATTTTAAACACTTTACAGATATTAATCACATGAAGTATAATTCTAATATGTAGAACATAGGTACAATGCATGAACTATATAAACTATAAAAAAAGGGTTATGGTACGAACACTGCATATTAGTATTTCACAGACAAAGGGTATAAAAAGTGCAGAAGAAGTGGTAGTGATTTATAAACATTGATAAGAACATGAACAACAT
Source organism: Vesta saturnalis (assembly GCA_036346205.1). Classification (NCBI taxonomy): domain Eukaryota; kingdom Metazoa; phylum Arthropoda; class Insecta; order Coleoptera; family Lampyridae; genus Vesta; species Vesta saturnalis. The sequence continues at coordinate 4,978,323 of JARFJB010002021.1, forward strand.
TTCCACAATGTGATATTTAATATAAAATTACATTTTGTGTACAAAATTTACATAAATGTGTTATCAATATTGGAAATGTGAAGTGATAAAGTTATGAACTATGGAGTAAAAATAAACAGTATTTGTGTTAGAGACATTTATAAGAACATAATAAATTAACTTCAAGTTGGTGGTAAAAAATTCACTTTCCTTACATAATAAATTAACATTTCAGGTGATTTAGACGTTTTAAACGCCAGTTAGAAGTAAAATTATATTAAGTTAGGTTAAGTACTATATTTAAGAATTTTGCGATATTATAGTTTTTTAGAATAAGTTAAGTTTAGAATAAACTATAAAAACACATAACAGTAGGTTCCCTCATTTTCATAAAGAATTTAACGGTATACATGTAATCTGAACATAAAATTAGAAAAGTTGGGTTAACTACCAAAATTTATAATATAAAAATGGAAATTCTGTTATAATTAAGTTAAATGGTTTGAAATAAATGTATTCTGATACAGTTTTTTTATGTCGATTCAGAATAAGTATTTAGTTTAGGTGTAAAATATAGAATTTCTTAGATATAAGTAAATTTAGAATTTAAGTTGTCAAAATGCAAAGATTCGAAGCGAAATAAGGCATGTGAGCAGTCTTTTTATGCGGAAAGTTTCCCCGATTCCAAATCTGTATTCAAAAAGTAAATGTTTTAAAAAAGTTATAGCATAATTTGTATTTTAGTTAATTTATCAATTTTGTTTAGACCAATCAGATGCTAGGATCTTTTGTGTGTAATGTAGAAAAAAAGTAGAAAATTTGGTATCCAAAAGAAATGTATAAAAGGAATTGCTCCTGATTTCTCGCTCTCTTACTTTTGCCTCTTGCCTCTTGCCTTTTGCTTTTTGCTCTTGCTTTTGAAAATTCTTGTGACTAACAAGTCATAGTGTTAATAGTGTTGGTGTTAACATGTAAGTTACAAGTTTCGTTTACATTATCGGTTTTGAAACGCGATCAACGTAGAGTCGAGATCTCAGAAACAATTGTTTTAAACTATAACAAAATTTAAAAAAATAGGTTACCGATTATAAGTGTCGATAATATTATAATTGTTTCAATTTGAATTCGTGTTCAAACATCGGATGATGTGCATTCTTTTATGTTAATGAAATCATTCAATTATTTTGGATTTGACGTTTATTTTTCTTGAAAGTGACGCAGAGTATTAAATAAACTAAATTCCATAACGGCATCTAAAATAAAAGTGCAAGCAATTAAAATCTATATGAAAATAAAATATAAATTTAAATCCGAAAATTATAGTAAATATTTAAGCCAACATTTAAACATACAATTTAAAATAAAGTGCTTATCTAAAAATATATGAGCAATATTACATTACATCATATTTACAACGAGGAAGAGTAGTTCAGCAGTAAATTGGATTTGGATGAATTACGAAAATTAAGCAGCACCATTGTGAACAGCAAGGCAGCATCATCGTTACATGCGAAGAAGTCTACGTCAAATATTTTAATATGGAACAAGCCTAATGAAAACATTCTTTGGAAAGTGCAGCAACACATGTGAGTGAAATTTTACTATCATAACCCATTATTGCATTGATTATTCCTTTGATATCCTGTATTTTTGTTTACGTTGATTATGTATAAATGTTTGTACAACAACATGGCATCAACATCTGTAAAGTAATGAACCGGTGTAATTATCAACATTATAATTTTATTTTGAGCAAAAACATAATTGTACTCATATATTTTACATCATTTGTTAAAATTTTTGACAGGGGGCATTTAATTAAGTCAGTTAGGACGCAACGCATGCGTTATTGTGCAGATTCCAAAACAGCCTGTTTCACACAGAAACCACTTATTATAAATTATAATTTGTTTGACGTAAACATTTCCATGTGTGAAATAAAATTTTCTATGATTTCACGATTACATTATATTACAATTATAATAAGTATATAATATTTTAAAAGATTTAGAAGGTTAAAACTTATTATTAATTTTATTTGCCAACAATAAGTTTAAAAGCAATTGAACTCTATCCCCGAAGAGAATTTGAGTTAGTCCGATATATATATATATATATATATATATATATATATATATATATATATATATATATATATATATATATATATATTATATAGTTATAGGTAAGTGGTAAGATGTACTTTACTTGGAACGAACTAGGCTAGAATCTGTTTAAGTGATAAAACAATGAGATCTGTACTGCATATTGATGTGAATGAGCGAACCAAGTATTACCAGCAAGGAATCTAGTTTAGCAGTGCAATAACCTTTGTATGCCGACATTAATGAGATTATACTGCCAGGCGCTAAAGACGGGTCATTGATAAGCTTAATCACTCTTTTTGTATACGGTCAACGGTATGGTATTGGGGAGGCCACACTCAGAGGTGAAAATTGTATTCTAGAAGTCGAATTTGGACCTTATATAGCAAAAAGAGTTGTCGTAGCATAAAATACGGCTTAAATCTGCACAAAGCCTTTATTTTACGAGCACTCCTTTTAGTAGAACCGATGATAGTCAAATGATATATTTTCAGATACATTTATTCCCGAGATAGTAATTGGGGCTGAAAACCTAAGAACTGATCCGTTCTACTTATGACAGTCTACGAAAGATTCTTCTTGGCGGACACAAAGCAACTCTGAGTTACTTGCTCATTCAAGGATGCGTTGTAAATCTTAGATTGAAATTGTCATTTCAGCTTCAATACTTTGATTTGAGATAGGTGGATTCATGTTATGAATAGACTCACATGAACTTCAATTAAGGGTAGTGCTGACTGCAAAGGAATGGATCGGGTAGAGTTGTTAAAGAAATTAATGCATTTATTTGTAACACAAAAACGTGAGTGCTTTCGCTAATCCTTGTGGCATATCCGCATTAATATCAACTTATTTTGAAAAAAACCGACATGAATTCTTTTTTTTATCTAGGGAACTGCAGATGAGCCACAATAAGCCACAGGGAAAGGATAATGAAGATGTACCAAGGTTTTGACTGATGGCTTTAGCCAAAGACCAAAATTTACGGCTATCGAAAGGTCAAGGAATGTAGCCAGTTCATGTTTGAACATTTTAGCTTTAGTGATAACCTCTTTTCAAACATTTACAGCCCCAACATAGTCTGCATGACTCTCAACCGTTTTATAAAATCTATCTGCTTTAAGATTTATTTTTAGAAAACAATGGATCAGCCCAAGAATATTGAACCAGGGTTTAGAATGACGATGACCTACACGGTTTTATTTGAGAGTATGCTTCTCCGCGCCTATGAGGATGACCTTCTTTACTGAAAGGGTAATGCCCGAGGACGAGGACGACTTAAAACAACATTCACATCATAGGAAGGAGAAAATTGTCCAGACGATTCTTAGGGTTATCAAGAATCATAGTTGGTTCGGAAATCAATTGTGTGAGATGACACGAAATAGCAAACGTTTCTGCACTATGACTATTGAAATCTCCCAAAATTGAAATATTGCAAGACGGCAACTGAGATAGAATATGATGAACTGTCAAAGTAATGTAATCGAAGAATCCTAATTGAAGAATATTAAAAAATGAAATACACAACTCCAGTAATCAAAAATTGTCTTAATAAAACTATTCAGAATAAAGATAGCGTTTAAAGAAAGCTTATGGGTTTGCCTAACTACGTATTACTGAATTCACTGCTATTTGATACATAACGATGTTATTTTGGACGTAACGTGATATTTTGATCAAATACCTAAATTATGGTTAAGTAAGCAAAAATAAGTGTACGCATGTAGACATGAACGATAATTTGGGACATTGAGTTTGGTGTAAATGTTACGCCATTACGTGAATTAATTAATGTAAAATTAATGTAAAAGGACATTTAGATGTTGTGTAAAATATTTTGATCTGAAAGAATTAAATATGAATAAGAAATGATATTTCAGTAAAACCCCTATTGAGACGATAATGTATGCCACTGTGTGGTTTCCGTTTTTTCAGAAATGTTGGTTCAAAATTGCTATGAATTGGTAGCATAAGTGAATTAATGATATGTTGGTATAGTAAGTGTAGAGGAAGGATACGAAGTGTAAGTGCAAGTGCAAGTGCAAGTGCAAGTGCAAGTGCAAGTGCAAGTGCAAGTGCAAGTGCAAGTGCAAGTGCAAGTGCAAGTGCAAGTGCAAGTGCAAGTGCAAGTGCAAGTGCAAGTGCAAGTGCAAGTGCAAGTGCAAGTGCAGTGCAAGTGCAAGTGCAAGTGCAGTGCAAGTGCAAGTGCAAGTGCAAGTGCAAGTGCAAGTGCAAGTGCAGAGTGCAAGTGCAAGTGCAAGTGCAAGTGCAGTGCAAGTGCAAGTGCAGAGTGCAAGTGCAAGTGCAAGTGCAAGTGCAAGTGCAAGTGCAAGTGCAGAGTGCAAGTGCAAGTGCAAGTGCAAGTGCAAGTGCAGTGCAAGTGCAAGTGGTGCAAGTGCAAGTGCAAGGTGCAAGTGCAAGTGCAAGTGCAAGTGCAGTGCAGTGCAAGTGCAAGTGCAAGTGCAGTGCAAGTGCAAGTGCAGCAGTGCAAGTGCAGTGCAAGTGCAAGTGCAAGTGCAAGTGCAAGTGCAAGTGCAAGTGCAAGTGCAAGTGCAAGTGCAGTGCAGTGCAAGTGCAAGTGCAAGTGCAGTGCAAGTGCAAGTGCAAGTGCAGCAGTGCAGTGCAAGTGCAAGTGCAAGGTGCAAGTGCAAGTGCAAGTGCAGTGCAAGTGCAGTGCAAGGTGCAAGTGCAAGTGCAAGTGCAAGGGTGCAGTGCAAGTGCAAGTGCAAGTGCAAGTGCAAGTGCAAGTGCAAGTGCAAGTGCAAGTGCAAGGTGCAAGTGCAAGTGCAAGTGCAAGTGCATGCAGTGCAGTGCAGTGCAGTGCAAGTGCAGTGCAGTGCAAGTGCAAGTGCAAGTGCAAGTGCAGTGCAGTGCAGTGCAAGTGCAAGTGCAAGTGCAGTGCAGTGCAAGTGCAAGTGCAAGTGCAGTGAGTGCAAGTGCAAGTGCAAGTGCAAGTGCAAGTGCAAGTGCAAGTGCAAGTGCAAGTGCAAGTGCAAGTGCAAGTGCAAGTGCAAGTGTGCAGTGCAAGTGCAAGTGCAAGTGCATGCAAGTGCAAGTGCAAGTGCAAGTGCAAGTGCACGTGCACGTGCACGTGCAATGCGTGCAGGTGCAAAAGTTCCATTGCCGCCGCCATTCGTTGCTTTTTTTGTTGGTCAGTAAATAGTTTTGGTACCAATCTCGTGGCAAATTTTCGATTGTTTAATTGAGATACGGTTTCTTGAGCAGAGCTTTTAGGAATACCGGACAGTGGAGCAATTTCCCGTATTTTCAACCAACGATTGATTTTCATCCGTTTTCTTTGTTTTCATCGCAAACCTTCGGGATCATCGTTCAGATTTGTGCGTCCACTGCTGGTACCAAACATAAACTTGCTTTCGACTCATATTGCGTTCTCCGTATGTGTTTAGTATTTCTTTATGAATTTCGGTAGGTGTTTCATTATTTTCAATCAAAAAACGAATTACCGCTCGCATTCCAAATTTGTAGTACGTTTCGATTGGAACAAACATTTTGAGACTGTCACTGAGCACGTTGTGCATAATCTAAAACAATGACAATCGTCACCTGCGCAGTACATATGTACATCTAAAATGCGTGTAGGTTTTAACCGGATCGGAGCAACGTAAGCGGTGTGACGCGCAAATGTATCTTAGTAACCGGACATCCCTCGTATATTCGATAAATAATCAAGATCAAAATTTACGTTTGATATATTGTAATTGCATAACGTTGGAACTATTCTAACATCAGAACAAACATGAACACAAAATACAACATAACTGATTCAATGTTTGTGTACATAAATATATATATATATATATATATATATATATATATATATATATATATATATATATATATATATATAAGTATGTTACGTCACTGTAGTTTACGTAGTGAAGAAGTGTAAATCTTATAAATTTTTTATTATTTTAATTTCTAAGTAACTATTTTGAATTAATTTTTGTCACATGAAAGAATTATACATTATCGTTTCTTAATAAATACTCTCATTCTTGCATTAATACCTTCGACTTCTAATAATTAATTTTACCGGAATAGTTCAGTTTAAAAAAAAAGCATAATTATAGTTAGCGAACCTCAGTGTCTGTTAATATATAACGTTATCAAGTTTAGATACATTTAAAACAATCAAATTATAGAAACAAAACCAATATTTTTACTCTACCTCTGTCTAAGTATTCTAACCTTATGTCTAGTCACTAAATATCTAAATGAATAAATGTGGAGGCTTTTTAATTCTGTGACTAATTATTGGTGTTGTATGATAGTACGGCAAAACTTGGGTTGCATATTGATACTACTACGTAAGATTTAGGTGCTTTGTTGGTGCAGTTACGAAAATGAGACGACACTGCACGACGTCCAATAAAATATTTCAGTAAAACTACTACCTTAACTCAACAGTACCATATATTTGGGCTCGAGACTTTGACTATGTAGAGGGCTTTAACCGGTTTAGGGTTTATTCTATTGGCGTCAAATTCTAGGTAGATGTTACCAAAATACGTCCGAGATGAATTTGATTTGACAACTATGTTGCAAATGCTTTAAAAATATCGCACTGTTTAGTATCTACTACGAACATCAAAGCAAATTTTAACCTTTTGTATATCTGATGACTTGGAACGTATATAAGTGTAAAGGTAGTTTTTAACAACGAAATAGATTTCTGGAACTGTATTTGTAGTACCACTTTCACTAGTTGTACTAATGGATAGGATTCCCTGTAACAAGGTGGGAGGTTTGTGCAGGCATAGCCTACATGTAAACTTCTCCAGAGTTACCTTCAAAGTCGTTGAGGACCTAACAGTCGAGCAGGAAAAGAGATCCACCAAAAGCGAAGAGGTCAAGGTTAAAGAACCACCAAAGGAGCCCCAAGACGACCAAAATGTGTAAGTGATAAACAAGGTAATCTAAAGTATAGAACTAAATCAAAGCAGAGAATTGATCATTTGTAATGGATTGGGTAACATATATAGAACCTATATAATATACATTAGGGTAGCGCCCCCATGGAACTATTTGTTCTAGTAACCTAACAGCCCACCAATGAAACCAACAACAGAGGTGAGTCGTCAATGAACAGTCAAGTAGCTAAGAATCCACGAATAGCAAAAGCGATAATCACTCTATCTTGTTTGGTAAAGAACGCTCAATGATACCAGCGTGGACCACAACAGTATGTGACGTGGTTATAAACTTGAGGAGATATCTCTTCAAGACTAACCGTACATTAGGTTCGAAGTCAGTGATTGCTAGGCCAGAAACTCGGGAAAACCCCATTGGACTTATTGTTATCGTAAAGGAAAGTTTCAAAGTGCACTAAGTAATCTAAAAAGTCTAAAATTAATTTAAATTTGCAAAAATTAGAATTATTACATTTATGTTTTTGTTGCAAACACATTCCTCGTGACGTTTTTCAAAATCAGTGAAATTAATAACAATTAAAACATCAATTCTCCAAAATAGGAGAGGTGACAAAGAGAACAGGTACCTTGTACATACAGTCATAAATCATAACAAATATAAATGTGCCATTAAGACAGTTTGACTAGGTTTGCGGGATTGGACGAAATCTTAGGCGCGCTACTGCAGAAAACGATTAAACTGCTGACCTCCAAGCTACGCACACCTTAGAATCAGTATTTATCTGTGGTATGAGCCCCCACTATGTATTTATAACAAAAACCACACGAGACACGCATGACTTAGCAAAATTTTTAGGTCAAAAAGGATATCATACATCCTTAAAATAACAGAAAGAATGAATGAAATACATGTTAAGGGCAAAGTGTTTAAACTTGAGGTTTTAGGTTTAAACCAAAACGCTTACCATCGAAAATAATCGTTTAAACTGGTTCTTGATAAACCAGTTAACATAGTGGTCACTGGGTACTTTTGATCAAGGGAAAGGGTAACTTCTGCATATGTATAATACTACTAGTACAAGGACCCCACAACTGACATAATTGTCTTTTACACAAAATGCTCTGCAACAGAAAGAGCAAGATTCGGAGTATATATGGCGGAGGAACACATATTGTGAGCCGTCTTGGTCGTAACAATATTCCAGGCATACAATTTACCCGTCTAACACTTTTTCGCAGGTTCTTTGAGAAAGAAGTGCTAATAACAAGAGAATTAATATAGTAACCGACAGCCAAGAATCTATAAAAGCTCTAAGCGCACAAAATTAATGTCTACTCTGGTTCTAAAGTGCAACCAAAGCCTTGCTAACTGGTGCAAAACCATAACGTTAAACTGGTATAAGCTCCGATGCATTCACCATTAAAGGTAAATGCAGTTCCCAATTGCCTAGGCAAGGAAGGTCCGTAAAAACGTTTTATAGTGCCTCAAAGGATGCGTAAAATTCCACATAAAATAGTGACACGAGAAACTGAAACTATTTTGAAGTGATGGACACTAAGCGAATGTCTCTGGTTAGATTCTATCAAAGACTCGTTATAGTTAAAGAGTGGAGGACACTACAAAATAGATTTCACGTCACACTCATGGTTTAAAGTATGCAAGAGATGCAAGAAACACATGTGCACTCTGTCATTATAACACATGCAACACCTTAAGATATAAGATCTTTGAGGAAAGTGAGATATAGTCAAAAAAATTACAAAATGCTACTCCCATGAAGATCCCAGACGTGTGCAAAGAATTAGACATCCAAAGGACGTAAAAACTAGAAGGTACAATGGGTCTCATGAGTGTAGGACATTGACCTATTATAGAACCACCTCTGAGTAATAGTCATAAAAATAATACTCTTGCAGCGAGTTTTGTTCTAGTTTAAAACTGTGTACTAGACAAAATGGTGCATGTCTCTATAACAGAATGCAAATGTAAATACCAAAAATGTTATCCCTCCGGGGCTTGTACTTTTAGTAAATCGCTTCGATTCAGGACTGTCTATTAAGGTATGGACTTCACAAATACAGAAATTCAAGTCCAACATTTATAGGCGTGGATTTCTGTAATAAAGAAACGATTATGTAAGTAATAATTAAGTCTTCAAAACATTTAGAAGCAGTTTTAATAAGTTTATCTACTTAACCCTCCTATTCTGTTAACATTTTGGTTTCACTTATTGTGTTCGGATCATTATTACCAGGGAGCCCATATTTGTCGTTAACCCTTTAACGTTCTCTGGTAGCTACATTTACCATATGCTAACAAAGTCGATAATTTCATAACCGGTTACTCGATTTTAATTTTAATTGAATTTGTTTGATGCAAGAACCTCCATGGTAGCTGTCGAAACCTTGCAATAGCATCATTTCCCCGTAAAAGCTTGTTTTAGAACGTACGGTAGCATTAGCTACCAGTGTCCATTACTGTAGTTAACTAAAGCTGTAGTGCCACTTCAATTGTTTATAAAACTTTATTTAGTGCAAATTATTATCCTACAGGATAAGGTAAATAATTTATAATGTTTCTGTTGAGAATTTATATTAATTTTGTAGTTATACATTTTATTATTGAAGAAAAGCTAAATATATTTTTATGTTGGGACATAACCTAAAATTAGCCTTCTCTTTTACATTACAAATTAATTACTAATACTAGAATTTTGTCATGTAATAATTGCGCTAGGAAAATACTTTTAATTTACTCTATGAGAACAATAAAACAGGTAGGTTATATTTGCTTGTTTTAGTAAGTCAGACAAGCAGCCGCTAAACGAAGAAGAGCTTCAACAAATTCTAGGTAATTTTAGTGACATTGAATATTGTAATTCAGAGTTTGATGGGGATGATGAAGCTGAAGATGATTTGCCTCGTGAATTCTCCACTTTATCACAAAAATCAGCCTCGCAGTCTTTAGCAAGTGAATAATCTGGAACTTCATCTATGAATTTAAGAAAAAAGTCTATGCCTATCTCATAGGAAGACAATAACAGTGATGGTAAATTTGACCATGACGATTCAGATGCAGATCCAGACTTTGATCCAGATTTTGTAGGTCCGTCAAATAATTTTTCTAAAAGGTTACCTGGAATTTGTAAAAGGATATTACAGCACGAAGAAGAAGATGACGAAGAGGAGGATGCAGAAGAACCAATAGCTTCTTTACAAGACCATTCAATCGCAGTTCCTTCACCTCTATACCTGGGTATACAACTTTACGGAATCCTCAAAAGTAAACGTAGAAGTCACTTCTAGCAAGCCTATAGTTTATTTTAGAGTTTACTTTGATAAAAATATTTGTCAACATACACTGCATCAGTCCAACGTATATGCCATACAGTATAACGCCGAGCTAGGATTAGGTGAAGAGGAGCTTAACATATCGAAGATGTGTAAGGTGTATCTCGCTGAAAAATAAGCAAGTTAGAAGCAATATAATTTGTCAAGTCTGTAATGTGGCCTTATGTAAAGATTGCTTCACTCCGCATCACTTATCTTGATTTTGTAGTAAATATTACATCTGTTTGCTTTGATTATTATGACAATTGGGTTATTTCAAAAAGAAATTATCCATTTTTTTTTATGTATTTTAAAGCTTTACCATAAATTACTTTAAAAGTCATCTTTTTCGAGGAATGTCACTTTGTCGCTTATACGCGACTAAATAAAAAAAACGCTCGCTCTCCCAATTATTAACTATAAATCAAATATGCATTGCTCAGAGTATCCAATGACAACGAGTAAATGACATCTTTCATCTGAATGGAAACTTTTTTTCATTCATCAAATTAAATAAATTTTTGGAAATATGTGAACTGCTCGATTGTAGAAAAAATCATGTGTGTAATTCGACAATATATCATTTTGCGCTCTTAATACACAAATAGCTATTTTTGTCTTACGAGCAATTTAAAATTGATAAAGTTTTAAAAATAATCACTCGACTGCAAACGCGCCACGATTGGTCGGCATGTTTGTGACGTCATAATTTTAAATTAATTCTCAATAGTACAGTGTCAACGGCTTCTACATGTAAATTGAATAAAAATATCCGAAATTTAGTGTAATTAAATTATTTATAATAGCTTGTTTAGTCATGTGTGATAAAGTTTGCGGTTAGGTTAACAACTAAACTTGTACGGTACATCAACTTTAATTTTTGCTCTACTGCCCATTGTAGTACAGTAAATATAATTCTCCATGTCTTCTTTCAGCTAAAAAAGCATCAAATCATGAGGATTATTTAAATGACATTATAACAACGGAAGAACCACCATTATATACACTTTTAAAAGTTCAATTTCGCATAGTTCATAACCTAGCGCGTAATTAAAATATAAAATACTAAATTAAACCGAAACCATCTAATAAACGTGTACAAATTTATTATTTAATCGTTTTAAATTATTCACAGAAATTTTTGCTATGATTTTTAAAAGTTATGATTCTGGGGTTTAGTTAAAAATTTTATTATCGAATTCTATTTATTCAATTTATACGTTTACATAAATAATTATTATTAATTACTATATTATTATAAAAGCACGATAACCGTTAAGGTTTGATGTTTTTGATATAATTATCAATATATTGACGATAATAACAAGATTTAACCGATTAAAAGTCAAAACACTGTATCAGCTGTATGCTATGAGTAAAAACAGACATTGTGACGTCACACGAGCTCTGGTTTGTTCGGGAGCTTTCGGCGTGTTTCCGGTACTGGGTTAAAAAATGTATTTTTAATGTAACATAACTTCCTATAAAACGTATATTTGATCTTTCCATCTAGTACAAAAATTTTTTTTTTCAAAAACTCAATTACGTTTTTGCTCGATATTTTTTGTAAAAGAATTTTTATTTTATGTTAAATATATTATATATACGCTTCTAATGTAAACTTAATTTTTTTTCTTCTGAATGTTAGCATCAAGACATTGGTGGGGATGATCAGTGCTAGCTATGCTTTTTTTAGCCTTACGGAAGTATTTTTCTAGCGTTCCTGGGTTCATAATTAGTAATATTTATCACAAAGAAACATTGTTGGAAAACAAAAATATGTTTGCACGTTGAAGGGTTAAATTGATATAACAGTAAATAATAATAAGAAATAAGGTGTAGTATTTACTATTATTACATTTTATTACGTTATTTTATTTTTATTACATATTATTATAGATGTTATGACAAGAACATCTGAAAAACGTAGTAGTTAGGTGTATACATTTATTTGTTACGGTCTTGGCAGTAGTAATATACATGAGGTTTACATAGGTATTTTGAGCAATTACAACATACCATATTACTTTTATTATCATTTGAAGAGGGTCATCTTTACGCTTGGTTGTGGTTGATTGTTCCCTTACTTCAGCATCACTGGTTGAAGAACGTGCAGGAATGCTTCAAGGGAAACATTCTCTTTCTTGCATTAATGGAGTGATCATGGAATTACCCAGTTCTTTAAGGAATAGTCGCCATTTTGTAGATTTTCCAGTACCACAGAACATAAGCGTTGTAAGCTGAAACGTCTATGATATTGTAAAAGATGGTCATTGGCCATCTTTTAGTTTGCCGTCTACATGTGTATGTTATTATTAACTTATCTAACGTGTCTATAGCACCTTTAGTTTTGTTGTAATCTATAAAATCATAAAGGGCTTTTTATGATTTTGGATACCCAATCCGTTATCGTGGTGCATGGTGCGCATGAGCGTAACATTTTTATTCCGTTTCGGAATATTGGAAACTATCAACGTGTCCTTGGTAAAGTAGAATTTCGAGAAAAGGATTTCTTTCCTGTCGTAGACCAATGCGGCTGTCAATTAACGCTTATTTTTGTGAATAGTGCCAAACATGCTTATTTTTCTCTTCAATAGCTTCTGCCCTAGATGCTTATGAGGTAAAAAAATTATCACACGTTACGTTGTGACCTTTGAGACCATAAGTAAGATCTAGCTCAACTTTTACCTTGACCTCCCTCTGGAGGTTTACCTTCTTTTTTCCCGAGGTAAACTTACATGTTATATGCATAAGCAGTTACAGAATCGTATTAATCCAAATGTTTACTCCGTATTTAGCAGGTTTATTCGCGATGTACTGTCTAAAAGGATAACGGCCCCTAAAAGGTACCAGTTGCTCATCTACTGTTACATTTTCGTGAATATCATAGAGCTTAGGTAGAATTGCAACCCATTCATCTCACAAATCCCGCATGTGAGATAATTTATCAGTTTGGCGTCGTTATAGTCGAGTTCTTTTATCGTTAAAGCGAATTATTTGTGCAATTACATGAAATCGTTGAAGGTACATCGTTGCTCTGAATATTGGACAACCTACATTTCCATCCCACAGACTGGCTGTTACCTTTCCATGAGATTTATACACTACAGATAGAAACAGTAGGTTAAACTATGCTTCTAGTTCAAGTAATGTTAGTTCTTGAAACGTGTCGCCAGAAAGTCTTTTGCTTTCTAAATTTGACATTTTTAAAGTTAGGTTTACAATTTTGGGTGTCAAATATAAGAAGTACACGGATTTCATATCAATTATTCGCAACCTTATTGGCCCAGGAATCAACGAAATAATATTTTCTGCTGACAACCTTCCCGATTGATATGTCTTTTCATTCCATACTATATTACCATCTTTTGAAGTTACGTGATTGTCCGTATCACCTTCATTTGAAATCGTAGCTTCCAATTCATCATCCGATTCGCTATTGCATATTTCGCTTTCAGACAAATGGTCTTCTTCTTCAGAAGTATTAGAATCACTATCGGAAACACAAAAGTTTCCTAAGTTCACTACCCGTAATCGCTCTCACAACAGATTTTCAATAATAAATTGCAATTGTCAGGTATTTTTTATTAGAGTATAGCATTAAGTTTGATATTTACTATGAAACTAACACACAAATGCTCACTGGCTGCGTTTATACGCGAAGCCACAGAAAAGTCTCAACATGTATAAACTTGTTTACTGGTACGCAAATAACGCATGCAATATGCGCAATATTGCGCAATAAAGTGGCAGTATTACGTAAGTCATTTATATTTATGAAAATAAAACACAACTAATAAAATACATCCGTGTATGATAATAATCTGCTTCTCGTTCTTCTGATTTGAACCACAAAACACCGGGTCATATAGACCCAAATACAGTGAGTGTAACAAATGCATTTAAAAATAACTAATTATAATTTTCCAATATCAATCTAGGTACACCGTTATTAGAGTAATGAAATAAAAGTCATGCAGTGGCAACGAATTAGAATTAGAAAAACGCGATTGGGTCGTATTGACCCGAAAAAAATAGGAGGATTAAATTTACTTAATGAAATTTCCAGGAGTAGATTGATGTAAAGTAATAAAATGAGTCGTGTTAAGTGCATCTGCACAACAGCATTTCATCTTTAACTTTTTTTATTTACCTACATTACTAAGTTAAATAGGTATCCATTAAGAATACATTAAGAGAATTTTTATGAAGTGAAAACAATATTAGAATCAGTAATGGACGTATATAGCTTTACCATATTGCTTTTAAAGGCATAAAAACCCCGGTCACGTTTACGTTGAAAAACAGAAACTACTCAAAATTATAATAGACAGCGGTAAATTGCAAATGTAAAATTCACATATGCTGATTTATACATGACTTCGGATAACAATGAACGAAAAATAAGCCCATAAATCAAGAAGGATCGGTTTTAAAGAAAACGGTCAAATAGTCGTTCTCTTTATTTATCAAAAGGTGGGTAAATGTTGTTCCTTGACTTGAATGTTGTAGAAATTTGTTTTTTAACCGTCTTGAACTAATCGGAAAGCGAATGAAGCGGGACTAGCGTGCTATATTTATTACAAAGTAGTCCTGAAATTTAGGGTTTAGAAAAAAATATGAAATGTGTGTAAGTGTAAAATTTGTTCGAACTTTGTTTTTCTGTTTTCTTGTTTGAAGTTCTACACCCATTATGCATAAATTTCAACGCAAAACTTACAAATTAATATATTATTGCCATTACTTATTTGAAACTAGAAATAAACAATCATTCGTGATATATAAAAGAGAAAGGTAACACATTGTTTTATTGTTATTAAAGAAAATGTTTGAAAATAAGTGCCAGGTGCATATGTTTATTGCGTTCACATCTTATCTATTTGTAGTGCGTATTTCAAGTTTGATATTATTGATATTAATGCTTATTTATATTGTTTTGTTCAAAAGTTTGTATGTTGCTGATCTCACTAAGATCACGGTCTGTAAAATTATATTAATTTGTTACTGTTACTAAACAATATATGATTCACAAAATTAAAGGTTATATACAGAAGTTAATCGTTATTTAAACAAAGTAAAGAAATATACTTGCGTTTGTTACTTATTTATTGATAGTGCTTGTATCAAATTTGTAAAAGGTAAGATCTGTATATGTAACGAGCAAGAAAGGGATGGTAATGCAAATGGTTTAAACGAATGCAGCGTAAAACAAGCATCTTTGTACCTATATGCAACCGCAATCCTAACAATAGTTTTTGATATATAATAATAAAAAGTGGCATCTATAACTTTAATAATTTTAAAAAACATGCTGTACCTGCATACTAACACTCAGATAATATAAATAAAAAAAATAAAAATTAAATTATCATAAAAAAATGTAGTTTTGCGGCCTGTGTTTTACATACGATCGGTTTCAGAGCTCGTAGCTTCCTTATTTTAGTCTTAAAATGTACGAAATTTTAACCAGTGACACATTAAAGTAATATAAAGCAATTTCAAATTTTGAAAAAATATTTAAATTTTGAAAAAAATGACGTGTTCTCGATACGTACAAACTTTGCTCTAAATGGAAATGTTTTCGCTTTAAGTGGACCGACATGTAGGTTTTAATTGTTCCTTAACGTTCCGTATTAAAGTACACGAATTTATTATGTGGATGAGTCCTAATTAATAAATAAGCAAATTCTCAGACGAGAGAGAGAACGGGCTACGTTGGACGAGCTTCCGATCGACAACTCAATACGAATACCGTCGCATGCGCGATGCACGAAATCGAGCTTCACACTGCTAAAATAAACGTTCATTAGAGAATGATATTATTTCATGGGTCGATTTATCAAGAATATTAATCAAAACATCTGGTATGAGCACAAGGGTTTTTTACTTATATTATACAATTTAGGATACGTACAAACTTCGCTCTAAATGCAAATGTTTCCGCTTTAAGTGGACCGACATGTAGGTTTTAATTGTTCCTTAACGTTCCGTATTAAAGTACACGAATTTATTATGTGGATGAGTCCTAATTAATAAATAAGCAAATTCTCAGACGAGAGAGAGAACGGGCTACGTTGGACGAGCTTCCGATCGACAACTCAATACGAATACCGTCGCATGCGCGATGCACGAAATCGAGCTTCACACTGCTAAAATAAACGTTCATTAGAATTAGAATGATATTATTTCATGGGTCGATTTATCAAGAATATTAATCAAAACATCTGGTATGAGCACAAGGATTTTTTTACTTATATTATACAATTTAAGCTATGTATTAAATGAGGACAGCAGAAATAATAAATAGTAAACTACAAAAATCAACACATAATTGTGTGGAATGTGAAATTGGAAAATACCCTAACAATCATGAATAATTAAGGCACTTTCTGTTATGTTTTTAATTGGTTTAAGATGTAAACTGTACTATTTATTATTTATATACAAAAATTGCATGCACAAGGATTACATGAGCACAAGGTTTTTTTTTTAATTTGTATTATACAGTTTAAGGTACATATCAAGTAAGGACAGCAGAAAAAGTAAGTAGTAAACTACTAAAATCAACGCATAACTGTGTGGAATGTGAAATTGGAAAGTACCGTAACAATAACTACTATTTAATGCTGCACTTTCTATACTATACTATTCATTGTTTACACAGAAATATTACATGCAAAAACTGTCAAAGACCTTTACATTTCTGGTGAGGAGCTTGAAACTAGTATCGGGATCTTCCCCTACATTTATTATTAACTGTTCTACGTGCACATCACTTATGATAGTTTTCCTCAAGTTTTTTTACATGTTCTACGCAGTTGTCCCACAAATCGCCCGGTATATTATTCAATACTTCAACACATAACGTTGACACGTCTTTTATTTTATGTGTTACTTTGCTTTGCCACCTTATTTTTAACGTAAGCCCAAATAAGTTCAACTGCGTTAAACCCACAGTGGGCATCTGGCTAACACAACAATTTAACACCATTACCACGCATTTCCATTGCTATTGCTTCAAGCAAATACACTTTTTTGTGATGATAGGGTTTCGCCCTGATTAATAATTCCGCTCTTGTCAAATGGTTGAAATTAGTTGTTCCTTCTGGTAAGATTATCCTTTGTTTCTCCATCCAGCAAATGATGTCTGCCTTTCGCCAGGCAGTAGTAGGATTTCAAAAATTTCGATCCAGCATAGTATGGTTCGGCAATTTTTCTAAAACAGCCCTAAACCACTCTTCAACGTGCGCCGCATTCATTTCTCCATGATAATCATTACTGCCTTTTTGTCCAATGAAACACTTCAGCATTCAATCAACAAATCCTCGACAATTTCCAATATAAAGAATAATTACGCGTTTTCCAGAACCGCTTGGTGCATTTATACCTCCTCCAAATCCAGTTACTTCCTATAAATGTTTAAAACAAGAATATAAGTTATATACATACTAAAATAAATGGCGTATTTTTAGAAGGCTTTTATGTGACGAAGGCGTATATATGATAAAAAATACTTTCGTTAAGTGTACTTGCAAAACTCCAGTTTTTTATTAAACTTTAGACTTGTTAACCATCTCCGTAGGGTACTTCTGCTTATACGTGGGAAATCTTCGTTATTTAATCTGATGTGCACTTCATTTGTAGTAGGAAAGCTTCCTTCAACGTGCACGTCCAACACCATTGATCTAATATCATGCGGAAGATACTATTATATAGTAATAGTGGGGCGTCCAGTACTGGTCGTTGTATTAGACATATCATTTTCGTTTTTCTTTAGCCAATACTCGATAAACGGAGGGCTGGGAGATGTTAAGACACTTTGCCGTGCGCTCAATAACCTTATTCACATCTTCAGATAATCCATGCGATTTCTCTTCTTGAAAATATTTTTTGGTATTTAATATTAGCTCATTTTCCGCCAATGTAAAAACTTTTGAAATTTTTAAAATACGTTCACCAACTCAACCGAACCTCTACAACAGTACTGTGGTAACTAATAAGTAATTCGTAACAATTGCACGTTATTTCCGAAAATATATTACTCCTAAGAACATTATAATTAGATGTAATATAACAGAAAAGTGCGTTAAATAGTCATTATTGTTACGGATTTTCCAATTTCATATTCCACACAATTATTTGTTGATTTTTGTAGTTTACTATTTATTGTTTCTGCTGTCCTCATTTAACCTTCCTACTATCCTCTACTGAATGTTAAATCCGTTGTCTATGGGTCCACGCGGACCCGGTGCTTAATATTATTCATATTGCAAGTTATTATTACTACGAAATATTTCTGTAAATTTAGGAAATATATAATTCGACAACGAAATAAGTAAAACAACTATGCTAAGTGTATATAAATCTATTTGTTTACATAACACTGCATGTGATCATTTAGAATAAATATTATTATTCAAGACAACTTTTGCAAAATGTATTTACATGGTCAGGGCAAAGAAAACCATTATATGCTTGGCAATTTGTGCGGGATTTTCTGTCTTTTTTCCATCCACAGTCCTTACATCGACCACGTTTTAGAGTTTCTTCGGTATCTCCACTTGTGCCAGCTACCGTATGCAAGCTTGTTTTAATTTTTCGTGGAATGTTACTGGTCATTCGAGCATTTCGACACTTTTGCGTTAAATTATTTCCCAATTCCTTGAGAAAGAGGCGTCTTTTATATAATTTATTTGCATTATATTGGGGATTTATATGCATGTACAGTACATATGCATTAATTGCTGCCAAATCTAGAATATTGTAAAACAAACAAATAGGCCACCTTCTAGTTCCCCTTTTGCATGTATAAGCTGATGCTAATTTATCGGTAGTATCCACACCTCCTTTTGTTTTGTTGTAGTCCATGACCATGTCTGGCTTCTTGTGCTCCTGAGAAGACACCTTCTCGTCAAGATTCATTGAAGACAAGAGTAACACGGCTTTAGCTCTTTTGGTAGTATATGAAACCAAGGTCATATTTTTTTGAAATCCAAAAATAGATGAACAAATTTTTCTGTCTTTATTCGGTTGAAACTCAATAGGGACGAATGTCTTATTTTTTCGCAATGTGCCAATCAGTGTTAACTTACATTTTAGTAATTCGGCGGCTAAATGATAATCTGTAAAAAAATTGCCGGTCGTGATGTTTCGACCAGAATTTTCAATATCTTTTACAAGTCGCAAAGCTACATTTCTGCCCTGATTTGTTTCTCGAGGTTGCTTTTCCGCTTTCCCTGTATACACTTCAGCACAATACACCTAAGCAGTTTTGACATCAGACAAAAACCATAATTTGACTCCATATTTTCCACGTGGTTTTGTTGGAATGTATTGTTTGAATGAGCATCTACCTCGAAATGGTACTAACTGTTCGTCGACAGTAAGATTTTCGTATGGTACGAACATTGTCAGGTTGTGTTGACGCACCCTGTATGTAGGATGTTATAATGACGTGTATTACGTGTTTTGAGTGCGAGTGTATTGAGATTGAACGAAAAAAAAAATTTTTTTTTGTGTATATGCATAATGTATGTGGGTGTATGATACGCCGCTGGCAATTTAGGAGAAATATAATTCAGTATGTGGATACGTGTATTTGAATGTTATAGAGACATTAGTGTTGGAATAATTAGATTCTAATGAATGTAAATGTGAAGAGAAATTTGTCGATGGGACGATAATGCTTGCCACTGTATCGCTACTGTTTTGCTGCTGTAAGGAATGGAATGTTTGAAGATAGATGAGTAATCTTGGTCAGAAAATGTGAAGTATAAGTGTAAGAATGTTTTAGAAAATATGTAGAGAAAGATTGGGTATGTTTAAGTGTGAATTATAGAAAGTTTTTGTAATGTTGTGCAATTGTTTTGAGAATATATGTATGTATATGGGATTTGAGACCTTAGACGGTACTTATTTTTACAAATG
Organism: Vesta saturnalis; assembly: GCA_036346205.1. Classification (NCBI taxonomy): domain Eukaryota; kingdom Metazoa; phylum Arthropoda; class Insecta; order Coleoptera; family Lampyridae; genus Vesta; species Vesta saturnalis. Next base: position 4,998,559 of record JARFJB010002021.1, read on the forward strand.
TTGCGGAAGCAGATCGAGCGCAGGTTGGAGATAAATGTTGAACGTTGTGTAATGGACCAGAGTGGCTACTGAATGAATGTGGTGACGAAAAATGATTTCTTCATGAAGTGATTGTAAAATTTGTAAGTAAGAACAAATATGGCGATGTATTGTAATTACACGCGTGCTTGTATAGAGGGTAGCATCTATTGGAACTATGAAATTTTGAATGAATACTATTGGAGAATATAACGCGGAAGGAAGACATGTTTAAAGATGGATGACTGAAGGTATAAATAGGAAAGCCAGGGATTGAGTGAGGGAGTTAAGCTTTTTCGGTTTTGGCCGTTGCTCGTGGTGAATGTTGGGTAGAACGCGCGCGAGGTAGTGTGGTTTAGAATGGGTTAAGTTGGAGTTATGTTTGTGAATAATAGTGAGGCAGTAATTGTTTAAACAACTGCGTAACCCGAACCGGGGATGAATCGTAAAAGACATTCATAAACAAAACAATAATAAAATTGAGATTGAAGATAAAATTAGTTTGTGTTTTTCTTCAAGAAAATAACAAGTGCATAAGCAGATTTGAATAAAGATAACAGTTGTAACGTTAGTAGCGTCAAGGTTAGCGCGTGTTCTGGTAATGAGATTCAGTTAAAATTATTTATGGGACCACCTTTTAAGTAAACGAAGTGTTCGTTGTATATTAAGCCAATGTTTAAGTAACGTTATATGACATTGAAAGTTTATTTGTATAAGGGACTAAATTGATGTAAAGGTTGCTAGAATTTTCTTTAAAAGAGGCAACCAAATGTTTACCGTTATTACATGTTTGTGGGAGTTATAACCTCGCATAGTGAACTATTCGCGAGTGCACAGAGGAATAAGTTTTGTTGAGCATTTGTAATGTGCTTCAGGCAATTTTAAGGAGGACAAATGGACTACAAATATTTGATTTACGGAAGAAAGAAAAAAAGAAAAGCCAAGGATTAATGGACAATTTTAAGTAAGAAATTAGATTTAAGAATTTTTAAGAACTCATTTAAGCCCGATTATCTTTCTGTTTAGTTTATTTGCGTATTGTTGTTTAAATTATTAAGTAGTTTTGAAAGGAAGAGATAATCGTTCTTGAGTCTTATTGTATGGTTTGTTTTAGTAGTAAGAATGCAAAGTGGTATTTGGTGGTTTAACTTTCAACCACGCTGATGTAATTTAAGTAGATATTTGTGTTTTTGTTTTATTTTGTACAGGACAATATATGTATTTACCGTTGATTGTTATTCTGTTGTTTATTTGGCCAGGTATGAAACACAGTTGTAACATTTATTTAATTGGTGATCTAGTTTTGACAATTTTAAAAGTAAGCTTTGCATATTTTAATCTTCAGATTTATGAGCAACCGGAAAGGTTTCATTAGCCAGGTTGATTGCAAAATTTTTCATGTTAGTTTATTTAACGCAGTACAATTAAAGACCAGAGTTTTGAGAAATTATACAGGTACGGATGTCTATTACGATTCAGATAGATTATTTTGAAGTAACATTTATTGAGCCGAAGACATTGATCTTCTTTTATTTAGGAATTTCCAAAATTAATTACCGAATATTGGATGAAGAAATATTTTATTCAGTAATAAGTAGAAATTTAACGTTATACATATACGAGGGATACGCAGAAAATATTCAGTTACCGTATTATAATTTTTGTTTTGGATATTTTAGCTTACGAGGTGTATTCAAAAGTTTTAATAACCTGGGTAGTCTAAATTTATTTGAGTTTGAGTTGAATTGTTTTGGACGAGTGTTTGTTTTAGAACCTTCGTATAGGAGTTTACCGAGTAAGCATGATCCTACTTTCCACAACCAAGTAGGGTTAATTAACATCCAGCTTAAGACAATTATTTTAGTGAAGTTTCGATTGTGGTGGCGCCTAGAGACATATTTTCCCGGACTGAGCTGTTTGAATGTAGGTGTAAGGTGTTTGAGCATATTAATCATTCATTTTACTTATTATTTCGACCACGCCCATCTCCCTGTTAGCTGGCTTGGCAACCCGCTTACATTAGTAAGCATGCACGACGCCTAGTGCGGTTTGGACGTGTAACAACATCTTAGGAAGCTGGCCCACAAATAAATCAAAAAAGCTTCTAATCGGTGCTAACTTATCATATCTCCGACGAACAGACATATTCTCTTTAATATCAAATCTCAAAAAGCGACTTATGTTACAAAACCTCTTGAGAGACATTGTAGCTCTGAATATAGGCCTGCCATCAGAATCACTCCAAAGTTTCTGTAGAGATTCTCCAGCTCCTTTATGTACACCAGCCATAAGTAATAAACCTTCAGTAGAAACGTATAGGTGTATCTTATGTCATCATTTTACAATTTTGTACTTACCTATAAAAGCCTCTAACTCTTCCAGTGAAATTTCTTTTATTTTTACCCCTTTTTCAGAACATACACGGCTACGTTACCTATTGGTTTCTAATAAAAGTAAATTGATCATTTGGTCGGTAAGAAATAATCTCATTGTCGATACTGGTGAGTCATCAGTGCGTTGGATAGCATATCTTGTGGGGCCTGGTGTCGTATTTAGTACATTGACAGACCTAGAAAGTGCCATAAATTAAAAGCTTTAGTAATTTTATACTAAATCAGTTCTTATGTATATCCATTTGCCTAACACGCGACTGCGGCGGTGGACTTTTGTACCAAACAGTTCCATCGCGTGCAGTATATTGCAAATTTTCGGTAGTCACATTATCTGTTTCCATTTCATTTTCCTAAACTTCGTCTTCAACAGTGTCTGCCGTAAATACGTTATCTTCTTCTTCAGATATTTCTTCTTCAACAACAAATTCTTCATCACTTCATCATTCAGTTCCAAATTTCTCATACCATTATCACTTTCAATATTCTCTTCTAAAAGTTTTAGTAATTCGTCATCTGTAAGTCCTTTTCTGTACGTCATTTTATGTGCAAAATCTCTATATTTTATCTTATCTTATATCTGTATTACACTTATAAATTATAAATACACTTTGTTTATTTCACAGTAACACTATATAATCCACAATATCACTTATTGAAATTAGTCAGATACAATTCACAACATCACCGGCTACTGATTGAAGACATAACATAATTTAACAGAAATAACGCATGCAACAATGCGTCTCGTCAAGTCCCGTAAATCTAATAGGTCGTGGTAAAAACACATGATGGGTACAAACATACCCAGAAACAATGAATGTGTTTCTCTTAATTTAAACAACTGTCATTATTATTTTTTTAGAAATAAAACCGCTAGTATGTATATCAACTTGAGGATAACATAGAAACATTACATTATAACATCAGTTATAACAATTATACAATAATTTAAATCTGGTAAATGGGTCCAGGCATACCCATAAATTTAAATTTAAATTTAAAAGGAAATTCTTGTACTCATACCAGACGTTTTGATTAATATTCTTAACAAATCGGCAGATAAAATACTATTATTCTTTAAGGAACGTTTATTTTAGCAGCGTGAAGCTTAATTTCGTGCATCGCGCATGCGACGGTATTCGTATTGACTCGTCGATCGGAAGCTCGTCCAACGTAGCCCGTTCTCTCTCTCTCTCTCTCTCTCTCTCTCTCTCTCTCTCGACTGAGAATTTAATTATTTATTAATTGGGATTAAACTACATGATAAATGCGTGTACTTTAATACGGAACGTTAAAGAACAATTGAAACCTACATGTCGGTCCACTTAAAACGAAAATATTTGCATTTAGAGCGAAGTTTGCACGTATCGCGAACACGTCATTTTTTTCCAAAATTGAAATATTTTTTCAAAATTTGGAATTGCAATTACCTTGATATGCCGCTGGTTAAAATTTCGCCCATTTTAAGACAAAAATAAGGAAGCTACGAACACTAAAACCGACCGTATGTAAAACACGGGCCGCAAAACTACATTTTGTACGATCACTTAATTTTTAATTTAGAAAGTTAAGCGTCTAAAAAATTGTATTTTCTGAGAGTTATTATATGTCTACAGGGAAGATCTCTGTCTAGTTTCACATCGATTGGGCTTACAATAAAAAAGTTATAAGCTTTCAAACTAACCTATCTTGCTTTTGAAACCGATAGTAGCGCGGTTAGATCGTATAACAATGTATCCATTTATAACGCCTACGTTTAAATCCGTAAGTTAGTTTTACCTTTCACAATCCATAACTATGGTTGTTAAAAGTAAATCGGGCAAGTAAGTGATTACCTACCCGCCTTACAGAACAGTGGAAATAGGCGTCTGTTGTCCTTACATTTGTATCCGTGAAAAAACGACCACCCCATAATTTAGCTTTCTTAACTTGACAAAGTATTAAAAAAAAACAATGGACAACAAAAAGTGGGTATATGCATCAAGGAGGTGAAGGGTTTAGCTGAATAATATTAAACATTCTGTTTGTACAGTAAACAACCCCTGGCGTACCTAACACTTAATACAACTATTCAAATCAAATGTTACTTAAGCTTTGAATCTTAGAAAGAAGGAATTTACACTCTGAGAAGACAGATAGGTTTACAAACGTCTAACTTACTGTCTGTTCTAATATTGTAGCACTGTTTCGATCGCACACACTGCACATATGTACCTGTAATCAGAAAAACAGTTATGCACCTTTAAGAATGTATAGTTTAAAGAAACTGTATCGCTCATGAGCTTATTTTTAAGCACAGCTTTATAGAAGATTTAAAAGAAGGCAATAATTTATCAAAGTGCCATTAACCATAGATTATCGAGTAAGATGTAATTAAGAAAGCTCAAATAAATTAATTGAAGTGACTTAGAGATAAATTTCCATAGTTTAGCGTAATTAGTGAAAATCAATATGAGTTTTGTAACAAAAGAATTTGGAAAAAAGTTAAATAACTAGCTAAATTGTTAACTTGTTTGATAATAACATAAAACCATTTTCGAATAGTTTCCAAAACCATTAATCAAATTTGCTTTGGAAAGTTTCACAAATAGATATAAAGGTCGTGACATTCTAATAGTAATGCTGATGAAGTAATAAATTTGAGGCAATTGACAAACGTCGTGCTAGTTTTGCAAAAAAATATTAATGGTTTCGCTTACTACTGCAATCATAAAGAATAGTTCTGTAAGCAATATTTTACGTCTGTATCTAGATCAACAAAATGTGTATTCGCTACATGAATTAATGTGAGTTGTGGTCAATGCAGCTTACAATTCATAGTAACCGTGCACATTATATACATACGTCAAATTTGACCGACAACGTCACTTTGGACAATGCACGAGTCACTGCAATGCACATATAAATCCACCTAATTTTAATTATTTTCTCGAATAACCAATGATATTTGTGTATACGGTAATTTAATTCGGAACATAAAATACGGTATAATAAAAAACAGTATATTTTACTATCCATGCATTTTTAACTACTAAAGGTAATGAAAATTGCAGTGATAGAGCTTTAGCAATTAAATTCAATAAAAAAAAACTTATAAAGGTGTGTTGTAAATTATATTCATAGTATTAATGCAAAAATTCGAAAAACTAATAATTTAGATATGAGAGCATTAATAAAAAATACTGTCTATTGTAATATACATATTTTCAAACTAACGGCTAAATAGCTAAATAGCTAAGTGCGGACTAATAGGAAATAGCTTTGAATGTATAGTTTTATTTATTTATATTATAGTAATAGAATTAGATTAGCTGCAAGTAGGTAAATTAGAGCTAGGGGAATTGATGCGCTCCAATAAATGGTTTAAATAACAGTTTCAACGTCAAAATGGAAAAGCACGGTTGGTTCGATTCCCGGCTCATGCAATTTTTCTTTTAGGGTACCGTAGTTTTGTTTACTTAATCAACCTTTGTTAGGTTACTGTAGTTTTGTTTATGTCTTTTTTTCCTATTATACCGTAGTTTTTAAATTTTTATACCTAACTACGAAGTTGTCAATCAAACACGTGATTGGCCCCCATTTATCGAGATTTAGCTGCTAGTCTCGTATTGTTTTTAATGTTGCTTCTGTAAAAATGCTATTTCGTTACGCTACCTAGTCATACGTTATCAACGTCACCTGAGCTGAGTCGAGAGATCACATGCTTTTCAGCCAGTTTAGACTTGATGAATACGTGTCTATTGTGAAAAGTTGCTGTGTCTGATGCGCACATATTTCTAGTAACATTAACAATTATATATATATATATATATATATATATATATATATATATATATATATATATATATATATATATATATATATATTGAGATGTTCAGAAAGAGGTAATAGAAGTATCGGACAGTTTAAATGACATTTGGGTAATAAAAGGTGATTTCTAGCTCGATACAAGTGCAAGACACTATTTTATATAAATCTGGTCCACGTTGTGACTAAAATAAATTTGTTTGGTATAAATTAGTCTGAATATCATTTACTTAGTTTGGTTTTATCATAAAAGCAATTTGCTGCTAACAAAATTGTCAAGAATGTTAAATATAACCATTTTCGTAAAGTCATTTTAGTAGTGCAATTATTGCAATAAAAGTCAATTTTCAAGGGTAATTTGGCAAGTGAACACTTTACAGGTGTTTAAACATGAACTATATAATTAGGATTATGTTAGGGATAATGTATGATTAGTTTTTGAATGCAGGAAATACAAAAATTTCATAAAAGGGTTATAGTTTGGACAGTTTAGACATTTTTCGCACGTATTTTTGGAAGCGAATTAGTAACAAAATTATGTTACAAGTTTAACAATAAGAACAACATATAGAACAATTTGGTATACAGACATTTATAGTGCCGTACATTTATATAGTGAAACATTTAATAAGAGTGTTAGACGATGAAACTTTTTCAATGCAACATTATATAACATTATGCATTGCAAATAGTTAGTGAGAATAATAAAGACAAGAAGTACAAACCTTAAACATAACATTTTAAGTGTTCTTTCTTAATATGACACAGTTTTTAGAAGGATACAGCGCTTTTCTCCGCAAAATTATGCTAAATCTGAGGTGAATTTAAGATAATATTACAAAAGCTTAAAATTTTCTTTGAATTAAATATTTCCAACACAAAAGATATGTATTCTTATGTAAAATGTTCTCAAAATTCCATTTTGCAATTAGTTTTAGTATAGCTTGTAAGTGTAAATAGTTACAAGCTTATTTAAGTTAGATTAGGTTACTTCGTATATTAATGTTAGGAATTATAGCTTTTAGGTGTCTTTTTGTTCAAAATTTTGCGTAGTTTTCATTTCCGTTTTAATTTTCAATTTCGATTATGTATAAGAAAGTTACGGCCAAATTTCCATTCGTGTCCAATTTGTAGTTTAGATCCACCAATCATAGCCCTACTTACTTATGCAATATGGCTGGAAAAAATGAATTTTGGTAACAACCAGAAACATATAAAAGCAAGTGCTCAGGAAATCACTCTCTAGAATTTGTTCAAAAGTGTAAAAGGTTAAAACAGTGTTGTGAAATTTGTGTTAAAAGTAAGTTCATAACCTAATTTAAATTTTCGTCAAGAAGTTATACTTTACGAAGATTACGTTCGAGAGCACTTGTTTTTATATCGACGGTTTGAAATAAATAATTCGGTCTCCGATACCTGTCGTTTTTGAAAAATATTTTTGTTCGTGTTAATTTGTGTCACGATTTTGTAAAGATTTGTTTTTGTGTTATCCAACTTAAATTAATTCCTTTTTACCAAATTAAAACCCACTTTTATTTGGTCAAAGTTGTTTTATTTCTTCGGACAATTTCTTTTAAACAAAAATTGAATCGGTAGCTAAAAATAAAAGTGTTATCAACAAAATTTTTGGTTATTTAAACATATTTTTAAAACGATATCACTCATTAAGATTTAAAATTATTTAAATAAAAAGTTACCTAAATAAAACAAGTGGTTGGAGTTTGCCCATTTTGGAGAAAACATCTTTAAGTTTGAAGTTGGTGTCTTCGATAATCGAGAATCGAGTTAGCAGTATTGGGTGATGGTAAGAACTGTAATCAGTGGACATTGCCTACATCCAGTTGGAGGTATCCGAAGACATTAATCTACCGGGAGGACAGTATATGTGAGTCACAAATTTTAATAACCCTACTTATGGTGAACATTCATTGATAAAATTTCCTGCAATTTATATTTGTTACATATATGTTTTGGCTAAGAATTTTAAATATTTACTTGTGTAAACACCTGTAAAGATATTAATTTCTTTTCTTTTCTAAATTTTATTTTGGATCTAAACATTAATTTTCTAAATTATTTATTTGACATCTTTGACAGCTTTATAATTTCACTTAATTCATTACAACGCATGCGTTGATAGCAAATTACATTCAGAATTATTTTATACTTCCAATTCAATTATATAAAGGGTATTTCATATACACATTTCCAGATTCAAATTTCAACTTCAAACTAAATTCTGAACTCTATCCCCATTTGAGATCTGAGCTAGTTCGGTGCAATAAAAATTAAAATAATTACTTCAACCATATTAATAAACATTAAAATTTAATATTACCTCAAACTAAATATAATATTATAATTAATTTTACCCTCAAAATTTATAAGTCGTCATCATCCCAATATATATATATATATATATATATATATATATATATATATATATATATATATATTATGTGTGTGTGTGTGTGTGTGTGTTGCATGTCCCAATAGTGCGTATTCGGTCGATAGTTCCTTAACCATTAAACTTAGAAGATAAGTTTAAATATAAAAGTTGTCTATTTTTATAAGCTGCTTAATCTAAAAATAGCTTGGTTTCTACAGGTGTGATATAAAATTGGAACAATATAGAACTTTTGATTTTAAATAGAACACCTGTATATTATTTTATTTTCGATTCTCCTTATCATTTTACATCTTTTTATAAGAATTACTTACAAACTAAATCTTAGTGTTTAAGATATTTGCAAAATTAACTAAAACTGACATTTTATGTAGTAATTCAAGTAGGCGTATTTCAGTTATTTTTAAAGATAAAAAATAATCTTTGGTATAGAATTTATTCATACATGAGCTTACTTTAATCTATTGTCAAAATTGAATTTCAATATACAGAGTAATCACAAAAGTTAATTCAATAACATAAATTTGAAAATGCTATATCTTCATGTTTTAAATGGTACACCTATATTTTTTAATGACTTGTCTTCGTCTATTAATCGGCTTTCATTTCTATTAAATTTGTTCTATACATATCTCTAATAGTTTCGGATACATTTAAGTTTGTTCAATTTTTTCGTTGATAACACTGATGAAGAGTAACATTAGTCGGTCAAAGCAAGCTGTGGATACATAAGAAACTAAAAAATATTAACATATATTCAAAATTGTAGAAAACACTTCACTGTAGCAGTTCGAACATTAACTTGAAAAAAACGAAACACACTTGTTATTCAGTAAAACTTACTGTTAAATAAAAAACTTTGTGGTTTCATGTTGAGAAGGTTGTACTTTATTAACAGGTATTGTTAACGTGACGTTTCAAAACTGACATATCCATGTAAATATGTGTGGTTCCCTTCTTCAGACGTAATATTATACCAAAACAACAGTTATTGTTATTATTAAAAATACTAATAATCCATCATCTAAAATATTAAAACTAACCAATGGGTATATTTAACAATCTTTAAGGCAAAACTTACCAACATTAAAAAGTTTTATACCTATTATATTTTATATCAAACGTTTAACATAATTAACTTTACATTATACAAAAGACTTTGGTAAATGTGGAAACATGCAACAACAAACATCTCCAAGAAACCCTGAAACAATTTTTTTATATAAAACGCCAAAATTTTCACTTTTGTTACAAATACACAATATTTTAATTAATATTTACCGTTATGAAACGGGGATCAAAAATATAAAAATTAATGGAAGGTTAAAATTGTTACGTATTCGTTTTGTAAACATAAGCAATTCGTAAAAGAAATTGTACCCTAAAATTTCTGGCAATCTGTCTGAAAGCCAACCAATTTCTCCTTGAAATAAATCTAACGTTTAAACCTGGTGATCTTGGCCCAAAATTTGATCTCTTCCTGCACATCGTTCGGAATCTTGTCTAACAATTGTCTCGCAAAATACTAAGTGGCAATTTCCATTATTTTATTATTATTATTTAATAATTTTTAACAATTCATTTATTATTTAAATGGCCAAAATCTAAAACCAATTGTTAAAACATTTTTTTTTTTTTTTAAACAATGGCAGATTTGCATGGAATAGTAATTAAATTATGTCCATTAATTAACCCAAAAACGGATTATCCCATAAAACAAATTAAAAAATTAGTTCCGTTAAGTTTATTCATCAGCAACTGACAGAAATTTTGTGCCTCATAATCGGTTCAAGTGCATGATGTAATTTAAATTGATAGAATAAATTAAAAAATACTTAATACGTTGGCTTTTGGGTCATCAATAACTGTAGCCAACAACCTATAATTTTTTCTTTTTTACTGCATTATCTTGGTTACAGTTTTACATTTCAAAAAGTATTTTAATGTCTGCTAAAACATTTTTCTTGTGGGTGCCTTCTGAAATCTTTCTTTATAAACTCTTAATAAACAATTTTTTATTCCCAAGGATAAAAACATGTCTAATTTCTTTGCAGATAAATTCATTTTGAAGAAATTTTGGTCAAAAGAGAATGCCAATGGAAAATTAATAAAAAACTTTCAGTTACTTTCATTGTTTTTATTTGCAAACGTTTACCACGTCTTATACAGGAAAAATTGTTAAAACAATATTAAAACTTAAAATAACAAAAAATTAAAAATAAAATGTAGTATGTTTAAAAAAAAACGAAAAAATGTATAAAAACAAATTCTATTTAAAAACATTATTTTAAAATTCAGCGTCATTTTATCCTGTTTTCATTTTCCAAGATAATTTTCCTATAGATACCTAATCTTAATTGGATTAATTACACATTTAGATATTCAATTTTTTGGACTGCAAAATTCCAATTTTTACAAAAAGTCAAATATAAATAGATTTTAGACTTTACATGTGATACGTAAAGTTGATCAAATGAAAAAAAATTTCAATAATTTTGTAACTTTTATATTTTAATAAACATTATAAAATAGACATTGAATTTTATATATATATATATATATATATATATATATATATATATATATATATATATATATATATATATATATATATATATATATATATATATATTATATATATTATATATATATATATATATATATATATTTTTATTTTTTTTTGTTGGTGTTGTGTGTGTGTGTGTGTGTGTGTGTGTGTGTTGTTTGTGTGTGTGTGTGTTTTTTTTTTTTAAATAAAAAAAAATTTTTTTTAAAAATTTTAAATATAAAAATGGTGATTAAGTTTGTTGTAAATCATAGAAAAAGAACAAGTAATAATCAATTTATTTGAACAATTTTGGATACAATGTATTCGAGTTGAAAAAGATCAAAATTTGATAAAATTTAAACTGTTAACGTTTTCAAAAAAAAACGCCCCACGATTTCATTTAAACTTCTTAAATGATTATTTTTCCCTTTAAAATGGTGCTCGATTGATAATCTTAAAGACAACAAAAACTTGATTAAAGTACAACATGAGGTTTTGTCTTGAAATGGTGAATGGTCTAAACATAAAAAATTTTTTTTTGATGTAGTGCGCAGCTCAAATTAATGAAGACCAAATACACCAATAAATTTCCATAACGTGTTGGTAATCTTCTTTCAAATATGCATCCCAAACAAAATCTGGACTCATCACTGAATACAATTGTTGCATTCTGGTCCCAATTTTCCCGTTTTTACGCTAAGAACCGGTTGTGAATCAGTGGTAGCACAAAATGGGATAAAAAAGTCAAAGGTCTTATCCGGCGAAAACAGTGTTTAATCACCCATCTATGTTCAAAACCATTCAATCGTTTAGGGGCTTAACAATTTAAAAATCTTCGGCTTCTGTGGTTCTTTATTCTTAAGACGTCCTGTACCCTCTTCTTACGGTCTTAGTGCCATGCCCGGTTTAAACTCTGTTGCGTTCATTCCTTTTTAGACAAACCAGTTCGTAAACAAGATATCAAACTGTTAACTGCCGAAAATTTTTGGGTCTTCGCATTAGGCATTTGATTCAAAAAAGCTTTTGTAATTTGTTTTAACGTCCCAACTGTGACAAAGTTTTAATACATTTATAAATATTTTGAAGGAGGTTAAAAAAATCGGGGTTATGACGTCAAGTTAAACATAAATAAAACGTAAACGATCATTTATTTTACACAACTATAACATCTTAAAATCAACAAAAAACTTAACCTTCACGCCATTCCTTTATCCATTCTAACACAAAACCAACATGTCTACTTTTACATCTAGCCATCATCGCACTGATGGAAAAACACCCATAAATTACTCGCTCAGCTAAGCTCATTTGTTTCATTATTCCCAACTTCTTTCCAGCATTGACCCTTCGTACAATCGCCCTCCATTGTACCATCTGCAGTAAACATTCTACCCAGGTATACCAGCTCGTATGTGATAGTTTTATTGCTCTATCCACTAATGAATGAATAAACTAATTTTAAACTTAATGTGGTTTACACCATCAAAATTAAGGTATCTTTCAGACCAAACTTCTTTAGTGAATCAATTGGTAATAATCTCCTTACCCTCATTATTTAATGTCATGTCTAGAAAATTGATTTTATGATCCCTTTCGTTTTCGACAGTAAATTGTATTCTAGGGTGAAAGTTATTGAAACGTTCAAAAAGTTTGTTAATATATTTTGGATTCATTAGCAAAATACAATCATCCACATACCTTTTATAAAAATTTATTTTACTATTCCAAAAATCATCATTAATTATTTGATCTTCAATGTGTTCTAATACCAAATTGGCTATTACAGAGGACATAGCCGTTCCAAAAGTTTGTTTAAAAAATTTTCTTTAAATTGAAAATATGTAGATTTTAGAATAAGTTCAGCAGCTTTAATAAAATTGGCTTTCGTAATCGAGGTAAATTTGGCAATTTCCTGCCATTTATTTTAATACATGTTATAGCTAGGTCAATTGAATGTTAGTGAAAAGTGACGACGTCAAAACTAACTAATTGAAAATTTTAGGCACCTTATGGTTTTTATAAACTTATGGAACGACCACGAATCTTTGTGTGAAAGGTCGATTTACCCACAATATTATTTAAAATTTTTACAGATATTTAGAGAGTTTATAAGTAGAGCTTGCATGTTGCTAACAATCGGTCTAAGTGGTATATTTGGTTTATGTACTTTTGGTAAACCACAGATTTTGGGTGACACTGAATTACTACATTTCAAAAATTTGTATATATTTAAATCAATTTGATTACTATTTTTCCAAATAAGAATAATATTATTGATATCTTTTCAATTTTAATCGTTGGATCAGTTTCTAATTTTTATAAGTGTTATTATCGTTAAGCAATGCTAGCATTTTTCATCGTATGTAGATGTTGGAATGATGTTAAACGTTTGGATATAATAGGTATAAAACTTTTTAATGTTGGTAAGTTTTGCCTTAAAGATTGTTAAATATACCCATTGGTTAGTTTTTAATATTTTAGATGATGGATTATTAGTATTTTAATAATAACAATAACTGTTGTTTTGGTATAATATTACGTCTGAAGAAGGAACCACATATTTACATGGATATGTCAGTTTTCTCGAAACGTCACGTTAACAATACCTGTTAATAAAGTACAACCTTCTCAACATGAAACCACAATGTTTTTATTTAACAGTAAGTTTTACTGAATAACAAGTGTGTTTCGTCTTTCTCAAGTTAATGTTCGAACTGCTACATGAAGTGTTTTTCTACCAATTTTGAATATAATAAAATTACAGTTCGTGATAATTTTCTTTATATAATTTAAAATATTAACTGAAATACATAAATTGTAATTATAATAAATATTGTATGAAACCGCCATTTTGAAGAGATATTTGAGATGTTTTAAACGATTTATCGTAATATTAAACAATATAATGAAAAGAGCGTAAAACAAAAGATGAACGAAAACAAATGAAGATATCGAACTTGTTAAACAGTGCTAATATTTGTAGTATTGTATACTTTCTTCGTAAATTACAAAATTAATTTTTCGAAAGAAGAACTTGTTAGCCCATTTTGCCCCATTGTACTCAAATGAGTACACTTTACAAAACGTACTTATAGAGACATCTACATTAGAATAGTTACTGGTAGTTGCAAAATATTTAATTTGGTATCAAAGGTGTTACAGATTTCTTTTTGGCAATATAGGATTGTTTGATTGTAACGAACTTTTATTTTGAATTTGATGTGTTTCTTGTAACGTGCGTTACGACAGTTGCTCTTCAAAATTAGTTAGACTTATAGTGTTGAGTGATATTCTATCCGTTACAAAAATTTATCAGGTATGTATTTCATTATCTTATAACACCATTTTGTGGGTTAGTGTAATTTATGTTTATAATAGACACCATTATCTGTTGATGTACTCGTTTGAGTACAATGGGATTTTAACGTTTTTTCTATATGCATTATAGCGCTAATGACAATGGACCCAACGCCAATAAGTTGTAAAGTTTCTATGGAAAGCGTCACCATAATTTGTGCTCGCATTAGACTCAGTGACTGATCTGAAACATCTAATAATAATATTGATTTGTGATCATTCCTCCTGATCCCGACGAGGAATCAGATATTGATGAAATTGAGGAAGACAACATTCAAGCTGATATTTTACCGGTTGATGTTCCTGGAGAAATTGAGGTTTTCATAGATGATGACAATTATGACTCAGATGACGATGTACCACTGGGATTGTTGTTTCAAAATGAAAAGAACAACCCACTAAAAAAACAGAATATTGATGAACACCTCCCAGATGGACGTCGTAGAAAATTGACATCACTATGAATGGAACCACAGGCTACCTGGACCGTCAAAATAATATGGAAAAGGCTTTGAGTGGTCTAAATCCAATACAAATATTTGAGAAGTTTCTCGATCAAGAAGTGTTGCAATATATAGTTGACGAAACAAATCGTTATGCATTACAGAAGAATGATCACAACTTTGTCGTATCTGTAGACGAAGTTAGAACTTTTGTAGGCATCCTTTTATTTAGCGGATATCACCACCTGCCCAGAGAGCGATTATATTGGTGCCTCGCCGATGAGGATTTAAATACTCAACTTGTGTCCAACTGTATGAGTCGCAATAGATACTATAAGATAAAACAATATTTGCATCGTTGTAATAATGAGAAAACCGAGAAAGCTGATAAGATGGCCAAATTGAGGCCTTTCATGAAAAATAAATGAAAGGTTTCTTCAATGAATATTTCATGAACAACTTTCTGTTGACGAGGCCATGGTAAAATATTTCAGCCATCATTCCTCCAAGCAGTTTATAAAGGAAACCAGTCCGTTTTGGATTCAAGGACTGGATGCTTTTAGCTCTTCTGGCTACTGTTATCAGCTTGACACATACTGTGGTGCAAGACCGGACAACAACAAAACAAATATACCTCTTGGATCTAAAATTGTTTTGAGTTGCTACAAACGGTTGAGAACCCAACAGATCGTGTCGTTTATTTCGACAATTACTTTACAAGCTACTCGCTAATGAGTCAACTTCGGCAACTCGGCTTTAGAGCTACGGAAAAAATCAGGGACAATCGAACAAAGCAATGCCTCTTACCCCAACGGTAGAAATGAAGAAGAAAACACGTGGGTGTTTTTCATTCCAGTTTGATGAAGAAAATTCTCTGTTGTTTGTCAGATGAGAGATAATAGTGTTGTAACAATGGCCACAAATTACGATAGTTGCGATCCACTCTCGAAGGTGCAAAGGTGGTCTAAAGAGAAAAGAGAAAATCGAAGTTCCGCAACTCGACTATTTTCCCATTACAATTCAGGAGTGGGAGGTGTTGATATTTTAGACCAAGCTGTAAACAACCTAAGAGTGACTATCCAAGGAAAAATGGTGGTGGCCCTTATGGACTGACATGTTGAACGTGTCCATGGTTAATGCGTGGAGCTCCACGTGCTTTGCAACCCTGTACAAAAACAAGATTTGTTACAGTTTACTAGGAGTGTTACCAGACATTATCTAAGGAATTTTCAAAATGGACTGCAAACCGGAGAACGCATAACATACCACAAAGTATAATTAGAAGTGAAGCTGCACACTTTCCAGGGAAATTGGAAAAACAACTTCGTTACCGGCATGTCGTCAAAGAGTTAGATGGGAGTGCATAAAATGCAAGGTGACTTTATGTCTTGAAAGGAGTGCTTCATTCAGTTTCACAGTTAAATTATTTGCTTTCATTTACTAAAACATTATACTTTATAATAAAGAATCTTTGTCACTTCAGTTTTTAACGTTATTATCCCAGCGTACCCATTTGAGTACACCTATTTTTCTCCTAATTTAATAAAAGAAAAGTCAAAAATTTAAAAGTACACATAATAGCATTACTATAATTGCAAAACAACAATGGTTTTTATGGTTATAAAAAAAGTCTGTGGCACAAATGGGTATGATTTACGTGCATGGTGAAAGTGATAAAATTGTCTTTTAACTCATCGAATTTATAAGCAAAATTTCCAAATGCAAGTTTCATCATTTGCAAGATTGAAAGAGCGTTTCGAGCAAACAGTATTCATTACGAAAACAATTTAGAACGAGAAAGAACCGCAATTACCGAAGGTAATGAACATTTAGTTCTTCAATCCGTGATTGAAAATCCTCACGTTTCTTGCCGACAATTGGAATTAAAGTTGGAGTTTTAAAACACCAGTTAATAGAATTATAAAAAATATAAATATCATCCATACCATGTCCAACTTGCACAAGAATTAGACGAGGATGAGTTCGTTAATAGATTAAACTTTTGCAATTGGGCCGTATATAAAATTTATAAAAACCCAACTATTTTAGCACGATTTATTTACTGATGAAGCTACTTTCCACAAAAATGAATACGTTAATAGACATAATTTCCGTTATTACGAGAATCCCAGATTTATAATTCCTGTTGATCATCAACACCGCTGGTCATTTACTGTTTGGGCTGGAATAATTGGGGAAAGAATTATAGGACCATATTTTTTGAAAACACGGTCAATGGAGATTCATTTTTGAACTTCTTGCGCAAAGAATTTGAAACTTTTATTGAAGATTTACCTTCACAAACCCTTAAAGAAATGTGGCTGCAATTAGATGGCGCTCCTCCGCATTTTAGCAGAAATGTTAGAAATTATATAAGTATCCAGTTTCAAAACAAATGGCCTATCTCCTGGCTTGCAAGATCGCCTGACTTGATAAAGCTGGACTTTTTATTTGGGGTTAGATTAAAGAAAAGTCTCTCAAACTCCTCCAACGACTGTAGATGATATGAAGGCAAGAATTAGAGACGTCATTCAAAATATAAATGTTTCCACGTTACCAAAAGTAAATTTGTCGTTTATTCAAAGACTTCATGTTTGCCAGCAACAAAATGGTGGTCACATTGAACATTTATTATAATTTTAAGTGTTTGTGTTTCAGTTAATATGTGTTTTAGTTTCTTATGTATTTATAGCTTGCTTTGATCGATTAATGTTCTTCAGTGTTATCAACGAAAAAATTCAACAAACTTAAATATCTCCAAAACTATTAGAGATAGGTATAGAACATATTTAACAGAAATGAAAGCCGTCTAATAGACGAAGACAAGGCATTAAAAAATATAGGTGTGCCGTTTAAAAAATGAAGATATAACATTTTCAAATTTATGTTACTAAATTAATTTTGTGATCACTCTGTATATTGAAATCCAATTTTGACAATAGATTAAAGTAAGATCATGCATGAATAAATTCTATACCAAAGATTTTTTCTTATCTTTAAGAATAACTGAGATACGCCTACTTGAATTACTACATAAAAATGTCAGTTTTAGTTAACTTTGCAAATATCTCAAAAACTGTAAGATTTAACATGTAAGTAATTCTTATAAAAAGACGTAAAATTATAAGGAGAATCGAAAAATAAAATAATATTCTTGTGTTCTACTTAAAAATCAAAAGTTCTATATTATACCCTTTTATATTACACCTGTAGAAACCAATTTATTTTTAGATTATTCAACTTATAAAATAGACAATTTTCATGTTCAAACTTATCTTCTAAGTTTAATGGTTAAGGAGCTATCGACCGAATACGCACTATTGGGACACTATATATATATATATATATATATATATATATATATATATATATATATATATATATATATATATATATATACAGTATGTCCCAGATCGATTTTAAAAGGAAAATTCTCTTATTTTTGATTTCTCAGAAAATTTAATTCTTGATGATTTGCCCTGCTTGTTTTCAAACCCCCGAAACACAAATTACTTGCTATTTAACTCAAACGGTTCTCGAGATAATATCATTTCTCTTGAAAAATTCGAGCTTTTCGTAATTTTTGAAGTAAATTCATTTGTTTCAAAGGAAAAATCAAATTGGTCTCACAAATTTTAATTAATAAATTTAACAATTGATGGTAAAATGAAATGAAATTCTCAAAAACTGAACTATTAATTTTCTATTTGAATAATGCTCCTCCTTTTTCCGCACAGATTTCAATGCGAGCTCTGAATTCATTGAAACTGCACCTTATTTCTTCGATTGAAAGGGACTGGACAGCATTCCGTATCCTATTTTTCAATTGCTCTTCATCATTGTCTAATGGCTCACTGTACACAATTTGTTTTAACGACCCCACAGATAAAAGTCCATTATTGTGAGATCAGGACTCTCGGCGGCCATAAAATGGGACCATCTCTTCCTATCCAGTTATCATGGAACTCTGTATTGAGCCACTGGCGAACAGTACCGGCATAATGAGCAGGGCTGGAAGAACATTTCAATTTGGTTGTTCAATGGCAATTCACCCAGTTTATCAGTTAAAAATTTTGCAACATTTCCAAATATGAATAACGGTTTAAATTTTGATCAAAAAATATGGGCCAATAATTCCATGGTACGAAACCGCTCACCACACATTAACTTTTTCAAACATTGTCTGCGACTAGCAATTCGGAAGTTTAGATTCGTCCTACCCCAGTAACGGCAATCTTGGGAAGAAACGACTCCGTTAGTTGAAAAGGTCGATTCATCTGAGAACATTATTCGTTTATGAAAATTTGAATCTTCCAAAACTCTATCGCCCATTTCCAAACAAAAATCCAGACGTTTGGCTTCATCACCGTTCTCTAAAGTTTTACTAAATTGCGGCTTAAATGGTAAAATTTTGTTCTCCTTGAAGATTCTTTGTAAATGAGATTTACCTACCCCAATTCGTAGTGCCCTCCTTCTTAAAGACAACCTTGGAACTTCTGTTGCGGAATGAACGGCGAGAATAGTAGCAGCATCTTCTTCATCGAACAACTTCTTCGGCTTCTTTAGGAACCGTGCCTGTTTGAAGGAATTTAGTTACCAAGTTTTTGCTCCGGCATTCGAAATGGCAACCTCCGGGTATTTTTGGTTGAATTTTCTGATATCAACTCGGTAGCACTCTTCCCCAGTTCCGTAACATTGAATTAGATAAATTTTTGTTGTAAAGTCAACATTATAGCATACAATTCAAATTAGCATGAATTAATTTGCAGTTCAACAGAATTATCGGATTTGACAATTTCTGTCAGTGGTGTTTTCAATGAAATCCGCCTACTAAAGTTACTTCTAAAAATTAGGAAAAACATTCTAAGTCCAATTTTTCAAGAGAAATGATATTATCTCGAGAACCGTACGAGTAAAATAGAAAGTAATTTGTGTTTCGGGGTTTGAAAACAAGCAGGGCAAATCATCAAGAATGAAATTTTATGAGAAATCAAAATAAGAGAATTTTCCTCTTTAAAGTCGATCTGGGGACATATTATATAAAGGGTATTTCATATACACATTTCCAGATTCAAATTTCAACTTCAAACTAAATTCTGAACTCTATCCCCATTTGAGATCTGAGCTAGTTCGGTGCAATAAAAATTAAAATAATTACTTCAATCATATTAATAAACATTAAAATTTAATATTACCTCAAACTAAATATAATATTATAATTAATTTTACCCTCAAAATTTATAAGTCGTCATCATCCCAATATATATATATATATATATATATATATATATATATATATATAATTTTATCACGTAAAAATATTTTGAGCATGCAGGCGCAACCAAACTTTTTTATTTTAAATGGAACGCCCTGTATATTCTTACATATTCTGATTATTCGTTTCATTTTAGATAAACTTTATATATCACATGTAAGGTCTAAAATAGACTGTTTCCGAGTAATTTAATTCTTTTTTTGTAAAAATTGACGTCTGTTGCAGTCTTTAAAAATCGAATATCTCAGGAACTTGGAGAGGTGCGGTTTGAACTATCAAGATTAAGCATGAAATGTCCAAACTTTCCCATCTGTGGAAAATGGTACCGAAGACAGAGGGTACCAAATAGAGGGCGCCAAATTTCAAAATTTTCAAACATACGTAAGTCCGTTTATTAAATAGAACCCTAACATTTTTTATACATTTTTTAATCCGTTTTAAATTGTCTATCAAACATACACTACATTCCTGTACCTAACTTTAACTGTTTTATTTTTATTGCAAGTTTTAATATTATTTAAAAATTTTTGCTGTGTACGACGTGGACTATACACTTGTTCTTCGGGTCATAATGACCCGAAATCCTGAAATATGAATTAAAACTAAAATAACAACAATTTTTATACATTTATTAACTTACAATAAATTCAACCAAATTTAAATAAAAAAGAAAAGGAATACAAAATGTCTAATAATTGATATGATCCACTACTACTTACAGTCGGGACAATAATAGCTCACTTGTTCTTTACACAAATATTTTTACACTTAATGCAGGTCATATTAGTTTTGTTATCACATTTAGAAGGGCAAAATTTGCAGCGTGATCATTTGTTTTTGTCGCTATTTCCAGGAAGAGGTGCGGTAGAATTTTCCACCAATAGTTATTGAATAGCTATTACAATCACAGCTGCTTGTTCATTACGGGGAAGATGTTTTCTGGACAAAATGTAAGGATCTACCAATTGCTTGCCCAGTTGTTCCAAAACAGTCTTCTTTGAACAAAACATTTTTATTCCAGTCTGATTTATTTAAACTGTTAACTTTTTTCAAAAACTTAATAATATGTTGCGCCACCACGATGCCTTACGCACTAATTAACACGTCTGGGCATACCTCATGAGGTCGTGCGTTGTCTTGTTGAAATGTGGTGTTAGGAATGGTCTAAACATAAGGTACAACATGGGGTTTTACGATCTCCTTGATGTAGTGCGCAGCGGTCAAGTTACCTTTAATGAAGACCAAAGGTGACTACTTCCAATAGCAATAACCCCCCATATTCCATAACTGCAACTGTGTGGTGCACGCCATCTTCTCACCCTTGCACAACCGTCATGCATGCCCAAACAAAATCTGGACTCATCACTGAATACAATTGAATTGCATTCTTGGTCCCAATTTTCTCGTTTTCTACACCACGCTAGACGATCACGGTTGTGCCCAGGAGTCAGTGGTAGCACAAAATGGGGACGGGGTGAAAAGAGTCCAAAAGGTCTTATCCGGCGATAAACAGCTCGCATTCCAATCACCCATCTATGTTCTACAAACCACTAGTCCGCAATCGCCCGTGTAGGCGAAAGCGGTCCCGTAGAGCCAATACTCGATCTTCGGCTTCTGTGGTTTTTCGAGTATTCTTCGAAGACGTCCTGTACCTCTCACTCTTCGTGTACGGCCGCCTTAGTGCCATGCCACAGTATTTAAACTCTGTTGCGTTCATTCGGCTATATCTCTCATAGACAAACCAGCCTCTCGTAAGCCCACAATTCGACCCCTATCAAACTCGCTTAACTGCCGAAAATTTTGGCGTCTTCGCACTCTAGGAATTGTGATTCAATTAAAGAAGCTTTTTGTAATTTGTTTTACACGTCTTAACTGTAGTTACAAATGATTTTAAGGCTACGTATTTATAAATATTTTTGAAGCAGGTTAACGCAAAAATCGATAGAGGTTATGACGTCAAGTTAAACATAAATATAAACGTAAACGTATCATTTATTTGGAAAAAAATACACAACTATAACATCTTAAAAATCAACAAAAATAACTTAACTTAACCTTCACGCCATTCCTTTTCTATTATTTTTTATTACATACTGCCTTTTTACCGCCTCTATCCACCAAGCACATTTTTCCTGACTACCTACAGTCGCTCTTCCGCACGGTACAATTCACATCGCAGCTTTTCAAGCTTATCCATGCATTTTCAACGTCAGTGTCTTTTATTTGATCGTTCCACATTGTTTCATTCTAATTTAAATCTACTCACAGCATCTGCATATTTCATTCTCGCATCATTATCCACTAGTGGTCCGATCCACACTCCGAAATGAAGTAACAAAAGATTGTTCAAGGTAGTATGTTATGATCTGCGCTGATTTTTTTCCGGGATTTGTTGGTAAAGGTCAAATAAACTTAGGGAAAACAATAAGTTTTCAGATTTTCAATTATCAACGTTTCGGCGGTTATTCGGCCATTTTCGAGGCTTAAAGTTGACTTAATTACATAAATACGGTATTTTATTACTAGACCATAGAACGTAAATTGAACATTGTAATACAAATATTTCTTATATAGTACATAGTATTTCTTTTAGTTTTATTTGACTTTCATCAACAAATCTCCGGAAAAAGTAAGCCATTATTTAATAAGTTGTTCAAAATGACCACCATTAACGTCCATGCAGTAATAAAGTCAGTTTTCAAATGTCTGTCGCACTTTTTGAAATGTTTTAGGTCTAATTGCCCTACTAGTTTCAATAATACGCTCTGGAGATCGAGGTGGCTATTCTACAATTCCTTTTCGTCCAATTCACTTGTCTGGGTACGTTTCGTTTAACCATTCTTTCACAGGGCGATAATAATGTGAAGGAGCACCGCCTTGTTGAAAATGTAAGTTATTTTCATCAACTGATTGATTCCCTTGTTCATCTGCCTAATTTTCTAAGCTCTCAACAATGAAAGGTTCAATGACATTCTTTAATAGGTTAAGATATTTTTTACCAATCAAATCTCCATCAATGAATACTGGACCAATAACAGCGTTTCCTAAAATTACAGCCCATACATTTAGCTTTTGTGGTGCCTGGGAATGAGTTTCTCGGCAAACATGGGGATTCGTACCGTCCCAATAACGACAATTATGCCGATTAACCATTCCATTTAAGCAAAAGGTCGACTCGTCACTAAAGCAAATATTTTTAATTGAAATTTCATTTGAATTAATCTTATTTGTTGTAATTCCACAAAATTTCATTCAACGGTCAGTATCATCCTCATTAAGTTTTTGAACTTTTTTGGATTTTGTAGGGGTGGAATTTATGAAGATGAACCGCTTTGTGTGCAGAACCTATGGAAAGATGTGTTAGAGCTGCCACTTCTCCAATTTCAGTTATTGGATTTGCTACAAATGTTCCAACTACTAAGATCTGTGTGTTTTGGTCTAGAACTATTTTCCCTTCACGTTTCTTATTCGAGACAGAACCTGTTTTTAAAATTTGTCCACTAATTAAATCACATACTTATGTTCTACGTGTCTTTCATTGAAGGTATTAGCCGTTCTTCTAGCATTTTGATCACATTTACCATAAAGAAGAATAATTTCTGTTCTTTCGACTAATGTTAAACCACTTTTCTCTTTCAATAACAATAATAATATTCACCGAAAATGTTTGTTACTGTCTCTGTGACATTATCTAGCAATAAAGAGACAAATTCAATTTTTGTCACTGTCACTGTGACTTTTATAATTTAAAAAGAAGAAAACCTAATTATCTGGTAGCTTTTTCGAAAAGTTTAGGTAGTTTATTTTAAACGTTTATTTTTATTATTTTGCATGTTAGTGTCGCCGATTGTTGATCGTAATCACTGTAACATACTATATTATACTATTTTCATACTATTGTAAGTTTTGATTTGAAGTTGTTTTTGTGCGAAAATTATTCCAACAAAAACGTTTAAATTATTCTGGCAAGTATTAGTACTGGTTGATTTCTTTTATTTTACTATTTGCCAGGAACTTAGTTATTTATTTATTATTGCTTAGCCATCCGTTGATATAATGTTTGGTAAGAGTTTACGTTAAGAGAAAATACAGCCAACATAGTGTTTATTGATGAAAGTCTCGTTGCTACTTTCAGATAAATACTAATGTTCGATTTTGTTTAGCACAAACTATTTTTATTAAGTATCAAGTAATGTAAAGTAAATTAAAGTGCTTATTTGAGGGTTTTTAGGTAGATCGCCACGAATACCACAGTTCAACTCTAGGCGTTGAATTTGCGTATGTATAATTTATCACTCAGCGTAACGGTGAAGTAGCGCAAATCTGGATTTCAATTAACTCATGTGCATAATTTTATTACACCGCAGTTGCGCTAATAGTATGAACCGCCTCTCAAGAGCTAGTTTTGGTACAGTGTTACATGATCAAACCGCACTAGGTATCGCGTTTGGTTATTAAATAAGCGGGTGGTCGAAGATGGACGGGGTCCGTCTCAAGACGTAAAGCAGCTGAAACAATACTTCAAAACCAAAATTAGCATAAAATAAAACTCAAAACCGATATCAAACGTCACTGACGCCACTGTGATCTAGATTTCCGGTAAATATGCGTAGCATATAAGGTGTTATCAATTCTTATGTAATAACAGAAAAAGATAAATACCTATTCAATGGATAAATGCGCCACGTCTCAACAAAAGATTTGGAGAAGTATATTCTAAATTTATAAATTTCCTTAAAGTATTAATCAGAAAACTCCATGAGTCTAATTAGTATCAAAATAGTTAATACCTACTGGTTGCCAAATTTTGAAGACGTAAAATAAATATTGATCGCATTTTGTAATACTTGTGTCATCATACGGCCTAGTAAAGTTTAAATAACATAAGTGACTATTAAATTTAACAACTAATCTGGACTAGTTCAGTAGCGTTTTTAATGTAACTCACTGTATATCATTACCATTAATAAAATTACATTGATCTGTATGAAACAATACTTCCTAAAATGTAGTGACAGACAAGAAAAATAATATAAATTGCATTTATTAACAAATAAGTAAAATTTCAAGTCAAACAAATTAAAAGTAAGTCACTGAATTAATCACATCAGATACGATACATAAGTACCAATATAGTGAATAACTGTTTAGAGCCCAATGTAATAAATATACGTAAAAGCATAATCTATAGAGTGAAACAATCACTAATAATAATGGTTGGACAACTTATTAAACCAATTCTTACTTCAATTTCAGAGGTTAATTGTATCCCTATAAAGTTTTGATTTACCCTAATCCTTTTAGGAAATAATTACTCAGAACACAGTAGAACAAACTGAAAAAAATGATCACAAAGCAGTCGGTCACTTAATCCGTACTTTGAAATATAGTCTAGCGCGTAGCGCATTGTGAATTAATAAACCAAGCTTGACCTTAATTGCACTTAAATTTTCTTTATTTGTTTGTTCCAACAACAAATTGCCATTGCCATATCTTTTACATCTGAAGTTGCCAATAATTTTTTAAAAATAAACAAAAACTACGCACAATTATAAATACCCTTGCAAGTTTTGTAGTTTACTAGTTTTAACTACCGTGCTTAACTTTGTGATAGCTTCACATTAGCAAAAAAACCTTACCCGGTCAACATTTTACATTTACTATTTCTCTCTGTCTACCCGTTTCATACGTTTGGTTTACGTCAGTACACTATAATGATGTATTTCCACTAACACTCAAATGTCACCCAATAAAAATCAATTGAGTTTGTGCCATATTAGATCAGAAGTGACGGTACTGCACTATGTGCGAAATATGCAAGGCAGACGTTTCCTACAATGCTTTCACCGCAGAAAGGAAGATTAAAGTGATGATTTTAAGCTACAGCCTCAACTTTATTCGCGAACCTACAAAATACATTTTTTCTCTCATCCTTAAAAAGGTTTAATTCGTAATAATTAAAACAGTTCTATGTTACTATATAAGTGCAGAAATAACATTCGACATCAAACTAAGCCGTATCGATCCCTTTAGTATGGCATAGTACTTTTGAAAACCGCATTTGATTTGACACCTTCTCTTAGTAGAGAACCTAAGTTAATGAATAAAATATTCGAGGTAACTCCAGGACTATGGTCAGATAAATCGGTGTATTATTCTGTTTCCCTCAATGTTTAGATGAAGGGAGTTGTTCTCTGCCTAGTGTTACTATCGATTAATATAGCCTATACTTATCCAAATATACTGAAGTATACTAAGAAAAGAGCTCTACCCCTAACTAGAACTAGATACTCTTCTTCAAAACTATCTGAACCAGTGCAATACGCCGTTTTACCGTCGACAACAAGCGCGTTAAAGATCTCCAATGAATGATGTACTATTCTTGGATTTACATTCCACTCTGGTTTCAAAATTATAAAACCGTATGAATTTCATTATAAACTTGATCTCCTTTCAAATCGTAGCAGCAACTATTTCCCCACAGTAGATCAATACTCATTATTCCTTCATAATGCACCAAGTGCGACAGTAAAGCCAATGAACACTTCAATTTCGACAACATTAAGTAAGTGCATTTCTTTTTATTTCCAATTTTACGAAAAATTGACCTTGTAACGTCTACTATTTCCGAATTAGAGGAAAGTATAAATGCTGGATGGTCTCACTTGTCGTGAATTTTGGATTTAAAGGTACTTGGAACCATATGGTGTGCATGTGCGTTTGTATGAGCATGTGCGTGAGCGTGTGTTTGAGCATGCATGTGTGTGTGTGTGTGTGTGTGTGTGTGTGAGTGTGTGTGTGTATGTGTGGTTGTATTCTAGTACCTACAATAGTTCCAGTAGCATAAAAAGTACGTAGTTGCAATTGCGCATTTGTGCTTAATTCTAATTCTTCTTCAGTTGATTAGATCTAGTTTCGGAGCGGAAGGGTTTATTAGGCGCTGTTTTTGGATTTTATCAAATATTTCTGAAACAGCTGAATATTTCAAAGAATAAAAATATTAGAATGTACTTCTTCATTTTATCAATTAATTATGTTTTATGCAATTTTTTGATACGGAGTTTGGCGACAAAAAAATCCTAAGGTGGAGTTTATGTACAACGTACAAGGAAGCTTTAAGAATTGCATTGCGCATAAAAGGCAACGTAATATCCAAATGTTGCAAGTGATTTAAAATGATACATAATATCATCGAAAATATACTAACATATTGCACCAAACATAATAGCTAAGAGAAAAAATACTAGGTTGTACTTAAACAGACACTAAATAACGTAAAGGCGTTAATAAATAACAAAAATCAGAAACTATTATTTTGTCAAATGCGTTACGGTGAACGTTTTTATTTTTGCTACTGAACGTTTGGTCCGTTATATACAGTACGTATTTTAACTTATGTCTGTGATGAGTAAACAACCGGTGCCAAACTGCCTCTTACATAACTTTATGCTACTGTACGTAGTAATAATTTTAAATTCTTGTTTCGTTGTGGCGATAATAAATCACAGTCTCGGTCCTTTCAATTACTTTTTTTGGTATATCCGTAAGTATACTTTATCTACGAAATTGAGCAAAGAGACTTGGTACTATAAAATAACCAATTAAATAATCAAGTTTAAGTTCAAGCGGAAGGGAAATATTCCAATCTTGTCACCTAACTACGTTTTATAAAATAGGGAATGCTTTTGTCACTTTGTTCTGTCCATTAGAAATATTTTACGTGCAAAACCCATTATTCATGTGTTGAACTGGTATCTACCATTATAATTGGATCAAAGCTAATTCTAAACCGTAGCTGCTAGACAGACCTTTGGCTCCCATTTTCATTCGTGTTTAGTGAACACTGAAACTCGGGTCAATAAGCAGCACCTCTGTAAAACTTTTGATCTTAAGAAAATAATCAAATACAATCTGTCTTAGAACAAACACCTATGCCTCATTAACCCGTATAAAGTCAGTGCACTGCTAAAACACGAAAAACTGTACAGTTATTCGTGTTGAAGGTTTTGAACTAAGGGTTATAATGTATAGAGTGCTACATAGATTACCTTTAATTGACGTTTTTAAAATTTTAGCATAATGTCTTGTCACAACAATGGTTTCCAAGGTTATGAATCGGTGAATAAATTTGTTATGATATGGAAAGGTATTAAGAGCGTTTGATTACACAATTGTTATAAACGGACGTGATTAACTTTACTTAGGTTAAAAAATCAAACAGACAAAACCTCGACCCTTTTAAAGTAAACTGTGATAGTAACCATATGGATAATATTTGAGCTTTTCAAATTACATTGCGCGAAGCTACGATACTACGACGCTGGGTAGCGTGTCTGTCCAATACCATGAATAACTTATTAGTAAAAACCCAATCTGTAAAATATTATTTTTCACACTGAGCTAAACAGGGATAACCATAAAAACGTTTTATAGTGATAACGTTTGTGCGATTGTACACTAAAAAAGGCAACCTTAATACACTATTGCACGATAAGTTGCCTATACAACTACATAACCATCTATATCTCAAAAGGAATTTTAAAGGAATTAAATTTGTACATTATTAATTTTCGTTTAAAAAAGATTTGATTATGTATTTGGTTTCTAAGTGAATTTAAAATAAACACAAAGAACATAATTTGACAACGTAAACATAGTCACGGTTAAAGTAATTTATGCATGATGTAGGTTGTTGGCGTGTAGGGAAAGTCAAGTTCGCGTGATTAAACATAGATTATAATAATTGTCATATTTAACACCAGGTTTCTCTGGGAAGTTTGAGGAAAATTAACGCACTACACGTGGGGCCTTTTAGAAACATTACGCTCTATAAACTTTACACAGCTTTAAACAACGCATTAGGATAGTAATTTAACATGAATTATGTTAGTTCACATTTTTAATTAATTCTAAAATAGCGCACACTTTATATAAATACACACATAATCTCCTAACAGTATAACATTTAAAAATTTTCTTAAACGAATTTGTCATCACAGTTTTCTAGTTCCTTTTCATTACGGTAAGTGGCGCCAGATTACATTATAAGTTGTACGGTCGGATATGCACGCCCCACTACGTTTTAATTATAATAAACTTTGTTGTTTGAAGTTATAGAGACGAGGAACCGTTGCAAATGGATTTTCTTTAGTAAACATGTGACGCTTATACACAAACTTGACAACTTCTGTAAAGATCAAAATAAGTAATTAAAATTACTTTAAAAACTTATGCAATTAAACGAAAGAAAACTTATTTCGACATCTACAAATATTACTTATTTCTGTTCCGATCGATATGTTACAAATTATTTGGCCTGAATATAATCATTCCGGGATAAAAAAGAATCTATTAATAGCGGTTCCATCTGGAGCGTATTTCCCGTTTCCTCAGGTCCTCTCCGAAAAGGGGAATCGACTGATTGCTTCCCCTTCCAGATCCACAACATATCTCAGGGATAAATAGAAAACCTTTTACTCCGAAATCTTCGCAACACAGCCGGATTCACTATCGGATTTCTGCGTTACATTTTGTCACAGCTTTTTTAGATTGAATCATTTTTATATTTCTAGTTACTGTATTGCAATTTACATAAGAAAACGTCATTTATAACAATCAAAAAACAATTTTCCATAACACCCTTCGCTTACAGGTTTCAATATAGACTTCTGAACATTATAAATGTCATTCTAAGATAAGGATAAAATTATTTTGTTGTCGATTTTCCTTAAAATAAATTGTCTTCATTTCCTCGGTCGAGGTTAACAAAATGTGCAGATAATGGAATTGATGCATTTTCCTTTAACTTAAATCCGCGTGTAGTAAAACCGTTACAAGTAAAATAGTTCGAGCTTAAGGGATTTATTTGAGCTTTTGTGCTAAATTTTTCGATATCAAATTATGTTACACGTGCATTCAACCCCCATAGATCTCTTTTGAATCAAAATGCTTTTCTCTAAGGTTCCTTACACTTTTATATTTAAAATGAACGTAACGCTATCCACTTGAATATTCGCTCTAGTTGCAATGCAATTTTAATAATCCTTAATACTGCACACAACACATTTTCACATAAAAAATCTATTATTGTGAGTAATCAGTTGAAAATGATTCGTCTCGTACCTCAACATTGGAAATATATTACAAATTGTGCCTTATGTAGCTGAATATGGTTTTTATTGTATCTGATATTGCTTTTTCTGAACTGAAAAATGATTTCATGTTTAATATTATATTACCGCTTTTGAAATATTTAGTATAACAGATAACATTCCTTAGCGTAACAAGTAACAAGCTTTGTATCGTTTAAATTATTACGGATCTCGACCATTTAACCCATTTTACAGACAATAATGTGGTTTAACTATAGAGTTTCTAAAATATCCTTTCTGATTTGTGTAATAAATATATATTGGGTGTAAATTTAACAAAAATGTAAATGTATGATAATGAAAGTAAAAAATTTCGTGTGGAGTTTCCTGTCTGCAATCGGACTCATCCCCAGGTGGTGAATAGGGGCAGATCCTGACCAAAGTAGCCAGAGGACAGATTGGAAATAAAATACCATCCGCGAACCAAAACAAGGTAGGCTCTCAGCGAGGCGAGCAACCTACTGAGAGCAACAATCTTCTCATATGCTCACAGCCTCGTAATAGCTTATCCACGACGACCACGGTAACGAAAAGGATATTGATAATCAAAAATAAAACAAGAATCTTACGATTTGGAACATGAAACAGAATCGTGCAAGGACAGAAACAAAGAATGCGATAAGTGAGATGCGCAGAAAAGGAAAAGGCGCAACCATACAGTTCTACAGCGGGAGTCGGACTGAATTCAAACAAATGCAAGAATAATAACGGTGACGTCTCTGAAAAAAAGATGCACTAGCCTCAACCCAAGTGCACTATGCGCATCGACCAACATCAGAGGACGCAACTCAACAATTGACTTTATATTAATAAACAAAGAAATACATCACGCGCATAATATGATGTAGAAATGCTCAAATCAGCTAATGTAGGAAAACACATAGGCTCCTGCTATGTAAGGTGAGACTAGACGTTAACCGCAACCATGCACAGAAAGCTCTACAGATAGAAAAAAAAATCACGAGAAAACCGTCGACACAAATTGATGCTCTACCACTCAAGATTGGCACAAAAAATAACCAACTACCGTGCTGTTATAGTAAGGTCTAACTGGGAGAAGCGTTAACACCAGGCTGTTAAAATTTGAAATCTTACGAAGTAAATTCTACATTAGTGAAAATAGAAGAAGCATTAACACCCGGCTAACTGAACACAATAAAAAAAAGGGGTAAGTACACTTTCGATCATATTTTTCCAACCAGTTTCCCGTTTTCAGATTTCTTTTCTGCCTTCGGTAGATCATAAATCCATCTTGTCTGTAAAACACCGCAATACCTGTACACTGAAACATACGTGGAGCATAAGCCCGCGTAAACCAACCTACACTATTACACAGAATCCTCCTCTTTGCTTTTAGGCGTATGCCTGAAAAGTATTGAGATTTCCTAAGGGAATTATCTCCTAAGGAGTAGGCTCGTAGAGGTGTTTCCTTACCTTTGCTTGTCTGAAAGGCGTAGTCCTGTACATTCCAGTTTCCGTCTAATTAACCAATGGAGCGTACGCTCGTTTGGCTAATTAATCCTTTCCGAAGCGACATACCTAACATAAACACGACGAATTGGGAAGCTAGTAAAGTTTACAGACGAAAGATTGCCTAATAATCTCCTGAAACCTCTGACTAAGACCATTGTCATTTTGTATTCCAGTCATTAATGTACGAGAAATCCTGCATCTTCGTACCCCGATACAGAATTAAATCCAGTCATGGTCTTTAATACGAACAACCTGCAGTTCGTATCCCGAATACTTGTTAAAGTATTAGAAGCCGCTTCCCGCAAGGATAAATAAATTCTTTATAATTAAAAAGTATTATTAATTTCATTAAATACATAAATAAAAAGTTTACCTCGAGTAGGATTTGAACCTATGACCTGTACTTTGCTAGAGTACCGCGCTAACCATATGCGCCATCGAGATTCAAGCCCCAATCAATGCAGATTTTCTCTTTATGTATGTAGAACTAATGTAAATTCTAAATATAATGAGATTACAATCAAATTACTTATATTAGTGGAATGTGAGCCTGCAATATCGCAAGGATTCACACATACCAAAGCAACTTGACGAGTATTAATTTATTATAATAAAGACAAAATTTCCGTCGCTTGGGGCTTGAATCTCGATGGCGCTGATGGTTAGCGCGGTACTCTAGAAAAGTACAGGTCGTAGGTTCAAATCCTACTCGAGGTAAACTTTTTATTTATGTACTTAGTAAAATTAATAATTTTTAATTACATATTTACCTTTGAACTTATTCGTTCATTAAATCTAATATAAAGTTCCTAGAACGTAGAATTCCGATTTAATTTCATACTCCCGTTCCTGTATAGTTTCTGAGAAGCGATAATAATTAATTGCATAAAGAGTTTAAAATAAAACTTCCCGAAGGGAAAATT
Organism: Vesta saturnalis; assembly: GCA_036346205.1. Lineage (NCBI taxonomy): Eukaryota > Metazoa > Arthropoda > Insecta > Coleoptera > Lampyridae > Vesta > Vesta saturnalis. Next base: position 5,031,354 of record JARFJB010002021.1, read on the forward strand.
ACACCCGTTTAATTTCTGCGTATTATTTTCGTAGTATTTCACATTAGGCGATAAAACAAATCGCATAGAAAATAAAAGATAGTTCTTGTATTCCATTTGAATAAATACGAAATTATCACATTTCTTAAAAAGTATTGAAAGAAGGCCCCACTGATAATAGCTTCATCCGTACTTGATCTGCGTCCTGTTACATTGTTTTGCATAGTTAAAAACAATTATTGCACAACTCAGAAGTTACAAGTTGCTTAATAAATAAAGGCGATAATTGTAATTCATTTCTTCAATATCTGTTGACCTTGTGACCAACATATATAGTCATCTGACCCACAGATATCCAACATATCCAGAGATCTGTCCGCCGTCGCAGATCTTTCCGAACCCTCGTAGGACCACCTGGTGTTAGTTTTGAGACCGGTTTGAGTTTATTATTTGTGTTATTTGTTTTGTATTACATTATTAGAGTAAGTGGAATATTTTTGAGGTTATGTGAAATACTTAGAATTATATTAATAGGAAACAACATAGTGTTTTGTTACGATCTTTAAGTTGACAATGATTGTGCGAATTCATTCCGTCGTCGACAAAAACTATGCGAGGCACAGCAACAGCTTTTATTAAACAATAGATAATCACCTCTATTTTTTTTCTAGAATAGGGTTTACAACATAAGTAGCATTAAAATTTGAAATCTTCTGAATTGTGCTAAACATCAAATACCATTGCATACCATGCTCTTGTGATAAAGTCTAAATTGTTAAAACTGGAAGAGGAATTAACACCAGGTTAATAGATCACGAAAAACGCTCACGTTTACTTCATTCTCCTAAATCAGCAATTGCTCAATATGTCTTGGACACTGCACAATATAGAACTTGAAAATACAAAGATTCTGGCTAACGATAGGAATTGGTATACAAGGAAGATTCGAGAAGCTATTAAAATTCTGAACCAACCTAACTGTCCCATACTTGGGACTAAAACTGAAAGTTATACAGTCTGCAACCATCCGCTTATTGCTGACCTGTCAAACCTACAGGAGAAAATAGGCCACCACCATTAAAGTTGCCTCATTCTCTATAGATAGCAACAAGCTGGTCGATGGTATCAACGCTGCATATTCTTTTATTATAGTTAAAAAAAATTTGAGGTTGGACAACACTCACTTTCGATTTTTTTCCCGCACCAGCGTCTACATGTTGTTTCTTCTGAAGTATCATATGTCACATGTCCCTTTTGGTATCATCGCCAACACCTTCTTGTGCATCAGTGGACAGTTTGCCAGCCGACATTCTTGAATTGTACCAGTTGCACAAAAATCCTAGTCCGCCAAATACCTCATTAGCTTCTCAAAGGTAAAATGACTATCAAAAAGTATTTAGTCCTTAAGTTGCTGATACTTGCGTTTTCTGTAATAAATTCAGCGAAGTATCTGCCCCATTCCTAAAAACCTTCTCCCTATCGGAACTCAACATGTATCCTATGGTTGTATATATTACCCAATTTTTATAGCCGAATCGTATTGGCTTTCCACGTATAAATTGTTTGCCATAGTGCTTTCATAATATGGTATCATACTTTTGTCTATTGAAAGACAACACTTCCATGCCTTCTAAAGATAACACTGAGTTCTTCTAATAGAGGACGAAGTTTATGAAAACCATCGCTGTGGTCTGTATGATCATTATCACTTATAATCTCCCTAGTGCTTGGATTATTCGACTCAGGATAATTTTCAAAACATTCGTGACTCTAAAAAATTTCAAGCACGTCGGGTATTCAGTAAGAAAATATCCCAAGAATATCTGTTACCATTGAGCACGGGATATTTTCGCTGAAATAAAAGCTTTTTATTATCGTTTCAATCTATGGAGCTTTCAGACACAGTTGCAGGAACATCTTTCTGATTCGATCAATTCATCCGCTTATTAGCGCATTTAGCGTAACCTGATAGTAAAGGTGTTGCAAAAACTATATATAGCTCATTGAGTGTGATGTTTATTGCATTCTGGTCTTATATTGAATATCTCTTCCTTTCACACAACTTCTCAGTGAAAAACAGAGAAAACGTCCATAGGTGATTTCCACCGTTTTGCTACTTCGGATGGGAGCACCATAGTACAGTCAATACATATCTTATGTATGGCTTTTGATTTCGCCCACTTCAGATTAACAAATGTTGAAATTGCTGGTTTTGTTAATTCTGTGGAAGATCTTGAAGTCGATGGTGTTGATGTTGTTTGTACAAGTCGGAGATATTACGAGAGTGGAATCACCTTTACCGGCCTCTATTTGATCGTGACCTACTATTTGCACTGTAATTTCCGTTTTAAGCATGTTTGGTCCTAAGTGGTTCAAGTTTGCTTCGTATTCATAATCGGAATCGCAGAACTGTCTATATTCCTATTGCTCTCCCTTTCCTGTAAACTTTCTAACAATTGATGAAAACAGCCTGGAATATACAATATATCGTCAATGTAGACTTTTTGCATAATAAAATCAAGGAGTTTTATGCAAATGACCGTTGAGTAGGGAGTCCTTTATAAAGGACAAAGCAAAAACAAGTTTATAACGGCAAAACGTTCTGAAGTACGCTGTTTTAAGTTAAAATTGTATCACAGAGTGTTCATAACATGTAAATTAATAAATGATTCCAATAAATAATTTAACCGTGACGAAATTAAATAAATAGTTACGTATCCCCTATGTTTGATGTAGTACAAACTATAACCTTACTAAAATTAAATTATCGCCAACTTGTAGCAATGCTTTAACTTAAGCCAAAGTATAATAAAAATTAAATTGTAATAATAAGCACAATTTAATTGATAATGCCGCTGGCTCATCAGTAGATTGATATAGGAGGGTTCTAATTTAGCTCTTGATTAACCTACCTGAAATGCGTCTGGTTTCTCACCTGTTTAGTTATTTTCATTTCTTTAATTACTAAAAATGCAATGTAAAAAAAATTATAAAATATAATTAAATGAATTCTCGGCACCATGTTATCTTTGACTGGAATAACAAAACCTATTTAATGAACATTAAATGCTTTCTAATAATAACAAAAATAACAATATGCAATAAAGTTTATTACCAAATTTATGGATAATAAGGAGAGAAAGAAAAAGGTTTTTAAAGCTAAGCTTAAAACTAAAAATTCACTACTATATAAATACCTCTGTATAATGGTTCCAGTGTTCTTTTGGATACGGAAATGTCAACTAGTAAGATAGCGTTTCACAACATCCTTGCGAGTCTTGTAATAACTCGATTAACTATGTGTTTGTAGAAATTTTCAATCCAATACGTATTGTATTCTTCCCATTAAAGATTATTACGAATACAAGTTCAATGAATAAAAAGAGGCGTACTTAAAAGTGAGTAATTAACAAAAAAATAATGTGGTAATGTGGAAAAAAAATAATGTAATAATGTGGTAAAAAAATTGTGCCTAAAAAGCAAAGGCTTTAGCTAAAATATAATGAGAAAAAACAAACTTACCATCAAAATATGATGGCACACTATATAAAAAATTAAGTAAAAATCATTCTTAATGCTGTTAACAGTCAGCATTAACTGAATTACCCAAAAGCTTTCTGCATAACTCCAGTATATATAATATTCACGCTTGCGCGAATACAATAATATAAATCCAATTTTTTTAAGAAAGGGAACTAAAACTATTTATGTAATATTACACCCAAAAGATTTGTTCTAGAAAATGCAATTTAAGTTGCCAGTTTTCAATTCTACATAATAATAATTAAAACTTTTCTAATATTATGCCAAATAAATTAATGATTTTAGATTAACGTATTTCTTTGTACAACCACAAAAAAGGTTGTTACAAAACTTTCAGCCATCTCCTACAAATGGTGCAATTGCACATGCTAAAACACAAAGACGCTGTTAAATCGTTTTCATATATAACAAACGATGTCACGTTGATACGAGTAGGTGCCATGCCTTGCAAAATAGCATAATGCCTTGAGAAAAACCTATATTTCATCTAGTCCCTTATAAGAGACTAGTGGGTTACCTAAATGATCGAAAAAGAACAAGTACCGCATAAAAAACCGGCTGTTCAATCCCCATACAGGAAAAAAGTAAACACAAAGAGCCGAATCACTGGGATATTACACTACTTAGCACTGCCATCAAACTGTTCACAGCAATCATCCGGGACGAGCTGGAAGAGAAAATAGAGTTCACAGAGAACAATAGGGCTTTGGAAAAACAGGAAAACTACAGATGCAATACTTATAATCAGACAAATAGTGGGGAAATTCATGGAATATTCCCAACCCGCATATATTTGCATCGTAGATCTAATTAAATCATTTGACCGCATCAAAAACACGATATAATCGACATCTCAAACAAAAAGAACGTCTCACAGAAGATCATAAACATAATAATAACACAAATTGTAGTACAAAAGTAATAACATTCGAAGGCATAACCGAAGACATAAAGATAAACGAAATAATACAGTAAGAAGACTCCCTAAACCACGTTTTATTCAACTCAATAATGGAGCACATAATAAAGGACGTCAGACCAAAACGTGGATACCAACTGATCTAACACAATGCGCAGATGATGCGGTCCTATCGCACAAAATGAATAGGACTTACAGGGACTAACCTATCAGTTCAATGTGAGTGCTATGAGGTGCAATATGCAGATATCAACGAACAAAACAAAGTTTAGGGTAATTTCCAAGGAATCCAGAAGGTGCAAGATGCAAATATTTAGTCACTAATTTCAAATGCCGAGAAATTGACACAAAGCTGCCCAAACCTTACTAAAGACATTCTGACAAAATACAAAATCCAGTATGCTTAAAAAATGTAATACTTAGAAACAAATACATGAGAATAGAGGGAAAAACAAAAATATGCAAGACCATGTTAGAAGACTAGAAGGATAAAACGAAAAACTGGAAAGAACAAGTTAAGAAAATGAACGAAGAAAGCCGAGCGATAATTTGTATGTATGAACGACTAAGAGGAAAAAACCACGAGGATGACTACCAATGAGGTACGCCTAGATCTGGTGTGCTTCATAAGGAATAAGACATAAAACGGCGAACAGGGATATCTCTAGTCAAGCCAGAAGAAAAACTAAAAACATATATAAAATAACTTAAGATCTCAAGGCTCATGTGAGTTTAACATTTGCAAGTGATAATAAAAATGTGAAGGAAATCTGTAAAAGAAACACGAGTTTGATAATAGCTTTATACAAATTTTGATACCTAAATAAATTTGTTTAAAGCAACGTGATGCCTTTGTTGGTACGTTTAAAGAAACAATAGATTGATGACTGCTTGATACAAATTTTGAGGCTGAGATTTGTTTAAAGCAACGTGTTGTGTTTGCTTGGTACGTTTAATGGTTTAATAAGTGAACTAAGAGTTCATTTTTACAGTATGTGCTGATAACGTTTTGTAACCCTCCTAAGTAGCTTATGGAAACCAAAGATGTTGTAAACAATTCTTACAAATATTACGACTGACGAAGATAACTGTAAGTGTTATCGAAACGTTTAGATTGTATAATTTAAATACCCTATTAAAAATCCCAAAAAAGATAAGTATTTTATTTATTATGAGTGTTAATGGTGAAAGTTTACATTTTCATACTTTACACAATAATGTTAATCACTACGTAACACGCATTTAATATTTTCTACTGTTAGAAGTACCTTCATCATTACTTTCTAACATCATTTTATAATTCTTGACTGCTTAGTATCTGCTGCCACCACCCGTGGAAATTATAAGCAACGGACGGCAGATAACTTTTTTTCTTCTCGTTTTTTCGAATTTCGGTGATAAAAATTAATAAATTTAAAATGTTTTGTTTCCAACTGTTAATGTATTCAGGATTGAAATTGTTTAAAAGTTTTTTTCGATGGTTAAGATGTTTAGAATGAGTAAATGAAAATTAAAAGAGTAAATTTCATATCGATTAATGAAACGTAATTTGAGAAATATAAGATGTGGTGAGGTGAGGTGTTTGGGTTTTTTTAAATTCTGAGTTAAAAATGTAGTATTCCATTTCAGTAAGGGACATACGTAGTTTTTTTTAGTTTGGCTCCCTTGAATAAATTTAACTTCCTTGTGAAGTTACTAGTCATTTCCCTATTTCAATGAAAGAGATTTAGATTAGTGTTTGTGTAAATATTATAGTTATCCCTCGTTATTTTAAATATCGATAATTATAGTTAATGGACTTGAAATTACGTTTTGTAAAATTAAATTGAGTATTAGAATTATTATCATCGTTTGCAAATTAAGTTATAGGCTACAGACAAATAGTTAGGTTTCTAAAGGCCTGGTTTTAAAGCTTATTTTCGAGAAGGATTTCTTTGACAAAGCTATAAGCTTTCATTGAGAAGGTATCGTGAAATCTTATGTAGAGTGCAATGTTTCTTTATGATGTAAGTATTGAGGTTATAGGATTGGCTAACTGATATTTAAGGGAGATGAAATTTAAGATGACGAGAAATGAATGCTTCTTAAGTCACTTTTGGTAGAGACGTAGGTGAAGGCTCACGTTTTTTTTTTGGTTGCGGCTTCGCAATGTACGCGAAAGGGGTTGGTGGTGCAGGGTGGAATTTAGTTACGCCATATCGAGAGTGTACCGAATGTTACCGCAGGAAGATTTGTTGTGATATTATTGAAGATTCACACACCCCCGGTGTATTATATCGTTTGTATGTCGTTTGTCAGTAGTTTTTTTTATGACTGTGGACCTGAACAGGCTAAAATTGGCCTATCGTGCTAAAGCACTCAGGAACACTTAGGAGGATGGATAGAGGGATAATGAATTGCCAATAGATGCCTATGAACAGCTACCTTAAATTTTCTCATAACATAAGTGAGAGGAAAGCAGGAACTAGGGAGATCATTCCAGAGTTTAGAAGCCGTGTAGAAAAATGTGGATTGCGCCCATTTGGCACGACAAGTGGAGATTTGTAGTGACAATTTCGGGTTACAGAATTGGTTCTACTGTTTTTTTTACTCTGTTGAACTGTTTACTACATTTCGTATATGCGGATTTATTGTAAGTTCCTAGTAAAATGATAGTTTAGCGTACACAGCGGACCTCGACCAAATAACAAAATTGCTGTAAATAGAACGCTTAAATAGTTATTGTAAATATAAATTTCGTTCTAATAAATGTGGATATGGAGGTCAAGAACGATTTCTTAAAATTTGTGTAAAGCTAATTTACAAATTAAGAAGCTGCTGATTGTTGTCGATGAAATACGGGAAGTGTGCTTTCTGAGGAAACCGTTTTTCCTGAATTTTCTTGTATGATTCTAATGAAGTGCTGATTTGTATTATTTAGATGGATGAATATGCCTTTCGTTTGTGCTAGTTAAGTAACGTCTAGATATCAATTCAGTATGTCAAACGTATTTATTCCTAGATTAATTAATTGATCGGGTGTTTATCTGTGTTTTATTTGGATTTCGCTAACTAAAATTTCATATTAACCATTGTCAAATTTATGTTCAGCGAAATTATTATTGTTCCGTTTATTTTTGGCAAGTATCTGTCCTGGTTATTTATTAGGTATATAAAATTATGTTGATAGAAATCATGTGTGAGTTTACCTTAATATACGAAGGTGTTAATGACTAAATGGTAGTATTTCATTTCTATTTGATATTAGTGTAATCTTTTTCCTTTCTCAATTGTCATGTAATATAATCTTTAACGTAATGGTGAGAATTTCTAAATTAGCGTATTTGCTACTTTGATTATGATAATAAATTCATTTTAAAAGATGTTTTGAATGATACCGTAACGTAGATTATCAAGTAAATCGATCGTTGACCGCGATCAGCTGTTTATCTTTGTACGCAATAGTTTTGCGAGTAGTCGCAAATATTTTTGAAGCTGCAATTCATTGGTTTACTTGGATTTGCCTTAAAAGGATAGCAGTTGGTTTATTCTTTTTGGTAATGAGTTGTGTATTTTCGCATTAAGGATTACGACCCCGACATTGACGTTTAGTAAAATTTAGGACATAAAAAATGTTCGATCGCGTTTAGTTTTGTTATGAAGTATTTTGTTTTAAATTCAATAAATAATTACCGCTTTGGCAAATTATTTTTTTGGTTATTTTAGTCAATAATTTGGCGTTGAAGTAAGTCTGTCGGGATGCTTAATGAGTTTTAGTTTAATTATCACAATTTTGCGGTTTTTATATGAAGCTTAAGATTTTATTGACGTTTAGGTGAACTTTGCGTAAATATAAGTATAATTTTCAGGGAGCAGAGTGTTTTGTTTTGAACGAACATGCATCCAGCAGGTGGCGCCTTTGTGATATTTTTCTACTACTACTGTATTACTGTTTTACCATTTCCTGTTTAATGACCCTGTACAAATACAGATATTGTTCTTTCCCTCTGTTATTTTCTAACCTTTTTATTTTTATATTTAAATTTCTTGATATGAAATCTATTAAATATGTCATTAAATTGTATGTTATTAAGCTGGGATAACGATTTATTGCAAAATGTTATAATACATACCCAATGCTAATACCGTTAATTAATCAGAAGCAGTTGTTTCTATTTTCTTCAACAAACCGCCAACCTTTTTATTTGATTAAATTAACCGAAATGTTCAGTTCTGACACTAACATGTCACTTGGTTTAAACGATTGTAAAGTTAAAAGCGCAATCAAGGGAAAGCAAGGGTTACTACAAATGTTTAGGATATAATTAAAAAGCTAGAACAGAACATGGAAAAATAAAAGAAGAACTAACAGAAAAATACAGAGATTAATTAAAGTACCACTAAAAATAGAATTAAGCGCAAAAAGCAAAACTAAAGCCATAAATACATTTGCCATAGCACTGAACTAGACAGAATATATCACATACACTCCATCGTTGAAAGATTTACACCAAGTAGAAAAGACGGAGTAGAGGATTTACAAATATTAGGGATATGCACCACAACCAAATACAAAATCTAAGAAAGTACTTCATAGAAAGACCAAGTATATACATAGAGCAATAATAAACATAACAACATAAAGCAATAATAAACAAGCATCTCTACTTTCAATAAAGGGTACGGCGTAATAGAAGGAACAGTAACGTCAGAAATAAAAAAGAATAATGGAAAAAAAACATTTCGCGACAAACATCCCAGGTATCTTGAACAATATTACATTAATCAAAATGCGTCAAACCTGTGGTTAGTGAAGGGTATTACATTGAGCGAAAACCAAGGATTTATGATAGCCACACAGGATCAAATAATTAGTACCAAGTACTATAGCAAATACATCATAAAAGATGCTAAAGCTATTACAGAGAAATGTAAATTGAGCAAAGAATGTACGGAAACAGTTGATCAAATTACAGGAGGTTACTCAATATTGACTAATGCATAATACGATAAACGACACGATAATGTAGCTAAACAAGTTCACCAAGAAATAGCTAATAACTTCAAGTTAACGACAGAACAAACATCAATCTACAGTTAAACCTTACACTGCGTAACGACAACTCCAAGCTTTAATGGAATCGATCAATAAGCACCGACAATACTCTACCTAATAATAAACCAGCTATCACTTTAATAGACAATCAAAAGAAAACAACATGCACTATAGAAAATTCTGTTCCAAATACATCAAATATACGGAAGTAGACAGGAAAACGGGCACGAAAGTACACTGTTGGCAGAAGAGATAAAAAATGTTGCACATGGAAAGGCTAGAAATACTACCAATCAACATTTCAATTACTGGAGTAGTCAGGTTGCGTTGACGCACCCTGTATGTAGGATGTTGTAATGACGTGTATTACGTGTTTTGAGTGCGAGTGTATTGAGTTTGAACGAAAAAAAAAAATTTTTTTTGTGTATATGTATAATGTATGTGGGTGTATGATACGCCACTGGAAATGTAGGAGAAATATAATTCAGTATGTAGATACGTGTATTTGAATATTATAGAGACTTTAGTGTTGGAATAAATAGATTCTGATGAATGTAAATGTGAAGAGAAATTTGTCGATGGGACGATAATGTTTGCCACTGTATTGCTACTGTTTTGCTACCGTAAGGAATGGAATGTTGTTGGATAAATGAGTAATCTTTGCCAGAAGATGCGAAGTATAAGTGTAGAATGTTTTAGAAAATATGTAGAGAAAGATTGGGTATGTTTAAGTGTTAATTATAGAAAGTTTTCGTAATGTTGTGCAATTGTTTTGAGAATATATGTATGTATATGGAATTTGAGACCTTAGACGGTACTTATTTTTGCAAATGTTGCGGAAGGAGATCGAGCGCAGGTTGGAGATAAATGTTGAAAGTTGCGTAATGGTCCAGAGTGGCTACTGAATGAATGTAATGACGAAAAATAGTTTCTTCATGAAGTAATTGTAAAATTGGTAAGTAAAAACAAATATGGCGATGTATTGTAGTTATGAGCGTGGCTGTATAGAGGGTAGCATCAGTTGGAACTATGAAATTTTGAATGAATACTATTGGAGAATATAGCGCGGAAGGAAGACATGTTTAAAGATGGATGACTGAAGTTATAAATAGGAAAGTCGGAGATTGACGAGTTAGTTAGGGGGTTAGCTTTTGGCTTTTGGTGTGAGACGCGCGCGAGGTGATGTGTAAAATTAGAATGGGTTAAGTTGGAGTTATGTTTGTGAATAATAGTGAGGCAGTAATTGTTTAAACAACTGCGTTACCCGAAAGGGGATGAATCGTAAAAGACATTCATAAATAAAACTATTAATTAAATTGGGATTGAAGATAAAATTAGTTTGTTTATTTTCAAGAAAGTAAAAGTGCGTAAGCAGATTTATAAAAAGTTAACAGTTATTACGTTAGTGTTGAGTGCAGCGCGTGTTCTTGTACCGATATTGAGTTGAAATTATTTATGGGACCACCTTTAAGTAAACGAAAATTTTCGTAATAAATTAAGCCAATGTTGAGTTAAATTTTATGTGACATTAAAAGTTTATTTGTGTAAGGAAGGACTAAACTTTCCTAAAGGTTGCTAGAAATTTTAAGAGGCAACCAAACTTGTACAGATTATTACGTGTATTGGACTATTTGTGAGTACAGAAAGGAATAAGTGTTTGTGAAAATGTGAAGCACTGGTTATGTGCCTTCATGCAATTTAAGGATTACAAATGGACTACAAATAATTGATTTACGGAAGAAAGAAGAAAGAAAAGCGTAGTATTAATGGACAATTTTAAGTAAGGAATATATTTAAGTACTTTGAAAATTTAGTAAAGCACGATTATCTCTTTGTTTAGTTCATTTGTGTAATGTTGAGTAAATATTAATTAGTTTAGAAGCGAAAAGATAATCGTTCTCGAGTTATGTGGTTTTGATTGGTTGTTTTAGTATTAAGAATTTTGTAGAAATTGGTAGTGACGTGTGGTTTTGATCTTCAACCACGCTGTAGTGGTATATGTAAATATATTTGTGTTTGTTTCTTTGTCATTTGTTTATTATTTTATGCAGGACAATATATATTTATCGTTAAATTTTTATTTTGTTGTTTATTCAGCCAGGTATGAGACATATTTGTGACGATTACTTAATTGGTGACCTAGTAGTTTTTGACAAGTTAAAATGTAAACTTTGCATATTTTGGATTTTAAGATTAATGAACAACCTGAAAAGTTATATTTGCCAGGTTGATTGCAAAATTTTCATGTTAGTTTCATTAGCGCAATGCACTAGTGACGGATCAGCTGTTAATTATAATTTCATTAAGTATAATAAAAAGTTGGAGCTTTGAAACCTTAAATATTTACGAATGTCAATACGATTCAGAAGTATTATAAAAAGTAAATTAAATTTAAAAGATATCGTTCATGTTAGACTTTTAAAAATTAATTACCGATCATTGAATGAAGAATAGTTTATTCATTAATGAGTAGAAAAATATAACTGTTGGTTACGTGAATGAATTTGAGTGATAAATTTTATTTTGGAAGTTTTGGTATACGAGGTGTATTCAAAAAGTTTTTAATAACCTGGGTAGTACTAAATATATTTGAGTTTGAGTTGAATTGTTTTGGACGAGTGTTTGTTTTAGAACCCTCGTGTAAGAGTTTACTGAGTAAGCACAATCCTACTTTCCACAATCAAGTAGGGTTAATTAACATCCAGCTTAAGACAATTATTTTAGCAAAGTTTCGATTGTGGTGGCGCCTAGAGACATATTTTCCCGGACTTAGATGTTTGAATGTAGGTGTAAGGTGTTTGAGCATATTAATCATTCATTTTACTTATTATTTCGACCACGCCCATCTCCCTGTTAGCTGGCTTGGCAACCCGCTTACATTAGTAGGCATACACGGCGCCTAGTGCGGTTTGGACGGGTAACAGTGTAATACCAAATAGTCTACAACGCTACATAAAACTAGTTAACTTATCACCAAATACATACATAAAACTTCAATCCGTAGTAATAGACACGTGCAATCTGACAAGGTAGTCTTTAAACTGCAGAAACTGCCATATTAAATAAAGCCAAAACTGAAATAGTAGTAAACAGTAGTAAGTTATACATAACAGTAATAATTGTGAACTATTAAAACTACCAACGTACATACAGTAAAAGATTGCATTGAGTGGGACTCGAGCCCACCACCACTACTTGTCTAGAGTAGTAGTCGTGGGTTCTAGTCCCACTCAAGGCACTGTGTGTACGTTGGTAGTTTTAATAATTCACAATTATTACTGTTATAACTTTGCCATCGTTATCACTTAGATGCGCTTAGTTTCAAGTTTTCCTTTAATTTGCGTAAATTATACATACAAATAAATACAACATCTAAGTACAGGGTCCGGCAGTGAGACAGAAAGATTTCGTATATAATTTTATTGTTAAAGAATTTTTTTTTTAATAATTTTTAATACATTAATGGGAAATAAGAGAGTAGCAATTTGAGTTACAATGTCAAAAAATTCATTTTTTAAATACTACATCCGCCTAATGCCCTCCGTTACAATTTATGCATTCTTGGAGTCGTGCCTGAAAGTTTTGCATAACTCTGGGCAGCATATCGACAGGTATTGCTGCAATTTCGTCACGAATCCGTTTTTTGAGAGTTGGGATTGTCCTGGGTGGATCATTTGCAAACAGATTCGTCTTTAGGTTCCCCAAAGAAAGAAGTCGCAGGCGGTTAGGTCGGGAGACCGAGGGGGCTAACTGATATACCCGAGAAACAATACGCCCTGGGAACAAAGCATTTACAGCATTCATTGAAATTCTTGCAGTGTGACTTGCTGCCCCGTCTTCATTCACAGGATGTTTTCACTCACTGAAAAAACTTCAAGTTGTGGTGTGAGGAAATTCTGAATCATTGCAACGTATCACACAGAATTAACGGTAATGGAATTTTCAGCCTAATTCTCAACAAAATATGGACCGATGATCAATTTTCAGAAAACGCACACCATACTGTCACTTTCTGAGCATGAAGAGGTGTTTCATGAAGCAAACGAGGGTTTTCCTCGGCCCAGTATCTAAAGTTTTGTTTATTAACAAAACTAGAGAGGTGAAAGTATGCCTCTTCACTCATACATAAGTAGTTATCTTGGTTGTCATTTTCTTCCAGTCTGGCAAGCATAACATCACAAAAACGGATACGCTGTGGATAATCACCCGGATTAAGTGATTGCACAACCTGTATTTTGTAAGGGTGATATCCAAGATACTGATGGCGAATCCTTATCGATCTGTCACTTATTCCAAGGCGTGTGGCGTGACGTATGGCCGATCGGCGTGGGCTTCTTAACATTGCTTGTCGAACACGTTCGATATTTTCAGGGATTCGAACTGTTTTGTTACTACCACCCCTTTTTCTTTGACGTCAATGACGTTTGTACGAGGTTGTTTACCCATGCGTTTATCGCTTTATCTGACGGAACAGGTTGGTTGCGCGGTATGTTAAAATGCCGTCGAAAGTCACGACGCGTTTGCACTAAACTCTCGCCAGTTTAAAAATAGGCTTTAATTGCGTAACTGCGATGCTCACCCGCCCAACTCTCGAGTAAAATAAATTGCAAATCATGCAGGTTTTGGCAATTCGGCTACCCTCTTCAACGCCACTTCGCGGTGAACTGCAAATCCTACCTCAAATCTTTCCGTTTCACTGCCGTACCGTGTATATAGTAAACATTATTATAAGCGAAGAAGGAACAAGTTAAATATGTAACCCACGCGATATCAGAAGTATGAACCTTACCAAAAATTTAAACCAAAGTACGTGTATATATATATATATATATATATATATATATATATATATATATATATATATATATATATATATATATATTGCAAACAGAAGGCATATGTTACCGTTTCAGTCACTGGCATATTAATGGGTACACTTAGTGTAAAACTTGTTTAGGCTGTTCTACTGCAGAGTCGTTAGGTACCTACTCATAGTTGCGCTGCATTACGGCTAGTGTACAGAGTGTTCATCTTAAAATTAGAATACCCAAAGCATCTAGCTGGATATAAAGTTCCTTCGCACGTGCTCTACTTTTAGTTGCTGAGCAAGGCGTAAGGATACCAGATCACAAAAATGCATTCCATGTGACTACGTACAAAAGCAAAGTACAGCGTCAGTAAATCAAAAAATTCTCCAAACGTTTTTGCAGTTCTAAACATAATCCCTAGCATGCGGGAAGAAGAAAGGCAAATAGCTTTAATATGTATTGTTAACTACAACTCAGATCTTTTACCTTCAAACTGCTCTGTACCTCAACTCTAATTAATAAAGGAGGATTTAGAATTGTAGATTACATTATTGCATCTCGTTATGTTAAGCACAAGCTACACCAATATACTAAGGTCTCAATATCCGATTGTATCATATTATAACCATCCACTGAACAATGATTTTAATTAGTTTGACATCAGCATAGGCGAGAACATAGTAACAGAATCTAGGTAAGAGATCGTTAAGAAATAATATATAAATAATGATAAATAGCAAACGGCCAAGGTTAAGGTCTGTATAACAACAAATGTTTTTTTAATAACTGTCCCTGCAAGTTTTTTGCGGTATTTTAGGATTTTCGAACTTGAACATATGGTGAAGTTGTCATTTTCTTGCGTTTTAGCAAGCAACGTTTGCAATTATGCTATTCTCTGTAAAGTATTATAATTTATGTACTGGGAACATTTTACTCATGTATAATTTACTCCTATACAGCAATTCAACTTCGTTAGTATTACAGCGATAACCCCATTGAAGGTTAGGAATTACAACGGTAATTCAACTAGAATGACGTCATACTCAACTACCATAGTAACAGAGCTATTCTTGTTATGAACAAGAAGCATTTGTCAAACAGTGACATCCACGTTAAGTTTAAGTTAAGTTCATTGTAAAAATGAAACGACTTCGTAAAATTTCGTCCGAAACCATTGATAGCAATATTGAAAAGGTGTTCCGAAGGATACAGTAAAAAATCAGCCATTTGTTTGTTCGTTTTCTAAATTTTATTACATGATTAGTAATTAAAAAGTTTTGTTTATTTAAATTTTTAATTAATTAAATAAAGGTTTTGTTCATTTATTCTGGATATATTCTACGGAATACCGCGCGTGCATCAAAGTTAATCAGATAATCCTGGCAAAAGCGTTCTTTCCTTAAGGAAACCGCATTCGTTGGTTTTCTCTGTTGGTTAAAAGAAGAAACCTCTTCCGCCGGAGTCCCGCTCTTTTAACTTTTAGCCAACAGAGAAAATCAACTCATGCAGTTTCTAGGCAACACCACTTTTTCCCGGATTATAGATAACTTTGGACGCAGGTATTATACATAAGAATTCTTGCTAATTCTGTGTTAATAAAATATGCATCATATCCGGTCCATCTCTGAAAAACGTTAAGATGTACTCGGTTTATCCTTATGATTGAGATTACATCTTTTACGATCCACACCACCCCAAATGATTATGATCAACAATTTTATTTGAACAAGGACAATATTTGTTGCAATTACTTGATAATAAACTGCATCATATCCAGTCAAATTACGAAAACCAGAAAGCTTATAATTACTTTTTTGTTTAGCAGTCTTTATTTTCCATTGTCGTAGGTGTAACGCTAAAAATTGTACGTTATACGATATTTTATGTCTGGTTAACATGGACTTAAATTTTACCCGATAGAGTGATATAAATTATTTTTATGTCAATGTTTGTTACGTAGCTTGGCATATATATTGGAATATTTTTATTGTTTATATTATGAAAACCAGCAAACATTTTGTTTTTCATTAAACCCACTATACATTTAGAAAATATGTGTAACTAACAAATTAATAATTAGTAATTACAAATCTTAGACAAAACAAATGTTGGACAATACTGGGCGTAAAAAATAAGAACTACTTAGACAAGGTTAGCTTTCTTGCTTAGCTAGAGTTGCGTCGCTCTGATAGTCGAAGCCCGAATAATAATTGTTACCAATTACGTAAAAATCTAACAATATTTAAATCCAAAACGCAGATAATTTATTTGAAGAATGGTAAATATTCAAAAGAAAGCTAAGAAATAATAATGAAATTTGTAACAATGTAAAACTTTCATTTGGCTTTCTATCGTCGCTTTCATATACGAATCATTTTCTTAACCCTGTCTATTGTAGTTTATTCTACATGAAAAAATAATTACTAAATTCAATTACCATTATATAATTCACGTTGAAGTACTAGTTAAAATTATTCTGTTACGTTATACCACTTTTTTAGCAAAAAGTGCAGTAGCTAAGTTTATATAGCTTGAAATAGTAAAGGTGCAAAGTTAATTCAATATTAAGAGAATCTATGTAATTAACCTAATTGATGTCGTCATAGATGTCTTTGAATCATAGCTCTCTATTCCGAAGATATATAAGGTAATGATTGTGGTTTTAATAAACTCGTAATTACATCATATAAATTCTAGACATGCAAATAACTCTGAGCGTATTACCATAGACTATAAGGTTAGAGAAATTCCTTTGAAGTAGCTTAAAATATTCAAACTGATTAAAATGTGGTAAAACGGTATTTTTAACAAAAAAATATTCATTTTTAAATGAAAGATTAGAAATCTAAAAGCAAAGGTACTATTAATATTGCTAATTACTCTTGAAATGAAAAAAAAATTAAATTGTAAAATCATTAAATTTCCTTTATGTACAGGTTGTCCCATTTTGGTTGTCCTCGCAGGTATCTCAGTTATTAGCAAAGATACAGAGATGCGGTTTTCGCGAACGTTGGCTACTTTTTGTGAAACGAAAGATGACACAAACATAATTACTCTAGCTCTTCTCATTTTTGAGATACAGGGCGTTTTTGAAAAGTTGCATTTTGAGACAGCCCCGTATCTCAGCTATACGATAACTTATAGAAAAAGTGAAAAGTGTTCTTTATATAATTTTTCCGTAGAATGCAGTGCTGTTTTCAGAATGAGTATACGGGGTCAGGTCAAAAGTTATCGGGATCAACTTCATTTTTTAAACGGGACACCCTGTCTATTTTCTCATAATTAAATTTCTCTTGTTCTAAGCACTTCAAATATATATAACAATTATCACTTATTTTGATAAATAGCGTGGTATTTTGTATTATTAACTGAATTTCTTAGTAGGCTTTGAATTCGTAATCTTCTATTGTTTTTTTGTGCCTAATAGAAAACCATCATCATGTAATTATATGTCATTGAAGAAGATACAAATTTCGGCAAAATAATTTATTTTATTTCCAGAATTGTTGATTTGAAACTCATATAAATATTGGATGTATTTATTTATAAATTTAGAGACAAACGAAAATAAGAAGAATTAAAATTTTATAAATATTGCTCAATTTGCTGACCATTATGGTCAAGACAGATCTACATCTCGAAGAAGTTCTTGAATGGATCTTAATAAAATAGGTCTTAAACGTAGTTCTTCAAAGGCTTCTTGTAGCATTCATCAAAGCTTCTTGAGTTTCATACCGTCTTTGATGAATTTTATTTTTAGCCCACAAAAAAAATCTAAAATTGATAGGTCTGGGGACCTTGCTGGCCAATTAACTGGTCCATTGTTACCAATCCAATGGTTTTGAAACATTGCATTGAGGTAATCTCTTACTAGTCTTGCTGAAAATAAACCTCTCTTAGCTGGGCTAACGGAATATCATCAATCAATTCTGGAAGGCAAATGTCCAAAATTTCCAAATATCGTTGATGGTTCAAATTGCCTTCAAACATGTAAAATGTTAATCTGCCTCCTAAAATGAAACAGGACACATTGAACCCAAACCTGCCTTGCTGCTGACGGATCACGGTAACATGCCGATTTTCGTTAGACCAGAAACGATTCGTTGCACGATTGTAAATTCCGGCGGAGCTTATATGGCTTTCATCCGACCATATAACTAAACGACCAAAATTACCATTTTCTTCACTTTTCTGAATATACCATCTACAGAAATCGATACGCAATTGAGCATCACCCGGATGCAAGTGGTGGATGACTTGAGGTATATATGGTTTATAATGGTATTTTTAAATATTTTTGATACTTTCGTTTTGAAATGCCCACCGATTCTTCTATTTTTCTGCAAGACGTATAATTTTCGTTAACAGTGACCTCTGCAAGGACATTTATTTCATTATTTTCTTCGTTTTCTTTTCTATATGTTTTGGCGCGTGGCCTTTCAAACGATCCGTGATTTTCCAAATTTTGTTTTAACCTAATGAATGTTTTTACACGGTTGCCTTCTTTCCGAAATCTATAATATTCACATTTTATTTAACTCAAATGATGACTAACATTCCAGTAAATATATTTCTTGCTTGCTCTGCATTAAAATTTGTTTGGTAATAAACCCCAATCATATCTAATTTCTCATAGTTCTCGTACCCTAAATTATTCGCCATGGTTTGAAACTTTGTAAAATTCAAAATAACGAAAAGAATATTGAAAACTTTACTAACAATAAGGATCTCAACAATCAACAAATTTGCAAATATTGACAAATGTCAAAAAAATGAAGTTGCCATGGTAAAACAATTGCAGTACCAAAGGCCACTAACCAATCCAGTTAATAATTTGAAATACTGCGCTATTTGTATAAAAAAATGATGAATGCTATACATATTTGAAATGCTTAGAACAAGGAAAATTTAATTATGAGAAAATAGACAGGGTGTCCCATTTAAAAAATGAAGTTGATCCCGATAACTTTTGACCTGACCCCGTATACTCATTCTGAAAACAGCACTGCATTCTACGGAAAAATTATATAAAGAACACTTTTCACTTTTCTATAAGTTATCGTATAGCTGAGATACGGGGCTGTCTCAAAATGCAACTTTTTCAAAACGCCCTGTATCTCAAAAATGAGAAGAGCTAGAGTAATTATGTTTGTGTCATCTTTCGTTTCACAAAAAGTAGCCAACGTTCCGAAAACCGCATCTCTGTATCTTTGCTAATAACTGAGATACCCTGAGGACAACCAAAATGGGACAACCTGTACATCGTTTTTATTTTATTCTTATCCCACAATCTTCATACAGTAAACAATATTTTATTTTTATTGATTTATATTACCTTGATATTTTTCAAACTTCTTTAATTTTTTACAAAACTAATTCATAGACTGAGCTTATGCGTAACTGCCAGTCCCTCATACAATAATCAGCATTTAGACTGAAGTGATTTTGGTGCCCATAATTTACACCAGTTACTAAATTTTTCAGGACACTTCCTTGATACACATGTACCGACATGATCATTTCATATTTGCACGTCATGTCATTAATTTGCCTCTATAACCTCTGCTAGTAACGAATAGTAACAGTAATGCAAAGATAGGTTGTTTACCCTTGCTCGGTGTTTCCTAGATTTCATTGTATCGTAAACTTTCTTTCTGATGATAGAAGTCTCTGTTTAAAAACAAAGCTCTATACGTTCGGGCAGTATTTATATATTGACGAAATTTAAGTTATATAAAGTATTAAAAATCGTTAAAACGTATAAAGCTTAATTTTAGATAGTCCTCCGAGTTTCTTTGTAACGCTTTTGTGCAGCGGTTATACTGTTTTGTTACTCCCAAATGAGTGATTACAAAGCAACTCTTAGTGCTTGTCCGGACAAATCAAAATCAGTCATACCACGTTGACCTTATTTAGAAGTAATACTGCTTGTGTCCTCTTTGCGTTGTATTGACGTATTCTCCACATTCATGTCATGCGTTTTGTGTAATTGTCAATATACCTTATGTACAGCTTTCTACATTTATGAGAATCTGCTGCGCTTGTCAATGTTTTTGCTGAACAGTCAACATTGTACTGTAGTCACACTGCAAGTCACAAATTAAGTTGGAAACAAGGTTAGGTATATCAATAACGCATGGTAAAAGTGTTTGTGGTAGTGTACCGGGTGAGGCATTAAGGAAGGACGCCGGATATATCCCAGAAATCGCTTATGTTACGACTTCAAAAAAAAATTCTTCAGTAAATGTGGCCAAGAGGAAATGCTGGAAATAATTTTAAAGTTTGTAAATAGACCGCTAGGTGGCGTAACTGCTGTAGTAAATTAAAAAATGTCTAATAAGTAACAGAAACTTAAGGAAAGGTGTATTGAAATATCGTAGTATTTTTTGGGACAATTTTACCCATTTTTGTATAAGAAGTTTTTCTAACTTCACAGGTTTTCCGTTGGGGAGCTGCGAAAGTTGTCAGACAAACACGTAATTATCTTCGGAACCAGTCATCGAATCTTAAAATAATATTTCGTTGGAAAGGTCTTTCTTGCGCTATTCGTTGATGTATTAAAAAGTTAAGTTTGATTAACGAACAAAAGCTAGAGACGCTTTCCAAAATTGTGAAATTTTAGCGATTTTCTTCAAAATATTAAATAGAATGGTATGTTTTTATTTAGTCAGAAACAGTATAAAATTTCACCTATACCCTGAAAATTTCAAGTCGATATCTCTGTTGGTTTCAATTTATACTACTTTAAATTTAGATCCAAAACAATAAAACGCAAAGTTTTTGACCTAATAGTTTATTACTTGGCCAGCTTTATAAACACAGGTTAACCCTGCGAGAGTTAACAAATTCGATAATACTGACAGTTATTATCATCGAGTTTCTGGGGTTAGTTTATTACCGTTGGTTAATGATTACACCGGGTGGACTATCGAAAATTAACTAGAGATGAGTAGTACGCCATTACTCAGTGGCGACCTAAATGCTTAAATTGTCTGCCATCATTATCAATACACAGCTGCAACCGCTGTTGCGTTGAAAAACAGCGGTTTCTATCTCCGCTATGGAGAGGGTGCGAATAGAATTTCTTATCCTAATGACCATATTTTCAGGCGTAGTTGGCCTGGTTGTAAAAACAAGATCCTTTATTCTTCCCCAAAAATAAAAATCTAAACAAGCTAGATCGGGGGACCTAGAAGGTAACAATGGTAATCGTTATTAAGCTGTTAAAGTTAAGAATGAATAGGAAATGTAGGTGTATCAGGAAAAGTGTTACTCAAAAATTGACGCACCCGTGCTGAAAATGTGCCGGACAGCCGTCATATTGGAAAAACATCCACTGCCAATTAAGGTACGTTTCACCATTAAGTGGTGCGTCAAAAATGTGAGGACCAATAATTCCACCTCCTAAAATACCGCAACAAACATTAACGCTCTACCAGCCCTGGTGTTGAATTTCTTGCATTCAACGAGGATTGGTTCTGGACCAATGATGAATGTTATGGCGATATACTCTACCATCACTGCGGAATGTAGCCTCGTCAGTCCACAATATTTGCGATAACAGATGTTGATTATCGCAACATGGATGAACTTGAAGATAAGCAATGTGAGCGACCTTGAAAAACCATTGACCTTGAAGCGGGGTTTGTGTACTTTAAGAACGTTGGCAATGAGAGCGACCTTAAATCGGGGACCTTGAAGAGACTCGACAGTGTTACCAACCTTTCCTGCCACGTGTCTTTGAAGCGGTGACCTTGAAGCAGGCAATGTTATCAACCTTGAAATCTAGTGACCTTTCTGGTAACTTTTTCCAAATCTAGTGACAAAAGTGCGTCAGGACCAGCCTTGCTATACTACTCGTTTCAAGGAAACTCGGACGACTATCTAAAATTAAGTTTTATACGTTTTTACTTTTAATTCTTTATAGAACTTAAATTTCGTCATTATTTTAATGCTGTTCGCTCGTCTGGTGCTCTCTCTCTCTCTCTCTCTTTATATATATATATATATATATATATATATATATATATATATATATATATATATATATATATATATATATATATATATATATATATATATATATATATATATATATATATATATATATATATATATATATATATATATATATAAATTCACAAGAATTAATGATATAATTTAATATATTATCGTGGATACTTACAATAGCATTGAAGATATTTCAATTTAAATTTAAATTAGATGTCAAAATCAATTTTGGAATCTGACATTTTGACATCAATTTAAATTTAAATTGAAATATCTCTTCAATGCTGCTTCATTGTTTTTAACTGTATCCACGATCGTAAGTTACTATCTTATTTAATTTATATGCATTATTAACGCATAACTTGTAGATTGTTGACAAAGGTAATAAATTTGAAAGCTTCCTTTGAACAAAGGATCATTTCTTTATTTTAAACAAGCCTCACAACCTTGGCTGCTACCCACTAAATTTTTCTGATTGTTATATATATATATATATATATATATATATATATATATACATGAATCTGAGGGTAGTCCAGTGCTTTGAAAAAAAGCATAATAAATGAACTCGAATAAAACGCGAAATAAGTCTTTCTTAGCCTGATGACGCAACAGAGTCCGTTTCTGAAACTGCACGTTATAACAGCAAAAACTGTGGAAATATGACAATCATTTCAACTACTAGATTTATATTGCTTTGATTGTTGACCAGTAAAGCAGAGAACGAAGTGGCTTTGAGAAATTTTAATACAAAATTTACTATCCTGATGTATCACCAATTAATGTTTCCTTATCACATAGGTTAAGTTTTAATATACCCTAATAATAGATGGTTAAATTATGATAGATTTGTTGTTTTATACATCCCACAAAAATTGCATAGTCAATCGTTTAGAAACTCGTAATTTATTAACATACCTGAAAACAAGTCATAAATTGTGTTACTTTATTTCTATCATACTCAAAGTTAGTTTTTAATAATTTGTTAGTTCAAATTAGTCGGACACGTCAACTATGAAATGAGGTTTATAAATGTAGTTGAGCCAATAAATTATTTTTATGATGATATGATAGTGTTATAGTTTTAAAGCATTATATTAAATTTTTCTTGTAACATTTCTTATTGTCATTTTAGTATTCCGAAGGTGTCAAGAATTAAATGGTTTGCTGGATAACAGTGTTTTAATAATAAGCATAACTTAAAACGTACTAAAAGTAAGTATTATTACGTATTGCCAATAATTATTTCGTAATTCAACAAGATTTATTTTTCAAAATAATTTTAAGTTCCTACAGGCAAAAGTTCCTATATACTTTTAAGTAACTGCATTCGTTATTTGTACCTTTTCAGTATACAATCGTATTGTTTACAATTAATTAAATTGATTGCTAACTCGTAATAATAGCATAGACGTCATACCTTGTTAAATTACAAAAAATGAAATAAATTATTTACGAGCTCTGTTCAAAGCTAATATTATAGTCTTTAGAGCCCCGTATAAGCATAAATATAACGATTTCAACATAATAATGAAGTGATAATCATATCCCGTTGTACTACGTAAAATCGCCTACCTTTGTTTAACTAGTTATATCCAATAATTTTTATATTTAGCACTTTCTAAGCTAAGATGTCTAATGTATTCAATTGTCTTATATCAATTAACTTTTACATGCAAACCACAAAATTTTAAATTTAATTAAACACGTTTCAGAACTTTACTTTAAAGCCCTACAAGAGGTAGGTTTTAGCATCCTGAAAAATGCTCGAGATACTAGGGATAAGACAAAACTTTTGTTTGATAAAAAAGTAGCACAGTGAGGCAAAAATCGTGATTTTTTAGGGGAAATTGGACATCCTGTTGGAAAATCTTGCTGGAATACTAAAAAAATTAAACTTAAGCAGCCATTGCGCTAATAATATGCTAGTGGATTATCAAGAAATGTAACCAGTCGTATTCAAGAAAAAAAGTTATTATTGATTAACCCAAAATAACCTTCATCCCGCTGACTTAAAGATAGACACGCCATATTTTACTTACATGTGCCAGGAATATAACTTTAATATTTAAACATAAGAAAAGGGAGACGTAACAGAAGGTCATTGACATCTGGTATATGACATATGACATTATATTTTGTGCATAGTCATCTGTTTTTGTTTAGAGGTGTACTTAATTTATGTGCTTAAAATATTAATAGAACATGCAGGTGTTGACAAGCAGAATTTTGTTTTTTACCTAAAACTAATGCATGGTCTTTCTGCAAGTTAACCATTACCGCGGCAACAAACAAAAAGTATGTTTTACCATCTAAACGTATTTGCCAAAGGGGTTACCCCCTACAACGTACCTTTTAAAAAATAACGGGTATATATAAAAAAAAACAACTTATCACTTCCATACTCAGGAAGATATTAACTACCGATAAATGCTACATGCAGGGTGGCCCATTAGGGTGTGGAAGTGCAATAACTTACTTAGGATCAAAAATACAAACAAATGTTTTAAATAAAAGTTGTTACGTTTTCGCAGATACACATTTCTAAAATATTTTGAGATATACAGGGTGTTCAGCCTAAGCGAGGCAATATGAAGTTTATTTTTTTTTAAAGGTAGCCCTGTATATTTGTTTGCCATCGAATTCAGCGTAAAATTTTGCATCTAGCCGAGCTGGAGCGAAAAATATGAAGGTTTGTCGAAAATTGGTGCACTATAGATGCTGTCAAATAAACGTTATTAATAAATATGCAACTAAACTTATTTTGGTAGGTACGAAGGTAAAGAATGGCTGAAATGTCTGAACATAGTAGAATAGTAGATAAGCATTAATTCAGGAGATTTATTAGCAAAAACTTCATTTTTTTAAATGGAACGCCCAGTATATTATTTTACCATATTGTAAAACTATTTTATCTCTACGAATTATTTCTGTATAATGTACTCTATAAAATTGATTGTTTTTAAGAAAATTGCATTTTTAGTTTATGATTTAAAAGTATTCATGTTTTTAATAAGCAAGCTCTGAATGTGACGTTTAGAAAACTTCTACTTTTGATAATTTATTGTGACAAAACCAAACCAGTAATTTTCTACCTTTAAAAACTGTCATAAAGTAAATAGGGTATCTACAAAACTTAATTAAGCAAAAATAACCCTACCAACAAATGAAATGAAAATATCCACAGTTTTAACAAGTAACCTGTGAATTTTTGTTGTGTTTGCGCAAGTCAGAGTGATTAGTTATTATCTAGACGTGTTGCAAATATGTAGCTATTAATAACGAGAAAGCAATTAAAATCATGAATTTTCCGATAGAAGAATTTACAGATATGATTTTTGTACTGGGTGCCAGTGATAAAAACTGTTTACTCGTACAAAGGATTTATCACCCGAAATTTCCTGACAGAAGACAGCCAAGAAAAGAGGCATTGGAAAATGTGCTTCAACGATTTACCAGAACTGGCAGTGTAACTTACGAAAAAAGCGAAGGGTTGAAGACTGCAATAACAGAGGACAGCGATATGGCCGTAATGTTAAAGATTACGGAATATCCTCATATCTCGACACGGGAAATAACAAAACAAACCGATATAAGTCGTATTGTCGTCCAAAAAATTCTGTCTAAGAACAAAATGCATCCTTACCAGATACAGCGAATGCAGGAACTATTGGATGATGGTTATGAAAAGCGGTTAACCTTCTGTGAGAGGGCTCAACAACAAATTGAGCAAAACAGATATTTTTTAATTTTTTATTACTTGCCAATGAAGCAACTTTTCATAAAAATGGGTTTGTTAATAGACACAATTTCCATTATTATGCAATAGATCGACCGCATTGTATACGGACTATCACTAAAACAAGGTGGTTATTAAATGTATGGGGTGGAATAGTTGGGAATCATGTCATAGGCCCATATTTCTTTGACGGAACTGTTAATGGTAAAATTTATTTAAATTTCTTACAAAATGAATTACCACAACTACTTCAGCAATTAACTGCTCATGTTAGGCGGCGAATGTGGTACCTACATGACGGGGCACCAGTTCACCATACCCAATTGATTAATACACATTTAAATAATGAATTTCCCGGACGTTGGATAGGTAGAGGGGGACCCTATAAATGGCCACCTCGTTCACCAGAACTTACAAAAATAGATTTTTTTTTTGTTGGGTTATGTCAAAGAACAAGTATACAAAACACTCGCGACTACTAAGGAAGATATTAAGAATAGAATTAGAGAGGTTTTCCGAACTGCTGATGTCGATATGTTACATCGTGCTAGTTGAGCTTTTGAAGATCGCATACATTATTGTATGGAAGTAAATGGTGGTCATTTTGAACATTTAATAAAATAGTTATTTAAGGTTTTTAGTTCTTTCTTATTTGTTGTTAGTTATTTTTGTTTAATTTGTTTATTTTGAGTTTTGTGGATACCCTATTTATTTTATTACATTTTTTAAAGGTAGAAAATTACTGGTTTGATTTTGTCACAATAAATTTTCGAAAGTAGAAGTATTCTAAACGTCACATTAAGACTTGCTTGTTAAAAACATGAATATTTTTAAATCATAAAATAAAAATGAAATTTTCTTAAAAACAATCAATTTTCGAGAGTACATTATACAGGCATAATTCCAAGGGACAAAATAGTTTTATAAGATGGTAAAATAATGTACTGGGTGTTCCATTTAAAAATTGAAGTTTTTGCTAATTAAAATTTCCTGAATTAATGCTTTTCGTCAAATCTTCATATTATTCGCTCCAGGTTGGCAACGTCGCAATTTATGGGAAAAGAAAAGATGGAGCTAAATGCAGAATTTTACGCTGAATTCGTTGGTAAACAAATATACAGGGCATCCTATTAAAAAAAAGTAAGCTTCATGTTGCCTCGCTTAGGCTGAACACCCTGTATATCTCAAAATATTTTAGAAATGTGTATCTGCGCAAACATAACAACTTTTATTTAAAACATTTGCTTGTATTTTTGATCCAATGTAAGTTATTGCACTTCCACACATTAATGGGCCACGGCGTATATACACAATTAAATATTACCACTACATTAAGTGAACACAATTTAATATAAACATTAGTTTTATGTAATTTAACAGGATACGGAACACACTTTATTAGGAAAGATTATTGGTTTCTTTAGACCATGAAAACGCGCATTATTTCTTTAAATTAGTGCGCTTAGCGTAAATAAAGCCTATCTAAAGCTAGCTTTTATATTACTAAGTGGTTTTCATTTATATTTTTATTGCGTTGTTTATTGTAGCGCTTACACAACACAAAATATGGTTAAACTGTTTATTTTATATCTCTATTGCAACAATTCATACATTGCTGTTATATTTTTACTACCTTCACTAAATTATTTTCTGAAGTATTCAATACATACAGGTGTCACTTGTTTCCTAAAAATTAGTTTATTGATATTTGATATGCGTACACCTACCACTGGTTCGTAATATTATCTTAGATATTGAAGGTCTGGTGTTCTAGAAGAAATCACTTTACCTTTAATATAAAAATAGACGGAAATGAATAAGTTTTAACTCTTGTCTTGCTCTTTTTCAAGATTTAGTAACAATTCTTTCCATTAATATCCGGTTTCTTTATAAATTACATATCTATTCGTACCCGAAATACTTAATACACAAAAACCTATTGCTAGCGGCTACTAATGAAATTTTATACAAAACGGAATATGCGTCATATAAGTCGTCAAATACAGTCACTAACTATTTTGATTAGTTGCAAAAAGCTATAATTTTCTATGTAAAGATATCTATTGATCTATTAATAAGTGAAGTTGACAGTAACAACGATATATAGTCTGAGTTGATACTTCAAACATATTGCAGTACCATACTCAACTCATAGAGGTAAAAGGGCGTTTTAGATCGAGTTATCGTGTTACTATCGGATTATTCTAGGTATTCAAATACAGACACGCGTTTTCAGTAAATTAAGAAAAAATAACTTCTGTTGCAAACACGTAACGACCATTAAGTCTTTCACTTGTAAAATATAATGTAACTTGTAACGTAAATGCAGCAGTCTGGGCAAAAATACCTACTAATTGACAACAAAACCACTTACTATTCCTAACACTAGTATATAAGGTAATAAAATGATGTACTTTCAATGGTTGAATCCAATAAAGTGGTTGAGTAAATCTTATCCTCAAGTCCAATGAGGGAATAAAGCAGAGTAGAGGCGTCTAAATGGCTTCAGTTACTAATTAAGTCTACTTAAGTAATCTAAGAATAATTTTTACAAATACTGGGCGATATTACAAAAATAAATTAAAATACAAATTTCGCACAGTTATACGGATGTGATCAAATATAAAAATGATATTAAAATATTACAGTTTCTTTTTGTAGTTTTACAGGCAACAATGCACCTTATCATATAACTAGGAATAGGTGTTTTAAGGTTTAGTAGAGCATATTGTAGTTTCTTTAGTATTTTTGGAAAGCAATATTAGTTTTGCTTTAATTATTGCCAGGTACTTAATAGAAATGTAACATCTGTTACTAACTTCGTGACAATAAAGTAAGCATCATATCGGATAAAACTGTTTTAATTTAAGATTACAATTTATTTTTAAAAGTCCTACATAGAAGTGCAAAATAACGAATTTAGTTTGTTCAAAACAAATTTAATTGATAATGAAGAGCTTAACATCTTTTATTATCTAAAATAACGGAACTTTGTTCATTAGTTATATTTAAAACTTCATTTTTAGCATTTTCTAAGCAACGGTTTATAATTTGAACAATTATTTGTAATTTGAAATATATTAAACGCAATCCTATAGTTTTCGAAAAAATTGTTTTCTTGTCTTGGATGTGGTACATTTTTCTAATACGAAAGTAACTATTTGAAGTAAAAAAGTAATTTTTATAATCATTAACTATACCATTAAATAATTTAAAAAATAAGAATAGTTACATATTTCTGTTAATTGCAACACTTAAAATTAGGTTTTTCGTTTTTTATTATTAATTAGGTTTTTTTTAATATTAAATTAGACATTAATTAATCCTTTTGAGACATAAATCTTCGCTGGTTAGGTTTATAATATGATTTCACGGTGTGATATTTCAAAACAGAACATTATATGGTTGATACATTTAAAAAATGTGATAAATCACGTCACACACTTGGGATTATAGAGGACAAATGTCAGCTCAAACATTTTTTTTTTTATAATATTTATTTTTGTTTGATCAACGTTATATTTAAAAGAAAATAAAGTGAAAATATTTTCTGTTAAAAAAATATAAGTGTGGAACTATCAAAGGCTGTAAAAAATTATCTAAATTGTTAGGGGTTTAAATGGGAAGCTAGAAAAAACAACAGTTCGCTATTAAGTAACCGTCTAGCTCAAACGGTTCGGGTGTAGAAAATTCTTGTATTAAATTCCCGACTCCTGGATAGCGAATGTGCAGAAGGTGAGCAGGGAATTGGAAGGAGAGCAGAGGACTCTGGGAGAGAAGAGAATTAACTACTGTAGTGTGCTAAAAAAGGAAACAAAATCTCTAATTTCTATATCTATTGCCTATAAATCTATATATTCTATATATTGTTATCGAACTTCGTTAACAAGAAATAGTAAAACATGACATGATATTTCGGGGAGGGATAGAGGGTTTCTGTTTCTGTTTTGTTTCTTTTAGTTAGTCTGTAGGATAGAGCGTTTGGGTTAGTTTACTGCGCGTGTATACCTATTAACGCGCCCGGTGGTATCTCAAAGCCATTGAAAAGTTAACCTTTCACTGCATGTGGAGTACAGTTTTATTCATTTTTCCCGGCGAATGTTCGTCTCTTTTTACTGACGTCGTCTACATAGAGCTGGGAATGTGTTTATGTTAGTGCTTCCCGATCGGTTGGATTAGTTCACGCTTGTAGTGAATTTAAGTAATCATAGTTACAGTACTTTGATATCTTCTGTGTGTTCTTGGAAAACCTTGCGCGAAACTGTTATTAATCATGACATTGTACCCAACGCTTGAAGATAGACAATAAATTGCTTATATATTTCGTATACGGGAGAAATGAGTGAGCTCGGCTAAAACTCAATCAAGCGGTCCGAAGACCGCAGAACACTCGGATTACGTGGATGTTTTGGAGGTATCGATAAAGTAGTTAAATTACAATCTGGGTGGTGAAAAAGGAACCGAAATAGGCGCCACAAGCTTTAAAGAATGAAGGAAAAGGAGATAGGCTCTTATTTCCTTGAAGAGGGAGAGAGCCTGTATAGCTTGAAACAGACAGTAATAGGAATAGTAATTAGGTGACAATTCCTTCAAAAAACGTCAATTTATTTCTTCCCTTAGATTGCCAACCAAAGAGGCAATAAGCCTAACCTTATGTATAGCTATATAAATATACGAATGATAAATAAAATAAGTTATACACAGAATGTATGTTATCCCCAAAACCAAAAAAATATAAGTTAAAATGAGCTTGACGAGGGCAAGTCGTGAGCTTCTACATACGCCCACAGTAATTTATAAATTATAATTATAATACCAAAAACAATCATACTCCTTCCAGCCGACGCAAGATCTTACGTACCTCAGCCTAAACAGGCCAATTTAATAAACCTATTAAATCAGTTATTTGTAAGAAAGAAAAATTAATTAACTAATTCAGTTTGCCTTTCGTTTAACAAAACTGAATACAAACCCCTTTTTGATTAAATTACCTAAATACAATTGGAAAAGCTTGTTCAGTCCATTTAATTATCTCGAATAAGAAAAGAATATTAGTAATTAAGCAATTTAAATTAGAAAAAGAAATTGGTCTGAACAACCTTATCCATAAAACAATAGTGTATATGATATATTTGAGTTACCGCATACCATTTAAACTACAATGAAATCTCGCGCTAACTTGAAATGATTCATATCACGATTCCCAAAAAGTTACATCTGGTATAAACATAAAAGTTACAGCAATGCTACTGTGCACGGCCACATAAACAATAGTACAAAGTTAATTATCCCCAAGTTGGAGTTTGTACATGAGATCCCTAATGGGTGTGGCACATAAAACTAATTTTAACGAAAATTATTCAACATGTTGATTGTTAGGTGTGCGTAAAGTATTGAAGAACGGTTTAATTAACATATAGCAGTTCCACCTGAGAGAAATGGTGTTAAAATTAGCAGACGTCAGGTATCAAGCTGACGCCGAACTTATACTACAGGTAACATGTTCAAAAAATGATCGTTGTCAGAATTAATAGAAATGTGTTTAATTTCGTTGTAGGCAATTTAGGTACGAGTTGTATTCCTGGGTAACATATTTATCAAATACTTGTTAACAGAAGTAAGGTGAATGTACCTAATTTCGTTATAGGTGATCGTAATCTGCTGAAGGCAATTTATACATGCGATAAAATGGAAAGAGCTGGTCTGTGTGCGAAGGATTATGCGTTATTCAAGGTAGCCAGGATTTTACCAGCTTCAATACAGATGTAATCCTCAACGATCACGCAACCCCAAGTACGTTAAACACAGCTGACTTCAGCTTACGAGCAGCACAATACAAGCAATAAGCCAAGAGATACAGGACAGGTAATCTTGTTACATCAATAAAGACTAAACCAAATATAAACATGAACTTTGATGTAATCGTAACGGTAGAGTTATATGGGAACTTAAGTTTTATGGAAACAGGATATATGGAAACTTAAGAGCTAAAACGAAGATATAGGATTAGAACGGTGTTTATTCAGTGAGAAGGTGTTGCCTCTAAGGTTGAATGCGAGCGATAGTGTAAATGTCTTAACCAATTTGTTACATCTATTTATTTGAAGAAGTAGTATAAAATTCTTTTGTGTTTGAAATCTGAAAGAGAAGTTCTAATTACAACGATGTTAACAAGACCTGATACGGCTTACCGAAAAGATGTGGATGGACTAAAATATTTCTATTACATCCGCCTTTAACAGCGATTATATTACTTCTATGCAACAAATCGGTACCATATTTTACAAATTTTACAAAAAAAATTATGCTTAACATCTACCAAATAGAAAATCTAGAGAATTCAACGTTTCAACAGCAATGGCTGTTTTAAAAAGAAAGCCAACTCCTCAAAAAACAATTTTATACCTTGAAAAAATATTCCTATCAATCATTGTTACCATAATAGCATATTATGTATTGTTAACAGGATAAACCGTTATTTATACAGTGTATTTAATAAGAAATAGCAAAATAACAGATCTCTTTTCAGAGTTACGTATACCAATCACTAGAGCTACGTACATCCCAGGGATGGCGCTATAGGTGCTAACTGAAACTAATTTTTATTTAATAAATGCTAAATAACTACAGAAAGCTTTAATGCGTTAAACCAGCGGAACTAAAAACGAGTAATCTTTTGTAATACAAAGGTGAATACGAGAGAGAAATAATTTTCGTATAATGTAGAAACGTATACGTCATAAAAGGAAATCATATGTGAAGAAGAAATTAGCTACAGTATAGGAATAATTTTATATAACATGTAATACATCATACTCATTAGTAAATGCCATAAATACAGAAATTTTAAATCATTATAGTAAAGAAACTAGATACTAGTAAGCTTAAAGCATACCAGGTTAAATTAAATCTTTGATTTTGAGTAACCTTACGACTATAAGTAACATTAATTACTAGAACGGTGAACCCCTAATTTGACCCACAAACAGAAATATTGAGATCCAAGGAAAATACTATTTCTAAATTGAAATTAGCTAAATTAACACGTCCCACTTTCTTTAAATGAAAGACCTTCCATTTGTCAACCTGAAAGGAAAACATATATTATTCACTCTAAAACAAAAACGTCTTAAATAACCCAAAAATAGTGAATCAGTACTGTGGTTTACACAACACCCAAAGATCATATACATAATCGAAAATCATGCAACTCAAAAACTAATCATATCAAGATTCAAAAGTCCTATAACTCTGTTTATAAATGGAACAATTTAGGACAAGAATTCAATTGGCTCCTTTTTATTTATTTAAAAGCCAAATTAATTTATAGCAACTGATCGAGACAGAAAGTAAGAAAATAAATAAATAAGGTACTCAACCTTCTCCAAGGGACAAAATTTTTTTTTTGTTAGAGCTAAAATCAGTATCGTTAGCAGTATTCATAAAAAAGTTTATAGTAGAAGGAACGTCCATTACTTCGGTTCCATAACTTACAAATAATAGTTACACACATGGCAGAGGAAATTATGGGTACAGTGTAATCAATTGAGGTAAATTTTAAGGTATATAAAAATTACCAAGCCAAAATGACGGTTAAACCTTGCGTAATTTAAATCTAAAGGAGATAATGACATATCGTATGGAGAACGACGTGAACTTTCTCACATTGATATTAAGCAATTCTTGTGCGCATCCCTATAATCTAAATCGCCTTCTGCACATATACCAAAATAGACATCAAAATTGTGTTTAAATGTGCAATTCATAAATTAATCAACGGATTAAGCTGCTTAATGAGGTAACACAGTTTAACATGAAGAATATGTGAAAACTGATAAAAAGTAGCCTCCCTGATATCCACGAATTACATTCAGCTTAAGGCAAGTAACTAACTGTCATAAGCTCTAAGGACTCAACACTTTCATTTTTATATGAATCAGCGACGTACAGCGTAAGTGTGTAGAGGTACGGAAGATGCTAAGAAGGAAGGTTAAGTGAGTATTAACATGAGGTGAACTTTACGGTCTTTACCACTAAGATTTTAGGCGTGTAGACAGGTGGTATGAAATGCTTTCGAATAGTGGAATTGAAGATTTGTACTTTTAATTACTCTAGGTTTTTTCCAGTCGCTAATGAATAATGCCTCAATTAATATCAAATAAGATTTTAAGAAAATATTTCACCCATTTTACTACAAAAAATTTATTTATATACGCAATTATCTTGCGAGCAACATGAGAACAAAAATTTTTTTTTTTTTTTTTGTGATTGTGGACCTGAACAGGCTAAATAAGGCCTATCGTGCTAAAGCACTCAGGAACACTTAGGAGGATGGATAGAGGGATAATGAATTGTCAATAGATGCCTATGAACAGCTACCTTAAATTTTCTCATATCATAAGTGAGAGGAAAACAGGAACTAGGGAGATCATTCCAGAGTTTAGAAGCCGTGTAGAAAAATGTGGATTGCGCCCGTTTGGTACGACAAGTGGAGATTTGTACTGCATACTGATGATGTGAATGAGCGAACCGAGTGTTTCTCGCAAAGATAGCCGGAGATTGTATCAAAGAATGTAATTCACCAGCACAATAGCCGTTGTAATAACGATAATACAAAGAAAGAACTGAAACCATCCTTCTATGCTCAAGGGACTGTATGTGAGAAGTTAAGGACGGGTCATTTATAAGCCTAATCGCTCTCTTTTGAATACGATCAACGATATCGAGAGCGTATTGGGGAGCACTAACCCAAAGGTGAGAATTATATTCCAGATGAGGCCTAATTTGGGCCTTATACAGCAGAAGGAGTTGTCGAGAGGTAAAGTACTGCTTAGATCTGTACAAAAAGCCTATTTTACGAGCAGCTGTTTTGGTAGCTGACAGAAGATGGTCAACCCATGAGAGATTTGAAGATACAGTCATACCCAACAGAGTAATAGAGTCTGAAAACTTAAGAACTGAGCCATTCATACTTACAACAGGAAATGATCGATCTTTTTTGGCGGACATAAGGCAACACTGAGTTTTGTTAGCATTAAATTTAACTAGATTATTGCTTCCCCATTCGAGAATACGTTGAATGTCTTTGTTGATTGAATTTGCCATTTCAGCTTTAATTCCTTGATTTGACATAGAAGGTGGATTATCACAATGAGTAGACTGAGATGAACTACAGTGAAGAGTGCTAACGTCAGCAAAGCAATGGATGGGGTTAGTTGTTGAAGAAATAAGGTCGTTTATGTACAGCAGAAAAAGTGTAGGCGCTATAACGGATCGCTGTGGTACGCCCGCGTTAATGCTAACTTCTATTGAAAAAAAGCCATCAACTACGACACGTATTCGTCTTTTATCAAGGAAACTAGAAACCCAGTTGATGAGCGTATCATTTAACCCAAACGAGGTGAGTTTGTCAAGTAAACACTTATGCCAAACTTGGTCAAATGCCTTTGGGGTATCTAAAGCCACTACAACTGTTTCACCGGAGTGCTCTACTGTATTGTTCCAAACTTGGGTCACATATGAAAGAAGATCGCCTGTTGAACGACTTTGCCTAAACCCATATTGGTGGTCACTAAGGAGTTTGTTAGTTTCAAGGAACGTGAGCAGTTGCTGATTGATGGCTTTTTCCATGATTTTAGACAAAATGGAAGTGATGGCAATTGGTCTGTAATTTGAGGGATCGGTCTTATCACCTTTTTTGGGTATAGGTTGAACATTTGCTAACTTCCATGATGAAGGGAATTCCCCAGAGGATATAGAGATCGTGTAGAGCTTAGATAGGACTGGTACTAGTTCGGGGGAACATTTCTTTAAGACAATAGCTGGGATACCGTCTGGGCCAGTCGCCTTATTGAGATCAAGCCTACTGATGATCGTTTCCAAGAGCTTGTACCGAAAATGAATTGGTTTCATAACGTATGAAGAAGAGTTGACTAGGGGCACATCTTTTCCAGAATCATTGAGACACGAGTTTGATGCAAACAAATCCACAAAAACGTTGGATTTGTCTACAGAATCAGCAACTACCGATCCGTCAATAGATGTCAGGGGGGGAAATGAAGATGTTCGAAAGTTTTTACTAATGGCTTTTGCTAAAGACTAAAATTTACGACTGCCTAAAGGAGATGTAGCTAGTTCATTGCATTTTCGTTGTTCGAACAACTTCTTAGTTTTAGTGATGACACTTTTGCAGATATTTCTAGCACCAACGTATTCTACATGACTGTCAACCGATTTATTAGATTTCCATTTAATGTAACATTTATTTTTTGAAGATATTGCATCAGAACAAGCCTTATTGAACCAGGGTTGGGAACGTGAATAACCTACACGGTACTGTTTTTTCGGAATGTTTAACTCCATTCCCATGAGGATGACTTCAGATACTGAAAGAGCGATGGCCGAAGAAGAGGACGACTTAAAACAATATTCACGCCATGGAAAGGTTGCAAAGAAATCCCGTAAATCACTCCATCGAGCTGACTTAAAACACCACAAGGTTCTATCGGTTTTGCGAACAACAGTGGAATTAGGTACAGTGGAAATAATTTTTATTAGACAATGGTCGGAAATACCTAAAGGCGAAAAAACGGAAGTTTTATAAACAAGAGGGTTTTATGTAAGAAAGAGATCTAGAAGATGTGGAGTATGGTTAGAGTTATCAGGGATTCTTGTAGGTTCAGGAATCATTTGTGTGAGATCACATGAAATAGCAAATCTTTCTGCACTATGACCAGCGGGATTTGTAGTAGATGAAAATTGAAGCCAATTAGAGTTATGAACATTGAAATCGCCTACAAATGAGATATCGCAAGATGGAAACTGAGACAGGAGATAGTCAACTTTCATACTAAGGTAATCGAAGAAGTCTTGAAAGTTGCCGTCATTAGGAGACCTATAAATGCAACAGTAGAATTTCACAAAATTAGGACCAGAATGTTTAAACCAAATCACGTCAAAATTTTTATTTTCTAAGGAAGAAACCCTCTTGCAAGCAATTCTGTCCTTGATGTACGCACATACGCCTCCTTTATATCGAAAGTTAGAGTGAAGATGGTATTGAGGAAATTGCAGGTCGGGTGACTCGGATCTTTGAGAGGAGACTTGTGTTTCAGATAGAAACAATATATCAGGTTGTAATTGTTCAAGATGTTGGTGAATAGCATTAAGATTAGACCTGATACCGCGGATGTTGCAGTAGTGAATCAGAAAGTTGATATTTTCGATGACCGAGGTCGCTTGGGCCCTGCCCTCCCGAACATCCGAGTGGAGCAGGATTTTACGTCCGGAATTTATAACCCTAGAAACCACAGCCATCTTATTTTTTAATTTGAGACTTTTAATCCGATAGGAAGACAGTGAGGGCGAGAAGGAAGAATAAGGATGAGAATAGATTAAGGATGATGAAAAAGGTAACCGGCAGCCCTTACCGAGCTCAGAAAATCGGAGACCCAATATTAAGGAGGCCATGGTAAGGGTGGTGGTACCTCCCCGGCTGACATGGAGTATACATGCCTACCACCTATTTGTAGAGAATGTCGATCCGAAATCGGATCGAATGAAGAATTGTAGAAAGATTCACAAATTTTTCACGGCGTTATAAAATGGCAACTTTTCAGGAGTGAACATTTTTCATTTTTCAAATGTTTTGTTATCAACCAGATGGTCAATAAAATAGATTCCATTGTGTTTGAATTTCATAATCTCACCCTCTAACAAGCATTTCGTAAACTAAATCAGTTATTTATTAAAGGATCCCATTAAATATTTCAGGAATAGGTTATTGACCGACAGATTGTGCACACATGCAGGTGAATTTGTTGTAAAATACCTTAAATGCCAGGGAATAACGAAATTTAAATTAGTAGAAGAATTTTCAATACAGGGTGTACGAATTGTACGTTATTTCGCATTGATAAAATATCACAATATGTAGTAATGATCAGCCATGTAATATATTTGTGAAAGCATGAAATTCGCCCCTCACAAAATTATTAAATGAAATTAAAACCACAATTAATGAATGTATTTGGGAGTATCCTCGTTTTAACTTTCACAATAAGATAACTGGCCTGTGAAGAAGATCGTGTAAATAACTTTAATCGGTAGCAATCACCACTGATTACTATTTAATAATTTCAATTACTTTACTAGATAATGCTGTATTGGTTATGACACGCGCCAGAGGCGCTAGATATGTGAGACTAGAAGTGCTTCGTAGATTTCTTCAGAAGAACGTTAAGAAAAATGTGGTTATCCGAATATAGACTAGCCTACATGCCAAATTGAGACATCTCTAATACTCTAGTATACCGGTGTAAAGTTAAATTTTTACGCACGAAGAAAGATCGCAAGCGCCAGATAGCCACGACCCGTAAAATGTAACGGTAAAGAGAAAATTCGGGTTAGGTAGAGTGGTCAGAAAATCAGAATGCAAGACCCAAGTCCTGAAAATTAATTTTTTTAAGTTATATTTGAAATAGATGATCATCTTAATTTTGACTTATTTACCATCATAATCTTATCTCCCCAATTCCAGATTAAAACCACGCTCGGTCATTATTAAGCGGACGAATCATCATCCAATAAGCTAATCTGCATTTACTGTTAAACAAAGTAGTATTACATTGTAGTCAACATTTGTCATATGGCACATTCCCTTTCTCGGAACCAAACTTCAGACCTGCTTTTTACGTACGAAGAATCTTAATCCACCTAGAATTTGGAACGTGAAATTCCAAGTGACAAACTGACAAAATCAGCTTATAGCTTACTCCCATAGGTCCTAAAAGAGCTCTCCAATTTCTCGCTAAATAAAAAGAAAAGTATTTTATAGACTACACCAACCTCTCGTCAGGATTACGATATTGTTTATTATTCCACTTATGTTAAGCTGTATTAGAGTAAAGGAACAATTGCAAAGATTACTTAACGATTGTATTTTGAAAGTACACGCCTAACGGTTTTAACAGCAGCAGTAAAATCAATAAGTTTTATTTATTTATATTGTAAGAGTATTATTATGTTCATGTTCCTTATTAACAGATCGCTAGAATATTTAAACCACCGTGGCTTTCAATTAGCAACAATAACGAAAACAACAGATAATTAACGAAAAGTTTGATAAGTCAAAGGATAAGTACAAAAGATAACTTAATCTACTGCATTAACTAAATAGCCTTATAATAAATAGATGTTTTAAAATAATTTGTGGCCCAGCAAACAATTACGAAGTTGTGTTAATCAAATGATTGGGTCTGTCTTTTACCGTACCAATTACATTTGCTGTGTTATGATTAAAAATAGAACAGTTACTGAAAAGTGGTATACCCCTACCATTTTCTTGCCAAAAATGATACTTTTGTAAGTACTATCACAATTTTATAGCATATTCAATTGACAGTGGAGGTTCTTCGGCCACATCCACGTTATAGCTGCGCATGACTCCTCTTTTCAACTATTAAGTTTAAGTTACGTGGAATTCATTTTGTATCGTGAAATGACGCTATTAATGCGTTTTAAAAACATGCTAATATTACATTCTCTAAGGAATCATGAGAAATATTAGTGTTGCATTAAGCATTTTTTTTACCTATGCTTTGTTTGCTCTTCATACAGTGCGTCACATTTTAGCACACACAGTGCAAAATCCTTACAGTGACTATCACATTAATTAATTCAAAAATAGATCTAGTAAACTTATTGGAAAAGGAAAAGGCCACGTATTGAAAAGTTATTGTTCAATACGTTTACTGAAAGAGCTGGGAAACCTCGAGCAGACCGCCCCATAATGAAGGATAATTATTATCAACAAGTACCAAAATAATTATTAAATAATTTTCTATATAATAAATTGCTATTTATGGACATTACATCCTATTATAGAAAATTTGGTAAAAATTTTGTAAAATGAAATCAGTGCACTACTAATGGTAGTAAATCGAGTATTAATTACCAAAAAGAAATCTAGCACGAAACGGTAAATTGTGTAAATTAAAATATATCATTTATATAGATTTTGACATTATAATGGATAAGTAGTGTAACATTTTAACGAAACCCATCTATATTCGTCATTTGATAAATTAATTTTGAAAGATTTCTTTCATTCTAACACGAAAACTTTTATACCTGTCACGCGAACATCCCAACTTGAATGTATTCATGTCCAAATGTAATTATTGTTATATAACACAATTCTTAATTCAATTAGATTAAATTTGAAATGTGTTTTTAAATTTTAAAATTTCTCTACATTCACGTGTCACTTTGGTCTGTTTTGATTGATGAAGTGTTTCGGATTTCGTTTTCCCTTTTTATATTCATTTCCAACCGTTTTAAACACGTTTTAGTGATCAAAATGATTGAAACATAATGAGTAAAGGTTATGACAATGGCCTATGTTGATCAATTTTATTACATGACAAATTGAATAATGGCATTATTTTCTAATTAATCATTGATTTAGAAGCACACTGGTTTGAACATTTAGGTTGAAAGGTGTATATTTATGTATTTTAGTGTAAAACCATCAATTTCAGTATTCTTTTCTAGTTGATAAATTGTAAAATACTTAAATACTTGAAATTCGCGTGTGACGTAATAAATTAGGTTAAAGTTGAAATGTTTAAATTTATGATGATAACGTTATTGATTGCTAACAATTACAGGACAAAGCTGGTGAGTAATCCGTATGCACTAAGGTAGATTACATCATCTTCTAGTTGCAGTCAATTAATAACTTACCTAAAATAAAATATGTTTAATATAAATTAGTAATCACCATTTCTTATTAAATATTGGGTAAAAAACTGGACAAAAAATATGCATTAAGCGTGGTTCAAAAGGATTTCCGGCCCTAAATAGATACCACGCACACCATACGCAAATAGATAAAGACCGATAACTAAATTTCAATCTCAATTAAGACACTAAAAAGTAAAAACAGTATGAATGGTACCCGATAGTCAAAAATAGACTCTAGTGAAATCAGTTTCATCACTTGATCAAGTGATAGACCACATAAATCAGTAATTTTTAATTATAATGTAGAAAATGGACCTAATCTAATTGCCACTAAATTGTACTACTTCTATACATACCTATTACGCTTTTTCACAGTGGAGGAAAGATTTGCAAAATGAGCTAGTACAATGAAGACTAGATCAACCACGATAATTTTTTTTAAACCGACATCAAAGAAACAATTTACATTAGTTTACTGTTTTAAACATTTCAGTATCAAAACAAAATATGATACCGCAATAATACTAAATCAGACCAAGCCAAAATGCTATTAATGCTATAGCTAATGAAGAGGTAAGAGTTTTTATAAACATGAAATGGTTTACTTGTTAGTTGAACATTACGATTCAACCTCTTAGCTAACTAGAGGCCGTTTCGATACTCATAAAAAATTATATCTGTGTCTGTGTGTTAGTGTGTCTCTGAGTCTGCGTGTCCGTGTGTCCGTGTCTCTGTGTGTCTCTATCTCTGTGTCTGTGTGTCTGTGTGTCTGTGTGTCTGTATGTCTGTGTGTCTGTGTGTCTGTGTGTCTGTGTGCCTGAGTGTCTGTGTGTCTGTGTGTCTGTGTGCCTGTGTGTCTGTGTGTCTGTGAGTCTGTGTGTCTGTGTGTCTGTGTGTCTGTCTGTCTGTGTGTCTGTGTGTCTGTGTGTCTGTGTGTCTGTGTGTCTGTGTGTCTGTGTGTCTGTGTCTGTGTGTCTGTGTGTCTGTGTGTCTGTGTGTCTTGTGTCTGTGTGCCTGTGTGCTTCTGCTGTGTGTCTGGTATCTGTTGTCTGTGTCTCTGTGTCTGTGTGTCTGTGTGTCTGTGTGTCTGTGTGTCTGTGTGTCTGTGTGTCTGTGTGTCTGTGTTCTGTGTCTGTGTGTGTCTGTGTGTCTGTGTGTCTGTGTGTCTGTGTTTGTTTGATGTGTCTGTGTGTCTGTGTGTCTGTGTCCGGTCTCCGTGTGTCCTATGTCCGTGTGTCCGTGTGTATGTGTTTGTGTGTCTGTTGTGTCCGTGCTGTGTCTGTGTGTCTGTGTGTCTGTGTGTCTGTGTGTCTGTGTGTCTGTGTCTGTGTGTCTGTGTGTCTGTGTGTCTGTGTCTCTGTGTCTCTGTGTATCTGTATGTCTGTGTGTCTGTTTGTCTGTGTGTCTGTGTGTCTGTGTGTCTGGTGTCTGTTTGTCTGTGTGTCTGTGTGTCTGTGTGTCTGTGTGTCTGTGTGTCTGTGTGTCTGTGTGTCTGTGTGTTGTGTCTGTCTGTGTGTCTGTGTGTTTGTGTCTGTGTGTCTGTGTGTCTGTGTGTCTGTGTCTGTGTGTCAGTGTTTCTGTGTGTCTGTGTGTCTGTGTGTATGGTGTCTGTGTGTCTGTGTGTCTGGTGTCTGTGTGTCTGTGTGTCTGGTGTCTGTGTGTCTGTGTGTCTGTGTGTCTCGTGTCTGTGTATCTGTGTGTCTGTGTGTCTGGTGTCTGGTGTCTGATATCTGTATCTGTATGTCTGTGTGTCTGTGTGTCTGTGTCTTGTGTCTGGTCTGTGTTTTGTGTCTGTGTGTCTGTATCTGGTTCTGTTCGTGTGTCTGTGTGTCTTGTGTCTGGTTTGTGTTCTGGTGTCTGTGCTATGTCTGTGTGTCTTGTGTCTGTGTGTCTGTGTTTGTGTCTGTGTCCTGCTTTGTGTCTTGGTCTGTGATCTGTGTGTCTGTGTGTCTGTGTGTCTGTGTCTGTGTCTGTGTCTGTGTCTGTGTGTCTGTGTCTGGTGTCGTGTGTTCTGTGTTCTGTGTCTGTGTCTGTGTCTGTGTGTCTGTGTTCTCGTGTCTGTGTGTCCTGTGTCCGTGTGTCCGTGTGTATGTGTTCTGTGTCTGGGTGTCTGTGTCTGCGTGTCTGTGTCTGTGTCCGTGTGTCTGTGTGTCTGTGTGTCTGTGTGTCTGTGTCTGGTGTCTGTGTCCGTGTGTCCGTGTGTCCGTGTGTACTGTGTGTATTGTCGTGTTGTGTGTCTGTGTGTCTAGTGTCGTGTGCTGTCTGTGTGTCTGTGTGTCTGTGTGTCTTGTGTCTGTTGTCTGTGTGTCTGTGTGTCTTGTGTGTGTGTCTGTGTGTCTGTGTGTCTGTGATCTTGTGATGTCTGTATGTCTGTGTGTCATGTGTGTCTGTGTGTTTGTGTCTGTTTGTCTGTGTGTCTGTGAGTCTGTGTGTCAGTGTTTCTGTGTGTCTGTGTGTCTGTGTGTCTGTGTGTATGTGTGTTGTGTGTCTGTGTATCTGTGTATCTGTGTGTCTGTGTGTCTGTGTGTCTGTGTGTCTGTGTGTCTGTGTGTCTGTGTGTCTGTGTGTCTGCGTATCTGCGTATCTGCGTATCTGCGTATCTGCGTATCTGCGTATCTGCGTATCTGCGTATCTGCGTATCTGCGTATCTGCGTATCT
This sequence comes from Vesta saturnalis, assembly GCA_036346205.1. NCBI lineage: Eukaryota > Metazoa > Arthropoda > Insecta > Coleoptera > Lampyridae > Vesta > Vesta saturnalis. Next base: position 5,074,790 of record JARFJB010002021.1, read on the forward strand.
GCGTATCTGCATATCTGCTTATCTGCGTACCTGCGTACCTGCGTATCTGCGTATCTGCGTATCTGCGTATCTGCATATCTGCGTACCTGCGTATCTACATACCTGCGTATCTCCGTATCTGCGTACCTGCGTATCTATGTGTCTGCGTATTTGTGTATCTGCGTATCTGCGTATCTGCATATGTGCATACCTAAGTATCTTCGTATCTGTGTATATGCGTATATGCGTAACTGTGTACCTGCGTATTTGCGTATTTGAGTATCTGCATATCTGCGTATCTGCTTATCTACGTGTCAGCGTGTCTGCGTCTCTGCTTATCTGTGTATCTGCGTATCTGCGTATCTGCGTATCTGCGTATCTGCGTATCTGCGTATCTGCGAATCTGCGTATCTGCGTATCTGCGTATCTGCGTAACTGCGTATCTGTGTATTTGCATATCTGCATATCTGGGTATCTGAGTATCTGCGTATCTGCACATCTGCACATCTGCGTATCTGCGTATCTGCGTATCTGCGTATCTGAGTATCTGCGAATCTGCGTATCTGTGTATATGCGTATATGCGTAACTGTGTACCTGCGTATTTCCGTATTTGCGTATCTGCATATCTTGTCAGGTTGCGATGACGCACCCTGTATGTAAGATGTTATAATGACGTGTATTATGTGTTTTGAGCACGAGTGTATTGAGTTTGAACGAAAAAAAAAATTTTTTTTTGTGTGTATATAATGCATGTGGAAATTTAGGAGAAATATAATTCAGTATGTAGATACGTGTATTTGAATATTAGAGAGACTTTAGTGTTGGAATAATTAGATTCTCATGAATATAAATGTGAAAAGAAATTTGTCGAGGAGACGATAATGCTTGCCACTGTATCGCTACTGTTAGAAAAGGAATGTTTGAAGATAAGATGACTAATCTTGGTCAGAAAATGTGAAGAATAAGTGTAGAATGTTTTAGAAAATATGTAGAGAAAGATTGGGTATGTTTAAGTATTAATTTCCGAAGAGTTTTGTAATGTTGTGCAATTGTTTTGAGAATAAGTGTATGTATATGGAATTTGAGGCCTTAGACGGTGCTTATTTTTGCAAATGTTGCGGAACGAGATCGAGCGCAGTTTGGAGATAAAGGTTAAAAGTTGTGTAATGGTCCAGAGTGGCCACTGAATGAATGTAATGACGAAAAATGATTTCTTCATGAAGTAATTGTAAAATTTGTAAGTAAGAACAAATATGGCGATGTATTGTAATTACACGCGTGCTTGTATAGAGAGAAGCAGCTATTGGAACTAGGGAATTTTGAATGAATATTATTGGAGAATATAACGCGGAAGGAAGACATGTTTAAAGATGGATGACTGAAGTTATAAATAGGAAAGTCGGAGATTGACGAGTTAGTTAGTTAGTTAGTTAGTTAGAGTTAGGAAGTTAGCTTTTGGCTTGTGATGAGAGCTCGGTGAGACGCGCACGCGAGTGATAGAATGTGATGATGTTGGAGTATATTTGTGAATTTTAATGAGGCAGTAATTGTTTAAACAACTGCGTAACCCGAACCGGGGATAAATCGTAAAAGACATTCATAAATAGAACAATAATTAAATTGAAGTTGAAGATAAAAATTAGTTTGTTTATTTTCAAGAAAATAATAGTGCGTAAGCAGATTTGAATAAAGATAACAGATGTTATGTTAAAGTGTTAAGGGCAGCGCGTGTTCTTGTAACGAGATTCAGCTAAAAGTATTTATGAGACCACTTGTTAAGTGAACGAAGCTTTCTTTGTATATTAAGCCAAAGTTTAAGTAACGTTATATGACATTGAAAGTTTTATTTGTATAAAGGTCTAAATTGGTGTAAAGGTTGCTAGAAGTTTTAAAGAGGCAACCAAAGGTTTACCGTTATTACATGTTTGTGGGAGTAATAACCTCGCTTTGTGAATTATTCGCGGGTGCACAGAGGAATAAGTTTTGTTGAGCCTTTGTAATGTGCGTTCATGCAATTTATAGGATTACCAATGGACTACACATAATTGGTTTACGGAAGAAAGAAGAAAGAAAATCTAAGGATTTATGGACAATTTTTAAGTAAGAAATTAGATTTAGGAATTTGATGAACTCATCTAAGCCCGATTATCTTTTTGTTAGTTTATTTGCGTATAGTTGTTTAAATGATTAAATAGTTTTGAAAGGAAGAGATAATCGTTCTTGAGTCGTATTGTATGGTTTGTTTTAGTAGTAAGATTGCAAAGTGGTACTTGGTGGTTTAACTTTCAACCACGCTGATGTAATTTATGTAGATATTTGTGTTTTGATTATTTTATGCAGGACAATATATTTATCGTTATATTTTTTTTTCTTTGTTGTTTATTTAGCCAGGTATGAAACACAGATGTAACATTTACTTAATTGGTGATCTTGTTTTGACAATTTTAAAAGTAAGCTTTGCAGATTTTAATTTTTCAGATTTAAGGAACGACCTGAAAGTTCATATTTGCCAGGTTGATTGCAAAATTTTCCTGTTTGTTTTAATAGCGCAATGCACTATTAACAGATCAGCTGTTAGTTTAAATTTAATTAAGTATAATACAAGTTTGAGTATTGAAACCTTAAATGTTTACGAATGTCAACTACGATTCAAAAGTAAATGAAAGATATCGTTCATGTTAAGAATTTTAAAAATTAATTACCGTTCATTGAATGAATTTGAGTGATAAATTTTGTTTTGGATATTTTAGTTTACGAGGTGTATTCAAAAAAAAAGTTTTTAATAACCTGGGTAGTGCTAAATTTATTTGAGTTTGAGTTGAATTGTTTGGGACGAGTGTTTGTTTTAGAACCTTCGTATAGGAGTTTACCGAGTAAGCACAATCCTACTTTCCACAATCAGGTAGGGTTAATTAACTTCCAGCTTAAGACAATTATATTAGCAAAGTTTCGATTGTGATGGCGCCTAGAGACATATTTTCCCGAATTGAGCTATTTGAGTATAAGTGTAAGGTGTTTGAGCATATTAATCATACATTTTACTTATTATTTCGACCACACCCATCTCCCTGTTAGCTGGCTTGGCAACCTGCTTACATTAGTAGGCATGCACGACGCCTAGTGCAGTTTGGACGTGTAACAATCTGCGTATCTGCTTATCTACGTGTCAGCGTGTCTGCGTCTCTGCTTATCTGCGAATCTGCGTATCTGCGTATCTGCGTATCTGCGTAACTGCGTATCTGTGTATTTGCATATCTGCGTATCTGGGTATCTGCGTATCTGCGTATCTGCGTATCTGCACATCTGCGTATCTGCGTATCTGCGTATCTGCGTATCTGAGTATCTGCGTATCTGCGTATCAGCTTGTATGCATTGATACGTGTTAATTTGGTTTATAAATTTATGGTCTTTAGTTACGACTCATCCTATATGTTATTAGAAAATGGCAACATTGCCAATAAAAATTCGTTCTTAATAGGAAAATTTTTCAAACATGTGACCGTTTTAAAATTCGAGTATTTGTACAAATTAATCTTCTTTCTTTTTTTTTTTTCTGGTACCTTCATAGAAGAAGGAAGAACGCCATTTTGGCAAAGAAATTCAATGCGTAGTTAGAAGCAAATGAAAAATTTGGAAAAGGTGACCTTAAAAATTTGATTGAACTTTTCAAGTAAAATTTTAACACAGCCTGTTGGTGGATTTAATCTTTTCCATGTACATAAATCCTGTTGGGATTTCGAAGTTTAGTTCGGCTTTAATTTTTTTGTTTCTACTACACCTTAGCTTCGGTCAAGAGGTAAGCTATTCACTTTCTTTTCTTATTTACTAGACATAACTTTAAAATGCATGTGTACATGTTTTGAAATTTTAATACAGCATAAAGGTCATATTTTGTAAAAATTTGGGTATTGATTTAAATTCCAACACAGTTGTCTTATACAGGTTTTTTTGGTCCTTTACACATTTACTCAAGATTAACATCTTTCGTGCTTCCATAAGAGATAGTTAAACCGTTTCTGACAGCATAATTGGATACCATTCATCCGAGAGGTAAAATATTAGTTATGGGTGTTCGAACCTGAATGGAAACAGTTTACGATTACTCCTTCTCCTAGTATCTTCCGCATTCACTGAAGAAATATACGTTACACCTACGACTAGTTTCGGATAAGTATTATTGTTACACGCATACAAAATTTTACCTACGGTGAGTGACTTTTGTTAGCTTTTCTACATAACGAGGCTCTCGTTACCTGTACATTACTGAAATTCTTATAACAATTACATTACTGTGCTTGCTACATTGTATTAGTGTGTTTCCGCAATTAGCCTATTCCTATAATTAATGCTTATACTTTGCTGTTAAACATTTTTCTTTGTAATCGGAAGTAATATTAGCCATTTGTACCTGTAAAAGATAATTTGGGTTATTTCATAGTTTCGCTTATACTTACCTTTAACTTTGCAATAGAATTTGTATTTTAGCTATAAATTTCTAACTTTTCTTATGTACTAGCTTTATTTTGATATCAAACCGTAGTTGTTCAACCGTTAGAACTATCTGTGTATACTGTACATGCAATCAGCTGTTTAGCTGACGGAACGCTACTATTGAGTCGAAATGTACAACGTGTCTCATAAATTATGCTAACTGCTAGGGTTGTATAAATAGTTATTTATTTCAATTACTGTGTAAATTAAATTGCATATTTATTTCTGATCATTGGGGTTGAAAAATTTTTGTTACTTTTCACTGATTACAATTTAATAGTTGTTTAGTACAACACTTTAATTTTTGGTTTGTAAACAATAGCTTACTAATGAATGTGTCAATCTGTGTTGCACATTTCTTAAATTCTTGCACTGTAATTGCCAAATCTGTAATGAACTTAGCCTTTCGGAATTTTCTAAACGCTTCATGCTTACTTTGTCTGTAATACTTATATTAACTACATTAATTTTTCTTACATAAGGTAAGCAACAGGGTAGACATCTAGTGATAATTATCCCTTTATATTTGGGGTTTATTTGCGTCCGGTTGATTGGAAACTGATAAATTAGTCCGACGGAGAGCTCTTCGTGGAATATCGGTGTACAAGTATTCAATTTCGGATAATTATATACATGTTTGGGTATTCTTTTTCTTTAGGGTCAACGCTAGATGCCGGACCGTATTGTGTCTGCTTATGTAAATTTTAAGTATAATTCATAGTTTTTTTCTAGATTTGGTTGAAAGGTATGTTGATTACTGGTGGTTTATTTTGTAGATATACTGTATCTGATGTATTATTCATTGATGTATTGGGAATATTTCCTGAAAGAATTGTATTTATGTCTGCGAGTTGGCGCTCCATAATTTTTTTTTATGTTAGATACTTATGAACATTTAATTATTATTATAAAAATTTATGCTATTTTACAGTGGGTATATTAAATAAGTGGTGTTAAACGATCGTAAGTTGTTTCGTTAATCCTGTGATCTCCGATCAACTTCCTAGCCAGTCCTTTGTCAGTGTGGACTTAGTTCACCATTTTATTTTAGTTGTCTCTTTTGTCCTGTGTGGCCGTAGCACTTTTCTTGATAGAGGGGCCATATAAAATTAAATCAAGTGGTACCCTTTTTAAATTTTATGTATACCTTCTCTCCTTCCAAAACGCCCATGCATCCAAGTGCTTAACAGACCGACTGAGCTTCCGGCTAATTCCTTTATCTATGTTACAGCACGTTAGCCACAATTTATACGAATATCCCTTTGTGCACGTAACAGCATATCTGCGTATATCGGTATCTGCGTATCTGCGTGTCTATGTGTCTGCGTATCTGCGTGTCTGAGTACCTGCGTATATGCGTATATGCGTATCTGTGTATCTGTGTATCTGTGTATCTGTGTATCTGTGTATCTGCGTATCTGCGCATCTGCGTATCTGCGTATCTGCGTATCTGCGTATCTGCGTATCTGCGTATCTGCGTATCTGCGTATCTGCGTATCTGCGTATCTGCGTATCTGCGTACCTGTGTGTCTGCGTATCTGCGTGTCGGAGCATCTGCGTATTTGCGTTTCTGCGCAACTGCGTGTTTGCGTTTCTCTGTATCTGCGTATCTGCGTTTCCGCGCATCTGCTTGTCTGTGTATCTGCGTATTTGCGAATTTGCGCATCTATGTATCTGTGAGTATCTGTGTACCGTTGCATCTGCGAGTGGCTTCATAACTGAACTGACTTCGATTTGAGCATTTTGTGTGAAAGTGTGATTCAGTGGAGTGTTTTTAGCTATGATATATTCTAATGTATTAACCCCTGACGGAAAACAGAGCTGTTATATATTTAACGTATGTGTGTCTGTGTGAACCATCTATCGCCCAAACGGATTGATTGATTTTGATTTAAGTCTTGTTTTTTTGTAGGTGTCAATCTAATGTGTTTTACCTATTATTCAAAAAAATCCTTTAACCCTCTACAATAAAAGGCGGGTGCCAACGTGTGTATTTGTTATTTGTGTGAATAAACATTTGAAAAAAAATATTTTTTTTTGAAAGGTGACTGTTCTTAGGTATCATTGAAGAATTTTTTTACTTTTAGAGGTACTTCGTTGTGTCGCAGTTTTTTAATCTTGTAAAATTTGCTTGTTATACATTGGTTTGGTTGAATATAACGCACTTTAATGCATACAATCGACTTCTCGAATGACGGACATTTACTGACATGCTGGAAATGTCATACCGATATGAAGGCGATATCTATTGTATCTGGATACACGATCTCATTTATCTTCTTTAATAAGTATTACTAAAATATAATCTAAGATATGCGTTTAGGATAGCCGATATTGCCATCTAAAGCGTATCATAAGTAGCCATTTTTGGTCACATAATGTTCCATTAAAAAAAATACAAGCTTTATAAGTTGTACACAAAATTAGGCGAGTGCCAGAATTATTCTCAAAACTTACTGAACATTAACACTTTTTAAAGCAAAAACTGAAAATAGCGTACGACTTGTGCGCAGTCATATTTTAAGTGGTTTCACCTTTTTTATAACACTCGGCTAAATCCTCAAAATTTAAAATCGGTGTTATGCTAAACAAATGGATATGTGTGTCAGTGCACTTGAGTGTTGCGTTTAATTAAGAATATTACTAGTCATTCGACAAATACAATACAGAAATTTCGTTACTGCAAACATTAGATTGAAATGATTTATAAAAGTTGTCATTAACTATTTGCATATCAGATATTAACTAATTTTGCACAGCCCATTGTTCTCAAAGTCTAAATTTATCAGTTACACGCGGGAATGAAGGTATGAAACTAAACTCCATATAGTCCACTACGTTAATTCCGATCTAAAAATCCGTTTTACGTTAAACAATGTACTTATTCTAACTGCGTAACTGACTGTAATCATAAACGTGTAGGGAAATAGCAACGCGCTTATAATTGCAACCAAAAGCTTTTAGATACCGTCACGCTGAAGTGAGTTTTCACTTTAAATAGTTTGGTTAGTATAGAATTGTACCGCGCGTCAGTAGGATCAGGATGCGAATCCAAGTCTTTGTACCGTCTAATTGTTTAATATCGCTTCGATACGTCTTTGTCCTATTATTCTGGCATTCATTCAGATTAGAAGTAAATGTAACAATATAAATTCGAAATTTAGACACAAACTCAAACTTCAAGTGAAAATAAATAGATAGTAAGCAATCAACTAGTTTCATTCACCTTCTGAGTGTTATATAAATTTCTGAATTTGGGACAGAATTTCTAGGAAAGTGCAAAGTTCCTGTAGGACCTAATTTACATATCAGATAACATGCAGATTAAAGCAGGTGCCCCTATAACACAATACACTCATTATCAACGCCAAATGTTAAAGGTATTATATACGTGACTCCTGAGATTTGTTACATAACTAAATAGAGATTTTAGCTATAGTAAACGTGGCAACACTTACTTAGCGACGTAATTATTATTACGTACATAAAGCTTACTACAGTCATAATACTTAGAAAGTGGTTTCGACCTAGTTTTTATGCGTCAAAAAACACTAGCACCACTAAACCGCTTTGATGAGAAGCCTTTGTTAATGCTTTATTATGTATAAAAACTTCTTTTCATTTCTTGCCATTCGTTATTAAACTATAACTTTTTAATTTTATTCGGTCAACTTTTTATACAATATTCGTCATTCTCCCCTTTTAATGCAATTGTATAATAGAATTAGGTCATTCATGAATAATTCAAAACTTTTATTTGTCAAATTATTCAAAAATTTAAGGCACGAGAGGAAAGTTTAATTTCCAATTGTTTAAAACCTGTATTGATTTTGAAGTAACTGTACTGAACGTCGTATGTTCCCAATTATGTTGTCAATAATCTAGTGATGGATTGCTTCTTCAAGATGCCATTTTTTACTTAAATAAGAAAGTAAAATTTGTAATGGATCATATTTCATTGAACGTTACAAAATTAAGGTACTAAAATATTGGAAACTATAATTTATTGCTAGCTACGCCTTTACGTTTGAAAATAGGTGTACGTATGCATTATGCATATAGTATTATATGCAAATACGTGTTATTTGTACGTTTTTCAAAATTTTCTGTAACTGAACCTTTTTGCATATATGCCTTTTATGTACCATATTTTTTGGGTTATATGCATTAATTTTCAGCAAACCGTTAAAGATTTAAATGTTATTTAAACCTACATAAGTTTAAATTTAATGCTTGTGTTCACTACGATTATTTAACAAAAATAACACCATTTAATGATCCTGCGAATCCTTAACATAAATTTCCTATCCTAGAAATAGATAAATAAATAAATCAAAACTTATTTCCTAGTTATTTACACAACTGCCCTATTATTGTTAATAAAGTGTAACAAACTTTTTATGATATGTTGAAATTTGCAATAATGTAGGCAACTTCGTTCATTTTCGTGTCATGTAAATTGCATACCTTAGTGGCTGAAAACATGCATTCAAATTATTCTAATTTCGTACGTTTATCGTAGTTTCAGACACGGCATGCGCAATGATTTAATTGGCATCGTTTTGGTACATTATTGAAAGCGAGAAGAGCTCTGTTAAAAATTTATTGAAAAGTGTCGTATCATTTTTACCGTAAGAGCTATTTAAACATATTTTACACTGCTTGAGATGTTTACCTTTTTTAGGCACTTTTATTTTTACGGTAACTTTTCCATTCTACGTATTTGCATTGTACTATTAAGTTTACCGTTATTTGTACGCTATACGTTTCAATTGATCGAGGATGGCGCAGTAAAGGTTGTTGCTATGCAGAAGAATTATAAATAGATGGTTTCTTAACCCGTTTTAATCAACTAAGTTTGGCTGGTTTCAAAAGGAATTTACATATTTGCGATCAAAAAATATCAAAACCCTGTTATTTCTTCCATTTCATGAATTATTGCACAACCAAATTTAAAAACGTGTATTCAGCAGATTTTGTTATCAGTAACAGTACAAAAGTGACAACCAAAATGTAAAAGTACAGCAGGTATTTCATTTCTAAGCATTAATTCATAATACATTTTTAGGTAATCCAAGGTTACTAACATTAGTAATTTGTGTTTTCTACTATATAACTTGATTTGAAGATATCTAACCACACATTTTTTAAATTAAAGTAAATCAAAGTTTTAAGAACCCGGGCCATTTAATCTCGGACTGACTAGAAGTCTCAAAATCTTCTAGTTGACATTAGAAGTATAAATAATATTTGGGGTGAATTAATAACCACAACACACTTTTATTTCATCCTTTTTTAAATTTTACAAAATGTTATCAGTTGTCCACTCCTTTCTGACTTCCTACAACTCCACTATAAACACCGTGCATAAATTCTTCTCTATTATACTAGACTTACACTCTTACTTATTGGCACACATACCTGATTAATACATTCATTCTACCAGTTCTGCCGGAACACACTATCATCCCGAAGAACATACCTACCACTACTTTTATGACAATCTTACACCAGACACGCATTTTTTAACTTACAAATTACACATTAGACTCCAGAGTTCTGAATTACACATCCAAATCTACCATAAATCTTCCACCAAACACACTTCAATCATCCACCACTTACGATCCTACCCCTTAACCAAGTACCGTTACAACCACACCTTTTTAAGTCACGCTTGTGTAGAACGATCTTGGCTACTCTGAGCACCGGGTCCGGTACATAAACTTGCCTAGGGTACGAGATGATTAATTTGTGGGAGGCTAGGCCCCGAATAGCTAAGTACTGTAACGCACCAGAACATCCCAATACATCTATAAACCACCCTCACAAACGAGAAAGCATCATTATTGCAACCATCATCTTGGTTGTGATTCGCACCGAGACAGGTTTTTGAATTATTCCCAAACGACGTAACTATTTCGACGGAGGTCAGGCCCCCAACAACTAATTACTTTTACTTAAACCAGCCCCCTTAAGCATGTCCACCCAGAAACTTCTCACAATACGCCTTAGTTAATTGAACCCTCATGTGTCATACAATCCCTTAATGACCTAATCTCAGTCTAAAATTACCTAATAATGATTACAGTTAAAACCGATATTCTCTTCACCCGATGTATATCCTGGGATCCAAGATCATAAGATTCAAATTCCACCAGGTAGACATAATTCACACACGCATAATTAATAGACACAATTAAATACACCGATTCAGAATCAACCCATATGAGGATCATACCATAATTTTCCTCCATAATTAGAACAGTATCAAAAACCCACTCACCACTGTCCAGGTACACCCATATAACACCTGTTGTTTAATTAACTTTTTTAATGTAATATTTTCACGTGTGTATTAAACATCTATATAATAACCTACTTTACAGTTTTATCTATAGAGCGCTACACGTGCGCGGGAAAATAGGCCGACCAGCGCCGTCCTTAAAAGTTTTGGAAGCGTGGCCAACTAGAGCTAATTATGTTTTATTAGTGGTCATTTTATTAGTTAACCAGAATATTTTAAGTTTATTTAGTTTCTTACACAGAGTTTGGCTTATTTTATAAGAATTTAGATAATAAAAATTATTACAACAGCTCTATCTTACATTATTTAATTATTCACAAAATAGTGGGTAAACGATTATAAATTTGTTTTGTAGACCAAGAGCACTACAACCCCAAGTAACTTTTAAGGTTTCAAGGTCGTGAAGGAATTTAAGTTACAAGCGCAATTTCTTGTTCTCCTATTTTCTAAATTACACGCGACATAAAGGGAATAGGAAATGTAGTGTTTGATCTACTTTTAAATAAACCTTTGTAAACCTATTTTACGGTTTAAGTATTTATTTCCAGCCATACCTACTCTTCCTTTCAACGTTTGTAGCTCAAAGAAAGTAATGGTCAATCTATAACTTCAAGTACCTCTCATAAATCAAACATGCTTTCTGTTTAAATTTTCTGTGCCGCTCTACAAAAGGCCCTTTCGATATTAGCATTGATGATGGTAATTGAAAGATTTGTGTAAAAAGTCCGTCTATCGAAAATAGAGTATCAGATGAGTGAACCTTATTACACAATGTGTTTCAATAACGTTGCTTGGTTACAAAACCATGTATGCCTAAGAGATATTAACTATAATTGTATTAATAGGTTTTTTAAAAGAACTTTAAATACACAATATGAGGTACATTGTAAATCAGTTTACCCACACAGATTTTTGGCGTTTAAGTAAATGTGCTGTGTGCATACGTTTAGCTTAACTGTATCAAATACTACAAATAATCTATGCAGTATTATGTACAATTCTGTCAATTAGAAAAGTTTTTCTAACAGCAAACAAGGTGTTTCATAAATCAACAGTAATATCTTATGCGCTTCATTTAATTACATAAAGACGGACTATTTGTGGACAAATAATATATTTGGAGAGTTAATATTGCCAAAAAATAAAGATATTTAGGCAACAATGTTGTTGTGCTTTGATGCTTACCATACAATGAGTGGCGCTTGTAAGAATGATTTTTATGGTATACTAAAGATGTGATGCGATAGAGAAAAAACAGTGCCATGTAAAGGTGATCTAACTGGTACTATTGGCAACATGTAGTTGTGGGAAATTATAAATTTTGGTATCCAGAGAACTTTGATACAATTCTCCAGGATTTGGTTGAGATATGTATCAAACCTCTTACATCACTACAATAACTGTCAGTATTTTACAAAATGCAATTTAAAGTTGTAATCTCAAAGTGGAGTGTTGAAAAATACAGTCAATGGAGTCGAAAAATAGTTAAACAGATGAAAATATACGCTTTCAATTGTTGACTAAGATTCATAAAAATCCACAAAACTACTGTACGAGTTATTGCTAAAATGAAATTTGCTTTCTTGTTTCGCAAAGGATTACAGAAAGCTAGCTAATAAATATATCAGCCTTACAAGATTCATTAAAATACTTTATAAGTAGGCAATTGTTACCTACTTTCTTTGTACAGGGTGTCCCAACGATAGAGTAAAGTAAGTTTATGCTTAACTAGAATTATTTGTGTAAATATTGTATGGACCATGGGGTAGAGGTAAGAAGTGTGCATTTTTTAAAATATTGGAAGTTATACAGGGTGTGCCAGAAAAGCAGGACGTGAAAAGTATGATTTTTAAATAGAACGCCCCGTATTTGATTTTAGTTTTAATTCTACGTGTCCATACAAACATATTTTGTCATACAAAAGATTGGCTGAAAGTTTTTAGTTCTTGAGATATTCGCGTTTAAAGATTATTATGGTCATTTTCGTGGGGTTGATGAATGGGCAATTGTTCCGTTATTTCACAATAAAAAATTGATATTTCGTGTGAAAATGAGTGATATTATACTAACGTTTAGACCGAGTAGTATTTCTAATTTTCTCAACAGGGTGTTTGTTATAACCATTCAAATTTGAAAATTCTCAAATTAAAAAAAATCAGTTTTTTTTAATTGCACACCCTATATATTTTCATTTCATTTTATTCGGGATTAAAAAATCTATCATTTTTGTCATATATATCCTATATCTATCTTTGATAGTTTTCGAGTAATTTCGATTTTTCTCACTAGCTACGTTACATACGATACTATAACATTATTGTGGATCGTGGTAGCCATGGAAAACAATTGCGACGAAATAAAACAAACCACCTAAGCGAGAATATGAACAGTTTTTATTAATGAGAAACAGTAATTCAATAATTATTCAACATTGCGTCTTAGTAAATGCTCAAATAGACGGCCTTCTTGCTGAATACACATATTGAGCCTTTTTCTCATGTTCTGTCTCACTTCGGATAACATAAGAGGGGTCACTGTGCGACAAGCTTCGCGAATTCTATTTTTCATGTCCTCCCTTGTTGTAGGTTTAATAATATACACCCGATCTTTTATGTATCCCCATAGGAAAAAATCCAGTGGAGTTAAATCGCATGACCTGGGTGGCCATAATAAAAAAGCCATTACGTCCTATCCATTTCTCCGGGTATTGCTGGTTCAAGAATTCCCTTACGTCCCGATAAGTATGTGGAGGTGCACCATCCTGTTGCAACCACATATTTAGTCGTCCTTCTAAATTGATATCCTCAAGTAACACAGGTAATTCTTCACGTAAGAAATGCAAATAGCTGCGGCCCGTTAATGGATCATCAAAAAAATAGAGACCGATAATTTGATCATTAAGTATACCACACCACACATTTAGTGACCAATGATTTTGGTTTTGAACTTCTCGTAGCCAAAATGGATTATCAATGGCGTAATAGTGCATATTATGCCGATTTACAGCCCCATTACTTTTAAACGTCGCCTCATCGGAAAACATTATGGAGCACAAAAAGTTGTTATTTAATTGCAGCCGTTGATTAATGATATTGCAGAATTCAATTCGTCTTGCAAAATCCTCTTCTCGCAATTCTTGATGAAGCTCAATGCGATAGGGATGGTACTTATACTTCAGCGTTGTTCGATTCACGTTTGATTTGGAGGTATCACATATCGTCGCTAATGTTCTAGAACTCACTTGGGGATTTTCTTGAATATGTAATAATATTTCAAGTTCTTTTTCTTCATTAGCTGCCCTTTTATTAACAACTTTACGTTTGAAGTATTTAACACTACCGCTAGAATCAAATCTATCCATCAAATTTTCCAAGCCAACAGTAGTAGGTATTCGACGTTCAGGATATTTCATTTTGTAGATTCGTTGTGCCAATAAAGGGTTTTTCAGCCTCGCCCAACACGTATATCATATCAACTAATTCATTTGTCGAATAATCGATAATTGATACAAGAATTGATAACAAGTTAAATGCGAAAACGACAAATTTAATATGTGTTTATTTTGACAAGTAGGAAACCTTTGTATCTTAGTAACGCAATTATTATTTTCCATGGCTACCAAGATCCATGCAATGCAATGTTATCGAAAATAAAGTAGCTAGTGTGAAAAAATCGAAATTACTCGAAAACTATCAAAGATAGATATAGGATATATTTGACAAAAATGATAGATTTTTTAATCCCGAATAAAATGAAATAAAAATATATAGGGTGTGCATTTAAGAAAACTGATTTTTTTAATTTGAGAATTTTCAAATTTGAATGGTTATAACAAACACCCTGTTGAGAAAATTAGAAATACTACTCGGTCTAAACGTTAGTATAATATCACTCATTTTTCACACGAAATATCAATTTTTTTTATTGTGAAATAACGGAACAATTGCCCATTCATCAACCCCACGAAAATGACCATAATAATCTTTAAACGCGAATATCGCAAGAACTAAAAACTTTCAGCCAATCTTTTGTATGACAAAATATGTTTGTATGGACACGTAGAATTAAAAACTAAAATCAAATACGGGGTGTTCTATTTAAAAAAAATCATACTTTTTCACGTCCTGCTTTTCTAGCACACCCTGTATAACTTCCAATATTTTAAAAAAATGCACACTTCTTACCTCTACTCCATGGTCCATACAATATTTACACAAATAATTCTAGTTAAGCATAAACTTACTTTACTCTATCGTTGGGACACCCTGTACAACGCTCAGGTTACTAGCCTGCAGAACGTCAATCAGTATGTTAGTGATACAGTTTCCAAACCTTCATAATGTGGGACTTTAATTAAGGGTCGTTGTGTTGCTAGTGCTGAAGGCAATAAGATTTTTCCGTTTATAGTCTATCCGTATTAAACCACAATAGCACAAAGGCAGCAAGTGACATGTCATAATGTTCAGATATTGCATTTTGTAGAATACGCCAAATGTAATAACGAAACAGGTGTTCGCTTATTTAGATAATTATAATAGCCATCTTTCTCCGAACGGGCTTAATGTTTCCAAAAAATGTGGTAGATATCTACACAACAGTTCAACCTTTCTTTTCAATGGAAACGGAAACTTGAACTGTTTTCGTGGACATACTAACCAGACTCACAACAGCATCAAATTTACTATGTAAGTTGAAAATAATTCACTCCCTTTTTGGACACCCTAATAACAATGGTAAGTTTACATAAAGAGTTTATCGAAAAGCAATCTATACGAAAAGACACCTGAACTCTTTTCACGTCGCCAGCATGGTCAATTACATAGCGTTGTGACATTCTTGATATATCGCTCTTACCACTTACCTGACGCAAATTATAAAACGGAAAAGATGAAGACTATTAATAAAATATTTCTTCAAAATGGATACAAAAATCAACAAATATCGACAATTACCAACGAAGTAAGAAGACCCAGCAATAATAACTTGTCAAAACAATGAACACAATATTCCTGTTGTTTTACCTTATGTAAAAGGAATTACACACAGAATAGCAAGTCAATTTCCCAAAAATGACTTTAGACCGGTACACAAATCACACTCAACTGTGTCCCAACTTTTAAGAAACCCTGAAGACAAAATTCCCAATGAAAACCAACGAGTGTATGAGTTACTGTCAACAACGACAAATTAATAGAATATTATATGCGAAAGCCGATGAACAAAAACTAGTAATTAAACAGCGCAATCCATCATCGGCTTATCTACAGATCATTTAGACACAGGACACCAAATTAACCCCAACAATATCCGTTTAATTGCACCTCTACGTACCTTACATGAACGAATTATTGGAGAAGTAGTTGAAATTGAAAGACCCAACGCCCTTGATAAACGGGATGACACTTCTAGAAGGCCACATATTTGGAATAATATCATGTAACAAGTTAATTCGGGATTTCAAACAATTTCAAATCCTCCAGAAATTTTAAACACCTATGCCTACAACTACTCATAGCGTCCCCACTTCTACACCTTCTACATCATATACTATACACCAACTACCCAAAGTCAAACAGCTCGTCCAGATTAAATTTAAATTAGTTACCATATTCATATTCATGATTTTATAGCCATAGGATTGAAAATTGTTATACACATGAAATGATTACCCCGAATATGTATATTAAGTTTCTATCGAATGAAATTCATAACATCTGTAGCTCAGTTGGAGAGCAGTCGTCTAGTCAACCAGAGGACATGGGTTCGAATCCCAGTCAAAATCTTTTATGTATAAATATTTTATTTTATATATATATATATATATATATATATATATATATATATATATATATATATATATATAAAATTTTCAAATTAAGTCGGCACTATTGTTACCTTCGTTATTATTGGTGATTGAAGTCGGTAAAATGGGCAAAGAAGTAATTTTTCCGCTCGTTACGATGGTGAAATCAAAATAAAAATTGAACTTCGTGTTCGGAGTTATGTCAAAAATTTCCATTTTTTAATAAGTATGCATAATCGATAGAAAATTAAAATCTGAAGAAAAAGTTCCTATGACATTTTACCCTAATGTTAAAAAAAGAGTTATTGATCATTTATTGAATTCGTCAAGGTGGCTGGTATTACGTGAACAATATTTGTCATTTTACAAATGTCATCAGAATTGATATGTCAAATTAAGTTTGCTAATAAAAGTTAAGAGTTTGTGTTTTTGAATAGAAAAATGCCTTTCACCCATTCAGAAAAGTGTGATATGTTAGAATGTTACATCGTTTGTCAAAAAAAACAGTTATCGAGCGCGTGAGCGTTACAGTGATTTGTTTCCTACTCCTCATTTGCCGGATAAAAGATACTTTTGGTTTTGTGTAAATTTAGATCTAATTCGAGCGTGTTTAAGAAATCCAGATCTAATAAACAATGTATAATTAGTGAAGAAACTGAAATTAATGTGTTGCTTATTTTAAACAACAATTAATGATTTAGTGCAAAAAATGGACTATGTTTGTGCCGTATAAGTTCCACCTCAAGACACTAGTACCAGGAGATCAAGAAAGACGCGTTCAGTTTTGTCACTGGTTTATTAATCAAATGAGAACCAATAATGATTTTTTGCTCAATTCTATGGAGTAACGAATCAATTTTTCTAATAGGGCATGTTCAACAGGAAAAACAGCCATTTTGGAGTCGAGAAAATCCGATGCTCTACCGATCTTGTAAGAGAACGCTTCAGTGTTAATGTTTGGTGCGGTTTTTGGTCGATAATTGTTGGTCCAGTATTTTATCAGGTGCGTTAACTTGAGCGGTACGCCGAAATGGACTGCCACACTCCAAGACTTCTTGGATGATGTAAATTTAATGGATAGGCAGAACATTTATTTCCAACAAGACGGAGCTTCTCCCCATAACGTTCGTCAGATAGATACAAATTAAACAATTTTTTGATGACAGATATTATCAACTAATGGGCCTATCCGTATGCCTCCTCGATCACCTGACATTACTCCAATGGATTTTTTCTTTTGGGGATATGTGAAGTGTGGTGTACAACAAGCGATATGATAACCTTGAGGATCTCCAGCAAAGCATCGTTCACGCCATCAATAATATTGATGGTAGATCCATTGCTAAGGCTACCAAAAGTGTCTACAAGCGGGCCCAGAAATGCTTGGAGGAAGAGGGTGATGTTTTCGAACATCAAATTTGAGTTTTGTTTTGTTTTGTTGTTCCTTATTATTATTATCACTTAGAATAAAGAATCCTGTTTCAATTGTCTGATATTCCTTTCATTTTCTGCTCTATGGTAATACAGAAAAATAGTTGACACAGCCACCTTGATGAATTTGGTAAATGATCAATAACTTTGTCATTTTTGACATTAGGGTGAAATGTCATAGGAACTTATTCGTTCAGAATTTAATTTTCTATCGACTAAGGGTATTGCATATTGGGTGCCATTTAAAAAATTGAAATTTTGACATAACTCGCGAACACGATGTTCAATTTTCATTTGATTTCACCATCGTAACGAGCGGAAAAATGTTACTTCTTGCCCATTTAACCGACTTCGTAGCACCAATAATAACGAAGATAGCAATAGTGCCGACTTAACTTTGAAAACCCTGTATATATATATATATATATATATATATATATATATATATATATATATATATATATATATATATATATATATATATTCAGTTGGACACAAATGAAAAAAGTTTATTGTTCATTTCTCAGAAAATTTTATTCTTGATAAAAGTGCCTGCTTGATCGGAAACCTAAAATGGACTTGCATAGATTGGAATATCTCATTTCGTATACGAGGAAGATTCGAAAATGTGAATGCGGCTCAAGAGTAGAGTACGCTTATTTTTAAAAATAAAAATGTCATTTGAAGAAGTTGTTTAGAATTAAAAATATATGCCAAGCATGATATTTCAGCAAGCTTCTCTTAAAAGAAAATTATCTAGGTTTTCCTTTTTTTCTACCACACCAGTATTTTACGGGAAACAAAATATTTCTGAGGTAAGTTATTATCTGATGGAACAACAATACGCGTAAAAGCTTAAGTTTTATTTGCCCCATAAGTAACAAATTAAGTTATTCACAATTATCCTAAAATACGTCAATCCTTGTACTCAATGTGGTAAACTACATATACTTTCAAGATTATACCTAATATATGTGAGGGGGTTATACAGAACATCAAAGCACTTAAATTTTATTAATAAATCCTTGTCCGCAAATGAATAGAAATTGATTTCTTTATTTACAACCACAACTATGTCTCACAAGTACTCATTATTCCTTATTTCGCTTTGATATTTTGCAAAGTAAGCTTTGGAGAAAAATTGATAATAGTCAACAATATCATTTTGACATTTCCGATATCGCTGTTAGTCTATTTTTTACTGGTGTCTGAAAACTAATTATTCACTGTAATGGCTGCACGTCTAAGTGTCCAAAAAAAAAAGTTGTGATTGTTCTAGTATATGGTGATTATTATACTTCTCGCTAGACTGAAGATATTTTTACTGCAAGACACATAGATAAAAATATTAGTCATGCAACAGTTGCATAAATAATAAAAAATTTAAAGAAAATGGATCTATTGAAAATAAATATAAAACAGAACAGAAGAAATGTAACTGGTAATGATGAATGTTGTTCTGCTTACTGTGGAGAATACGAGGACACCGTTATTACAGCGGCAAGAAATTACCGATGTTTCTGAGCGATCAATTAGAAAAATTATGCGATTAAATAAATTCAAGCCATACAAACCCAAATTTATTCTTACCCTTCAGGAAAGAGACCTAGACGCAAGGTTAGAATTTTCTTTTTGGTTCCAAGGAGAAATAGTGAATGATGAATATATTTCGAGAAGAATTATTTATTCTGACGAATCCAGTTTTACATCAAATAAGTTCGCAGAACTGTAGATGGTGGGCAGAAGAAAACCCTAACTTTAACATCGAATGCCGAGATCAATATTCGTTTAAAATCAACGTTTAGTGTGGCATTTTAAATGATGAAATTGTGGGATCAGTATTTTTTAGCGAAAATTTAAATTCTGGGAGATATTTAAATATGCTTCAGACATATTAACCCCGCAAGTGTTGAGAAATGTACATCATAGAATGCACAAACGTACAATACTTTGCATGGATAACAGTTTTGTATAGATAACTTTTTTTCACACTTTTGTTTTATGATTGTGTTCCATTATCAATTAATGTAGGTTATTCCAGCATTTTGAATAAAACTTCTTTCTAGAAATTTGAAGATTCTTTTATTTATTATAGCCAACGTTTCAAGAAGGATAAAGGGTTATTCTATATATGTATATATGTATATATATATATATATATATATATATATATATATATATATATATATATATATATATATATATATATGCTTGCGTATTTCGCATGTCCTCAGAAGAAGTGTTGGGCACTTTGTAATTGTGGTGTATCATCTCTTGTGATTATATTCTTCCGTCGTTTCTTTATTTCAATTTATTCCCTTATTATTCGTTATCTTTTGTGTTCCAAATTAGCCAAAATCGTGTTATTATCGAAATCTATAATGTGCAGTATTAATTGTACGTGCTACGCGAGCGATAGAGTGTTTAGGTTTTTCGTTACTGCGTTTGGATGTTCCTCTATTCTTGCAGTAATTCTTTAGTTTTTTGGGCCTATGTACGTATGGTCACAATTTCTACATTGTTTTATCAGTTTAATTTTGGTTTTGGGATATGGTATTATTTGTTTGTTTTAAACACCATTTATATGTTAATTCTTCTTAGTGCTTTTTTTGATTTTTGAAGTTATATAGACTTCTTGTATATGGTGTGTACGAGTTGTCCATTGATCTCTTTGTACACTCACGTGCAGAAATAGCGGTTGAATTGCTTTTTCCATTCACATTGTAAATTTTATTTTATCGTATAAATGCTCTTTATTCCTTTTCATGTGTTTATAATGCAAATGCAGAATCTACATATCTTAACCATAATATTGGTTTGTGAGTGGCTGTTTGTGGTACTTCAACTTCCAAATCTTCCAAAAATAATTTTTTACAACCGGAAATTGTAGTTATTTGGTGCTGCATGAATTTCGTTTATAGTGTTGCTCTTGAGAGAATGTTTTCCTTAAACAGTATTCCTTTATGTTGAAGGTATTCTCTAATGTCTTGTGGTTTTTTCTGGTGTTTAACGTTTCGTCTACGTACATGTGTGTAAATAATGACAGCACGCCAAAACTTACTAAAATAGTAGCTGATCTTACTCCCTGCTTCTTTAACAACTCCAAGAAACGGTTGGCATTTTTAACACAATTTTTGTTTCCTTCGTATGTAGTTTTAATTGTTTTTTCAGTTGTTGAAGTGGTAACCCAATGTAACGTACAATTAGTCTTAGTGTTACTTCATACTTGTGGAATTTAGGTGACCTGTACAATTTCTTATAATTTCTTGGTATGATGTTGTCCGATGCCTACATTCCATTGTTTACGATCCTGTTGCAGGTTTCGGTGGTTCATAGCTTTCCGTATTCCTTCTATCCAATTCCTTTTTGGTCTTCTTCTGTTTCTTTTACAGTTCGATATCCACTCTATTTCTGCTTTGATAGCCATGCTTGTCTCATTCGTTAGACATGGCCATACCAGGTTAATTGTTTTCTTTGAATATCTTTCATAATTGTGGCCTCTATTTCCATTTGATGACGAATATCCTCACTTCTTATTTTCTGCATTCTCAATATCCTAGCCGATCTACTAGACGCATCCATTCCTGTAGCTTATATCCTTTCCTTGTTTCTTTCTATTATTCTCCACGTTTCAGATCCATATGTTAGATGACTCTTTATCATTGTGTTATAGATGTTGGGCTTTCGTGATCTTATTTTCTTTTTACTTCATAATATGCCGTTCAAGCCTCCGATTACTTTCTTTGTTTCTGTTATTCTCTTTCTAATTTGTTTTTCATCTGTACCGCTTGTGTCGAACTTTACGCCTAAATATTTATTCTCTTCCCATGGTTGTATGTATTCTGTATCGTCTATGTCTATATTACTTATTTTGTCTTTTATGCATAGGTATTTTGTTTTTTCCAGGTTCATATCTAATCCCCAATCTTCATAATATGTTTCTTTTAGATTACGTGTTATGTATTGTATACCTTCTTTGTTTCCTGACATTGTTACTTGGTCGTCCGCAAACTGTAAGGTGTAAATCATAGTATCGTTCAAAGGCATTCCCATCCCAGAGCATTATCATTTCCACTGCATTACCGCATTTTTAATGTATTTATTAAATAAAGTGGATGATGTGGGACAGCCCTGTCGTAACCCTTTCGTTATACAAAATAGTCTTGACAGTTTGCTTCCTGTCTTTATTATAGATGTCGATTGATGATATAAGTTCGTTACTGCATTTGTTAAAGTTTGGTTAATGTTTGTGTTCTAAAGGATTTCCCACAATTCACGCCAAAGTATTGAAACATAAGTCTTGGTTAGGTCCATAAATAAAATATGTCTTAGTAGGTTTACCGAGACTATTTTTTCAGTTATCTGTTTCATACAGAACATGTTGTACGTGCATGATCAGCCGGCTATCTGCTCTTCCTCTTCTCCGAATTCTTTCTCTATCAAAGTTCTTAAAAGTCTTCCGCACAGTCTACTGATCGTACCAGTGACCGGAATGCCTCTATAGTTGTAGCACATATCTTTTCTCCATTTCTTATGTATTGACGGTATATAAGGTGCTTTCCAAGTGTGTTGCACTAATTCTCCTTTGATATATCTGTTGAAAATTGTTATAACTCGAATAATTTATTTGTCCCGTTCTTAATGAGTTTTGCTTTTCTGGTCCGAAAAATCTTCTGGTTGACCTATATTTACGCTCGCTTTCTCGTTTCCTGTTGATTTCATATTTTTGATGAGTTTCCAAGCTTCTAGTGGTCTTTCCAGATTACATTTCGGGGAGTCCACGGGTTCTCCCGGTTCGTCATTTTGGATATCTCGTTGCCTATCTTTTATGTATGTCTTTGCTACTCTAGACTTCAGTAGATAGTAATCAGATCCACATGTTGTTCCTCGATGAGATCTTACGTCTTCTATTTTCAAAGCCGTTTTTGTCCTACCATAAGGTAATCTATAATAGATCTTATTTGCCTTATGGGTTGCTTCCATGTGAATTTATGAATCCATTTGTGTCCGTAGAAACCGTTTGTGATTCTTAGTTCGTTTAATTTGCAAAAATCAATTAATCTGTCACCGTTGTCGTTAATGTTATTTTCACCATATGGTCCTACGACATCATCGTCTATCTTTACTGTTTTTACCGTTAAAATCTCTCAATAATATTATTTCTCTCGTGTTCCCGATTTTGTTCACCCTGTCGCTAAGTTTTTCAAAGAACTCAACATTTATTTGGGCTTTTTCATGATCTGATGGTGCGTATACTACAAAGGTTGATGTTAAGTGTAATTATGATTTCGTCTACGGGTTCCCAATTTGTAATGTTTTTACTATATTTTTTATGTATGAAAATGGATTCTCCACGTTGCTCTTTGTTCTTTGGGCACTCCGCTAAACACTTGAATGTATTTTTCTGCTTCTCCTGTTCCATGGACTTTATTTTTTGTCTCTGTTAGTGCTACGATGTCCATTTTTATTGTCTCTAGTTCTGATGTAATTTCCATCATCTTGTTTTGACTGCATTGCGATTTCCATGTACTATAATTCATGAACCGTTTCTTCGCCCTAGACCGTTGTCCTGTAACTCCATCTCTTGCTCCGAGGCTATTTCTAGAACTTTGAACTATTTATTTTACGTGTTGAGTCGCTTACCCAAAGCCTTGGTACCCAACCTGGTGGACCAGGGTATCCCTCTCAGTCTAACACCTCACATTTCACCTGTCCGGCAGGGGTGGCCTTACGGGTAGCTAAGCTTCCGCTGCATAGCTATGGATATCATTGGAATACACAAGATTCTTCACCCGACAAAGATACCTTCGAAGCAGCGTAATTTTACCCTAAGTAATTACCCAATGTCACACCATTCACTAATGTATATGATTCTGATTAAGTGGTAATCTTTTATTTTGTGGGTATAAATTATTACGCAAGTCATCATTATGTATAATTATTTACTTATTGCTCATTTAAATAGTGACTTATAGTTGTACAAATTTCAAAAAAATTTACATCTTGGTAGAGTTAGAATCCAATTGAATAGGATATACTTTCCATGCCAATATATGTGTGCAATGTGGTAAATTAAATTGATTTTACGGTTTTTACACTTTTTCTGTAGTTTTCAACAATTTGGTCACATCATTGCGATTACTTCGTAAAATAACGATTCCTACTGAAGTTACACAGGCACATTATTGTAATTATTAACCATTTAACCATTTAACCATTTAACCATTTAACCATTTAACCATTTAACCATTTAACCATTTAACCATTTAACCATTTAACCATTTAACCATTTAACCATTTAACCATTTAACCATTTAACCATTTAACCATTTAACCATTTAACCATTTAACCATTTAACCATTTAACCATTTAACCATTTAACCATTATTTTCTTATTTACTGTAACTGTGAGTGATCACACTTGTAGTGATGAACCTGTAATTGCCTCAGTTTTAGTTAGAATTATGAATCAAGTACCTTAATGTGAATTGTATTCTATTTGAATTCATGTTACATTTAGAGAAGAGATTTGTACCACGAGCTTTATTTTTAACATTAAATGCAGGTAGTTGCACATTAAGATCGATTAGTTTAAGAAAAAAATTAGTACATAGCACATACATCGCAGAGTTCAACGGTATACGTTTATTTTTAGTTTTACTTATAATTATATCGTTGGGTAAACAATGACGTTTACAAATAAATTACTTTGATGTGTTACTGCTTTTTGCATAATTAAAATTTCGGTAGCTTAATATGCAGAGTACGCTAAATTTGCGCCTTATTGAATAAAATGTCTGGTAACTTAAAATCTGATTTCTTTATGGTTATCAAATAAGCGAATTTTTAATTGCTAATTTCTTAATTTCTTGCTTTGGTTTGTTTGTGTTTTTAAATACGTGCTAATTAATTTTTTTTCTTTCCACCTTACTCCCTCTTTGAATTTTTATTGTTGAATTTTAGACAATTCATGACGCCTACATTTATACCACTCCAGTGGAAATAATAAATCTTCTGGTCACACATTCAAAGTGCTTTTATTACTTTGCTAGCTGCTGGGTTATACTCGTTATGTCCTACTGGTTTAAAGCCTCCCAGTCACAGTGGTTATACGGTATTCTAAAAAGCCATAGGTAACTACAAAATTGTTTCCTGTTACGTGTTGGTTGCCTTAGGTCGCATTCTAGTGGTTGTAGCTGCAGGATCTGTACAGATTAGTTGGAGTGCAAGATCTTCCAGTAAACTGTTTCAATTTTTATTATAATCCCCATATCCATAACCACCGTTTCCATTTTGTCTGTAGGTAGCACGATGATGTTTTCATTTTTTGGATTCTTTCGTGGATACGTTTCTTTTTGGTGGTTTTCAGTATTTTGACACCTTGGCAATCAATTACTGCTGAATTTTCTACTATGTTGTTACTCGACGCCTTCACACCACACATGATACCTTTCGAGATACATTCTTGATGGGGTTGTAGCGTAATTGGATAGAACGATTTGTTTTTGTATAAGTTGTTGGCTGCTTTTCCGTATTTATGTGCTAAATGTTTGCTTTCATTCTCAATTCCATGTGTTTCTGTCCATACTGTTAGATGTAACTTCAATAAATCCACGTTGACAGTGATTTGGGTTAGTTTGATGTATTGAATGCTAGCCTTGCTGGTTATAGAACATTTTCAACCTTATTTTTCAGTTTATTGTATGTAAATTTCATACTAATTAGTATAATTTATTCATCTCAACACATTTGCATATACCACGAAAGTTAAGGTTTGTACTCCGGAGAGACATTGGAGATATATTCGCTGAATATATTCGAATTGGTGATTAAGAAGTATTTTGTGGTAATGTGTGTTGTAAAAAGAGGTAGAGCACTTGTGTGTGGGGCATACGTTGCATAAGTCGTTTAGTGCATATCGTATGGTCGACTACAATGGCATCTTGAAAATTGAGGAAGGTTGGATATGTGTTTTTCATACGAAACCGTGGCAAATTGAAATTGTTGTGGGGAAAATGGATATACCTCTTCTATTGGTACTAGAGTATCCTCATTAAGAGCGAGCGTTAAGATCTAGGGAAACCGTTAGAAAGTGTTTTGATGGAAAGGAAAAAGTACACCGTTGCAGCAACATATTTAAGATGTGCGTAAGAAGTAACGGTGTAGATATATTTAATCATTTTCGGCAGTATTCTCTGTACCATTGTGAGACTGAAATGTAAGTATGTTGTGTAAGTAACTAAGTTAAGTACAACGGTTGGTTCCTGTAATGGCTAGTATATGTATGCTGTTGGGTATGGAATAAGTTTTTGATAAGTGTCGCTTTTGAAGGAGGCCCCGTCCATTAAATGTCCCTTTTATCAGGGTCTATTGGACTAAGGTGCGAGATTAGGACTCGGGGTAGTTGATAAAGATACTGATACCACTTCCAGCAAAGTTGATCGTGCTACGGAGTTTCAGAAATTCGCTATATTGGCTCTACGGTCTGAAAATAGCCAAATTATAGAGAAGATGAGAGTAGCTATGTAGTCGGTTAGGTAAGGAAATAACTGAGATTGTCACCTTTCTTGCAGAATGGTAAATGGAGAAAAAGGTTTAAGAATGACATTTTCTGCCAGAGTGGACAAAATTAAACGATAGGTAAGAGGGCAAAGTTCGGCTGGGACACTGGTCAAAAGTATAAGCCGCTTTTACGCAGATGAGCTACATTTCCGTCCGACAAGTGTCTACCAAACAAGGTAACACCTTTGGATAATAAGAAATTCTAGGTACATCGGGAAAGCGGAAAAGGAAGCTCTTGTCTACATTACGAACGACTCAGGATACGGATAGGGGTATGTGGTTAGTATCTAGAACGGGAAAGCCAATATTAATGGTAATATAGGCTCATTGAAGTAATTGGCAGCGATTGGATGGTTGTAAAGAGACAGGGTTGGTGATAACTAAGCTTTACGTTTAAATACAGGAGTTGTTGAAAAAGGAGTCGAATAGGTTCTGGATGTTTCAGCGGAAGAAGACATTTCGGATGGAATATCGGGCGTTGGAACGGTAGTAGAATGTTTAGATGTGCAAGGTTCAAGTTTGACCCGTAGGCGTGTGTTTCTCATAGAAGGATGTAAGATGAACCTATTGAAACCAGTAAGGATGTCATCCCTCGTTTGGAGGGAATGCAGGGATTTCCGCCATAGCTAAAGGTGGGGTTAAAGGTGGTATTGGTGATATCTGACGCGGGGAAGTATGAGGGTAACCTTAGCCTGAAGGTCCGGGTTGTCATATAGTTCAATAGTTGATAGTAGAAAGTGTAGAATTCGGTGCACAAAACGGTATTGTATTAACAAGAATTGACTACTACAGAGGATGGACATTGAGAGCGATCCTTAAGTTAGAATAAATACTTTTACTTTCTGGTTTCCCATGCTGCGCATCTTTTTCTTGGTACTATTCTACGAATACCTGGTCTTAGCTTTTTTAGTCACTCCGCTAACATAAGTTAGTACTTCAGCGGGCTTCATGGTTGTTGTAGCCCTTCTGCCGGGACTCAAACCGCATATTGACCACGCAATGACAGTCGCAACTAAAAAGCGCGAGGACTACAAATCCCGACTGTAGGAGATTAAATTGTAAATTAGTTAATTTTTTGTTTTCGCGGAGGTGACAAGTACGTCTGCTCAGATCATGGGTTGACATGAAGTGAATAAAATTTCTCTTATAAGAATGAGCCATTGTACGTTCTTTTGTAAAACCTCTACTTTTACGTCATTGTTATGTAAATGCGTGAGACAAATATTTTTTTTTGGTTTTAGCTAACAAAATTTTGTGTGTACTAATTTTGCAAGTGAATCCTTATAAAACTGATTTAGTTAGTTATTCTGGTTATTGTTCGATGTTAATAATTAATTTGGGTGTGGTAGTTCACTTTCTACCCATGTCCTAATAATTAATTGATTCTATTATAATTATTTTTCACGCCCTCACTGTCTTCCTATAGGACTGAAATTCCAAAATTATAAAAAAAGGCATGGCTGTGATTTCTAGGATAGAAAATACCGGACAGTAAATCCTGTTCGTTGATGTTCGGGAGAGTAGGACCTAAGCAATCTCAGTTATCGAAAGTACGCACTTGGCAAACTCACCTTGTTTGGGCCAAACTCATAAACTGGGTTTTCAGTTTCCTTCATAAAAGACGAATAGGTGTGGTACTTAATGGATTTCTTTTTAAGAAGTTGGCATTAACACTGGTATGTCACAGGGATCAGTTATAGTATCTTTACGTTTTCTGCTATACATAGATTATCTTATCTCTTCAACGACTAACCCAATGTATCGGGTTAGTTTTGCTGATGGTAGCGATCTTCATTGTAGTTCATCTCTGTTTACTCATAGTAGTAATCCACCTTCTACCTCAAATCAAAACATCCAAGCTGAAATGATTACTTTAATCAACAAAGTCATTTATTCATTTTATAGGTGGGAGGCATGTATACTCCATGCCAGCCGGGGAGGTACCACCACCCTTACCATGGGCTCCTTAATATTGGGTCTCCGATTTTCTGAGCTCGGTAAGGGCTGCCGGTTACCTTTTCCATCATCCTTAATCTATTCTCATCCTTATTCTTCCTTCTCGCCCTCACTGTCTTCCTATCGGATTAAAAGTCCCAAATTAAAAAATAAGATGGCTGTGGTTTCTAGGGTTATAAATTCCGGACGTAAAATCCTGCCCCATTCGGATGTCCGGGAGGGCAGGGCCCAAGCGACTTCGGTCATCGAAAGTATCAACTTTCTGATTCACTACTGCAACATCCGCGGTATCAGGTCTAATCTTAATGCTATTCTCCAAGATCTTGAACAATTACAACCTGATATATTGTTTCTATCTGAAACACAAGTCTCCTCTGAAAGCTCCGAGTCACCCGACTTGCAATTTCCTGAATATCATCTTCACTCTAACTTTCGACATAAAAGAGGCGTATGTGCGTACATCAAGGACAGAATTGCTTGCAAGAGAGTTTCTTCCTTAGAAAATAAAAATTTTGACGTGATTTGGTTTAAACATTCTGGTCCTAATTTTGTGAAATTCTACTGTTGCATTTACAGGTCTCCTAATGACAGCAACTTTCAAGACTTCTTAGATTACCTTAGTATGAAGGTTGACTATCTCCTGTCTCAGTTTCCATCTTGCGATATCTCATTTGTAGGCGATTTCAATATTCATAATTCTAGTTGGCTTCAATTTTCATCTACTACAAATCCCGCTGGTCATAGTGCAGAAACATTTGCTATTTCATGTGATCTCACTCAAATGATTTCTGAACCCACAAGAATCCCTGATAACCCTAACCATGCCCCACACCTTCTAAATCTTTTTCTTACATCAAACCCCCTTGTTTATAAAACTTCTGTTCTTTCGCCTTTAGGTCTTTCCGACCATTGTCTAATAAAAATCATTTCTACTGTACCTAATTCCACTGTTGTTCGCAAAACCGATAGAACCTTGTGGTGTTTTAAGTCAGCTCGATGGAGTGATTTACGGGATTTCTTTGCAACCTTTCCATGGCGTGAATATTGTTTTAAGTCGTCCTCTTCTTCGGACATCGCTCTTTCAGTATCTGAAGTTATCCTTATGGGAATGGAGTTGTACATTCCGAAAAAACAGTACCGTGTAGGTCATTCACGTTCTCAATCCTGGTTCAATAAGGCTTGTTCTGATGCAATATCTTTAAAAAATAAATGTTACATTAAATGGAAATCTAATAAATCGGTTGACAGTCATGTAGAATACGTTGGTGCTAGAAATATCTGCAAAGGTGTCATCACTAAAACTAAAAAGTTGTTCGAACAACAAAAATGCAATGAACTAGATACATCTCCTTTAGGCAGTCGTAAATTTTGGTCTTTAGCAAAAGTCATTAGTAAAAACTTTCGAACATCTTCATTTCCCCCCCTGACATCTATTGACGGATCGGTATTTGCTGATTCTGTAGACAAAGCCAACGTTTTTGTGGATTTGTTTGCATCAAACTCGTGTCTCAATGATTCTGGAAAAGATGTGCCCCTAGTCAACTCTTCTTCATACGTTATGAAACCAATTCATTTTCGGTACAAGCTCTTGGAATCGATCATAAGTAGGCTTGATCTCAATAAGGCGACTGGCCCAGACGGTATCTCAGCTATTGTCTTAAAGAAATGTTCCCCCCGAACTAGTACCAGTCCTATCTAAGCTCTATACGATCTCTATATCTTCCGGGGGAATTCCCTTCATCATGGAAGTTAGCAAATGTTCAACCTATTCCCAAAAAAGGTGATAAGACCGATCCCTCAAATTACAGACCAATTGCCATCACTTCCATTTTGTCTAAAATCATGGAAAAAGTCATCAATCAGCAACTGCTCACGTTCCTTGAAACTAACAAACTCCTTAGTGACCACCAATATGGGTTTAGGCAAAGTCGTTCAACAGGCGATCTTCTTTCATATGTGACCCAAGTTTGGAACAATACAGTAGAGCAGTCCGGTGAAACAATTGTAGTCGCTTTAGATATCTCAAAGGCATTTGACCAAGTTTGGCATAAGTGTTTACTTGCCAAACTCACCTCGTTTGGGTTAAATGATACGCTCATCAACTGGGTTTCTAGTTTCCTTGATAAAAGACGAATACGTGTCGTAGTTGATGGCTTTTTTCAAAAGAAGTTAGCATTAACGCGGGCGTACCACAGGGATCCGTTATAGCGCCTACACTTTTCTGCTGTACATAAACGACCTTATTTCTTCAACAACTAACCCCATCCATTGCTTTGCTGACGATAGCACTCTTCACTGTAGTTCATCTCAGTCTACTCATAGTGATAATCCACCTTCTACGTCAAATCAAGAAATTAAAGCTGAAATGGCAAATTCAATCAACAAAGACATTCAACATATTCTCGAATGGGGAAGCAATAATCTAGTTAAATTTAATGCTAACAAAACTCAGTGTTGCCTTATGTCCGCCAAAAAAGATCGATCATTTCCTGTTGTAAGTATGAATGGCTCAGTTCTTAAGTTTTCAGACTCTATTACTCTGTTGGGTATGACTGTATCTTCAAATCTCTCATGGGTTGACCATCTTCTGTCAGCTACCAAAACAGCTGCTCGTAAAAAGGCTTTTTGTACAGATCTAAGCAGTTCTTTACCTCTCGACAATTCCTTTTGCTGTATAAGGCTCAAATTCGGCCTCATCTGGAATATAATTCTCACCTTTGTGTTAGTGCTCCCGAATACGCTCTCGATATCGTTGATCGTATTCAAAAGAGAGCGATTAGGCTTATAAATGACCCGTCCTTAACTTCTCACATACAGTCCCTTGAGCATAGAAGGATGGTTTCAGTTCTTTCTTTGTATTATCGTTATTACAACGGCTATTGTGCTGGTGAATTACATTCTTTGATACCATCTCCGGCTATCTTTGCGAGAAACACTCGGTTCGCTCATTCACATCATCAGTATGCAGTACAAATCTCCACTTGTCGTACCAAACGGGTGCAATCCACATTTTTCTACACGGCTTCTAAACTCTGGAATGATCTCCTTAGTTCCTGTTTTCCTCTCACTATGATATGAGAAAATTTAAGGTAGCCGTTCATAGGCATCTATTGGCAATTCATTATCCCTCTATCCATCCTCCAAAGTGTTCCTGAGTGCTTTAGCACGATAGGCCTTATTTAGTCTGTTAGATCCCACGACCTAGCATAAGTTGACCATGCTCTGTCAGCTACTGAAGCAGATACTCGTAAAATAGGCTTTATGTACTGATCTACGTAGTACTTTACCTCGTCACAATACTTTCTGCTATATAGTGCTCAAATTCGACCTGATCTGGTATACATTTCTCACTTCTGGTTTGGTGCTCCCCAACACGCCCTTGATATCGTTGATTGTATTCTTTGTACGTTCAGCATAGAATTGTTTCAATTCTTTCATTGCACTACCGGAATTACAATGGTGCTACTAAGTTACATTCTTGGATTCCATCCCAGGCCACATTTGCTAGGAATACTCGCATTGCACATACACATCCCCAATATGCAGTACAAATCTAAACTTGTCGTACCAAACGGGCGCAATCCATATTCTTCCACATCGCTTCTAACGTCTGGGGTTATCTTTGTTTTTCCCTCACTTATGATGTGAAAAAATTTTACTTAGCCGTTCATAGGCATCTCTTGGCAATTCAACACCCACTATCCATTCTCGTAAGTGTTACTGGGTGCTTTATCTTATCCTAAACTGAGCCCATTCATGAGCACAATAATAAAGCAAAGGTAATATATTATTTTTCAGTTATTAACTTTATTCATTTAGAAAACATATTTTAAGAAATATTTTTATTTTGCTTTGTGTCCGTTTCAAATATCAGCTGGTGATAAAATTTTAACTTTCACGTGAAATGATGTTACGCAACACGTGGTTTATTTATAACTAACTTTAAAGTGTAAAGTTTAAGAGATCCCACCAGTAGCTCTCATAATAATGGAATTATCGAGCGTTACCTCACTAACGGGTCACCCTATACGGGATAATTTAGAAATACTCATACATTGAAGGTAACCCAGATTCACATGTAACTAAAATTATTAGCTTGTTATAAATAGATCCGCTTTTTAATATTTCAAATATTTGCGTATGTATTTTACATTGCGACGTCAAAGATTTGATATTGCTTAAGTGTAGGAGTTCCTATGTTCGCGTACTTTATGTTTGGTTTCATTTGGTTTATTGGGTGTTTATTCAATATGTGCTTTATTGGTTTAAATCTTGTGCAAAGCTTACCGATTAAATATATGCTTAGTTACGTTTTATATGAGAAAAGCAATTATTTTACACTTTTACGTAGTGTTTGCCTTAAAATAGTAAAGCTAAGCTTTTATTTGGTGAACATACTTTAGATAGTTTTATTTAAACAGTATTAATATTAAACCAGCTTATTCATTTTACTTAAAAAAACATGTTTTTAAAAAAGAGATTTAATAGGTTCTTGAGCACTTGAAGCGTATTTTCTTTGTTTTACTGAATATGCCCAAAGGCATCCAAACAAATAGCTTCTTCATCCTAGCTGATGTTGACTATGTAACTGCGTTAACCACATTTTAAATTTTCATATTAGATTTTATTGAAAGAACTAAAATTACTAATAATGGAAGGGCTTTATACAGAGTATTAGACAATTGTAGCATACAAATTCGAAGGATGGGCTTAAATCCAATGTTGTAAAAATTGTAAATCTCTGTCAACCCTTCCGTGGCTAAGCAGGGTACATTTTCTTACGTAACTTCTTTTACAAAAGTAAATCAGTAAATTCATTTCAGGTAATCCTACCTGATACCTTTTTAAATCAAGTTCTGTAATTTCCAGTATTCAGATATTTTAATTTATTGCAATAACCGTGTTTATTATTTGTGTGGGGTACGGAATCACCCATGTTGGCCGCTGGCCGTTTATATTAGTTTATGTGTGAGTGCTTCATTTTTTCCTTCTTTTACTGCGAGCTTGTGATTACTTTGGGTTTATTGTGACTGATGAATGGAATGATTACAAAATAATTCTATGCCCATGCACAGCTGCATTTTGTATACGTTTCTACGAGCAATTACGAAAGCACTGCAGTTGATATTTACGTTTAGTTGCACGTGTTTCAAGATGGCCAGAAAGTATCTTGAGGAAGAAGAATTGGCTAAAATATTGAATGAAAGTAATAGTGGCGACGAACTTGAATTAAATGAAGTTGATGAAGTCACATAATAACCCCACGAACGCTGACTGCGATGTATTTTCAACGAAAGCTGATTTGAATTTGAAATCTGAACCGACGGTTTCGATGGGTCGTAAGGCAAAAAATATTGTTACTTCACGATCTAGTATAAAGCGATTAGTTAATAATGTAACTTCAATAAAGGATTAATTCTTACTCTTTGTTACAAATGATATGCTAAATCAAATATGCAAAGAAACCAATTCTCTAGGTTGAAGATATCAGGAGAAGTGGAGATATGCTAACACCACTAAAAATAAGGAATGGATTGACGTTACTGTGGAATAATTAAGTGTCTTCATTGGAATATTGATTTCAGCTGGTAGAAATCGAGGACGAAAGATTCATTTAAATGAAATGTGGTTGTCTGAACTATTATCCAGGCACTGCGGCTGTGTCGAGGAATCGATACAAATGTAGATACAGACATATAACATTTGATGACTCTACAACAAGAGCAACGAGGATTGAAAACACAAAAGACAAATTACCAGCGTTTAGATTAATCTTTGACCAATTTTGCTCCGCATGTATAGATTGTTATTCACATGGCACATATCTAACAATTGATGAACGCCTAGCAACCTTCAGAGGAAGATGCAACTTCCGAGTATATATTTTTTTTTTTTATTATTGGTAAATTTACAATCTGCTCTACTCATGGAGCATTAAGTAAATGTGATGTAATTTTAACAGACTTTGTTTGGAGAAACCACTCATTAGTGATACTCCTGCAGTAATCATCTTATAAATGTTAGGGTATTCGTAAGTCGTAAGGCCAATTTCTCTTGAGTCTTCTTAATGGTGGATGCGCAGTGGTTAGTTGCTGAACCAGATTATTTGAATGACCCTGTAGTCTATCGTAGTAGTTTTGGGCAAATCTATGTATTTCTTCCTCGACAAATGGAATACCAAGATCTTCGTGTAAAGTTTGATTCGTGACGTACCATGGAGCATCAACTAGGGCTCGAAATGTTTTGGACTGGAATTGTTGTATGGTTTTTCTCCTAGTTGGTTTACAACATCCCCACAGTTGAACACCATACGTCCAAATAGGTTTTAAGATGGATTTGTATATTAATAGTTTGTTGGATAGGGATAGTTTTGATTTCCTTCCAAGAAGCCAATACATTTGACGAAATTTGAGACTTAATTGCTGGCGTATGGTTGTAATATGCTTTTTCCACGTGAGGCGTTGGTCCAAGTGCATGCCCAGGTACTTGGTTTCAGTCTTCACCGGTATTGGGTCATCGTTAAGAGTAACGGGGGGGGCACAAATTAGTTCGCAAAGTAAACGTCACTTATGTTGATTTAGTATGATTGATTTTAATGCGCCATTTATCGAGCCATTCGTTTAACAGGTTTAGGTGGTTTTGGAGATTTTCGGATGCTTGAGTAGGATCTTGATGTGTGGACAGGATGGCAGTGTCATCAGCAAAGGTGGCGGTAACAGTATTTATGGCTTCTGGTAAATCAGCGGTAAATATCAGGTAAAGTAGGGGACCAAGGATACTACCTTGGGGAACCCCGGAATTTATTGGATAATATTCAGAGATTTCGTTATTATGCTTGACTGAGAAGAATCTGTCTGTAAGGTAAGATTTAAGGAGAAGATAGTAGTAGCTTGGCATTAGTCTCTTTAGTTTGTACAGTAACCCAGTGTGCCAGACTTTGTCAAACGCCTGGGTTACATCTAGGAAAAACAACGGTACAAAATTTCTTTTCTTCGATGCTTTTCGATATTTTGTTTACTATTCTATGAACTTGTTGCGTTGTCGAGTGCTTTGCTCGGAACCCAAACTGGTGCAGTGGAAGATGTAGTGAGATATCCGTGTTTTCTAACAGTCTTTTAGGAATAATTTCTCGAAGACTTTTCCTAATATGGATAGAAGGCTAATAGGTCTATATGAACTAACATTTTCTGGAGCTTTTCCAGGCTTAGAAATCATTATTATATGTGCATATTTCCATAGCAGAGGATAGTACGACAAGCTTAACATACGGTTGAATATGGTTGTTGTTAACACAATAGCTTTTTAGGAGCATTTTAGCATTTGGCCTGTTATCAAATCGTACCCTGGTGCTTTATGAGGGCTTAGTTTCTTGATTTCGAATTGTATCTCTGCAGGTGAAAAAGGTTTGATTGGTAGGGACATTTGACAGGGGATGTCTAAGTATTCAATAATGCTTGCATCTATTAGGTTAGAATTAAAGGGTTGAAAAACAGATGATAAATGTTCCGCGAACATATCAGACTTTTCCTTGTTTGTTCTTGCCCAGGTTCTATCAGGTTTTCGTATTGGCGCAATAACAGCTTGTGGCCTTTTGAATTTTTTCGTAGCTCTCCAGATAGTATAATCTTCCTGTTTAAGATTTGTGAGATAGTAGTTAAAACTAGTATTCTGGCAGTCTGATAGGACAGCTTTCAGCCTTCGGGTTAGTCTGTTGTAATTTAGTTTATCCACAGGACTTCGAGATCTTTGCCATTTTGAGCGAGCACGTCTTTTTTCGGCGATTAGCTGTTTTATATAGAGAGGTATGCTGTTTCCATGTCGTGGTTCATATTTTTCAGGTGTTGCTTTCCAAGCAGCTTCTTGGATAAGGGTGACGAGATTTTTAACAACAATGTCTAGGTCTTCGAGGGTTTTAATGCGCATCTTAAGATTTATTTTGTTCTCAATAAGTTGTTGATATATAGGCCAATCGGTTCGCTTGGATGTTAGTCTAGGGGACAGTTCTTTATTTAGCGGTCTAGTACATAAGCTTAATATTACTGGGACGTGGTCCGATGATAAATCGTTATTTGGCTCAATTAGAAAATTATTTGTTGTGATCCCGTGCGAAATAAAGAAATCTAACAAATCAGGAGTCTTGTTTAGATCAGCGGGCCAGTAGGTCGGTTCTCCAGTGCTGTGATGATTATAGTTATTTGTCGTTATTGCTCTAAGTAGGTTTCTACCTTTTGTTGTGCATAGTCTAGAACCCCAGTAGGTATGCTTTGCATTCCAGTCTCCGCCAACTATAAATCTATTTCCGAGACTATGGAAGAATTCAGTATATTCGTCCGTGGTAATTGTATGCCTAGGGGGTGAGTAGATTGCAGACACGGCAAATGACCAATAGAATGTGTTTACTTCCACGTTTGTAGCTTGTATGTTTGCAGTTTTGAACGAGTTTAGCGGTTGATGTGATATAGAGCTTTTAATAATTATTACAGCTCCTGCGTGTGCAGTACCATCAGGATGGTTTGTATTATATACGGAGTATTTTGGGATATGAAGTACAGTTCTATCGGTGAAATGTGTTTCTGAAATTAACATAAGGTCTATTTTGTTTAGATTTAAGTAAGTTATTAACTCTTGTTTATGGTTTAACAAACCATTTGCGTTCCATGTAGCTATACGAAGTATACTCGCCATTATCGGGTTAGTTTAGTGACTAGAGTTGACAGTAGGTTAAGCATTATATTGTTTTGGTTCATTAATTGCGTAAACATATTCTTAAACTCATTTAGAAAAACAGTTAATTCTCCTGTATTGGCTTGTTGTTCGTTGGGTCTGCTAGTATTAATATGGGATTGTGCAACTGAGGCATACGTAGGCATGTAGTTTTGTGATTTTTCATTGTTAGGTAAGATCGTTGCAGTGGGAATCAGGGTTGACGTTTGAGCTGAGTTACGACTTTGCATTGGTCTATTTGTTATTCTACTTCTTGTATTTATTATCTCTTGATAAACTGAGCAGCCTCTGTAGTTTGCAGGATGATTTCCCTCACATAATGCGCACTTAGCTGGAGTAGTTTTTGGTTTTGTACAGGTTTTAGTATCATGTTCATTTCCACAATTGACACATATATATTGTTTGGTGCAATAAGTCTTTGA
The DNA here is from genome assembly GCA_036346205.1 of Vesta saturnalis. Taxonomy (NCBI): domain Eukaryota; kingdom Metazoa; phylum Arthropoda; class Insecta; order Coleoptera; family Lampyridae; genus Vesta; species Vesta saturnalis. The sequence continues at coordinate 5,112,467 of JARFJB010002021.1, forward strand.
GTGCCCATAGTTCTGACATCTTGTACATTGAATAATACCTGTTTTTTTGTGTGGTGGCTCAACTTTAATTTTACTGTTACAAAGGAATTCTATTTCAAATATTTTCTTATTATTAATGTTAGGTTCAAGATCTACAAAGAAGAGTGGCAATGGGTCTTTGGTTACCTTGTGTCTTATATTCATTATGTTTCGTATCTGATGACCTGCTTTTTTCAATTCAGCCTTTATATCATCAGTAGGTATCGAATGATGGATGTGTCTTATCACTACTCTGTATGATCGCTCGTCTTTAGGTTGATAAGTATGATGGATAACTTTGGCCTCTCTTAAATGTCTAATAATTTGCCTGTAGGTGTCTGATGTGAGTGGATTAATTTTTACTATGTTGTTTCCAAACGTTTTTGTATAATATTGTTCACTTTCAGCAACTTGTGAAATGTTTTTTACCATACTGTTATGATTCGTAACGCCGTAAATATATATTGGGGGAGGTTTTGGCGATTTATTTATGCTGTTATTGTTATCTATTTGCATTTGATTTGAGTTTTCTTGTGATAGTCTTGCTAAGGGGTCGAATCTATTATTATTGCTGACAGCTGTTTGATCTAATACTATATTTTCGGTAGATTTGTTCAATCGGAATCTTTTCCGTTTTTTAACTACTTGCCAAGAATGATTATTAACTGGTTCTCCTTCGTTTGATGACGCTAATGAAGATTGGGTCGGGGTGTAAGGGTTATGATTAAGAGGTGGAATATTGGTATTTGCAGGAGGCGGGTTATATGCAGGATGAGGAAACATGAGATGGGGTTTATAAATTTGATGACTGCCGTGCTGAAACTGGGGATGTTGTTGGGGGAATGGTGGTTGATTACCGTTTGGATGGGGAACATTATGTTCCATTGATGTATTAGTTTAGTTTACGTAATGTTTGTTTTAAATTTAAATTTAAATAAACTTACGTTTTATTGTTAATGTGGATAAGCACAATTATTAATCAATGCACTTGACCTCAGGGGTCAGCGCGCGTATGGTTAACCAGTAATCTCGGAGAGCAGACCGCCGCACGTCCTTATTCTCCGAGTAACGTACGTATATCCCCGAGTATATATGAAAAGCAAACCTCGACGACATGGGATAAAAATCTGGATCTGCGCAGACACCGGAACTGCATATATCTTAAATTTGCAAGTGTATACTGAAATTATTGACAAAAGGGAAGTCAAGCAAGGACAACGAGTTGTGTTAGATCTGGCTAAACCTTACCAGATAGATAATTTCTTAGGCACTTTGCCACGTGTCTAACCACCACACGGCACAATACGGGAGAAATGAGTGAACTCGGTTAAAACTCAATCAAACGGTCCGAAGACCGCAGAGCACTCGGATTGCATGGGTGTTTTGGAGGTATCGATAAAGTAGGTTAAATTAAAATTTGATTAGTGAGAAAAGAAGCGAAATAGACGCCACAAGCTTTAAAGAAAAAAAAAGGAATAGAAAATAGGTTCTTATTCCTTGAAAGAGGGAGAGAGCTTGTAAAGCTCGAAACAGGGAGTAATAGGAATAGTAATTAAGTGACAACAGACGTAAAGTTATTTCTCTCCTTAAATTCCCAACTAAGGAGGTAATAAGCCAAACGTTATGGTATAGTTATATAAATATTTGAATGATAAATAAAATAAGTTACGCACAGTATATATATATATATATATATATATATATATATATATATATATATATATATATATATATATATATATATATATATATATATATATATATATATTATCCCCAAAACCACAAAAATATAAGTTAAAATGAGCTTGACGAAGGCAAGTGAGCTTGTACTTACGCCCACAGTAATTTATAATTTATCATTATAATACCAAAACAATAATACCCTTTCCGGCAGACGCAAGGTCTTACGTATCTTAGTCTGAAAAGGCCAATTTAATAAACCTATTAAATCAGTTATTTACAAGAAAGAAAAATTAATTAAATAATTCAGTTTGCCTTCGTTTAAGAAACTGAATACAAACTCCTTTTTATTCAAATACCTAAATACAATTGGAAAAGCTTGTTCAGTCCACTTAATGTATCTCGAATAATAATAATAATATTAGTAATTAAGCAGTTTAAATTAGAAAAAGAAATTGGTCCTAACAACCTTATCCATAATACAATCGTGATATATATATATATATATATATATATATATATATATATATATATATATATATATATATATATGAGTTACCAAATAGCATTTACATTAGCACGAACTATTGCGCTAACATTGACATGATTCAATATCACGCTACATAGAAAATTTACATTTGGTATAAACATACAAATTGCAGTACAGCTACTGCGCACGACCATATAACCAGGAGTACAAAATTTATTATCCCCAAATTGGAGGTTATACATGAGCTCCCTACGGGCGTGGTACATAAAACTAATTTTAACAAAAATTATTTAAAATGTTGATTGTTTAGTGTGCGTAAAATCTTAAATAATGGTTTAATTAACATATAGCAGTTCTACATGAGAGAAATTGTGTTGAATATTAGTTGAAGCCATGCATCAAACTATCACCGAACTTATACTACAGGTATTATGTTTAACCAATACTCGTTGACATAATTAATATAAATGTATTTAATTCCGTAGTAGGTAATCGTAACTTGCTGAAGGTAATTTAGGTACGAGTTACATTCTTGGGTAAAGGGTTTGTCAAATACTTGCTAACAGAATTAAGGTAAATGTACTTAATTTCATTGTAGGCGATCGTGATCTCCTGAAGGCAATTTATACTTGCGATAAAGGAAAGAGCTGACCTGTGTTTACGTAGAGCTATGTCTTATTCAAGGTAGCCAGGATTTAACCAGCTTCAATACAAACGTAACTACAACGATCACGTAATCCCAACTACGTGAGCCACAGCTGGCTGCAGTACTCTAGCAGCACAATCCTAATAATAAGCCAAAGAGGTATAGAATGGATAATCTTGTTACATCAATAAAGAAAAACCCAGACGTGAACATGAACTTGATGTAAATATGGAAACTTAAGTGTATGGTAGGGTAATTGTATGTAATAGCCTTAAATTACCAAATTATGGATATAAATACCTGTTGTACACAACTTTTTGATAACATCTGGTATCTAAACGAATACGGAAATGTAAACCAAAGGTTGTAATCTTTCCACCAATATTTCGCAATATATCGTAATAACAATGCTGTACGTTGTAAACCATACCAAAGATTTTACTTCTTACAAATTTACCTTCATGGAATTTGAACAATCTAGTGTTTATTGCATTCTCTTGAAAATTCAAATAAAGAGGTGTGATCTAAATTTAGATCTGGCAAAGTATAAGTACAATTAGAAACTAGAATTGAAATCTAATTAAAATATAATTAAAATAGAATTAAATGTGCAATTAAAAGTAGTAAAAGTAAAAGTGCCTGCAAAAATCAAATGTTTTAGATTTTAATACAAGACAATTTAAAGGTATCTTACCATTAAATCAATGGCACTTTTCACAAAATTTAGGTGGAAACCCAAAAATGGCGTCCTAATCAACATAAGGTTCATCAAGTGATGCTCGAAAGGACGCCCTAAGAAAATATGCACTTAAGTTACACCAAAATGCAAATTAAGTTGCCTACCACATACTCATAATTCATTAATAATTAAAAACTTTTTTTTCTTATATTTACAACTAAATGAACGAAGAACGTAAATTACGGTATATCTTAATACACCTTAAAATGGGTTGTTACAAGTCTTACCATACTTAGGAGGCATTAGCGTCATCCATATCTTGACTGGTTCGCAATTTATCTCAATATTTTTAAGACTTTATAGAAAAGTTTGAAAATCGTAATCGTAAGCTTAACGTTCATGTATGATATTCAAAATTATTAAAAGTGATATTAAACAGATTATACTCACTAAAGAATAACTGTAAGGTCAATATCACCACATTTTCATTGAATTTTAGACTAATTAGAGCTGTCTTACCTGTAACAAATTAGTTAAGTTAGTATTATCAATAACAATTAAATCATAAAATATACTAAGCTCCCTATTTTAACGATTTCATCAGTTAATTATAATAAAACAGAGTATAAATTTTGATATACCCTTTACTATAATGTAAAAGCATAATATCTAAAAAGCCGATTTTATATAAATGAAAACGGTACGATTAATCTTAAACAATACATCATCGCCTGAAACCATTATGTTTCAGAATTGTGAAGGAGGTATAGAAATGTATATTGATTTTTACTTTTGTTAAACAAACAATCTAAACAGATTAAATGATTAATTACTACTAGGTGTTCTGTAATATTTTATAACGACCATTTTTACTTGATTACTTTGAATTATTAATATTTTTTACTTCTGTCCATAATTAGTAAGAGTGAAACATTAATGTAACCTTCATAAGATTTTTTACAAAAAATTATCAGCGTTAAGTGCAGGTTACTTTGTAATTCAATACGCGTTTACAAAAAAAATGATACAAAGTATGTGTACTGATTAAAAATGAAAAATGTAAGGTAAAATGCAAACATAATCATCCGAATTTTAACATTTTTCTTATTTACATTAATTCCGTTTTAAAGCTCAACATTTTGCATATGTTAAAGAAATCTTGTTAGCCTTCAAATATAAATTACAAAACTTTTTAAAAGATAACGAAAGTAATTTTTTATGTGATTAAATTCGATTATAATTAATCTCAGTTTAACATCAAACTTTTCTTAAAATCAGACCTTTTTTTTTCTAAAAACTTTTTCAGTCCAGATATCTAAAAAGTTTTAAAACTTTCTTTCTAAAATCTTTTTAACACCCTCGCTATCTAGTTACTGGTGTGTATCACGGACAGAAAACGTATCGACAAAATCGTCTTACCTGAACACACAAATTGAAACTTTTCGTTTAAATTGTAAAATTTTCTACAAATACCATATGGAGTGGTTTACTTAAAAATATTCAATCCGGAAGAGAGAATTTCAATCTAATTTCCAAAATCAATTTAAGGAGAAAGTGGAGGAAATGGGGAAGATGGGTGTGTGTAATTACGTGAAATACGTTACTATGTTAAACACATCTTTCTATGCGGTAATTTCTCTTGCACAGCCGTCCGTACTTTATTGCTGACAAAGCGGTTACTTTTAATAGCCCTCTTTATTTATTTGTCACAGTAATATGATAAAATCTATGTTATGGGTCAAAAATTCGTCCTAACTAGTTTAGTGATTTTGAATTATGGCTTCTAGACGAATAACTCCAAATGCCCCACATTTTCTGATAACGCATTAAATAGTGATTAATGCGAGCACTGCTTAACAACTTCTAAACTTTTCCTGTTTTTACCACTTTCTCATTTTCCTTAATATCTGCAAATGTAGGACATAAATTTTGTCTGTTTTATGAACACTGCGGTACAAGTTTCCAGTGGATGTTGCCTTTTAGAAGGTTAACACACAAAAAGTGTTTCTGTATTCGCTTTCAGCTAATTTTCATATTGACTTTGTAGAAAGCAGTTTACTTTATTTTAAATACGTTTAAACACGTTTTCGGCTTTTTAAGCTTTGTTTTACAGTTTAAAGTACAAACTGCTCTATTCCAGTGCATAAAAATACAAAGTGCATTTCAAATGTAAAGCCTAAACATTCTATAAGATTGGTAAAAAAAATAAACACGTATTTCATAGTTGCTTACAAATCAGGACATTAAGTTGTTAATATGAATTATTACAAACTTAAGCTGCTCTAAGTTAGAATAAAATGCTTATATGTAATGTTCATTCGTAAACTTACATAAAGGTTACACAATTTAAAAAATTATGCCATACCGGAACATTACTTGGAATTAATTGTATTTAGACAATACAAATATTTCTTGCAATCTTTCAAAAAATAAAAACTTTGGAACGTATTCTCTTGCAAATAATTTGTGCGATTTAAACAAATGTATATCAAAATTGCAAAAGTTGTAAAAGAGCATATCCTTCAAACAGATTTTTTGCCATTCTACAAAATTTAAATACCCTACATATTTTTATCCAATCTCACATAACAAAATAAGCATCGTATCCGTTTAAACCATGAAAAATGGATATCATACCCGTTGATGCCTGTAGGTCCGCTCATAAATACAAACACAAATGTAATTTACAAAAGAAAATATTTTATAGATCACTGAATAATAAAATGTAGATCATGTCCAGGTACAAAGAATTATAATTCTTACCTTCCAACTTGCATATACATTATGTAGGTTTAAATGGTATTACAATCGACGTCTTGTTGTCTAACTCCACTTATTACCTTATTTTACGACGAATGCGATCATGATGGCTATATGTGTGTCTGTGTATATTTTTGTGTGTTTGGATATGTGTATGTGCGTAGTTGTGTGCGAGCGGTGTAGGTGTGTAGGTGTGTGAATATTAAATGTGATGGTGCATAAGTGTGTGGGTGTATGTGTGTGTGTGGTATGTAGGGTGTGGGAGTATAGATCTGTGGGTGTGGGTGTGAGTGTTGATGGGGGGGGAGGGATACGTTAGTAACCATAATATCCACGAGGCGGGAACAACGTTTCCAAGGTGAAATCATATGTTCAATATCCGAATAACGATCAACCTTGGAATGTTTAAAAACATTTTTGTAATTTAATGTAATTTTACAGAACTTATTGTAGTTTCTTAATACGAATCCCAATAAGCCTTAAAAACTAATTTAATGATTAAAATATTTTTGTAGGAACGGGCGGTTCTAAAATTATTTTTAGGTTAACCTCTCTGAAATAAAGTTTTACATGCCCAACCGACATAAATTATTGTTGGTTTTACAGTGGTGTATAATTCAATTATAAACGTATTAAAGAAATGTTGTGCAATTATTCTAAGAAAATGCATTATTTCATATGTTGTTTAAATCTCCACTTCGTAGTTTGAAAGATCGTATGTTGTTTCACACAATATATTTTATATATCCTTATGTGCAACACCCCTGTTTAAATGCATAAAGTGATTGTGACCAGGAACTTAAATTTGTACTACTGAAAGTGTTTGAGCTTGTACTGAAAAGTCTACATTAGTGCGAATTTTCTTTACACAAATAGGGTAAATAATAACGCCAATCTTACAAGGACCACGAAGGTGCATAACGGTTTTATCTTCTATACAATTAGTGAAGCACTCCACCATACGTATTTTAGTCATCTTATCGCTCACTACGCTTGTATTTAAAGCCTTTTTTGAAATAAAAATTACGAAGTTAAAGTGTTGTTAGAATAATGTATTATAAAACATTGCAGTGTTTATTATATCTTTTTTTAAAATTCATTAAAAATAGTGCATATTGTTTTACCTTGATTGCAGTCCTTAATAGTGCTGTACTTCTTCATTACTACTATATCTTCTTCACTCGCAAGACGAAGTTATATTCAAAAATAGTTTTATGCCGCAAGCGTGTGAAAATATGCATAAAACGAAATGATTTGGTACCGATAATGTGCACGTGACATTCACACACTTTAGGGTGATAGAAAGAAATTTGATCAATAAATATTATTTTGCAGTTTTTAAGTATGCTACATGAAATTATTTCGTCTGCTATATAACGCTTCAATTTAATATCATTGCTATAACGCTTTTAATAATTATTATTAGTATTTAATTAAGGGCACATAATGTGAAAACTATCCACCCGTACTAATTTTGTAAATGTCCTAAATTTTTTAACACACGTATAAATTAACGCATTTAATAATATAAAAATATTTTTTACTTTATCCAATAATAATAAATAGTTGCTAGCTTTATAATAATATAATGTGCATCATACCATCGGAGCTAACGAAATTGTAGGGAATAGAAAATATCTAGCATATTAATCAAGCAAAGACGTATTAATATATACTGAGCTAGTAGAGTTGTGGTAACACAACCTGCTTACTGCTTAGGTTTCAGGAGGTAGTAGGTTCGATCCCCGTTACCGTCTACTCTCTATGAGATTTGTTCAAGGGGTTTTCATCATACACGTGTAGCGGTATGGTCACTATGCGCATACCATGTGCGGCTATTTAGGCGAAAGCTGGGGTAGTACTTTCCTCACAACCATCCTTAATCCCGTCATGCATACATACGTAATGTATGTATGTCTGCTGGGCACTAGCCGTCGTGCAGGCCTAATAATATAAGCGGGTTGCTAAGCCAGATACTACTGCAACGATTGAAAGGTGGTTTCAAACACCTTACACTTACAAATTCACAACTAACAATGCCCAAGTCGGGAAAAACTGTCTCTAAGCGCCACCATAATCCTAAATTTTTCTAAAATAGTCTTAAGCGGGGTGTTTAATTAATCCTATCTGACTGTAGAATATAGGATTATAGCCTACTCAGTAAAATCATACACAACTCCAGTTCCATAATACTTGAAAAAGAAAATTTTGAATCATACGGGTCGTCGTAAATTCATTGATCACACCCTATACATATGAAAATTACAAAATGTTGCTTTGAATACTTTCTACGTAGCCCTCGTATACACATAAACATATGTACATTTCTAACTGTTCTAAAAATTCTGAATTAAATAACTATTACCCAATTTATAAAAGTGAAGTCGATTTAGTAATTTTTAAATAACAACATTCGTTTGTTTCTGAAAAAATTGAGCATGTAACGATCAGTTCATTTATCATTAATAATATCTATTTTTTTTTCCTGAAAACTTTATCTTCAATGTGCATTTAAACATTGGCCAATATGAATAATTGTAATAATTTAAATCTGGAGTGTCTACTTAACAAAAATATTCTGTTATTAGTGTTCTGTATTTCACTGATTGTAAAATAGTTCAAAATAATTAAATTTTGTAATCGATCTGGCTCATCAAGCAATTCCCGATGAATCATTAAACTCAAAATATTTAAAGATTTATTCAATTATTAATAGGTGTAATCCGTTAGGTAAACTTACACAGGCTAATACTAAAATTTTTATTTCAGCTGACACAAATAAACAAAAGCAAATTAATTAAAGGTTACATATTGAACAATTTCCAACAATAAATATGTACACAAACAGTGCTCCAAAAAGTACCACAAAAACCAATTCTTATAGGTTAGAAATCCCCAAACCTTATATTCTAAACACATTAAAGCAGATAAAGTTTGATTACCCTTTTTACTCGTAATAAAAAATTAGTAACCCAACAGGTAAGAATAACCTTAAAAGATAATCACACTTTTTATTCCTTAAACAAAATTTAAAACTATTCCTTACAAGTGTCTTAGATAATCATTTGTCTTTGATATAGTGAAGTCCATATGGTAGTTTTGTGCTTCCCGTAATCATTTTAATTATGTACAAGCATCTATCATAGAAAGAACCGTAGACCAGCCGTACTAGTTAAGTAATTTGGATACGAACACAACGGTCTTTTACCAGTGCCGTCTCAGTAAGAATTTTCCCAAAACATTACTTTCCAACCAAATTTAATTCTTTCCACATAAATACCTTTCTACAACATTCAAATATTCTTTTATCTGACACACAATGTGAAGTGGTTGATTTAAATATGCTGAATTATGAATGTAGTAATACCAATATCAGAGATGAGTATTCACAATAAAAATAGACACTAAATGAAATGACTTGTATTATCATTTTTTTCTTTGTACATTAATTCATTACTAAGCGACCAAAAAAATCCGCAAACAACATATAATTATAAATCCATGGCCAACAATCCCCTTTGAAATTCCTTGAGGATTTCAACAAACACAAAAAAAAAATAATATGAATAGTAAAGTTCAAACTTGTACGATTGTATAAGTTTGTACTGAAGGTAATAAGTAATTTATTTAATTACTCGGAAGCACGCACAAACGATACACAGAAAGGCGCACTACTGAACCACCGTGTAGTCTTACTGAAGCAGCACGAATCATACTGTCTGCACCACGATGTATGTTAGTTACTAAACCGAGACGTCACTGAAAGGGAGAAGATCGAGATATCTTCAATTGTTTTTAAAAAAACGTTACAATATAAAACCTTCCAAAATTTTTGATTTATCTCAACCACCTCTCCTGAACTATACTACATTTGTGATGCCGGGTACTAACAAATATCCTATACTTCGAAATTCATTCCCTTCGTTAGCGACAACGCGCTTTTCTTTAGTATGTTTTCCATATACCACACTTCCGGTTCTGCGAAAATCTCGAAATACCCTTATTCGATTGATTTCGCTAAGAATATTTTTGTGCGTACACTCTGAAAGCTAATAAACAATTTTATTACTAAAATCATGTCGATTCTTTCTTGAACTGAGCACATTTTTGTATGTTATAGGTTAATTCGCATTACACAGAGGGTGTACTATTTAAACTTATTAAGATAATCTACTTTAAAGCTGATAAAATTTGCCCTCAATTTTTTTTCACTCTGTATGTTCCTTTATACATAGTGTATATTAATTTAAAAACTAACTCTTTGTCTTTACACTTCACTTAATAATATTTCTGAAGCGAGGGTACAACAAAAGTAATTTATTTTTAAATTTTCGAATGCAATTTGATAAATCTGAAAACCTGTTGATGTTAGGTATAGGAACCATAACAGTAAGTCACCTCTATTTGTCCTCTAAATTTCATAAACAGCATAAAATACAGGGTGTTTCGTTAAAAAACATAACGTCAATACGGCCCTTTTTTATGAACCCCCTATAATCTGCAATATTTTAAAATTAATACTACAAACGGTCCCTACAAAAATTCTTTTAAAAATATTTAACCATTTTTCGTGGAGAAAGCGTGTCGTCTGCGGTGGGCCACCCTGTATAAAACTGCGATAATAGTTAAAGAACGTATATCAAAAAACCTACGATTACTTCAGTAAATATTATTTAGATCGTTAATAAAGTAAGTATTATTAAACCACCTTGAAAATGGCAAATCAGAACACCATCTAACGAATGAAGGCTAACATTGAAACATTTCTCAATCAAACATAACAAACGAAACAAAATCTAATCAAAGTATAATGTAAGTTCAATGTTGTGGAATGTTTTAATTTGAAAGTGGTAGTGATTTAACATATATAGCTAACATGAAAATAAGGTTAAATATACACCTCCAAGGATTACATTCTTAAACAGTAACGGAAACATTTCTTTTTTTTAGACTGGTTATGATTTATCGAGGTATTTAATTGGTATGTCAAGTTTTTAGCTGCGAATATTTATACGTATACGTCTGTTACATTATAGTTTGTTTACCGATTGTGACATTTTCATAGTTAGCCTTCGTCCGTCAGAGGGTGTTCTGTCAATTTCAAGGTTATTGAATAATATTTTATCTATTAAAGATCTAACCAATCAAACTAAACTAGATTTCGTAGTTGGCTTGTTCATATGTTTCCTATCTATTATAACAGGCTTATATTTGCGTTTTAATATTTCATGCACTTATTTGAGATATTATTAATTAATTAATTTAAGATAATCGTGATATTCAACTTGTAAGTAACAAAACTGCATTATGCAGTAGCGTATTTCTCCAAATCGTATGAGATAATAAGCACAGTTATCATTATTCCAATATTAACGCACTGAAAGGCCATTGGAATAGTGTTGCTACACGATCAATTCTCACTAGGCGTTGCGTAGGCTTGATAAAGTAAGCGTACACAGAGGTATCGACACGCAAAGTGGGAGGAGTGACCTGTCCACTTCTACAATAGTTATTAGCTCAGTCCCTATAGTAAGCACTTGGATGCGTGGGCGTGTATTTAGCTTAGAAAAACACAATGAAGGTTAAAGGGCACAACTTTTATTGCTCTTTTATAGACCTCAAATCTAGAAAAGGGCCACCGCACAAAATGAACAAGAATTACAGTTAAAGAAAGGCACGCCTGAAGGAGAATAGGCGAAGGAGATAATTGCAATAGAACACGACTGGAACCAAATAAGGAATTTAATGAATACATTTTAAAGCGACTCCAAAATTAAGTATAAAAAATCGAACCCCAAGCCTAGATATACCGGTTATAATAAATCTGCAATTATACTGGTTTCCCACAGTGAACGAAATTATGCTATTAGAGCAAAAAACAAGGAATGAACACAAATTGCAACTAGTTACTTAAAAACAGACAAAGAAGTAATAAAGTGAACTAAATTAGCATGAAGAACTCCAATCACCTCATCGAGATTCTGAAGGAGGCAGTACACCAGAACAACCTACTAGTTAGCTTTGATGTCGAGTCACTATTTACAAACACCCCGTTCAACGAGCAGCTGGAGGTAATCAAGGAGAAACACCGCGGCGTATCAAAAGACATAATGACTCCAACGGAACATTCTCTAAGCAAGATGTATTTCAGTTACGAGGGACAAGGGTACAAACAGCGATAGACGTAGCACTTGTCCACACACTAGTGCTTTTTAAAAATGTTTGACAGGTGTAAAACGTTACGTATTTCGATCACATTCGGTCGCACCATTAACTCCAAAACAGAATATAAGTCTAGTTTCGACTGATAATATAACATATTGAAAATGATGCTAATCGATGCTCTTCCAGTATAGCACAAAATCATCTATTTAACTTATGTACTCACTCAGTCATAACAAGGAATTTCGTATGTACTTTAAACCTAAAAGATCAGCTAGGTTTATATTGTTTTAGAATTAGGCAATATGATGTCAACCTTTAAATTGTTTTTGACATTGTGTCTTTGGAATCTGGCTAATCCGGCCTGTTGCTTCCATTAAGCATAGTATGGTGGTGCTGGATGATGATGGGTTTGAGCATTCAGCTATAATACGTATTTGTGTGTATAGCTTATCTATGAACTGTGTGTCCTATTTATTTTTTATTTTTTTAGACTAATACGTCTAAAAACGGCAGTGCTCCATTAGCTTCTATTAGCTTCCTACATCCTGTAGGAGTACAATGGAGTTGATGTGGAGGAGATCAGGAAGATTTTTGCTCCATTTTTGGTATTTTTGAAATTCAGGAACAACTTGAGATAAAAGTTGTGATCGTTGAAACATAGAAAGTCTATTTGCTCTCACAGACATATAATTATGGTCGGGAACCGCTACTAAATGTCAACCCACCAAAAAATGTCCGGGAGAGAGAGGAACAATGTCGTCAGGATCTTGAATTTAACATCGACTCCATCATAATTAATGTTGTACACAGATGTTTCAATGCCGAGAATACATTTTAATTGTTTTTATTACAGATTTAACTGCTCTCTCCCAAATATTACCTTCATGTAGAGAATAAGGATTGAAAAATTGCCATTCAATTAATTTCGAAATCAACAACTTAAATGAGCGTTCATTAGACTCTTCCTCGTGCAAAACTGAGTATAAAGAGTTTAACTCTGTTTTAGCCCCACGAAAGTTAGTGGCGTTATCACTAAATATGCAACTAGGCATAGCTAAACGTTATAAATCGTTTCAAATAATTCAGGGAGGCGTCAGTAGTTAAGGAAGTGATTAACTCCAAATGTGTAGAACGAGTAACCACACAAACGAACACGCATATATAGATGCTTTTAATAATCCAGCACCCTTTATACTGATAGCCCCAGCATAGTCCAACCCAACATTGTAAAATGGATATACTTGTTTTAAACGAGCGGATGAGCGGATGTTTGACAACAGGATTGACCTTAAAACAGGGTACGCACTTTCGCAGAAGCTTCTTAATGCAAGAAGCCCTACCAGCGGCCAAAAACGTTCTCGGATATGAGCGAGAAAAAGATATGCACCACCGTGCAATATTTTTTATAATGATTTAAAATAACCAGTTCAGTGAACTTGTGATCCTATAGGAGAATTAAAGGAGGTTTCTTGTCAAAGAAAAATTCTGAATTAGTTAATCTGCCACCAACACCAACGCGTAGACAACCTATATCTCTAAGAAGGGATTTAGGGCTCGAATTCATGAATTCTTAATGACTATGTTATTACCTCTGAAACACAATCAAAATACAGTCAGCTTTCAAAAATGAAAATGCAAATACTTTATTTGTATCAACTACTAATTTATTACAAAAGTTAACCTACAAAAATTATTACAAAAAAATTACCTACAAAAGGTGATCAGAGTGGTTTCCTCGCTATACAAACATCGCATCTTTTCCACACTTATTTACAAAACTTTTCGCAAAACTTCAGGGACTGCAGGTTTTCAAATTATGAATGGAGTCGTTCTTTCAAATGTTCAACATCACGAATCTTGACGGAATAACTAAATACTAAAGTACACCCCAGACAGATAAATCCATGGGTATGATATCAAGGGATCGCGGAGGCCATTCAATAGTGCCACATCTGCCAATCCATTCATCGAAGTTTTCATTGTGAAAGTCTATCACAACAAGTCCATAATGAGGGGGGTGGCTCCATCTTGTTGCCATATCAACTTTCCTTACCCGGGTGGTGATTTGATATAATGGACTATTTTTCAGTTCTATTAACACTTCTTGAAGCATACCTAAGTAATTTTTAGCGTTGACAGCCCTATTAAAAAAATACGGGCCGATTATCCCGTCACTGAAAATCTATGCGTTCAATTCTGCTGTTCACCGAATGTGGATTCGTAGAATCCCAGCAGACACAGTTGTGTCTGTTCACTCTACCATTCACCTTAAAAGTCGCTTCGTCGCTCCAAATAATGCTTTAGTGTAATATGGAATCAGCTTCATGTGTTCCACTCGCTGACTTCCAAACGCCTGTCCTTATCATCTTCGTGTAGGACTTGAAGTAAAGTATGCTCTCAATTTCAGCTTTTTATGCATCCTTCGTAGACTTGTTCTTGCTCTTCCACACTCATTAGACGCTTTGCTTTGAGATTAGTAGGTGATTGCACAAAACATTGCCCAAAAACATTAGGATTCTGTTCTGTAGTTGCAGACATTGGCCTACCTGAACTAGAAAGCTCCGCCAGCAAATCACAAACATGACTGTAATTATGGTCATATCTCCACCATGACTCTAACACAAATACACGATGTTTTGTACTTAACTTCCTATTCATCATACAAAAGAATAACCTCAAACTGCTAGTGTCAACTAACGTATGAGTAATTGTTGAGTTTACAACTGTAGTCAAGTTCACAACATATTACGACTACGCTAGATAAAACAACGTCTAAGGATTGCTAGTGACAAGTGACTTATGGGCCACCTTGTATTGTTAATTTGTTTTACAGAACTGATTTCTACATATTACAATTGTACGTATTGTTCATAACCTATAACTTGTATTGCCAGCTCCTGTTTGGTCGGAATCCAAGCTACAGTTAATTATAGTATTTTATCCTAGCCTTCGTGTTAAGGTTTGCTGAAAGCATACGTTTAGGTACATAAGGCAGTAAGCAGGTCTATAGGATGCAGGTTTTGGAGAGAATTCCAGCCAAGGGGAAGGTACGTGTGTCCTTATGAGCCTGTTTTATTATGTCCAGGTGTAAAAGTAAAAATGAGTTTGGATAGGGTTGCTTTCAGAGCGAACTAGTCATTTCCACCTAGGATTACATCTATTAGATCTGAGTTTGGAATTCCTCAGGATATTGCTCAACACAAACAAGGATTCTTTAGGAGACTGCTCTCTCGGAAGGTTATTACAAATGTATGTGTTGTATACATTCGAATTACTGTTTTGGAAGTCTTTTCTGATTATGTGTGTTGGAGAAGAAGTGAATCGGGGAAAAGAGATTGTTTGACAAACGAAGGAAGACGGTATAAGGTGATCATGTTACCAAGTAACAATCAGTAAGCATTAGTGGAATAAGTTGTTTCATGCATGTAGTGTGGTCCACTGTAGAGGCACCAAAAATTAGAAAATGGTAGGGTTTGTGTTCCTTATGGTGTAAGAAATATTGTTTTCATTGGTAGTGAAGTCTCTAAATTACGTATTGCGAGAGTTAAAATCTCCTAATAAGATTGAACTGAGATTTATGGAGGGAGTTGGTAGCACTAAAAGAGTGACCGGAAGAAAAAAGTGCATCGTTTATAGATGTTGCAGGTATGGAGAAAAATGATGAGTATCAAGGAAGAAATCCTTAAGGGAGATAAAAATCCTCTTGAACTATCATGGGCTCTAGTGGCACGAAGGTTTTGTAGATGGCAGTTAGGAGTATACCGGTTGCTCAGTTCAGTTTCTGTAATAACTAATATTTGTATGTTAACAGTAGATTTTTATTAGCAAAGGGACGTTTTCGACATACGCCCCGGGCATCATCTGTGTCTGTTATCATGTCCATTTTACTAACTTGTAGGATTAAGATGGGCTATAGAGGGTCAAGGTACTGATACTATTACCAACAAAGTTAATCCAGGTACGCACTTGTCGGAAATGGGACTCACCTAAAACATACCTAGGGATTGGATTAGGAATATAATACAATTACGTCAGTTATTGCAGGATTACCAAAGTAATGCTTACTAAACACCTTAACCTTGGTGGTGGATTTTTAGATTCCTGTTGATGTGTCCCTTTCCTGCATAAATGCGGGACCTGCCTTGTACTAATATAGTCAGTGACACGGAAATTGCAACACCAAGAAGGGGTAGGAATTTTTTGACCAAACTTGGCAGAAACGTTTAACTACTAAAAGGTGGCACTCTGATTAAAATTTCAAAGAACAAATTATAAACATAATTTTTATTAATAATGGGTTGGCGCCCGTGTTGGTTACACACTCCTCTACTTGTCGTGGCATCGATTCTAGCAGATGGTCGTTGTCCTCTTGAGGTATTGTGTCCCAAGTACCCTGAAATTAGTACTGTAAAGGTTGTAGCGTCTGCGGAGGATGCTGCCAAATTATCAGTCTTCTCCCCATAATGTCCTAAACATGCTCGATGGGCAAAAGATCTGAGTGGAAATGGCAAGGAGATAATCCTCTGCAAATGGGCCCAAAAAACGTCTTGCAGTATGGAGACGGGCATTGCTGCAAAAGTGGATCCTTCAACTACTGAAGAAATGGAAGAATATGCCCTATACCGTAATCCCTACAGTTTGTTGCAACATAAATTTCGACGTTCCGCACGTCTTCATCTGACGTTCATACACCCATCATGCCCCCAAACAGAATCGGGATTCATCAGTGAACACCACCCTATGCCTCTCTTGGTTTCAGTGCAGTCGCAACCTACACCACTCCAAACGTTGCCTTCGATGTTGAGCCGTTAGTGGTAAGACAAGATGTGGTCGATAGAATTGTAAGCCGAAAGCTCTGATTCTGCGGTAAACCGTTCGAAGAGTTACAGGACGACCTTAGTTAGTCAATCATTGCTCGGCAATTGGTTTGGTACTTGAGAATCGGTCTCTTGTTGCCATAAGTTGAAGATAGCGGTCCTGCACCTCATTTTTTCTTCTTCGTCCCCCGGTTCCTATTCTGCAGAGTTCCTGGCAATCTCTAGTTCATGCCTGATAGCAGCGCATGATGGTGGTTTGGTTTCGGTTAAGGTGATTTCTCTAAACGAAAAACCACCTTCGCGAAAATCAACAATACGAGCTCTGTCGAATTAGCTTAAGTGGCGATAATATCCACGTTGGCGTACTCTAGGCATGACCACACCCTCAAAGTAAGCAATCACAATCGAAAACAATAAAGAAATAAACACAATCTCGCACAATATACACCTAACAAAGTGGTTGGAAAATAATGAAGGAACTGTCAGATTAGCCATTAGTACTTGATTCATATGGATGTAATTTTAATCAATTGCTGCCTTTTAGTAGTTAAACGTGTGTGTCAAGTTTGGTCTAAAAATTCCTACCCCTTCTTGGTGTTGCAATTTCCATGTCACAGAGTATACTTTTTCATTCCTCGGGTGGTCTTATGACTGGTCATTTGACTACTGTGACTGTAGCTCCTTTTAAAGCAAATTATTAGCTTTTTCATATTGTTCAGGCAATTGTTGTTTATAGTGATATTGTTACAGTATCTATTAGTGCCTTTTCTATTACGCGCTTGTATTTTATTCGTGATAGCCGAGCGCACTTGTCAAAAAAAAACTATTTGTTGTATGTGTTTTTCGATAAAAAAGAAAATACTAATTTTAACTTAACAATATAATGCAATTGATGAATTCTGAATCATTCCACTTTCCATTTAATATCTGATCTTATTTGATATTTTTAATAATAAAAGCGTTTCGTTTGTTTCAATGGACTAAATAACTAAAATTTCTGGTAAAGTTCCACCAACATGACATAACGTATTGTGCTGCACAGGAGTTGGTGGTTCTTGCCGCATTGACATCATTAACCACTTGCAAATTTACTGACGCGAGTCACATCTCGTAAGCTCCAGATATGTCAGTAACTATCTACTAATGAGATTTAATTATGGTTTCACTAGTTATGATTAACAACCCTTTGTAAGGGTTTAAAACAGATATTACCAACAATTTTTAATTTGTTTAAAAAAGGAAAGAGTAATAATTAATATTTGCTGCTTAGTAATAAAATGTGTCTCATATTTGATCAATTAAGGCTACATCTGTTATGTTTGGCACACGTGTATATATTAAATGGTTTTGCTAATCACAAATATATTTTAGTAAACGTTTCTTACTTAAACTTACGCTAACATAATCATTAGTTGCACTTTTGTAATGGGTACACAAGCACCGTTACAGCACCGTCAATAGTTTGGTAAAGGTCTAAATGTAAAAACAACCTCTGTGTAACACTTAAACATTGCCTAAGTGTAAACACAAACTACATATAATAATTTTTCCAGCTTGTAACGTATAAATCAATTTATCTTTTTGGTAATTGCAGTAGTAGTAATAGCGATCTACAAATAATTTTTATAATTAAGATTACACTCTTTGTAATCCAAAACTTCATATAACCGTTAACTACTGATGTTACCGCCATTTTTATTGAAAGACTTGAAAATATAGTTGCCCCCTCTATAGTAATAAAATGTGCACCATATCCGATCAAGTTAAAAAAAATGAATAGTACTAATGCATTGTGATTTGAATGCTGCGTCATTCATGTTTAACTTACCTACGTTAAACTTTTTCATCTAACAACTTAAATTTATCGAAAAAAATATTTTCTTATTAAAATTTATGTTAAAAGTTATTAGTGTGCACTTTTGTGACACATATTCCAGTAACGCTGCAGGTAGCGTTAATGCAATAAGCGTTAAAACATAGTTAAACCCAGTTGTACAAGTATGGTTTTTGGCTCTAAAGGTCTCAAACCTCATGGAAATGGCTCTATGTGTAATACTGATGTAATAATTTTGTGTGCGATTATCTTCCTTATAGTGAAATAGCTTACTTTTAGTATTGTCTTTAACCTAATGATAATAAGTACGTGCTAATTTCACGAATAAAGTATGCATCATTATCAGTTTAATTGTAGAAGAGTCAAAACTATCCAAGTGATCTTTATAATTAAGATTACACTCTTTATGAAGAAGTTTTGCATAATTGAGTAAAAATTATAGCGGTAGTTTTTTTATACAAAAACTGAATATTTGGTCGTTAATAAAATGTGCATCATATTCGGTAAAAACCAAATACAACGTTGTAAAATGTACAATTTGTTTAAAGAGATATGAAGAAGAAGTTGCCAACTCCTTGGTAATAAAATATACATCATCTTCTGTCTAGTTATATAAGACAAAGGACAATAAGGAGGAATGTTAATTAATTGTTAAGTTACACTTGTTACTATTAGCACACCTGTATAAATGTTATAAATGATTTTATCTAACGTTATATCATATCTGTTATAAAAGCTACAGGTCTAACTACGTTTTTATGTAATATTAACGAATATTCTAAACACCGTCCTAGATTGTGCTCGCTCCATATTATGCCAAATAAATTTGAAATGTTCAATCACTGTTTAGATTTTTTCCGCTTATTACAATAACGACAAATATTCTTTAAATATTTAAGCACTTTGCAAGACAACTGAGAATACGATCAATACAAATAGCTCAGTATAGTAAAGAAAATGTTAGAAAATGATTCACGTACTTTTGAAAAAGTAATACAGCTGTACCTCCAACAAGATGGTAAAAATATTAGCTTTTGTTTATTTGATATCAGATTACTGTACTTGGAAGTTTTCCTGCAACTGACATGTATAATACATTTCATCGTACTACTTTTACGAGGACTAATTAGCTAATTAGTCTAATTTACAGAAACAATTTAACGAAAGGTGCTCATAATTAAAGATTACTTATAGAAAAGAAAAGAATTAAGCACTAATTACAATTTACTGTTAAACTAACCAAACAATCCTTGAATGATAGTACAGCCTTAGAAATTTAGGTTGTAGGATGAAAGAAAGGTTAGTATCCAGTTACAAAGTAGGTTATAAATAAAAGAGAGTAAAAAACACGTATGGAGCTCTCAATGCCTTTTTCTGCACCTACTCCTCCCCCTGTTATTATAATTCTTGAATAGAAAGGAATATAGCGGAGAGCTCTTTAACCAACAAGAGAGACAGTTTGAGAACATATTTTTAACCCTCCTATTGTGTTCGGGTCAATATGATCCAATCGCGCTCTTCTAGTGTGCATAATTCGTTAATTTATTTCAATATTTCGTTGTCACTGCATGACTTTTATTTCATTACTCTAATAATGGTGTATCTAGATTGATATTAGAAAATTATAATTTTTAAACGCATTTGTCACACTCACTGTGTATGGTCTATATGACCCGGTGATTTGTATCGTTCAAATTAGCAGAACGAGAAGCAGATTATTATCACAGACGAATGTGTTTTATTAGTGTTGTTTTATTTTTATAAATATAAATAACTTACGACATATTGTCATATTATTGCGCATACTGCATGTGTTATATGCGTACCGGTAAACAAGTTTATTCCTGTTGAGACTTGTCTGTGGCTCGGCGTATAAATGCAACCAGTGAGCGTATGTGTGTTAGTTTCGTAGTAAATATCAAACTTGATGCTATACTCTAATAAAAAGTGCCAAACAAATGAAATTCATTATCGAAATGTGTAGTTCTTACGGATAGTGAACATGAGAAACTTTTGTATGTTTCTGATAGTCATTCTAATGCTTCTCAAGAGGAAAACCATTTGTCCGAAACCGAGATATATAATAGCAAATCGGATGATGAAGTTGAATCTTCAATTTTAGAAGAAGCTGATACGGATAATCACATTACTTCAAAATATGGCAATATAGTATGGAATGAAAAGACATCAATCGGGAAGACTATCAGCAGCAAACATTGCTTCTTTGATTCCTGGGCCAACAAGGTATGCTACAGCTCGAATAATTGATATAAAATCCGTGTACTTCTTATATTTCACACCCAAGATTGTAAACCTAATTTTGAAAATATCAAATTTAGAAGGCAAAAACTGTGGTGACACGTTTCAAGAACTAACATTAGTTGAACTAGAAGCACATTTTGCCCTACTGTTCCTAGTTGTAGTGTATAAATCTCATGGAGAGGCAACAGCCAGTCTGTAGGATGGAAATGTAGGTTGTCCAATATTCAGGGCAACGATGTCCCTCCAACGATTGCATGTAATTAACCACAACGACGCCAAACTGATGCAAGTTTACCTCGGGAAAGAGAAGGTGGAGCTCCAGAGAGAGGTCAAGGTGAAAGAGTTGAGCTAGATCTTTATTATGGTCTAAAAGGTGACAATGTAACGTCTGAGAATTTTTTTACCTCGTACGATCTAGGGCAGATGCTATTGAAAAGAAAAATAACTGGTCTGTAACAGGAAAGAAGTTCTTCTTTCAAAATTTCACTTTACCAAAGTCACGTCGATGGTCTCCTACCTTCCGAAACGGAATAAAAATGTTACGCCCATGAGCACCATGAACCACGATAACGGAGTGTGTAACCAAGATCATAAAAAGCCGTTTATGGTTTTAGATTTCAACAAAACTAAAGATCGTGTAGACACGTCAAACAAGTTAATAATAACACATATGGCGAACTAAAAGATGGCCAACTACTATCTTTTACAATATCATGGACGTTTCAGCTTACAACGGTTATGTTCTATGATTCGAAATAACTCCAACCTGGAATTCTGGAAAACTTACAGAACGGCGACTATTTATTGAAAAACTGTGTAATTCCATGCTCACTCCATTATTGCAAAAAAGCAAATGTCTCCCTCGAAGTATTCAGCTGAAATCGTTATAAGGTCACGTTATTCAACCAGCAATGCCGAAGTAAGGAAACAATCTACCACAACCAAGCGTAAAAGATGTAATTGTTGTCCCTCTTCAAATGACAATAAAACTAATATGATATGTTGTAATTGCTCAAAATACCTATGTAAAGCTCATGTATATTACTACTATAAAGACTGTAACAAATAAATGTATATACCTAACTACTAAGTTTTTGAGATGTTCTTTACATAACATTTATAATAATATGTAATTGAAATAAAATAACAAATACGATCTTATTTCTTATTTTTATTTACTGTTATATCAATTTAACGACAATAAACAACAACTATAGGCTCCCGGGTCATAATGACCCGAACAAAATAAGTGAAACCAAAATCTTAACACAAAAGGTGGGATAAAGTGTATTTGAATAAACTCTGTGCCTTTGGATAGGTCGTTTACATGCATTTTTGGAACCATTACAGGAAATGTTTGTCAAAATATCTCCAGAACAAATTTGTGAAATTTCAAAACGTAAAATATTTTTAACTTAACCTGAATAATTGAATTGGGCTAGATGCAATATTTGGATATATATCGTCATAAAAAAATTGCATAGTTACAATGTTATCCAAATACTATTGTGTGATTTGTCAATAAGTTTTAAGTTTATTTAGTATAGGGTTATTTTGATTGTTTCATCGTAAGATTATTTCTAATGTTTTTCTTCAGATGTTAGCTTGTTTATATATGTATTAAACGCTAATGTAACTTATCGGTTATATTTTTCTTAGATTCTGTAAGCAACTCAACAGAACAGTATATATACTGCAGCAGTTATTCAACTAGAATTGGACGTTATTTTTTAAATTTCTTAGCTTTACATGTAGACAAAAATATAAATTTACTTGACTCAACCATTAACTAACTTTCATTAGACTTACTGTCAACATCATTGGTAGGTACTTAATTTGCCCTCAAATATACTTTAAAAATAAGTAACCTAAATGTGCTGCTCTTTTAGGTAATTTGTGTAAATTAAATGAGCATCATATCCAGTTGAATTAGAAAAACAAATCGCAATACTTAAGGTAAAGTATGACTCCGATTACCAGCATTACGTATAGCACCCTTATTATCCAAGTAACTGCAATCAAAGCTGTAATTATTACTTTGTAGCATTTATTATTAAAACAATTGTATCAAGATTAAGAGCAACTACCTTGTAATCGTAAACTATTAAATCCAATTACACCTAAATATTGATGTAGTCAGTTGTGATCATCTATTAGTGTGTTGGTAAAACCCAGATGTCGCTGACATTTCATGATAGGAAAATGTGCAGGTTTTCCTACGAAGCAACTGATTCACATTTCAAATTATTTACGTAGTTTTAAGTATATCCTTAATTACTTTTATGTTCTCTTTATAATAAAGCGTGCATCATATCCGCTTAAATTACTAAATAATTAGTGGTATTTTTAATTAGGGCTAATACTCCCTTTACATAACCGAGCTGGTAGCATAGTGGTGACATGACTGCTTAGAATTCGGGAGGTAATGGGTTCGATTCTCGTTACCGTCTACCTTGTATGAGGTTTTTTTCAGGGAGTTTTCCTCATACACATGTAGCGGCATGGTCACTGCGTATATGCACATCATGTGCGGTTGATTAGGCGAATTCTGGGGTAGTATTTTCCCCCTCAGAACTCTAACTCCGTTCCTTCTGATCCTATCCTGACCACACCCATCCTTAATCCCACCATGCATATATACGTAATGTATGTATGTATGCTGGAAATCCATGATTGTGGCTGAAGGAGCTCGGAAAGCTCGAGCAGCCCGCCTTCCTCCTTGGGGAGTGAATGAAATACGTGTGCTTTTCCTTTTCTCCCATTACATGCGTACTGAATTCCTATACAACGCTCCTAGGTAATAACATTTATGATTTGTATTATTATATTGTAGCAGTAAAAACTTGAGAAACTGCAATAGCTTTTTGTTATTGTAAAGTGTACTATTGAACTCTGTTACGCTTAAAGATTGCTAAATTTATTTTAGTTTAATTGTGCAAAATACATTTATAAAGTCAATATTTGGCATCAAATTTGTAATAATAAAATGTGCGCCGTATGCGGTTAGACTCTAAAATCAAACCGATCCTTGTTTACGCTACAACCCCATAGACGTATTTTTAACTCTATACAAATTATTTTGGTACTTTTTTTAGCAACTTCAAATTTCTTGGCAAGACATCTGCGTACTAGGATTTCTGTACTGCACTTAGGTAGCAAATAAAAGATACTAAATGTATTCCTGCATGTGATTCGATATTCAACATTCCTTATAATAGCCAATATACCATTAATCAACTTCAGCGTTAGTTTTTTTTGCCATTTTTTTGTAATATTCGGTTTTAAAACCCAGTGCTTATTTCGATATAGAACCCAAGAACATGCTTACTAAAGTGTTGAAATACTTAAACCATCGTCAGTAAGTTTCATATTATATACTAGACAGAATCATAATTGAAATTCCAATAAACCGTTACAAGTTTATGCAGGAAACTGAGACATTGCCAACATAAAATACCATATGATAACATCTAAATTATTCAAAACTTTTATTAATATTCATATAAGCAATACTGCAGTAATCTTAAATTATAATGAATCCTTTAAAGCGTAGAGAATAATTGTGCTTTGGATTAAAAGGTAAATGTGTATTTTAACCTAATTCACGGTAAAAGAATAGCATATAACAAATAATTATCTTGTCAGATTACTACAGAGTCGTTATTTATCTTTCTAAAAATTAGTGTATAATTTGCAAAAAGATTATGTACTTAAAATAACAAAACGTATAACAATTTAAAAAAATCGTTTTTACGAAAATTCTCCATTATTAAAAATTTTAGAGAGCAAAATGAAAGGCAAATAATTAGATTAGCATCGTGATCACGTAGATTGCATTTCGTACTTTTCTTCAACCCCTACGTCACCCAAACCGTGTACTGGGTATATTCAGGTTTTTGTGATTTTGTACGAGTTTCATTCTGAAGTGGCAGAATCTATTAATTTCTAATTTAAAAGTCAAGAAAATGAAATAATCCAATGCTTCCGTTGAAATGTTATTTAAGCATTTAAAAATAAAGGGGATTATTGTGTTTGTCGTGGAATGTAAAAAAGACATTTGCATTTATTCTTATGGCTTAGATTGTAGGCCTTGAGGGACTAAGAAAAATTAATTGCATATTTATGCACCTCTCAGTTTTAAGTAGGAAACCACCAGAATGTTTTTCGCTAAAAACAATTTTAATGGTTTACTAAATAAATCTAAGACCCTTGTTATATATTCATAACCATTTATTTCGTTTTTAGTGATTTTTCTAAAAGTAGATTGTAGGTTCCACGTTTACCATTCTCATCAAAGTACGTATTCGAATTTTAAACTAAAATATTAATTGATTATTAAACCTTGCATCACTGCTAAACATATACATTCAGAAAATACTAACATCTTGGAAAAGCATCAAGCAGGTGCTAAAAGAAGGAACGTGCATTGTAGTTGTTTTTCGTTTCTCCTTATGAAACTTAAACATTGTATTCGTAGTATTTGTTGCACTAAAACGGTGACAAGCTTTTGTGTTACTGACACCTTGCAAAGGATCGTCTAATTTTGAGCTTTAGTTTGACGTAATAGCATACTTAAATTATTGCTATGTTGCTAATCACTATTAAAAACACGAATTTTGTACGCTAAATCAATATCACAAGTTTTCATTGTTTGATATACGGAACAAATAAAAAAGAAGGAAATGCAACCTCGGCACTTCATCCAGTTATATTTCTTTAGTTATCCGGACGTTTTACAGACAGTTCTCCACATTTAATGGTTTTTTTAAATATGAACATAAATGTATTACATGTGACACTACTTTGTAAGGAAAATAATAATTCAATGCAAAATAAGCTAATAAATGAATGCGATGTTAACAATGGTCAAGGAAGAAACTTATACAGGGTTCCCCATATTAGACTATACAATTTAAAAGTCGAATGAAAACTTTCTAATCAAAGTAAATTAACTTTTTAATGGACTAATATGTAGCTTATTCTGTGGGATTTATGATTAAAGTAAATAACAATTCAAGTTTTAAAGATCATGTCTTCCAAATGCCCTCCTTCGACTTCAATGCATTTTTGAATTCTAAGTTCAAAATTTATCATCACTCGGCGAAGCAAATCTCCATTTATTCCTGCAATTTCATTTCGAATCTGCTCCTTCAGCTCCGGAATTGTTGCGGGACGACTGGCAAAAACTTTTTGCTTTAGGCATGCCCAGAGAAAAAAATCGGGGGCCGTTAAATCGGGAGATCTCGGGGGCCAATTCAAATTTCCAAATCGGGAAATTATACGGCCGTCAAAAAAATCTCGCAAAATTCTCATAGTGTTTCTGGCTGTGTGAGCCGTTGCTCCATCTTGCTGGAATAATATGGCGCCATTTAGTCCTCGTCTAATTAGTTCTGGGATAAGAAACGTTTGCAACATATTTATGTAGCGTTCGGAATTAACTGTCACAGAACGGTTATTTTCATCCTCAAAAAAATAAGGACCGATAATTCCAAATGATGCTACACCGCACCAAACAACGACTTTTGGACTGTGGAGGTTTTTGGTAAACAGTTCGTGAGGATTTTCTACTCCCCAGTATCTAAAGTTTTGCTTATTGACAACACCGTCCAAATGAAAATTTGCTTCGTCGCTCATTAGCAAATTATGAATTTCTCCACGATTCTGATGTAAAAATTCTTCACAAAATGTCACCCTCGCTCCTTTGTCTAGATCACTGAGGTTATGCGCCATTTGATATTTATAGGGGTGAAATTTTATATCTTTATGCAGAATTCTGTGGAGACTTCCCTTAGATATTCCTAGGGCAAGTGATTGCCGATTAGCCGATCTCTTAGGACTTCTTGTAAAGGCAGCTCTCACTAGTTCAATATTTTCAGGCGTACGCACCGTTCTTCGACGTCCAGGTTTTTTAATGTTTTGCACAGAGCCATTTTCACGCCAATGACGAACCCACGCCGCAATTGTAAAGCATGTTGGTGCATCGCCCCTATTATTGTTTCCAAACTGCCGTCGAAATGCACGCCGAACTTCTTCAAATGAACCAGTTCTAATGTAGACTTCGACAGAAAACACACGCTCTTGAATCGAATAATTCATAATGCAATGAAAATTGTTAAACTGGAGCAATTATATCGTTTGCGTATAACGCATATTTGACAGAAACACTTAAGTCGTTGTTTATAGACAGGCGCCTCCTTGATCTTTAAAACTTGAATTGTTATTTACTTTAGTCATAAATCCCACAGAATAAGCTACATATTAGTCCATTAAAAAGTTAATTTACTTTGATTAGAAAGTTTTTATTAGACTTTTAAATTGTATAGTCTAATATGGGGAACCCTGTATATGAAGAAAGTGTCAAAAAAAGCAAAACTAGCCAAGGTGGGCAAATATCGTAAATGGAACAGATAGGGAACCCAAAGGGTAATCCAAAGAAGGAACTAATTAGTGGAAATTGCATTTGAAGTTAATTTGCTTCATCGGAATAGTACGTTTACTATATTTCATCGATAACTGTGTATTGCCTTTGTGTGTTAATTATAAAAAGCCAAATTGTACTATCCTCTCAAAAAAAAAACCACCATCAAGCTTTAAAATAACATATTTCTTTATTCATCAAACAAGTGACAGAAATTCCTCCACGGTTGACGGTGAAGAAAATTTTAAATTTAAAATTACACTTATTTAACGCTCCGGCACTCGCGTGGATTACATATGTAATCCAGCAATATTCTTTAGGCTATAACTTGGACAGAGGTGAAGTTTATGTTGCCTACCTTTTAGTACCTTTACTATATGATTCTCCAGTGTAGATCAGTTGGTGTTTAGCTTCGTTAGAGGTAGGAGTGCTATACAATTTATCTTCTGTTACAAGTGTAATCCATGCGAACATTCACGCGAGTATAATTTTTGTGGACATAAGTGCAGTAATAGTGTTACACACGTTTGTTTATAAACAGTAAATACAATTTTCATTGAAATAAATGTATCAAAGTACATTTTTACGAACGCGTAGAGGAGAAACACAATTTTGATTTTGTGTCGCAAATAGAAATTTCGTGTCGAAACTCCATATTTCAAGATGCAATCGATTATGTGTATTGTAACTGGAAATACAGTTGTGTAGATCTAGGTAAATTGATCGAAATCAATTATTCGAAAATCAATTATTCGAAATTCAATTGTTCGAAATTCAATTGTTCGAAAATCATTGTTCGAAACTCAATTGTTCGAAAATCAATTGCTCGAAATTCAATTGTTCGAAAATCATTGTTCGAAACTCAATTGTTCGAAAATCAATTGTTCGAAATTCAATTGTTCGAAAATCAATTGTTCGAAATTCAATTGTTCGAAAATAAATTGTTCGAAATATGTTGAAATGTCTCAAAAAATCATAGTTGATAAGAAAATATTCCGAATAGAATACAAAAATAGATATATTAACTTTGAAGTAAGGTTTTATTATTTTTTTAACCTTGCTAAATGTTCTAATATTTCAAATTTCAGCCATCCATCCAAGTATCTGGAAATTTGTGGACCCTATCAAAAGAGAACATTCCTTAAATGAGTTAAAAATAGAACAATATACCACAGGAGCACCTCCGCCAACTCCAAGAAAAAAGTATAGCGATTGCGCTAAAAGAATATTAAGTATCATAGACAATTTCGACCCAAGTAATATTTTAGATTATCTTAAAGGAATAGCTCATAACTTAAGCTATTAATTTGTTGTATTTATATTTAGAGTTGTCAAAATTTAAATTCCTAAATTTCATGTTTCACGTTTGACGAAAATTATAATAATAACTGCAAACAAATAATCAAAAAAAGAAACAAAAACAAAAAAAAGAAACAAAAAAACAAAAAAATAAAAAAAAACAAAAAAATTAACAAAAACACAAAAAAAGAAACAAAAAATTAAACAAAACTTCTAAATACGCCAGCTTTACGCTGACAGTCCTAAGCCTGTAAGTGTGAAGGGAAGTTAACTATTCGTTTCTTACATTTAGATAAAATTTACCGAACAACAACGTTATGAGATCTTGTAGAGGTTTTGTGTAATAATAACAACAAAGAATTATTAATTGAAATCCGGTGTCCTCTTAAATTTAAATAAATCTATTATATCCCAGATATTTGATTTCGAACAATTGATTTCGAACAATTGAGTTTCGAACAATTGATTTTCGAATGATTGCTCATTCGAAAAATTGATTTTCGAACAATTGATTTCGAACAATTGATTTCGAATAATTTACTTGTACCGCAGTTGAGTAGCTCATCTACGCATGTACTTGTATATTTTGCGTGCTATAGGAAGAATTTTTCTATTATAGCTATACAAATGTTCCGCCGGACAAAAATAGATGCATTCGATCCCGATTTTGAGAAGGTTGGTTTCGTCTGTGGGTCGTTGTCATGTTTGTAGCAGAAGTAGAAATAAAAGCACTAGAAAATCATGTTACATTTGTGGTAAATGGGTTTGTCCAGCTCACCTTCAAGAAGTTTGCATACCGTGTACGAATGAAGTAAATGAAGACACCGAATCCGATTGTAGTGAAAATTAATTACCTTAGAAGTTTCTATTTTGTTCAAACTATTGTGTGAGAGTTTATGTTTTTTTTCAGTTTTTTGTGCTCAAAAAGTGTTCCATATAGTTGAAGGTTGTTTAACTATATAAAAAAAAATTTTCAATCACGGTCTACCTGATATTAACTTGGATTACGATTGTAATCCATGCGAACACTTGCGCGACAAACAAGAGCGCGAGAACAGAAGGGTTAAGTATATGTGAATGAAATTTGTAAATGTATTAATAAAAAGTAAACTAAATTACATGAATTTAGATCCGTTCTCATTAGCCGTGAGACCTCTTCCCTTTACATGGTGCTCACTATTTGTGGTCACGAAATTCTGTTTCGAAATAATCACCTTTTGCTACCATTTAATAAGCAGTAGATCAACGATAATAACAATCCATCTCGTGTGTACATGTATCCAGACTGTGACTCAAAAGCTAACAAACATTGTAAGTTTCCACTTTAATTAAAAAAATTCAAACAAAAACTTCTGAAAAATTTGGCTCCGTTGATGCATAAAAAATATCAAGTTGTTACGTGCATAAATAAATCGCTGTGCCGAAAGTAAAAGGTGCGCCGTAGCAGCGAGTAAGAATTAGGCCGGAAGCTCTGTCGGTCGGTTAGGCACTTGGATGCGTGGGCGTGTAGCTGGCACAGGAACATACACAGTAATAAAAGGGCACCACTTGATCTAAATTTATATCGCCCTAAACCAAAAAAAGTGTTACAGTAAGAGGTACGTTACAGTAAAAAAAATGGTGGACACAGTCCAGGAAAAGAATAATCCCGGTTAGGAATTAAAATCCTAAACCGCAGTAATAAAGTAACAACTACTAGTAGTTCAACACAAATCCGTTATAATTCTTGCAACACAGTGATACCCCAACCCTTTTTAAATCTATTCAAAATATAAGTAACTAAACCTTTATAAAATCCCACTAATCTAGATAGAAAATTATATCAATTATAAGTAGTAATAAGTTTTAGAACAATTGATATCATAAATTTGAATAGCTACAAAATTAGTGAACAAACCAAGAATTCTTATCAGTGCACACTGATTTACCCAATCGTATTAAGAACAAAAGTTTTATGCACCATTCGATATCCAGAGTTGACCCTAGAAAGTAAAGACACAACACAATCAAAATCAAATAAATAATAAAACCTTGGTTTTAGGAATAGCTCCCCTTAAAGCTGGCGTATAAGTTTTAATTCAACCTAATAGTCATTTAAACTCGATATAAATAACCAAAATATTTCAGCTAGATGTCTACTATTACGTTACTCATAAGCACACAAGAAAATTTAAATTTGATTAACAGTAATGACAAAAGTGAAGCATCAACTTTCCGAACAGTAACCAAAAATTGGTACCCTGCTACTATTACTACTGATAAAATGCATAAATTGAAACCCTTAGAGTTGCCCAGTAAAATCTTAAAGCCAATCTGTATAACCATGGGCTGAAAGCCGAAATAGTTATAAGCAAAAAAAATTAATAGCTTCCTTGTTATGATAACGATTGTTAACACGTACAATTAAAGCCTAAATTGCCAAGTGAGACACATGAGACATGCATTAAGCATTGAACTCATTAAATAACTACGAAGTTGTGATATGGATCACCCTATATAAGCATTTTGGTTTATAAAAGCACAAATATTAACATATATCGTAAAGCACCCTGCATAACAACCGTTTAATTACGTAAGTGCAAACATCAGATCGTAAACAGATGCTAACTTCAAAGCAATACGTACAAAAATGGAAAGTTATTCCACATTAAAATAGCATAACACTAAATCTAGATTAGCAACTGTAAACAAACGTGCACCTGTGCAAGTATGAAATGGTCGATGTCCAATCAAATCTTAAATAAACATTCATTATTATAGGTACATAAAATCACATGATATGACACCATAAAATGTACCAACTAAATGTAGTTGCACTCACGATTTAGGAAACAGTGCTATATTTATCACTGTAATTCGTTATAGGGACGAGCTACTCTTAAACTTATTCGAAGGTTAACTAAAGCAAGTGTCTATATAGCGAGTTTCGTCATAAAGTAACAAGAAGAATAAAAGAAACTCGCCAGGATGTTGCTTGTGTAAATTACCCAACTATCTGTTTTACTACACTAAAAGTCAAGTGCTTGGGAAAAAATTATATAATTCGACTCAAGTGCGAAAACAGTCCTTCTCAGGACTAAGCCGGAAAGACGGAAGCAGAGTCCGCTTCCGAAACGTCGCGCTCAAAAAGCATAAACTGTGGAAATAGGCCAATAAACTCCACTAATAGAAAACCACAGTTACAAAACACTTATAATACAGAAACACTAAAACCTGTTTGCTTTTAGTTAGGCAACGAGCCGATGTGAAGTAACAGCCGGAATTTACCTTCGAGCTGGCTGTCGGAGATCCTTTCTAAATTATTCCATAATTAGGAAAAATCTCTAACCAGGTATAGTTGAAGAATCGGCTACAGCAATATCTTAAAGAAACGAAGATAGACGACCACAACCCCCTATCGAAAAACCCTAAAGAACCAAATGTTTTAAATACGAGTTGAATGCTAAATTGTACAGGTGTATTTACTTGACTCTAAATATTTCAAGTGTATTTAACTTACTAATTGTTAAAACAAAAGGTAAAATTATTGAATTATTTTAAAACTAAATTGTCACGTGCAATGTTGTCAGATATCTCGTCAGTACCTAACGTAAGGTGTATTGTGATTACCAAAAGTTCTCAAACTCGCACGAAAAACGTGATTGTTACTTTAACACGTTACAAAGTGGATTACTTTTGCTTATTAGTTGCTGCGCCTCAACTTTTATATTGTTTTCATATTACGTTTGGTTAAGTGAGAAAAGTCCTTTGCAAAATAAATGAATAACAAGTATAGATATCAAAGTATTTTCCAAAAATATAGTTGAAAATCTCAAGAATTGCGTGCACATACTTTTAGTTCATGATGAACCTACTTACACTCAGTTCTTGGAAATGCGTTGATCAATTTTGCACAAATTTTGTCACTGTTGTGTGAAAATATAACCAAAAGATGTAGAGCATTGTACGTCCAAAATCGTCATTAATTGGAACGACCCTGTTGTTCGAACTAAAATTTTTCCTGTTGAGCACTAACTCAAATCTTACAGAAAAATAGGGTTAAAAACTTAAAGCCTTTGTTTTGTAGACTAAGAAGGGTAAGGTGTAAGCGGCATAAACTATTTTTCTTTAAATGTAATATGATGTCTGGGTACCGCTGACGTGCTTGTAATGTAAAAGTATTAACAATATTTTACATTTACCCTGGCGAGTAAAAAGCACCATAAAAGTACTTACATGACATACTCAGACCAATGCTGAAAGGTCGGTTACGTTAATACATCTTACTCCATAACGAATGCGAATCTGCTGATATGATAAATTGCAAGCTACGACAGAAACAGCAAGAATAGCATCTATCTTTAACACGTGATGTATACCCTGCAGTTGGACATTACTCTGGTAGTACTAAAGATAAGCGGCTAACTACGCTCTAATACACTTTCACAACGGTACATTTGTTTGCAACCGGGTTAGGCACAGCTGACTTATTCAACCTTAGTTATCGTTACGACCTCTTAATTAAAGATTACTGCTAATGATAAAACTATGGATACTTACGTTTTAGAATTCAACTTATATCAATCGTATCTTACCTGAAACAAAAATAAAATATTAGATTTACTGCTAATTTATAAAGTAGGGGGTATTCTCCGTGCCTGTAAAACATAGAATGTTCCGGTTTTCGCCTACTTTGCTAGCTTTTTTTGAAATGAAAGTATCCGCATACAAAACTTTTCTTTGTAACACAGGATGATTTTGAAAATTTAAAATTTTGGCACAACCCTGTATATTTTACACCAATAACCTTTTCAAAAATATAACATGCCTATGTTTTTATTTTAAATTAAAAGCAATATATCAACTTTAGGAAAGTTATATCAATATTTTAGCAGTCCATGATAAAACTCAAAGTATTATTGCAATAACTCGTTTGTCATTCTTAGTTGGAGTATTATTAGATCTGCTAAAAACCTTACTTTTGTTCAGTTTATATGCGAAAATTTAATTATCACGATACAAGAAAGATTATTCTGAAGAATGTTTAAATCTTGTTGCATACATTGCGAAAAATGGTGATAAGGTCGCTTAACTGTATTTATACACGTATATATGTCATTGACAATAAGTACAATAGTTCTTGCCCTAGCTCACGCCGTTTACCTATAGCAGTAAACGTAATTTTTTAGAAACTATACAAAATTATATTTTATAAAATGCAGGTTTTGTAGTTTATTGGTTTTGAACAACAGCACTTAGTTTTACGATAGCTTTAGGTTAGTAATAAAATTCTCAAAAAAAATTAGCGTTACTCGGTCAAAATTTCACCGTGAACATTATAAACAAAAGTAACCTTCGTGTCTGTTATCCACCTCTTTTACAGCCTCCGATCACATCACACTAGAATAATTACCTATTTCCCATAAAATTAAAATTTTACGCAATAAAAATTAATAGCATTGGTAGAATCGTAGTGCGGACGTAAGTATGTGCAACATTTAAGTTAGTGCGAGACGCGCTGTGCCCTAATGTTTGACGCTGAAAGACTGAGTGGGAGCGAGCGTATACAATTACAAGAATTAATTAAAGGAGTTCAACCCATTAAACTAAGTTACAGGGACAGTCAATTCTAATCACTACTTTTCTCTTTGTCAGTAGGTTAAGACTAGGTTAAGATCTAGCAAAGAAAAACCCTAAGATTTTTTTATTCTTTTTTCTCCATTTGGGAAGTCCGTGCACATTTATATTGGTATTGAACACTTGCTTTAATGGAATTAATCATTCAATTCCATGTTTTATTTGAACTGTTATAAAATTTCCCCCCACGCTATTTTATTGTGGGGTTTAATCAAACTAAAAAGGCAATTTGACTGTTAGGAATTAAAAGTGTTTTAGAAGATTTCTTTGGTTTGTTTTTTATTATTGAAGCAAAGGATCACATACGTTCAGTAAAATAGTTTAGCACTAGAAACAATTGATTTCATTCAAAGCAAGCGAATATTTTGAGGTGCTCGACCAAGATCTCAGCTCAAATAATTTCCCTGGTAAGTTTAGATCGTGGTGACGCTTATAAGACATTTATCTCCTATCTTAATCTTTGTTTTAGGTTAAGTGTAAGGTATCTGGGGTCAAATTTCAGCCATTTTCCGTCATACCTAGTGTCGGATTAGAGGTAAGCATATGATGTTTGTAGTATTTACATTTACAAAGTTGAGTAAAAGAGCAACACACCTGTATGGTGAATTGAGAATTGTTTTCCTTTTCTTTCTCTTAACTTAACTTAACCTTCACGCCATTCCCTGGTAGGGTACGCAAAACAATACCTGCCTCTTAGTTATTTTTTGTTCACAATCTTTTTCCATGCTCTCCTATCTTTCCGCATACCTCCCTAACTTCCTCAAGATTCATACATTGTCTCTGATATGCCTTTTTACTTTTATAACCCCTTATCTTCCTTTCCTTTATCATACATTCTACTACATTCAGCCAAGTATTACGCGGCCTTACGACTACGACTAACCTCACCCACATACATTTGCTTCGTTAAACTTGCGTAGTTAATTCTCTCAATGTGACCAAACCAACGTAATGTACTACTTTTATATCTATCCATCATCGTCTCTTCTTCGCCACACTCCGTCATTATGCACTCATTCTATACCTTTTCCTTTCTCGTTTTACCACATGTGCTTCTCAGGAATCTCGTATCCACGGCATTTATTTTTTCTTGGTGCTTTTTTTGACATATCCATGTTTCGCAGCTTAGCTCATGCTTTCGTTTCTCAGTATCGTCCACATACTTCTAATCACCTTCCTTCCAGCATTGACCCTTCGTCAAATCTCGCCCTCTATTGTACCATATGCAGTAAAAATTCTACCCAAATATACCAGCTCGTCCACTTGCCCCATAATTTTATCTTGCAGAGTAAATACTCTACCCTCCTTTCCAGTTGAACACCACAATCTTAGTTTTGTTCACGTTTACCTTTAGGTCCATGCTCTCAGACTATTAAACTTCCTGAGTGCAGTTTGTAGTTCATCTTCACTATCACTTAATAAGACGGTGTCATCTGCATACACCAGAAGTACATTGACGTTACCAACCATTACACCATGCTTGTCTAACACATTGATCTATATATACATTGCTCAATATTAAAATATTCAACCACACCTCCTCTTACCCCAACATACGACCGACCACCGCTGTATATTGCGATTATTCCGTTGATTAGACCTTCATTTACGCCACGTTCATTTAATGTTTCTCAACCTCTCCCTATTCACTCTGCCGTATGCTTTCTCTAGACCTACAAACGCACAGTACAGCCTCCTTTTTGCACTTCAACACTTTTGGATCACCTGCTGGAGATCAACCATCTGACCGACATATCCTCTCTCTGGAATGAAGCCACCCTGCACACCCCAAATCTTAGTTTGTGGATTCTTCCAAATACTTTACCAGGCACGCTGAGAAGAATTATTCCTCTGTAGTTCTTGCAATCACTCTTGTTCCCCGTACCCTTGTACAGTGGTATAATGATAGCTCTCTTCCAATCCCTCGCCACTTTTCCACATATAAGGCATACATTGAAAAATTCACACAATCTTCGTATAAGTGTTACACCTGCATACCTTAGCATTTCACCAGTGATTTCAAATAAGCCTACTACTTTACCATTTTTCAACCTTTCTACCATTTTCTCTACCTCATTTATCCCAATATGCTTCTCAGTTTCATTCACAATTCCTTCTACATTCTCCTTATTTAACCCTTCAGTATTACTTTCCTCACTGCTGTACAGCTTTCCGAAATATTCTTGCCAACATTTCCTCACTACACAATCGTCCCATACTATGTCGTTGCTCATATACATCACTCCTGCGGCGTTCTGTTTTGGGCCACGTTTTATATTTTTGGGCCATTTTTGCTTCACTCAAAATTTTTCTGCATTTTCTCTCCCTTCCCAGCCATCACTTCCTCTTTACTTATTCTCACAGCCTCCTTCGCTTCTTTGCTTCTTAATTTGTACACTTCATACAATGCTTTCTCTCAGTCTCAGTTTTTCAAATTTATACATGCACTTTCAACGTCAGTGTCTTATTTGTTCATTCCACACCGTTTCATTCACATTTAACTATTTAATCACATCATCTGCGTATTTCATTCTCGCACCAATATCCACTAGTTTGTCTACCCTGATTCTGGACATTCGCACTACGTTTGCTTTCCTTCTCCAGACACAGTTTTGCCCTAACTCACTCGTGACATAACCAAAAAGCGGCCCGATCCACACTCCCATCCCCGCATTACTTTTGTGTCTTTCACCAGGTTTCTAAGACGTTCATCATATACTATCAAGTCTATCATACTTTTAGAGTCACCTCTTTGCCATGTATACATATGCACAATTTTACGTTTGAACCAGGTGTTGGATACAAAGAGGCTTCTCTCCACATAGACGTTCACCAGGCGTTCAACATTCTCGTTGACTCTTTGGTCTCCGAACTTTACTATAACGCGTTCAGTATGGTTCTCTGTACACCCACCCATCCGTTCATATCCCCCACTATCATCACTCTTTGTTTGGCTTACATACGTTCAACACGTTCTTTACTTCATTCCAGAAGTTCTCAATCTCCTGGTCTCTTTCGTCATTCACCGGTGTATATTATTCAATAAGAAAAATTCTTCTAAACTCCACTTTCATTCTAACCCACATTACCCGGGGAGATACCAATTCCTGCTGTTTAACACATCTTTTCGCTCTTTCACTTACCATCACCCCAAGTCTTTTTGCGCCATGCACTTCGGTTATTTGTCTACTGTCTTGACACGTAAGGAGGTAAAAAGGAGAAGCATAGACAGTCAAGAAAGGACTAGATGTTATCTATTTGGGACCAAATAGTTCAATTACTTTTAAATTAGATTGCCGAGTTATAGTTAGTTTTTGTTACTTAATTTAATATTCATGTATCAAACCTCTTTTATTAATGTAGCGAGCAGTGACAAATTAAACGTTTCCATCTTCTAAATTTCACTTTTATTCAATTGAGGGGTAACAATAAGTAACTATACTGACCCTGTTAGCTCTCCCGATATTAATTGCTACCTTTAGAATTAATTACAATTAAGATCAAACATAGTAACAAAGGTAACAGTTAGCTTAAATTTTGAATTTGCAGTCAAGGAGACATATAGTATATGACAATATACTTATAATTAAACTTAGTATCACCTATAGTGCCAAAAATAAAAGTTGGATCAACCTTCCAATTTGAAAACAAAAAAAAAATGTTCAAAAACTTATCACTTACATATGGATCTGCCATGTACAGTCACATCTTTTGTATTTTATTTGTGTCAGTATGACTTTGTTTCAACAATCAACCATATTTTTTGTAGAAGTTCAATTCCATAGCAATCCTAAACATTACTTACTGGCCTTTTTTATTTAAAGAGGCATTTTACAAAATTATACTGTTTAGATTATTGTTATTTTTGTTTATTAGTAATACTCAAAACGATACAAATCTATTCAGTAACTAACTACTTGCATTTAGCTTATACTGTTCCCTAATGTGACTTGCTGTTATTTATTTGAGAATTTCGATTACAAATTAGAACCAGTTATTTGTTTATTTTATCTATTTTTTTTCTACTTTGGATTACGGATTCGACCTAATAATTTATTTTTATCATTTAAGCTAATAAAACAGTTCCTATGACAATGCTTACGTTTGGATTCGTTATAGAAAGGGGTTCATTGCAAAGATGAATTACACCTGGCATTTTTCCTACAGTTACAGATACGTATTTATGATTGATTTGTTTACCCCGCGCTGCTTTGGGATAAAATAAGTTATTTTTATTAGTTCTCTATAATTCATTGTTATTGCAAGAATGTTTACCAGTTTGAGTTTAATCCTTAGACAAGAGGGTGGTATTTGCGCTTGAAGTTTACGTTATATTTTACGAATTTTAACAATCTCATCTGGTATGGGTTTAAAAGAGCTGTAATTTTTCGCAGAAATTCAATACTATAGCAATCCTAAATGTTATTTTCGCGCCTATTTCAACTAAAAAGCCATTTACACGTTACAAACTTCTAGGGGTTAGATTATTATTATCTTTGTTTATTATTAATGTTCAAACCGCTGAGTATAAACAATCTGTTCAAAAGCTTACCCTTGCTTTATTGATTTAGAAGTTGTCATTTTAACACGTATTTGTTTCACTAACTGAAGATAGAACCTGTAGCCACCTTAAACACGTCCTATCCCTTTAACGCCTCGAATATAACTTTTCTTTTTCCTCTGTCTCTTTTTGCTTTTATTGCTTTATAATAAAACAAAGTAATAAGGCTGCATTATTACTGCCACTGTTATTATTATTATATCAAGCTTAGTTACAAACATTGAAAAATGATTCAGTAAAATTAGTAGAAGCGTTGAAGAACGGGGGTGTTTGCGAAACAAGTATGTAAGCAGTCAGAACTACAGCCTAGTGATAGACTTTAAGCGGAGGAGTTGATGCGAGTGAGTACAAGTCCAAAAATTAACCAGAAGAGTTCAATCCAGCTAATTAGGAAACTTTGTTTAAAATAAGTAGGAAATTAAGTAAGAGCAATTTTGTGTACTATTGTGCAGTGAAAGATAGATTTTCCTAAAAAGTGGCCATTCTTTTTTTACGTTACGCGATTGTAATGAATTTATTTGTTGCTTTTGGCTAAACTTGCGAAAGTAGATTTCCTTTGGACAAGAAATTACCAAATGTAACTGCCTTTATTTCGCTATTGAGTTGAATATACGACACAGATGTTACTTTGACTTAGTGTTTATCACATTATTTGTCATAGTTTATTAATTTTTGTGCAAAAATAAAATTTTCGGCTTCAACCGAGGCAAATCACACTTGTATGTGTTTAGTGTATTAATTTTCAAAATTTCAAAGAACAATTTGATGGAATATAATTACAATTTAAACACAGACCCTTAAGCCTGTTAATATATCTAGACTTACAGAGAAATAGTAATTTCTAAAACAAGATATAAGACACTGCCATAAAATAACGTTTGTTTCAGAAACTTCCTTGCAGGGTTAATTACAAATCCAAAGGGGCTCGTCCTTCTTTAACAAGAAAAACAAAATATCGTATTCTAAGCCCCCACCGAACACTAAGAATAATGAATCTTTCAGCAGTGTTTACAAAGATCTCTTATTAAGGTGGACGTAGAACACTATCCCATAGCTAACATTCTTGTGTAAAGCAAATAACGGAATAAAACTGTCACTTCATCTTGGTTCATATTATAATATTTTCAATACCCCATTACATTTTGACTTCATCATCAAATATCGATAGACGTCATGACCCAAATCGTGATCTGATTTTATATGAAGTTGTTGGCACATTTTTTTGATATCCATACGCGTTCGTGTGCGTTAAAATCAATACCAGCATGAACGAATACAGTTACACAACAATTAGGAGTTACCTTCTTTAGGCATTGCTCACAATTGCCTTCTTTTAAGTGTAAATTTATTCTACTTGTACTTATAATGTTGGCTTACGCAGATGTGCTCTTTCCGGAAAAGTATTTTTCAATCTAAGCCGGGAACAGATGGTTTTATGTTGACCTCACTATATAATTTTATCTATCTTTAAAATCGAGAATTAGGCATTAAAAGTGTTTGCAGGTTAAAGCTTTTAAATTCAAACACAAAGACAGGAGAATGGAATAGAGACAGTGCTAATTTTATGATTAATTAAGATTAATTGTTTAATGGTTGCGAAAGACACAGAAAGAAGTGGAGAATGTAACGGTTTTTACGCAATAAACAATTTTTCGTCTCAAAACTTAATTGGCCCCCGATATTGTTAACATGCGACATGTTTCGCAAGTTTTGAATATTTAAAGCACTCTAAATTTATGGAATATAATCAAAAATATAAAGTACCTTGTACGCGACGACCTTAATGTTACTCACTACGTAAATATTGCGCTATACATACAAAGTACGGTTATTTTTAAATTCAAATACATAATAAGTAAGTAAATTTATATATTGTTGAATAAATAGTAGAAATTCATACCAGCACATACTATTCTTTTCTAGTTTAATTTTTTAACGGCTGCCATATTTTAAATTTCTTTCTTTTTAAGTAAAATATGATTTACTGCTATCATTTAATAACCCACTTGTAAAATCGGTATAAATCACTACAACACCGATCCACTAAGTGTTTTCCTTTGAATCGCAGGCTCTCCGATGTGGCACCGGTTTTAAAATTACATCATTTTGTTGGGTAACAGTTAGCGGAGGTAGGGATAGTTGATCCGGAAACATTGGAAGACGAATGTTAATATAATAATCATTCACATCTACTTTTATATGTATTCAGGCGTACAAAATGATATTACCAATGTATCTATAAATTATAATCAGTAATTTTTCTATTATTACAGATCTAACCTTAATTGTTATGGAGTTGTGTATAACTCTTGTTTAACGGCTTACGGTAGTAAAGAATACAAAATCTGGAAGCCGTAGCACAGTTGGTGTCGTGCAATACCGTGTCAGTAAAGCGAACACAATGGCCGAATACTCATAGGTGGTACGTATTTTAAGAACGTAAGTTAAAAAAAATCCATTCTTCCGTAACCCTAATGAACTTTTTATAAAAATATCTAGATTTTAAGCAACATTCAGCCCCAAATTTAGCAAACACTGATCAGGTGCATATGATAATATTGCGTCCTCGAGTAATTTCATTAGTGTATAAGTGTTTCAGGCAGAAATCGCCTCAAACACTGATTAACACTTATTAATAACAGAATCTGCTCTGAGCTACCGAAAAGGTTGAGTTTGACACGACGCCAACAAAATTTGGATATAAATATAGATTTTAGACAACGTTTGGTCCAAACCTTGACCGTCACACATGTGATACAGAATTTGGCCCTTAGCCATCAAAGAATTACATTTTACCGCCCGTTCGTTGGTAAAGTAGTGATGCCTACTTCTGCATTCGTATTACTAGAAAATCAATAACTTAACTTGGTGGTAAAACGGTGATACTTTCCCAACACTAATAATGGCCACAATTTACGAGTAGAATCCCGTACATACGGAGGCTAGTTAAATCGGTGATAGGGTCGTAATTCTAGGTCAAAGCTGATCATTTACTTTATAT
Organism: Vesta saturnalis; assembly: GCA_036346205.1. Lineage (NCBI taxonomy): Eukaryota > Metazoa > Arthropoda > Insecta > Coleoptera > Lampyridae > Vesta > Vesta saturnalis. The sequence goes on from JARFJB010002021.1 coordinate 5,154,713, forward strand.
ATCCGTTCACACTCTTAGAAACCAATCCTTACTCGTTCTTACTTGAACTTCTTCGCAAACCGTTCGCATTCTTCGAAAATCAATTCCAGCCTGTTCCTACTCTAATTTCTTTGTGTACCTTAAGAGTGCCCAACACCAACACTATTACAATCTAGGAACACAATCCCGTACATATAGTACTGACTCATTCGGTGATATGGTTCTTACTTTTATTCAAGGCTGATAATCGTTTCTTTCATATATTCTTTAGCATACTTGGAAAATCAATTCCTACTTACAGCTACTCCAACTTGCTTAAATATGTAAAGCAGTTAGCCAGATAGGAGGATAGGAATGGTTCTCCCGAACCAGGGTATTTATAACATCTCCTGCGGAGATTGTGATGGAGTATACATCGGCCAAACTAACATAAGAATAAGCACAAGAGTAGAGGGACATCGGCTAGCAGTAAGGAAGAACGCCACAACATCATCTTTGTGCAACACGTACAGAGTACTGCGCACGTCAATTTTGAGTAAACAAACAGAATAGCATTTGTTGACCAACTGACGAAAAGAATAATAAGAGAAGCTATTGAAATTTGAAAAGCATCCAAACAACCTAATGCAATAGATGACACACAGAGACTACCTCTGATAAGGAAACCAGCTTTAAACAAACACAAGCATCACCGTCCGCGAATAAATACAATGGCAAGTACGAAAACAACAGCAAAACCAACAAAGCAGAAAAGGAGTTTCATGTCGCAGTCTTCCTTGTCCATTACTACCATAGCGTTTTCTTTGTCAACTGGAGGAGTGATGATGTTTTTTGATAGATTCCTCGTCGATGGTCGTGCTTTCCCAAACGTCTTTCTGTATGGATTCGGCTCGAGTTTTTTTAATTTTCCTCATACAATTCTATCCAAAGGAAATCGTCAAACGCGATCGGAAAATTGAAGCCTTTACTAAGTACGCTTCTTGATGCTTCGTTCAGTTGACATTTTAAGGTCTTGAGAACCACGGATGTAGAACTTTGGCGAAACGTCGTTTTGTATTGACAAAGGTCAGAGAACAGCAGTAGGCGCGGGACAATACCCAAAGGAGCAAAATTCATTCAAGTGTAACCATCAATGTGGCTATACAAAAAGGTACCTCAGATAAATAACGATGACACCAAATGTAGTTTGAATTTTATACATCATATACGTCGCAAGTACAATATGAAAACCGTGACAAAGCGCTGGCTCGTACATCTCCCAATTTAGACTTAGTTATTATTATTACTGACACATTACGTAACCGGATAAGCGGCTGTAAAATTTGTCGAATCATCCTTGTAATGTAAGTTATTAGAAAGCTAAGGAACCTTGTATAAATATACATTCTTACAGAATACTCACTTCATCACTCTAAGACCGCTGGAACGTTGCATCCTAATATACTGCATAATTGTAAATTGGACCCCTCAAAGAACAAGGTCAGCAAGACGTATTTTGTTTGTAAAATGAACTTTTTTTGTTTGGCACTTTTTGACCTATGTCTAAAAATAAAGTGGTGGGGGGATTCAAAGGGTTCCTTAAATAACCCCCTGTATCTTCGAAACAGCTAGGCCGATTTTAACAAACTTGGGCGCGTTGAAATGAGATATCCTTGGGCTACAAATGTCATAATATTTGAAGTTTTGTTAATTTCACATGTCGTCGCTAGAGGGCTTTGTTCGACATTCCGACAGAAATGGTTAATTTTCGCAAAAAAATGAAATGCATTGGTATGACTTTTCTTCTTGAACAAGTAGCTAAATGATGCCTAAACACTAAACCTAAATACTGTTGGTAATCGATAAAATGTGTATGAATATACATTTTGGTCAAAATTGGGCTGAGCGACACCCAAGAATACAAAATCTGGGTTTTTAGCATTGGAAAATTAATTTTGCTCTAACTCAATCAAAATTGGTATACATAATAGATTTTAGACAACCCTGAGACTAAATGCCAACCAACACCCATGGACTCTAGAATTTGGTCCATGGTCATCGAAGAGCGGAGTCCCTAACCAAATTTGTGTATAATTACAGATTTTGGACAGCTTTTAGTCTAAATGCTGAATATCACTCATGGACTAAAGAATCTGGCTTTTGGTCATCAAGGAAATCAGTTTTGCAGCAACCCGAACAAAATTGTTGTGTAAATATAGATTTTGAGAAACGTTCGATCCCAATGCTACAGAATTTAGCTATTAGTCATCAATAATATTGCAAAATTTCGCTTTTTGGAATCCTGTTACACGTCCAAACCGCACTAGGCGTCGTGTATGCTTACTAATGTAAGCGGGTTGCCAAGCCAGCTAACAGGGAGATGGGCGTGGTCGAAATAATAAGTAAAATGAATGATTAATACGCTCAAACACCTTACACCTAAATTCAAACAGCTCAGTCCGAGAAAATATGTCTCTAAACGCCACCACAATCGAAACTTTGCTAAAATAATTGTCTTAAGCTGGGTGTTAATTAACCCTACTTGATTGTGGAAAGTAGGATTGTGCTTACTCAGTAAACTCTTACACGAGGGTTCTAAAACAAACACTCGTCCCAAACAATTCAACTCAAACTCAAATATATTTAGTACTACCCAGGTTATTAGAAACTTTTTGAATACACCTCGTATACCAAAACTTCCAAAACAAAATTTATCACTCAAATTCAGCTGCATTCACGTAACCAACAGTTATACACAAAAAAAAACTGCAATACACGAGTTGTCACAAACTTCCTGATTGTACCCTGTACATCTAGAATACCAAAGTTATAACACGTTAACTGAATATTTTCTACGTATCCCTCGTATACATATAAAGTTAAATTTCTACTTATTAATGAATACTTCTTCATTCAATGGTCGACAATTAATTTTTAAAATTCCTAATCAAAAGAAAGCAATGTCATCGGCTTAATAATTGTTACTCCAATATAATAGTGATAAAGTGCTGCAAAATAGTCAAACTAGAATAATCCTTGAAGGTTTAATATTCCTAACATGAACGATATCTTTTAAATTTAATTTAATTCTTATAATACTTCTGAATCGTATGTGACATTCGTAAATATGTAAGTTCTCAAAACTCATCTCTTATTTATACTTAATGAAACTTTAATTAACAGCTGATCCGTCATTAGTGTATTGCGTTAAAAGAAACTAACATGAAAATGTTTGCAATCAACCTGGCAAATATAACCTTTCAGGTTGTTCATTAATCTTAAAAATCCAAAATATGCAAAATCTACCCTTTAAATTGTCAAAAACTAGGTCACCAATTAAGTAAACGTCACAAATGTATCTCATAACTGGCTAAATAAACAACAGAATAAAAAGTATATATTGTCCTGTATAAAATAATAAACAAATGTTTACATACACAAGACAGCGTGGTTGATAAACCACTGTCAATACAAATTTGTGTTTTTGCAAAAATTCTTAATACTAAAACAACCAATACAACATAACTCGAGACCGATTATCTTTTTCCTTCAACAATAATTAATTAAATTACCCAACAATACGCAAATTACAACTAAACAAAGAAAAGATAATCGTGCTCTACTGAATTTTCAAGGTTCTTAAAAGTAATTCTTACTTAAAAAATTGTCCATTAATCCTACGCTTTTCTTTCTTCTTTCTTCCCGTAAATCAATTATTTGTAGTCCATTTGTATTCCTTAAATTGCCTGAAGGCACATAAAACAAGTACTCCACAATTTCACTAACACTTATTCCTTTCTGCACTCGCGATTAGTCCAGCTATGCGAGGTTATTACTTCAATAACGTAATAAACTATATACGTTTGGTTGCCTCTTAAAAGTTTCTCGCAACCTTAAGGACAGTTTAGTCCTTCCTTAACACAAATAAACTTTTAATGTCATATAAAATTACCTTAACATTGGCTCAATTTATTACGAAAATTTCGTTTACTTAAAGGTGGTCCCATAAATAATTTTAAATAAATATCGTTACAAGAACACGCGCCGCACTCAACACTCTAACGTAATAACTGTTATCTTTTATAAATCTGCTTACGCACTTTTTCTTTTGAAGAACAAAAACTGATTTTATCTTCAATCTCAATTTTAATTAATTGTTTTATTTATGAATGTCTTATACGATTCATCCCCTTTCGGGTTACGCAGTTGTTTAAACAATGACTGCCTTCAATATTATTCACAAATATAACTCCAACTCAACCCATTCTAATTTCACACATCACCTCGCGCGCGTGTCTCTCACCGAGCTCTCACCAAAAGCCAAAAGCTAAAAGCTAACTAACCCACGTCAATCTCTGACTTTCCTATTTATACCTTAAGCCATCCATCTTTAACATGTCCGACTTCCTTGCTATATACTCCAATGGTATTCATTCAAACTTTCTTAGTGCCGACAGATGCTACCATCTGTACAACCACGCTCATAACTACAATACATCGCCATGTTTGTTCTTACTTACAAATTTTCCAATTACTTCATGAAGAAGCCATTTCTCGCCATCACATTCATTCAGTAGCCACTCTGGACCATTAGACAACTTTCAATGCTTATCTCCCACATGCGCTCGATCTCCTTCCGCAACATTTGCAAAAATAAGTACAGTCTAAGGTCTCAAATCCCATATACATACACGTATTCTTAAAACTTATTGCACAACATTACGAGAACTTTCTATAATCAACAATTAACATACCAAATCTTTCTCTACATATTTTCTAAGACATTCTACACTTATACACTCACATCTTCTGGCCAAGATTACTCCTCTATCTTCCAACATTCCATTTCTTATCAAGTAGCTCAACAGTAGCAACCATTATCGTCCCATCGACAAATTTCTCTTCGCATTTACATTCATCAGAATCTATTTATTCCAACACCAATGTCTCTATAACATTCAAATATACGTATCTACATACTGAATAATATTTCTCCTAAATTTCCAGTGGCGTATCGCCCACCCACATACATTATGCGTACACACAAAAAAAAATTTTTTTTCGTTCAAACTCAATACACTCGCACTCAAAACACGTAATACACGTCATTATAACATCCTACATACAAGGTGCGTCAACGCAACCTTACAATCCAAGAAATCGATTTTGCTGCGACCGTTACAAAATTGGTGTTTGAGTAGGTAACGTTCAACTTACACAGCGTGCAGTCTTAAATGGGGCATATATATGTCCAAATATTCCTAGGACTAGCAATAAACGGTAAAGTTATGCAGGGTTGTTATATTTAATGACGGAGTGGGCGGTCACAGCTTCTATTATGACGTAAGCATCGCAGCAATGGCGGCGAAGGTAGACAGTGGGGACCCACACCGTAGTGAGATCAAAACTATCAAGTACGTGGTAGTGCTTACAAATTCAGTTATTGAATAACTTTTATGAACGCACTTATGGCATTACACACATTAAATTTAACTTTCGTATATACCTAAAGTTTCTAGCAAAATGCAACTTTTACATAAGGTTTCTTTCTGAAATTTCTTATATCAACTTTTTTAAGAAAAGTTTCTTCTTTGACAAGATAATTTTTTTAGTTTTATTGCCCGGAAGCGTAACGTTTTTGAATTTCCAGTTACAGACGGAAGAATGCGGATATGATTGGCTAAGTTAGTCGCAGGCCAAGGATCCAGAATCCTTTTCATTGTGTTGATTTTTTCTTAAAGTGGTAAAGCATTTTATCTAGCGGAATTTCAGAATAAAATTTTAAGGTAAACTACCACGTACCGATCCATCTCATAAAATTTGTATTATTAAGTAAAATTAGCTAAAACTACATGAGAACATATGATATAGTGCGGAAGTTCATAAGATAGAAGAAGGTAAAACAGATACAGCGAATAACTTATCCTTGCTGAACTCGACAGAGGTTAGAGCCTCTCTTAGTAAAAATATCCATACACTTATACAATATAGTAAACTGTTTTATTGTTGGAACTACTAATTGACGTCGCATGCAGTTTATGGTTACACACCCAGTTCTCGATTCTAGCTGCTCTTATTCCGTAAGACACTACTAATAATTAAATAGACAACCTTGTTGGGTTCAGCAAGGATGCAGTACGTTATCGCATTCAATTGATTAGAAAAGCATTCTAGTACGGTAAAAAACTTCCGTTAGGAGTCTAGAAGCAAATCATATTACTTTTTGGTACATGGTGTTTTCTCACTAATTCGACCCCGCTGATTAAAAAAATTTCGGTTGCCAACCCCTCCCCCTTAACCCTGTTCCACCATCAATGTGGCCCTAGTCGTGGTTTGTTTCATTTTACAGAAAAATGGTTACAGACAGGAGCAAATTATTAAGAGAAAGTTAATCCAAATTAAATTTCCTAAACATCAATCCCAAATTTATATCAATACGATAAGTAGTTTTTGAAATGCAGCCTTCAATATTGCATGAAAATGTGAAAGACATATTTTCTTTATACTTTCTTTTCGATCTGTAGGAAAGTGCCAGCAGTTGTAAGACAATTATCTTCAGACATTTTAAAGCTTATAAGTTTACCTAAAAAACGACATCTAATTCATACATCACACAGAGGTCAACAAAAGAGTTTATGTAACATAGCATAAAGTTCAAAAATTGCAAACCTTCGTGCATGAATGAGACCCTTTTCTCCACGGGCACTTATTTCTCTGGTACATCCCTTTGCGACCACATGCACGAAGAGCATCTCACGATGCGGGTGTAGGCGGCAACGTCATGAGGATTGCTTCCATTGTAGTACCGCCAAATTTCCAGCCACAGTTCTCTGGACCGGAAAGAAAAGTATGTAGGTGTTAAATAATAATAAAGAATGCATTTCCATGTTTGATCTACTTACCTAGTAGTGGAATCTTCGAATAAGAAGCGTAAGGTGTCAGAGGTTGGAGGCAATTTCTCAGGATTTTTACAGCTCCGGATAAAAAGCTCTGAGCAGCCTCACCAGTTTTAATTTCTGGGCTAATCTGTTAGTAACGAAAAGAATCGTTAAGAAAACTGTGAAAGATTTGATAAACGGGTCTAATTTTTACAAAGGTTCACCTTATACAGTTGGATGGCAAACTCCTCTGCGTTTGCAACTACTTAGTCGGTGAATGAAAAAATGGAAAACCTGTACCTATCTACGGGGAATGTAACAAAGGTGTGATTGAAAGGCAAGGGCAGGCGCAGTACCTTGAAACATTAGACATAGTTTTATGAGGATCATTTTAATGTAAATTGTAAGTAAACATAACCTAGAAAAAATAAAATTGTAACAAGAACTCAAGTTTCACCTGATGTAGTATCAGTATCTTATGTATAATCTACAACATAATGCAAATTCACACGTAGGCATAATACCGGGAAAAATGTAGTATTTACTTTTAATTAACAACGTTCTTTAGCTCCGAGCAGTGACAATCACAACAGTCGGTCGCTGTATGTAAATGTCATAGCCATGACAGATTATTTATACAGACCAACCAGTTGGTATTGCCATTTGAATAACACTAAATCGTTCTGAAATATCAGGGAAGGGCTCTTTTTACATTCAGATATTCTAGAGGAAATTTATTCAGCGTAATGAATTAAACCCCCAGTAAATATTTCTTTTTCATATCCTGCATAAAGTAGCGGGAGAGAACACCTTCACGCGGTAAACTGTAGCTCGAGAACTATTGTTCACAGGACTATGAACTAGACGTCGTCTTCTGGGTAAATTCATAAGCTTTAAAATGTGTGATAATTTTCCCATACCTGCTATCACTTTCCTATAAATCGAGAAAAAAGATAAAGAAAACATTTTCAATGTCGTACGTTGTATTTCAAAAACTACTTATCGTATCGACATAAATTTGGAATTGATGTTTAGGAAATGAAAGAAGGTAATTTGCTCTTATCTGTAACCTTTTCTTTCTGTAAAATGAAATAAATCACGGCAAGGTACACTTTGAAGGGGGCAAAAGGGAAGGAGGGCTGACAACCGACATTTTTTGATTCAGCGGAGTTAAATTACTAAGAAAACGCCGTTTACCACAAAGTAACATGATTTGCTTCTAGAACTCCACTGTTTCAAATTCTGGTCTGCTCTTTTCTGTTCTCGAGTTCAGCTGTCCTCGTGCCGTAAGACTGAGACTATGTGCTTGCTTTATATATATATATATATATATATATATATATTGCACTGACTATACAATTTTTTGATGTTGAACAAATATAATTATTATTAACCTTAATGAATCTCTACTTGGGGATAGGGTTCAATTTGAATTTCGTAGGCAAATAAAAATAAAACATTTAAACTTTTTCATTATTATTAAATTGAAATGTTAACGCGAAATCTTAAAATTTTATTTCACACAAGGAAATATTCCTGTGTATAATTTAATAGTTTTTTACAATATTTTTTTTAACGTGTTAAATTAAATTAAATTAAATGTGTAGCTTGTCATCGCACAGCAATTATACATAAATTCAAAAAAATATACATACATACGGGACATCAAAAGAATAATCAATTCAATCTATTGGGTTATGATAATAAAATAAACTCTGTATTTTCGAAATTTCCATTACATGGTCACCTTAGGCTTGTTACCATTGGATGTAAACTTCATTCCATCCAACGATGATGCTACCTTCCTGTAGAAATTGGTACAGCTTAATTCTTCTTTGCGGTAAATACGTTGAACTTGGGTAATATGCTCATTTTATTTTATAGTTGCTCTTTTATTTTATTTGGATATTAAATATTTATTTAAATATTTCATTAAATTTTCGAATTAATCTTGTGACTTAGTCTTTCATAAACTTTTATAATTGCTACCACTTTTATTTTTAGATACCGATTTGAAGTTAAAGTTGTTTTATAACCTCAATTACTTTTGAATCCAAAATAACAGACGAATTTTATTAAAAAAAAAAAAATTGCACATCACTTGATGTTGAACAAAATTTCGAAATGAAACAAAACAATAGTGTCGAAAATTACAACCGGTAACCTTAGTTTTTAAAATTTTATTATATGTTATATCGATTGTTTCTGAAATCTCAGACTTATCCTGTCCTAACTAATCTATAAATTAGTAAACTTCTTAATTATTGTACTTAACCTAACTTTATATATTTTAATTTAAACTTTCGTTTTAAACGTTTATACTACTTGTAATGTTTATCTAATATGTTCCTATATATGTCTCTAACACAATCACTGTTTATCTGTACTTTATAGTTTCTAATTTCATAACAAAACAATAGTGTCGAAAATTACAACCGGAAACCATAGTTTTTAAAATTTCATTATATGTTATATCGATTGTTTCTGAAATCTCACACTCTACGTTGCTCGCGGTTCACTTCCGATAATGTTAACAAAAATTTAAACTTACATGTTTACAAATGCACTATTCGCACTATGACCTGTTAGCTACAAAGAAAAAATAGAAGAGAAGAGAGTGAGAAATCAGGAGAAATTCCTTTTATACTTTCTCATAGCTGCCATAACCTTCAATTTTTTCTTTTCATTACATACAAAAGATTCTGGCATTCGATTGGTCTAAACAAAAAAATTAATTTAGCTAAGACATTAATTATGCCATAACTTTTTCAATTCAATTCGGATTTGGTTTTTAATTACATTTTTGAACTCAGCACACAATTCTGCATAAATAGACACCTCATACGCTATAATTCCCTTCATGAATTTACGTTTTGAAAATTTTATACCTAAATTTACTAATATCTAATAAATATTTTATTTTAGAGCTAAACTGATAACATATTCAGATTCTACATAAAAAACTGTATAAGATTATATTTATCTCTATCCAGTTCACATAGTTTTAGCAAAATTTCTATTTTAATACCTTAATTTTATGTACTTAACCTAACTTTTCTAAATTTATGTTTAAACTACATATTTAAAATTAATTTCTTTGTACAAATAAGGGAAACCTATTGTTATATGCTTTTATAATTTATTCTGAACTTATCCTGTCCTAACTAATCTATAAATTTGTAAACTTCTTAATTATTGTACTTAACCTAACTTTATATATTTTAATTTAAACTTTCGTTTTAAACGTTTATACTACTTGTAATGTTTATCTAATATGTTCCTATATATGTCTCTAACACAATCACTGTTTATCTGTACTTTATAGTTTCTAATTTCATAACAAAACAATAGTGTCGAAAATTACAACCGGAAACCTTAGTTTTTAAAATTTCATTATATGTTATATCGATTGTTTCTGAAATCTCAGACTCTACGTTGCTCGCGGTTTACTTCCGATAATGTTAACAAAAATTTAAACTTACATGTTTACAAATGCACTATTCGCACTATGAGCTGTTAGCTACAAAGAAAAAATAGAAGAGAAGAGAGTGAGAAATCAGGAGAAATTCCTTTTATACTTTCTCATAGCTACCATAACCTTCAATTTTTTCTTTGCATTACATACAAAGGATCCTGGCATTCGATTGGTCTAAACAAAAAAAATTAATTTAACTAAGACGTAAATTAAGCCATAACTTTTTCAATTCAATTCGGATTTGATTTTTAAATACATTTTTGAACTCAAGACAAAATTCTACATAAATAGACACCTCACATGCTATAATTCGCTTCATGAATTTAAGTTTTGAAAATTTTATACCTAAATTTACTAATATCTAATAAATATTTTAATTTACAACTAAACTGATGACATATTCAGCTTCTACATAAAAAAAAAACTGTATAAGAATACATTTATCTCTATCCATTTCACATAGTTTTAGCAAAATTTCTATTTTAGTACCTTAATTTTATGTACTTAACCTTAACTTTTCTAAATTTATGTTTAAACTACATATTTAAAATTAATTTCTTTGTAAAAATAAAGGAAATCTATTGTTATATGCTTTTATAATTTATTCTGAACTTATCTTGCCCTAACTAATCTATAAATTTGTAAACTTCTTAATTATTGTACTTAACCTAACTTTATATATTTTAATTTAAACTTTCGTTTCAAACGTGTATACTACTTGTAATGTTTATCTAATGTGTTCCTATATATGTCTCTAACACAATCTCTGTTTATCTGTACTTTATAGTTTCCAATTTTGTATTTTCACACTTTCATATTGTTATCATATTTTGTAAGTTTTTGTACACAAATTGTATTTATATGGTTAATATCACATTGCACATGTAATGTTCAAGTTCTTAGATATGTTGCTAAGGCACTTTAACTTCTTAAGCACTTTTTAAACATTTAGTCTAGGATCTAGTAACATAACGTCTTCGTACCATAACCCTTTTTATAGTTCGCAGAGTTTTTATGCATTGTACAAATTACTATACATGTTCTACACATTAGAATTATTGTGCTCCATGTAATCAATATCTGTTATGTGTTTAATGGCATTTAATGTAGATCTCACAATTTCATGTTTAGGAACACCAAAATAAAACAAAATGAGGTTCAATGATAATCTTGAAGTAGTAGGGCTGGGAAAAGTATCGATTAATCGAGTATAATCGATTAATCAAGTTTTGATAAGTTTTTAAAAATAATAGATTAATCAATAATTTGACCATTTTATTAATCGGTTATTTGATTAATCGATTATTTGACTGTTGATTAACTAAAACAATCGATTGTCTTATGTACTTGATTATGGATTGTTCAAACTTACAATTGTCCACTTTTATTCCACATTACATATTCTGCCTGTACATCCCTAGTTTCTATATTATAGTTTACTATGTTCTATATATTATTTCCAGCAAATACCTAAATACGTAACTAAACTCAGTTTACATTATTAATGCTTGCATTATGTTATTTTCCTCTAAAGTGACATACGCCAATTAACTAACATCTGACCAATCCATCATTTGATTAATGAATTACACAATTAATCGATTATTTAATTAAATGATTATATGACCAATCGATTTGCATTAATCGATTCTAGATTATCGCTCACTCCATGCAGTAATAAAGCAAGTAACCTAAATTTACATAGACATTAAGACATAATGATGCGATAATGGCAGAAATCCAATCGCATAAACAATTAGTGCTACAATTAAGGATTAGTGGGCAATAAAATTATTGTAATCCACTCTTGGTATCAGTACAGATTAACTCAATCTAAAACTACCCTACGTTAGGTATTTGTGGTACTAATTCATGATAAAAATCACCTCTACCTTATTCTGTGATAAAATGGTTTTATGTTAATGATGTAATGTTATTATTTAGGAAATTTCAATGTACCAATACATAGAATACATACAATTCCTAAAAAATCAATGTTATTAGTTAGTTTTACAAATATTCAAAGTGGAGCAGTTAGGGTAAATCTGCACGGATACCAAAAACAATGTATAATATGTGTATTGCCTTATATTCTGCCATTATCTTAGTATTCACTTATGTAAAAGGTAAATGAAGTTGGTATTAAAGTTGGGCAACTCTCTGATAAAAAATGTTTATTCCTTCCTTGTACATAATGTTTAGAGCTGACATTATGGTTTGGGTATATTGAGCTTTTATCTTCTGTGAAATATAATCTTTTTATAAGAATTCTCTGAAGCTTTCTAAATGCCTTAATGTTTATAAAATGTTATTTTGTGTGATTCTTTGGTATTTATATAAATTTAAGTTAATCACTTCACTACTGCGTAGGACAAGACTGTTATAAGTTTAAACGATCGATAGTCTGAAAATAACCGATTGTTGGATGAATCGATAATCAAATAAAAGATTAATCAAATAATCGATTATTTAAACGATCAGTTAATCAAATAATCGATTGGCAATAGAATAGATTACTGAAATAATCGATTAATCGTATAACTCACTAATTTAACAGTCGATTAATCAATTGTTAGTTGGAGAAGATTAGTTTGGAGGAAAGTAATAAAGTGCATGCAATGCAAATTTAGTATTTACTGCAAAAATACATAAAACATAATACAATATATAAGCTAGGGCTATATGGGCCGAAAAGTTAAGGTGGAATAAAAGTGTACGATTGTTTGAACCACCGATAATCAAGTACTGAAGATAATCAATCTTTTTTTAATAATGAATTGTGAAATAATCGATTAATCAAATAGTCGATTAGTCAAATAATTGATTAGTTGGTTATTTTGAAAAACATCAAAAACTGATTGTTGCTGAGATACATCACTGAATCACATTTTAATTCCTTTTGGTGTCGCGCAATTGTGAAAACCACATTAAATGTATTGTTTTCTTTTAATATTTCTCAGAAATGACCTTTACTGTACATTTACCTTCCCTAAGAAAGAAATTAGGGCATCTTGTTCTCTCTTACTATCTATTAATGTGGTTATGGTTTAGGACCCGTTCCACCTGTATTGCACTGAGATACTGGTGACTTTTTAGAATTATTATTTTCCAGACTACTATCAGTTGTTTCAGGCAATTTGGATGTAGCAATAGATACATTTAAACCAGGTTGTTGGTATTTCTCTCACAATTTAACAATTGTAGAAATAAAAATAACCATGAAAGCATTTAAGAACTAAGAGCTTTTGATTCTCTAAACTAATTTGGCTTCACAAAACCTTTATTCACTTCACGAAGCTTAAAACTTTTTTTTATGTCTCAACATATTCTTATGGTACATCAACTCACTTGAATCAGCGACGCTGAACTCCTATAATGCCTGTGTTCTAGCAATCTTCTTCAACGCTGTTAAAATATTGCTCCGTTCCAGCAATTACTTCTTGGTCCTTCTTAAACTTCTTTCTGGCCAGGAAAAGTTGGAGCTTAAGGAATAAGTGATGGTCACTCGGAACAAGATCTTGCGAGTAAGGGGGGTTAGGGATAACCCTGGAAGCAAACTCAAATTGTTTACGAATAATAGGACTGGTACCAGTATGTGCATTATCATGACCAAAAATACCTGTTTCCTAACCATTCCGAGTATTTTTTCAGATTTTAGTTAGTCCAAAAGTGCAAGATAGTGTTCTACGTTAATATTTTGGCCCTTTTGGATGGGAATTATTCTTTTCGAATCCCAAAAACAAACTCCTCCTTCTTTGGCGGAGGACTGTCATGATATTTCCACTGCTTTTATTCGATGTAGTGATGAATCCAAGCTTTATCGACCGTAACAAAGTGGCGCAAAAAATCAATCTCTGTTCTTTCAGCTCGATGTTCACACTCTTTCTCGTTTTTGATCAGCGTCTAGCAATCGCGGCGCCCATCTTGCTGACATGCCTAATGCTACGTGCAGAATATATGCGCTCTGTTGATACGCCTATGATCTCAGTTATTTCGCCAATGTATATTGTTTGATCTTTCAAAACAATATCGATGGTTTCCAGCTTAGTAACTGTTGGTGATGGTCCTTTTGGTTCATAACCTTCAATGCCCCAATCACAACTCTAAATTGTGAAAACCAGCGACAAATTGTTGCTTTCAAAGGGGAATTATCACCCAATGTTTATTGCATATCAACCAAAATTCAGTCATGCTTAGCTTCTTAAAAAGCAAGTATTGCATCGCACCACAAAAAGTATTTTTATCCACTTTGAACCGCTGTAATTTTCTAACTGAACGCCACAGATCAACTGAACTTGACCTCTCAGCAGAAAAAATACGGCAGACCTTGAAAATGTTGTTTATTTTAACCACTAGTGGTCGAATCTTACGTTTCGTCAAATCGTAGTCGTATTTAAATTTTCGTACACGGATCATCTTAAAAATAATTCATGTATTAATGTTGTTTAAGTATATAGATTAAATTTTTGGTGATAGTGTTGTTTACCAAATAATCAACTTTAATTCTGACTCATATAAATTACATATATCAAGATACTCGAATGTTACAAAGAAATTTGGAGCTGATGATAATTGAAAGTCATTCAGAATAATATGATGACAGTAAAATCAATAGTTTTTTTACACACATTATATTTCAAATGCAGGCCCTTTGTTACAATTTCGTTATAAACACTAATAATTGTCAGGTAAACTATATACTTGCATAGTAAAGGATTAGTTGTATTTCTAACGTAAAGCCAAGCGCTCTCACACCCTTTGGGGTTCTTTAGGGTTTTTCTATTTCAGATCAATACATTTATAAAAGAATTGTATTCGTATATATAGAGAAAGTTTATAAAACCAAAAAAGAAAGTTTTTTTTTTTTGAATTGTCGCATCCTCATGTTGACCATAATAACTCAAAATTGAAATACGAATACACTCGTAAATCAAATATTTGTCCGCCCGTTTTACTGGTTGCAAACATTTAAACGGAAGTAACAATGGCTTCCTTCGCTTTATCTGTTATCAATAACTGACAAAAGGCAAGACTTGGGTTGAGATCGCAATGTCAGATACCAAACAGAAAGCGCTCGTTTAACATAAGATCGCTTCAAACAAATTCCTTTACTTCTTTAATTATTAGAATGGCGCACACAGTGTAAAATATTTGGTATATATTTTAAAATTTTATTTTCTTTGCAGGATTCTAAAATAAGTTTGAACAACTGCAGATGTTGCTGAAACGATTCAGTTTACACCCAAACCGAGCGTGACGAACGGCCACATCTCATCGGAATAAAAAACAACTTATATTCACTGCTTTTGTGCAGTAGAGTTTTCAACGTACCCAACCGACACACCCTTCGACCATTATCTCTAAATTAAATTTTCAAGTCGAAATTTATATGCATCTCAAATACAATCATTATATGACTTGCGCACAAAGGAAGTAAGTTTTTATTTATTGCATTATTTTTACCTCCGAGACATGCATTTATATTGTACACCTGCAATAAGAGCTAGAATACAATTAACGCTAAATTTTATAACTAAAACAGCAAAAAAATGAGTATAATTCATAAAAATATATGTGACCGTATGTCATAGTTATTACTTTGCCAAGGGATTTCACATATTCAGAATAAGTGACGGATTCTGTTTTACAAATCGTACAATTCTTCCGGATATTACATGACACATATGTTAAAAAGAGTTATTTGTCCACATCAAATAACAAATAAAGAATAAAAAATCAGATACGTTTTTCTTATTTTGCAAAACTCGAAGGGTTTTTTTACCTTCAAAGCCTCTACATTGTGTTATGTTCTGTTATATTTGTAATTACTTTTTGTTTGGACGTTTTACATTCAAATCAAAGGTGTAAAATGTAAATTAAAGATTAAAATCTCTTACAAAGACATTGTGTATTTTACAAACTGATTTCTGATCAATGGTGTTAACTTCAGTACGGTCGGAGTAACATTGTACAAGAACCACTAAAAAAAAACAAAAAACAGCATGGTATAAAAATGTAAACTTTCACCATTATCACACATAATAAAATACTTATCTTTTTTTGGGTTTTTTAATGGTGTATTTTAAATTAATGTTTTAATTTTTTCAACTTTGACAAAATTGTTTACAACATCTTTAACAATTTTAACAGATATTACTACTGACGAAGATAACAGTAAGTGTTATCAAAACGTTTATATTGTATAATTTAAAATACACTATTAAAAAGCCCAAAAAAGTATTTTATTAATAGCAAGGTGTTTAAATTATTGCTATTGTGTCACCTAAAGGTTATATAAGGTGTCCTGTAAAGGTCTTTACAACGCTCTTCCACATAAAGTACAAAATAAGTCGATTTAACTAAACTTACTTTAGTCCAAAGCTTGATAATTACAGAGCTACAGGGTGTCAAAGTTGAACAAATAAATCACATTTGCTTTCGACTAATTCGAGCTAATTTCTCGAAATTTGGTGTACAGGGGTTTCTTGGGATGAGAAATTAAAATTTCTGAGAGCGTCACAGGCAACGATTAGGAGAGCGGTGTATGTCATTTTGGGCTTGATAAATCTTTTTCTTCATCTTTTCCAGTTATGAAAGGTATACCTTATTGAAGTCGCTGGAAGCAACCCTTTCCGATAAAAACGCATTAGAAACTGCTGAATCATGTAAATTTCCGAAGTGAGTCGAAAGCTTGTAATAACTTGCAATTTTGCAATTTTTTTTGGAAATTTTGGCAAACGTAACAGATTTTTTATACTTATAGCTTTAAAATAGGTATTACCCGGTTACTCCAGATACACAGCAAACTTGATTTCCCGCACTGCGGTGTTTTTTACTTGTCAAGAGAAACTAGGGTAACGTTATATGGTTGGTAGCAGATATAACGGACGCGACAAAGCAATATTTTCAATATAATTTCTTCGAAATCGCGTGTTCACAAATAATTTTAAAGAAAATGGTAACTCAACGTTTGAATTTTTGTTGACATGGAACCATAACAACAATGAACCGTTACAATGCCGGCTATGCTACCAATCCATTTAGAATGAAAAAACTAAACAATGTTAAATTATTTGTTTTTAATTTTATTAATCTATTCGTTACAAAACACTTTGTACCTAACTTTTTCGTAATATATTTTCCAGAATTCGCACTAAATGCAGCACTCCTTGCGGTCTGCTGCAAACAAAGTGCTCATGGGGAAAATTTACTTTCCGAACTAGTTATGTAAATAACTATTTCCTTATTTGACACATTGTGAACTCTTACACACTCTCTGTATTTCCTTGACAATATCGAAAAACCAATAAGATATCGGTATATTCTACATTGGTGTATTGCCATAGTTTCAACTACTGTCACATTTAAGTAACTTTTACTACTTTTAATATACAAAACTTACAATTTTTTATCATTTTCATCATGGCCGGGTAATATACCAATGCAGAATATACCGATATGTTATGGTTTTTTGGATGTTGTCAAAGAAACGTCCGAGAGTGTGTCAGAGTTTACTCTGAAAGGTTTCCAAATCATCATACACCAAGTCATCCAACGTTTGCCGCAGTGGAGAGACGTCTTCGTGGAAGCGGTCGCTTATCTCCTGAAACTGCTGATTATGGAAGGTAAACAAAAAAAAAAAAATTCAAAATTAAGCAATTATTAAGCCGCGTTCAGTAAGAATCCCTGAAATTGAAGAAAACATTTCATAGCGTATTGGGGAGGATTCGGATGTAAGTACAAGACGATAAAATAAAGAAGTAAGAGTATCTAAAACTATCATTAATAGAACATTTAGAGAACAGTTGCTACATCCATACCACAAGCAGCTAGTTCAAAACATCTTACGCCATGATCTTACAGTGCGTTAGTTTTTTGTCGATTTATTAATGTGTAAAGAGAAATTGATTTTAACTTTCCAGCACGTTTATGAAGACGAAAATCCACATGCAATCATAGTTAGACAATTTTAACATCAGTTTAAAATTAATGTGTGAGCAGGGTTAATAGGAAATATTATTGTTGGTCCTATTATTTTACCGCAAAGACTAATCGGTGAAATATATTTACCTTTTGAAAATATGTGGTTCGTGTGCGATGGGGTTCCACAACATTTTTGATTACTTCATTGAACAGTACCGAAACAAATGGGTAGGTATTTTACGCTTGCCAAATTATTCAAGTTTCCGGCTCACTTTGACAATTTACATGCGTCACCAGCTTCAGATGCGTTTTCTTCTATCGACTTCAATAAAGTATGCCATTCTTAACTAAAAAGGTTTATGAAGTCCAAAATGACATACATCGTGGCACAAAACAGTTATAATGATTTAAAGGTCTGCTAATCGTTGCTTGTGACGCCCTCTAGGAAATACAACAAAATCGTTCACAAATTTGAATTTGAATTAAAGAAAATGAGATTTATGTGTTCAACTTTGACTCCCTGTAGCTCGGTAATTATCAAGTTTTGGACAAAGGTAAGTTTAGTTAAGTCGACTTGTTTTGAGGTGTACTCTATGTGCAAGACCATTGTAAAGACCTTTTCGTGACGCATTTAGGCAAAATGTACCATTATATAGTTAGTAGTCCGATTTTCCCTACCATGATTGGTTGAGACCAACCGCTGGTACGTTTTGTGAGACGTGACTAAAACGGGATACATTTTGCTAGGTATGTGTTACCAAACTTTACTATAACGCGGTGCATTATCTTTTAGATAAAAATGGCATTAAGATTTTCACTCGACCAACTGAAGTATTATTCAGAAGCTGCAATACAATATAGTATTGGCATGCAACAAAATTTATTCCTTCTGGGTTTATTAGGAATAAGTACAATATAACTTTTGGTTGGGAGCGCTCGCGGCAGTTAGCCGCCTATCGTAGTTTTAGGTCTGTGTCTCTAACACCGGTGGAGTGGGAGTACGGTACTCTTGAGAATTTGACGTTCAGTTTGTCTGTAACCTCTGACCGTATCATGTCGATTTTGCAAATAATAATTCAGACGATATATTCAATTATTGTGTATAAAGTTCCACTGTGGTGTTCTTGCCGCTACGCGCCCTACAATGTAAGTAATATTCTTCATATTTGTTTTGTAAATGTTCAATTTCATGTGAATTATGATTAACTTTTTCGATATTATATCAAACTTATTGTATATGTTTATGATATTATTTATATTCCGTTCCAATATATGCTTTTTCTTCAGGTCATCTAAGGGTTTGACACCTCAACAGTTGGATGAAGCTATAGAAGAAGTATTAAGGGAACTATCGGAGGAATAATCTGAATCAGACGATAGTGAGACAGTAGACGATATGACTTAAGGAGACATTTACGACAGTGATTCGAAACAATTGTTAGACGAAGAGGATAACAATGAGGACGAACCACAGATAGAAGGTAATTGCTTTTATACAGGAAGGGGCAATGAAAATGTTTGGATAAATGAGCCAATGCTCTTTAGAAAAATAAAGGCAAAAAATATTATAAACATTTTGCCAGGTCCTAAAAAACACCAACAGAGGTAGATGCTTTTAAATTATTTATTACTGATCAATTTATTGACGATATAGTAAATAACACACACACACACACACACACACACACACACACACACACACATATATATATATATATATATATATATATATATATATATATATATATACAAAAGAAAAAAAATGAAGTGCAATATTTAAGAGAGCGCGATTGTAAGTACACTACAAAAGGAGAAATTCTGGCTCTCTTAGGTGAATTATATTTGATTATAATAAAGAAGGGGCATCATACAGACTGTTTTGTTCAGGAATGAACACTCTACGGGCAGCTTTCGCCTATAAACGTTTCCACTTTTTACTTCGTGCTATGAGATTAGATGTGGTTTCAAACAATATTTACCTAATAAGCCAGGCAGGTATGGCAGTAAGTTGTATGCCCTATGCTATTCCAAAAATTTGTATACACTTGATTTTGAAGTGTACTGTGGAAAACAATTACAAGGGCTTTATCAACAATCAAACACACTCTTTGGTATTGTGAAAAGGTTAATAGTACCGATAGAAAATACACAGAGGAATGTTACTACTGATAGTTACTATAGTAGCTATCCCTTGGCCCAATATTTTTTATCCAAAGGATTAACATCTTTAGCAAGTTAAGAGAAGTGGGTTAGTGTAGTTTTGGTTTCCAAGATAACATTTGTCTAGTGTCAACTGTTCCGAAAAAAACAAGGCAGCTATTTTTCTGTCAACTATGCATGACACCTCCGAAATTGACGAAGACTCTAAGAAACCTATTATGAATTTAGATGATAATACCACAAGGGGAGGGGTAGGTTTAGTTGACCAGATGTGTGCTTGCTCTTTTTTATCACCAGTGGGGTATCGCTGTAATAAATACTAATCTTATTTTAAAATTTAACAATCTCGATAACATAAGTAGAAGACGGAATTTTAATCAAACGTTGGCATATGCACTTATGGATGACCATTAGAAAATACGGTCCCAAATACAAATAATTCCTAAGGAGATCCAGTGCTTCATGGAGAAGTATAGAAATCCAACCCAAGGAGCATTACAGCCTGAAATTTGCTATATTTGTGGCAAACATAAGAATAACAGGACCAAATCAATCTGCAACATTTGTAATAAAAATGTGTGCAAGAAGAACCGTCACATAAACGTTAAATATGTTCAATGTGAAGCCATGGACGTAGATTAACCGTTAATTTGTTTTTTTTTCAGTTAATAAAGTAGTAAAGTAATATTAATGATTTTTTTCTGTCAGTTTTATGTTATTTTGAGTTTATTTATAGCTATCTACCGCTTTAATAATCCAAATTAACCATCTTCCACCATTAAAATAAAATTCTAAAAACATTTGCTGAAGTTCTTAAAGTTTTTTTATACGATATTAAGTTAAAAAAAGTTTACGAAAGGTTAATAAAAAAATAAATATACGAAAATCTGCGGTGTGTTAGCCGCAAAACACCCACTAACTGAGCTTCTGTAAGTGCACTCACCAAACGGTTAAAGGGCAAATTATACTAAATAAATCCAATATTTTATTTTATGATGGTCCTGAAATTACTATCAAATACTAAATATATAGTTCTGATCGTGGAAGACCGGGTACGGTACACCTGATTAGTTATACAGTTACTTTAAAAATCAAGTGTGTAATTATGGGATTTGTGGATGTTAGAATGAATGGGTGTTAAAAAGGAGAAAATAGGAAGTAGGTTGGGGGAGGTTTGTCAGTTTTCGGAAAATGATAAGAGGGAATTAAATAAAAGTAGAAATAGTTGGATTAATTGTATACAATTTGTAATTAGGAGTTAAATATATAAAATGTTCCGAGTTTGCATTGGTTTTTGGTGTCTTGAGTGGAACATTTTGCTCGTCCACTTCTAACACCAGAAATGTTCCACTCAAAACACGAAAAACCAATGCATCTCGAAACCTCTTATTTATTTAACTTCTAATTACAAATTATATGCAATTAATCCGACTATTTCTACTTTTACTTAATTTCCTTTTATCATTTACCGAAAACTGATAATCTCTTCCAACCTACTTCCCACTTTCTCCTTTTTAATATCCCCCATTCATACATCCATACATCCCATAATTACACACTTGATTTTGAAAGTAACTGTACAACTAATCAGGTCGACCGCACCCGGGCTTCCACGATCAGAACTAGCACTTTGTATCATAAGGTGCTAGGCGGTCCACGTGTGCCACCTTTATTTTAGTTTTTGGAGATTGTCTGATTGTATAAACCACATCATTGATTTGATTTATCACTTGATGCGGACCTTCCTAGTCCGGCTGCAACTTCGGGGCCATACCCTTCCTTCTTTGTAAATTAAACAGCCGAACCAAATCAAATTCTTTAAATTGCCTATTCACTGTATGTGTATTATAACGAAGTTTATATTTTTTTGTGGTTTTCTGCATCTGGTCCATTGTGAATGCATGAACTTCGTCCACATTTTTTCTCAATTCTTGAATATATTCTGATATCGGTTGTCTCGTTGTTGGTAGTACTCCAAACATCATATCACCTGGCAATCTTATTTCCCTACCGTACATTTTACTGATAGCCGCTTTTCCAGCTGAAAGACGTTCAGATGACCTGTATGCAAGCAAAAATAGGTTAATACCTACATCCCAGTTCCTTTGGTTAGTTGCAACCGTTTTTGCTATATATTCCTCCAAGATCTATTAAAAGCTTCCACCATACCATCTGATTGTGGCCTTAATGCGGTTATTTTAGTTTTGTTTATGTTTAACAATTTGCAAAGCTCTTGATATAGAATTGATTCAAAATTTATTCCTTGATCAGTGTGTATTTCCAATGGAATTCCAAATCTAGCTATCGAGCCTTCTAACAGCAACTTTGCTACCGTCAGAGCTTCCTGATTGGGTGTTGGAAATGCTTCAGGCCACTTAATAAAGTAATCTATTATAACTAATACATTTATTTCCAGTCCTCGAAGCGGGAAACGAAGCTACTATGTCAATTGCAATTCTTTGAAAAGAGGCACCAACAATATATTTTTGCAATTCAGCTCTTGCAATCATTGCATTATTCTTATACATCGATCTTCATATTCACCCAATAAAAGTGTAGCCTGTTTCTCTAGTGTTTTCATTCAGTGCGTAGGATTTCTGAAGTTTTGCGCTCTTCTTATTTGTTGCTTCCCATTTCCGGTATAACACTTCTTCTTCAACTACAAGGGAATTCCATTGAGCCCAATAACTTTTGTATTCTGGACTCCTGCTAGAGATTTCTTGCCCTTTACGACGCGTGCTACTAATAATTTCGGAGAAAATTATGTTAATAATAGGATCGTTTCTTTGTGCTAGCACTAATTCCTCTCTGGAAATAAAGTTGCATTGACTGAGATCTATGTTATTTATCCGCACATTATTTTCCTTTTCAATTTTACTTCAGTGTTCGCAATTTTCCAGACAGGTCCATCTCGATAAAGCATCAGCGTTATTATGGCTTGTCCCTGGTCTATGCTATAACAAAATCGTAAACATGTAAATTTTCTACCGATCTTGCTAATAGGCCTTCTATGTTTTAAAATTCGGTAACCATCTTAACGCAAAATGATCAGTTTTAATTATAAATTGTTGACCATACAGATACTTAATTGATTTGATTACAGCTAATAATTCTTTTCGGGTTACATAATAAGATCTCTCGTTCTTAAAGAAAACTTTACTATAATAAGGTATTACTCGCTCTTGTCCATTTTGTAACTGAGATAATATAGATCCGGTAGCGAAACCACTTGCATCAGTGTCTAGAATAAACAGATTTCTAGCAATAGGAAAACCCTTAAGAGCTAAGGTAGAAAACCAAGTTAAACCGGTGAGCGTGTCGAGCAGGTCATTTATCCTCGGCAAAGGAAAGCTATCTTTCTTTGTTACATTGTTCAATTTCCTGTAATCTACACACAATCTTGTCGTATTATCCTTCTTTTTGACTAGAACGACTGGCGATGACCAAGGACTGCTTGATGGAATTATTGTTTCATCAACAAGCATTTCCTAGATTATTTTATCCGCTTCATCGCGTTTTGCTAAAGGAATTGGTCTAGAAGGAATCTTAAACGGTCTAGTATCACCAGTATCAATTCTATGTTTTACAATATTTGTTCTTCCAACATCTTTGGAAGAAAAAGAAAACATTGTAGGAAATTTAAGGAGAGATAACCTTACCAATTCCTTTTCCTTATCGTTTAATCCTTGAATGTTTGTTGATATGGATCTTCAAAACTACCTAACACATCTTCATTCATAATTTTTGCATTATTTAATCTGTGTAGGCGATTAATGTTCTCTATAACAACACCTTTCTCGTAATTAACATTTTTAGTAGTTTCACTTATCATTCGAATGGGAAACGAAAAACCTTCAAATGAATGAAACAACAAAAAGTTGAACTAACAGAAAACGAAATATATTTACTGTGTTGGGCAATGTCGCCGACCAGGGTTTGTACCTCAGCATTCATCTTTATGATCTGATTCCGTAATCTTCTGGGGCACTCGAAACTTTGTTGGTTCGCCTCCCCACACGCGTATCAATCTCCTGAGAATTTTGAATAGGTCCTACGTGGTACCCAGTTTCTGCTGACGTTTCCACGTAGTGGAGACGGTGCAGAACGACAGTTTACTGAATCGCGGCAGATATATATATATATATATATATATATATATATATATATATATATATATATATATATATATATATATATATATATATATATATATATATATATATATATATATATATATATATATATATATACTGCGCTTCCGTTATTTTCTGTTCAGTTGTTATGTTCGCACAAAATTTGTGTTTTACAGTTTACAACTACTCTGAATGGTGCGTAATCTAGCAAATAATTAAAAATTTTTGTTACATGTGTCTATTAAAAGAATCCTCAATGCCCTATTTCTCTTATATGGAAGTTGTAGTGAACTGTTTATTATCATATGCCCCATGTGCATACCATCATCTTCAACATAGACAAATATCAGGTCCTTAATCTTTTGGTTTGGATCTTTACTGCTTACTGTTGCAACAAATTTTGGAGATGCTTATCATAAGATGGAATATATGTAGTAAATTAGACTGAACTAAGCACTAAACGCCGTTAACGGACAAAAAAGAAGTCTAAGTGTGGTTTTCACACTACATGTACAGATCTAACCAAACAGGTTTGAAGGGTATTTGCTCCGGAAGCTGTACAACTTCAAACAGGCGTAGAACAGTTTGTTTTTATTAAAGAACTCGAAGCGATCAGGGGATTAATTACCAAACACAGCTTTACCAGTAAAGAGCGTTACTTGCTCTAAAAAGCAGTATTGTCTATAAACCAATACGTTTGGTTAATGATTTATACGTACTCTTCGGGGTGTTAGCTCCAATTGAATGATAGATAGGGATAAGGCGTACAAAGTTAGATGAAGGAATATTATAGGGATGCGATTTAATACGGGAAACGGAATGTTTTATTTTGTGAGTTGGGATTAGGTAGGTAACTAAGGATTTAGATACACTCTTCGGGGTGTTACCTCCGAATGAATGGCAGATAGGGGTTAGGTTTATACAAGAGTAATAGGGAGAATTATAGGGATGTCACAGTATATGATTACCTTATAATTGGTGTCGAAACCACCATTAATAAAGCAATACTATTAGCAATCTTTACCTATGCTTCGAGGTACGTACACTGATAGGGCAGATTTGAGATTGTTTCTCGGATGCTAGGGTAAGAGAGAAAAAGGGACTGCGCAAAGTAGCCATACTCCTTGGGGTCGAAGCCGCTAGTAATAGAACCACGTTACTGGGTAACTACTTACTACTTCTCGTAGTACAAACACCGAGAAAGTGGAAATAGGTACTTACGTTTCTGGATAACTATTTTGATAACTGGAACTAGTATATGTCACGCAGGTTAGAATGGATTTAATGACAGGCAGGTTACAAGAAGGCAGGTAACTTGATTTTCACTGGTCAGGATTTCTAGATCAAGTGGAAATAAATTCGAATGGAAATAGAGTAGGATGAGTTAAGGTGAGCGTTGTTATTTATAGTGGATTTACTAGGAGAGAGAAAAGGAGTGGGAACTGATAGGGTTTATAAATAATACTACATTCAGTTTGAGGAAACAAATAGGAAAGAATTTTTGATAGGAATTTCTGTACTAGGATTGGAGAATTAATTTATGATGATTTTTAGAACCGTTACATCAACAAAACGTACAATTTTAAGAAATGTGATTATATGGGCCTGTGTTCTAATTTTCTTGCGGTGGATTGGTCTTTTTTATCAAGTTATGTAGATGTAATACAGCGTGTAGTGAATTTACGCCGTTCTTAACGGAATTTGTGATAATTGTGTAACCCATTATCGAAATATAAAACATCACTACCCAAAATGGTTCACCAATGAAATTATTAGTGCTCTTAAACTAAATTCAACGTATCTAAAAAGTTAAGCGTGAGAACGACTGTAAAGAATTCCGCCTTCTTAAAAGATTATCAAAGTCAAAAATCCGTAATGTTTGTGAGGCGTACATCTCCAATATTGAAAATACTCTGGTTAGTAATGATCCTGAAAATCCTGCCTTCCTATCCTAGTAAATAATTCCTTTCAAAACTTATTTCCTATTTCCTTCCACAACTGTATTATCATTGTTAATAAATAGTATCAGTTGTATACTCCTTCCCACTCCATACAAACTTTCCAAACCTCCTATCATCCAACCTCACGTCTACTTCCACTTTTCCTTTTACTTTTAGTATTAGCCTGACGAGTATTAAATACTTATACCTGTTCTTGTACCCTTCACTTTTACTTTTACCAGTATTATTAACCTGACTAAACTGATCAGTATCACTTGTATTTCATTCTCTCGTTTTATTCCTATATTATTAGAACCCCAATCTCAAACATTACCCTGATTGTAATTATTTATAATTTACCTAAACCCCAACTATAAACTACTTATCCCCCTAATTCAAATTGCCTGATCATTCCTATCACTGTTACCACACAAAATCATCTTCCCAACTCTAATTGCGAAACAAGCACTCTTTGGTATAGTATTCATGGTGTTCACATTCCTCGAGGAGAGTAACTAAGGATTGTTGAGAGAGGTGGTTGTTTTAACGGTGATTACGCCCCGAATAATTAATTACTTCTCACACCAGTAAACCTCCCTTAACGATCCTAATCACTAATATACATATACACTAGCTAAGTAAGTACTTATGTATTTGGTTTCATAACTTGTTCAGTAACTGGATATTTTTACATCTGTTGAATAATAAATTATTATTATTTCATACCCTTACATTATATATAAATAAACCCTTAGTTACCGTAACTGTAATCATGTTCCTAGGGAGTTATAGTAGGGAATTATAGATCTACAACTCCCTCTAATGTATTTTGACAAATATTTTTACAAGCTTGTCAGTTGATATATCCATGGTAACAATAGATACTTAATTTTTAAACGTTCGTTTAATTTTAATAACCAACAAAACTTCGTTTTCATATTTAATTTATAATGAAATATGAAATAAAATGATTTATCTATCGCGTGAGTTATGTATGTTAATAACATTCGGGTAACTTACAATCCCTCGGGACTAACGCCCCTCGAGATTTCAATCCGTTACCCTGGATACTTAACACCCTCATGAGTTCTTTGATATGTAAATAACTATTATTATTCTGTTGTTAATCACATTTTGTGATTTACTGATCATGTGACGGATCTTGACAGAGGCACATGCTGTTCTATTCCTATTGTAGGAATTTTTGCTGCAGTTTGAGTATGATTGCTTTTTAGATGTTTGTATGAATGTATATGTGTATGTCTAGTTTTTGAGATGATTAGCGAAGTTTTTAGCAGTGATGGGAGTAACGATTTGTGCTATTTTTGCCGTTTTTTGTTTCCAGAGTTCTTTTAGTTCGATGGCAAGAGGTGTGTATTTTGCAATCTCTTCTTGTTCCTTTTGTGCGACATATGATTATATATTTTGATATCTATTAAATACGTTTTATTCTCTCTTTTGTTCGTTAGTGTGATGTCTGGTCGGTTGTTCAAGTCTGTTTTATCCGTGAGTAATGTTTTGTCACAGTACAATTTGTGTTCCCCATTTTCGAGTATATTTTCGGGTTTGTATTTGTCATGTGGAGTCTGTGCTTATATGAGTTGATGTTTAAGTGATAATTCTTGATATATGATTTTGTCTGCGGTATTATGCCTGTCTGTATAGTCTGCGCCATCAAGTATTTTGCATCCTCCTGTTATGTGGTCTACTGTTTCTTTGAACTGATTGCATATGTTACATGTGTCTGTGTCTATAGTTTCTTTGATCTTATGTTTTTTGTAGTTTGTAGCGGCTATCACATTATACTTCTGTGTCTGGAAAGAGCTGTCCTGTTGTGAGCCATTCATATGACATTTGTTAGTCACTATTTGGGTTTTGTATGATGCCATAGTGGTGTCCATGTAACGTTTTCGTAGGCCACCTTTCTTTTTTTTTGTTCCTTTGTCAGCATACGTATATCTAGTCAGTCAGTCCTTTTCCTCCTTCTCTTTATTATTTCTATTAATTTCATTATTCTTTTTTTTTTATTTAAATTGGCTGTAACTATAAGGTTATTAGCCGCTTGCCAGACTACTAACGCTTCCTTTACTTTAATTACTTCTTTTTATTTATATGTATTCTATACTCTGTTAAAAATTTCAATCTCTTTAAGGTACTGAAGTGCTTGCCTAATTTTTCCTTTTTCAATTTTAAGATCAACCTACATTGTATTGTTAATTCCCAGCCTTGTTTTGGTATCTTTTAATTCTCTACACGACACAAGGATATGTTTAATTGTGAGTTTTTCGTTGCAGTATATACAAGTTGGTTGCGGTTTATTATTTAGTATGTATGAATGTGTTATTTGTGTATGTCCAGTTCTAATTCTGGTTAGCACTATACTCTCCTTTCTAGCCATTTGAGGGTAACTTTTCCTTTTCCTAGGTGTTGGTATTAGTAATTTAACAGTCTATCTTCTGCTACCCATTCTTTTTCCCACCCATACCATACTCGGTTTTTTATTTCTATTTCGTCTGTTTCCGGTAGGTAATTTAATTGAATTATTTGTAACATTTCTTTTAGCGTAGTAACCACTGCATTTGGTTTTTTAAATAATTTGTCACTTTCATCTGGGAAAAGTATTTTATATACAAATTGGTTAGGAAGACTTTTTAATTTTATTGCGTACTTTACTAGTTGCCACATTTTTCTGAATCTTAGTGGCCACATGCCCGACTCTACAGGAAAACTACTTACTGGGCCGGTTTGATAAGCCCCAATGGCATATCGCATGCATACCTTCTGAATAATATCTAATGCTTTGATGTTGGAATGAGCAGCGGATCCATATGATATTGATCCATAATCAAACAGACTTAAAATTAAAGTTTTATACACCCGTATGAGAATCTCCCTATTTGCGCCCAATTTTAAGTTAGCGAGAAATTTGATTATGTTTAACCTTTTCTTGGCTTTTTTTGCTACGTTTTCTACATGCGATTTCCATGTGGGTGTGTATTCAATTGTTACCCCTAAGAACTTATAATTTATCATGTTTTTGATCTTATTTCCTTTCAGAAATAGGTTTGTAGGATGATGCGGACTCCTTAGCATACAGCAGTGCATGCACACTGCCTTTGTTGTAGAAAAGCGAAAGCCTACATCTTCTGATTCTCTTGTTATCGCATTAATGGCAGTTTGCATTGTTGCGTTATGAGACTCATCACCTTTGGAAGAAGTGTGTAGGTCTAAATCATCCACATACATCATCGGCCTATTTTCGTACCTAGTGATCTTGTTAATTCGTTTATTGCGATAATAAACAAAGTGACTTTAATCGTCGATCCTTGAGGTATTCCGTTTTAAGTCGATGTTTGCTAGATAAATAATTATCTATTCTGACACACGAAAGTCTTCCTGTTATGAAGGATTTTACGAAATTAAACAGTTTTCCTATTATACCCCAACGATAAATCTTTTCCAGTATACCACACCTCCATACTGTGTCATATACCTTCTCTAAATCAAAAAAGACAACACCGCTATGCTCCTTTTTGTTAAAAGTGTCCTTCATAGCTGTGGAGAGAAGCAGTATGTTATGATGGATGTGCTCCATCCTAAAGGGTAGTTTCCTTTTGCCCATATTTGGTTGAATATATAAAGAAGATCCTCACTTCCAGTCGAAGGCAAATTTTTTGAAATGGAATTAGTGATTTTTCCAGTGCCGGGAACACTGCCTTTTATACATTTTAGTGCTTCGTGTAAGTCTTCTCTTGTAAATTGTGAATTTATTTACTTACATCTTGTTCGGTGTAGTTTAAGAAGATTGGCCTATGATGTAATTTTTCCTTAAACTTTGATTCGAGGAGCTAACTTCTTCAACATATTGAGCGAGTGTTTCTCATGTAGCAATTGGCTCAGTAATAAGATTATCATTGGCTTCCAAAATAAGCGGAGCTTTGTTACAGTCTTTTCCGGACACCGATTTGATTTTCTTCCATACTTCGGTATTAGTTGTTCTAGTGTTCATTTCCGCTACGTAGTTCTGCTAAGATTTTCTTTTTGCATTTAATGTTAAACGACGTGCTATTGCTCTTGATTTCTTGAATTTTATCAAATTCTCTGTTGTTGGACACTTGACAAACGTTTGGAGAGCCTTTTTTCTATTCTTTCTGGTATTTTCAATGTCTACATTCCACCAAGGAACCGTACGTTTCTGTGGGATTATTTTGATATAAAGCTATCTACTAGACTATTCGGGTCTTAATTCTTGTTTACTGGGATAATGTTTGTTTTAAACTTTGTCCAGTCTGCCTTTTTCATTAGCCACTTCTTATGGGAACGCGTTTATTTTTTGGTCTTTCGGTAGAGATAGTTAAAGGAAAATGGTCACTTCATTAAGGAACAGGTATTTGATCCCAGGTACAGTTAAGGGCGACCGGTGATGAGCAGAATCTGAGATCAATTGCGCCAAAGTTGTTTGTTTTGGTATTGAAGTGAGTAGGTTTCCCATTGTTTACAATTATCATGTCTGTTTCATCCAAAAGGGCTTTTGTTTCTATTTCCTTGCTTTATGGATCCCCACAGTGTGCTGTGAGCATTAAAATCTCCCAGTAAAATGAATGGATTTGATAATTGGTTCATGAGTCGCTTTATTTCATTCCTTATCTAATTACCATCTGGTAGGTAGATGTTACAGAGTGTAATATTGATTGGGTAGCGAATATGTACTGCTACTGCTTGTGTGTTTGTTTTTAAATTTATTGGACTAAACAGACAGCAAGAAAATGACCACACTCTTCCCTTAGCTCTACTAGTGTGTATGACATCGAACCGAACACAATAATAATTTCTAAGTTTGTATTCGTCGGTGTTTTTGAAATGAGTTTCCTGCAAGTTAATCGCTATTAGTTCTTCTTTGTAAGTAATTTAAGCTCGTCCGTTCGATTGATACAACCGTTAATATTCCATTGTAGGGATTTGAATATGAAACGTTAAGATTGTATAAATATATAAATAGAGATAAATACTATATGGCAACGGACAAATTAACATATATACATTGCATTAATAAATTATAAATAAAAATAAATACTATATGACGACGGACAAATTTACATGTAATTGACAGACAAATGCAAATATATCACAGATAATCTAAGAAATAAAAAAGAAAATATCGCAGTTGAAATATCAGTTTTTGCTTTGACTAGTATTATCTTTCCTAGATTTGCTTCAAGTCGAACAACGTTTTTCTTTTCCTTACGGGTGGCTGTGTTTATAAAGTCTACAATGGAGTTTGTGTCTTGGCCACACACGGATGGTGAAGAGCAACTGGGACTGGGTTTTCTTTTTTCACCCCGGAATTGTGCGTCCATGCGTTCCGGTTCTGTCTAGGCATACGATGTTAACAACAGTACCATCGTGTAGAGGTTCGCCACACACACATATGTTTTTATTTTTGCATACCAGTGCAGCATGCAGCACTTGTACTTCTTCTCTTCTAGCTCTAATTCGCCGTATATCTGTTACTGATTCGTGACTAAGACCTTCTTTTATTTTCTGCAGCGTAGCATGTAATCAATCAGGACAGTAAATAACTCCCTTACACTGGTTTAACGTAGGGTGAGGCGATACCTCTACATTCATTTCCACTAATCTTTTAACAGTTAGCAACTTTTTTGACTGTAAATTTGGCCTACATTCTACCAATAACTTTATTTTTATTTTTTTATACTATTATCCAAACAAAGACTTCGAAATTAGAAAGGGACTGAATTTTACAAAGTCTCCCTCTTCCCTTTCTAGGAGCAGAAACGGGGACCACAAGAACTCCTTTTCCTATCTACCTTTTACGGCAGTTTGGTCACGCTGTCTACCTTCAGCGCCATTTTGGAGGATGGGTTCTCATTCAATAAATTGGATATACTCATATTAATCTCACGAATGAGGAATGAAATAAACGTCCACGGCAGGAGTGCTCCCATACTGCGGTAAGGCTTAACTATTTACAATGAGAAGCAGCCAGGTATCTCAAGCGCTCCGTTAGCGACTAACTACGCATAGCCATGCATCTCTCGGCACGAATCGTATAACACCTTTGATTTCGGTTTTGGTAATGAAGTTTACTCTCCTAAGACAAATATGGACAACGGAAAAAAAACGAAACTAGGACAAACAATTTGCGACCAGCGTTAGCGTTACCATTATTATTATTATTATTATTATTATTATTATTATTATTATTTTTTATAGCTTCGACTTCTCAGGTCATTAGCTTATTCACTGGTTTTAAACGCTAGGTATGATGTCTCTTGTCTTCTCCATCCTTTGTCTACACCTTGTTCTTCATTCCCACCTCATCTAGATATTTCATGATCTTTGCTATCAATCCTTTCTTCTCCCTCAGCACTCCCGCCAATGTGTCCTCCAACATCGCATCCTTGCGTTCTTGTGCATACTTGGGACACGCTATTATTACATGATCCACTGTTATAGGAACAAGGCACCGGTCACACATGTTTTGTGCGCTTCTTCCCAGAAGGCACAAATGCGTTAGGTTCGTGTGTCCTATCCTCAATCTTGTGTAAATCGTCTGCTCTTTCCTCGTGAGTCCCAACTTTCTTGTTCTCCTCGGCGCTGGCTCTGGCTTTATCGTTCTTAGTTGAGTGTTTACTATTTTCCATCGATCTTTCCACAATTCTTTCAGTTTCTCTTCAAGTTGGATTTCATAATGTTTCTTCTCTTCTGTGCTTATCGCTAGTTCACTGAAACAGCGCAGGTCTAACTCTCTTGACACCTCTATCATCTTTACTAACCCCGGTCTTGTGGCGTTAGGTTTCCTCTGGTATTCTTCCGTATCGATGTTGTTTATCACCTCATGTAGTTTATGTCTAGGTTTTGCTTTTAGTGATATTCCGTACTTTATGAGGCTTCGCTTGATTCTCAGTGATAGTGGAGGTATGTTCGCCTCAACGGCAAGTGCTTCCACAGGGCTCGTTCTGAAGGCACCCAGTGCCAACCTAATTCCAGTGCTGTGAATTTTTTCTAGTCGCTTAAGATGGAAAGGTCTAGCCGAGCCGTATACCTGCGAGCAATACTCCATGTTTGACATAATGAAGGCCTTGTATAAATTTAACAGCGTATCAGTGTCCGCTCCCCATCGAATATTCGACATTATTATTATTATTATTATTATTATTATTATTATTACCATTATTATTATTATTACTCTAAATAAACACCAGTGAGTGATTAATTCATAACCAATTCCATAAATGTAAAAACGTAATATCCTAACAAACGTGAGATTGCTCAATTTTAGAATACTTGGAAACCAAATTTAGAAGAAAAATGACCGTTTCTTGGTCAAGCAGTAAAATTTTACAACTGAAAATGTAAAAATTGGTTATAAAGTTTTTAGTAATCTACTTTTAGTCGTAAAATAGCATTCTATAAAATTGACCGCTCTCTACTTATGCCTTTGACAGCAATGAAATTGCAGTCATTAAGGATAATACTACAGACAATTGATACTTAGTCATTTATTCTAAGAAATTTTCTTTTACACTACACTGTCATGAATATTACACAAATTATAACTCTAATACTTAAGGTTATTGCCCTATTATACTCTTACCTTAAAATTAATTAGTGAAACTTAAATTCACGTCATGAGTTGTTTAGTCTTTGATCAAGTAAATAATAATAATAGGTACAGCAACTTTAATTAATTAGAAGTTCACTTGCCTTTTGACAAGTCAATAAGAGACTAATAAGTTGCAGTTTCTCATAAAATTTACTATTACTAAACATGTCAATTAATTTAAGTAATGTTTTCAGAGAATCGTTTATTAATGGGAATTATTAAGCAACTCCAATTCATGCATTAATAAAGTCTATTAATAAACGATTTAAATGAAATTGATAGGAGGCGCTGTATGAAACATCTAACAATGCATATATTGCGTCACGGAATGAGAACTGTCTGACGTTCTGTACTTTCATTACTAGATGGCAGACTGGTTGACATAAAATTTTTACTTTGAAGAAACAGGGAAGTTAAAGAAAGCGATTCCCTGAAAATTATTGTAACCGACTCGTGTATTAATGCACGATTTAAGATCTCGACTTTTCGAACTCATCGTTAATCACCTTCAATTAATTAATAATAACTTGATGGTTAAATAACTATTAATCAATCAATATTTCCAATTTGAACAATATCCAGGTTAATCTTTTACACGTGTTTTTATACTCTAACATTACAATACAAATAAACAGTAGCCCAGTAAATGTAAGTAAAAAGAAGACGGAAAAATCTTTACCGAAAGCTGTGAGGCATTTTACTCAGCTTGTGGAAGGGTCTACATTAACAGATTTCAATGCCCTAAAATATAATGTTTCACTCTAGAATTGACACTGTCTCAACGCAGGGTTTAAGGCAATAGGTTATCAAGTGAAAACGTTAGAAACCAGTACAAAAAAATCACGTAAATATCGTTTTAAACAAGTCAAGTGTTAATAATGTACACAAGACGTGTTCTGTGTTTGGTTAAAGATATATATCTAAATTCTTGTATGTATTTACTGTATTAATTCACGCATTCTTTAAAAAATCAAGATCGCTCAAGCGTCTTACTTTTAGTGCTGTTTGAAAAGAAACGCATACTCTAATTTACTCACAAATGAACGTGAAGGTATGGTTTCTGAACTGTCGACTACTATAAGAGGAAAAATAATTTTACACAATAAAGGAAACCTCTATTATAATGGGAATAAAAAAAGATACCGAAAAATTGTCCACCAATTCAGCATGCTATCCTTGACCGACAAAATTCTTGTTCAATGCACAAAAAGAGGGGATAAATAGTAATAGAAAATGTAGTGAGAGGTTTTGTCGTGCAGGTCACAAGTATCAGTTGGCTGCAGATGTCATTCTCTACTGATTTTGGGAAACATAATTAGATTTACCTTTCAGTTTATAAGATAATTATCGATTTATTGTTACACGATCAAATCAAATCAAACCGTGCTAGCGTCATGTAGTGCATAAAAAAATGAGCAGGGCGCCGACTGACTACAATAGAGATGGGCGCAATAAGACGTAAAATGTCCCAAATCCGATTCCAATCACCGTAGGCTGTGAGATTATTTCGACGCAAAGGGTAAATGCAATCTTTTAGGATGTATTTTTGATAAATTATGAACGGGAGTTTGCACAAGAAATTTTTTTGTATGTATATAATGCAAGTTGTTACAGCTACGCCACTGATAAAGCGTTGAGTATTGTATAAAAACATATGTAGATGTGACAGCTCGAACTCAGTATGACTAAGCAATTCATGGTCACATATGCTACTTACATCAAATAATTCTTATTCATTGTCTACTGCTCCAGACACCACCAAAATGTGAATAACGGTTGCACTACGATCCGTTATGCGTGTTGGATTGTAAATGAATTGAAAAAGTCCAAAGCAGTCAATTACACAATTAAAATACAAGATTGGATTTTAATTGATTTTGATCACATCTATATTAACATCCCTAACTAGTACCATAGATTAACTTTGTGACCAGGTTTTCAATTGTCTGTACACTTGATACTTGATTGGCTTAACGTTAACAAACGCACACATGTATTTCCGTCAGCATTAATAATATTTAATAGTGTTTTTAATTACAACATCCAAAATCTATACTTAGTTATAAAGGAGCACTTTTAATAACGCACAGACTTTTTTGTGCACAATCTTCACTTAACGCGATGGTTACTGTTTATTAAAAATATGCTTAGCACTTTAATTAAATCTTTGAAAAAAAATCATAACACAAACAATTTCCAACTTGATACAAATCACCTTTACTCGTAAACGTTTCAATGTTCCATATCCATGATATGGCAGTAAAGAAACAATGTTACTACTGCAATGCTAAAAACTGGAACAGCTCGCTAACCATTCTTTGAAATCACGCGCGACCGGTCGCCTAACCGCTTCGCTGACAGTCTCTAAAATGCAGACTACCCCAGCTCTATTATAGATAAACACGACCATCTTGAAAATTGCAAGTAAAAGGCAACTACCCTTAAGGAGTCTAAATGTCAAATGATTTTGCCAAGAACAGAATATGAAACGGCACCACGCAGCCGAAATATTCTCTATTTACGTTACCTTAAATGTTTTTAGCAAATTCAATATTTAGATTTACTCAATAAAATATTCAAAACTGCGCTCAATGATTTATTACTTCAGGTATGCCCGAAATTCAATAAATTTCAATGCGATTCACCCTTGAAATATTTTCTATTGCTAAGCCCTAACTCATTTTTACGAATAAAACACATACATACTTACTCTATGCCTTATTACAAAACTAAGATACCATTAATTCACTCACGCTGCCCCTTAAGAGTCTTGAACCTGCGTCCCTGCAAATAAGGTGACTACACAGTACCACACATTGTCGCCTCTATAGGGGCTTTACCTCGATGTGATTCCGTATTCATACTTAATTCTTTCAACCTCCTTTCAATCGGTCAATTAATTGAAAAAGTGCTGATACGATATAAATGTGTTAAGTAATTTTGATTGTTTTGAGAGACATTAACAGCGCGGTAAAATTCTTACCGGATGTGCGGGTTCAGAGTATTAGAGTTAACCCTTTCATTAGTTGATTAAAACCGGGGGTAATGTTAATTAGGAAAGTAGGGGTTTGAGTGTGAGGTTCTTGAAGATAATCTATCTGGCTACCAAAAGTACTTGACATGCACTCACTTTAAGCGTCTTGATGTAATGCTATTTAATTATTTGTAGTCAACAATTCGCGTACTGCAACTTTACGTAGAGCAATTAATTTGAAAATACTTATTGTGTGTAACTTGGTACAATTGTATTATCGTCTTTTTGTGGATTATTTTGTGTTGAAAAATACATATTTCGTTTACAAAAGGCATTCGCTATGGGCGATTTTAAATTGGAAGCAATGTTTATTTGGTGATCTAAAAAAGGTTATCTTATTTGAGGGAAGCCAAAACAATTAAAACAACTCTAAAACACCGAGACTGTGTGGAAGGCAGCAAATTTCTGTTCAACACCGTGATATTTATCTATAAGCGCTATTACCGTTATTATTAGATAGCTTTGCCGCTTATGATCATGTTAGTGTCAATGTTAGTGCACGCCATAATTAATAAGTTACGTTAGAAAAAAAGTAAATTCTCGCTCAATAAAAGACGTGTGTATAGTGTAGTGTTAATTCATTATCAACAAAATTTCTGTGTCGTCGAGATTGGGACAGTTTACGCTTAGCCGAGCACGTACGTGTTCGTTTTATTGAAAATAAACGTGTAACAGAAGAATATTCCTTGTTAGATTTCGAGCCACGTTGCAGTCATAGGAACTTGTTATAAGCCCTCCAAAATTAAAGGAAGCGTTCGTCGTAGGGTTAGCATCCAACCACATAGCATCGGTTGATAACCTGATTGTATAATAATACTAAATATCGAGTTTTGCGATAAAAACCAGCCTGTTGCTTGAGCCAACCCTTTGATGTTGTGTGGACTTCCTATCGGTGAGGTTTATTGTAGATGTGCAAGGTACAATGTCCGATGTTCGTGGTTTAACAGATACCTCAAGTACTTTAAAGCAATTATAGATGCGAACCTTGCAAGCAAACACTTAGACTAAATAAAAATTTGTAATACTGGTACCAATAATAAATTAGTCTTACGTGT
Source organism: Vesta saturnalis (assembly GCA_036346205.1). Classification (NCBI taxonomy): domain Eukaryota; kingdom Metazoa; phylum Arthropoda; class Insecta; order Coleoptera; family Lampyridae; genus Vesta; species Vesta saturnalis. The sequence goes on from JARFJB010002021.1 coordinate 5,192,896, forward strand.
TGACACCCGTCATTAAATTGAACGTCCATTGTTTATTTGTTTGTGGTTTCTTTTGCATTATTTTAAGCTCACTATGAGATTTATGTGACTACATATCTTGCAACAGCCTGGTTTTGCGAACATAGACGAGTTTATGGTTATTTATGCTAAGGATTAGTTTACGTATTAAAATGTAGGTTAACTGAATGATTTTATAAGTCCTAAGGTCTAACAAATCTTCTGTTAATCTGGAAACCTGTAAGTCGATTTGATCTTGCCAATACAACTCCTTTCCTGCGTAGTTGTTTATTAAGGAAAGCCTTCTAGTACATTACTTTGTAATGCACATCTTTTTTCAACAGAATCCTCATATTTGAATTTTCATTTGTTGTTGGCGTTGAATAGTTTTCAAAATAGCAATCCGATAAAGGTAGAAAACTACCCTGATTGTAGCCTTCCAAAGATATGCGTTTGTCGTGTTAAACATAATCGCAAAGAGGCAGCAGATAGCTTCTGTACTAATTGGTGGTGGCAATGTCTGCTATATTGATTTAAAGCTTCTTATGAAAGTGTGAATATTAATATCAAAAGCAGAAGTAAGATCAAATTAGTCAGTAAAGGGATTAAAGGCTCAAATAGACTTTACATAAAGAAAGAAAACTTTAAAAAAATTGCAGCAGACAAGGAGATTGTGGCATCAGTCAGAAAAATCAGAAATGGTCTACTAAAAAGGATGAACGTTGGATCTCAACAGTAGAGCTTATCATCCTTGTCAATAAGATAATTCAAGGGTTTTTAGAGAGCACAATAGGCTCGGTGTGAAAATAAGTTATCAGAAACTGAATCTGTGAGACAAGGGCCTATGAAACCAGTATCAGTGATTTTGGTGGCAAAGAAATCGGTAGTTCGCAAAATCACAACCTGAAATGTTTTTTTCTGTCTTGTTAAGATGTATAAATTACCAAGCGACCTGAAGCTTTAAACAAGACCTGGTGCAGCAATAGAGATAAACATATGGAAACCTTGGCCAAAGGTTGAGTTCAGCTTATACGAAGGTGTGGGACACAACTAGGTTGACAAATGATCAGAGAGAGAGAGAGAGAAAGAGAGATAGATGGAACAAGAGAAGATGGAGAGTGCTTTCTTAAATTTTGTTGTAGTACTTCATGGAGCACTGTGTCTCTAAGGTTGTGAAGATAAGAATTGTTGTAAACATACTTAGTCTCGATATAGATATGTTTGTAAATAGTGTATGGAATCGAGGTGATTTGTAGATATTACAATCTAAGTAACGAAGGTGAAGTGAAGTTACTCGAGTGTGTAAGTCAACCCATAAGGTTGAACTTGGTTGAATTTGATTAAAAAATTAGATCATCGTATATTCCAAATTTTTGAACAAGGTTTTAAAATCACGATATTGATTAATGTATGCAGAACACTCGTCTAAAATTGTGCGATATTCACGATAATGTTTGAATTTAGTTGACAAGTGATAAAATGGTAAACCTAAGTCAACTCGGTATTCAGAGTAAACAAGGCAACTACCAAGTTAGATCTCAAAGACGTCGAGGTTTATTATCACCATGGCAGACAGGTTGGGAAGGTCCGTATAGTGTTCTACTTGATTATGAAGCAACGATAGTCATCTCACGAGCTGCATTATATACATGTTTACGATAAATGCTTAGGACGATATTAATAAGCCCGAAATTTAGTTACAGCACTTCGAGGTTGGTAGTACACGCTTCTCGAAAAATGAAGATCTGTCTATCCATGTTGTCACCAACCAAATAACAATTCAGAATGGCACATAGTAAGCATAATTATCTACATGGTATCTGAAAATATCGCGGAATAACACAGTAGATACCCCTATTGTATGCACCCCAACTGACTTTAGAATTGTTCTAATAAGTTCTAACTATAATTTTCAATACTATGATCAACAAGTTCTGGGAATTTGTATTTTAAATGATGCGCGCTGCGCTTTGCTTGTGTACCAATTTTTCTTTCAGGTGAGTAAACCTTTCCCCGACGCTTCTGTCATACGTAAGCGCCATCTGTATCACTAGCAGTTGTTCGGCGTCGTTTACATCAATCCAATTTGTGCACTTCGTCGTTTTTCAAAATGAAAAAAAATACTGAACAAATACAACGTGCTCAATCTCAAGTGTACTGTAGTGGTATGACAAAAATCCCTAGTTGTCAATATTGTTGTGTTTTGCAGTTGGCTGCTTTGGATTTTTAGTGTGGTTTTAGTCGTTTTAGTTTATGTCAGTTTATGTCATATTATACCTTCGTTTTTCACTTTTGTATTTTCTTGAGTTATTTACAAACTGTCTATATCAAGACAAATTATATATTCTGAATTTCAAACTGTGATATCGAATTTAATCGGCATGCCGTTTTCAATCGAACACGACACATTCATTGTTGTGGCTCATTTTCGTAGCGGCTTCCAAGATGGTAATGGGCAATGGCATTATTCATTGAAATCATGCATCGATCAATTTACTGTTGAGTACCCAAATGAAAATATTAGTTACGAAACATTTAGTCAACATCGTAATCCATTGATAGCTCGATTCATGGAAACTGGTAGTGTTTTAAAACGCAAACGTGAAGCTTCGGCTATTGTCTTAACAGAGGACACCTTAGCAGATATCCAAGCAAGGATGAATGCAAGCCCCAATAAATGTTTGCGAAAACTATCTGCACAAACACGTATCAAAAAATTTTACCATACAAACATAATTTTACATAAATAATTTTTAGATGTATCCTATGGAAGTGTCTACACTGCAGTAAAGAAGAATTTACATTTGCACCCGTAAAAGGTGTCGGTATTACAACAGTTGCGAGATAGAGATTTTCAGCTTAGAGTAAACTACTGTCAATGGTTCAACAATACGATGAACAATGATTTACTGGATGTATCTTTTTTTTCTGATGAAGCTTGGTTTCATCTGTCCGGTTACATAAATAGCCAAAATTATCGTACGTGGTCTGCAGAAAATCCACATGTATTTCGAGAAACTACCTTACACCCTATCAAGGTCGGTGTCTGGATAGCAATGTCGCGACAATGAATACTTGGACCAGTATTTTTCGATGGCACAATTACTGCGGCAAGATACAGGGAAATACTTTCAGAACCATTTATTAATAATTTGGATGATCGTGAATTACGAAACGGGTATTTCCAGAATGACTCCGCTACCCCACATACTGCACAGGCTACAATTAATTATTTACGAGACTTCTTTGAAGATAGAATCATTAGTGTAAATCGTTGGCCACCGAATTCAGCAGACTTGACACCGTTAGACTTTTTTCTTTTTGGTTATTTAAAAAACAAAGCGTTCAGAAAAAGATTGCATACTCTTCAAGAATTGCGAAATGCTATAACTCACGAAGTTCATAATATTGGTGCCGAAATGTTGCAAAATATATTTACGAATATGCAACGTAGGGTGAACTTATGTTTACAATTTAATAGCGGTCATTTTGAACATATGCTGTAAAGCAAAGTGTGATAAGTGATAACTAATATGTACCTAAGGAGTTAAAAAAAATTTGTAAAAGACATTGTCATTCCATAAACATGTACTGTAAATTTTATTTAATTATAATGAAATTATAACATTTAAATACTTAAGATTCATTATTTTGTAATGATGTAATCCAATCATTAAATAATATTTTATTTATTTTGTTGTATTTTATAGAGATGCAGTCTAAGATAATATTTTATAATATGTATAAGTTAATTACCTTCTTACAGATTTGAAACTGATCGTAGTTTTTACCCGAACCAAGCTCTAGAGTAGCTAGAGCAATACAGCTTCTTACCAACGTATCAGTGGTACCAACTTAAATATTTTGATTACGTGGTATACACTTGAGATTGATCACTCTGTAGTTTATTTGAAGTTTTGTGTTTCCAACCAAATTGCTTGTACCGATGCATTGAAAATTCTATAAAAAGCCTAAAGAGACCCTGTTCTCCCAAAAACACGAGCACACGAGTCGTATTCGGCATTCCAAAAAAGTGAAAGAAAAGTGCAAGGAAATCATCATAAAAGACTTATAGACATAGCTAGTGAGCTCAACATTGCGTTTGGATGGGCGCATCACATCACGGTGAGTAGTTTGGGCATGAAACGTGTAGCACGAGTTTGGGCAAAAGACCCGAATTTCGTTTAAAGACAGTTCCGAAAGGAAGCGGCCCAAGAGAGTTCATAGGTAACACGCGATTGTACCATGATAAAACGCATTGCACTATGAAAATGCACCAAAAAAAGAAGTCTATGAAAACTCAAGGTTATATGGGTACGTACCAACGGATCCAAGAGTCAATAAGGAGTATACTATAAAAAGTATAAAAAAAAACTAAAAAGTGTATGGGTTAAGTGTTGGCATACGTGCATCGCTTCAGATCGATGCTATTTTGAAGAGGATAAAATAAATGTACTCGAGAATAAATAAAAAACTGTTTTATTTACCAATTCCCGGAACTCTTTAATCACAGTGCATGATAGGGGCAAATGTTTACGAATATCTCAACGGTAGACGTAGGTGTAAATGAAAAGAACGGTTACAGATGAATTCTGTTGCGAGATGAGGATTATTTTAGCCTAGTATCAAAATTAGTTGTCAGTAATAATTAATTACTAGTTAAACTTTATTTAGCAAAAGAATTTAATTTGTGATTATTGTTACTAATACTAAACTGATGAATGTTAACTGAACGTTACATAAAAATTGACATGATGTTTCGTCTAGATATGCAAATCAACAAAACACTAACATCACAAATAAAAATGATTTGCTTTACAGATCAGCTCTTTTTTACCTAAGCAGTTCTTTCAAAAGTTTTTGTTCCTTAAGCGTTACCAAAAAACTTGATCACATACAATCGCAGAATAAAAATCCAAATAATTGTCAAAACCTCTTTTCGGTAATAAAAATGCTATGGCACATCAACACAAAGTATGTGAAAATGTTTCCAGGACATCAAACACAATAGGTTGCGACAGAAAGGAAATGGAAAGTTTATTAGAATTGGATTTCCTATTACACAACTTAAATGTAATGCCCCGTCTGTCCAAAGTTAATATGAAATCATGTTTCGGTTATGTAGTACATCAAACTTAATACCCGAATAGATTAATAAAAATATGAAACTCTAAATACGATTCCATAAATACGTACTTAATAAAAAAATTTTATTCTTATATTTACATATGAAACGACATTCCCGTAACCAACCATAAAAAACAAGACGGTTTTATTATTTCTTTTCGGGAACAATAAAACACTAAAGTATTATTACTAAAGAGAACACCTTGTTGAAGTATTTACACCGTAATAAATTCCTACTGCAATTGAATAGACATTTCTTCAATAAAATGAATGAACTTTATTCATTTAAAATTTATGTAAAAAGAAAATCGGAAACATCGTAAAAATTTCGCATTTGCGTTTTGTTTGCAATAAAAAAATTTAGTTTCGTGTAGAAAAGTTTTATATTGTCAATTATTGTACAGTTACTGACCAAATTAATGCTCGTCGAATAGGAAAACTCTGTAGCATAGGTAACCAACGCAACGCTCACCTGGTCACTTCGTTCACCCTTGTTTTCTGAAAGAAGGGGATACCGTTACTTGCGCATCATATTTGTACCTACGAAATATGCTGAGCGATTTGTTTTTAGACTACATGGCATTTCAAGCATGTGCATTAACGACAAGTTCAATTCTTTGTTGATACCATTACCTGGCCCTGATGAAGACACTAATACAACTAATCTCCTTTATTTAACAAAGCGTAATATAGTTTAATATAGTCCAAAAACAATGGTTGAAACAAAGGACACAAATTTTTTATTTACATAAATATCGCTGAAATAAATTCACTATTAATTTACATTTTTACTTTTTCACAAAAAGTTCACTTATTGGGCTGTTATTCATTATAACAGGGATAACCAGATACTCAACTCTATTATGAAACGTTTTTTTTTATTAATACCAACCATTTTCTTTGTAAAACCCGAAACATTAGGTATGTTTCTTTGCAACTAAGCAACCTGAAACAGTTAAATCAAAGAACCTTCTCAAAAATATTTATTGTGCACAGAAGATACCGTGCTGAATGTAATTATAATCAAATTAATAATTAAAGTCAAAAATGTATTGCAGACCAAAATGTAAGATTACCTGGGCAAAATAGAACGAAACACAAAAACTAATCTATTAATATAGTAACGTATTTCATGAAAACAGTTGTTAAAAAAATAAATTAACACCGTTGTACTTTTTAAAGGTATAAACGTAATATGACTGCTATGTATAAGTGAAGAATTAATATTTCATATAGTATTCGTCGGATGCTATGCAAGCTTGAATTCGGGCAGACAAACGTTGTTGGGATGTAAGGTATTCCACGTTCGCACAATATTGGTGTGAATCTGTTCTTCCTTGAGAATTGCGACCTCCTGACCCCATGCGCGAACAACTGAAGCCCACATGTTTCCTATTGGGAGATTTGACTTGATACCCTAAAACCCATTTTTGGGTTCTGACGAAACCCCTCTTAAACGATAGTAGACCACTACAAGTAAGAACTCAGGAACATAAGATCAACATCTGTAAGGGCCAAACAGAAAGATCAAGAATCGGCGAACACGTTTGGAACGAAGACCGCCGCATCCAATGGGATACCATATAGATAGTGGCAAAGGAGAATACAACTCGCCGGAAACTCAATGAAGCTCCATACATCGCACTAGCAGAAAATCCAATAAACCAAGCCAGTGTAGAAATGAAACCCATATGGATCCCAATAATGCACGAACAGTTCTAGCGCAATACACTTGCTCAATGCGCAATAAACTACTGCGCAACCACGAAAAACTTTAATGTATATATATATATATATATATATATATATATATATATATATATATATATATATATATATATATATAATCACCGGTAACTCAAATTTGAAATACACGGGCGAGACTTAACTAAATGGGAAGGTACCAATTTCCTGAACGACCAAGTTCAAAACTGCTATGAGAGAGGCGATATGGGTTTGCCGCTATGATCCTAGATTGCAGTCGGAGGGGGCGTATGGTCCTTTTCGATAAGGAAAAATTTGTAATATTAGAAACGCATACAACTATAAATAAAAGAAAACAATTTAATTCATTCTAACTAAATTAAAGCTCATGCAAACTAATAAACAACGCAAAGCAGCTAAAACCCATGCAACCATTTTTAATATAACTACTGTATGTGGCATAGGAAATTGTACCAACGTTGTCTGCAAAGTAAAATTTAAAATGAGTTGTTACCGAAGTGTAAATCTACATTATTTAATCAGAATCTCGCAAGTTCAGCAGAATTGATTGAAGTAGAGTAAATGAGAGCGAGAATTTGCAGAAAGCATAAATTTTAGGTACAAAGTCGAGTTGTACGTACAAGATGGCCGATAAGATCAATATAACCAATTTACCCTTGTGTACATTTGTAAATAATTTTGTAAAAAGAGGGGGTTAAATTGTGTTTTAACGGAATAGTTAGTTTATTGTAAGGTTAATTGAGTTTTGGGAATTTGTGTAGGGCCTCTCAGGCCACAATGTAAGAAAATATTTTGGTGTATGTGTGTTTGAAAATAAAGTCTCTATGTTTATATGTTAAGTGTGTGTTTAATTATCTGTTTAAGTATTTAAAACACAAGTGCAACCATTTGCCGGTTGACGACAGGTAAGAATGGCTATTGAGATCGTCTCAGCTTCCAACTTCAGCACTTGCTGGCTCAAGTGCGGGCGAGTTAGTATTGAGTCAGTGGCGCCCCGATTTTAACATCGTTACAAATTCTTCCTTATCAAAAGGGACCGCACGCCCTCTCCGACTGCAATCAAGGAGCATAGCGGCAAACTGATATCGCCTCCCTCATAGCACTGTTGAACCTGGTCGTTCAGGGAATTGGTACCTGTCAATTTAATTAAATGCCTCGCGTATTTAAAAATTTTAGTTGCCTGTTATACAAATTTGACGCCAGACGTGGAGGCCATCGAGTTTCCTCGATTTTGTTTTATTCTCTCATTTTTTTGATTGTCGTCCATTAATTTAGTTGTGATTAGTTTGGGTTCTCGTTTTCCTTTCTTCTTTTCTGCAAGATGTCTTACAGAATAGGCGTCGATCGTTTGACGAAGGATGAGTTGGAGTATGAATTGAATGTTAAATGTATGTCTGAAACTGGTAATGTCGATAAATGGCGTAAGTGTTTGCGAGGTGTGTTTGCTTTAGAAAAATCTTGTCAAACTTTTACTCTTGAGAGTAGTATATAGAGGCCGGAGCTACTCCACTTCAAGGTCACGTCGATCTCGTAAGCTATGCATAAAAAGTAGGTCATGAGTTCATTGAAAGTGAATACTGCGCTTCAAGCTAAAAATAGAAATTGCAATGTCAGCATCCTCATCATATTACAAGATCACTCTGCGGTCAAACGTTTTGGCGGAAAATTTGTATATCAAGGTCAGAAGATAAAAATATAAATTGCAATGTCACCATCATCATATTAAAATTCTTAGAAGTCTAAAAATAGTGTGGTCAAGGTCAAAGGTTATTGATCTGTAGGGGTATCGTATGACACTTCTTAGTGTTTCTAAACTAAAAGTAGAACAAGGTGGATATTTAACAAGTTTAAACATGTAAGAGGTACTCAAATCAAGGACACATTTAGATCAAAATTTATACCTAAAAATAGCAATTGCTAGGTCATTATACTACATTTCGTAGAAATCTAAATGTACTCCACTTGAAGGTCACGACGACGATCTCGTAAGCTATGCATAAAAAGTAGGTCATGAGTTCATTGAAGGTGAATACTCCACTTCAAGCTAAAAATAGAAATTGCAATGTCACCATCCTCATCATATTACAAGGTCACTCTGCGGTCAAACGTTTTGGCGGGAAATTTGTATGTCAAGGTCAGAAGCTAAAAATAGAAATTGCAATGTCATCATCATCATATTACAATTCTTAGAAGTCTAAAAATAGTGTAGTCAAGGTCAAGGTCAAAGGTTATTGATCTGTATATCATAGGTAAAAATGGTCGGTTCATGTCCTCACTAAAATGTGATCGCGTTACAGCTAAAAAGTATAGTGACAGCATAATCGTTGAAAGCAGCTTATGCGCGTAACCAGATATGTGTGGTAATCAAAGAGATGGTTCGTATCTGCACTAACGTAACATAGTGGGGGTCGTTTAGAGTAACAATATAAGGAAATAGTGTAATGGGTAGTGAGTGTTGTGTAAAACATGTGGATGACATACGCTCAAAAGCAATGGACTAAAGCAACTGACCTGAGAACAGCGGTGGAACGCTTGAAGCAAGAATTTTCGGCATTAGTATTCGATGCCAAACATGGGGCGGTTTACGGGCGAGGTGATTATAGTGAAGCGGAGTGTAACGTCCTAGTGAAAAAGTATGAAAAAGGAGTAACGATATGTGAAAAGTTTTTAAATTTAAAGAAAACATGTAGAACATGTTTTGTAGAAGAACTGAAAGCTGTGCAATTGCATCAGTTTTGCAACGATGTAAAAAAATGGATAGCATCTCCTGATGGTAGCAGTTCATCCTCATCAGATGCAGATTAGCCTATCGATACAATTATTAAAGTTCTCCCCTCTACCATCAAAATCATGATGCAGTAATATATATATATATATATATATATATATATATATATATATATATATATATATATATATATATATATATATATATATGACAGTTCCGGTGCCAACTATAATTCAAAAGCGTTCTCGAATCAGTAAAGATGGATCTATCTGCATTGAACAGCAGCACTTTCTATAAACCCTTCACGAACGTAAAAGAGTTTGAAGTGGGTGCAAAATACAAAGTGATTGATATGGATACAATCGACACGAAGTATGGGAAACATATTGTGATTGAAACTGAGAACTTTAAGTGCATACCTCCCTTACGATTTTATGAATACTTCAAAAAAGAAGATCGCATTGAAAAGTTTAAACAATGTCCGGCTGAGAAAGACGTGTACATCATCAGAGCCGGAACTGTAGTGAAGACAACTAATTTAACATTTCTGGAAAAATAATAATGTATATTCATGTATAACTGTTTGAAAAATAAAACTATATATTTTTTTTAATTGCAAATAATGGCTTTTATTTCTTGATTAAATGAAGAGTAGGTACATCATAATGAAGAGAGTTGTTATTGATGAAACAAAAAATGTAGTGTATAATATGGTAGTGTGGACCTTTGCTTATCGTAATGCAAGAAAAGCGTTGTGGGAAAGTTTGGCGCTGGATAGATTACGTTTCCGTAGTAAAATAAAACAATTGGGATGTATTTTATCACCCATACTACAAGAACAACACCGTGCTGAGGTATATCATGATAGATTCTAAGAACTGTTCTCCCCTCTACGTCATAATAATATTGTGAGGTAATAATAATAATAAAAATAATAATTATATATATATATATATATATATATATATATATATATATATATATATATATATATTGCGGCTACAAATTCATCAATTGTTGAGGTCAACGCAAGTCAAATCAAATGAATTTGAAAAGATTTCACATGGATAGCAATAATAGCTGCAATAACTTCTTCACATGTTCATGTTGGTGTTGTAATGATGTGGATAGTTCTACCACAGCAGCTACATCTACCGAGTGCTCTTTCCCAACTGAAAATGTACATAACAGCACTGCTGGTGAATGTTTAATTGATTGTAGCTTATATAATTTATTCGAGGTCAATTCTCCAAGAAAATACGTTGAAGTTGGATACAGTACGCACCTAAATCTTGCACCAGTTAAACGAATTGTATCTACAGACGGGCTCTTTGTTATGAAAAGACAAGATTGGAAGATGCTACTCAAGTGGCAAACATATCTGGAAATGAAGTTTTTTTCCTCCCAAGAGACTGAAAACCGCATTGATTGGTCAAATATCAACGAGGATGCGAACATTGCAAAGTTTGGAATTGCTTGACAGCAATTTTAACATTTTTTATAATTGGGAAGTAGTGAAAGGTGCATCAGAAAGACTATTAAAAAGCGTAACAATTCAGCAACACCACGACTGTTACCGTAGGTTGAACAAGAAAATTTAAAGGATATAATTAACTATCGGTTGGAATTACTGGAATCATACGGTCTCCCATGTTTCTTTCAAAATCTCATCGAGCAAGTCAACAATTACCGACACTTTCGTAAGATGGAGTATGGCGACGATGATGCAACCAATAATGATAACATTTATAATGACTTTGAAAATGTGTTGAATTACAAGTATGATATAAATTCTCACAATACAGTTTGTATGATGGAGCTGTTGTATTATCGACCTAGCTATTTACTGTATCACATGTATGAATAAATAAAATATTGGTAAAACATCTGTTTGTTTTGATTGTAGCATTGATCGTTACCTATAAATATAGCAATTCCTCCCTCCATGCGAACAATGTTAGTTGGGAAGCGGAAAAGTGCACGTGGGGGTGGACTGGTTAATACTCTCATTAATAAGCTACCCGTTGAGCTCCATATTCCCGGATATCAGTATTGTAGTCCCGAAACTAAATTAGATAAACGGCTTCAGCGTGGTGATCCCGGTATCAATCTCTTAGACGCTCATTGCAAAGCTCACGATATCAGTTACAGGGATAGTAAAAACTTGGCTAGTAGACATCACGCTGATCATATACTAAGTGTGATGACGGAAGCAGAGTCCGCTTCCGAAACGTCGCTGTATAGAAGCAAAATCTGTGGAAATAGGCCGATCAACTCGACTAATAAGACTAATGTTTATTCAAAGAAAATGTAATGAATTATCTACTCACTACATGTACGATGGATATTACAAATAAAAACTTTATTTACGAGACACAGGACAATAAATATACTGTAGGTCAATAATTAGTGCGTATTAAATTGTTAGTGTTAGTTACAATAGGCGATTTTTGGATTAGATGCGACGTCGTCTCTTGCTATATGTCTGACAGTGCTAGTTAAGCTATTTTATCTTTATTATACGATTTTTTTTTGTTTATAGCATAGTTCAATTAACGCATTAAAAAGGTAAGTGGTTTATTATTCCTACGTTTGATTTCATATTATTGTGAAAGAGTTCGTTAGTTCGTTTTTTTTTTTATTTCAAATGTGATCATCGTCCTAACTGTGCATTCGTCTTTTTCTTGGCATGAGAGCAATATAAGACCAAACTAAGTGGTGACGTATTTAAATTTATATTGTTTTTGTACGACAACCACACGCCCACGTATCCAAGTGCTTTCCAAGAAGGATGTCTTAGAAGGGGTCGCGGCATACCTCCAACTTTAGGCATCGGTACCTTTGTGCACGTGACAATATCCCAAATTAATTTGGGTTATTTAATAAATATTCAACGTAGAAATGTCAAAACACTTGTCTATCAATTAATTGGAATTTTCGGAAAATCTATTATGAGAGATGTAGGTTCTCTTTATTGCCACTAGATGGCGTAAATATAAATAAATTGATCTAATTGTGCCAGTATGTTAATTTTAATGCAGAAGTAAATAAAAGTATACAATGATCAGTTAAATAGTTATTTATCGCCACAAAATAGAAAAATTAGTTAGAGATAGGATCATAATCAACGGACCCATTACCCTTGGCAAAACAACTCCATTTTCAATTAGATGGTGTTTCGAAAATCCTCGACGATGGAAATATTTTCTCGATCTTTCAAACATCTTTAATTTCTGTTTACGTGTTTATGATATATATTCCGTTGTAGCGTACGTTGAAGTTACACTAATTGTAACTATTGTGTACGTAAACTACATGTTCAAAATTACGATGTCGTGTATGTCGTACTGTAACTTATAGATTTCGTTTACACTTTGGCATACACCAATACAGAGGTAAAAAAGGGAGCCACAAGTACAATTAGTTATTTTTACAGTATGATATTGGTTAGTTTTCTATCAGTTGGAGATTCAGGGTATGCAGTAACGCAATAAGTTTTATAATTAACTTTTATTGCGTACGATACACTCGGGCTTTAGTTTACGTCGACTATTTATCTGTTAGGAAAGCACATGAAGCCATTTAATTTAAATAAACTTTGGGGAAGTCAAAACTTCAACGTGATAAGACCGTTTAATTTAAAGTAGGTATTGTTAACTGTTGGGGTTGTGTTTAAAGTTTGTCGCATTTCTGCAACATTTGCGGCAAAACGGTAATTTTGATTTGCCCGATTAATATTGGTTAAAAAATTATTGTTTCTGTTTTCTGAGGCGGTATTTATTTTTGTAAATTTTTTTCCACTTTTATTTCAGCTTTCTTTCCTTTTTTTGCCTCTTTTGATCTTACATGGTTTATGTAGCTTTAATGCAAGAATCGAATCTTTTGAAATAACCTACTGATCAACTGAGTCGTGGGAAACCTCTCTCTACGTTCCCTTGATAGTTACACTTGCTTATTTGGATATGTTAATTAGTTGTTCCATGATAGACACGGATTCCTAATATTAGACAATGCCGGATTACATGTATGGAAAAACGAGTTATTCTGCTAATTAGTTTTTTGTTGTATATACAACATTTCCAGACAGTATCAAATGCATACCGGTGCAAACATTTATTTTTAAAGGTGCATTTAACCTTAAATTACCTTTTTTTATCATGAAGCTCATTAAATTATCTTTATTTTGATATATTTATATATAACTACAATAATTTTTATTAAATCTAAGCCTTTGTATAATATTACATACAATTAATATCTACTCATGTTTTTACATTACCCTTAACCTAACTTATTACAGATTCGGTTTGCATATTTGCTCCTACATTTCCCATGCTACGTTACGTGTTATCTATCCTCATGTACTTTTTCTTTTCCTTTTATTTATATTTAACAACATATCGTTGTTGTTGATTCGAGATTTTACATTTACAAATACTTATTTGTCATGTACATTTTTGTACATGTTATATTTTTTGATAAAATGTGTAACCCTATAAAAATTACAAGTGTATGAAATGTTAAACATGTGGTGCAACGGTGTTCAACATATGTTCGCTCCAAAGAATAAAATTTATAGATTCTTTTACAATTTCAATCCATTCAAAAACCTTTAAGAAAAATTTATATTGTTCTTGAGGAAATTTAATTTGGGTCGTTTCGATTTGTAAAGATATCATTCGATATTAACATTTTATTTTACTTGCTATTTAGTTAGGGCTTGAGGGAAGGAACCTTAAAATTTGTTTCAGCAAATTCCTGTCTTGACGAGGTGCGTCAGCTAGCTCAATTATTAAAAGAATTGATTACTGTGATCAGTTACTCAATTTTATGTTCAATTTAATTTTCTTGATTATGTGTGAATGTAATTATATTAAATTTACTTCCTTCAGTATTTATATATTAGGTGTTTGTATGAGCTTTTAGTATTCGTAATAGTTAATAATAAAAACAAATCAAACGTTATACCCATTTAATTAACCACAACTCGGAAAATGTATGCATGCTTTGCTTACAGTAGTATATAAAAATCACTCCTACTACTGTTTTTAATATACTTAATAACTAACATGCAGAAGTTTGTTTATCTATAGTGAGCGAAATATATTTTCGTGCAGTATTGATATTCACATATAAATTCACATAAAAATAAAACCCAAGCAAGTTCTTTTATTTACACAGTTAAAAATCTTATTAGTCACTTTCGGAGGACTCATATGGGATATTCTTGTTGCTATGCCGGTTACTCAGATTTTCAGGGATATATTTTCTTTGTTCTCCCAATATCTTCTTTAGACCTTTGTTGTGGATTAATACAACTCCAATTTATTGACCCTGTTATAATTGGTGGATATATCTATAGCTTTAATGATCACTTTAGTTGTTCAAGTTTCGTTCCGAACGCTATGTAATAACAAACGGCAATCAATTTACAAACAGCGGTGCTCCTACTTTATTTATTAATATTTTCTAGTTACTGTTCTTGATATATTAAGTTATTACACTGAACAGATTATCGTACCCGATATTTATCGTTCAATATTTAAACATAATCGTGGACGACTTTCGGTACGCACAAAAACGTGATTTTGAATTATTACATCAACTTTTTTGTTATCACCAACCCGACAATACTTTATTTTACTTAGCCTTTTATTATTTTAATAAGGAAGGTGTTATTACTTCTTCCCTATTAGACATTGACTTCTATTTATTGCATTTTCTCAATTTATAGGGTAGCGTGACTATCACTTGGTCACAACAACTACTTTCTAACTACTATTTTGTCATTCGTGTTTCGGCAACGAACCACACCCTTTGGTTATTTTCAACCAACTCTGACCACTTACTTAAAGTGACCAACTATCATGAACGTCATGGTAACAACTGATTTCCCTTTTTTAAATGTTTTCTAATTAAATATGTACATAAATAAATTCAAGCTTTTCATCTTAATATTAAAAGCATTTATAAAATAACATGTAACTTAGCACGAAATTTGAAATTTCGCAGGCACCTATTACAGTGGGTATACAGGGTGTCCCGTAAATATTGCAACAAACGTCGGGAGGTTAAAGTATACCTCTAAATATGAAAAAAGTTCCCATGAACGTACGCTTGAAGATGCGTCGTTTATTAGATACAGGTTGTTAAAGAAACATCTTTTTTTCGTTTTTTTTGCAAGTAACTACTAAAATATTGAAGATATATAAATGAGATTCGGCTGGCTTACAACATATGTTGTGAAACGTATGAGGGCATTTGTAAATATGTCATAGGCGTAGATATACGGGTCGTTTGAAGTATTTAATTCTGTAATTTCTACGTCACTGGCATAAAATTAATTTCAGTGGCAGTTTTTGAATACCTGGTCTCTTACACGAAAAACCGTTTACCGTGTAAAGCTCTGAAGTAAGTAGTTTTCAGGAAAATTGGAATATTATAAGATGATGCACCTAAAGAGTCAACCTCTTTTTGATGCACAATAATAAGTTAAGATAAAATGAGGAATAATGATTATATAAAAAAAAATTATTTGTTCAATGCATAAATTAGCTCGAGGAACCATGGATCGGTGCGCTCTTCGAAGGATACCAAGGTTATCTCTAATTTCTCCAAAAGCTGCTGCTCCTGGTTTACTAGTGGTGTTTCACATACCAACAGTTTAACATGGCGCCATAAAAAGGAGTCAAGAGGATTGAGATCTGGAGACCGAGCAGGCCAATCCACAAAACCTCCTGTATCAATCCGTCGATTTGGAAAGATTTGGTCCAAATGGTCTCGAAAATTCCTATAAAAATGAGCAGGTGCCCCATAATGCTGAAATCACCATTGTGGCGAACGTTTAAAGGTAAATCGTGAAAGTACTCAAGTAAAATTGTTCTTAGGAAATCCAAATAATGATCACCATCTAGTCTTGGGGGCAACAAATATGGCGCTAGTATAGAATTGTCGATAATACCACCCCAAATATTAATGGAAAAATTGTGTTGATCTTTTCTTACAGCAATAACATGGGAATGCCCATAATCCCAAATCTGGCTGTTGCCACTATTGAAATAACTTATCTTTGGTAAAACATGCGCATCTGTAAACAAAATGCTTCGAAGAAAATCAGATTCATTTAGGTTTTGTTGAATATACCAATTGGAAAAATCCAAACGATAAGCATAATCTGCTGGAGTCATTGCTTGAACCTTTTGTGTAATATTCCTCACTCACAGGTCTCCAGACAGTTGATTATTAATTCGGTTCAAAAATGCATCTTCAATAACTACCGTGCGAATTGCTCTGTGACGACCAGCACCCCAGGACGTTTCAACGAACCATATTATCTTAATCGACGATGAATTCTTTCAAATGTTGAATGGTACGAAAATTGACGATTAGGAAACCGTTCTGTAGACAAACGCACAGCTTCATGGCCACTGCAATTATCTTCACCGTAAATGAGATGCATATCGGCTAAATATTTAAAATTATTCATGTTTATTTGAAAAGTTTCAAATTAAACTGTCATTTAAATAATCACAGTATTTTTGAAATTCTCTTCTAAAATATTGTGAATTCTACTTACCTACTACGTTGTTAACTTGCAACTAATAAATTCCGGGAACAAGATATGTATCTTCTCGTAATTTCAATTTTCCCGAAAACTACTTACTTTGGAGCTTTACACGAGGTAAACATTTTTCGAGCAAAAGACTTCAGATATTCAAAAACTGCCACTGAAATTCATTTCATGCAAGTGACGTAGAAGTTACAGGGTTAAATAATTCAAATGACCCTTATATCTACGCCGCTGACATATTTAAAAGTTACCTCATACGTTACACAACACGTCATTCCATATGTGTTATAAGTCAACCGAATCTCAACAAGTGGGAAAAGTTGAGCTTTTATCACGTGTGGAGGTTTGTGGCACGAGCCTGAAGGGCTAGTGCCGCAGAGACACGAGTGAGAAATGTACTTTCCCCACAACTACACAAATTTAAAGAATACAAATAATGCAACTTAATATTTATTATAGTTAGCAAAACTAAAACAATATTAAAGTATCCTACCTCTTAACAGTTATATAATGTATTTAAAATTATAGTTAATAGTAAAATTGGTACAATTTTGTATGGTCAAACCCGGAACGTCATTTATTTTTAGTATATTTTCTTTTATATTAATTGTAGAAGTTGAGGGTTGATCATTCGTATACGGTGAATTTTCTGTCTCCATTTCAGTAGAGAGTTCGAGTGAATTTTCAATAGAGTTGACGATTTTATTAGCAACGTTAAGTTCACTTTTAATAGATTCCCCGACGTATTCTTCTGCCACGGTACTGGAATGCCATCCTCCATGGTGCTTTAAGGTTAATATGTCCCCTCCTGCATTTATTAAAATTATTGCCGAAGAACGTCTGAAGCAGTGACCTGTATATAGATGGGCAAAAATTGCAACTTTCTTAGCCATACTACCAAATCTTTTAATGCCAACTACCTGTCTAGTACATTTTCCGTGCTGGTAACTTAAAAAGAAACGTTTTTCTATCGATGGAAGAGCAGCATATTTTTCTCCCGTTACAGTGAACATTATTGGCTTTTTAGTTTTGGTATTATCTAATTTCACCAGAAAAAGCCGAATTTAAATCCTCCCAAATTATCAATTTTAATTTCCACAACTCTTCTTTACGACATGCCCATGCTACGTCAATAGCCACTGCAACCTACAAATAAAAATATCAGGATGTAAAATTAAAACGTTATTTAAAAAAAATAACTGTCCAGCCCGGAATCTGAACCCTGTGCGAAGCGGATACACGATTAACTGCACCAATGAGCCTTACTTTAAAAGTTTTGTTTAATAGTACATATACCTATCTAGCAGAATTTGAAATAGAATTTTTAATAATTATCTAATTCGTTTTATCTACTAAAAAACCTACTAATTACAAAAAGATATGTTAATTTGAGAAAAAAAGCGAAAGAAAGTACTTGAATATCGTGACCAAAATGTAGACGCCTTTGAAGTGTTCGACAGCTCTTTAAAGTACACCAAAAGTACACTTTCCGAAAAAGATTTTATTTTTGTATTTCTTCTCCATTCCATAATTTTTCGTATGCCAATTCATACTTTTTCCTCACAATTACCGGCAACAAATCTAACATTACTTTTGCAGCTTTTTCCAATATGTCTGGCGGAGTATTACAAAATCATTACTACTGTCAGTATCCATATTATTTATTACAAATAGGTATATGTCTTATTAAAATAATATTTAATGGAAATTGCGATTTTTATCAAAGCACGGATGAAAACTATCTTAAGAATTAAAAAACTTCTATAATCTGACAGTTGTTACAACTACTTAAAGCTGAACAGCTGCCAACTAAGCTGTTGCCGATTTTTGTTGATTCTTCATATAAATGTATGTGGTGTGGACAACGTGCCGTGTGAAAAAATATTTCTCACGGTATGAGCAATACATGGTTTTGAAATTAAGTAAGTTATGAGAAATATGCTATTTTTCATAGCAGTTATAGGAAAATTTCTTGCTAATAAGCGATTCATCTTCAAGGATACGTTTATGGCAATTTTTTTCACATTTAGAGGTATATTTTCTCCCGAAGTTTGTTGCAATATTTACGAGACGCCCTGTATACAGTATCGACAATAGCTTCCTGTCGATGGTTGATGATATAAGCCTTAGTCAGAATATTATGCCAGAGATTGAATCGTTTTAGAGTTATTCTCAATGTTTACGCAAATTTACAAAATTAATAAGTTTGGTACCTTTTATTTACAGGAACATGGTGAACGGTAGTAGCACCGGTATGTCGGGATGGTGTCCCCTTATACCTTCATCGTAGCGTTTCGCATGGATTGTGGATGTGCCGCTATGTTTTGCGGCGTGGTTTCTTCCTCTTTGGGATTTATTCTTTGTCTGCTCTTAGCACCTTTATAATTTTAATCGCTAAGGCAACGTCGTCGTCTTCGGGAGGATTGTTCTTCGCTAGTGAGTTACTTGTCACGAATGTGGCGTTGCTGATGCTGCTGACTACTGGCCTTGAGTGTTGCCTGATGGTGGTTTTTTCAGCGTTGTGTTGGTGATGTTACTTGGGTGCGCGGAGCATCCTCCGTAGTTTGCCGTGTGGTTGCCATTGCAGTTACAACATTTAGCATTTCCGTCCTCACGTGTGAGGGTGAAATCTCTTGTGTGGTGCGGCTCCGCGCACTTCACGCATCTAAGAGTAGCGTGACAGCCGTTGGTGGAGTGTCCGTATCGTTGACAACTGTGGCATCGTCCGATTCCATATTTTTTATGGGGTGTTTCGGTACGGACCCTTAGGTAGCCGATAATGGTCAAGTTGTAAATGGCGGTAGCAACTTCAATTCTTTCGAGGTGAGCGGGAGCATTGATGTTCTCCTGCGCTCAGGGCCGGCGTGCATGCGGGTCAGTTTTTGAACCGCGTAAGTCATATTTTTTAGGTCGCTTCTAATGACCTCGATTATTTCGTTATCTTGTGTATGCCTTTTATAACTACTTTTAGTGGTTTTTCCGCTTCTAATGCGTATACGTTGAATTGGATTTCGGTGTTATCTAACGCTTTTGTTGCGTTACGATAGTCTTCGTAGGTCTTCAGTTGTATTTTTATGCCAGTTCTGGTTGTGCATGTCGATTTGGGTTGGATGCCAACACCGCTAAGTTTCGATAACGCAGTCTAATAGTCTGCTTCCCGGTGAAGAATTATCGGGGGGACTCGTTCACCGTGCGTTTTTTATTTGGTTTTTTGGTGACGGTTATAAAGCCCTCGTCGGGGAGGACTTCGAGTTCAGCGCCTGAGGTGCCGACGTTTGTTGGTGGGGACGTATTTTCCTCCATTTCGATTACGGTTATTTGTTCGATCGATGTTGGTTCCGTTTTCGGTCCGTGTCGTTTTTTTCTTTTTTCGACGTGGCGGGTTGTCTTCATCATAATTCCTGTTCTGGTATCCGATCAGAGCAGGTCCTTAATTTAGAATTAATTACACTGTAATTTACAAGTAATTTATTAATTCGATTTTATCGGCCGGTATCAACCTAACGATGCCGCGCCATAGACCGGGCCGAGAGGTCTACGACGACGACGGGTGCCTCTGGGTCAACATCGAGGATTTCCACGAGGACCTACCATCAACAAGTACCGCCAGCCCGATACCGTCGCTTCTGTCCCTTCCGTGGGAGGGCGCCAGAAGCAACGCGCCATCAGCCGCCACCGCTCAGAAGAGGAGAAGGCCGAAGAAGACACCACCGCCCGCAGAAGACGTCGCCCCGCCAGCCGAGGCAGCAACAAGAGCAGCACCGCCGCCGCAAGCCGCCGCCGCTGTAGCCGCCGGAGAGAGAAGAAGTAAAGACCCCCGTCCTGGATCCACCAGCCCCGATGACTCCGTAGCGCAGAAGAAGAGGCCGAAGAAGGAGACCGTCCGCCCGCCTACGCCGCCACTGACAAGCAACGTATACCAAGCCCTGGAGCAGTACACGGACACCGCCACAGCGATGGAGCAGACCACCACAGCAGAGACCAGGGAGAAAGTACCCCCGGTAAACCTTCGTCAGCGGGAGAACTGGGTTGCTTTCTCCCGCGAACTCGACCGGAAGAAGATTGCCTTCACCAGGGCCAAGGCGACCTTCGAGGGAACCCGGATACAGCCTGCCTCACTTCAGGACCGAGACAGGCTGATGAGGTATCTCGATAAGTGTGGTACGCAGTACCACACCTATCAGGCAAGGAGCGAGCGTCTTGCCAAGGTAGTAATACGTGGCGTGCCCGTAGAGCTATCCAAAGCGGATGTAAGCTCCGATTTGACGACGCAAGGGATTAATACAGTTTCTTGTTTTAGGATGAAGCAGCGAGGCCGAGCGATCCCCCTGTTTTTGGTACACCTACCGAGCGAGGAGGACAAGAAGAGGATTCGGGAGGTGAAGCACGTCGCCCGCCTCCGAGTCACCGTAGAGGACCTGAGGCGGAAATCCGACATGGGGCAGTGTCACCGGTGTGAAGTGCGCCGGTGATCACCACAGCAGTCAATGCACTTTACCCCGTACCGACCGGGCTAAGTGTGTTAACTGCGGTGGGGAGCACCCCGCAAGCTACCGTGGATGCCCGAAGTTCCCTTGACCTCCGCAACGGAAGAAGATGGAAGCACCGCAGCGACCGCCGAAGAGGACACCGCCGGCGCCCTCCTCGACTCGGACCGGAGTCAGCTACGCCCGTGCGACGGCAGGCAAGGCTGAAAAGGCGGAAGTACCGAGAGTGGCCCCCGCCGCTACCGTTACTCCGCCCGATCAATCTGCCTTAGGGTTCGACTCCCTATTGACCTTCCTCGGAGGGCTCAATATGAAAAAGGCCCTACCTGTCATCCGTAAGGTGGCAGAGGCACTCGCTAAGGTGGAATCTGCGACTGACTTGTGGGGGGTTTTCCTCTCACACAGTCAGGAGGTGGCTACCCTTTTAGGGTAAACTCACGACGGTCCGGATCGAAGTCTGGCGCCCGAGATAAGTATTTAGTATCGATTTTTTACCTAATTTCTGTTCTGTAAATATCGATAGTGTTACACTTTACTAACACATATTTCTTTTTATTCCAGATAAGCAACCTAGCGACAACAGGACAGCCCACACAACGAACCACACAACGAACACACCAATCCAAAGCATCACCACACAACACCCGCTTCAAATTCACATTCAATAAATTTAAACATCTTTTTTTTTTTTATTACCAAAAATTACCGCACCTTATGATTGTACACAATACAATAACAAAAAACAGCGCAACACCAACAACAAGGGAATGACCAGGGCTGAAGAGGAGAAGGACTCCTGAACAGTCCACGATAAGATACATAAAAGCTAAAATAAGTAATTACTAACCATAAACATGAGCAAACTAACAAAAAAAAAAAAAAAAAAAGTTGTCTTCATTAGTTGCTGCAGGAGTCGCAGATAGGGATGGAGCTGTTGCTGCGGCCTGTGCTGCATTCAGGTCTCGTATCAGGTCTTCAATCGTTTTATGCATGTTTTCATTCCTTTCTTCTAGAGTTTTAATTCTAGCTTCAAGGAATTTATTTTGAGATTGCAGAGATTCTATTTTCATGTTGGCTGTTTCAAGGAGCACGTTTCTTATGGACTCTTTGTGAGGTCGTAATCGCACGAGTCTTCGTCGCTCATTTTGTAGCCGGATTTGCGTGGTGAAAACTACACAAATCCGGTACGTAAGGTTCTTTAAGTGGATTTGCTCAGAGGAGCGCGCCCGTGAAATATTCTTATGTAGTTTCTCACTAGGCACGAGTGCTTCGTTCAAACACTAGCATAATAATCACTATAGCAATACAAAAAAAAAACATTTCGTTATTCTTGCCACACTTTTGAAAAATTTTCCAGAAGGTTCGCGACACAGAGATGATGAACAAATAATTTTTATGGCAGTTAAGTGTTAACATATATATAAATAACTCGCGTTCTTCAATACAACGCTTACCAACAAAGAGACAAACACATTTGTCGATTTCTTAGGCATGTTTCTGTTTTAACACAAGCTAAGAACCTCAATCTTTTCAATGTATTAACCGCATTGATTTTGAATAAACGTATAGACTAAACAATTAAAATTTGAATACTTTTGTATTTTGCTGCGGTAGGTATGAACTAATTAATAATCATCGATCAAAGCTGATACGTGAAATACGAGTTAGAATTATATTGGTAACGTAACAATTCATTTATAACGTATTATAATTACACGTTTACTACATTATTACCAAATCCAAGTACTTTAGTGATTTGTCAAGTATGCTTATTTATTGCTCATGTGTTTATGGTACTTATTCGGTTATATATTAGATATTCAATATTCAGTGCAGCAGATTTTTGAGTTACTATAGCTGTAACTATTGTATACGTAAACTACTTATTCAAAATCACGATGTTATGGTTACCGTAAACTTCAGATTCTGTTTACGTTTCGAGATACACCAATACAGTTGTAATTAACTTTGCATTAGATACACAAAATACATATTGGGGCTGTCTTTAATGGATGTCGAGTTTTTGGAAAAATGCTAATTTTTATTTACCTGATTAATATTGTTTGAATAAATAAGATTGTTTTTGCTTTTTGATGCTGTATTTATTTTTACCCACTTTGTTCAACTTCTTTTCTTCTGTCCGCATTTTCAATGTAAAATCGAATTTTGTGTGTAACCTATTAATCAATTACTGTTAGGTTGAGTTGTAAGCAATATCTCTCTTCGTTACCTTCTTAGTTACATTTGTTTATTAGGTTAATTAGTTATTCCATGATAGACACAGATTCCTAATATTGAACAATACCAGATTAGATGTCGAAAACCGTGTTATTCTGATAATTGTATTTTTGTTGTAAGTACACCATTTTCAAGACAGCACTAAATAAATACCGGCAAATCAATTCATTTGTACAAGTCTTGTTCATTATGGATATATATTGCTAATCATACGTATTCGTAAAGCATTATAATGCGTTTGGTATTGAAACAGTGACATAATACATTCAAATTTTGCGTCCATTTGTTCTTTCTCACAATCAACAAACAATAACAAATCAATATTATGTTTGACGCCACAAATTAATTTTCAATGTGTCCAACTGAATAATGCATTTCGATTTAGAGATAATAATAGCTTAGCGGGTAAAATCCATTTAGTTATACCAAGCTTTTTACTACGACCGAATGAAACGTTCGTTAATAACAAATCCAAACTATAATTCAACTTGTTTATATTAAATACCAAGTATGTTCGTTCATTTATAAAAGATTATGCAAATCTTACTTTGTAATATTATTTGAAGAATTGGAGCATACCAAAAAACAAGCTTATATAATCAAAAATACAGGATGCGTATAATAACAAAGGACATAAATCAGAATGATAATCTACGCTACACTGTTTGAATAAAAAACAAAGCAAAAGCTTTGTGTAAGATATAAATTACGCGTTTAGCACATTGGTTTTTAAAAATCCCTGAATAAACTTTATTTTGTTACAAAAAAGATTTTTTTATATAATTATAATTTACTCATACTTTATTCATTCACACCTTCCGCTTTTTGTATATTAGTGTTTCTTTAAGCTTATGCGGAAAATAAACGAGCAGTCTTAGTATCATAAAAACGTTAGAAACTCTGAGCCAAAACAAAATACTTTTTGGTTATAAATTGTCACGTGTGATCACACATAATTATATTCACTCTAACATCAATACTGAATTATTTTTAATTACAGAAAACCATAAAAATGTAAGCTTTCTATGCAAAATGCGTTACTCCTTTGTTATTAAAAACAGCACACCACCTTCCAACGTACAAAATGGAAATTAAAAGAAATGGTATAATTTTAATAACAATTTTTTTAGGATAACTATACAACTTCTTTTATAATAAATTCTTTACAAAGTAGGCACATTGTAAAATACAACAATAAACTATGTCAAACAGCTGCTTAAAGCTTCATGTCAGATAGAACTTAATGGACATCCAGATGCTAACCTAAAAACTTAAAATAAATGATTTTAATTATGTTTACCTTCCAACCTACATATACAGGTTGTCCCATTTTCGTATGTTTTTCGGGGATTCTCGCTTATTCTTTAGGTTAGAACCTTGCGGTTTTCGCGACACCATGCTATTTTTTAATGAAACCAAAGATGCACTAATCAAATTTGTCATAGACATCTTAGTTTGTGTGCTACAGGGTGATTTTGGAAAAACTGCAATTTCAGTCATCCCCTGTAACTCTGTTATTGAAAAAGTAAAAACTGATATTTTTAGATTTTTATGTAGACTCCAGCGGTGTACTCAGATTTTCTTTAGATGTCACAGTTTTTGAGATATTGGCATAACCTACTTTTTTTTATGGGACACCCTATATACTTTTTTAAAATATTTTTCCCCTTGCCAAGAGCTTGTCAAAAATATAGCATAGTCTATATTTGTTTTTGTAAATAACGTGACAAAATGATTTTTTTCTATAATTCACATTGATAATAGTGGATAGCCGTGGGTAACCATGGTAACGCAAAAAAACAAAATAATTAACGTTCTGCCATTACTTAGGTATTTGATTTTTGAAGTTTCTGCTTCTCTCAAATTATTCCTGGTTACATTTTCCCAAATTTAGTGCTTACAGTTATTGTTATTCGTTGTTTTTGTTTATTGTTATCGTTCTTGTTGTTGTTGTTGTTGTTGTTTAATTATTTTTAATATGGTTCGAAACCAAAAATTTTAAAACTTTGAGAAGTATGATATAAATGCCTGCTTCATATTATCTAATGAAAACGCAGACCAGGCCTTAGAACTCTATCTGAACAGGTCAATTAATCTTTGCCTTAGAATTTGTATTTACCTTATATACCTATTTTGATATATAGATATCCCGAAAGAAGATAACCCGACAGAAGTATATTTCCAAAAATTAAAATTTAATCTTTGCCAACATGGATGTTTTGTCAAACCTCGACCCCGAGTTTACAACAAAGAGAACGAGGAATCAGAGATCAACGTTTTAGCAGTTGTTCAAGCCACTCTTGAAACCTCGTGCAGGAAAATAGATGAAGAGACCGGTGTGTCTAAAACAAAAGTGCAAAGTATTTATAAAAAACATAAATTAAAACAAAAAGTATAAACTTGTTCATCATCTCCACCCTGGTGATGCTGAACGTAGATTGGATTTCTGCAATTGGTTTATAAATATGAAAACTCAGGACAATAATTTTGAAAGAAAAATAATTTGGTCAGACGAGGCACATTTCACAAGGAATTTTTAATAGACACAACTGACGGTTTTGGAGTCAAAAAAACACCCACGTGATTTTTCCTAGAGAGTGTCAAAGCAGGTTCGGATTTAATGTCTCCTGCTTTATTTTTAACCGAAAAATAGTTTACAAGATTTATGAAGAAAACCTTAACTCTAATGGGTACTTACAAATTCCACAATGAAAAACTATGAACATTTTAGAAGATATTCCACTGGCTCAACTGAACGATATATTCTTCCAGCAGGATGACTCTCCAGCCCACAATGCTAGAATAATACAGAACTGGCTAAATGAACGTTTTGCCAGGAGATGGATTGGAACAAATGGACCTCTTCAATGGCCACCACGATCACCGGATCTCTTGGTTTTGTTTTTTTTTTGTGGGGGTATTTAAAGAATAAAATTTATTAAAGGCAATATGCCAACATCCAACAATTAAAAATTGCAACGGAAATGCTTTTGCAGAATTACGAAGACAATCATTTATTTTGGAAAATGCTATTAAAAGAATATATAAACTTTGTGAAACTTGTCTGCAATTTAAACAATATTTGTGATTAATTAATTATTTTGTTTTTTATCAATGTATATTATAGAAAAAAATCATTTTGTCACGTTATTTATAAAAATAAATATAGACTATGCTATATTTTTGAAAAGCTCTTGGCATTGGTAAAAAGATTAAAAAAATATATGGGGTGTCCCATAAAAAAAAGTAGGTTATGTCAATATCTCAAAAACTGTGACCTCTAAAGAAAATCTGAGTACGCCACTGGATTCTACGTATAAAAATATACAAATATCAGTTTTCACTTTTTTAATATGTCTGACAATAACAGAGTTACAAGGGATGACTGAAAATGCAATTTTTCCAAAATCACCCTGTAGCACAAAAACTAAGATGGCTATGGCAAATTTGATTAATGCATCTTTGGTTTCATTAAAAAGTAGTACGGTGTCGCGAAAACCGCAAGGTTCTAACCTAAAAAATAAGCGAGATACCCCGTAAAACATACGAAAATGGGACAACCTGTACATACATGAATGTAGGTATAGAACGTTATGTAGCCACGATAACTTCAGAACGAAAACACCTACGTACTTAAACTTTTTTATTTAAGCTTGCTTTGATTTTTCTTGGAGCTGATCAGATTTTGGAGAAATCCAGCATCGAAGAAGGGGTTGCTGGGGCAGCTTTTGGTTTTATCAAATATTTCTAAAACAGCTGCATGTTTCAAAGATATAAAAATACGTAAATATAGACCTTAAACGTATCGATTAATTATGTTCTATACAATTATTTGATACAACGTGCAAATTAGCAGCAAAAAAATTCCTAAGGTCTTAGTTCAAAGTTTTTCAATACCTGAATAACCATTAATTTTATAAGAAAAAGTGTAGCCATATTTTTTAAAGAAAATTTAATTTTACTTACCTCTTCTTTACAAAATTTCTTAATATAACGCAAGGTAAGTCTAAAAATTAATGAAACATGAACGAAAATGGTTGAACTGAATTATTGACATCTTACAGACCCGGGCGGCATTGGAATTTTTTTTTTAAGTTAACATGTATTTACGTCTATTATTCTCTATCTGACATGAAGTTTTAAACGTCATTCTGACAGATTATTGTTTTTGTTTTTACATTGTCTGTTTTCGTTATGAATGTATAGAAAAGAGGTGTGTCCATGAGTCCGTAACCCCCTGTCCCCGTGACCCCGTGTGACCGTATGTCTGTATGTCCGTGTGTCCGTGTCCGTGTCTCCGTGTATCGGTGTGTTCGTGTGTCCGTATGTCCGTGTGTCCGTGTGTCCGTGTGTCCGTGTGTCCGTGTGTGTGCTTGTTAAATTAACTTAAGAAATTCTATTATGATACTGGTTGAGGATGATTATATTATACGATATTTGATTTTTAATCAGTGGATTGAGTACTTTTCGATTTATGATTTATGCTAGGAGATTTGACGTTATTTGGTTAAATGCGTTTATCTTATATTTTATTTTTGTATGAATGGAATCGGAACCAGAAGGGGGTGCTGGATTGGAGGGAATCACATGGGGTATGGAGCGAATATATTGTCAACGATGCTGCATTAAATTTAAGTTATCCATAGTTTCTGTGTGGGAAAAAGAGTATTTGATAATCGATTTGTGGGAACTCCTCCTAGTTGCGACAGTAGCCTTAGGCGCTGAATAAAGTTAAGTTGCAGTTCGGTGGTGTGTTTTTCTTTTAGGTTACTGGGATATCTGGTATTCGTCCCAGTGACTTTCTCTATCCAATTGTGAGATAGCGAGATTTAACGCGCAACACCTGTGGTACTCTGACTCTCGCTCCTTGCTAGCCGCTCCTTTATGAGCGGGACTACCCCTGCACCAAAAGTCTCTGTCAGAGTTTTATGAACAAGTAGTATTGATGTAAAAAGATACCTAGAAGATGTAAAGTATAGTTAGGGTTATCAAGGATTCTTCCGGGTTCAGAGGTCATTTGCGTGAGATCACATTAAATAGCAAATGTTTATGCATTCTGTTCAGGAGGATTAGGAGTAGATGAAAAGTGAAGACAATTAGAGTTATGACTTATGAACATTAAAATCTTGCAGAATTGAGATACCCCAAGATGGACACTGATATAGAAGGTAGTGAACTTTCAAACTAAGGTAATCAAAGAAATCTTGAAAATTACTGTCATTAGTAGACCTATGAACGGAACAGTAGAATCTCAAAAATTTAGGATCAGAGTGCTTGAGCTAGATTACTTCGAATTCTTTATTTTCCAAAGAAGAAATACTCTTGCAAGCAATGTCGTCCTTGAGATAGGCACACACTCCCACTTTGATACCGTAGATGTTACAATAATGGATCAAAAAGTGATTACTTTCGATCGCTTGGCTCTCCCGTACGTCCGAACGGGGGAGGATTTTCTGTCCGTCATTTATTACCCTACAAACCACAGCCATTTTTTTTTGGACTGGCAGATAGGGAGCTAGTAAGGACGAGAGGAAGAATAGGATAAAGGTATGTTAGGGGTAAGGAAAAGAGTGACCAAGAGCCCTTACCGAGCTTAACAAATCGAAAAACCAATATTAAGGAGGCCATAGTTAGGGTAGTGGTAGCTCCACGGCTCGCATGGAGCACACATGCCTCCCACCTTATGTACAGGATTGTGCTCGTAGATTGTGCGTGAGAGAGCCTTAGTCCCATTACACTCAAATACTAAAATACGTAAAGACACTAAAGTAAAAGCAGAGTAAGTCTCACGAGTAGGTTGGTTTCATATGTACAAGATTGTGGTCGTGTGAGACTTGAGTTACACTAATATACTTCACCCTCCTATTGTGTTAACATTTTGATTTTACTTATTGTGTTCTTAAGTTCATATAACAGTAAATAATAATAAGATATAAGATGTAGTATTTATTATTTATTACATTTTATTACGTTATTTTATTTTAGTACATATTATTATAAATCTTATGTAAAGAACATAGCCATCTTTTAGTTTCTCTGCATGTGCATATTATTACTAGCATGTCTAACGTGTCTACAGCACCTTTAGTTTTGTTGTAATCTAAAATCATAAACGGCTTTTTATGATCTTAATTACACACTCCGTTGCCGTGGTGCATGGTGCTCAGGAGCGTAACATTTTTATTCCGTTTCGGAATATAAGAAACTATCGACGTATCCTTGGCAAAGTAACATTTTGAGGAAAGAAGTTTTTTCCTGTTGCAGACCAATGCGGCTGGAAATTGCGAATAGTGCCAAGTATGGTTATTTTTCTTTTCAATAGCATCTGGCCCAGATCGTACGAGGTAAAAAGATTATCACATGTTACGTTGTAACCATTTAGACCATAAGTAAGATCTAGCACAACCTTTTTAACTTGACCCCTCTCTGGAGGTTCACCTTCTTTTTTCCTCAGGTAAGCTTGCATGTTGTATGCATAAGCAGTTAAAGAATCACATAAAGTCCAAATCTTGATTCCGTATTTAGCAGGTTTATTCGCGATCTAGTGTTTAAAAGCACAACGGCCTCATCTACTGTTACACTTTCGTGATCATTATAGAGCTTAGGTAGAATTGCAACCCATTCGTCCCACAAGTCTCCTATGCGAGATGATTTATCAGTGTGGCGTCGTTGTGGTCTAGTTTTTTTATCGTCAAAGCTAATTGTTCGTGCAATTACATGAAATCATTATAGAGACATCGTTGCACTAAATATTGGACGACCTACATTTGCATCCCACAGACTGGCTGTTGCCCCTCTATGAGATTTATATACTCCAGCTAGAAACAGTAGGCCAAGATATTCTTCTAGTTCAACTAATGTTAGTTATTGAAACGTATCCCCACAAAGTCTTTTGCCTTCTAAATTTGAAATTTTCAAAATTAGGTTCACAGTTTTGGGTGTGAAATATAAGAAGTACGTAAACTTTATTTCAATTATTCGCGACGTAGCATACTTTGTTGGCCCAGAAATTCCATACCATATTGCCATTTTTTAAAGTTACGTGATTATCCGTTTCAGATTGATCTGAAATCGTAGCTTCCACTTCATCATCCGATTCGCTATTATATATGTCGGTTTCGGAAAAATGGTTTTCTTCTTCAGAAGCATTAGACTATCAATAACACACAAAAGTTTCTCAAGTTCGCTATCCGTAAGCACTCTCTCACTACACATTTTTAATAATAAATTTGTTGTATTTGTTATTGGAGTATAGCATCAAGTTTAGTATTTAGTACAAACTAACACTCAGATGCTCACTGGCTGCATTTATATGCGGAGCCACTATAATGTTTTTACCTTAGCTGAACGGTCAGTTGTTATCAAAATAATTTGAGAGGGGTGAGCGTTGAACTGCGGTTGGACTATCGCGGTATAATTGGGTTACTCGAGCGCCAATCTAGGTAAATGGTGATATAGAGGCCTACATTCCTCTTTGCGTAGAAGGGTTTCTGAAGATTTAGATCGGTGCTGGTATTTAAGACTTATGTCTCTGTTGAGTCGGAAATGCGCGGTCACGGTAGTATTAATCCAAAAATAATTCGTTTACAAAAAAAAATAGAACTCCTGATGCGAAGATCGGAAGCAAATGTTTTCTATGTCAGATAAATAACAAAACGTTAATTTTATATGTTGGAAATTAGACCACAGAACGATTCGTCAAACAAAAAAATATAAATCAAACTCTCGCTCTTAGTGAAGAAATTAATTTTGTTATCGCGAGTAAGTGAGTATAATTTTATTAAATACATAAATAAAAGTTTACCTCGAGTAGGATTTGAACCTACGACCTGTACTTGCTAGGTTCAAATCCTACTCGAGGTAAACTTTTATTTATGTATTTAATAAAATTAATAATAATTTTAATTACATATTTACCTTTGAACTTATTCGTTCATAACAAAAACTTATAATAAATTAAATTAATATTTCTCGGACATAATGATGCTAAAAAAAATTGGGTGATTACGGTGCGAGGGCTCAGCCATTAATTTATTCGGGCAGCTGAAAAAAAAGCGCACTATAGTGCTTGGAGATGTTAACTAATAAAATAATTTTTCGCCAACGGCGGCGAAAAAAAAAACCTAAATTCCAGAAAAAAAATAACAAACAAGAACCAAAAATGCATTCAAGACGGTAAAGAAATAAACTAATAAGTTTTCATACACGGTCAGCCATCACCGAAAAAAATTGTAGTGGTAAAACAAAATTAAAAACTCCAGTGATTAAAATAATTAACTAAACCAAGGAAAAATATACATAATTGCCAAGGGCGACGGAAAACCAAAACTAAATTCGTAAAAAAAAATATAAACTAAAAATATCGTTTGGCTAAACAGGCTATAAAGTAATTAACTAATTAACCTTTGTAATCTGTTTGAGACTTAAATAACAGATCGTGCCAGATCCAAAGTTATAAAACAAAATCAGAAAAATATGAATAAAAATTATTTTAGTCTAAATATAAGCAATAGCTGCAAAGAAATTCGTTGATAACACGCGAAAATACAACTTTACTTAAATATGTTTTCGATAAATGGAATAGCTCCTCATCTAAGGTTTACTACTACTACTACTAACTCTCACGATGTATCTTTGGACATTTTACATTTATATATGCAGTTACAACCCATTTTAAATGGATTGTACCCGTAATGAGTAAAAAGCTTGCAATTGTAAAATGCATTGCACATATAGTATTATCAGTATGATTTGTAATATTATATTTAACTTGAAACACAAGTATTATTCTAGAAGGAATGTATAATTGCAATTATTGTTGTGTAAACGATAGACGTGTGCTTGAACTATAAAAGTGATGTATGTTTGAAGGTGTGTGATGTAAGTAAAGATATATGTGCATATCTATGGAAAGAGATAAATGACAACTCGATGTGGACGGATGTTTTCTCAAAGTGTAGGTGGGGTTACGGGGAGGCATAAATAAAGTCCTGCAAAGATGCGCTCCTGAAAATTTAATATTTGCACCTAATTCTCAGAAAAAATAATTCTTTTCAATGCAGTTGTGTTTTATAAGTGGCAATCTATCAATTTCATGTATAAATTTATCAAAATATGAAAAATGACTCTTAAATTAACCAATTCCATTTTGAAACAACAAAGAGCGCTTAAAATATAACTTTTGTACTAACGTAAGCTCATAAGAAACACATGCATGCAATTTATCCGTTTCATGTATAAATGTATCAAAATGGTCCTTAAATTAAACAAATAAATTTTGAAACAACAAACAGCACTTAAAACATGACTTGTTTTCTAAATTAATTTGCTTGGGACTCCAAATTTACAATTTTTGATGGAGCGTGGATATTACTGCTTGAAGAATTGTGGGATAATGAACGCAGTTATTCTGCTTTGAAGGCATTGTATGCAGGTGTGAATTCAAACATTCTATATTTATCTTAGTCACCGATTCAAATTTCAATTTTGAAACAGGATTTGCAAATGTATGAATGCAATTGTCATTTGTATAGCATAAATACATGGCGTAAAGTTTTAAATTTACATGCTTTTGGGAACTGTTTTGACTTTTATTTAACGCTAGCTTTTTCACTTTTAACTGTACTGTATTTTCACATTTTCTTTATATGCATGATATTTAAAATAAATAAGTTTGTAACGCAACATGCACTTAAAATTTGCAAAAATCACTGCTTTACTTTGATGTAGAAATTTATACATGGGTGTATGGGTAAGTCAGCTTTCCAGATGTTTCCAACTTTTTTCTTTAACGTAGATCATTTCTCGAATTAATTATATGTGTGTATATTTCCAATAATAATAATACAAGGATGTTTTTTAGCTGTAGTAAACTTTTAGGATAAATGATAAATCAAAAAGTTTAACATTAATTTTTTATTAAAACATAAAATAATACTTATAACTACAATAAATTCTACAAAAAATACTATACTAAACAAATTGTGCAAATACTTCTTACCTAAATATGCTAATTGAAAACTATTCACATCTAAAACAAATTGACTAATCTACACGATACACTAATCTAATATTTACATGTAAGTCCTCTAACGTACGCAGCACGTTTTCTCTTCTTGCTATACTTATAATAACTGCTGGTTAGCCTCAGCTATCTCCACAGTTAGTTGCTCAATGCGACACGTCCCTGTTTGTGTATTCTCCCAAAATTTGATGTAACCATCTCACGCTCTTTGCAATGTCGAAGGGCATTGTGTAAGATGTGAGTGGTGATGTTGCAAGGCTATCCTGGTTATCATGCCGTTGTATGAGCGATAGATTCTTCCCTCCATATTGGATTTGGCAAAGTGACGGTGGTAACAGTGGTTGTTGCGGTATGGCAACAATTGTAGCCGGTGTAATACTAGAAAAATAATAAATTACATTAGTTAACTGTTAGTCAACAAATAAATTAGTAAATGAAAACTCATTTAAGTAACCTATACTTACTTTTCAAAATATCGTGAAAAATCCTCCTTCACATCACTGTCACTGATAGATGTGACAGGAATATTTTCATTTGAAGGTGTCGGAAGTGGTTCTGCAGGCTAGTAACTACAATACGGCTGCAACAAGATATATTGCAGAATATTTGTATTTTTTTTTCATTGTTAGTTTACTTTTCTTGCTTGTTGAAGCCACCGTGACTACTAGGCAATGAATGAGTATTCACATAAAACTTTAATGCTATATACATGTAAATCTGTTAACGTTATCAAAATTGCTAACAAGTGGTAGTGGTTAGTACAATGAACTGACCTGAGCAAGCAAAGGTGACGAACTCTAATGAATGCAACATAATCTAGACACCAGAAGGAATTTTGCAAGGTTAATTTAATGCATATTTTTAGTAAACGCCACGAAGTGCAATGTTTGTCCTCTGCAAGCAAAGTTTATGCAGCATAAGCCATGATAACGGTATTGATGTCAAAGTTAATAGATATTCCCAGTAAACGGTACAAAGTGCAACCTATGCATCTGTCTATGAACACTGAAGATCTTGCAACAGGTTATAACCAGTTTTGACCATAAATGCTGGGTTTACATTACTATATAAGCAGATAAAGAGCAGTCAGTATATTTCACACCCGACTAGAATTGCAATTGTATACCTAAAGTACTTCAATAGTTACTTAAAATATTAATTTTTACATATCAGTTATAATCAGTATAATATTTGTTTCCATTACTACATAATCGACAGTGCGTGTGCTTCATATTTTCTTGCAGTGCTGGTTACAGTTTTGAAGGTAACTATGAGTAAGGGCATATCCAGTAGTAGTAATATTGTTAATTTAACAAGAAGTATTGTTCCATTGTTGAAAACCAAAAATGAATTTGTAAAGAACATCCGTATAATTAACACCAATATTAAGCTATTGCAAGATATAATACAAAATAAAATTTATTTGGAGGCATGTGAAAATTTGCTTAAACTCGAAAGTAATTTATCAGTGCTAAAGTGTTATCTTATAAGAGTTAAACAGTTAAAGGACGCTTCAGAGAAACAGGCAGTGGAATTGTCAATGTCGCTAAAATCGTACTCTCTAAATTCACGTTTTAATGGTAGGTTACTTACGGGAATTATAGTTATCATCAAGGACCCTCTTATTTTTTGCCAAAATGCATACAAGTTTTGCACGAAAGGTTAAATTAATGCTAAGGCAATCGACGCTAAAGGTGAATTTCCTTTTAGTCTGCAATTTTATCCACCCTCAAATCACGTTATCGAGTTGAAGACTTTTACCACCGAAAATTATGCCATCAATATTGCGACCAATTTACGTAATTTGTGTAATGAAAGCGTTTATTATAAATTACAAAGAAATTAGAGGAGTCTTCCTAAAGGGATTCCGGTTGGGAATTACATGAAGTATTACATTTAAAGATGAATATTAATAGCTCTGTCCCATTTAGAGGTGGCCTTTCAACTTAAGTTAAAGTTCCCTACTTCATAGCAGTAAAACATGCGGTAGTAAATGTTAAAGATGAAGATGAGTGTTGCTTCCTGTGGACCGTTGTTTCGGCACTAAATCCCGTGCAACATCATTTAGATATAGTTTACAGTGGATGTTTTGAATTATGATTCAATTCCTTCCCATTACACTAGACGATGTAAAGTAATTTGAACAGCTAAACAACCTCTCCATTAATTTGTTTTGTATTCAGGGAAAGTTATATTACCTTTCGTATTAAATGAAAATCAAAATAGTGTGAGGAACGTATAAATCTTTTAGTACTTTCTGCTAATTATCAAGCTGCGGGTGATATTAATATAAAAATAATACTGTTTATCATTTCACGTGGATTAAAAATATGTCAGCTCTTTTTTCTAAACAACTATCGATAAGGAGCACAAGAAATTCATTTGTTATCGACGTTTGAACAATTTTTCTGCAGATAACGTTCCACAAAAACACATAACTCACTGTTATCAACTTAATCGATGCTCTGTCAGGCTCCCTACTAAAGTAGAAAAGTTTCTGCAGTTAAAAATTTCATAATCCAGGAAATGGTACCGTTTGTAATTTATGCAGATTTGGAAAGCATTTTGGAAGTGTTCAAATTTAACGGATATCTATAATAATACGATATTTCACTCCAAACATATACCCTTCAGCATTGCTTCTACTTGAAGTGTTCATACAACGATTGTTTATCACGATTATACTTTATAGAGGAAACGATTGCATTCAATGGTCTGTTAAAGAGCTTCAAAGTATTGCACATTGGTCTACCGAAATAATCAATAAAATAATTCCTATGGATACTTTAACACCCAATCAGGTTGAGCATTTTGAAAGCACCACGGTTTTCCACATTTGCGAAAATTTACTGGTGCATTTTGGGGAGCATCACACCAGAATTGTAACCTAAACTATAGACTACCACATTCTTCCAGTCGTGTTTCATAATTTGTCAGGTTATGATAGTCATTTCCTCATTAGAGAATTGGCCATTGTTTCGGGTGCGATTTCCCTGCCACCCATAATCAAAGAAAGATATATTTCTTTCACGAAAGTAATACAAGGCACTAAAATTAGGTTTAGATTTATTGACTCTTTAGTTTAGATTTATAAGTAGTAGTATTGAAAAGTTGTCAGACTATTTGGAAACTAGTAAAAAAATGATTACCCGCGCTAATTGTAACAATGATAGGAATTTTCACTACTAGTTCGCAAATGTGTTTCATTATGAATTTCTCGATTCTTGACATAAATTGAGCGAGACCAGACTCCATCCCAACGAAGCGTTTTTCAGTTATCTCACTAGTGAGGGAATCAATGATGCGAGTTTTGCACATTCAGCTAATGTTTGGAACAAATGTAATATTAAATCGTTAGGGATTACTCGATTTGTATCTAAAACGAACGTTCTACTGTTAGCAGACATTTTCTAAAACTTTCAACAAACTTGTTCAAGTACTTACAAACTTTATCCTCTGCACTATTATACATCCACCGGTTTGGCATTCGATGCTATGCTTAAAATTGCACAATTACAGTTAGAACTATTTACAGAAATTGATATGCTAATGTTTATTGAGAGAGAATTAGAGGTGGTGTGGCTCAATGTTTTAATCGATATGCTAAAGCTAATACTAAGTTATTAAAATCATAAACGTGACACACAAATTGTAAAAGCCTGTTGAAAATGGCCGGTATTCCCTATTCAAATGAAGAAAAGTTTGACATGTTAGCGCTTTACTTGCAGTCAAACAGAAACGCCGACATTACCTCAGCGAGGTATTTGGAGATGTACCCCGAACGACGGCAGCCTCATAAAACTCACTTCAGAAAAATTGTAATTAATTTAATTAAGTATGGGGCCTTCGAACAACCTAAAAGCGGATACAATATTGATAATGAAAATCGTGACAGAAACATTTTACAAGCTGTCAACGAAAACCCCAGTGCATCGGTAAGAACGGTAGAACGGGAAATTCGTGTGTCAAAATCAACGGTATAAAGAGTGTTAAAAAAGAATAACTACTATCCATACAAACTAACAATAGTTCAAGGACTTTCCAAGACGAATGCGCTTCTGCAGTGGTATACTGGAATGTGTAATGAAAATCCCGATTTTGTTAATCATGTCTTGTGGTCTGATGAGAGTAGGTTTACGAATTGTGGAGTTTTAAATAGCACAACATTCATCATTGGGGTGTAGAAAACCCTCACGAAGTGGCAGAGGGACGTCTACAGACCAGATTTGGAAGTAACGTTTGGTGTGGGATTATTGGTAATTTAATCTAACTTACCTATTTTAATTGGGCACCTATGTATTATAAATTATTAATCATTGCAGGAAATCGATGTATAGGACCATTTTGTTTGACTATAACTTAAACGGACAGAGGTACCTAGAGCTTTTGCGAAACCAGGTTGTGCCGAAGATGAGTTCAGAAGAACCTGGTTTCAACAGGATGGATGTCCGCCACACAACACCGTTCAAGTCAGGAACTTCTTAAGGAGCAGTTTGATGAAAGAATTATTGCATTAAATGGTCCAATATCTTGGCCTCCTAGATCCCCTGACCTTTGGCCCTTGGATTTCTACCTCTGGGGTCACACAACGAGTTTGATCCTCCTGCGATCATAGAAATCCTGAGACAGAGTTTTGGATACACTTAGAAATAGTGTTAATGGAAATACACTTGCTAGGGTTGTACGAAATTGTTACCAATTGTCAAAATGTCTCGATGTAAATGGACGTCATTTTGCAAATCTGTAAATTAATTGTAATTTTATTGTAGGTTGTTCAAAGGTTCAAATATTAATTAATTAATGACCATTTTCTGGCTTTATTTTAACACACTCATAGCTGGGAATTTGTCCCAAAACATCTGTCTTGTTGAGAGGTTGTTATTTAATTTTATGTTTTATTGAAAATTCAAAGAATTTTATACATTATTTATTAATGTTATTTTGCGACAAATAAATCATGGCCTACTTTAGAAAGTGTGATATTTCGATGAAACGCTAATCTTTTATGCAGTTGTGAGATATCACTAAACTGGAAATATTGCGTTCTTTTAAAATCAAAAATCAAATATGGCGACAATAAGAAAAATGAAAGTTGAGGCAGATTGTGGGATAACAAAAGACGATTGTGACATGTCATACACGCCATCTTATTCGTCTTAAAAAGTGTCCGAATAATCTCACATTGTGACAGCTGTCAAATTAACCATTTCGGATTTACTGGCGAAAACGAAATCCGCCATTTTCGGTTTTTCGCCGATATTTTCAAAACCAATTGACCGAACGTAAATCTGAAACCGGATATCGAATGCTCTAAGCTTCCTCTAAAACTTTCCCCATTTAACCTTTGCCGTAAGTGTAACAGAAGCCGAGATCCCTTTATAGAGAAGCGAATTTGGGACACATTGTATACAATATCTTTGTAATTCTATTAGTAAATGAAAAGTCCCTGGACCAATGAAAGATGAAAATCACGGTGCAATTATGTTGGAATCTGTAGGACTTCGTGAAAAAATGTATGCTTACATAGTTGACGAAAAAGTTGTAAAAAAATCAAAGGGTTCTACGCGCGCAAGCGTCAAACAGATCACGATAAATGATTATAAACATGTCTTGTTTGATGGTAATAAGGCATCAGCATCCGATAAAATCAAATAAACATGATGTATTTACAATCAAACAGAATAAAGTAGTTCTTAATCCTTGTGATGATAAACGATTAGTAAATTTCAATTTCATTCATACTAGACCTTGGGGATTTAATGTTACATAGCATTTTATTCGTCTTCTGTTTCAGAAAACAATTTTATCATTATGAACAGTCTTGGCTATCTAAGTTAATAATTCCAGATTCATTTTTCCGTAGTAATTTAGGCATGCTATCTCTCATAAAACATCCTAAAATAGGTACACAACACCAAATTTCTTTGGTTTTAGATACAGTACACCGCCTTTCTTATTCACGGAGTCTATAGCGATCGATTCCATCATGCGCGCTGTCTCTTCTTGCAATTCTTTAGCATCATTGATTGCTTTAGCACCGATTGCTGATAATCCTGCGAATAAAGGAATAAGAAATGGCAAAAACCCTTCTTGTTTAGGTAGGGGAATTACTCTAGGAACTTTAATATTTTCTTAGCTCCTACTTTTTACCACATGCTTTGATGTTGAAACCGCTGACTTTATTATGCCTGTGAAATTTCCGTTAGGTTTAATTATTTTAGCTATTGTTTTTCGTAAATGCAATAAATTTCCGCAATTGCATTTTTCTTCTTCTTCAGATTAGATCGACGTTTACACCCCATTCCTAATTTTCTCTTTGCTTTCATGGCGTTACTGACTGCTAAAGCTGCAGTTCGTTCACCTAATGTTGCGTCTGATGATTTAAAGCGTTCTCAAGCGTTTTTGTAAAATTTTATTCGCTTTATGTCTACTATCTAAATCTCTGTAATATCTGTAACTGATATCGTGAAGTTTTCACTGAGCATGTAATTGATTAATACCGGAGTCACAGCGTGCGAGTCGTTTTTAACTTTGTACCAGGACCGCAATACTGGTAACCAGGTAAATGAAATTCAAACGGAAGTTTATTGATTAAAGCATTCACTAAACCACCAGCACCTGCACTCTTTCGCTTCTTAACTAACATTGTTTACCTGGATGGAT
This sequence comes from Vesta saturnalis, assembly GCA_036346205.1. Classification (NCBI taxonomy): domain Eukaryota; kingdom Metazoa; phylum Arthropoda; class Insecta; order Coleoptera; family Lampyridae; genus Vesta; species Vesta saturnalis. The sequence continues at coordinate 5,233,455 of JARFJB010002021.1, forward strand.
AAAACGGGTATTTATACCTAACTTGAGAAAAACGAATCGTAGTTATTTCTTTATTCAGTAAATGCTATACATTAGATAAGCAGGACGATGATACAATATTTCCATTAAACATACAGTGTTATGTAAATTAATATTATACTTAGCGTTTATAACATCACCAATGTCATCATAAATGTCATCATCACCACCACGGAATTCTTTGTCACGAAAACGACGGTAGTCAACAACTTGTTGTATGAACTTTTCATAAAACACACCAGATTGTAAGATTCAAGAAATTCCAATCTACATACAGCTTATTATATATTTTAAATTGAATAGTTCTTCTATACTGTGTGAATTGAATGTGCAAGAACAGTAGTTGTAGTTTTCTATCATTACAGTTTTCAAAATTCTGTCTTATCATTTAATCAATTTCCAATTGTAATGAATACCAAGATTGCTAGATAGAGATTCATAATGTTTATCATAGATTATATCTTCATCCTCGTTTAAATTTGACCAATCAATTTTATTTTCAATTTCTTGGGATTAGAATTGTAATTCTACGTACGAATGCCATCTTAGAAGTTCATTCCATTGCTTCATATCCAACACTACATTATCGCTTTGATCCCAGTTATCACACCCCATACGCACTACTGGTGCAAGCTGGAAGTGCGTACTGTATCCAATTTCCATACGTTTTGAATGATGAGTATCGTTGGATAGTTTATAATAAATACAATAGATTAAGTATTCATTAGCTGCTTGTTTATACACTTCAGATAAATCATATGGCTGACTGTCAGTGTTAGAAGAATTACCTTTATGCTTGTCTTCATTTTACTGCTACTGCCACTATCACTATTTTGCCAGCACCAGCAACACAAGGTGAAATTATTATTCATATTGTTACTGAAACTATGTGGGGTATCCACATATAACGGTGAACTGAGTTTGGATCGTTCCACAAATGATGTTATTGCTGCCCGCATTATAACGACTGTAGTTTCTTACAATTGCACTAGGACTAAACGCTGTTTAAGAAATGATTTTAGTTAAATCATGTGGTGGGGTTGTGGCACTACTCTTAAAAACAAAATGTTATGTTTGTTGTTTTCCCGACTGCATCAAACTACTCATGAGGATATCCCTCGTGTTTAGCTGCGTTTTAAATTCTTCCATTCGAGTTTCTTCTTTCAAATACCCATAAAAGCGTTGAGACAATATATACTTAAAATCATCCGTTTCCATCAATATACGTTCAACATACTTAGTATTAATTACTGCCACATTAATCACTTTATACTTTTTGATATCTCGAGGTCACATGCACTTTTAAAAGTTTGCAATAGGTGCTTAGAATTAACCCTGCTAATTCCATGTTTAACAATTACAAGTTGCTAACTGACTGATCTCAACACACCTCTCTGTGGTTTATATCACAAAATGTGTCCTTGACTTGAGTACCTATCACAACATGTTTAAACTTGTTAAATACCCACCTACTTTTAGCTTAGAACATTTTTCACCTTGCCTCTATTTAGCATAGACAACAACCCGCATTCTTCTTGTTTCCATGAACTGATTCTACTTTTATATTTCTAAGAAATGTCATACGATACCCCTACAGGTCAATAATTTTGACCTTCACCACTATATTTTAAACTTCTAAGAATTGTAATATGATGATGACATTGCAATTTCCATTTTAGCTTTGACCTTGACATGCAAATTTCCAAAACGTTTGATCACAAAATGATCTTGTAATATGATGATGGATGATGGTGACATAGTATTTTCTATTTTCAGCGAGCTCCAAAATTTTAATTTCCAAAAATTTGACCTTGAGGAGATCCAAAGGTTAAATTTCTCACCACCAGAGGGCGAGTGACCTTGAATTGGTCCAGAACCGGCCCTAATTACAAATAAAAGTCATGCAGTGGCAACTAAATATTTAAATAAATTAACGAATTAAGCACATTAGAAGAACACGATTGGCATATTGACCGAACACAGTAGGAGGTTAAGGTATTCAAAAAGTTGTAGTTATAGCCAGGATTAACCTAATAAGTACACGAATGGATATATAAAGCAGATTATCATACTCGAATAAAAATCAAGACTTTAAACGATTATCAGTGTTGAGTAGGTAACATTACTTTACCACCGACCTAAGTCAGCACCGTATCTGCGTAATTGTACCGTCAAATATACACGCCCTTTACGGTTAGATACTTAAGATATACGAAGAAGATTGACTAAAAAGCTCGAATTAATTTTCCACTAATGCGAACGGAGATATGAAGGATTACCAGTTTTAAGTAAGAATCACAATCCTACACCGAGATAAGCCGGTGCAGGACTGCGTTCGTAGATTGATTGTTTGCGTGTGTTACACTCAGCTACTACGGTTTGTGAATAAGTTCTAGTAAGAACGGATAGAAACTGGTTTATAAGTGTGAACGGACATATAAAGTAAACGATCAGCTTTGAGCTTGACTGACGACACTATCACCAAACTAACTCAGCTCAGTACATTGTGCCCGTTACAGTCAGGTACTTAATATATGCAAAAGATGGAGTAGAAACATACAGAACCACCTTACAGTTAGGTACTTAAGAAATACGAAGAAGTTTAACTAAAACAAGCACGAATTGATTTTCTAGTAATGCTAACGTAGGAGTGAATCACGCCTTACCACCGACTTAAGTCGTCACTATATGTACGGGATTGTGCTAAGCGAAAACATGTCAATCGGTGTCCACGACATTGAGCTGCCGCATAACTGAATATCATTACCCGACTAAGTGAGTACTCTTAAAGTATTCTAACAAAGAGTGCGGTAACAACGTGTAAAAACTTCTATTTACTGAGTCTTTTAAACAATTGATATTTAAAAACAACACATTAGGAATGATATATATGTATGTTACTGTGAAACTCCGAAATTTGTGTAATGTTGACATTATCAGGTGAATGTCAGCATTCTCCAAGTTAGCGTATATCAAAAACACTTTTTATCATATTTTTAAAAATAGAACATATGGGAGAAGTTTTCAATAAACATAACTAAATTATTATGAACTTAAAATAAACAGGGCATTCCAATCACGAAACAAAGAAGAATAAAATCAAAAATTCAACCAAAACGCGTAACTTCTCAAAAACTGACATCGGTTTACTGCGGTGGCCATTATTAAACACAAATTAAAATATCTTACAAATAAATGACACTGACAATCTGTACGCACACTATCAACCCTTGCGTAAGGCTGGGAAAACACCAACGCATTTCGAGCTGGTGTTGGAAGCATGGTAAGACCAGTCGTTTTCGACCCTCACCGAAACTCATTTGTGTTTGTCGAAAATTACCGGTGAGAGTCCGAAAAAATTATAAAATTAAAAATTGTTCGGTCCTTCACGGAGGCATTTGGTACTTGTCGAGAATCACCGGCGAATGATGACAATCTCTAATTTCGGTCTCTCACAGTAACATATACACTAAATCGATATTGTTTAACATCCATAGATGCTAGTACATAATTACTGTGTAAGTAATTTGAACTGTGTCTGTAAGGATCCTCCGGTTAATATGTGAACTGATAATGTACTTTAATGGTAACTCTAACCTCACATTTGTTACATAACGATACCCATAAGAATTATAATTAAGCATAAATGCTTTATTTATTTTCTGTTAATTTCGCTAATTTCATAATAATCTAATTTTAGAGCATTTTAATACCTTTAAAATCTCACTGTGTACCTTTAAGCCCTGTTAATATCCATTACTATATTATCTAAAGTCCTCGCACGTAATCTATATTATCTTTCAACAGAGATAACAAATGACCACGATCCTTTTGAATTATAACACATTTCATGTTTCCAGAGCAAATGTTCTATTGCATGGTACAAACAGCAGCAATCTTGTACATAATTACTTTAGTTTTAAATTTATAACGCAAAACTTAGAATATTATTATTTCCAAGAATCTCCAATTTAACTAAATATTACTTTTGCGTATAATAACAATTTGCGTGATTCGTAACGTATACAGTATCACTCTATTTTCTTAAAAACACAATCCTTGTTATTTTAGCACTGTACATCAAGGATTGTTGCGCGAGAGAAAAGCTTTGTAAAGGATTGTGGCTACGTATTGGTATTTAGCAATCACATTCTATTCTATTGTTTTCATATCTGAGTTTGCAAGTCGTTACTGTCAATACATTATCGTTATGTTCCTTTTGCTATTTCTTCTAGAAGATTTTCTAAATTACGATTCTGACGTTTTCAGTTTTTTTTTTAACATTCTTTAAGACTAATAGAACAAATAAGCCAACAAATTATTAATGTCTTAGTTTGAACGTATTTTATAAATGGGAAATCGATCAACTTAAATGGTGCTTATTAAACGGTACGCTCAGTTTGACCGAACCCAATCACTTGAATAAACTTTGTTTCTGCACTTAACCGCTTACTTTGTTATAATACTGATAAACTATGAGTTCTTTAGTAAAACGTTTAATTAGGTATTATAGTTACTTCACCCGTTTTTAAAATACAATAATGAGCTTGTACCTTTTACAAAAATGGCTGGAATGAACAGCGTGCGTTAAACAATAAGATACAATAAAGTCAAGACTAACACCCTTCGCTTTTAAAGCTCAATGCTATACTCTAGGTGTTTAATTCCAAACCACTTTATAACAAATGGTTTATTTCAAGTTTCAGTTTGTAATCATTGCATGTATCACAAAATACCACTAGTACCTAAGGTAAGAATAAATTTACTTATATTTATTTATTTATTGCAGCTAATCAGAGTATATTATGCGGAACCATTCAATGAGAGTTCATAGTGCGCCAGATATGTATCAAAATCCCAAAGAAAATAATATACTCCTATCTTTCATTTATTCGTATTTCCATTTATATCAAACACACAAAGTGTAATACTGCTTAATGTTTTATCGTGGGAAGAACTGCATTTTTTATCTTCCAATATCTTAATTGTAAACAAAAATTATTCCTTGCAGCGGTTCTTCTCTAGTAATACCGAAAAAACAAAGATATCTATCGAAATGTTTATATAGAAGTCCTCTTAATACTTAGTTTTCTACGTGTTCTCAAGAGGTTCGTTATAGACTCATCCTGAGTTATGAAAATGTAAACTTTTACCATTAACACTCATAATAAAATACTTATCTTTTTTGGGATTTTTTAATGATGTACTTTAAATTATACAATCTAAACGTTTCGATAACACTTACAGTTATCTTCGTCAGTAGTAATGTTTGTTAAAAATTGTTAAAGATGTAGTAAACAATTTTGTCAAATTTGAAATATATATATATATATATATATATATATATATATATATATATATATACATATATACAATTGATATTTGTAAATTTTCAGGAAAGAGACTTCGTGCATATGTAAGACGTTTAGGTACGGTTCTGAATATTGTTTTCAATGAATATAAGCGTGGAATTTAGACATTTCAGAAAGTTAGCATATTTTTTTTAAAATCTTAAAGGTGGCGACAAAAATGATTTTTCTATTGAGTTCGATGTACCCCATATTTTTTGTTCGTCAAGGACACGTGACACTTAAGCCCTTTAAAAGTGGTTAGTTTTGATTTAAAAGGGCAATTATTTGGTGACGTTGGCAAAATAAGACATGAGAAGTAGTTAGAGTGATAGCGTGGAATGGTCATTGGTTACCGAACGTGTAACTAGAACGGTCTCGTGTGGTTTCAGAAAAATAATACATAACGGTTTGTGTTAATTTATGTTGTTAATAAGAGTGCAGTTAAAACAGTGTCGTGTTTACTGCTAGAACCCGTTTTACATAAACGTGTAAACCTTTACCAGCAACATTAATGTGTTGAATTGGAAATCGTTTTAAAACTTTTTCAGAAATTGAAAATCTTTTAATGTGATCCTTTATAGCTAAGTAAAGGTTTTCGATACTGTAATTTTGAAATTAAGGCAGCAACGAGTTATTATTAATTCCGACGTATGTATGTATAGACATGTGTGTGTCTAAAATAAAAACTGCATTACATGCGTCATTGTAAGTTAATCTCATGTCAAATTACTAAATTAACGTATTAAATGGAAATTTAAATTACAAGTTATTGTTGTTATTTAAACGAATTACATTTTTCTTACTTCTCCGAAAACGTCAGTTAGTTAAGTTATTAAGATTATAAGATGGGGTTTACTCATTTAGAAAAATGAAGAAAAAGATTAATGTTGAAATATATCCAAAACGAAAAAAGTTGTTGTTCTTACTCTTGGTGTTATAAATAAGCATAAAAGAACATCGGTTTTAGTTTATTAATACGTTTATTATGAAGATTGCGTAGAACGCAACGAGTAGTGCAACATTTTAATCCTACATAAACGTAAGTCCAACACTGCTTCGTTTCCGAGATACGGGGTGTCAAAGTTAATAACCTGCCTAAGCAGTTTGTATTAAATACCTAAAAATGCCTATGTCTTAGAAACTGTTGAAGTTATCGATTTATGCAAAGCGTATCTTTTTTATCTGAAAAAAATAAAGGTTTCGTACTTTAATACAAATAAAAAATTTACTCGATTGGTCTAGAAATTAGGTCTTAAAAGATTGCACTACCCCTTGCGTTCTACGCCACTATACATAATAAAAACGTATTAATAAGTTAAAAGCAATGTACCTTATATCTCTAATTATTATACCAAGAATGAGAAAAATACCTTTTTGCGTTTCGGAAATATTTCACAATTAAGCTTTTTTTTGTAGCTGGCACCCTATATTTCGAGAACGAAGAACTATTGGACTTTTGTGCAATATTGGAAGTTTTGCATTAAAATGATTAGATTGATTTATCATGTCCCCAGGTTACTACTATTCTTTCCGAAACACCATATATATGTATACAGGGTTGGGCAAATGTGTGGAAACCCCTAATTTCTGGCTAAAATATTGATTGTATCAAAAAAAGACCTTAACAAAAGTTAATGTAAATTTTATGATCTATTCAGTGGCGATAGGTAGGATTTGCAGCAGCTACGCCAATTTTCGAGATATGATGTCATAGATTTTTTTTTAAATGGGTGACCCTGTATATTTTCGTATTTTCAGATATAACGTTTTTCTCCAATTATAATGATATATGGTTTGGTAGGTATGCGACTTGTCGTTTATTAAATATTAAATAAAATAATAAAATAAGAGATCGCTGTCGCTGTACTATCTAATAAAAAATATTTGTTTTTTTTTGTTGTTGCCGTGGTTATTTCTGTAGCATAGCTCAAATATTTTGTATTATTGTCAGTTACTGTTAATTCCGTCAGATAATTTCGGTGTAAAGTATTAGTATTGTTTTCTAATCATGGTTGAATTAAGTGAACGTGAGCGTATTTCGTTGTTAATGATGGTTGGATTTGGAGACAGGCAGAGATCTTTAAAAGATGCATGTGCTATTTTTAATGCAACATTTCCGGAAATAAATCCTCACATTTCCAAATCAACGGTTTGGAAGATTGTGCGGAAATTTCATGAAACTGGAAGTGTTAGAAATCAGCCAAAATCAGGTCGAAGTAAATCGGCTACAAATGAAGATATGGCACTTGATATTATTCTTGATGTGCAAATAGAACCGATAACTTCAGTACCAAAACTGGCCTTACATCACGATATTAGCGGTAGATCGGTAAGAAGGATATTGTCCACAAATCATCTCCATCCTTATAAAATTCATTTAGTACAAGAGCTTAATGAAGATGATCCTCATAGAAGAATGCAGTTTTGCCAGTCAATGATGGATCACATTGAAATGAATGGCAATTTTCTCAACAATATTGTCTTTTCAGATGAAGCAACATTTAAACTGAATGGTTTTGTCAATCGACATAACTGTCGCTACCACAATCCTCACTGGATGGAAGAAGGTCACAACCAGTATCCTCAAAAATTAAATGTATGGGCGGGTATAATCAGAGGACACATAATTGGACCATTCTTTTTGAGAGACAATTTAAATGCTAATCGGTATTTACAATTGTTGCAGGAGCAAATTGTTCCAGCATTAGTTCGTTTATTTCCGAACCAGGAGAATCCTGAACGACCCTCAAATGAAATTTGGTACCAACAGGATGGAGCTCCGCCTCATTATAGAGTTGACGTGCGTGAATGTCTTAATGAAATATTTCCGGGGAGATTTGATAGGTCGAAGAGGACATATTGAGTGGCCACCGCGTTCCCCAGATTTAAGTCCTCTAGACTATTTTCTATGGGGTCATTTAAAATCTATTGCGTATAAAACCAAACCTCAGTCGTTAGAAGAACTGGAGGACCGGATTAGGGTGGCTGTGCAAGAAATCTCACAGCAAGCCGTTCAAAACTCCGTAAGAGCCTTTGCTGACCGAATAGGACACTGTCAAGGTGCTGAAGGTCTCCAATTTGAGCATTTACTATGAATATTTTATCAATATGAAGCGCTCAATTTTTGTTGTAAATCAAAAGTTCATTAAAATTACTAAATAATATGTATCTTCTTTATTGTATTTTTTTAGTTAATATTTAAAAAAACGACAAGTCGCATACCTACCAAACCATATATCATTATAATTGGAGAAAAACGGTATATCTGAAAATGCGAAAATATACAGGGTCACCCATTTAAAAAAACCATCGATGACGTCATATCTCGAACATTGGCGTAGCGGCTGCAAATCCTAGTACGCCACTGAATAGATCATAAAATTTACATCAACTTTTGTGAAGGTCTTTTTTTGATACAATCAATAGTTTAGCCAGAAATAAGGGGTTTCCACACATTTGCCCAACCCTGCATATATATATATATATATATATATATATATATATATATATATATATATATATATACATACTATACATATACATACAGGACAAAGATAACATGGCGCTCGAGCATGCATTTAATTATACATTGTTTTTTATTATAAGAAGGAAAATAATTAAGCAGGTGAGAAACAAGCCGCATTTCAGGTGTATTAACAAGCAATATAGTAGAACCACCCTATTTAATCAACCGATTGTGGACGAGACGGCATATAATTAGTGGTGAAAGGTTAGTAATTCAATTTGTTAAAATTTGTATTTAGAGATTACATTTGGCGTTTATTCAATGTACAAATTACATCACCATTTGTTATTATTATTATTATGTTTATTGTTATTATACTGGCCATTTAAATTTTCTTAAACCTACTTCACCATTACAATTTTATGTAGATTAGAAAATTACTAGATGTTTCTAAACCGACTTATATACGAACCTATGCAAATAAGAATGAGATAGTTGAAATAGATCCTACTATCTAGAGAAAATGTTTACTTGACTGACAAGCTAATTGTGCAAGACACTTTGCGAGAAAACGGATATACCGGAAATTTTCGAGAACGATGTACCCTATAAGGATATTTCTTTAAATCAGAAGGTTACTTTCAGATGATGGTGCTCCCTCATTTGAAAGGTCAAATTCCTTAATAAACAGTATCCAAATTGATCCTGTTGGTATTTACTGCCACCGCGGTATGATAATACTAAACTTTACCACGTGAGACAGTTGACATGTTTTATGAGATAAACAATTAAGTATAACTGGAACAAGAGTTCTCACGGAGGATTGATTTGCAGAAAGCATAATTTCTGATAATATACTTGTACTTCAAACTACGACATTTCAAGGTAGTTTTCAAAAATGAAAGAATCATTTTGCTTGAAATCAGAATTAATGAGGTATATCAGGGTTTACATATGTAATATAATATATATATATAATATATATATATATATATATATATATATATATATATATATATATATATATATATATATATATATATATATATATATATACAATTGATATTTTAAATTTTCAGGAAACTTTGCATTAAGACGTTTACGTTCTGAATATTGTTTTCAATGAATATGAGCGTGGAATTTAGACATTTCAGAAAGTTAAGTTATATTTTTTGCAAGGTGGCGACAAAATGATTTTATATTGAGTTCCATGTATCCCATATTTTTGTTCGGAAGCCCTTTAAAAGTGGTTAGTTTGATATAAAGGCAATTATTTGGTGACGTTGGCAAAAAGACATGATAATCTTTAAAGTAGTTAGAGATAGCGTGGAATGGTCATTTTACCAACGTTCTAGAACGGTCTTGTGGTTTCAGAAAATAAATCACGGTTTGTTAATTTAGTTGTAAATGCAGTTAAAACAGTGTCGTGTTTACTGCTAGAACCCATTTACATAAACGTGTAAACCTTTACCAAACACTGATGTGTTGAATTGGAAATGTTTGAAAACTTTTTCAGAATGTGATCTTTTATAGCTAAGTAAAGGTTTTCGATACTGTAATTTGAAATTAAGACAGCAACGAGTTATTATTAATTCAGGTATGTATGTATGGACATGTGTGTATGTCTAAAGTAGAAACTGCATTACATGCGCCATTTTGTTAATCTCATGTCAAAAAGAAGCTACTAAATTAACGATTAAATATAAATTTAAATTAAGTTATTGTTGTTATTTAAACGAATTACGTTTTTCTTACTTGCTCCGAAATGTCAGTTAGTTAAGTTATTAATATTATTATGGAGTTCACTCATTTAGAAAAATGAAAAAAAAACATGAACTTTGAAATATATCCAAACAAAAAGGTGTTGTTCTTACTCTTGGTGTTATAAATAAGCATATAAAGAACATCGGTTTTAGTTTATTAATACGTTTATTATGAATAGTGGCGTAGAACGCAACGAGCAGTGCAACATTTTAATCTCACAAACATCGTAAGTCCAACACTGTTTCGTTTCCGAGATACAGGGTGTCAAGTTAATAACCTGCTAAGCAGTTGGTATTAAATACCTAAAAATGCCTATATCTTAGAAACTGTTAAAGTTATCGATTTAGAAAGCGTATACTTTTTTATCTGAAAAACATCAAGGTTTCGTATTTTAATAGAAATAAAAATTTACTCCATTGGTCTAGAAATTAGGTATTGCGTTCTACGCCACTATACATAATGAAAAACGTTATTGAAAATCAAAGTATAAAGGTCAATTATACCATATATCTCTATTTAGTTGCACTTACCAGAATGATCAAAAATTTACATACTTTTGTATCTTTGATAAATATTTACAGCAAATAAGGGTTTCACATTTCCCACTCTATATATATATTGATAGTATATCATATATAATATCATATATATATATCATATATATATATATACTTGACATACTACTATATACATACATACATATATAGGGTGTTTTCTGGGCGAGGTGGTCCATACCTCATATACTATTACAAATATATGAAAATTTTAAATGCAAAACTTGTAGAGGAACATGAGCACTATATTTTAAAAATATTTTCCAATATTAGATGTCCGATCATCAGTGGTGACCCAAAGTTGTCGTTTTATATGAAAACACTCGGTATTTCATTACAATTTTGAAAAGACCTTAAAGAGTGGATGCTTTTTGGTTATTAAGGTATTAAAGGGCTAATTATGTCTAAATTTAAGCTGATATTTATTTAAATGATGAAAGCAAAATGGCTATGATTTCTGAAAAAAACTGTATTGCTACATAAAACAATCAAGATTAGATAGCAAAATTGGACCTCTACATCATCATTAAATTCATGTATAAAGTACCTGCTTATTCGTGCTTAATTGTCCAACTTTGAAACATATCGCTGATAAAGGAATCTAAAATTGTGGCAGTAACGTTTATTTTAAGAAGATGCTTAATGGTTGTCAAAAAAAAGCAAACTGCTAAAATTTGCGATAATAATGCATATATAAGCCATGTAGAAATGAAGCCTCGTCGAAAAACAATACATACTTAAAGAAATGTGACTGCTTCTGGACTTTATTAAGCACCCATTCACAAAGAACTCTTGTTCGTTCAAAATCGTTAACTTCAAGTTTTTGTAGTAGTTAAATACGGTAGGGATAAAATGTATTGTTTCTTAATATGTTGTATGGAAGTGAGACATGGGCATGTCAAAAAGAGTACGAAAGAAAAATAAATGGCGTGGGTATGAGGTTCCTTAGAAGCGCATGTGGTAAAACGAGAAGGGACAAGATAAAGAATGAATCCATAATGACGGAGTGTGGCGAGGAAAAGTCGATGATGGCTAGTTACAAAAGTAGTGCATTACGTCGGTTTGGTTACATTGAGAGAATGAACAACGCAAGATTAACGAAAGAATATATGTGGGTGAAGTTAGAGTAAGGCCTGACTTTAAAACTTGTCTGAATGTAGTAGAATGTACGGTAAAAAGAAAGAAAGATAGAGTTTTAAAAATAAAAGGCCATGTCAGAGACAATGAATGAATCTTGCGAAGCTAGGGAGTTATGCGGACATAAGAAAGCATGGAGAAAGATTGTGAATGAAAAATAAATAAAAGGCAGGGATTGTTTTGACTACCCTGCAAGGAATGGCGTGAAGGATAAGTTAAATTTAAGTTGAGTTAATATGTTGGAGACGCTGGACTTAATATCTAATTTTCTACCTAAAATTCTTGTGTTAACATGTGAATTTTCAACTACATGTAGCAAGACATATAACGTATTTTCATCATTTATTATAGCTTTCTGTCGTTCTCGCTTGTCATACATAACTGTCTCGATTTCTTCAAATGAAAGTTTCAATCTAACGAATGCACAATAGTCGATGCCTTTGGTTGAGATATTGCTGAGCAAAATTTCTGGATCCCAAGAAAGCGTCACCATCAACCGCTCGATACAATAAATCAGGTGAATTCTTTCTTGTTTTGTAAACAGACATTTACATTTTACATAAACCGTTTCTCTGAAAAGTACATGTCGTAAAACCAGAAGGTACAAGATAAAAATGAATGCATAATGAGCAGAGAACGATGATGGATAGATATAAAGTAGTACATTTCGTTAGTTTGGTCACATTGAGAGAATGAACAACGCAAGATTAACGAAAGAATATATGTGGGTGAGGTCAGGGAAAAGGCCGGGCCTAGTAGGCCGCGTAAAACTTGGCTGAATGTAGTAAAATCTATGATAAAGAAAAGAAAGATAAGGAGTTTTAAAAGTAAAATGGCATGTTAAAGACAATGTATGAATCTTGCGGATGCTAGGGAGGTATGCGGAGATAGGAAAGCATGGAGAAAGATTGTTAATGAAAAATAAATAAGAGGCAGGGGTTGTTTTACCTACCCCGCAAGGGAATGACGTGAAGGTTAAGTTAAGTAAACCGTTTAACAATAACAATAAAATAGACGTTTATAAATTGTTTCGAAGCTGTTTCAGACAAATCATTTTAATTACGAGCGTCAAATTTCTTTATCTATCTAGATTAGAAATAAATAATTAGGTAGACGATAATTTTCTTAATAATCTCAACAGCGCTGTTTTTTTTCTCTAAAAAGCCATTGGATCATCATTAGTATATAAAAATGTACAGCTTAGATAGTTACATTTTGACAACCTAATTAGCAGTCGGGGCTTTTAAGGCCATTTCTTATAATAAAATGGAAATAACTCCATAACGGTTAATATTATATATATATATATATATATATATATATATATATATATATATATATATATATATTATGATATCATATGTATCTTGATATATTAATTCTGTGACTAATTTCTAGCAAGAATAATTGTTTTCATTTTTCCAATTCCTAACTACTCTTGAAATATCGTAGTTTGAAGTGCAAGTATATTATCAGAAAGCTTGTGCTTTCCGCATAAGTCAATCCTCCATCAAAACTCTTGTTCCAAGTTATAGTTCTCCAATTGTTTTCATCTCATAAAACATGTCAACTGTCTCCACATGGTAAAGTTTAGTGAATTGGGATTCGGATACCGCGGTGGCGAGTCAATGGGACCAACAGGACCTGTCAATTAATTTGGATACTGTTTATTGAGGAAGTTTGTGACACCTTTCATAATGTGCCGGAGCACCTTGAAATATCGTAGTTTGAAGTACAAGTATATTATCAGAAAGCTTATGCTTTCTGCATAAGTCAATCCTCCGTCAAAACTCTTGTTCCAACTTATAGTTCTCCAATTGTTTTCATCTCATAAAACATGCCAACTGTCTCCACATGGTAAATTTTAGTGGATTGGGCTTCGGATACCGCGGTGGCGAGTCAATGGGACCAACAGGACCTGTCAATTAATTTGGATACTGTTTATTGAGGAAATTTGTGACACCTTTCATAATGTGCCGGAGCACTTTGAAATATCGTAGTTTGAAGTACAAGTATATTATCAGAAAGCTTATGCTTTCTGCATAAGTCAATCCTCCGTCAAAACTCTTGTTCCAACTTATAGTTCTCCAATTGTTTTCATCTCATAAAACATGTCAACTGTCTTCACATGGTAAAGTTTAGTGGATTGGGATTCGGATACCGCGGTGGCGAGTCAATGGGACCAACAGGACCTGTCAATTAATTTGGATACTCTTTATTGAGGACATTTGTGACACCTTTCATAATGTGCCGGAGCACCATCATCTGAAAGTAACATAACCCTTCTGATTTAAAGAGGAATATCCTCAAGAGTAGACGTACATCGTTCTCCGAAAATTTCCGGTATATTTCCGTTTTCTCGCAAAGTGCCTTGCACAACCGCCCTAGCTTGTCAGTCAACTACATACATTTTTCTCTAGATAGTACCAAGATCTATTTCAACTCTCTCATTCTTATTTGCATTCGTATATACAAGTCGGTTTAGAGAACACATCTAGTAATCTGTGAGCTGTGAAAGTTCTACTGAACGTTTGCTTGTCTGTAAGACGGCGGTAGAGAGTAGCAAGTGAGGCGGTGGTAATACCATACAATGAAATCGAGGATATAACCCACCATGCGAATGGTACATAGAGAAAGAAATAGATCACTCAAATTGAGAACACATGAACATAAGTACAATATATGCAAAGGTGAAACAGAAAGATCAAGGATCACCGAGTATATCTGAAACGAAGGTCATCGCACCCAATGTGATACCTTACAGATAGTGGCAAAAGACCAGCATATAACTCGCCGTAAAATCCACATACATCGTACTACCAGACAATCCAATAAGCCAAGCTAGTGTAGAAATAAACCCCATATAGATCCAAAGAATGGTCGAAGAGCTTAATCGCAATAAATCTGCAAATATATATATATATATATATATATATATATATATATATATATATATATATATATATATATATATATATATATATAGTCGCTTGAATTTCTGGACATAGAATTCCATGTTAAAATAAACTATTGTAAATATTGGCTCCCCTAATTATTTTACAGCAAAATGTCAAATATAAAACTTCTTAAGAAAAAAAGGCTGCTTCTTATGTTATAATTACATTTACATTTGGTTCACCCGTTTTCGAGAAAATTAGGAAAAACTTTTTCGTAACCGCTAACGTTAATAAGCTGTGTAATCTCTGCCATTTTGCCCTAGAGGTTTAATATATTGACAATTACATGGCTTATTAACGTTACCGGTAGATTTGAATAAGCTGATAATTTTTGAAATTGTTTCTGCACTTGGAATTTGCCGGTTTTGATAACTAGCCGAGTACAAATCTCTGATATTTCTAAGTGAATTGCCAGAGTAATGCCATTCAATAAATTTAACTTTTTTTTCAATGGTATAATAATTCATTTTTATAAACAAATTTTTATTTATAAAGTAATAATCTGTCCCAAATAATGTTTTAATGATGAATGAATTGTTTTTGAACAATGAATGATTTACAATGACAATTAATAATTATTGTTAGCATTGTCTGTCTAAAGCAAAGCAACCTTGGCCAGTTACGAAAAAGCCCTTAAGTTTTTCCTAAATTTCTCGAAAACGGATGAACCAAATGTAAATGCAATTGTAACAACATAAGAAGCAGCCTTTTTTTCCTTAAGAAGTTTTACATTTGATATTTTACTGTAAAATAATTAGGGGAGCCAATATTTACAATAGTTTATTTTAACATGGGAATTCCGTATGTCCAGAAATTCAAGAGACACAGTATATATATATATATATATATATATATATATATATATATATATATATATATATATATATATATATAAACGGTTATTGATAGCATATATAAACGGTACGCTCTTGAGCCTGAAAAACCCTGATGAGCCCGACCCTGGGTTCGACAACGTACCCATGTGTATATCATCAAAATATGGTTGTATAGACATCAAAACGTGTAAATCCGAAAATTTTATCGGGCTTCATAATGTCCGTTCATACCTCCATTATATACAGAATAGTTCTGAGGTGGCCGCTTCAGAGGTCGCTTTTATGTACAAACTCTCGATCTTGACGAACAGTACGTTGTGTGAACCAGCATGCGGCAACGTTGGGATCACTTTTTAATTGGACAAAATGAGCAAAGTGTTCTTTTTGCCACCACATGTCTAAATCCCCATGCCATCAGCATTCAATAAATATTTCTATTGCTCTTCCTCTTTCAATGGACAATAGAGGAAATCAGGTACATTTTTGAATAATTGTAATTTGATGTAATATCAGATCAGAAAACATCTTATTTAAGTATAAACAGATTAATTTTCCCATCTCTTTTCTAAAGACCTAAATGATCATAACTTATAACAAAAATTGGTAATTTTGGTTTTAAATTACCTTAAATTCTAGATCTTTTTTAACATAATTGAGTAAATCAATCACAATAATTTGCGTTATTTCCTATTAAAATACTTACCTTTTTTGGGTTTTTTAAATAGTGTATTTGTATATCACTGTTATACAATCTATCTAAACGTTACGATAACACTTACAGTTATCTTCGTCAGTAACAGTATTATATAATAAAATTGTTAAAGATGTTCAACACAATTTTGTGAAATTTGAAAATTTAAAACATAAACATAAGCCTGCTATTAATATTAACAGTTTGGAAAACGTATAAAGCGTACTATGAATACGATTTTAGTAAAGAATAACTCGATCAATAAAATATTAAATATTTTTAAATTGTCTTGAAGATGTCAAATCATAACACCCTCTAACGGTCGAAAGCTAACAATAAAAAATGTCAACCAGAAAATAAATTTAGCAAAATTTAATCAGAATATGATGCAAGTGTAAATTTGTGCATAACTCCAATTTGAAATTCATAAAAGCATTCACAAATAGAAACTTGATATCGATTAAAATAATCCAGTTAAATCTAACAAAGAAATAGCTTTATCAATACTTATTAATAAATAAGTACTATTTAAAGCATATTTCAGAACATTTGTTATTTGGAGACATGTAGACAAGTATATTATGTATAATAATGGTGAAAGTTTACATTTTCATATTCCGTTATTTCCTGTTTGAAGTTTTTCTTACATCGTATTGGCTTTGTTTCTCTACTTAAAATTGTTTTTGTAAGAAACTTTTTTATCGTGACACACATTACCGATAACATTAAAATTAGTAAGTATCGAGTGTACTTATGTTCCATACGTGAATTATCTTACCTTCCGCTACTGGGAACAAAATACTTACAAACTTAACGTCACCAACTATTTTAGCCCATTCTTTAAATAGGGCAATTTCCTTGAAAAAAGTCAAACATCATGGCCTCGATAGCCAAGAACTAAAAATCGTACCTTACATTTCTATGTTGATCAAAATTTTGACGAGACTGGTGCTCAAAACCTTTCGTTGTGGTGCTAAAAATTGTGCGTTATTGGAATCAGAGTTGTGTGCGCAATACATGCTTATTTTTTCTTTTAAGATTAGTTCATAGTCCTTTGATCGTAGATTCTACATTGTGGTAGGGATACAAAACCTTTGTAGCTCAATCATCATGCGAAAAATTGTTAGACCAGAGGAATAGTTGTTTAATGGCACTAAACCTGACCTAACTAACATCGGAAAACTTTACTCAAAAGAGGTTTAGCACACCTACATTTAACTTTCTTTGATCTAAACTATGCTAATTAATAAGAATTTGAGCCATGAACATTAAATTTCGATTGCTTATGCCTTCTTCAATTAAAAAATTAATTGTTAATTCATTGAAAGTTACCTAATTATTACGATCTGTTGAAGTTACAAACAAGCTCCACAAATTAAATGACGTAAGTCAATACATAATAAAAGTGTAATTCGTCGAAACATAATAGAGAATAAGGGAAATGAGAGAGTAATAATTGCATATCTATGTAAATTAGCTAGAATATATCGGCAACGCTGCCAGGATTCACAACGAACGGATAATGTATTATGTGTATAAAATCTAGCCTCACATCGTTCTGTATATTAGCGCGGGGGTCGGGCTCAGGAGAGACCTGTTGCTATACCGCTATATATGTATGTGTGTATATATATATATATATATATATATATATGTGTGTGTGTGTGTGTGTGTGTGTGTGTGTGTATACCTAGAGCTAAACAAATTAACAAATTTGTGATGTGATCCTGAATTTTTGAATGATGAATATAAATATTTAACAAAATCAGGGTTGAATTTTGAACTGGTGGTTAGAGTTTGTTCAAGCTTTGAAGGGTTATATTACAGGCAGTTTGGGACTTTTTACATAAAAAAACAATATGACCGACTTCCAGTTTCACCAGAAATTACATAAAATCTGAAAATTTAAATAGAACAACCTGTATATTTTTACATGTTTGGATTCTACGGCTTCAAATACATACAGTCGTCTGCCAAATTTCAATTGAAACGCCATTTTACTTTGACAGAGTCGGCTTCAAGGGTATGTTGTGTTAATAAAAATTATAGAATTAAAAACTTCTGCTTTATTTAGGAACTAAGGAAATTACTATGCATATCGTTTTACCAGTACTTGAAAGAGCTACTTAATATACAGGGTGGCCTATGTATGTTTCGATTGGGAACAGTGGGTTTTAGGTAAAAACCGTAATTTTAAAATTTTATCGTTAACAAGCTCCACAAAAATTAATTATTACGAAAAATAATATTGTGGGGGTAATTGTACATCAATTATTTATAATTTCGATGACGTCATAATGATCTAAAATTAAAAAGAATATTAGAAGTATAAAATTAAAATGGCGCCTGAGACATATAGACCTAAAGGGAGGTTACTATTATAACGATAATACCGGAATAGCCTACTTAGAACAGTTGAACATTTAAACGAAACAAGAGTTTTGTAAAATATTTTGTTAATTAACCAGTAAATGCTGGATTTTTATAATGGAAGCTAGTTCAAGAGTAAAGGACTGAAGGTTGACATCCTATCGGTTGCTTCTGTAGATGATTCATTTGTCAGCTATACGACTATCTGTACCAAGACCTTAAAAAAGCATATTTAAATCTCGACGGTTTACTAAAGCAAACCTAACGCCAGGACTAGATAAATGTTTGGTATATCAACCTAAATTACACGATTTAAGATGTGAGGCTAACTCTGGTACTTTATGGGTTCCAATGCCCACGGATTTGTTTGCAGTGTAACTAAGGTTGGGTGTAGATATGGCAGGTTTAAAAGTAATCTTTCGACCATTGTAGTGCACTTAAAAAATGTATGTGAGACAAACATGTGAGACGGCGCTTGAATGATTAAGAGTTGTTTTATTACGACCCCTGTCTTATCGTTCCCAGGCTTCTTTGTACCGTTCATTATGTAAACTGATACCTTAGATTGTGGTATAGACTCAGTGGTAACTCAAAATGTTGACGGCTTGAAGATGTTTATTTGTTACAAAGGTAAATCAGTAATGAAGAAAGAGCCGAAATTTTTGAAAACCGAGGAGTGTGAAACTGAAGAACTGGTTTAAAAAACGAAGAATTTATGCCTCGTTGGTTACATAATTTGAAGGATCTTACCAGACGTTGAGCGAGCTTAGCAGTTTGGATGAATCAGTACAATTTTAAGACTGCGCATCGAAAGGCTGAAACCATTTGGTACCTCCTACGTGTTCACGTTTTGTACCAATTTGCGTTATAATGGAGAGAAAAAATTCTATAATAATACTTCTAAATTGACGAGTGGAAAAGTGGACGAAAAGCGCGGAAACGAATAAGTAGGTGGAGTAAGAAGTCTTTTGAATAGGAACATAAAGCATGCTATCAGTAGAG
This sequence comes from Vesta saturnalis, assembly GCA_036346205.1. Classification (NCBI taxonomy): domain Eukaryota; kingdom Metazoa; phylum Arthropoda; class Insecta; order Coleoptera; family Lampyridae; genus Vesta; species Vesta saturnalis. The sequence continues at coordinate 5,253,601 of JARFJB010002021.1, forward strand.
AGTCATTAAGCGAAAGTTTTGAACTGAACTTCAAATATCCAATTGTGAGAGACGAGGCAAGAAAATGCCGGAAAGTTGTGCCTAAGAGCGAACGGGATCGGATATAACCGTAGCATCCCGTTGACCATATGATGAGTGGTGCGGGAATTTTTAAGACTTGCGAGCGAATCACGCCGAAAACTTAAAGACAGATGTAGTGTGGTGTATTAACTGACACATGTATAAAGCATAAACCTGAAGAGCAATTGCAATATGCGAAAGAATCTCTCAGAATGGACTAATGTTTGAAACAGCAATGGTGGTCTCTTATACTGGGGATAATTAACTGAATTGGAATAGGTATTAAACGATAGTGGTTTTTGAATCTCGTGCAGCCACGCATGAAATGACTGGTAGCACCATTTTGGTAAAGATACAAATTTAAACGGTGGTAAATTAATCTATTTTGAGACAGTTCACGCGTAGATCTGCTGTTACAACCCTTGGTGCCCACTTGACACGTGACAAAATTTAAGAACTTTAATTTATTGTGTTGTTTTGTTGTATTTCATTACATATTGCTTTTGTGTATTTAATGTGATAAACCTTTTCATTTTCCATTTTTACTTAAATTATGCATTGTGTACTATACTTCATAAACATCTTTTCGGATTTTGTAGGCATTTTTTCACTATCTGTGGCACTTCTTAAAGCTGTAGTTAACTTTCTCTTGGTATCCGAAAAAAAACATGCTATTAGTCCACATTCCACCACAAATTCAAGTATTCTCCTACTTACTTTTCTGGAACACAACCACATCGTTTGCATGCTATCGAGGGTTTCTATTCTCGCATACCAATCAGTATTCCCTAAGGATCTAGCTTTCCTCTATGTGTGGTTTCCGACTATATCCATGCTTCGTAATACCTGGTATTTTGGTGTCTAACCTAATGTTAATATTTAGTACTTTGAATGACTAAACCTCATTACTGTCTTTTAATTATTGTGAGTACCTCAATAAATGTGTTTGCAACTATAGCAGTATATTCCGCGTAATTATTTAAGAGTCGCTGACAAATACCGGTCAGTGTAGGATGTAGGGTTATTTTAACGCATCGTATATGTGCAGTATTTTATTAACGTGTGTAACGTATTTTGAATGTAAATGATGTGAGTTTACACGGAAAAAATTTGTTTGTTGTATATATGCAGAATGTGAGTTGGTGTAAATGATACGCCACAGGAATTTAATGAATCGTTATTTATCTTATGAAAGAATATTTGAATATGTAGAGAAATTTTCATGTCGAAAACATTAAATTTGGTTGAGAAATAATGTTTTGTGACAATTTTTACTGGGGAGGCACTGGTACGTGACCACTGGTCCTTGCTACTGTGTATAAAAGAATTTGGATTAAAGTAATGGTTGACGTATGAATGAGAGTGTATGATATAGTGGTATGTTATTAACGTGCAGTAAGGCATATGAATGCATATTTTGATTGATTGAAATTTTGTAATATTGTGCAATAATGAAAATTTAATGCTTGTTGAAGAATGAAGTTGTTAGAATGTGAGGGAGTTCGCTAAATTGTGCGGAAATAGGAATCGCCCACATGCAAAATTTGCATAAAAAGTTGAGATATGATCTAGTGAATGTATAGAGTAAACATAATTGCAATTAACCGTTTTTTCGGGGAGTTTTCAGTAAATTTAAAAGTAAATTCAAGATGGCTACGCTCTTCTTACTTTTCGTTTGCGATGGGTCCATAAGGACTTCCACTCGGCAAGGAAATGCAATACACGATTATGATAGGTGAATTTTGATGTTGGCGCGAAGATATTGTGAAGTTTTGGTAATATGGCGGGCAAATGTATATAAGCGAGTGCTCAATTGAAAGGACGGTCAGTCAGAATCGATGGGTGAAATTTAAGTAAAGATCGCGCGCGCGTTGTTTTTGAGGGAAACATTAGAATGGTCGGTTTTGGTTTTTATTTGTGAAATTGTAGTTCAGTAGCAGCGCTTTTATAAGAGGCTGCAATAACTCATAAGGGGATAAATCATACATATACATTCATAAATCAATAGTTTATTGTGAGTTGAAGATAATAGTGATTTTATTCAAGAAATTTAAAATGTGCGAACACATATTCGAAAATAAGAGACTAAATATTTTGTTGATAGTGTTCAGTGGTAGAGCGTGCCACTATAATAATAAAAAGAAAGCCTAAAGTAACCCTTTAAGTAACCCAACTAAAAGTTTGTAAAACTTAGTTAAGACGTTGGTAATTAACATTGACATTGACATTGATCAAATTAACGTTTTATTATTTAGAATTTTCATGTGTAGGAGGTGTGTTCAATAAATTTTCGACGACCCGTGTATTTCAAAATTTTCTTAAGCTTTTGGATCAATTTATTTTGAAGTGTGATTGAATTTGAGTAGTGAATGGTTTTATGGAGTAGGCTGCAATCATATCATCCACAGTAAGATAGAATTAATTTAACAGCGCACTAAGACTATTTATTTTAGCAAAATTTAAGATTGTGTTGGCACCTAGAGTCAATTTTTCCCGGACTGGCCTTTGTGAGTTGTAGATTTATGGTAAGTGTAATGTGTTTGAAACTACTTTTCAATCATTTTACTTCTTATATAGACCCGGCCAATTTCTACTGTAACTGGATTGAAACCCGCTTATTTCGGTAAGCCTGCACGACGGCTAGTGCGGCTTGGACGTGTAACAAGGTTTACTTTTTGCGGAACTGTACGCAAATATCACGTCACTACGTCATATCGCGTTCTGTCATAGCACAGTTTTACAATTTACGTTTCTCTGTTCACGACAAATATTAATAGATTTTAGTTTATATACATCACGTATTGAAGTATTTTCAAAATAATCTTGTATAAGCAGCAATATCAGTTTTCTTTAGCACAAAATCACATCAGCATAATTGAAAGCATAAAAACCTTATAGAAAACTAAAACTAATACCTGAAAACGGGATCTTCTTTATAATTGGCAATTTAAGACAACCATCTTCCAAGCTTTCTACATCACTTGATAGATAGTTTCGGAAATTAAATAAACAAGGCTAATATAAAATTTTCTATTAATAAATTTCCACATCATTTCTAGCAAATGAGAAAATGTGATGTGCATAAACCAAAACAGCATCGACGTTTTAATTCAGATTTCTTTCTCTCAATTTATTTTGCATTCATGAAGACCGTTCTTATAATGTACGTGTCTACCTCATACATAAAATAATACGCTGGCTTTATCAAAATTAGGCAAAAACGATGGTGAACAATACCTTTTTATATATTGCAGTTATAAAGGCAAGGTCACAATATTAAATACCATCTATGCATTGATATTGTAAAAAACAAAACCGTTTTCTCACTTGAACTTTCCTAAATCAATGTTTATAGACTATCCTGCAAGTAAACAGGTAATTTATCTTTTCATTTTAGTTTTAAAATGAAGGATTTGGGTCAATGTGTGTACATTAAGCATGGAAGTCGATTTCATAAATGCAGAGCGATAATTAACTTAATCTTCACACCATTCCCTTGCGGTGTAGGCAAAACAATCCCTGCCTCTTACTTATTTTTCATTCACAATCTCCGCATACCTCCCTAGCTTTCGCAAGATTCACACATTGTCTCTGATACGCCCTTTTATTTTTAAAACACCTTACCTTTCTTTGCTTTATCATACGTTATACTGCATTCAGCCAAGTTTTACGCGGCCTACCAGACCCATCCTTTCCTCAAACCGCAACACACATATTTGCTTCGTTAATCTTGCGTTGTCTGTTCATTCTCTCAATGTGATCAAACCAACGTAATGTACTACTTTTATATCTATCCATCATCATCTCTTACTCGCCACACTCCGTCATTATGCATTCATTCTTTATCTTTCCCTTCTCATTTTACCACATGCGCTTTTCAGGAATCTCACACTCACGGCATTTAATTTTCTTTCGTGCTTCTTTTGACATACCCATGTCTCTCTTCCAGTACGTACGGGACAAACACGCCAGTATAGATTGCTCGTGAAATTTTTTAGTATTTTAAGCAGTTGTTATAGTAGGTTAAGTTCTGTTTCGTTACACCATATGTTTTATCTCTGAGGATTTACAGTTGATACTGTAAGCTGCCTTCGCTTACTTTCATTAAAGTTTACTTTAATTTGCCTCGGTCTTGCTCAACCGGTTTTTAATTATGTAAAAAGGGGAGTTTTTCGTTATTACTGATCACCGTTACTAGGTTTGTCCACACTGAGCTTTATACTTGCTAATGATTTTAGACGTATATTACCTTATTGTGTATAATTCTAACTATTCACACTTAAAACTACATTACAATTAAAATAAAAACAAACAAACTAGAAAGTATTTTAAATAAGCAAAAATAAATAATACAGCTTCTACTGGACCGGAACTCTGGTTGATTCGTCTTCCGATGGGCGCCTTTTGTACACGAATTGGAGCGGAGGCCGGTGGTGATCCTCAGACAGCTCTGCTCTTTACGTGCTCTGCCAAAATACGGTTTGCGAGGTGTTTATACGCTCAAAATAGTTAATTACATTGTTTCATTTTAGTCAAAATAATTAAGATTTTTAAAAGCCGAACCTGTGGGGTAGCTATCGGTGGCAAAATTATTTAGTTATTATAACTACGATGGTATGTATTCGTTGATATGATAACAAGAGTAACGCTTTTTATACTTGCTTGGAGGTCAACTACGAAATCAATACTACTAAAGTGATTCTTTTATATAGAATTCGCTTTTATATTACTTTTATAAAATAGAACAATTATGCCTCCAACTTATAAAATTTAATTTTAAAGAAACGAAGTAATATTTACAGTTTTCATTAACTATGTATTTACAGGATATTAATCATGGTAGATTAATATATTTCTAATTAATCTTAGTAATTATCGGAAGTTTTAGTAAAACAGAATTTGTGGTGTTTACGAGCTATTAAACTCGTTGGAATTGAGAATGAATGCTTTCGCGTTATATTCTGTGTTCGGACACGCTTCAGGCGGGTAGAGGACACTTAGTAACTCCTTCCGCTTCTGGGTTCGATAGCGTCAATAGTAGCTACCTGGGGTGGCTCTAACTCCGGGCCGGTTTTAATGATAAGGTATTTAAAACCTTCGGAACGATTTATTTTAAATATTTTCAGGTACAGGATAAACTAAACGTTTCACAGGTACGGTAGTCTTGCAGAGGTGTTTCTCCTGTAAGTCTGGATTATGGCAATCAGCAATCAGGATCGAATACAGGATCGGGACCGTTAAGAAGTAAGGTTTTGATTTACCCTGGGAACGGCGTAAAACCTTTATATCTAAGGGACCTTTCGGTATTCAGCCCTGTTAAATAAACAGACTCACAATAACTGAGCGGGTAGGAAAGCGGTTTATTACGTTTAGTGGGATTAAAATGTAATACGCGCTGTTACATACTGAGTTCGTAATTTACGAAGCTGGGTGACCGAAATATGACCTAATTGCGAGCCGTTTGCTACTTTCAATCTGTCGGATTCTGCACTTCGGTTTTAGTTATTTTGCCTAATGTAGGCGTGTTTGTGTGAGTTGGTGTGCGGTGTATAGGTTGAGTATTACAGGGATCTTGGGAAATACCGGTTGCGCTGTTTAATTGATACCCCGGAGATTGTCAGAATTTAGGCGAGAACCCAACCGAGTAAGTAAAATCATATTTTGCCCATCGTGAAGTCGTTCACTGGTGTAAGTGTGGTGTTGTATATTTCACTTACATTCAGGTAACGGTCACGTTGAGACAGTAGCAACCCTGTTGTATAAGAGAAGAGCAGGTCGTTCTGTCTCTTTAAATAGACCCAACGGAATGAGAGTGAACAGAAACAGGGCTTAGTCTCCAAAGAGACCCAGGTGAATGAGTCGATTTGACCTAACGGAATGACAGGGTCTGCAGCGCGTCTCGCGGTTTTATTTAGAATCCACGGAGGACGGAGAAGGCTTCTGGTCAGGCTTCTAATGTCCTGACCAGCCAAACTTACATCTATTAGTCCTGTGTATGCTATGTATATGTTTAATACCATCATTAATTACGGGTTTATTAATCGATTCTAATAACACAATCGTTATTGGTCGGTTGGTAATAAGCGGTACGCTTTATAAAACGAGACGAGTTTTATTTCGCTTACAACAACAGATATCTCGGTCGCTCACTGGAGCGTAACAAAGCTATTTGCTTGTAGTTTGTGTAAATTACCCTTTTAAAGAAAATTGGGTACAGGAAATAATTTTAGGTTCATGATATTAGGGTCTCTTCTTGATAAAATGAATCAGGATTGATGCTGGGAATGCGCACAGGATGGGAAATGGGAACTTATTGGGGATCTAAAGCTTGTTTCAATAGGAATACTTTGTAAGTTATTTGGCGGATTTTCGAACAAAATTGAAAATTTGTTTTAAACAAATAACAAACAAGTATTTAAACCATCAACTGAAACAGAAGAATTAATTTAAGTAATTATTAATTATACACTTCCGAAGGAGCGTTCAAAATAAGGGTGAACTTGATCTGTTTGGGCGTGAATATTTTTGTAAACAGATTTAGTAGCGGAACCAAAAAATCAGTTCGTAGTAAAAACTTGAAGTGGTGCTATTGGTGTGATTAGAAATAAGAATATACCTTTCCGTTCCGCGATGGAACAAGACGACATAAACAAAAGGGGCCTGAATAAACGTTTCCGGGTTTCGTGTTTGTGTGTTGGCGTGTAGTTGTGTATACGTCAGTAAGTATACTCATCGGCGGACGAAAGCAATCGGCCTGTAAAGCCGCTTAGTGACGCTGAGAGAGGCCGCAGAAACAAGGGTGCACCTTTCCGTTCAACGGTATAAGTAAGCAACGTCCAGGATATTACCTTATGTGACGCTTTAGTTCCGTGTTTATATTTGTGTACTACCGTGTATTTACTCAAGCTCAAGTACGGTCATGTGTTAAACGAGAACACGTCAATGACGGCCAGGTTAGCCTTTGCGGTCGAAAATGTCACCCTTCGGACAAGTCAAAAGCAAAGCAGAGACTCGGCGAGAGTGGGCGGATAGGGCTCTGTTTCTGTTACCAGTATTAGTGATTGGTTTATGCGTAGTTAGTAGTAGTTGGTAATGTGGAAACCTAATATTAGAAGAAAACCGTTCATTAATAAATACCTAGTCCAAGTTATCTGCGTAAAGAATTTTAACTCCTTAGAGATTACAATACTTTTTGAACAACGCTTGTGCATAATATGTACTTCCGAAAAACGGTTAAAATCAAACTGAACTTGATGTAATCAAGCGAGAAAAAAGCCTACTAGATCTGAACCTGGCACTAGTTTTAAAGTATGACAACCTTGTACACGTTCAGTTTGCTTACGACGGTGTGCAAGTGCGTGTATATCTGTAAGTAGATTAAACAACGGATCGGTCCATAAAACCTTTACGTAGTGCTAGCGATATCTGTAGAAATAGAAATGCACCTTTCTGTCCGACGGAGGAAAAGGTTCTGACGTTTTGACAAAAATCCAAAAACATGGAGTTTTATATGGTGGAGGAAAATTTCTGCGCAAAAATTATTCTTGCAACTATAACCTTGCCCGGGGGGGATAGAGACCACTCTCAAAATTTTGACGTAGGATATGAAGTCAAATGACCCCTAAGCTGAAAGAGATTTTCGGTACTTATACAACCGTATTTCTTTAATTCGATTGATTTGTTGCTAAGAGATTTCCTCTTTAAGTTCCAAACTTAAAAAATTAATAAAAACACAAAAAGTTAAACTGTCGAAAGTATTGCTCAAAATAACCGCCAATTTCTATACAATAACACAATCTGTATATAAATCTAAATTTACATAGTTATTCAAGAGTTATTCATCGGTTTTTTTCGTCGAAATTCTTATCGTATTTTTGGGTTGTTGGTGTGGTAAACCGTTCATTTTAGCTTACTCCACAAGACAAAATTTAGGGGGTTGAAATTTGGAGACCTAGCTGGCTATTCTATCACACCTCTGCCATAAATAGACTATTTGGAAAATCACTTATTCCAAAACTTTTCAACCAGATCGGTATAATGATCGATGCTCCATTTTGTTGAAAATTTAGCTGATCTTCTAAAATGTTTTCGTAGTTTCCTAAAACTTCCGTTAGCAGAGGGTTGAGGTGATTTTTTAATAAAATAAAACCGTGTGGGTTAATTTTGACGATCATACGGTAGATACTCTTTGTTCTATTTTTTTTAATTTAGAATTTAAGAGTTTAAATTTATGCGGGCTTTTATTTGATCACAGTTGTTTTTGGTTTTGAGACATTAATAAATAGAATAGTTTGTAGAAATAGGTTTCACTCACAGGTGATACTGCTGTTTACGATTAGATTAATGTTAGAAGAGTTTTTCTGTAAATAGATGTTTTCGTTGTTTTAAATTAGGTGAATTTTGCTAAAGGGATTTGAAATTGAATTATGTGTAATACGTTTTATAAAATTAAATTAAGTAAAAATATTAAGTTATATAGTATCTTTTGTGAGTTTAAACTGTAAACCGTCAGACTGCCGTCTGCTTTTTGATTAGGTTCCGGTTTTAAACAAAGAGTTGGATTTTATATACGTTAGTTTAACATTCATTATAGTTGAGGTTTGTTGTCTTAGGCATATGAGGTTACTTGAGGTACTCTTTAGGCATGCAATTTAGAGTATGATGCAATTTTTTCAGTTCGGCTCACGAGTTCGTTTTTGGCGAAAATTAAAATTTTAAGTAATCATTTTTTTATGATTGGTATTGAAGATTTAAGCAAGATGGAAAGGGTTATAAGAGAAGATGGCGAATACTGAAAAAGGTAGTAATTAGTTCTGTTAGAGATGCCGTAGAGAGCACGACTTGCGTTTCTTTGTTTGTTTTCGCTGATCGTAATACACATGAAAGGGGTACTTATGGGGTTGGAGTAAGTTATTACATACTGGGGGTGCATCGAATTACCGTGTAGTAAGTAATCTCCGTTTCCATTAAATGGCATAGTATATTGGTCCACCACATCCCAGAGTTATTTTCTGTTGTGTATCGTTTGTCTAGGATGACAAGTTTTGGGCATAGAAGTGGTCCAGTGTTTCCCAAAGTGATTAACCCTTGTTCTATGGATCAGCTGTAACGCATATTATTTGTGCGAAATAATTTAATGAGTTTCTGTTGAAGAGGTAGTTTCCCGTATATCGCGCTGCCCAAACAAATGAAAGACAAACCTGCTGTAAATGGTACCGTTTTAATTAAGTGTAGCGTAAATTAATGAACGTTAAGGAACGGTTTGTAAATAACGCAATACCAACGAGTATGGTTAATATTTGCGCATTAACGATAAATAACGTGAAAAATGTGTTATTTGTGCTGTTTTAGTTGAAATGTCATAAATTTAGTTCGAGTAAGTAAGTTGATGTTACCGATATCTTTATTATTTGTATTGTATTGATTAAATGGTAGTTATTGATAAAATGGCCTTGCAAGCGCTGACCGAATTTGATCATTATTTCTATAGATTTCTTGTTTTGGAATTGCGAAATTGAATGTGCTTTTCTATGTAACTGTACTAAAGTGTAATATGTAAATGCCCTAATATATGACCAATGTTAATATTTATAACTGTTTTATTAAGAGATTGGAAACTACTGTAACTTCATCCTCTATGCCTATGATTTTCCGGCGTAAAGTAATAAATCGAAAAGTTTGGAAAGTTTGTAGTAATTTATTTATTTCATGAGAAGTATCGATTTAAATAACTTTGCAGTGACAACCTCCATGTATCATTCATTTAGATTGCAATCAATGTTACTCAAGTAATACAAGTTTTATTGTTAAATAACAAATCATTTTAAAAGAATTTTTAGATTAAGTAACGTAAATTATGTAGCGAGTCGGTCGTTCAGCGATTATTTGATTGATTTTGCATACGAACAGTCGCCCTTTTTTTGGAGTAATTCTTTTATAGGAACTAACATACCGATTGTAGACATGTTTGCTGGTATCTGATTTGCCCAAAGGTAAGCAGTTTGTTAACTGTTTGAAAATCAGCTGTATTTTTCGACGAATTTAGGTATTATATCCCGAGATCGACGTTTCGTAAATTTTAGGGTTTTATAAATTTTCCATCACGCTTAATTTTATTGTAGCGGCTTTTACTTAAAGATTAAGTTTTTTTTGAAGTTTGGGTGATCTTCGCAAGATGTTTGGAATAGAATTTTTAGTAGTAGAGTAGTTCATTTTTGAGTGAACGTTTTGGTATCCTGTTAGGCCAATCTGTTCATGACGTTTTCCCGCTATAAATGTATTTAACAAATGGCGCCTTTTTGAAAAATTTTGCCCAATTTTTAAGTTTTTGGAGTTGTGACGAGTGCCCTTTTACACCATTAAATAAGAACCCCGTCCAAACCACTGAGCTATGCCGTGGCACAATTTGCGATTCCGTGCTGGATTCTCTAGTTAGTATTTAGTCTGGAACAAGTTCTTGAGCACATCGTGCATGAACTTCAATAAATCAATGTGGGTTGGTATCACTACAGTAACGACAATTATGAGTTTTTGCCATTCAACGTGTAAGTGCACTTGTCGGAAAACCAGATATTGTAAGGTAAATTTTGGTTATTGACCACTTCGCTAAAAGTTCGAAAAACTGCAGTTGTCGATCCGGAACATCTACCTTCAACTTGGAGCTAGTGTCATTTTTTACAGAAGAAATTTATGTCTCTGAACGCTAGAGTGTGAATCCGCAGAAGGTTAACAAACATTTCTGATTTACTGCTTGAGATTCATTCACACATGATCCAAAATTGCACCTTACATAGCTTCATGTTAAACTGGACTGTTTACATAAAGTTATATGTACATTCATAGTCTGCAATTTGACAATTAGGTGTGGCACGTATTGGTAGTATGTTTGTATGATTTTGATTAAATACTTTTACCTCGATTTTGGCACAATCTTTACTACGAAAGTGAATTGGTACTATTCGGCATTCTGTACTGCAGCGGGTAAGATTATTCTGTTTTAATGCTCTTTTATTCTCACTTTGTGTTATTATTTTACTTGATTTTTTAACTTTGAGGCTTTATAGAAGTATGTGGTTCCAGCATGATGGTGGACCCGCCCACTACCATCGAGACGTACGAAAATTTTTAAACCACTGGAAAGCAAATCAGGGTCGAGGGGGGCTCATTTCTTGGCCACTGAGGTCACCTGCTCTGACCCCACTCGGTTTCTTTTCGTGGGGTTACGTAAAAGATTATGTGTATAAAGAAATTCCAACCACACCAGAAAATATGATGGATAGAATCAGAAATTCTTAAAAATATCACATGGCCGACATTAGGGTTAATGAAAATAATTCTGTGCGACGCACACAGGCGAATTTTCCCCAGAATATGGCCAAAATTCGGAATTTCAACGTTAAAATCCTTAGCTAAATACATTACATTTCAGTAATCTAGTTACCTGGTTATTATAAAAACACATTCTTTTGTTTTAATCCCCGTTGCTACGATAATATTGTTGTTGAAATTTGACAGTTTATTATCATTCAATCAATTTAGTTAGAGTGCAGTGTGTGATTTAATTATTTTTTACAAAGGTAGGAAAAGTAAATTGGAATTGTTATGGAGCCTATTGCTAGTGGTAAGTGTAAGTATAAAATTATTTTCAAATTAAAACCTATGCATTACTTAATTAGTGTTTTTTAATGTTACAATGACGTAACTACTTGAAAGACATAAATGTTAGTTTTTCTTCAGACAGAATGTACATTTCCCGCGTTTCCCCATGTTCAAATTAGCATGGAACTCTTAATTAATATGTCCTCAAAAGATCAATTTTCATATTTATGGGATAATTTGCGATGTTGATGGATATCAATTTTTAAGGAGTGCTGGTATACGAGTAGAGCTATTTTAGCTTAGAAAAATATGTTTAACAATAACAGGTTTATGCAAATTAAAATTTTAAAAAATATACTATTTTGCGAATTGGTATATTATATCATAAATTAAAATGGCAAACCTTTTTAATTTATACAGGGTGTACCAAAACTTATCGGCTATAGAGCAACAGATAATACCTAGTAGAAATCAAAACAATACATGCCGTGGTAAAAAATCTTTCTCTTTAAGAAGATACAGGGTGTTAAAAAATAAAACTGGGCTTTTTTAATTACGATAATTCGAAAACTACTTAGTTCAAATTGAATTCGTATTGGAAGGTAAGTAATACGAATTTGATAATAGTTTAAACCTAGCTATGTATGCACTAATCACCTTTTAGAGCTAAAAGTTGAGCGTACCTATTTCGTTTTTCTTCTTTTGGTGTGCTCACTTAATGATACAAATTTAGTGAGTTATTACCCTTTCCATTTTTTTGTTATTAGAATTAATTGAGTTGTTGAAGAAGAAAATTCTAACTCGGTGTGAAGCCAATTAGAATTTTTAATTTTAAATACAGCTAGGTTTAAACGAATAGTACCGAATAAGAATTTTCGTTGGATGTTTCGTGTAGGTACTTTAATATGCCATTACAATTGTTTTATAGGTGTTATAATATAAGTATTTTTCTAGGCTCTACAGCAAAATCTGCTTTTTTTAAAAGTAGTGATCTCATTGAATGGCTAAGAGACTGCAACTTCACTAACAAAAAGGTGCAGCAACAGTATATATTACAGAAATTGGCCTCTATAATGAACACCCAAGATTTGTCCAAGGAATCTCATGAGACCCTAACCAAATTTTTAGAAAAATATAATGCAAGGTGGTTAGCAGCATCTAGAAATAAAACTACGTTTAAAATAAACATTTAATTGGCTCGAAACCGAGTTAGAATTTTCTTCTTCCATAACTCAATTAATCCCAACTACAACACCAAAAGCAGGAAGGCCAGCCACTGAATTTGTATCTTCAAGTGAGCGAACAAAAAGAAGAAAAACGGAACAGGTACGCTCAAGTCTTACCTCTGAAGAGTTGGTGTATGCTGCCCAAATGCAATTAAGAGCTGATGGTAAGTTGGGTCGCTTTTTCCACACCCACTCGTGCAAAAAAATATAAGACAGCTTTTCGAAAAGATTTCGAGGTACCATTTTCGACAGACGAAGCTTTGTCATTTTTGTGGAAGCTAAACGTTTCAATATAATTTGTTGCGAACTTCTGCAAAAGTCATAATTCATCCTCTATCCAAATTATGAATCCATCACTGCTGCCAAAAGAAGATGCTATCCGGACAACTTGAAAGTGTTAGAAGACATTTCCCACAAAATTTGTTGGATCATACGACTCTCAGATTATGTGACTCTCTTAAACAAGAAACCTGATGAGTGTGAAAGTCTAAATTTAATTTGTAAATGGGGTGTGACGGAAGTTCTGCGATGAGCCAATATTTTTCTTACATTATTAGTTCCAGTTCAATTAATTAACGGTGATCCTAACTCCAAAAGAAGTTGGTTATATGGCAAAATCCTAGAACTTCCTCCAACAGATTTTGCAGACCATTCGAATTCAGTTTAAACATGAAACTACGGAGGTTTCTGTTATGGAAAAGCAGTATATTGACCAAAAATTTCGGTTTTGCAAGCAACAAAGGTAAAAATTCAGTTACGTGAGGTGCTTGTAAAACACACTTTATATTTTACCATGATAGATGGCAAATTATGCAATGCTGTCAATGATAATCCATCCACCCAGAGATGTTATATTTGCAATTTGACCTGTAAAGATTTTAATAACATTGAAAAAGTTTTAAAACAAGAGGTTATTCACGAATCTAGATATCAGTTTGGCTTATCATCACTGCATGCCTGGATTCGTTTTTTTGAGTGTGTGCTTCACCTTTCCTATAAAATGGAATTTAAGCAGTGGCGGGCTCGAGGCAAAGAAAATAAGGAAAAGCTCATAAGAAATAAAAAACAAATCCAGGATTTATTTTTTAATGAAATGGGGTTAGTCGTAGATCGACCAAAACCTGGTTTTGGAAGCACCAACGACGGAAACACAGCTCGACGATTTTTTGAAAACCCTTCCAAATCATCGGAAATTACAGGTGTAGATGAGGAACTGATATCTAGATTCCGAATAATACTGTTAACAATTTCTTCCGGTTATCACATCGACATTGATATGTTTACAAATTATTGCCACGATACAGCAAAAATATTTGTGAAACTGTATCCATGGTACAATATGCCAACATCCATGCAGAAAATACTTATTCACGGTTCTCAAATAATATCACATTTTATAGTTCCAATTGGGCAACTTGCTGAGGAAGCCCAAGAGTCACGAAATAAAGATGTGAAGTGGTTTAGAGAATTTCATTCTAGGAAATTTTCTAGCCAGCAAAACATGCAGGATATATTTCATAATCTTCTCGTGTCTTCCGATCCATTAATATCAAATATGAAAAATTATCTGCTAAAAACTGAAACAGTATCCATCAGAAGTTCTGTTATTTTGGAAGAACCTGAATTACTTGAAAGAAAAAGTGAGAGCAATAGTGATGATGACGAACTTTTAAGTGAATAGGTCTTTAATTTTGTTACAATTAATTTGTCTTAAATAAACTGCTGCAGATAAGTAAAGTTACGAGTTTCATGTTTAAACTTGCAAACAGTATGTTTACAGATATAGGTCCCAATTGAACTAGGTACAAATTTTAATATTCGACGAAAGGTCACTTTCCATAAAAAGTTCAGTTTGTTTTAAAGTTTATTGCCTTTTAAATAATATTACACTTGTAAAATCCTTAATTGTATTTTATGTGTTCTTGTTTTCAACTCCTTATTTATATATTATATTTCTTAATTTAAAGTACGAGAAAAACTACAACTTTTGATGCAATGTCACTTTCCGCTGAGAAACATTTTGTAGTCCATTTGTTCTCTGTTTGTTGTCCGAAGACATTCCTATATAAGTACCAAAATATCGTTATTTTATTTTCGTTTTTAACCCTTTTCTCTAAAATATTTATGATTATCTATTTGTAGAATTTCATTGCTTAAAAATAAGAAAAAAGTTCATATGAACCTATGTCCGAAAGTACTTTTAGACTTCACGACAATTTCTCTTATAAATACCATTTAGAATCACATGCATCGACTTTTTCAAATTCGAATATCTCGAGAACGGTTGCTCGGAGCGACTTCCACCAAATATGAATTTTTCGCATAAAAGTGTTAGAGAAATCCATTTTTGTCTTAGAAATTATAAAAAAAGTAGGTATGAAAAAATTATGTAGGTGGCGCCACCTACAAGTAGATGCCAAACTAATATCAAATTTGGATTTCTCATGTCAAAAAACCACTAGATTCCAATGTTTAGTAAAATATATCAATTATTTCAAAAGTTATTTACAAAAAACAAAAATAATAATGAAATTTGGCCACCCTGTATCTTCGACACGAAGTATTTTCGGACATACGTTCATATGAACTTTTTTTCTTATTTTTAAGCAAGTAAACCCATCCTCAATTTTTTCGCAATATTAATGAAACACCCTGTAACCTATAATTTAGGTACCACTTTTGGACTACCCTGTATATAATAGTGTAAAGTACTGTATTATTATTAGAATTAATATACTTTTATTAAATACATGCATTATTCATCATATTTAGATATTTTTTATTGATAAATAATATTGGCCAGCATTTTGATCAAAATCGCCTGTGTGCGACGTGTTAATAAATGTATTGCAGTTGAAGGAAGAACATTCAAGCGTTTAATGAGTAATTGATTTTTGATGTTTTTTCCTTTTCAATTTATTGTTCTTGTTTTGTTGTAATTTGTATTTGTTAGTTTTATTACACAGTATTGCTTGTAAAAATAATACATATTTACAGTTATTTTCACAAGACTAATTTACTGAAAACAATGAATAGTTAATTTACAAGGCAGACTTGGTAATCCCAACAGATAAAAAAATAAATTAAAAATACTTTCGAAGATTCGAATTTTTAGAGTAGAATTGAGAGTGATAGATATTTAAGAACTCCAAACTTTATTTTATAAATTTATACAACTTGATTAAAAAATTGTTTAGCATGAAACTATAATTCCATAACCATCTTTATACGTTTACATTCACAAAAAGACGTAAAAAATGAAATCATTGATCTAAACATAATCAAACTGAGTATTTCAGAAATTTTACTAAGCACTGATTTAAATTTGCCTAGAACAAAATGTAAATAAAACACCCTTATTTATATTTTGTTCAAGAAGGTCTATTAAATTTAAAATAATTCATTAAATCAATTTGTGTTTTTATATTAACTCTTGTTTTTCCTTGGACTTTTTTTTACTAAGAAACTACAATTCCATGGTCAAATTAATACATCCATTTCAGTCTTTTTGTATTACAATCACAAATTCACTGAAAAATGAAAATGTTTTGAAAATTATTAATTGTAGGTATAACACATGCTTGATGGAAAAGAAAGAATATCGAACAAAATATCGAATGACACAAACATCATGGGGGGGGGGGGGTGCCATTTAAAAAAAACGGTTTTTACAAACGGTGGCACGCCCTGTACTTTATTAGAACAAATCTGAAAATCAAGATATTTCAAAATACTACAAGACCACCAAAAATTTTTTGTTATTTTAAAATAGACAAAGATCGCCTAACAAATCAGCGGCGACCGCAAATGGGATAATTCTTCGAAAAACAACTGAATATTTTTAAAACCAAAAGAGATAAACCTACACAGTTTGGTATCAAATGAAAGTGTATTTTATTAGCTTTCCAAAAATGTAATGATAAAGAGGGTCTTTTACTTAAAAAATAAGTATGACCAAAAATACTTTCCAAATGTAGTACCTATTGATATCTACCCGTGTCTACCCGTGACCCGAAAATCATTTGTCTAACTTATTTCGTCTTTGTACAATCTTCCACCCTCTTCCTTGTTTGGCCACCGGTATATATATATATATATATATATATATATATATATATATATATATATATATATATATATATATATATATATATATGTACATATACAGTGATGGGCAAATGTGTGGAACCAAGTAAATATCTTGGGCGTTTTTAGAGATACCAATCGAAATTTGGAAGGTATACATTGCAATAAATTATGCACTTGTTTTGGTTATTTTTAACCAGGTTGAGCTTCCGGTATAACTGGAAGATATGTAGACTAAATTTTTTAATGACACATACCGTATATTAATTTAAATTTGTATTTTACTACGGAACAAAATAGTACTTCTGCAGGCAAAATCATATTTGATCATAGTTTTGATGTATCTTCCAGAGAGCGCAGCGAGCAACCCTTTGTCTACATTTAATGCTCCGTAACTAACCTAATTTATGTTCAAAAATTCTTATTCCCTGACATGTTTTCTTAAAAAAAGGTATACTTTGTAGATGTCGCTCTTAGCAGCCGTTTCTGTGATAATCGGATTTAAATGTTTTATTGCGTACTAAAATTCATCATAGCCCTCCTTCACACGTTATCCAGGCTTAGGATTGGTCCAACAAGTTTGTAGTGTGTTTAAAGACCAACCGGCCAACAACAAAAGAAGTTTACACAAACACATAACAAGAATGTAAGAAGGAACTGGCAAATAACAAGAGAAATAGCATACAAAGTCAATAGCAAACGATCAAAACAGTAAACTTTTATTAAATTATAAATTACTGCATTAAACTGTAAGTAAATGTTCGAAGTGACCCCCGTTTTTATGTACACAGATTAATTCTACGGAGAAAATTATACTGCACCCTATCCATCGTCCCTGCATCTAACCGTGAAATGTCTATGGAATTTTGTATTCGCATCCACAATTATTCTTCGGTGTTTATTATTTTAGAATATACCACCTCTTTAAGTGTTCCCCATAAATGCAGTCCATGGGACTGAAATCTGGTGAGCGAGGTGGTCAGTTTGCAGGAGCATTATCTCCTCTGTCGATCCATCGATTCAAAAAGTTCTCATTTAAGTGATATCTGACATTTAGCGTAAAATGTGGTGGTGAATCGTCGTTAATGAACCACATGTTTTGCCTAACAGCTAGTGGAAGCTCATCAAATAAATTTGGCATATTTACTAAACGTTCCAGACAGTTTAAACCGTTTAAACGAGGTAGTAAGATGACAGGACCTATGATAAGGCTGTGTATAATTCCTGCCCACACGTTAATTTTAAATTCACATTGATAATGCACAACCTTTATTGCATGCGGGTTTTCGTCAGCATAAATGTGTTCATTATGTAAATTGGTCATATCCCTTCTTGTAAAACTGCACTCATTGGTGAATAAAATTTTCCTATGAAAATTGGATCGTTTTCTCTCTTTTTATTAGCAAAGGGACTGAAGCGTAGTCTTAATCCGGGGTCGTTAGGTGGAATGGATGTAACAGCAGTTCTCTTAAAGTTCTGTTAACCGTACCCTTTGAAACGCCAAGTTCCAAACCAATGTGCCTGGTGCTCAGACTTGGATCTTCTACAATTCGTTCTAAAACTTCTTCCATCAACCTATACTGTTCTAACAGTACGATTTTGTCCATAATTAACCGTAGCAGGTAGACCAAAACTACTCTGGTATGTCTACAAATTGACATCCTTTCAACAAGCGGTTAATGTCTATGGAATGCATCTAATTTCGAAATTCTTTACTTGCTATACTCTGACCGGTTCCCAACCAATTTCCTTGGTATAATCATAAACTGAATATTACTGCCAATACGCGAAAATTGAGAAAGGAAATTAAAGTTACAGTAAACTGTATCACATTACTCTTTTGTCACTAATGACAGCACTTAGTAATGTTTAGTCGTTGCTGTGATGAATCTTTGTACGCAATGGAACATTTAAGCCGACTATTACAGAAACGGCTTATCACAGCGACATCTACGAGGTATACCTTTTTGAAGAAAAAATCTGAAACTGAATCAGTTGGATAAATGAGAAAACTTTGAAAATGAGCATAAGGAGACTTTGCGCGAAACGTCGTTTTGACTGTCAGGAGTCAGAAATATCACAGCGCGACAACTCGGATAAACAACAGTGTTTCATGCACATCTCGCGGAATACCTATTGAATCAACATATATATATATATATATATATATATATATATAATATATATATATATATATGCATATATATATATATAAATCGTATTTTACTGTCATGGTTTGAATTAGGATGTTGGTGCTTCTTCGAAGAAGTACACATTGTTTTAGTGATTCACTAGTGTTGTTCAGTAATGTTCTATCTTGTAACTTTTTAGATATCTTTGTCGTTGTTCTTGTTTTTTACATGGAATAACGCTTTCTGTCTGATTTTATGTACTGTTTGAATACTCGTATATAACTAGTACATTAACTGTATTTTACATGTAGGTAACTATTGTAATTTTAGCACTTCTGTTGTCTTGTTTGATCACTACGGCATAACTTTCAGGATGTGTATTAGTGTATTAAATTTTGGCATACGCTTATATTGTTACAATGTAAATACTGTAGATGCAGGTTTACTTATAGTTGGTCTGCATTGATATAACTAATTTCTCCTGAAGTCGTTTTTGTACGGATGGATTTGTTGTGTACATAGTTTTGATGCGTAGGATATGAGCAAGTATAGTATTCTCAAGTCTAAGAGTGAGTATCCACTTTCGCACTCAATTGACCCTAAAGGGCTCGTTCTACATGTTCTAGTCGCTAATCTAGCACCTCGACCCCGGATGCTTAAGAGTAGTTTTGATTTGGCTGAGGTGTAGAGTATTGAGCCATAATCAATCTTGGACAATACCATAGGTTAGTGAATTTTTAAAATGAGTGATCTATTGGCGCCCCAGGTAATTTGTGCCAGACTTCTTATGATATTTATAATTATTTTACATTTGGCGACCAGTTTGTATATTTTGGAGGGCCATTGTAACTTTCGATCAATATTATACCAAGATATTTTATTTCCTCAACGCATGGATTAGACTGTCCTTTAACTTCAGTTTTGGATCTATTTTGCATCGTCTTCTTCTGCAGAGGTGTATGAATTTTATTTTTGCAGTTGATATCCGAAATATTTTGATTTGTGCATTTCTATGTAAGGTGCTGATTACGTACATGGACGTTTTTATGTCTCCTTCAATTTCATGTATTAGGCTGTTTATTTCAACCATGAATAGGGTTGCTCTTAACATGGAGCCTTGTGGAATACCATTTTCCTATGTTTACTCTTGCGAAAAGGTATTCTCAATCCTTAAACCTTCGATCAGAGAGGAAGTATTTAATGAAGTTTAATATTTTTCCCCTCATCCCCCGATCAAACAGCCATTTTAGAGTTCCATAATGCCATACCATATCATATGCTTTCTCAACGTCAAAAAATACGCCTACAACATGACTTTTACTGGAAAACTAGTTTAAAAGATAATTTTCTAAAGAGACTAGTTGGTCTAGTGTTGACTTATTTCTCCTAAAGCCCATTTTGGTGCTTTTCAAATGTGATTCTTTTCCAGTTCCCAAGGTAGGCTTTAGTTTATCATTTGTTGCAAAGTCTTGGATAGGCAGGAAGTACGAGAAATAGGTCTGTAGTCACTCGGATATTGACCTTTTTTATTTGGTTTTTTAACCGGGATTAGCCTTGCGATTTTCCATTTATTGGAGTAAGATTCAGTTTTCCAAAGAGTTTTAATGGACGGTCTTTTGCAGTTACTGCTAGTTGGCAATGCCCTTTCAAGTTATAGAATGTTAAAATCCCGATTTATATCCGATAACTCGACTCCTGTTGGGTCTAGTTCCATTTTTGTGTCTTGTTTGTATGTTAGAAAGCTAGGGTCATGGTTTTTAGAGCATTATACCTCTCCGAAGTGTTTTTCTAACATGTTTGTTATTTCATGAATTTCGGATACGAATGTAGAACTATTTGTTAAGATAGGGTAGATAAGTATTGAGCTCTTTTTGTGATTCATAGGTAGATACCGTGCTTTCGCTCTTAACCTTTCAAAGATTATTAGTCTTTCGGTTGTCGGAGATTTTAAATTTCCTAAAAGCACATTTTTGGTTTCGTACAGCCTCAGATGTGCAATGATTTCACCAATAAACAGACTTTTTATAGGTTCTATCAGACGATGTTGGTACGATTTCTAACGCTGAATTAATTATCACGGCCGTGAGAAAAATAACTTCTTCCTCAATAGACAAACCGAAATTTGCTAAATTTGTTGTAGATTTCTGAAATTTGTTCCAATTAGCTTTATCTGTCTTCCATGTTTTCATTACCTCGCTTGGAGTATTAAGTTCAGAGAAACATTGTATGGTCGTGGGAAAATAGTCGCTACACAAGAAATCACCTAATACTTCCCATGTTAAGTTAGGTTTGAGGTTTGGACCGCATATGACAAGGTCAATTACGGAAAATTTATTAGACTGGCTATTTAAAAAGGTTCCTTTCCCTGTATTTAAAACGACTAGGTTACGTTCGTCAATTAGTTCTTCATAGGCTTTGCCGTTTCGCTCTAGTGTATCTAACTCCTATAAAGGATTACGTGAGTTAAGATCGCCGAGAAGTAGATATGGCGATTGAAACTGGTAACACGCTTTTATTTTATACGTCACAACATACTGAGTGAGTAAAACGTTTGTAATAGGCTGTAACATTTAAACTATTAATTATTAGGAAAATTCTAAAGACAGGTCAACTCTTATTTTTAATTGAGCATTTACTGTTTTTAAGAATAATGCCGTATATCTGCATGATGCATTTAAACATTCCCAAAAGATGAACAAAAAGTGTAAAATAACAGTATGCAACCATACAATAAACTAAAAAACAAGAATAAAAACTACAGTATAATAATATAATACAATAATGTAGTGCACCATCGCTTGCTATCACGCATAACATCTGTCTTTTAATACAACGTTTGAATGCTCACAAGTTAAGATGCATTAATTGATAATTTTTAGAGTGATTCTCGAACTTGCAGATGTTATAAGACAAAGACCTTTTGAATAGTGACAATCTAAAAGATGGAACTAAGAGTAAGCGCTTGTATCTAAAATGTAAGTGGTGGACGTCAGTGAGGAAGCTGGTTTTATTACACAAATAAGGAAGTGTTTTACTTGAGATAGTCTTGTAGTAAAAAGGAGATGAACGTAGATATCCTTCTAATACCAAAGACAAATCGAAGACATGAATTTTGAGCCCTGTGGATTCACAAACAAGGATCGTACACTATGTCACAGATATTAAAATGTGATAAAACCAGAGAGTCACAGAATAATGCTTTATGTCTCATATCCGAAATGTTGCGATTAGAATATAAAAATCGCAAGCATGCTTACGCTCTAGAGATGAGAACATTCATACGTGTAAATTTGGTTTATAAATTTATGGTCTTTAGTTACGACTCATCCTGTATGTTATTGGAAAATGGCACATTCGTTCTTAGTAGATTTTTCAAACATGTGACTGGTTTAAAATTCGAGTATTGGTAGAAATTAATCTTGTTTCTTTTTTGTGATTTTCTGGTACCTTGATAGCGGAATGAAGAACGCCATTTTTCGGCCAAGAAATCCAATGCGTAGTTAGAAGCAAATGGAAAAATTTGGAAAAGGTGTTCTTAAACATTTGATTGAATTTTTCAAGTAAAATTTTAACTCAGCCTGTGCTGGATTTAATCTTTTCCATATAAATAAATCCTGTTGGGATTTCGAATTTTACTTCGGCTTTAATTTTTTTTGTTTCTACTACACCTTAACTTCGGTCAAGAGGTTTTTTTTCTGGTCCATTACACATTTACTGAAGATTAACATCTTTCGTGCTTCCATAAGAGATAGTTAAACCGTTTCTGACAGCACATTTGGATATCATTCGTCCGAGGTGTGAAATATTAGTTATGAGTCTTCGAACCTGAATGGAAACAGTTTACGATTACTCCTTCTCATAGTATCTTCCTAATTAACTGAAGAAATATACGTTACACCTACGACTACTTTCGGATAAGTATTATTGTTACACGCATACAAAATTTTACCTACGGTGAGTGACTTTTGTTAGCTTTTCTACATAACGAGGCTCTCGTTATCTGTACATTACTGAAATTCTTATAACAATTACATTAATGTGCTTGCTACATTGTATTAGTGTGTCTCCGCAAATATCCGATTTCTAAAATTAATGCTTATACTTTACTGTCAAACATTTGCTATACATTTGTACCTGTAAAAGATAATTTGGGTTATTTCACAGTTTCGCTTATACTTACCTTTAACTTTGCAATATAATTTGTATTTTATTTATCAATTTCTAACTTTTCTTATGTACTAGCTTTCTTTTGATAAATAACCGTAGTTGTTCAACCATTAGAACTGTCTGTGTATACTGTACATGCAATCAGCTGTTTAGCAGACAGTAACAAAAATACTAATTGTTAAAATATACACAACATAATAATGTTGTTTAAATAATGTGCCTCTGACTCAGTGGTAGATTGAGATAGGGAGAGTTCTAATAAATAATTAAATTAACCTACCTGAAATGCTAGTTGTTTCGATTCTGCTGGATTATTTTCACTTACTGGCAAAAATTGTCATCAAAAATTATGAATAAAATAATTAATTCTCGAGCGCCATGTTATCTTTGTCCAGGAAAATAACAAAACCCTAAATAATGAATACTAAAACATTTAATAGAAATAAAAAATTAACAAGTTACATAAGTTTATTAAATAAATGGTTGTTGAAATTGAGAAAAAGGTTAGAAGTCTTAAACTAAACTATATAAAAAAACTTTACCTTTTAACTGTTCTATTATAGGGTACTATGAAGCAGAATGGTTGATGTGAGGTGAATGTCTAGCTTAAGTATCCATTAAGAAATTTCCTTGAAATTAAATCGCCAAATTTATTTGTAACAGGATATAGTTCTAGCGTTGTAAAGGTAACTCATGTAAAACTTGCCATTTAGAATAATAATAGATTAAGGTATACTCTTATACGTGCCATTAAGATTAGTAAGTATACAAATTAAATACTTGAAAAATTGCATACTTTAAAAATTAAGTATTTAAAAGTGTAATTAACGTGTTTAATAAAATTAAAAGGTGGTAAAAAAAAGAAGTGCCTAAAAAAAAACAAAGGCTTTAGCTTTTAGAATATAATGAGAAAAAACAAACTTACCATCTAAATATGATGGCACACTGTATAAAAAATTAAGTAAAAATCATTTTATTGCTGTTAACAGTCAGCATTAACTGAATTACCAAAAGCTTTCTGAATAACTCAAGTATATATAATATTCACGCTTGCGCGAATACAATAATATAAATCCAATTTTTTTAAGAGAGGGAATTAAAACTATTTATGTAATATTACACACAAAAGATATGTTATATGAAATGCAATTTTAGTTGCCTTTCTCACTTTTACATGAAAATAATTAAAAAAACTCTAATTTTACGCCAAATAAATTAATGATCTCAGATTAATGTACTTTTTAATACAACCACAAAAAAGGTTGTTACAAGACGAAACGCTACTGTTGAGTCGAAATGTACAAGGTATCTCATAAATTATGCTAACTGCTGGGGTTGTCTAAAAAGTTATTTATTTCAATTACTGTGTAAATTAAATTGCATATTTATTTATGATCATTGGGGTTAAAAATTTTTGTTACTTTTCACTGATTACAATTTAATAGTTTAGTACAACACTTTAATTTTTGGTTTGTAAACATATGCTTACTCATGAATGTGTCAATCTGTGTTGCATATTGCTTAAATTCTTGCACCATAATTGCCAAATTTGTAATGAACTTAGCCTTTCGAAATTTTCTAAACGCTACATGCTTACTTTGTCTGTAGTGCTTATATTAACTACATAAATTTTTCTTACATAAGGTAAACAACAGGGTAGACATCTAGTGATAATTTTCGCTTTATATTTGGGGTTTATTTGCGTCCGGTTGATTGGAAACTGATAGATTAATCCGATGGAGAGCTCTTCATGGAATATCGGTGTACAAGTATTCAATTTCGGATAATTATATACATGTTTGGGTATTCTTTTTCTTTAGGGTCAACGCTCGATGCCGGACCGTATTGTGTCTGCTTATGTAAATTTTAAGTATAATTCATATTTTTTTGTAGATTGGGTTGATTACTGGTGGTTTATTTTGTAGATATATTGTATCTGATGTATATTGATTGATGTATTGGGAATATTTCCTGAATCAATTGTATTTATGTCTTTGAGTTGGCGCTCCATAATTTTTTATGTTAGATACTTATGAACAGTTAATTATTATTATAAAAATTTATGCTATTTTACATTGGGTATATTAAATAAGTGGTGTTAAACGATCGTAAGTTGTTTCGTTAATCCTATGATCTCCGATCAATTTCCTAGCCAGTCCTTTGTCAGTGTGGACTTAGTTCACCATTTTATTTTAGTTGTCTCTTTTGTCCTGTGTGGCCGTAGCCCTTTTCTTGATAGAGGGGCGATATAAAATTAAATCAAGTGGTGCCCTTTTTAAATTTTATGTATATCTTCTCTCCTGCCAAAACGCCCATGCATCCAAGTGCTTAACCGACCGACTGAGCTTCCGGCTAATTCCTTTATCTATGTTACAGCACTTTAGCCACAATTTCTACGAATCTCTCTTCGTGGTACGTTACAACATCAATATGCCTCGTAAACCGTAGCTCATAATACACATTTACACACTCAGATATTGAAACAGTTTGGTCTCCTATATGCAGAAGAATTTTATTTGGTATTTTCTGAATAACATTTTTGTGTCCGAATACCCTAACTGATGTTTTATTTGCATTTATTTTAAGCGAATCGTTAGAAGAATTTTGTAATACATGAGCAATGTGTTTATTAATATTTTTGATAGCTATATCTAGACACCTGCATAAAGATGATACGTACAATGCTTTAAACTAGAAAAAAAATGAAAAGTATAGACTGTGTACAGTAGTGGACCCAAAATAGAACCTAATGGCATGCTTTTACATAACATTAAGGAACCCGATTGTACTCCATTAAGCACCACTTTTTGTTTTCTATTACTTAGATATTCACTATTGTTTAATCCAATATGTCCTAGTATTGACAACAGTAAATTATGACTTATCATATCAAACGCCCTGGAATAGTCGACCATGATTACAACTGTTAGGTTACCTTTATCTAACTCTGCAATTACGTCGTCAACTATACCGCAGGTCGCTGTGGCACATCTGTATCCTGAACGAAATCCGGATTATGTCTTAGGTAAAACGTTATTTAAATTTAGGAAACATCTCGGTTTACTCTCGAGGATTTCTTCAAGTATTTTAGTTAATGCCGGTAAATAGTTATAGGACGTAGATCTTCAAAATCGTGTACTGTATTTCTGTTTGGCATTGGAACCACACGTCCTTTTTTCCAAGGGGATAGAAAGACGGAGTAATCTAGTAATTAATTATATGCACAATATATGGTCGCAAAAAAATACAACACAAATACAAAACATTGATACCAATACCATCAGAACCACAGTTTCTGAAATGCCCGCTAGGGGGCGTAACTGCAACCTTGAATCTAAAAAAGTGATGTTTCTGTGAATTCTGCTATATTAACCTAATAAAAAAATAACTGATCTTTGATATCGAGGATAATCTGAACTTTTTTTGTTTGGCACTTTTTGACGTATGTCTAAAAATAAAGTAGTGGGGGGTATTCAAAGGTTTCCTTAAATAACCCCCTGTATCTTCGAAACGGCTAAACCGATTTTAACAAACTTGGGCACGTTGAAATGAGCTATTCTTGCGCTACAAATGTTATAATATTTTAAGTTTTGTTAGTTTCACATATCGTCGCTAGAGGGCTTTGTTCGACAATTCGACAAAAACGGTTAATTTTGCTTAAATAAGCTCGCGAAAACCGCATCTCGATATCTTGTTCCTAACCTAAAATATCGGCCAAAGAAAACTTTATACGAGAATCCCTTTAATTTTTATTTTTTTTGTGGCCCTAAAAAGGACCGATTTAAAGGAGTTTTTAATGACCCCGGAAATGCTCTATATGCTGAACATCACGCTCTATGCATTGCTACAGCCTCTCATGACTAGACAAAACTGCAGCTTCAATTTCGGCTCTTGGTATGTTACGTGTTGCGTTACGAATCTGGTTTTTTCATATCTTCTCTAGTAGTAGGTTGAGTCCGAAACACGATGTCCTTTAGGGGCCCCCATAAATAATAATCGAGGCAAGTTAAGTCTGGCGATCGCGGTCGCCATGGAAACAGACTTTCTCTTGCAATCCTCCGCTGTTGGAATACTGCATCAACATGCTCTCGCATATTAATAGCAAAATGTGCTGGGAAACCATACAACTGCAAAAACAATATTTGCCCTGTTTCCAGAGGCACATCTTCCCACAACAACAGTAATTGATTGGCCAAAAAGTCAAGAAATACATTTCCATTTAGGGGTTGCTCAAAAAATATGTCCCAATAATTCTGCCTCCCAGTATGCCAAACCATACATTTAAACTCCAACGTCCTTGGCGCTGAACTTCACGCAACCAATGAAGATTTTCTGCAGACCAATAATGCATATTGTGCAGAATGACTCTCCCGTCACTACTGAAGGTGGCTTCATCCGTCCAAAGAATTTGATATAAAAATTCTCTATTTTCGCGTATGATGCCTAACATCCAATGGCAATAGTCTAACCTTCGATCAAAATCTTCCTCTTTCTAATCGGGGAAAGCTCTTACAACGCAAAGACGCCGATTTGGATATCGAGTCGTGTAAACTCATTTAGCTACTGCGGCATTCTGAAGACATTCAAAATAAACCCCAAGCATATCAACAGCTTCATTATTCGTAAAACGCATTTTGAAAGCACAAAAATTGCTCAAAGTAACGCGAATGTATTGACAACTATTGACAATTTAAGGATTATTATGTTTTGTTTGGGTATCTGTTTCCATTGCCTGCTTCTATTAATTGTATTTTTCCGTATCCATAGTGAATATGCATTTAAACAAACAAAAAATAGGCCCTTCGTATAACTTTTAGCATTGCTTACTTGCCCGTAGTAATTTCAAAAAGGGTGATTTTATTCTGGTGAATAAATTTACAAACATTTAAAATCGCAATTTCTAGGTAACCTATTCAGAGCCGAAATTGAAGCTGCAGCTTTTTCTACCCATAAGAGGCCTCAGCAATTCACAGAGTGATGGTCAGCATTTCGAGCATTTACGGAGACATTAAAAACCTTCCTCCTTTAAATCGGTCCTTTTTAGGGCCACAACTTACATAATAGAAACAATTCCAGAAAAATATAGTTAAAAAAAATGAAAATTTAAGGGATTTTCGTAGTTCATGAAAAAAACTCATACCAATGCAATTAATTTTTTTTGCGAAAATTAACCGTTTCTGTCGGAATGTCGAAGAAAGCCCTCTAGCGACGACATGTGAACCTAACAAAACTTCAAATATTATAACGTTTGTAGCCCAAGAATAACTAGTTTCAATGCGCCCATGTTTGTTAAAATCGGCTTAGCCGTTTCGAAGATATAGGGTGTCATTTAAGGAAACCTTTGAATACCCTCCCACCACTTTATTTTTAGACATACGTCAAAAAGTGCCAAACAAAAAAAGTTCAGATTATCCTCGATATCAAACATCAATTATTTATTTATTAGGTTAATATAGCAGAATTCACAGAAACATCACTTTTTTAGATTCAAGATTGCAGTTACGCCCCCTAGCGGCCATTTCAGAAACATGAAAATGTTTTCCAGGTTTTTGTATTGGCCGTTTTAGTTGTAACTTTTTTTTTCGCAGGCCTCTACGGTGTATAGTTTCCCAGATACAGTACCTCGCATTCTTAGTTGGCCACCCTGTACAATTGACCCACCAATGCAACTAAATGCGAATTTATCAGCAGTATCGTCCCGAGCTTTACCTTTATATTCATTAATTAAACCTACATTATTACTGACCGAATCACTAAGATGTCTATTAATATGGACAACATTTAGCAAATTGATGGAGTGGGACGTTCTATAAACATTCGTCTTTTTCAAATTGGCCCAAATTAATTTTGAACATTTGTTTTGAAGTATAAATTGCAAATATGCCTTTTTTCGGATTTGATATTAGAATTTGCTAAGTTGCGTAGTGATTTATAGTAATCCCAGTGAGAAGTGATCTTACTCCATTTAAAACGCTGTAGCGCTTTGTTTTTTAGTTTAATCGTATGTTTGATAGTATCTGTTAACCAGGGCGTGTACGGTTTTGTAAACTTACACAACTCAGAACTGGGCGACCCGTAACAAATAAAGAAACGCAGCTTAAAGTGCTACTGGGTTTTCATGAAAATCCACATGAAACAACTCGTACTGTCAAAAAGAATAGATTGAAGGCGACCCCGACCGTCGAATGGAGTTTTGTGAAACTATAATGAATATGTTACACGAAAATCTTGGAAAGAAGGATATTATTTTTAGATGAAGCCCCATCTTATGTGAAGGGCACGATCAACAGACAAAATTGTGGATATTGGGCACCCGCGAATCTTCACTGGTATCGCGAGCAAAAAGTACAATATCCCCAGAAATTAAAAGTATGGGCAGGAATTGTTGGTGACAAATAATAGGTGCATATTTTGAACAATAACTTAACTGGGCCACCATTTTTTTAAAACGAATTAATTCCTGCGTTAGCCCTTATTTTTTCAAATCCCGAGGACCCTGACATTCCGAATAATACGTTGTGATATCAACAAGATGGAGCACCACCGCATTATGCAAAACCAGTTCAACAATACTCGAATGAATCATTTCGCAATGGATGGAATGGACGAAGAGGTTTAGTGGAATGGCCCGATATTCTCAAGAAGTTGGGGGAGGAAATTTTGAACATTTGCCTTCAGACGGTTCTGTTTGTTTTCATTTAGTTTTTTAGTTAAATAATATTATTGTTATTGAAGCAAACGTTAAATTAAAAACTGCATTTCTTTACTTTTTAAATCTAATTAATTCAAAAGTTTCCTTATTAAAGTAGGCAAAAGTCTTATACCGTCATTTAAACAATCGCACTGCCTACTAAAATAATAGAATAATAGAATAAAATAACAAAAACTGGAAGTTGTCGTTTAAAGAAGGTTGACAGTAACATCATTATTCTTGGATGGATCACCCGGTATATTTCATTACAGCACCTGTAAATGTGCAATTAAAGGTAAAAGTTTACCTGTGATTGGAATGTTCTCAAAAGTGTATAGTCTAAATTTTACAGCCGTTATTCCAGACCTTTTACTCACTCAGTAGATTGTGACGTATAAAATAAAGGCGAGTGACCAGTTTCAATCGCCATATCTACTTCTCGACGATCTTAACTCACCTTCTATAATTTATTTTGCTTATTAACTCTAACTGTACTTGTGGCTTGTATTTGTAACAAAAAGAAAGTTTATGTTACATTATCATTCACTGATTTTAGCTCTTGAACATTTGCGGTATAGTTAACAATTTTCTAAAGATAGAAAATATATGTAATGTAAATGACCTATTTAGGAATTAGTTTATTAGTCCTCGGAAATTACAAAATAATTTTGTTACTCAAATTTTGAAAGTAACACTATTGATCATGAAAGCTTTCACACCTTACAAGGGATTAATCACAATTTGCTACACACTTAATATCAAATTTCAAAATTCTGTATTATATTGCCAATTAATATAAACAGCAATTTTGGTTACTTAAAACATGAATATTAAGTTATTTTGAATAAATACTAATTAGCTTGTTTCTATCTCAATACATATGTTCATGTTTATGGTTAATTAAAATAAACTTACGAATTTATTTATTTGCAGAGTAGTCATGTATGTTTGTGAAATTAAGAGTAATTATGTTTACTTCCTTAACTTACGGAATAACAAAAAGTTTGGCTTCATATGGCCCGTCCAGAAAAAAAATATATTTTATTGATCCGATTTCTTTGAAAGCATTCCATGTCTTAACTAATTTGAATTGATTGCATGTATTACTTCTTGTATTTGGATGAATTAATTTTAAATATCGGAAACATGTTTAAATGGTTCTCAGAGATTTGTTACTGTGTCGTATTGATCGAAATGTTTGCATTCCAGTAATAGGTAGATTAAATCAATGTTTCTCAAACTATTGTATTCCGCACCAACCTTTATGTGCCCTGGATAATCCATCGCCACAATGAGTAATATAACCAAAAATATCTGGTGTGGAACAACACACAGCCTCCCAAGCTACAAAATGGAAATTAAAAGAAATGAAAAATTTTAATAACAATTTTTTTAGGATAATTATGCAGCCTCTTTTATAATAACTTCATTACGAAAATAGGTAACATTGTAACACATAAAACAATAATCTATTTCAAACAGACGTTTAAAACTTCATGTCAGGTAGATGGTAATAGACATCTAGATGCCATTAAAAAAAACCAAGCCTCCCGCTTCTATAAAAATGTCTATAATACAGCTTAAGCATTTTCATTAATATTTATTTAATCTCTACATTTTTTCGCTTTAAATTAAGAAACGTTACGTAAAATTAAATTTTCTTTAAAAAGTATGTCTGCACTTTTCTTATAAAATTAATCATTATTCAGTTTTTTTTCCTTTACGCAAACCTGTTATATTAATATCAGGTAGAGATAAGTAAAATAAAGCATTCAAAAATATTATTTAAAATCCGATCAGTATAATTAAGAGAGTTTTAAATTAATAAAGCAAGTTATAATTAACACCGTCATAAAATTGATTAATTTATTTCTGAGGAAATTGCATTGTTAAATAACATTTTCGATATAAATAATTAAAGTTAAACCTGCAATAATTTCTATCATATGAATTACAACAACAATGGAATATTGTAATCTCGTTCCATTATGTAAAGAAACTGTTTTTAAGAATTCATTCCAGCCGTTACCATACGTGCCAGAAGCAATCGAATTGTGTAAATTTTGAGTTATAATTAGACAAAAGTGTCCGTAATTATTAATTAAAGCATTCTGTAGAATAAGTATTTTTTTACTAGAAAATCGTCAAAATTGTATATCAACCGATCGGTTATTTAATGACCAATAACTTGGTAATGTTAAAATAAGTACTAGATTATTAAGTGATTTAAAATCAATTAAAACAAGTCGTTACGCTGTCGCCTCAGCATAGAAACCTGGAATTTCCAGCTGCCCCTCTTTTAATTCATTTTTATCCATCGTTGGTGAAGGAATTTTGTTTGTCAAGGGGACCTGTAACCTTTGTTAACTACCGTATCCGCCTTCCGTCCGTAGTAATTCCGTACATCTTCACGATAAGACCCTGAAATTTTATCCTCCACTGAGAGACCTGGAGCAGCCGTTTGGAACCGAGCAAGCTCAGAATAGACCACAAAAAACACCTGGGTGGTAGCTCATTTTTAGGTGGCGCCCAAATCCGTATACAAATAAATGCGTAACTTATAATTATTTTAAATAAAAGTTTTTTTCTCGAGTCTTAATTTTTGTACTGGTACTCGTTGAGAGCAAGATTCACTTACCGCCAACGATAAAGCACGCACGCACGCACGTACACACACACCATAACCGATCTTGGCGAAAGTTGGTCGAACACAAAATGAGCTAATATGTTGATATGACGATAGTGAAAAAAAGTCGATTTCATAACCTTCTATACCTATATATGTTGGAAGGTTGGAAGGTAATAGTAGATCAAAATCTCTAAATAATACGCTGAAATTTATTGCAACGTTGGATATCATCGCCGATATAGTGCATTCGCACCGTGTTATTACGTAATTTAATGTTACCCTAATGTTTGTGGTACATTCCGAGGGGTCTAGAATAGTTTCGATTGAAAATGCGCTACTATACAAGCAGTCCATTCGCTGGTGGGTTGTTAGTTCCTTGTTGACTGAGGTTGTGTTCAAACCGACTGGATTGAAAATATGCGATTAGAGAATCCGCTTTGTCACTTGTGAGCTGTTAGTCCCTTGTTGATTAAAATTAATATTAAGAACGAACTGTGGAACCGGCCGGACTAAAGATACGCGAACATAAAGACAGTTTGTGGTCTAAGATTACATTAAAAGATTTTGTCAATTTTAGTTTTGTTGAGAACGTGTACGTCTAGTAAAAATTGATAGGTGGGAAACGTAAGCCTGAGGAAGAAGTCGCTTCTACTTCACCAACATCCACTACTAGTTCTAATTCTATTATAAAATCAAAAACACGAAAATATGGTCAAGCATACTTAAACTTGGGTTTTGCCAGAATTGAAATAAGTGGGGAAGCAAAACCTCAATGTGTTATTTGTCTTAAAATGTTGGCATCAAATAACATGAAACCGAATAAGCTGAAAAGGCATTTATAAGCTCTGCACAAAGAATATGTTACTAAGCCCCGTAAGTTTTTTTTACTCAGATGTTCAGGGAGGCAGAAGTCAAAATTTCATTATTCTTATTGGTTTGTAGAATAGCCAACTGTAAAAAGCCACATACTATTGCATAGCAACTCATAATACTAGCTGCTGTAGCCACGACAGAAACAATGTTTGGTGAGAGCTATGCTAAATAACATGAGAAGGTTCCTCTGTCAAACGATGCAGTTTACCGTAGAATTCACGACATATCTGTGGATCAGATTTAATCTGAATTAGTAGAAAAATTGTTTACCGTACAACTTGATGAAGCAACAGGTAGCAGTAGTGCTACTTATTTGATCTGCTTCTGGGAGGTACAATAGTTAAAGTTTTGCTATTTTGTAAACCTGTAGAAGAAAGAGCAACTGCTGCTGTTATTTAAAATAACAAATGATGGTATTGTCAAAACAATCTTGCTGTGGAAATATTGCGCTGGTATTTGTAGGGATAGAGCTCAAGCAATCAAGCAATGTATTGAATATATAATACTATAAAAGCACTTGTAAAGAAGGAATTTCCAGATGTAGTTTGAACATATTATTATGATACACCGGAAAGCTTCAGCATCGAAGTCACGGGCTGAATCCAGCTTTATTAGTTGCCTAAATAAACGTAAATCTTATTAACAAACATCAAGAGTGTGTTACAGTACCAACTTTGAAAGTGAAAGTTATAGATGCCTTAAAAATAAACATGTCAAGGAACAAATGAAGCCAACTGGGACAAATTATAATTTAATAAAATGTGATATCTAAAATGGGGCGATTACTCACTCAAGATAGTATGTTATGCAATGAGTATTTAATGATAGATATTAAGACACGAGTATGAGAATTACGATACGAGCAGTAGGCGAGTGTCGTAATGAATACAAGCATCTTCATAGCCATTAAATGTGAGTTGCATACATTATTTTTTCTATGACCAGTCATAATAAGAAAGATAAGCACTTTATTCTCAAAATTTATTAAAAACTTATAAAGAAATTATCAAGTATAATAAGTACCTAAAGAAGTGTTTTAGATCGATAATACATACAAACAGATTATAACATAGAAAACACAGATGTAACAAAATCAAGGTTTATCAAAAAAAAAAATGGAAATTTTAGAATTTATAGTTACATTCTGAATAGTACAGTTATTAATATACAATTGTGGTACTTTTAGCAGTTCTATAATATTTTTTGATGCCACTGTTAATGTTGATGTAGTCATGCTTGTTAAATTGTTGATTGAATTTAAAATTTGATTGATTACGTTAACTTTATTTTGAATTGCTTCATCAATGTAATTTTCGGCCACTGCAATGGATTTCCATCCACTGTAACGTTTTAGTGAGGTAATGTCATCACCAGCATCTATCAATATTGTAGCAGTTCTGCGACGAAACCAGTGTCCGGTATATAAATTGGGATTCCGGAAGGTTTAAGTAAGTTGCACTTTCTTTTCCCATGTTTCCAAATTTGTTTATTCCTATGTTTTGTATGGTGCATTTTCTGTTTACGTAGTTAATAAAAGAAATTTGGTTTATACAGTTTTTTGGCCGAAGGTTTATGTACTTTTTGCATTATTGCATTATATTTTCCCGTTACTGTGAATTTTCGTATTGTTTTTGTTGTTGTAACTGTGGCAAAAAGGGTTGATCCAAAGCCATTTTCATGTTCTAATTCCAATTTGTGTAGCGCATGCCTTCGACAAGCTCCCATAATAGCAAAGACACATGCCACCTATAGAAAAGCACAGTTGTTCATATAGTACATTAGATTAAAAACTAAGATTTGTTTACCTTGGGCAATAAATATTTAACATCTGGGGTTTCTGTAATAAGTTGCTTTATTTCATTTGTAGAAAAAGTTTTGGATTTTTTAGATTGATACTTTCTCTTCAGCAGGCCACGCAATTTGGGATATTTGCATATATCCATCATATGATTAATACATTGTAATGATCCTAAAATTCATCACCTATTAATTATCCAATCCTAGTACGGAAATTCCTATCAAAACCTCTTTTCTATTTATTTCCTTAAAATGTAGTATTGTTTACAAATCCTATCAGTTTCCCACTACTTTTCCCTCTCCTAGTAAATCTCCCACCTTCAGTCATCCTATTCTATTTCAATTCGAATTTAATTCAACTTGATATAGAAATCCTAACCAGTAAATATCAAATTACCTGCCAGTTCATTATAACCTGCCTGTCATTAATTCCAGTTTAACCTGCTTGACATATTTCCTGATCTCTCGATATCCTAGTGCCAGTTCAAAATAATTCTCCAGAAAAGTAAGTAGCTACTTGAACTTTCTCGGTGTTTGTACCACGAGGAGTAGTAAGTAATTACCCAGTAACGTAGTTCTTCTGCTAGTGGCTTCGACCCCAAAAAGAAAGACTACTTTACGAAGCCCCTTTCCTGTCTAATCCTAATATCCGAGAAACAATCTCGGATCTGTCCTATCGGTGTACGTACCTCGAAGGATAGATAAAGATTGTTAATAGAATTGCTTTATTAATGGTGGTTTTGACCCCAATTATAAGGTAATCCTATACTGTGATATCCCTATAATTTTCCCTACTATAAACCTGATTCCTATCTAACATCTGTTCGGGTTACTACCACGAAGGGTGTATATAATAGATATTTACGTATTAAGGGCATAATCTACAATTATGCCCGTGGTACATACAATGTTTTATTTTATTTTGCACCATGAAACTGTGACAAAATTTTAAAAAGATTCAGTATTTTCGGCAAGTTTTTAAATGCAAATGCAGTGAAATAAAGTCGACAGTAGGCTAATTTGTTGTTACTAAGATACTGTGATATTGCTAAATTGTTGCTAAGGTACTGTTTGTTTGTAAATAATTTGCATTCTAAAATGGAACGTGAAAACGCAAAAACTTACTCACAAGAAATTTTAGATGAATTTGAGGTCGCCCAGGCAAAAATACCACTCTCCCACCCCCCCGCCCCCTTATTTGAAGAGATAGGCTAAAACTTGTTAAATAAAAAATATGCAGAATTTGTCGAGGAATCTGATTATAATATTTAATATTCCCCTTAATTGAGTAAATTTTGAAAAAATTTGCTTTTTAAAATTTTAACTGTCAAATACGCCCAAATCGGTGGACCTACAATTCTGAAAATGATCTCCAGGCGTTTCTCAAGGCCGCTTTTGTTATGATCCGTGCTATGATCCATTTCTGAGATATGGCCGACGGTCGTTCTTAGTTGGCCATTCGGTACACATTTATTTTTCCTATATTTTGAGTGGATTAAAGCCAGTATTTGTTCATGCCTCATTTCACGTTGCCTCTGAATAAGAGATATCATTTGTGAAAACTCCTCTTTCCTCTGTTCTAAATTTTTTTGTGAGTTTGTTTCATTACTTCTACTACTGCAAAACCTTTATTCTGGCGAACACTACTTTTAGTTTGTGTAAATCGGGTTGGAGTTGGTGTTGAAAATCTTGTACTTGTTTCAGCTGGAGAACTTCTCCCTGATTCAGCTTGAGAACTTCTACCTGCTTCAGTCGAAGAGTTTGTACTTTGTTGTGCTGTTGTCGCAATCCAATCAATTGTCATTACCGGGTTTGTTTTATGTTTATCTCCAAAACAATTCATCATAATAGGGTGATGCTTGTAAATTAGCGAATTTCTGTCTGCACTTTTCTGCACCCATTCCTCCATCTCCTACGTAAAACCCTATTTTATTCATCATTTTAGCAATCTTTCCCCAGATGATTCTTTTACTGTTTCTTTTGTCTGAAAATTCTGAATCAACTTCTTTACGCAGAGATAATACTGCCTACGTAGCCTCGTTATCGTTCGTGTTTTGGTTCTTTGAAGTTTTCCATAACACACTTATGTTTAAGTTATCAGCTGTCGGTGATGCAGATAAGGGTGACTAATGTTGTTTTACCGTTTCTAAATATCGTTTTGCGTAATTTTCTAGACAAAAAAGTATTAGTAAAAAGTATACATTAAACTAATTAAAATTATTATTAATTTTACTAAATACATAAATAAATAGTTTACCTCCATTAAACTAATTTACTTACCATTTGATATGCTAAGGTCATATTAGGTTATGATTTAGACATGTAGCCATGTTGCTTTTTGTATTTTGGATAAATTTCCGATTGGTCGAGAAGAAAATGACTACTGCGCATGTTTGGCATTGCTAGAGCTGTCTTATTACATCATTGTTGGTACAGTTGCCAGCATAAGAAAAATATCAATTCCATTACACACCTAGGTGTGCAAAATAATACTTTCAAACCTCAAATGAAGTGAGCAATGCCTACTTATGTAACCGGCCGGGAGAAAAATATGTAAAGTATATATCTCAAAGTTACCTTTCTTGTCCAGATGTCAAAATGACCGGGCACGGCAGTTTTAGGTACTTATAATAGCCGGGGTGCTAGTGTTATAGTACAGGTAGTAAATGTTTAATAAGTCAATTAAAGGGAATAGAAAAATAATATTATAGGGTTCTTAACCGTAAATAAAGAGAAATGTGTAACAGCGTAGCACCCAAATAAAGGCACTAGTCTTATTACATCATTGTTGGTACAGTTGCCAGCATAAGAAAAATATCAATTCCATTACACACCTAGGTGTGCAAAATAATACTTTCAAACCTCAAATGAAGTGAGCAATGCCTACTTATGTAACCAGCCGGGAGAAAAATATGTAAAGTATACATCTCAAAGTTACCTTTCTTGTCCAGATGTCAAAATGACCGGGCACGGCAGTTTTAGGTACTTATAATAGCCGGGGTGCTAGTGTTATAGTAAAGGTAGTAAATGTTTAATAAGTCAATTAAAGGGAATAGAAAAATAATATTATAGGGTTCTTAACCGTAAATAAAGAGAAATGTGTAACAGCGTAGCACCCAAATAAAGGCACTAGTCTTATTACATCATTGTTGGTACAGTTGCCAGCATAAGAAAAATATCAATTCCCATTACACACCTAGGTGTGCAAAATAATACTTTCAAACCTCAAATGAAGTGAGCAATGCCTACTTATGTAACCAGCCGGGAGAAAAATATGTAAAGTATACATCTCAAAGTTACCTTTCTTGTCCAGATGTCAAAATGACCGGGCACGGCAGTTTTAGGTACTTATAATAGCCGGGGTGCTAGTGTTACAGTAAAGGTAGTAAATGTTTAATAAGTCAATTAAAGGGAATAGAAAAATAATATTATAGGGTTCTTAACCGTAAATAAAGAAAAATGTGTAACAGCGTAGCACCCAAATAAAGGCACTAGTCTTATTACATCATTGTTGGTACAGTTGCCAGCATAAGAAAAATATCAATTCCATTACACACCTAGGTGTGCAAAATAATACTTTCAAACCTCAAATGAAGTGAACAATGCCTACTTATGTAACCGGCCGGGATAAAAACATGTAAAGTATACATCTCAAAGTTATCTTTCTTGTCCAGATGTCAAAATGACCGGGCACGGCAGTTTTAGGTATTTATAATAGCCGGGAGTGCTAGTGTTATAGTACAGGTAGTAAATGTTTAATAAATCAATTAAAGGGAATAGAAAAATAATATTATAAGGTTCTTAACCGTAAATAAAGAAAAATGTGTAACAGCGTAGCACCCAAATAAAGGCAGTTGTTAAAAAAACAAATCAATAGGTAACAGCAAAAATGGGTGTGCGTGAAAATATACTAGCAACCGTATTAAGGGTTTAAAACTGTAAGTAGCACTGCATAAATTGTAAGCCCTTTGTTTGTGTAATTTTCTGAGCATTATCGCTAAAAAGATTTAATCACCACTCTTATTGATGTTTACACTAATTTAAATGATTTGTCGCAATTTGCATATTTAATCGGTTAGAGATCTCAGGTAACATCAACCATGTATGTGTTTATATTTTTCACCTGAAAACTAAACATCTAGATTTCAAAAACTTACATAAGAAATTTCGTCATTTTAGCTATGTTTAACTAACTGTTTTTATTTAATAAAATTTACTTAGCTAGCTTTCAGTATAATATTTAAGCAAATGTATACAGTTGTATAACATTAATGCAAAATATATACAGCGAATTACAAATTACGTGATTTATGTCTATGTCTAAAGGTTTCAAGATTCCAGAAATTATTGTATGATGGAGGTTTAACCGGATTTGAAACTTTGAGAAAACTTCCATATACAAGAGTTGACATAATTTCAGTTGGAAACTTAGTCCGTACACAAAAATTAAATTAGATAATATGTACCCATTTTACAAACTTTTCGTCCTTTATAATTACCATTATAAATGTGATTTTAAATAAATTAGAAGTTTCAAAGCAGAATCAAAAACGCACAAATCTAAAGTAAACGGTCTTCTTTTTAAAAAAAAAGTAACTACCAATTATTCCACGCCGTCAACAGTACAAAATATCAAATACGCCTTAATTAATTGCCTTCTTGCTCTAAAAATAAACGGGAATAGGGATAAAATTCGTATCGCATAAATTTACGGGTGAATAATTTGTTATGTTTTAAGAAGGGGTAATTGGATTTTAGCTTAGCGTCATGTTATAAATGGCGGAAAGCATTTAGGAATGTCCAATATTTTTATTCAATTATCAATTTCTTCTTCTCTACTCTATGGTATTTAATTCTAAGAAAATATAGAAATTTCGTTTTGCTTAAACGTATAATTTACGCAGTTACGTTGATTACACATATGTAATATGAATATGTAAAAAAAATACATAACGCATGACTACTTGTGATAGGTGTTATTTTTAACATCTGTAAGTGTCATTCGTAAGTAATAAACTATAATTGAACCAAAATTTAAAGTTTAATTGTGCTAACATTGCGAAATATTGAAGTAATACTAAAATTTGAAACAAGTTAACTAGTTTGTACTAACACTTACAACTAGGTTGAGAGCTAGATGAGCCCATTTTTTATTGTAATCCAGTAGGCACTATTTTTGTAAATTTATAGTATAAATCAATTATTATCGAATAATAGAAGTACGTGGGATACGTCACGTTTGTATGCTACTTTTCATTTAGGGTCTGCTTTATTATACTGGAGGTTATAAGTAAATGGACACATAGTAAACGCTGATGTATTTTAATGAAATTTTCAGAAAACGTATTTTGTTCCTATTAACCCTTTAAAGACCGTATACAGTTACACTTTACACAAAGCGTTCATTTTTCAAGAAGTTGTTAGTTGTGCCTAACACTAATAAAATAAACAATTAAAATAGGTGTTGCAGTTGTAATTTCCAAAATAACATATGTTCCCAAAAGGGAAACGTTGGCCTCTTATGTTGTCCAGAATATCGTAATAAATATAACAGGTTAAAAAAGCAGTAATAGCCCAAGAACAAAGATATATTTTTGTTTTTGCATTTGACATGAAAAGGTATGAAACTTACTTAGCTAGAATAAGTGCATATAAGTAAAAATGTACAAAGGATTCACTTATTTGAATGGTACTGTTCCAAACAATAATTTTTATGTAGTCGTTTTTCGCATTTGTTGCATTGTAGTCTGGTATTTTTCTGACAAACGACGCATCACCCTTGAGTGATAGTAACAGGTATGTGATTTATTCCATCAAATCTGATATCCCCCAGTACAGGTGCAGGCGGTCAACCTTTTCTTTTCCGCTGGGTTGCACCAACTTTTTCTAAAGCCACTGCAACACTTCTTCGGAATTCCAAATGCACAGTGTTTTCCTTGAGATTCACATGCTGATGGAATCGAAAAGCTGCTACAACAGCTAAATTCAACGCATGGGAGAAAAGGTTCCACCACCATTTTTTTGATCGCAACCTAGGCCGCTAATTGGCACATAGACGATCCGCTAAGTCCACACCGCCCATCCCCATATTGTAATTTCTGATTACATTAGGTTGTACAATTTCCTTTTTGTTTTCGGACTTTACACGCCTGGTTGTTTTTCGATTAGGGGTAACTGTAAAATAATTGCTAGCCATTGTGATGACAGAATTGTCATTCCATTTTACATATAGTACGGTACTATCTGATCTATAATCGTATGCACCCCTATCTTGCTTTTTCAAGACGTTTGATGAAATAAGAGGACACTTATTTGTCCGATTTTCTCTAACAGTACCACAAGCACGGATGTTTCGTTCTGACAGTTCTTTCACAAGACCATAACTTGTAAAGAAATTGTCGAAGTATACAATGTGATTAGCTGGGTCTTCGATTACCGATAACAAATTATTCACCACCCGCTTCCCTAATGGAGTTGAAGTATCATTTGTTTTCCCACAACAAATTTCAAAGTTGTAAGGATAACTGTCGATTCCACAAATCATCCATATTTTGAACCCGAAACGAATAGGTTTGTTCTTTATACACATTTTAGCAGAGTGATATCCATGGTACGGTACCATCGCTTCGTCAATACTCAGATGTTTATGAAAAACTGAAAATGAATGAAATGAAAATTGTTGAAGCTTTTCTTTGAGTTTTTCATAAAACACAGACACTTTTGCAACTTTAGACTGAACTAAATTGTTATTATCGGCAAGATGAAGATACCGTTTTATTATTCGGAACCTTTTTATACTCATGTCTTTAGGAAGAATTGGTACTTGCATGTCCTCTGACGTCGACCAATAATCATTTGTAGAGGGCAAACTTTGGTAACCGCTAATGAGAAGTAACCCAAGAAATTGACGCAGTTCTTCTTCGGATAAACTAAACGTTTGACAATTTCTATCCCTCCGGGCATAAAGTTCTGTTTGATCGCGAATGAAAGTGATAATCTCATTAGTAAAGAACAAGGAAAACATATCATAAGGCGATTTTCCACAATGTTCTTCTCCTATTTTGGCGGGATCACTTGCCTTTTGTATAATTCCAACATCCTCCGTTTTTTTTTCATATTCCTTTTCTTTCCACAATCACTTCGTTCTCTTCGTCGTTAGACAGTTCTAACTAATTACTATGCAATTCTGTTTCATCTGGTACATCCTGAGGCAGATCTTGCCTGTCCAGAATTTCATCATCGTCAAATTGATGAATTTATAACTTGTGATGCTCTTCCTAAAATATAGTTTTTGTTTACAATTTATTCCGTCATAATTTACTGTTTACACTTAGGATCCAACTAACAAATCGAGAAAAGCACGTCACTACTACACAGGAAACAAACCATAAATGGAATATAACCAGTGTCTGTGTGACTAACGCCTGTATTCATGTCTAAATTTGTAAACTGCAGCATAATGTAGTTTTATCACTTTTACTGGCTACCTCAATAAAATAAAGAAAAATATATCTTACTTATTATGAATCCCATAATGTTACAAGGCTATATTCAAATTTTGGATGTAAAACGACAATAATTACACGATTTATTCCCAATTTTCCGCACACTACGTTGTACACAAAAATAAAAGTGTTTGATGAGTGTTTTTTTTTAAATTACAGATCATTGAGAAATGTAAATTAATCACATTCAACTAGAGTGCTTTTACATTAAAATGAAATAATTATTTTTACTTAAAATTAACTCAGCTTTGTATAAAAAATTACCAACGTGATGTTCCCAAAAAGGGAACGTTGGCCTTTAAAAGGTTCATAAACGATGAAAATGTGTTCGAGATACAAATATTGTTAACACTAATAATGAGTAGACCCTCCTGTGTTTCTCGCAAGCCGATTAGGCATAGTTGAAATGAGTGAATCTATGCTAAAATCCGTTAGTGCAGGGCATCTACTTTATTTGAGAGTGTTTGTACATAATTTATTCTCCATCCTACCATATCCCACAAATGTTCGGTTGGTGATAACTCCGGCGAACGAGAAGGCCATGGAAGCAGTATGTTGAAACTCCATAACAACTCTTGCGGTACGCGACCGCGCATTATCTTGCTGAACAATTGATTTTCTATTTCTTGCAGATATGGCAGTAATACTGGTTCATGAACGTTGTTAATGTATTGTATGTATGTATTTAGTGTTCCCTCAATAACTACTAGAGGAGATCTTCTTCCATTGCAGATAGCCTCCCACACCATCACACCTTCAGAGAGAGCAGTATGTCGTTGTGCAGAAAACTGCAAATTGTGTCTTTCTCCAGGACGCCTTCTAACCAATCTGTGACCATCATGAGCCCATAAACAAAACCGAGATTCGTCACTAAAGATGACTTGATTCCATTGCACATTCCAATGCAACCTGTCGTTATACCATTGCCGCCGTGAGGTACGGTGGCATGGAGTTAGAGGTAAACAAGCAATGGTCGGTACGATCTGAGCCCAGAGGCGTCGATCGTAAAGAGATTTGATGATCAGTTATCCTCTTCATCTATCACCAATTTCCGTTGATGGTGAAAACGATTCCGAAGAGCTACAAGCCGAACAGCACGATCTTCACGATCAGTGGTGCGTCTAGGAAGTCCGGAATGCAAACGTCGTTATTCATCTTTATTTTCTGAGTATCTTTGCCAACATAAGGTAGTTGTGGCGACATTGCGCGCCACGCTAGCGGCAACATCACAAATTGATAATCCGGATTCTCGTAGACCGATTATTCTGCCACGTTCAAACTCGGTTAACTGATGGAAATTCGCACGATGTCATCCAGAGGGCATTATTTCAACTTTAATGTGTTTACTTATTAAGCTTACAAATATGCTTAACATTGACAATTAAGTAACTAATGTCAAATTAAAAAAAAAGGATTTTTCGTTCCATTCTCCATTGATTGAATAATATTTATTGTATCTTACTGAAATTTTCATCATTTCTTAGTAGGAATAAGATTTACGTTTTCCAAAAATTCCATTGCAATACATCAGCGTTTACTGGGTGTTCAGTATACGTACTCTAATAAACTACGAAACCGTGTACTTCCTGAATTACTTGCTAAAATTGCAAAAAATTAAAGCAGATAGTAAGGAAATTGTGGCATGTATAATTTTACTTGTACTGCTTCCATCTGTGACATGCGTAATTTGATATGGTTTTAGTCCACATTCACAATTTTTAGAAATTCTTGTGCAATATACATAATAAATTGACTCTGAGTAACACCCAATTGAATCTTGTATACTATTCTTATTACGTATTCTTTAATTAAACCGCAAATTTCTATTTTCTGCGTATAAATAAACATTTAATTCCTCGTTATGTATATTTTTATCTTCCCACCTACAGGTGCATATGTAGGTATAGAAGGTTATGCAATCGACTTTTCACTATCGCTAAATCGACTTATTAGCTCATTTTACAAGTTTC
Source organism: Vesta saturnalis (assembly GCA_036346205.1). Lineage (NCBI taxonomy): Eukaryota > Metazoa > Arthropoda > Insecta > Coleoptera > Lampyridae > Vesta > Vesta saturnalis. The sequence continues at coordinate 5,298,335 of JARFJB010002021.1, forward strand.
GCTAAGTTGCGCCATGGTATCTGGATGTGTGTCTGTGAGGATTTATCTTAGTATCCGCGATAACTCCAGAACTCCAAAACAACTACGTACTTAAAATTTGGCATTTCAGCTTGTTTTCGTTTCGCTTGGAGCTGATTAATTATTGGGAGGAATCCAGCGGCGGAGAGGGAGGGGTTTATTTAGGGGCAGTTTTTGGTTTTCTCAAATATTTCTAAACCAGCTCCATACTTCAAGGATATAGACCTTAAACATATCGATTAATTATCTTCAATGCAATTTTTTGATATGACGCGTAATTTAGCTGCAAAAAAATTCCTGAAGTAGTATTTAAGTGTTCAAATCTTTCCAATGGCTGAATAACGTTTAATTTCATAAGAAAAAGCGTATACGCATTTTTTTAAGGAAATTTAATTTTACATAACTTTTCTTTATAGAGTTTCTTAATATAATGCAAGGTAGGTCCAAAAATTAGTTAAATATGAATGAAAATGGTTAAACTGTATTATTGATATCTTGTAAAAGCGTGCCTCTTTGGAATTTATTTTTAAATTAACATATATTTATGTCTATTATTCTCTATCTAACATTAAGTTTTAAACTTCATTCTGACATAGATTATTGTCTCTACAATGTTGCCTGTTTTCGTTATGAACGTACAAAAAGGAGGTTACACAGTTATCTTAGAAAAAATATAATTAAAACTATTGTTTAACTTGACAACTAGATGTCTATTAACCTCTGTCTGACATGAAGTTTTAAACGTCTGTTTGACATAGATAATTTTTTTCGTTTTTACAATGTTACCTATTTTCGTAATGAACTAATTTCCATCTTGTCGTGTGAAGTTCCACACCAGATACTTTTATGTTATCAGATAAACGAATTCTTAAATACTGGACAACTTGTTACGTGCACAAAGGTAAAGGGTATGCCATAACAAGTGATAAGATATCTGGAAGTTCAGTCGGTCGGTATAAGCACGTGGATGCTTGGGCGCAGAAAAACAAAAATTTATGAAAGACCACCACTTCCATTTGTATCGCCATCAAACCAAGAAATGGTATAACATTCAATGTGTAGTTAGCCCTACTACAATTTCAAACAATACTGAGACAACTTACATCGACCACTTTTTTATTAGATTTAGCGACAAGGTGGTTCAGGTTTTGCCGTGGATTCTGAATTCCCGAATATCAGATCATTTTCCGACTATTTTATACATAAATGGCCTAAAGCTCGCAAATACCAATTGTAATAATTCGAAGTTCAGAAAAATTATAGATTACACTAAACTTCATAATTCACTGATAAATGAAAGCTGGTCTGGAATACGTAATCAAGATGATGTCGGTCAAATGACGGGGTATTTTACACAAACGCTTGTTTCGCATATCAATAACTCAACATTCCTTAAAAAAAAAGAAAAAAAATTATTTTAACAAAAACAAATCTTGGATGACGCGGTATATCTTTGATGAAATCTATTTAATAAATTTGCTACACAAAGAATATTTAAAAAATCAAAATGACGTAGTCAATTGGAATCGCTACAAAAATCGAAGAAACAAAGTCATCAATCCTATTACTAATACCAAAATTAACTTTTACAAAACCAAATTTAACAAATGCATCAAAGTTCGATAACTCTTGAAATTAACTAAGGAATCTTTGAATTTAGGTAATGTTGATTCACCAACACTGATTAGGAAAAGCAGACTAGGAAAGGAGATTGATCAAGATCTAGACATTGCTAATGAATTTAATAAACACTTTATTGAAAAACCTCTAGAATTATCCAGGAACATTTCTGTTACACCGTCAGACATTATTTCGTCAATAAATCAGTTTAAACAAAGTAACCTCGTGAGGTCCTGAAAACATATCAACCAAAGTGCTTAAACAAATTAAAAATGTTGTCGCAGACCCACTGTCCGTTTTATTCAACAAATGTTTTGAAAAAGGGATATAACCCAACCTATTTAAAATATATTCTGTCATACCTTTATACAAAAAAGGGAGTCGAGAGTCAATAACTAACTATATACGGATTGCACTAATAAGCAATATATCCAGAGTCTTCGAACAAATTATTAAGAAACAACTCTATAAGTTTATATCCTGTAATTCAATAAATGATAATCAATTTGGCCTTCGAGATGGTATGGGCATCAAAGACGCGCTATGGGAATCGAAGACGCGCTAGCTAGGTTGGTAATTTACATAAAAGAATGTTTTGACAAGTCAAAATGCTGTGCAGCTGTATTTCTACCTGGCCAAAGCATTCGATGCAGTTCCACATAATCTTTGCTCGAAACACAACGCTAACAAAACTCACTTCATGCCTTTCTCTCTCTATGACAATAAGCATTTAACAGTAAATAACATACTCATTCACGATATTGACTGTAACATATCATGCGATTTCAGTACAAGTATAGATCGGGTCAGCAAAATAAACTATCTGGGTGTGATCATTGGTTGCATCTTAGGTGGTACGAACATATTAAATACATAACCAATAAAATTATTTAGTTTGGATTAACACAATCATTACTACATATGGCATTTTGGTGTGACGTGGTTCAGCAAAAAAGCACAAATAAATTAATAATTGCTCAAAAGTTACTATTAGAAACAATGCTGTACAAACCCAAGAGATAGTGCAGTGAAATAGTATATCGCCAAGGTGAAGTACATACCATAATACAACTGTATTTTGTATCTATTAGTCGTTATATGTTTTCACTATCCTAAGCATAACTTTACCACGAGAATCAAAGTATCTGGATGTATGTACAAACCTGAAACTTCCAAAAGTGTCAGTCAATCATATTTTGGGTACCATCTACATTTAGTTAACAATTTTTTACTTAATATACTGCTGGATGAAAAGCTGTTGTGGAAGGCACAAATTAACAGTCTCTTGGCCAAATGTAAACGGGCGCTGAACTTAATAAGAGTGACATCAAACATTAGTTGGGGTAGTGGTAAAAAAGTGTTACTCACATTACACAATCTGTTGATCCTATCGCGGTTAGAATATGGAGCAATCGTGTTCTATTCGGCACGTAAAACCATCCTCAGCAAGTTAGAGGCCCTATACTATCAAAGCATCAGATTGGCAATTAGTGCATTCCGTACCAGTCCGCATACATCCATGGGATGCGAAACTGGACATGAACCACTCCCATTAAGAATTAGCCGTCTACTATTATGCTATGGTGCCCGAATCTACACGCAACCGGACCATCCTTTATACAATCTCATGTTTAATGTACCAGTAGATGCAATATTTATAAATAGACCAACCATTACACGACCGGCTACAATAAGGTATCATGAAGAACTAAAACGATATGGAAACAAGGTACCGAATTGCTTCCAATGTAGAATAAGTGAAAGTCCACCATGGTTCAGAACACAAAACATGATAATAGATTCTATGACGCTATACCCTAAAGAACAAACCCATCCAATGATATACCACCAAAACCTTTTCAAAATTCAAGATTCATATAAGAACTATCAATTTATATTCACAGATGGGTCAAAAACTAGTACTGGAACGGGATCTGCATTTATCACTCACGAGATAGTATCTACGCTATCATTACCACCTTGGGCAAGTGTGTATACAGCCGAACTAGTAGCAATTAAGCAAGCACTACTTTTTTGCGAATCCAATAAGCAGCATAAAAAGTACATCATATGCACAGACTCTAGAAGCGCTATGGAAGCAATTCGCGGAAGAAAAGAAAACGACGACTTGGTAAACATTCTTATATCCTTAATGGACCAACTATCGGAAAAACAATATAATATTTTAATTTTGTGGGTACCAAGTCACAGTGGTCTCACAGGGAACGAACAAGCAGACCAAGCTGCACGATTGTCAGCTAACGCCCCTGAACCAGATGTAACTCCCATACGTATCAGTGACCAAAAGAGACATTATAAACAACTAATAAATAAAACTTGGGAAAATCAATGGAAAATATCTAACAACAAACTCCTAGAAATTAAAACAACAGTAGAAAAGGCAGTATACCCCACGTTCCTAAATCGACGCGAACAAGTAGTACTCACGCGTCTACGAATTGGCCACTGTCGCCTAACATCGGGATATCTGTTATCTCCACGAGCTGATAGAAGACATCAACCCACCTGCGAAAACTGTAACACACTGCTAACCATTAAACATATATTACTAGAATGTTCGCTATATACACAACACAGAATAGATAACAATCTACCCAATAGTCTAGCAGATATTTTAGCCCCAACGGAAAATTCAACAATTACATTAATAAAATTCTTAAAACAAATAAATTTATATAAAGAAATATAATTATATGTCAGTCAAACAATAGAAAGGGCTAATGATCGAAGAAATCGATGCCCACAACAAAAAAAAAAAAAAAAAAAAAAATACACATAAAATCGATATTGTTAAGTCTAATAACATAAGGTCTTTTATGGGTAGAATAAAAAAAATTACCTCTTCTTTAACACCAGATGATATTAACTCGATACTTTCGGTTGACTTCCAGATATTATCTTAGGTAGAACTTTAAACTTTTTTTCAAATAGTGCCCTATCAAACCTTTTTCCTTTTAAATAGTAGCATAGCACAGCAAAGTTTAGTTGTTATATGCACAAACTGTGAAACAACAGATCAATATAAGACTTAGTTTCACAGTTTGTACAAAACATACTTATAATTTAATTCTTTTAACCCATTAGCGCCGAGAAATCCTTTTTTTATTTAAAAACTTTTTTTGCATGAAAATCTTAATTAGAATAATTTTGTGGACGATAATGTGGTGGAATTATTTTAAAAGATTAAAAAGCAAGGGTAAAAAATGCCGTTCCCATATGGTACCGCTAGGCGCTTTACAGGTAAATTTAACAAAAAATGATTTTTTCTATTTATTTTGAATGGAATGGTGCAAAACACTCTATGCATAGTCCTACGTCGCATTTCCTGCACATAGGTCTTCCTCGGCTTGAACAATCGTATCCAGCACACCTTCTTTTTTCCCCCGGAACCGAAATCACATAATGATGCAGTCCATCATACTGTATATCTGCAATGACGCGAGAATGGTTTGTTGGTGCTATTGAAACTTTGCCAGGGGCTTTTGGAGGATTCTTGTAACGTGTCAAATATGTCTGCAAAATATATATTATAGTAATTATTTTTATTCTGCTTCCGGTAAATACAATTTTTACCTGAACAATGTTGCGTCTAAATTCTAAGTGACTCATATTGCGACCTGATTTTTTGTACAGTGTCCACGCGTTTTGAATGGCAACATCAACCATATAGGTAAAAATAGGCCAGTACCATTTTTTGAGCGAATGCCAATACGGTAACTGAAATATAATTATGAGGTTTATGAAAATAGATTTAGAATTCCTAAAGAATTTTTTTTCACCATGAAACGTTGTCGTCCATCAAGTCGGTGCCTCCCATATTTCTATTATATTGCATAACAATATTAGGACGTGGTACTTGAACGTTTCGCTTTTCTTGTCTTACAAACCTTTCAACGGATATAATTGGTGCTACACCGAAGCAGGTACTGGCTAAGGTGTCAACACTATTGTCCATCCATCGAACGTACATAATGCCGCAATTTCTCTCGAGGGCAGAACAAATAGCACCTCAGGCTCTTTTGGCAAATTTTTTCTTGTCTTCCAGAGGACACCCTTCAGGAATTCGGTTGTCTCTGACCGTACCAGTGGCTCCATATCCATTGATTTTCAATGTACGTAGCAGATTAGTACCAGTGAAAAGATTATCAAAAAAGAAATTGTATGTTTTGTGTCGGTTTTCTTGAAGATCCTCAATCATTTGGATGAGAGGTGCTGCTGCTTTCCTGAAGAGATTTTCGTAATGTGTGCACGTGGATTTTTACCTTGATAAATTTCAAAATTTATGAAACACCCACTGGGAGTATTTAGGGACCACACCTTGTACCCAAACCTAATAGGTTTGCCCCTGATAAATTGTTTACACCCGTGCCTTCCGTAATAACGAACCATGGATTCGTTATATGAGAGGTCCTGCTCGGGAACAAAATGCTCTATAAATTTGTTTTTCAGAGCATCTGTTAAGATTCGTAACTTAAACATCTCGTCAGTAAGAACAATTGAATTGTTGTCTGAAAAATGTATAAACCGAGAAATCTGCAGAAATCGATCACGTCGCATTGCTTCTACTACCAATTCGCTTCTCATATCTTTTTCAAACTCCCAATAACTTCTTTTCGATGGTAGAGAATTGTATCCACTCAGTATTAGAATTCCAAGAAAAACTTTAATTTCATCTACCGATACATTGGGCAATGGACTATTTTTAAAAAGGGCATAAGAATTTGTTTGGCGTGAAATTTCTTGCAATAGATCCTCAGAAAAAAATAACTCAAACATTTCGACGCAACTCAGTGTAGCATATTTGCTATAATCTCCTTTTGGAAATTCAACGGTACTGGGATGGCAAATCTCCCGATTTGTCAAAATTCATATTTGACATCCCTGTTGACAACGTTACACCAGAATTAAAAGTAGGAACTCTGCTGGTGCTACCTTGATCAAATATTGGTATTTCATGAACACATCCGATCCTAGTTTGGTCAGACATAACAATCTCCGCCCCGGCAGCCAATTGTCTTCTGCTCAGAAAGAAGAAACCAGCCTCATCCTCATCCGCAAGGTCCTCATCTGTTAGAACATTGCTTTCTGGGGGTTCTACATAAATATCAGATACTTCTTGAGCATCTTCGCCTTTATCAAAGACAATATCTAAACCTTCTTTCAAAGTGATGCCCCTAAAATTGGAAATAAAACATAAAAAATGTTATACGAGATATTGGCCGGGAAAGCGCCTAGCGGTCCCATATAGGAACGCTCATGTTTCCGTGAGCATAACAAAAAAAATTAAATGCAATTTAACAAAACTAGCATGCCATACATTAGATTGATGTTATTAAATAATATATTCAAAATATAAAGAAATTTATAACAGTCATTACGAAAATATGATACTTACACTAAACGTATGTCCATATTTTGTTGAAAATAAAATCTCGCACAACTTCAAACACACTTTACTGCAGAAAAGACGCCTAGAAACTGATATCTGAATACTTACCGCTATTTATTTTTGCAGACTAAACATAAACACACATTCCACTTGATAAAACTGACCGTACGTACGCGAAAAAAATTTAATTGCAGGGCGTGTTTACTGGCTCCATATGGTACCGATCGGCGCTAGTGGGTTAAGTTAGTTTAATTTTTACTCTTACTTTTAACATTTATTGTATAATTAGTAATTTGTTGTGTCTTTACAGTTGGATTGGCAATAAATGGTTATTATTATTAACAAATAAAAAAAAATGTAGTGATAGGTATTTGACGATGCATTGCTTACAAAACTTACGGTAGGTTGAGAATTCATTTATTTTATCAGATTGTGAGGAAGGCAGAGATATATCCACAGGTATAATCAGTAAAGCATTTGATTTGGTAGGCACCACTTAATTTTATAGGTTAAATAATTAAAATACAAAAAAAATTCTGAATACAGTCCTGCCAAGAAAACAAAGTCCCTGAAGGTGGCGCTTTGATGTCGCCCTTGTCTGAAAGGTACATTCAGGTTAAAATGTATCAAGGTGGTAAATTTGAATGTGACGTACTGGTGATATTTACATTAACTAGAATTTAATTTACTATGTTCGTTCATTTTCTCATTTTCATTGGGGGTAATTACATGAAATACAAAACGTAGATAGCTAGCGCTCGGTTTGGCAGAGCCTAAAACTGAGGGGCAACTGAGAGTGAAGCGAAGGGAAGTTAAGCGAAACTAACTTGAGATAAACTAAGCTAAGTGAAATAAGGCTACCCCGGCAATTAAACGCGAGATGTGCAGTTGATTTGTAAAAGTACAAGAAAGACACGGGTAACGTTCTTCTCGTTTGTTCATATCCACACTCTTTGTATTCATTTTAGCTCGCCAAACTATTACATAGGACTGAACTTACTCCAGCAAAGATTTCGCTCGAATCAAAACAGAGCTAAACCGAGATAAATATTGTTTTTAAGCTTCGCTAGATTAATATTACCTCGCTTAAGCGGCTTTTACGTTTACGAGTACTCGGATATACTAGCATCCGAAGTCCTTCTCTCGAGAATTCAGTTTCTGTCATATTTGAATATAAAAAACACACACTCGATTACGAATAGGTACTCGGGAATGACGCTTTACCCTTATTTGCCGATCGCATACGTTTATAATAAAGCTAACTTTTACAAAACTTAGCAACCAGTGGCTGGCCCCTTACTTTTAATCTTCAATTATAATTTAATTTTCTCCGCTTTGATTAATTTGAACATTGTTATCCACGATGTAGGTTTCACGTACTGTTCTCTTCAATTGCCTTTTTCAAAGGAAATGACCACATACCTGCGGCTTCCTGCCTATCGAAGAACTCGATAACGTTTTTAAGAATATTTCTGGCCATGGATTGAACCAGTTTTCTCGAAATCGTAGTCATGTGTTTAGTAGGATATTGACAAGGACAATGACAATATAGTGATTTTGTACACGATTGTACATCTAAGAATAAATTCTAACGTGTGATTGGGCAAATTGAGTTCGCGCCACTGTGGTGATATTTAGTTCGCATATTTTCCGGGGACTTTGTGTTTCTGGCAGAGCTATAAGACTGAACATCTGTATTTATATGTATATTTAATAAAACAAAATAAGATCTGATAGCTTGCAACATAAAACCAACTAAAACTGTACTTCTCGTAAAGCTTTACGATATTAACCAATTTCTAAATCAACACAAAGCTACATAAACATGTAACTTATCTTCACATGGAATCCAAAATGAAAGATGATCAACACTATGCCTTTTAATAATAAAGGCTACTTGACCTATGTCCACAAGTGTTACCGTTACAAGGTTATCCACTTAATTATTTTTATCTTAGGAACCGAAGTCAGCTGTTGCTTTTCTTATAACCATGTCAAAACAGCACTATACTGACTTCATTTTCTTACAATCGCTATAAATATAATATATTAACTTTATTTTTAAACGAACTGCAGCTTGAGAACTTCATTTACCATCAATATGATAAATGTACGGTAAGGTACTATTGTATTCATTAACGTACAAATAAACCAAATGTATACCATATAATAATGTAAGGTAATTTTCATTTGTCTTTAACGTATAAATAAACGAAAGGTAGACTAGACCGCAACAACATGCGTTACTGATGTAAAACAAAAGTATCTCTATTTTTAATTCTTGAAGGTAAAAGTGCATTTCATGTATTTTTTAACTTCTTGGCGTCATCATCGACCACGCTTTCCTATACCCTCGATTACGATACGAAACTCATCAACAAATGGTGGCGTTTCCAATTCCAGGGTCTTGCAACTGCAAGGGGATTTCCCTATTAAATAAAACATATACAAAATAGATTTACAAGTAGTTGCATACCTTGTGCAGGACAGGCAGATGCTAAAGGTACGACATACATTGAAAAGCTGAAGGATCGGAAATGAATTAATTTCACTTCGCATTTGAGCAAAGAACAAAATTGATGTGGCTGAAATACCCCTTATAGACCATAACACTATGTACACAAAGATTCGTAATTATGTACACTAAAGAGAAAATATAGGCATATACCAAAATTTAACTATTGAAAGAAACAAGAAATGCCTAAAAATACCATCATAATGTAAACATATTTTCCAACACAAATTCAAAACTTAAGTTAAGGTAACGATAGCCAAGGATTAGCACGTTACACAGGCAACGATATAATAAGAGTTACGGTGCAATTGAAATAAATATGGTGAACGCAGTCCGAGAAGGCAGGTGCAATCCTAATCCGTAGTAATAAAGAAACCAAATACTAGTAGTTTAACACAATTCTGCTTTACTTTATTTCCAACATAACCTAACCACCAAAACACTGTTTTCTTAAAAAAACCAAAATCTATAAACTCAAACTGGTGCACATTCGTATCCACTTATATTAGACGGTAGTTCTAAAACAACCGATACCGTAAACAGGATAACTAACTTATATTAAACAAATCCAAAAAAGAACCGTACCTGCTTTTTTAGTGGCACCCCTACAACTGATAAAAAAAAATTATTCTTAAATTGCAACAAATAAAACCCTTCCAGCAATCAGCATTGTCCGACATCCAGCGTTGAAATAAAAACACAAATAGCAAAATCAAATTAAATCATTGAACTGTGGTTCTCTTTAAAGCTTGTTATTTTAACTCAAACAAAAAATAAAATAAGTCATAATTACACAAAACGCATATCCCCCATATGTCTACCACTGCGTTCGAGATAAACACACCGAAAAAAGTAGGTATTTTGAAACTATTGCCATGAACAAAGCTTAAAAGCATAAGCTAGAACCCATAAAATTGCATAATGAATCACTAAACAACAAGTATAACCTTTGTGACTGAAGACCGCATTACTCATACTCTCATTAATATCTAAGAGCTTCCTTATTATTATAACGTTTGTTATACAGCACATTAAAGCTTAGGTTTGTACATATAAAATAAGAAACACAAAGCACAAATCAAACATTTAACTCGTTAAGCAAGTATTAAAGTGTAACATGGATCACCCTGTATAAAGGATTTCAATTTACAAGAGTACAAAGTTCAAATATAGGTAACACACTTCGGAGCTATATGTGCAGTATACAACAGCTGTTTATAGACAATGAATAATAAACATTCGAAGCCAAATTAGCAAATGTAAAAACCAAGCACATGAGTGAGTATTAAGTTTGTTAATTGTTACTAATTTTCATGTAACCAGAAAAATGTTTAGGTGCATAACTTCGTTAATTGTATCGACAGATCATGTCTAACTTATATTTAAGTGTATGTTGGACAACTACGAGCGGCTACACTTCCATTGGTAATTCGTTGAACTAGACGCGAACCACACTTAAAGTAATTAGGATGATCTCAATCGGTTGTTTATTTTTCCAGGGCTCCGTCCCGAATTAAACAAAATAAAGACTTAACCATGCGTCTAACTTGACTTCACCTCGGTGTTTTTAGTGAGAATCCGAGCCGATCGCGGAGTAACCCCTTAATTTGTATTCGAGCTAGGGCTATCGTTGACCACCGTTCAGTTCTCAATGTTGAGAAAGGACAGCTGATAACCTATTCATAGCTCCCTATTTCAAGAAGTATCCAACGTACAGGTGAAGGACCAGTTTCATCATAACACTCAGAAGAATCGTAGAGAAGTAAAAGAATCAAAACAAAAAAACTAAAGAATGCAATGTTGTAATTATGAAACGAGTCATAATTGTGGTTGTTACTTAAGTAACAACCTGAAGGATGCAATAAATGTTACGGAGAACTTATCTCCTGTAGAGAGACAAGAAAGTATGCAGCCTTTAAGAAACCTTCATATCCTTAAAAAAACGCAAAACTAAATTATTACTTTGGTATAATTTTAAGTATATATTTAAGAATTAAAATGCTGAATGTAACCTTACGAAATAAGTTCTGTAAAAATTCTCAAATACATAGTACCTTAGAACGTGTCTTGGAGAAAATGGTGTTCTCGAAGAAAACGAAAAGGAGGTTGTCTGATTACCTTTTCGATATATATCCAATTGAAATTCTCCCCTTTATCCAAACTTTTAAATGCGGCGCAAACGTCATACATTTTGTACGGCGTTGCCACGTATTTACGACCCGTAACTACATGTTAGGTGTGTTTGTTGCCTACCAACAGCCATGAGAAATTCTCAAGTTTGGAAGAAAATACAAATGCTAAATTAACACGTTACAACTTGCATTAATTTATCTGTCTTTATATATGTGCTACTTAAAATTTTCTCTTTTAGCTCTCTTCCCTTTTTATTCCGTTTTTTTGAATGTTTCTGGTTGTATTTGAGAAAATTAATCGCACCTACTATTACTATTAAAAAAAACTTACTCTTGCCAAAATATATACAGTCCAGTCGTTGACTGAACGAATGTGGTAAAGACTCGCAAGAGCATGTTAAAAAGCGTACCGTATTACTATCTCACTTTTGTGGCTCCCTGCACCCCGCTGCCAACAAACTCTCCCTTGAATAGTAGCGACACGGTTGTTTGCAACGCAAACTAAAGATAAGACCGGTTAAAGTAATGCTTGGAAAGAATTCTAATAAGATTCGGTAACAAATTCGTTTAGTTTATAGATATCGTTGACTGATATAACATTTTTTTTAGTTAAAGGTATGTAATTTGAAACTTAATGAAAAATAATGCTCATGGGAATAAATATATAAAAATTGATGCGAACTAAACAAATTTTACGCATAGACGTGCTGTTCCGAAGGGTAAAAGAATAAAGAATTACAATTTTTAGTTAAAATGAGATAAACACATTTTTTCATTTTATCCTGGTCTTACACGCATGCATTTCAATATTTCTTTGCTACCCAGATATAAAGAGAAAGAAAATAAATAATGTAATACAATCCAAATATACAAGATAGGGAACGGCACCTCTTCTTTTGGTTATTTAATAAATTTAAAAGCAAAAATATATTTTTTCTACAATCACGTTGGAATTTCTAATTTAATTTTACTTTACCTTTGGAATTGTAAGCCTTTACTTCCCTTTTTATTTGTTAAGCAGTTAATTAAATCATCTATTTCATCACCTATGATTAATTTTATGATATTGCATTAAAAAATCTATTTAAACATAAAAAAGTCAATGTAAATGAAAAGATCGATTTAAATAAAAAAAATCAATTTAAATCAAAAAAATCAAGTGTTAATTTTATTTAAAAAAACATCGATTTTTTCATACTCTGCAACGTATTATCTACTATCAACAGATTCAATTCAATTATATAGAGAAATAAGTAATTCAATCCGCAAAGTGTATTAATTATGATATTATCCAAGCAGGCATATTATATAATTGTCATCTAAAGTTTAATCAAATTCAGAATGTCAATATTATTTCTATAGACAGTTTTGAAAATGAGCTAAGAAAGATAATTACAACGATTTCATTATTAATGATTATAATAAATAATTTAATAAATTTTGTTAGATTTCATTTTAGTAATAGGGGCAAGTGCACACCCAAAACTGATAAACTCGGCTTTAAAAGAGCATCAAAACTAGAATTGCTAATATTATAACTTCAAATTTTGTATTCAGTACTATGACATCTTATATAGTACCCTTTGGTCGCGAAATGTCATTCGCTTTCATATTTTTTCTGGAAAATATTATTTTTTGATTGCAGGTGGCACTTGCCTGCCACACCGGGGCAAATGCACCATCCGCGGATATACCCCATTAAAGTAACGATATCAATTAACCGGGGCAAGAGCACCAAACTATTGGACATATAGTTTTCGAGCCAAAAATTTGCAGAAAAAAACAAAATTGAATGCGTAGCAATTTATTTAAAAAACATGTTGTTTAAACAACTAGCGAACTAATGAATACAAACTAAAGAATACGAACTAATGAATGCGAACTTAGATTTTTACCGTAAAGAATTAAAAGACAAATATTTGGAGGTATGTAAGTAATAAATAAATAAACATAGGCCAGTTTTAGGTAGGTAGAATATTTAAAAAAATATTTTTAAACAGTAACAACCAAAAGTAACTAAGTTAATAACCTACTGTATGTTCATTGGTACTAGTTAATTGGAAACTGGGTAAAATCGATTCCAAATGTCAAAATTCCTCTCCTTTCTTCTGGATTGGCCAATTTTTGTATGATTTCTTCTAGTCGTACCACAGATAAATCGCGAGTTATTGGCCAGACAAACTTTCCTTGGACTTTGTTTTTGCACCGTAAAAAGGATACTTCAAACTCGTCTTCGTATTCTTTTTTCATAACTTTCGCAACGTAGTGTTTAATCAATTTCTTTCCGGGTAATTTCACCAGCACAAAATTGTTAAGATTTATAAGGCCCACTGAACGTTCATCATCATCCTTCTGTTCGTCTGAAAAATATTAATGTTATCACTATCAGTTAGGTCTGTCAGGTCCCGAAAGTCTCATGCACCATCTGAGACGGAGGAGTCACTTTCTGATATTTTCCTTGCATTTTTTATGTTTTTTGTTGACTTGGTTTTGGCTTCTTTTGGAACATAATTTGACACGGAAGGTTTATCAGGTTGAGAATTTGATGATATTAATGAATCAGTCGGATTAATGATGTCCGAGCTAGTTAAAACATCTGCGGTGTTGCCGATTTTCTTCGTTTCTTAACAGATCCCAAATTATTGTTGGTATTTGACTTTACCGTTTCAATTAAAAGCTCTTGAAATGTTTGTTCTGGCACTGGTGTTGTAGTCTTCTCCATTTCAATAATGTCCTCGTGCGTTGTTTGTGGTTCATCTTGTTCATTTGTTCGAGTATTTTGATTTTCGTCGAGATTTTATCCAATATTATCATTATTAAATGACATCTCTGGTTCGGTATGACGGTTTTCGTTACGACTCTCGTAGTTTTGCAAATCTTTTACAGAAAAGTCTGTTCTTTTATCAATAGCTTTTCGATTAACTTTTAGGTCCCCGATAACTCGATCATCATAGATATACCCGTTGCCTGAAATCCACTCATAATATTTTCTTTAATTAAACCGATCCAAACTTTTCCCAGCAATTTTGAAAATTCCACTTTCGATGGGCGTGGTCCCGGATGAAATCTCTGCCATTTAGCCAATTCTTTATCCCACATGATTTTTAAGCCACGGAAACAACACACATCTAGAGTCTGCAAAAGATGCGACAAATGCGGTGGGAGTTTTAACAATATTATTTTGTCCTTTGGGGGTCATGACAAAAGCTAGTTTCATCACAATTGAAAATTTGCCCCGGCTTATTTTGAAGCTTATTTTCCACTATGGTTTTTTTCTAATAGATCATAAAAACCGTACACGACAAAAGGATTTGCACCTTGCATTTTTTCGTAAATGTTCCAGCCCTTCTGCTTTTTTATTGACAACTGATGTCTCCGCTTAAACTGTAGCCACCAATCTTCACCCGGTCTACCATTTTTAAATGGAGTGGCAATAGAGTTATTTTTACGAATTTTGAACAATGTCAAATACCTCGGTACGTGTCAAACCGAACCCATTTTTGGCCATCACTCTCAAACAATCCGCAAGTTCGGTTTCTTGATTTTTTGTAAACACTGTAGGTCTACCACCTCCACCGATATTTCCATCTGTTTGGCGTTTACCACAGCGCCCGGATAAATGGTCGCGTAAGGTTTCTCTTGGGATATTGTAAGCTTTACTGCATGCGTTTATAGTCATGACACCCTGCCTACATTGCCCTAAAGCTTCATTCAGCTCTCGGCAAGTGTAATTACGTCGTTTAGTTTTTCGCACATAATTCCGCACCATGTTCTGAAAAAGTAATGCTGGATATACAACTGTTACTGTTGTGTTGCAAAACGTATCTAAATCGCAAAAAAATTCTGATTGGGATTCGAAAACGTGCGGTGCACTTCCCCCTTAGAAAGTGGCGCAATTACCCCGGTGCACAGTAATTTCTGGGGCAAGTGCGCCACCCCCTCTTAATAGATATGAAGACAATATTTTTGGAAAACAATTTAAGGGGGTACGCTTGCATATATAAATGTACGTTTGAAACATATTACACAATTTATTAAATTTTTAAACAAAAACTTACCGTAAATTTCGTTAGAATTCAAATTTGACCAAAACAAACATACATAACCTTAAAATTTAACAGCTGACAGCTTGACAGAATTGCGTTGTTACCAGCGCAAATGTAGTAACATTTTCGTGAATGGAATTGATTAGAGGTACGGCATCGGGATTTTAACAAAATTTTTTTGTTTGGAAATTTTATGACGGGAAAGTGCACTTGCCCCAAAAGCGCGTTTACCCCACTTGACCCTAATTATATTTCCACTTTTACTTTACTGCAATCGTGCGGTAAAGTGACAGTTTACCGCACTAGTGCGGTAAAGTAAGACATTACGATGTGTCACTAAATGTCGTAAAACTTAACATTACATGTTGATAGTAGGTAAAACATCTTTTTTTATGTCAATATGTAAAAATTAAATCATTTCAAACTTTTCAGTCAACGCTTAATCATACTAATTTATTAACACATTACTTAAACAAAACCTTATATGGCAAATCTTTTTTGGTAAAAATGAGGGTAGTTATCTTTATGATAAAATTCTGACTTTTCGATGTGGCTTGACACTAGTGGATGATGCCTTACTTATTTTTACATACTTTTCCGATTCCCATTTTAAGGTTCTATGTACCTTCATTTTTATAAATAAATTTAAAACATATTGCTGGTGAGGTATACATAGCACAGGAGTATCTGACGAAAACCAATTGGAGCACTGTTGTAACATCGTTTTAAATCAGTCTCTATATTTTGCTAACATTCATGCCGCACTTATGAATATCAAACGATGTATTAAACGTCTGTAAAAGACATGATGTAATATTAGCAAATTCATCCGAAGGTCTCTTTAAAAATTGTATTGTATGTCCACTGAAATAATCTTTGTACATTAAAAATGATTCATTTTTGTTTATGAAGTCATTCTCACTTTTAGTGAGGGCATTAGCACAAATTTCACAATTGAACTTTTTTTGAACACTATATGCCAAATAACCCGCCACGTATATATTTGAACAAGATTCTAAGCTACTTACGGCAACATTACTTAGATCGTCCCGTTTTTTACCACCTTCATAAAATGGATCTCCTTTTGACTCTTCGAAGTCTTCATTGTTATCATTATCACTAGCAATAATTGAAACACCTGAAGAAGTGCTTTGAACTGGTGTATATAACGAATTCGAAACCTCAAGTTGTTCTATCTCGGTATTCAAAATGTCATTTTCATCATCAATTTCACAATTGCCGCTATCTACAGCCATTTGTAGCCTTATGTTAATATTTTGTTGAATTGCTACGCGGCACTGCTGAACTGTGGGGGTAGGATTAAACCCTCCTCTGTTTCTAATAACCGAAAAAATTTTCTAGTTGATCCTGATTTAAAAAGCCAGTTATCAAATATTTTATATTTATATCTTGAAGATGACTCCACAATAAAAGAACTGACTTTATTGTCCACAAAAATCCGTCTAAGCAGTAGATGTTGTTCCGTTTCTTGTTCGTCACTTCTTCGAACACTTCTATGCTTTTAAAAAACTGTAATCCATCTTGCAATATCTTTTCCGTTGTACTATCGTAAATAGACAACGGACGCCTATATGGGTTAGGATCCCGCAAAACCCTACTATTCAGTGCATCAAAATGTTATTAATAGTTTCGATAAACTCTGCAGTATCTAAAGATGTGGAACTAATCAATTCTTTAGTTGACGTAGCTGTTTTAATTGCTGCAGAAACGGTGTGAGAAAAATTTGTGCCGCGTACTTAACCCTCATCTTCTGAAAATTTGTAGGCGTAAGGTGATTTGAAGTTATTTTAACCATGGTCCTAGTAGTACAACTCCGTTGATCGATCTCATAAGTTCTTGTTATATCGGTCCATGTGATAGGTTTATTGTTAACAACAAATCGAAGTCTTCTATTCATGAAATTATTCCTCAAACTTTTTAGTAAGTGGGGCACGTCGAATAAAGTAAATAATGTTTGTCCATCAATATCTATCACGGGATGTTCTTTAGTGGCGTTTAGTAAATTGTATGCATGACGATTATTCGATCCTTGATCGCATACTAAAGCCATTGGTTTAAATGTCAATTGTGCCAATTTCTTAACAACAAGTCTAATAAGTTGTTGTAATGAATTGCTGTTGACAGGCCCGCAGAAACAAAATAACAAAAGGTATTCTCCAATTATGCAGCAGCCCACGAATATAAAACACTAACGCAGTATTTGCTAATTTACTATTTCTACCCAAAGATGCCAAATCATGGTAGCCTTCGACAAAATCTTCAGATTTGTTGAACTCCAATTGTCGTTTCAACGAAATCTCATCAAAAAGCACCACACACATTTTCTCTCCGTCCTCCATAGTTTTTGCTTTTAAGTAAAGCTTTTTGGTTAAACTGTTGTTACATCCGGTTCTTAAATTGATAACTTTTAACCAAGATTGAATTGTTCTAATTGCTGGTAATATCAGTTTAAGATTATACAACATAAATTTATAAGCTGATGGAGATTTGTAGTGTAAAGAGAGACTTAATTGTTTTTCGGCGTTTGTCCACTTGGTGCCTTTCTTATGAAATAACTGCATATTTACGAATACTCTTAAATATGAGCTTTTACCTATTAATAAAGTATTAAGAACCGCACCTACACTGAAACAATTCTTTTTCTGTAATCTATACGTTTGCGAGAATTTGGCTTTGTATTTTTTTCTCTGTTGGTTTAACTTACTTGACAATATTTTACACTTTCTTTTAAATAATGCTTCTGTAGGAGATTCCATTTCTAAAATTCGATCACTTAATTTTGAAGGTGAACTATCCGTGCTGGAATTAGTAATTGTAACTCTTGGTAGATGTTTAAGTAAACGTAATTTATTTAAATCGTTTGTTAAATCTTCGTCATCTGTACTACAAAGAGAGCGTTTCCTTACGTATGTTTTAATGGGTTGGGGGACGCCGCTGCTCGACGCTTTAACAATGTCATCGTTTTCACGTTTTTTTGTAAATATATTAGGGACTGCATTTTTTCTTAACAACTTTCGTTTATTGTTTTTAATAATATCATCCGGATTAAAGTGTTTTCACAAATTAGTTTATTTTTAAGGTCATTAACGTCCATAAGCGCTATTTTGATATTTCCACAATTTTTTTCCACTGCTCAACTATTTCACAGTTTTTTAAAGGAAATTTAAAGAAACTAATGTTTTTATAAACTCTATTACTTTTAAAACAGTTGTTGTACACACAAATATGGTTCGCGGTAGTATTCATTTTATCGGCACAAATATACACGAATATACGACGTTAACACTACAACTGCCAACAATGAACTGAAATCTCGGATCCAAATATACGGTGTCGACTCCTATATCTCGGATCCAGCAGTGTCTACGATTTTTAACATGGGTTCGGCGAGTCTTTACCATTCGTTCAGTCAACGGTCCAGTGCAAATAATAAATTACTTCGCGAGCTGCTGCGTTATACTTTCTGGATTGTGCTGAGTTAGTATTTTGCAGTCACAAACATTATACCGTATTGTAAAAGAGTCATAAACCTTTACAAACATTGGTACCGATTATACATTTCTTCATTGTAATTGTGCTAATTGTTACGGACATGACACTCACTAGAACACCAGCACCTAAAGGTAAGGTGCAGGGTACCGACATAGTTCAGCGGTGATGTCGCAATTCTTACGCAACAATCCAAAAAGGCACTCGATACAACTCAACAAACTCAAAATCAGTAATAAAATGTCACTAAGACACCACCTGTTGAATAAATTTGTAAAGGAAAAAGCGTCAATCATCTAGACCTTAGGATAATATCCTAACAGGAAAATATAATGTTCATTCAAAAAGAATAACACTCGCCTTCACCTGAAATTTCTACTTCAAAAATACTTACGCAAAACTTTAGCTTTCTTTCAACATACGCTAAAGTTATGAAAACTAATACTCAAAATTCACTATCTGTCTACGGTATAAACCTCCGCGTAAAATTATTATTTACTAAAAATAAACGAAAATTAATTGTTGAATTTAGAATGAATATTCGCCACAACAAAACAAAAAAACAAAAAAAAACGTTCTTTAACCTAATTAAACGTCACTCAATATTCATCAAAACAAACAACAGTATAATTTATATCGTTGCACGATGATGTCTCTAACTACGGTAACATTAAAATTTGATCAAAGTAAATATACACCTAAAATTACACTACTAATAACTATGTTAAGATTAAAAGAACATAATATACATACATACATGTATATATATATATATATATATATATATATATATATATATATATATATATATATATATATAATAGACACACACACACACACACACACACACACACACACACACACACACACAAGGTGTCGGTTTGTCGAGTGCCTGCTTGGGGATCTTTATCTTTACAAACATAATAGTTCTACTTTAAAGATAACAATGTTCGATTGTTTTAACGAAAAATTTTACATTATTTTAACAACAAAACAAAGCTTCCAAAAAAAATTACTAGAAGAAGAATATTAAACGCAAGCAGAAAAAATTGTAAAAAAATTACAGCGGGTCTTCAAATTGGTCACCCTCCACTTAAAAGCACTATGTCGGTCTCTTTGTTAGATTGGCTACTGCTCGTGATACATCCCTTATATCTCCTGATGCCACGTCTAAGAGTGGTAATAATTCTTCCGCGAAGTTCGTTCAGACCAGCTAGTAACTTATAAATTTCGGTTTTCATTGTTTCCCAAAAATGGTAGTGTAGCGGAGACAGATCGGGCGGCTGTGCTGGCTAGTGTACGTCACCGTTATTAGCTATAACTCGATTGGGGAACATTTCCGACAAATATCCCCTAATCCTCCTAGCATTATGCGGTGGCGCGTCATCTTGCTGGAATCAGAATTTAAACGCTGACCAGCAATATGTTTGTCCGTTAAAAACGTAATTAATAAATTGAGGTACCGATCCGCATTTAAATTTTCTTCATAGATGAATTGAGTTATTACTGTATCGTGCAAAGGTCAACCTACACATTAAGGTCAAAGCGTATTTGTGGTTGCCGTTCCTGAAACAGATGTGGGTTCTCAACTGTACAGTAATGCTCATTGTGTCGATTAAATATTCCTGCATTAGTGAACTTGGACTGATCAGACCATATGGCTTTATGAAGTAAATTTTTTTTGTTCTGTAGCTGATTTATCAGAAACCTGCAAAAAGGTACACGATGACCACTGTCTCCTGGATGAAGGTCTTGCATAAGGTAGATACTTATGTGTGTCTAGTGATCTCCAAACGACTTGGTGTGATATGTCTAGCTGCTCTGCAGCTTCCCTAGTTGAGACCGAAGGATTGTCATATACTTAGTATTTAGGTGTTCGTTACAAAAAGAATGTGAATATTCACCGCTTGTAAGATTTCCTGTTCATGTTCATTGGGCGTGCCACCATAATTTTGTCTAGGTTCATTAAACGAACAATATTCACCCAAATTTCTATCCATACATTGAAAAAATCTTAAATATGGTAGATGTTGCTCTGGATAACGCTGCAAATATGTTTCTGAATTGACCCTGAATTACTATGCGAAGCATAATATATTCCGAGCTTATCTTCTTTTTCTTCACTGGAAAGAGGTATTTTCGCAAGAACAAGACAAACCTGAATTATACACAAGAAATGGTGGAACTGTCCAATTTTTCGTTAAAACAGTCGAACGTTGTTATCCTTCCAAAGCAAATCTCTCAATATTGGAATGTAAGGCAGAACTATTACATGTGACACATCATTGTATTCAGAAAAAAAAACTCGATATGTAACATGAGAAAATCCAAAATGGCGCCTAAAAGAAAAAACCAAGTTGGATGTTATATGTTTTGCGTGTAGGGTGCCATGGAAATTACGATGACAGAATTAGATTCTTTGTGAAAAAGTGCCTTCTCCATGTTTTAGTTAAAAACGTCTAGCTTTAATGGTTCTTACTTAAAAAAATAAAAACCAAATTTTTTTTTCTTGCAATAATTCATAAACCAAAGATCACAGCTCTAATTTTCTTTCAAATTATTGTTCAACATAAAAATGCGCAACTTTGTCCTAATTTGATCAACTGTTTATCTCTAAAGATGCACGACATCCTATATATATATATATATATATATATATATATATATATATATATATACACGAGTATTTAAAAATTCTCAGTAACTTGTAATTCAATTATGTAATTGAATGTAACCAAAGTAATTTAGCACTTTGACTATTGTGTGAACCAAAAATTGTTGACAACAGTACATTACGATTAAACTGCGTGTCCAAATTTGGCCACAATCATAATGTGCGTTTATGTTACTGTGTACCGCAGACGATCACAGTTTACGTAAGTTATAATGGAATAATATAATGGCACAGTTTGTCGGTAAACGTTGGCCAAACAGTTTAGCGGTTGTGTCATAGATGGCGCCAATATACCTCCATAAGTTGAATCTATTTACAAGTCGTTACTAGCATTTATGTTTGTTTGCAATGAGACAATAAATAAAGCCAATTATTCTTTCTTGATCATGCGCAATAGGATTCTGTCTAAAAAATGGAAATTAAAAGGAAAATTAAAATCTACTGTAACCTAACACAATAGATTAGATAAACAAAACTACTGTAACCTAAAGAAAAAAGTTGCATTGGCCTGGAACCAAACCCGTACCGAAGGCGATGTAGATGACCATTACCACTAGACCAAACGTGATTCTGCCAGTTTGACATTGAAACTGCTATTTAAGTATGTAGATTCTGTCAATCGAAAATACAGATATAGAAAAATTACGCATGCGTAATAAAAGGAATGCTTGGCTTTATTTAACTTCTCGTTGTTTACGGCAGTGCATGTGACTGTTCACACCTTAGTAAAATTGATAGGTAGTGTTTTTTGGTAAAATGGATCGGAGGGAATTAACAGCAATGGAAATTGAGCAAATATGATATGGGTAAAGTGAAATTTACTGAAGACAGTGGTGCATATGGTATCCCTAACAAAAAACTGCAAAGGTAAAAATATCATTTTCATAACTTGTTATGTTTGATGATAACCCGGGATTTTTCAATACATTATTTTCAAAAAGGGAAGAAAACGAACCAATTTACTTCTATTTGTTTTTCCATCGAAGCTATTTTATAGCTCTAATTGTTGAGAAAACCAACAAATATGCAGAGCAAAAAGTTTTACTGGGTCTAATCAAACCATTAAAAAAAACTCGCTTTCAGTTTATTGGAAGGACATTAATACACACGAAATTTTAACTTCTATTGGAATGCTTTTGTGGATGGGCTTGGACCAAAAGTTTGGAAAAAGACATAAATAGGAAATAAAGTTATTCAAGTTGTGTGAGGAAATGGGGTACTCATAATATAAATGTTTACGCGGATAAAGAAAACATCGCTAGCGAACAACCCCTCGCGAGCCGTATTGTGGTGAACCTTATGTAACCATTGTTAAACAAAGGGCGAGTATTATGTACTGACAACGTTTGTACTAGCGTCGGATTGGCCCACGAGCTTTCAGTACTCTGCGCAGAAACAGTAAACATAATCCAGAACCAGTGATAAGCAAATTTACAAAAAGGAGAATTGATTACTAGTGAAAGTTATATCCATGTTATAGTGGGTAAATGGAAATATAAGCGCGATGTGATATTTTTTTATTACTACTGAAGAACCCAAACTGGTAAATGTAGTAACCAAACGGGGTGAAAAATAAAAACCGCCTACGCTAAAACAATACAACAACATAAAATCGTTTATTGACGTATCTGATCAGAAAGCAACTTATTCTTCTTCAGTTGAACATCAAATGATATCGAAAGGTAGCCATTGAACTAACCACAAACACAGCAATAGTGAATTCCCACATAGTATATGAGCCCATGACAATTATTTCATTCGCTTGCTAACGCACGCTTATGGTTCAAACTTATCATTCGCGTATGTATAATGATACATTTATCTCGTGAAATCATTTCCCAAATCTGACGTTATATCATATAACCTTCATCAATTGTTTATTTCTAAAATTTACTGGCAAAGGTCAACCACTTTTTGGTCAGTAGGTTTGCTTCTAGGCTAACCAAGCTTTCAAGAAGGATAGGTATGAATTTTATTTTCACAGTAGCACGTTACTAAAATTTACAACCCTAGTTGACATTAAAAATTTACATATATTGACGACCGTCTCGTATAAAGGCCGGATTAACACTCCTTACCTCAATTTTTGTATTTATATTTATAACCTTCTATCGCTAAATCAGAAGGGATACTTTATTTGAACAATGAAATTTCTTAAAACCATTTCTAAGAGTTCCTGATAAAATTCTTTTAATTGACTTTTCTTACTGCGCAAAATAAACAAAAATTTTGAATAATTTCTTAGGGCAAACATAAATATTGTGTTAATATATATATATATATATATATATATATATATATATATATATATATATATATATATATATATATATGGTGTTAAATATCATAGTACATACATATAATTAATTCTGCATCCAACTTAATAAAAAAAGACAATAATATTTTGACCAAACAACCAGATGAAATACGAAACAAACACAAAAATTTACTAGAAACCACAATAAAAAAAATATAGAGGAAGTAGTCAAACAGCATACGATCAGATTACATGTTGCAAAAAAAGAATTTTTTTAAATAATCGCTGCCTTATGTAAACAACAAATTTTTTATTGCAACAAAACAGCCGGAGTTCATAAAATATTCAACTATGACGTAAGCCTGAACCGAAATTACTATTAAATACAATCTCATAGTCCTTCCTAACTCATGCGGACCTGATGCCAACCTTATGATGACTAAGTAAATAAAAATACATCGCTTGCACAAAGAATAAGAAATGAAAATAAGAATTATTAGCTACTTAACAAACTTTGTGTATAGTGGAACGTCCAATTTATTTATTATTTTGTCAAAATGAGGAGGAGATTAGTTTTATACATTATGATAGTGAAAAAAGTTAGATAAGGCGTCAGGATATCACCGTAGCTGTTTTATACATTCATTAAAGAATGTATACATAGTTTAAATTCGGTTAATCGTTAGTCACATAAATGTGTGGTTTCTTGTGTATGCTGATGATGTAGTTTTACTAAGCATAAACGTGAGAGAGCTGCAAACAATGCTGTTAAGTTTTTGTTATGAACGAATAAATTCAAAGTAAACATGTACAACGTGATCAATCTCAAGTGTACTGTAGTGGTATGGCAAAAATCCCTAGTTGTTAATATTGTTGTGTTTTGCAGTTGGCTGCTTTGGATTTTTAGTGTGGTTTTAGTCGTTTTAGTTTATGTCAGTTTGTGTCATATTATACTTTCACTTTTCTTGGTGCCGATATGTTACAAAATGTATTTGCGAATATGCAACGTAGGGTGAACTTATGTTTACAATTTAATGGAGGTCATTTTGAACATATGCTGTAAAGCAAAGTGTGATAACTAATGTGTACCTAAGGAGTTAAAAAAAATTTGTAAAAGACATTGTCATTCCATAAACATGTACTGTAAATTTTATTTAATTATAATGAAATTATAACAGTTAAATGCTTAAGATTCATTATTTTGTAATGATGTAATCCAATCATTAAATAATATTTTATTTATTTTGTTGTATTTTATAGGGATGCAGTCTAATCAAATACAAAATAATCATTATTTAAATTAAGATAATATTTTATAATATGTATAAGTTAATGACCTTCATACAGATTTGAAACTGATCGTAGTTTTTACTCGAACCATGCTCTAGAGTAGCTAGAGCAATATAGCTTCTTACCAACCTATCAGTGGTACCAACTTAAATATTTTGATCGTGTGGTATACACTTGAGATTGATCACTCTGCAAGTAATTAAAAATTATTATTGATTTCAAAATTAATAATAATTTTTAACGGTGATAATATTTGGTAAAATTTGTAAAAGTATAGGTTTAGAAGTAAACGTAGGTAAAACGAAAGCCATGGTGTTTAATTATAATTTAAAGAGGACGGTATCGTGTTAACCCTTTGTATTGAGATTGTAGTAGAAGTTTATGAGTTTGTTTATTTGGTGACATGGGAGAATGATTGTTGCCGCGTCAATACAAGATCTGGACAAAAAATGTGCAGTTCGTAAGTTATGAATAACTATAACGTTGGACAAAGGAGATAAATCACTCTGGCCATTCTGGTGTGTATAAGATTGGAACCACCTGTATATACACTATCTACACGTAACATATAGGTATTTTCCAATAAAATACCCTGTATTCACGTTTACAAATGTGTTATAATGATCTAGTACGTGGTAACTCATTAACATACATTGCAAGAGACATTATTGCCATCAATTTACAGTACTGAAACGGCAGGATTTCCTTTACTTAAATCTCTAGCAATTGACACTGTTATTTGTCATAAACATTGACATTTGGTTTTAGTTAGATGTACTAATATGTTAGCAGTTCGTATATACTGTTACCTACAAAGGGAGAGCTCTATTCAGTTGAGCACTATTTTCGCTCATACGGTTAGGTACACAACATGGTATAGGCATTAAATTCATCCGTGAACAATTTGTGAAGCATTTAAATAAACAGACACCAAGTAGTGCTATTTTACTGAACATTATAACCAAATTTCGAAGAACTGGACGTGTACTACACCAAAAAGAGAAAAATCTGGACGAAAAAGAATCAATGACCATCAACAAAAATCACGAACGTGTATTCAACCAAATTATGGACTCACCACGTCGTAGTCAACACAAAATTATTGCGCCTTACTTCATTAAGAAAAACGGACGTCTAGCAACTGTTAATTCAGAGAGCTATACTACTTAACACGTAAAGGATAGAGCTTTTTTATCTAGGGACAATAAATAATCAGCAAAAATGACAAAAAAAAATTGAAACATTATTTATTGACAAAACGTATGTTGCCATATGGCAACGCCAATCACATGCACTACCTACAATTAAAAACCTTGAAATATTGAAAATAGGTACATAATAATTAAAATTGTGTATGGAAATCTACACTACAATGTAAACAATGTCTCACATAGCATTTAAGACAGTATGTTCTAACAATTGATCTACAACTTGCATATCTGCGTTTTTTCCCTTCTTGATTAGGTTTCAGTAAATGCCCAGAAGGTCGACCACTCTGCTTTGCTGGTAGTGAAAATTTACTTAGGTAGGTTTTTACAATTTATCTACGGAACTGCATTGGTTACATTTTTCCCTGCTTTTTGGTGAAGTATCCATGCGTTCTGAACAGAAACACCCACCAGCCATGTAAATAGATTAAACCACCACTTTTTTGCTCAAACACCGATTCTATAGCGATTAACATTCCCATCCAATAGGTCAGTTCCTAATATGGATGAATTATATTTCCCAATTACAAGCGGCCTCTTGATTTGTACATTTCGTTTCTCAGCTTGCGAAAACCTCTTTACTTTGCCCAAAGGGAATACACCAGAATTTGTTGTTGCCATAGTAATAATGCTGTTATCTTTCCACCTTGCAAACAACATTCCGTTAGTTTTAGCAAGAATAGATCTGTGATCTCCTCGAGATGTCTTTTTCATTACCATTTTTATGGGCAAAGAACAGGTTTTCGGAATTCTGTTATCCCTGATAGTGCCAGCTTCTCCATACCCTATATCTCGTAGTGGAGCCAACAGATGCACACTCGTAAAAAGATTGGGGAAATATAAGAAATAACGTAAGCCCCTCTTGGCATCAGGTAACTCGTTCCACATTGTCAAGAATGGTGCCGTTGCCTTTCCAAACACATCTTGATGATCAGTGTTTATGTCCTTACCTTGATATGGTATGAAGTTCATGAAATTCACCACATACTCACTTTTAGTAGTAATACTCCAGATTTTGTACCTGAACCTGATAGGCTTGCGTCGGACAAATTGTTTACAATAATGTTCTCCATAGTATTTAACCAATGATTCGTCGTAGTTTAGATGGTCTTTAGGGATAAAACATTCATAAAACCTTGTTTTTAACTTATCCATTAGTGGGCGCGATTTGTAGAACTTATAGTCTTTGTTTATGTGATAATTATCAGCGCAGTGGACATATCTTAGTACAGAAAGGAACCGATCTCTCCTCATGCATTCTGCACCAGTTTGTTTCCTATACCTCAATACGAATCCCAGTAATACTGGGCTCCTGACACGTTGTTGTAACCGGACAAAATGAGAATAATGTATCTCACAAGGGCTTATATTGAAATTGTATTTTTCAGTTAGTAACACTAAATAAGATATAACTTCATCGGTAAAAAATAACTCGAACATTTCTGTTGATGGGAGGCATTTGAGCTCTTCCTAGTTAGGTTCAGAAAATGTTGTGAATTTCCGAAATTCCTGTCTATACAAACAACGTTACCGGTATCAACCTTTGAATAAGCTTCATTTTCGAGGTTCAACACAGGGCCTGATACATCAGGTGCAGTTTATGCGTTTTCCTTTGCTTCTGGCCCATTAGAAAATAACTGCAGTTCAGCAGGAGCACAAAACTTATTCGCAGGTAAATTATCGAATAACCCCCCTCGTCATCTTCTGCCGAGTCTTCCTCGGTCAGTTCATTGACGTCAGCAGGGTCTATATATACACTAGCAACATTAATGTCCTCCGTATATATCATTTGCAATGCTACCTCAACTGTTAATCCATTCCTAAAAAAAATACCATTATAAAAAAACAGATTGCAACGCTAACCGTTCCAACAAAATACAGAAATATATATTGATCTGGAGTCAATGATTACCTACCTAAAGTAAAGCACTCTATTGAAGACAAGATTACTGCATATTTAAATTACGCCAATAAATTATATGTATTTGCTTTATTACTTACACAAACTTGATGTCCATGATGAAACACACACTTACAAAAAACAGCCTAAGTTGCGCTAAAAGAGATAACACGTGCGAACAAGTTTTAATTTGCTGAATATTAAGTGAACACACAACAAGAAGCGGATTACATCTCTAGCTGAGGGGGTGAATTATAAATTACAGAGACGTTTGAAATCACTGCAGTAGGTGTTGCCATATAGCAAGGCTAGTCTTTCATGCGTTCTCACACCGTTTGTAGATGACCCTCGATGATTTTTCAGATCAACAAGCTTACTCTTCGGTAGGCAGCTTTTTCAGCAAGAAGGCTACAAGAACCTTTCTGCAGGAGACTTTTGGAAACAATGTGATTTCACATTCCACTGATCTTTATTTTCCATCTAACCCTGCAGACATTAACATCATTACACGCCTTTGTTTGCGGTATACCGAACTTATGGGTTCTCCGAGATATCCCGCGTGTACAATACAACAACCTCTACTTTCAAGTATGGCCACAAATATGCAAGAACAACGCGCAATGTGCGTCACATGTAGTGTGGGGCACTTAGAACACGTTATTCGTGAAGCTAAGACTTAAATGTTAATAAATATTATTATAATAGCCATACTGTATTTAGGCATCTCCTGTAAGGAAAATTATAATAATTCAAATACTTCGCTCTTTAGTAAGCTGTATTAAACAATGCGTTTGATTATGAAGCCACTTGTACTTATACGTATCACGATTGCGCTATTCGGCATTATGTATTGATCTTAAGCTAAAATCTGCAGGTTTTAAAATTACAAAAATATTTTTCTTTTTTAACGTAGCATCATCTTACATACTACGTATTCATTACAGTTGAATTTTCCTTGTTATTTCTGTAAATTTATTTGTATGAAGTTTGATCCGCTGAATATTTAAAGCCCTTTCAAGGATTCGAAATAATAAGAGATAACGTACTTGAGAAAGTTTAAGGTGGAAAACAAGGATAACATCAACAGAATCGGAAAATCTAATGAATAATGTTTAACTAACGCTTGTTAGCATGAATTACACGAAGTAATAATACATTATTAACTAACTTCTTTTTTAAATTACATTTCGTCAATAATGAAAAAAGTTTTTCGAGTAAAACATAATTTGTACGCGTGGAAAAAAAGATGAAAACTTTTTGTCGTATAATTATATAAAATTTAAAGCATTTGCTTAGCTGTAAGTTAATAATTTATTACAACCATAACGGAATGAGCTTTAAACACCTTCCTGTTGAATAATTACTTCAACAATTTTAAATTAAAATTTTGCGTTTCCGCTTTTAAAATTAATCCTTTAAACGAAAGTAATAAAACTTTTAAAGCTATTACGTTATCAATAAACAATACCGTATTTTTTTTTCTGTTCCCTACTAAATTGCAGTTGAGAAGAAACATAACACATTCTATCGTTTCAAGTATAGTGATAAGAGCCTCATAAACATTTCTGCCTATTTCGAGCCAGTACCATCTCCGGGGACGCATTGTGCGATCTGGCTACAACAGACATCGTTGTGGCCAAAATACGATGACATTTCTAGTAGTTGGTAGTCGATTTTAGGAAAACACGAGCTTACGTTTCTCAATTTAGAACCTGAACAAACAGCGCTGGGTTTTGTTCTAATTTGCTAGATATGCGTTTATAACCTTTCCAGATTATATGGTTTGAGCTAGAAGCACTACAGTTACGTCGTATTTTGATTACAATAAAATTATTTCTTTTTATAGTTTACACGTTGTATTTCATTATTAGATGGCATTTCCAAATCGATAATAGTAGTCATTGGTTTCGTAACAAGTGTGAGATAACGTGCAACTATCTTTGACTCATAAGCAATAAATTTCTCTCCGCTTTATGTCATATCTGAAAGTGATGCGTAATTGCATCTTAGCAATGTACATTAACGCGTAGTTCTAACCTGTCTTAATCAGAACTAATGATATGAATTAAACATGTTACAGAAATTATAATTAACAACATATAAGGTGATATAAGCCACGTTTAAAGCATAGAACAGATATTTCATATTCTGGGGATAGAAGAAAAGACCCTTAAGCAGTTCGTGCTAAATAAAATTTATTCTAGAAAAAAAATTCTATACAAGAGTTTTTTTTCGTAGCACTCGTAATGATAGCATTAAGGCAGTTAATTTCTACTAACAGGGTTACGAAACATTGTAATAAAAGGTTTACTGTCAGACAAGCGGTTTCCCCATACTGAATTCTATTTAGCCTATTAGTTAGTCAACACATCGTATACAATTAAGGGTAGAATTCAGGCAGAATTAATACTTTGTTACTTTACTGGGTACACTTTACGCACAGTATGTGTGAATGTAAAAAGATACTAGTTCTTATGATAATGGTAAAAATTTTGATAGATTTTTGTGTAATAATCTGGTGGCTTAGTAAAATGAGTGAAAAAGATGTAATGCTGTGGAGTTCTGCTTTCAAACAAATAGTTTTATACTAAACTTGCAAATAATGTTCCTAACAACGGCTCATTGTACACTTATTACATAAAACAGTGGCTCTAATTTAAAAATTAAGCTGAATATACGGCTCAATTATAGACAATGATGTCATAATATGACTCATTAAGTTCTGAAACGCTTTGTAACACGCCATTTACGATTAAGAAGAACAGTTTCGTTACTTTAGGATAAAGTTCGTCACAATTCAAGTTAGATAACTTTTTGTATTCAGTACAGGTTAAGCTTAAGTAAATAGGGCGGAAGCATTTTTTTTTAATAATCTGCATACATATATAAATTACAGATTTAACCATTTCAGGAGACTAAATATACAGAAAACACAAAAATTTATTTCAAACCACAATAAAAAATAGAGTTAGTAATCAAAACAGCCAATCAGATGACATATTGCGAAAAAAAAATTTAAAAAGTAATTGCTACATTTTGTAAACATTCAAATTTTATTGCAATTAAACAACCTCAGTTGATAAAATATTCAACTACAACATAAGCCTTAACGCAGATCTCATAATTTTTGCTAACTTGCGCGGATATGATGCCTACTTTATTGTAGCTAATTACCTAAAAATTCATCGCTCGTACAAAAAGCAAAAAATTAAAGTATAATTTATGTTTATAAATTACATTTATAAATACTTATACATTTCTGTCTAGAAGTATTTTGCGTTATTAAATAACATAATTAAACTTAATAAGCTTTCTACATAGTGAACGTCTGATATACTTCAGGTGTGAAAAAAAAAGGATTGGATACTCGACAAGTTCAGAGAAACAACTAAAAATAATAAGTCTTAAAAAAAGTGAAAATTAATGGAGAACACGATCAGAGAACCAAACAGCGCAAATATATATATATATATATATATATATATATATATATATATATATATATATATATATATATATATATATATATATATATATATATATATATATATATATATATATATATATATATAAAACTAATAAAGAATCTACTCACTAAAGATAAATATAACAATATGTAAAAAATGAAACGAGCAGAAATAGCCGTACCTAAAAAAGTGTAAAAACTAAAACACCAAATTTTGATTTGTGAATATTTATCTAGTAATAATCGAAAACGGTGTTTTAAATTACATGATATAAAGATATCCAGAAAAATAGTACATAAAGAAATACCTAATTCGTAACTAATTTCGATTGCAGCAGAAATTAACCGGTAGTTTTTTCTAACTTATGCGGATTGGATGCGCACTTTATTATGGCTAATTAAAAAAATACGTGACTTGTACAAAAATAAAAAATTAAAATACAATTTATGTTCATAAATTTGTAAAATATCTACATTTCTGTCAAGAAGTATTTAGCGTTGTTAGATACTTAATAAGACTTCTACATAGCGAAACGAATAACCTTGAGGTTTTAAAAAAATAGGATTTGGTACTCGATCAGCAAAAATAACAATCTTTAAACAAAATATGTTAAAAATTATTATTAATTTTGTTAAATACATAAATAAAAAGTTTACCTCGAGTAGGATTGCAACTTACGACCTGCACTTTGCTAGAATACGAGGATAACCAATTGCGCCATAAGATTCAAGGTCCAATCGATGTAAACTTTGTCTTCATGTATGTAGAACTGATAAATTCTAAATATTAACAATCCAAGCTTTTTAAGCACGAATGAACTAGATAAAGCTTACCACAAGGTGCTTAACTCGGTAGATTTAGATTGTAAATCCTTTTAGATAGATACTTGATAGTTTTATTTTAAACCACACCTTGCATTGATCCATAAGTAAGTAACCAAACTACTCTTTACAACTGTAAAGCTGCATAACACTTGCACAACTCAAAATTAGCAATCATGATTATTGAAAATTTATAAATAAGGGTGATTTTAAAAACAAATTAGTACTAAAGTGAAAACGTAATTTTTACCTGTCAATTCTCTAACAATCTAATACATAAATAAAGAGTGCACTTAGGAGCAAACGGTGTTCCTGCACTGTAAGCAAATTACAGTTTAAGTTAAAGGGCAAATATTTACCAGGATAAGTCGGGAAAGAGAAATTGCCGCAATTTGTCCCTTTACCGTTAAATAGCCCTGGGCATACTCATGGACATACGCATTTATTACATACCTGTTTGTTGTATTAAACCCTATTTTATATTCTATTATAAATCTCTTAGCTTTTATTTTCATAAAAAATTAATTTTATACTAAAAGCTGAAGATTAGTTGGTTATAAATACTTGTATAATAAAGTAAATATACGTGCGTGAATTTAGTAATAAAACCATTGCGTTTTATACCGATTTTAGTACTATTCTTCTACATAGACTAGTATTTTTTTTTAACGTACTGTAAGCTTGTGTGCCGCTCTTTAATTTTTAATCAAACTAACTTATACGTGATAATGCAACGGCCTTAAGCCGAATACGGAAATTGTCTGGGATACAGAACATAAGTCGACAACTTCACAAGTTAGTGAAAATTGTTAGGTGTTTTGCTAAAGCTAACCATCTAATACAAGTAACTTAGGAAAAAGTCTGTTTTAGGAGTGAAAAAGTTTGTCAGCACCTTTCAGGGTATAACGCATTACTCAAAGAAAGACAATTATACCATTGCTTGCTAATCTTTATGTTCATTTGATTAACTTCATTGCTTTTAAATCAAGTAGAATAACATTGGGGTTATGACGAATACACAACTTTAGTATTCAATCTCTAACAATATGAACTTATAATAGCATGTTGAATTGTTTAAGGTAATGTGTAAAAAATACGGCAGCTCTACATACGTTTTCTAACGACTTTAAAGCTATTAGAGTGGATAACATGTAACATTGAGTTTGGAGATTGTCAAAATGGCTAACATTCAGATGCACTGATTGTTTCATAAACTTATTCTACCTGATTTATATCACAAGTCATTAGGTTAACATTTTAGTGTATTCGAAAAGTTTTAAAAAAATGTATGGGCAGAATTCTACCAATCGACAAGAATCTAGCGGCCGTGTAATAGATGAGAGGGTAGGTCAAGGAGGTATTCATGTAGAGGATGTAATAGTTGATGCAGTAATAGAGAAACACGTAAAATAAACGTAAGAATAGTTAGGACAAACGCAAAAGTAGTGATAGTCAAAACCGTAATGGAGAAATGGAAATGTGGTTGCGTTGACAATTAATTATTTTCATTGTGCAACGTAATTTAACAAAGCAAGCGGATTATAATCTTAATAATTATTGATACCTTAATCTATTTCATTCTGGCCATATTCATAGATCTTTCAAACAAGATAGCGTTATATTGGCCAAATTAGATGTGAGCAATTTTGTTATGTGCAATAGATTCATGCGGTTGCTAATTGAGTGTAAGTTTACTTATCTTCAAGTAACACCACTATCGAGACTCCCTAAAAACAACTCAACAATACAGAAAGAGACAATTGCGGTCTGCATGTGGATGCTTGCGTATCGACATTATATAAGATAGAGAAAAAGTATGCGATTTTATAAAACAGACTATTTGTTTGAAAAACCACATCTTCTGTTTAAAAAGAAGACATACCTCCCAACATAGAGGTCTGTAGTTAACGCTAGACTTCTGAGGCTCCTGTACGTCGTGGTACACCTTATCACCTTTGCAGTGGAGTTGTTATTATAAATCCCTAGCAGTATATCATTTAAACTGAGATAGCCATACCTTATGTAAATCTGTAAGTGAAATTAGAGGTGAATTAATTTTCTTAAAATAATCCGTAAGCACATTGAAAGTAATAATGGTTTTTGTTTCTACATTGTTGGTGAACACTATTCTTAAATTAATCGTTAAAACAGGGCAATATAGTTTAGAACAGCTTCGCCAGATCCTTTAAACCTGAGACAAAAATGACAACGCAGTCTACATTTGACACTAGACTTGATAGATTGGATTGTATTGGATTGAATTGGATTGGATTGAATTGGATTGGATTGGATTGAATTGGATTGGATTGGATTAGATTGGATTGGATTGGATTGGGTTGGGTTAGATTGGATTGGATTGGATTGGATTGGATTGTATTGGATTGGATTGGAGTGGAGTGAATTGGATTGGATTGGATTCGATTGGACTGGATGGGGTTGGAATGGATATGATTGAATGGGATTGGATTGGATTGGATTAGATTGGGTTGCATTGGATATTGTGTTGTATTGTGTTGTATTGTGTTGTATTGTGTTGTATTGTGTTGTATTGTTGTATTGTTGTATTGTATTGTATTGTTGTATTGTATTGTATTGTATTGTTGTATTGTGTTGTATTGTGTTGTATTGTGTTGTATTGTGTTGTATTGTGTTGTATTGTGTTGTATTGTGTTGTATTGTGTTGTATTGTGTTTATTGTATTGTGTTGTATTGTGTTGTATTGTGTTGTATTGTTTGTTATTGTGTTGTATTTGTGTATGTATTGTGTATGTATATTTGTATGTTGTATTTGTTGTATTGTGTTGTATTGTGTATATTTGTATTGTTGTATTGTATTGTTGTATGTATTTGTTGTATTGTAGTTGTATTATGTTGTATTGTGTATTATTGTTATTTGTATTGTGTTGTATTGTGATTTGTATTGTGTTGTATGTTTATTGTATGTATTGTTTGTATTGTGTTGTATTAGTGTTGTATTGTGTTGTATTGTTGTATTGTATTTGTTGTATTGTATTGTGTTGTATTTGTTGTATTTGTATTGTGTTGTATTGTGTTGTATTGTTTGTATTGTGTTTTGTATTGTGTTGTATTGTATGTTGTATTGTGTTGTATTGTGTTGTATTGTGTTGTATTGTGTTGTATTGTGTTGTATTGTGTTGTATTGTGTTGTATTGTGTTGTATTGTGTTGTATTGTGTTGTATTGTGTTGTATTGTGTTGTATTGTGTTGTATGTGTTGTATTGTGTTGTATTGTGTTGTATTGTGTTGTATTGTGTTGTATTGTGTTGTATTGTGTTGTATTTGTTGTATTTGTTGTATTGTGTTGTATTGTGTTGTATTGTGTTGTATTGTGTTGTATTGTGTTGTATTTGTTGTATTGTGTTGTATTGTGTTTATGTTGTATTGTTATTGTGTTGTATTGTGTTGTATTGTATTGTTATTGTGTTGTATTGTGTTGTATTGTGTTGTATTGTGTTGTATTGTGTTGTATGTGTTGTATTGTATTGTATTGTTGTATTGTGTTGTATTGTGTTTGTTTGTATTGTTGTATTGTGTTGTATTGTGTTGTATTGTGTTGTATTGTGTTGTATTTGTTGTATTGTGTGTATTTCGTGTATTGTGTTGTATTGTGTTATATTGTGTCTGTATTGTTGTATTGTATTGTATTGCTTGTATTGTGTTGTATTGTATGTTATGTCTGTACTTGTGATTGTATTAAATGTATAGATTAAGTTGTACACTTGTTTGTATTGTGTTAAGTATGTTTGATTATTGTATCTTGTTGTATTGTGTTTATGGTTTGATTCGTTGATTGTTGTACATTTGTTGTAATGTGTTACTATTATTCTATATAGCTAGATTGTATTGCGTTGTATTGTGTTGTATTGTACTGCATTATTCCGTACTACACTGTATTGTAATTCACTGATATACGATCTGTCCGCATTATAATGTGCAATGTATTGCTTTGATCACTCCCTGTATCGTGATTTCGTTTGTTGTAATTGCTATTATACTACCTTGTGCTGTGCTTTACTATGTTGTACTACATTGTAGTCCACTTTTCTGTACTGTACTGTAAAATATATACAATACAATACAAGGCAGTACTATTCAGTATAATGCAGTACTGTAGAATGTAGTACAATTCAAAACAAGACAACGGAGTATAAAACAGAGCAATACTAACACACACGCATGTGTGAGACTTACATAGAAAGTTAAGTTTTGAATATTGTGCAAAGTGAATCTGAATTTGAACACTTCTGAAAGTGATTACGTTTTTCTTAAAAATTGCAAGACTGAGTAGATATGGTACCTATAGTTTGCATTATGTACGTTTCGGATTATCTACCAGCAAAGACATGTGACATTTAAACCTCTTGTGTTTGATTTTCATTTAGCGGGATAACTTTTAATGACGTTTCAAGGCGGACGTGTATATCTAAAGAAGGGGAAGTTTAGAATATATAAAAGGGATTCTTTAGCCAACTTTCGGTTTAAAGTGGTGGCGCCAGATTTCAAAAAGGTGCATAACGTTCTGTGCCATTCATGTTGTAAAGTTAAGTAGTTTATGTCTGTCTATTTACTGCCGTATCCTATTTTGAGAACAGAATATTAAAAACGTTTACAGGTAAAGCTGATTCTGTGTTGAGTTGTAAATCGATAGTTTTGATACGTTTCCAAATAACGGACTTAAACACATTTCAAATATACAGTAACCGTTGTGATAAGTGCAAATTGCGTAAAAATCCTCTCTATAGTAAAGAAACTATACAGTGGTCTTTTTTTAATGAAATATGGATTTCTCATATTGTAAATTAAAATTAAGCCAGCAATGAATACTGTTAATGCTGACGTATGCACATGTGCGTTTGTTAAGGCCATTAAACCAATTAAATGTGTGGATAATTAATAATTTGGCCAGGAAGTGTATTAAAATATTAAAGTTTGTCCGATTATTTATGATAGCATACAGTAAACAAGTTGCTTTATTAAAGTTGAAAGAGGTAAGTACGTGAAACGTTTAAGTTGGTGGTTGTGTGCAAGTGTGTACAACTTTAAAAGTTGATACAAGGAACTCGATTCTGCTAAGCTGGATACCTTGTTTTAAAGGTGTAGGAAGTTATTGGGTAAGACCAATGTGTATATTGGTGTGTGGTGCATATGTGAATATTCTAGAAAACCCCCATTATTAATTTTGCATTTTAATTAGGTTATAAGAATAATAAATTCTAATCAATACATTTTCGTGTTAGTAGGATAAGGCCAGCTTGAGATGTAGTAGGAAAGACTTCACTATGATATCTCTTTATCCTTGTGAAGCTTCATTGAGGTGGTCAATAGTCAATGTTGATACTAAATACTTACTTTAATGAACTTAATCAATTATACAACTCACTTTTTTAGTTGAACTTTAGTAGATCTTCCTCAATAATGTTATTGTGACACTTAATTGAAGCAAGAAGTCAATGTAAGTGTTACAGATTAACCGTGCTTCATAAGCTATTTTGTTGTTTTTATGTGTAACGTTACACGAAGGATCACAAAGGCTCAGTATTATAAATCTTATTTTTTCTTTTGGCTATGGTTGTCATTGTTGGGTTGACAATTAAATTACAAAATTTAGTTGCTTTTATAACGTTGGTTTAATCGTGCATACAGTACAGACCTTAATTTCTATGACTTTATCACCGTATTAGTACTTATTTATGTATTTTATTTGGGGGATAAAGGGTACAACTTGACCTAAGTCAAATCAGGCTAGCAATCGTCTTAATATATTAATGATACAATTTTTAACAGTATTCGAGAGAAAATTTCTGAATTATACACAGATCGTTACACGAATTTTACTTTAGGATATGGTACAGTAATGTTGCATATAAAAATCCGTATCTATCAAATATTGGAAGTACATTTTCTGCTGTTTTACTTCCACATCCAACGGATGGGAAGTACTGTATCGATAAAAACATTTTCAAAAATTCCCAAAAACAAAATTTGAGCAAAAAAAGGATCTAGTCTGTGTGTCTGTCTGTGTGTATGTACTTCATAACTATTGAAGGACTTAACATATCAATTTGAAATTTGACACATATAGATATCCACTACTCAAAGCGACTCATTGTTTTTGGGTCAGTGGGTTATGGGGTAAAATTGGGGGGTAAGTACCCCATTTCCAAATTTTTCAGATTTTTTTCCTTTTAACATTTGATTAATAATATAATTGTGAGTATTTCGTTCTCCCAATTTTTCTGTACAACAAACGGTTTACAAGATACTAGCAAAAAACAGTCACTTTAAAAAACCGGTTTTCCCTAAATATCTCCGGAACTACTTAACATATTAAAAAAATGAAAATTCCATCAGATAGGAAATAAAATTTTCCATAAAAAATGTTTTGCAATTTTTTCGAAATTGTCATTTTCGAAATATTTCCAAAAAACTAGATTTTGTAACCCGTCCACACGATTTTTTTGAAATTGGAATTAGATAGAAAATCCAGTTTCTGATCGAAGAGCATTATAATTTTTTTGTAAAATTAATCGTTTCGAGTAATTTACCGATTTTTTTATGTGGAAGTATTTGTAAAATTTGCAGTGGTTTTTCAATATACTTCACTAAAAACTATGCTTTTACAGACTAGTTCACAAATTAGCGGGTTCAACGTTAATTTTCCTAATTGGGTATTCCGAAAATTCAAAGTAAATTATGCAAAGTTTGTACAAGAAGTTGTAAAGTTTTACGTACTAAGTAAGCGAGAATCTTGCTGTCCAAGAGCACGGAAGATCAACATCTCAGCTTAAGATAATTTTCCATGTAAGTTTAGATTATGGTGGTGTTCCCGCCCGATTCCGAACCTTGTAAATTACAGTTACTTTTTTACATATAAAACATGTACCTTAATTAATTAGTGCGTTCCAGTATAAATATGGTAAAAGTAGAAAGGGAATTTCCGATTACGTAATTTGAGCTTGGGGTTGACCACGGGTCGAGCTTTGGAGTCGACGTTGGGCTATCCAGATTCAAAACCAAATCTACTTTAGTCAA
Organism: Vesta saturnalis; assembly: GCA_036346205.1. NCBI lineage: Eukaryota > Metazoa > Arthropoda > Insecta > Coleoptera > Lampyridae > Vesta > Vesta saturnalis. The sequence continues at coordinate 5,338,256 of JARFJB010002021.1, forward strand.
GTTTAGATCGTAATCTACTCCGCGGGAAATTTGAATTTGTATCCTAATAAAGGGGCCCTAATGCTAACTTGTAAGACAGGCCTTCGTAACTTGTGTTAGGGTCTGCGCACCCTTGTCGTGCACCCATTAACGGTATATAGTATTCTAATAACGGAGCCCTAATGCTAACTTGTAAGACAGGTATAGGAACTTGTATTAACGTGTGCACCCCCTTGTCGTGGCCCTCTTGACTGGAAACAGTATTCAAATAAGGGACCCTAACACTAACTCATAAGGCAGGTGTAGGAACTTGTGTTAGAGTCTTCACCCCCTTGTGGTCCTATTGGCGCGAAATTTAAATTTGCTTGTGTCGCCATCTAGTGATGTATTTATAGGACTAATGAATGTTTTCTGTAAGAGCGATTGATCGTAAATCCACCTAGCTTTCTGAATTTCTCCGTGATGTAATCACAATAACAAACACCCATTAATCACTTGAAAGGTAAAACAAGCCGATGTTCATATTCAATCTTGATAATATGCTACATATTTCACATAAACTTTGTTTGAAAAACTATGGGGGAATTTGAAATAGTATATGGTATCATCATAAGAATTCAGAATCACACCAATATCAAACTTATATCTTGTGTCTGTATCTATCTCCTGCTAGCTAAACAAGGTTTGATGCTAGGATCACACGTTGCAGTTTTAATTAAATACAACAACTAAAGTCCTAAAACCTCTTGTTATTTATCAGGTCTGTGTCAAAAAGGGGCTTAGATTTATAAACAAACCTGAACGTCCTAAGTCGTTGAAAATGCTAAACTATCTAAATACTTATACAATACAACAACAAATATAACGAAACTTAAACCTAGATCCGAATAGCAAAATCTAATTATCTCTCTCACAGTTATTGTAATTTCCCATGCACCTCTCCGTTCTCATTAATTGTAGGGTCGTTAGACAGACCTTGGTTATACGAATTTTTATTTACACACATACTTTAAAAATTATTTCACCTTGAGAATGTAATGTCAACCTTCAACAGTATTTATACTGTGTATACATACAAAATTTCACCCTGAGATTGTAAAGAGTCAACCTTACACAGTATTTATATAGTGTATACATACAAAATTACTTTTAAAAATAAATAAGTAATTAAGAGCTCGTTGGTGTTATCGCAGGTATACATCAAAATTTATAACTGTTATAGTTAATGCACGATTTATACACATACTGGATTTAGTGCATATTTAAAAAAGAAAACAATAGGATCATTTCTGACATTAAATAAAAGGTAAATAAAGCGACATTCATTCTCAATTTTCGATGTATACATTCTAAAAAACAATCTCGGTTTTGGTATTTTAAAAGACAAACGCCATAAAAAGTAGAATATACCGGTGATTTGCAGATTTTTTCATCTGGTAATTTAAGCTAGGATGCCGACAGTGCCCCTAATAAACATGAAATTAGGCTTGTATTTTACACACAAGATCTGACTTAGCGGAAATACATCTCTTAATGGAAATACATCTGCCAAAAAAGGTTTTAGATTTATAAACAGGTCCATTCGGGAAACAAGATTATTAATAAAAAATTGAATGAAAACTGAGCGTTTGAAAATATATTTCAATAATTTATTTAATTACATTTTTATCGGTCTTCTTCTTCTTCTACTGTGATTGGTCACTATCCGCATGATTTTTAAATACGCCCTTCTCCTCTACCTCATCGCTCTTTATCTGTGAATCATCACCATCATCTTAGATTTAAGATACATTCACCTCATCCACTTCATCGTTTTCATCTTGAACGGTTATATTGTAATAGTAAAATCTCTAATGTCCCTTGATGTTGGTTCATAAGCAGGAGAATACGTTATAATAATAATGCTCACTCGATTGTGATTATCCGAGTTTTTACCGATAAGGGATAGTCATACTATCACATAATACCGTTTTATACGTAATTTCTACCTTATCCGAAATATATAATATATATAAAATTAGAGCGTGGTTACAGAAACAAATAGAGTACACTATGCATAAACCTGAAGTGGGACATTTACTCGAAACAGGTACATTGTTATAAGTAACACTTTTTGAGTTATGACAGGCAGGCGAATCTGTGCCACATGAGAAATCTAAATAGATATCATGACCGATATAATTATATACTGACGGTTATCGATGTACTTAGCATGCAAGATGGCGTGGACAGGAACTCTGAAGCTGAAAACTGAAACTTCTATAAAAAAATGCCACGACATAATAACTTTCCCAACAGTGAGATGCGTGATATGATTTGTCTATTTGCTCAGACTAATATAAATGGACAATGAATCCTTTAAATGCAAATAACTCGGAAACCGATATACTTAGGCGACCCAAATAAGAGTACCTTTTTTATGTACATTGAACTTCCTTTTAGATTTTTGACTTTTTTTAAGCACAGCTCAACAAATAAGAAAGATATGTTTTCATTTACCTAAATAATACCTCTAGGAGCAACGACGAAATAAGATCCAAATTCGCAATTCTCACACCAAAAAACCCACCACTACCAATTTTCAGATTCATGTTATCAAAACTTTCCCAATTATTGAAAAATTTCAGAACAAAATTTAAACCTTCAACACCTTGCACCTCTTAAACCAGCGACATTCGTATAAGACATGATGAGCTCAAACGTAGTACTTTGAAGTCTAACATCTCTAACTTAGTGTTGACTCATCCCTTCTGACTCACTCTGTGTAGGGTCTTTTATTAAAAAAAAACGAGTTCATTATGCTTCCAAACTGTGGGACTGCCTGTTCATTATGAAACTAATTTTAAAGTGTATCCATCCCAAAAACAAACCTTATTTTGAATCTTATAGTTTAGTCGTGTCGTATACCATGAGAAACCTTGTAAGTGTAAACTTAGTTAAAAAGGAACTGCAATAGATAAACGAATTCTATCAAAAAATCACTTTCATAAGTGAGTGTAAACACTTCACAATAAACCACACAATAACGAATCTGGCGCGCGCTAGCTTGCCTATTGGATTGTGGATTTGTGAATTTTCACAACTTCTGGTTGACCCTTTAATAGACATTTGTCCTTACAGGAGGTTCATCAACATAATCTTTTAATCTGTACTTTATTTAATTTCGCACAGTTTTAACTGCTAATTTTAGCTATATTATTAATCCCGTTTTAAAATGATAACTTTAACATTAAACAGCGTTACCGTTAATTAACCAGCGTAAACGTTGTTGACGTCAAGGTAACTAACATTGAGTTCGAAAATCGAAAACGTTGATCTTAACAACTGCTTATTTTGGGAATGTTCAGATTATGACATTATAATCGAATTGGAACTAATCAAATATGCCCCAGAGCTTAACTTTACTTTATGTCAATGGCCTCTCCGCTTAAAGTTCTCTTTATCAGTCAGGCAATTTTGTAAATATTTAACCCATTTGACTACTGTCAGGTGAACTTTTGTAGATATGGAAAAGTTGTAAGCTCACCGTAAACAATTTGATGTTATTAAATTTAAATTAATTTCGTAGTTGAGGTATTTCAAATTTATAGGATTGTGTGTTTAAATAAACTTAAAGGCAAGTCGTAATTGAAATGAATATTCAAAATATTCTTTACAAGCTATTGCTATGTAAATTAGTTAACACAAATTCTTAACTATGACGTATGCAGAATAGATCACTAAAAGGGTTCATCTGTACTTATACTGCCATCCTTAATCATTATTTGAAAGCTTCTATGGCACAATTTACACTTTTGCTTATATATATATATATATATATATATATATATATATATATATATATATATATATATATATATATATATATATATATATATATATATATATATATATATATATATATATATATATATATATATATATATATATATATATATATATATATATATATATATATATATATATATATATATATATATACAGGTGAGTCAGTTTTTGTAGACAAACTTTAACAGGAGGTAGAACACATGTTTTTAAAAGAAAAGTTCCTATAAACATATGTCGTAGAAGGCTTCGTTTCGAGATACAGACTGTTGAATATAATTTTTTCTCAAATTTTCATTATAACTCATAAACGAATGCTTAGATTTTTTCATGTTGGGGGATAATGTCTATTAATTAAGGGCATAAAACAAGCGATAAGAATGTTCAAAACTTGCACAGTGGCGAGTGGCCTCCACTCAAAATATTCTTTACAAGCTGTTGCTATGTAAATTAGTTAACACAAATTCTTAACTATGACGTATGTAGAATAGATCACTAAAAGGGTTCATCTGTACTTATACTGCCATTCTTAATCATTATTTGAAAGCTTCTATGGCACAATTTACACTTTTGCTTTAATATATATAATATATATATATATATATATATATATATATATATATATATATATATATATATATATATATATATATATATATATATATATATATATATATATAATATATATATATATATATATATATATATATATATATATATATATATATATATATACAGGGTGAGTCAGTTTTTGTAGACAAACTTTAACAGGAGGTAGAACACATGTTTTTAAAAAGAAAAGTTCCTATAAACATATGTCGTAGAAGGCTTCGTTTCGAGATACAGACTGTTGAATATAATTTTTTTCTCAAATTTTCATTATAACTCATAAACGAATGCTTAGATTTTTTCATGTTGGGGATAATGTCTATTAATTAAGGGGCATAAAACAAGCGATAAGAATGTTCAAAACTTGCACAGTGGCGGAGTGGAGGGTGCTCAACCCTTTCATAAACAGAACTTCTACGCCAATGACTATTTTTAAAAAAACTGTTATTTTCATTATCTACATACAGTATAACAAAAATAATGTACCTTCTTCTGTTTCGAAATTCCTGTACGTTTCCTAGTTATTTTGATTTTAGTGTTTGATGTGGTACTAAGTTAAGTAATGTGCTTTATGTGAATAATTGAATATAAAGTTTTTAATAAAAAGATATAATAAAACATTTAGAGCCATTTTAGTACCTAACGATCGTTTCTTTAAAATTTCAAATACATTTTCATTTATAAATAGGTAGGTTATCGGTTTTTTTTAGTATCCATTGTTATTATCCTCGTATAAAAAGAAATGCATAATTATTATTATTATGCGGTCAATACTTTCTGTATAATTATGTATGTATCAATTTCGCCATAAACATGTATGTAGTTTTTAAGTGAGATTCTAATAAGTTATAGACCGCTGCTCACTTGCTCTCATTAAAGAGCCGCCACTGTATCAAGCCATAATCAAATACAAGACTTTTGTAAATTGAAATCTGTTTAGTACACTCATTTTAACAATCCTTATTTATTATTGTAACAATACTTAATTAATAATTGTGAAATTAATAAGAATTCTTAGCAATAACGATTTATAAATAAATAACAATAACACTAGTATAATAAAATTAGACACTTTGTTCAAAATGTAAACCGTTCTTTTCAGTACACATTTCACAGCGACGTACAATAGAACGACTTAAGTTAACTAAATGATGCACCCTTATTTCATTGCAACAAAATATGATACTCCTTGGAAAACAAGTAAGTATTAAATTTTATATTTTGAAACGACAGTTTGACTTTTTACAAACACTTGCTTCATCTTGAATAATTTTACTGTTATTAATTATTGTTTTTAAGTTCAAAAAGTTATTTCATTTGATTTGCCAGCTTTTAATTAGTGTAACATGCCGTTTACATTTACAAATAGCGAACAAGCCGACATTCATTTTATTTATGGGTTCGCAAATGGGAATTCAAGGTACGCAGCTAGGGAGTATCGGAGAAGATTTCCAAATAGACTGCAACCTGATCATTCCGTTTTTGTGAGTATCCATCGTCGATTTGTTAACCAGGGTTTGAAAAATGTAGATGGGGGCCGACAGAACAACCGTGGACGAGATAGAATTGGAGAGGGTATATTGCGTGAATTTAATAGGAACCCCACGACAAGTACTCGACGTACTGCTGTTGCTCTTGGTATTTCCCAAAGTAAAGTTTCCCGGGTTTTAAAACGGGATCACAGACGCCCATATCATTTTCAACCTGTTCATGGTTTATGTCCAGGTAACGCCGAACGAAGACTTAATTATTGTAGGTGGGTTCTTAACTCCATTCAAAATAATAGAGATTTCTTATCCAACATACTGTGGACTGATGAATCCTGTTTTACTCGTCGTGGTATCGTAAACTTTCACAATCTGCTTATATGGGCACATAAAAACCCACATGCCATTCGACCAAGAAGTTTTCAACATGAATTTAGTACAAATGTCTGGATTGGAATTTACGGCAACCACGTGTTTGGACCTTATTTCTTGCCACAACGTGTAAATTCAGAAAATTTCCTACAATTTTTAGAAGAAGAACATGTTAATATGTTAATATGTGGGAAGACATTCCTTTGAATTTAAAAGGACATTCTTGGTTTCAGCTTGATGGATGTCCGGCCCATTATGGCAGAAATGTAAGAAATTGGCTAAACAATAACTACCCGGGGAGGTGGATAGGTCGTGGAAGTCCAGTGGCGTGGCCTCCTAGATTCCCCGATTTAACGCCACTTGACTTTTTTGTATGGGGATTCATGAAGGAAAAAGTGTATACCACTCCGTTTAATACACTTGAAGAACTTCACAATCGCATCAGAGATGCTTGCAATGAAATAAGGGTGTATCATTTAATTAACTTAAGACGTTCTATTGTACGTCGCTGTGAAATGTGTATTGAAAGGAACGGTTCACATTTTGAACAAAGTGTCTTTTATCATACTAGTGTTATTGTTATTTATTTATAAATCGTTATTGCTAAGAATTCTTATTTATTTCACAATTATTAATTAAGTATTGTTACAATAATAAATAAGGATTGTTAAAATTAGTGTACTAAACAGTTTTCAATTCACAAAAGTCTTGTATTTGAGTATGGCTTGATACAGTGGCGGCTCTTTAGTGAGAGCAAGTGAGCAGCGGTCTATAACTTATTAGAATCTCACTTAAAAACTACATACATGTTTATGGCGAAATTGATAAATACATAATTATACAGAAAGTATTGACTGCATAACAATAATAATTATGCATTTCTTTTTATACGAGGATAATAACAATGGATACTAAAAAAAACCGATAACCTACCTATTTATAAATGAAAATCTACTTGAAATTTTAAAGAAACGATCGTTTAGTACTAAAATGACTCTAAATGTTTTATTATATCTTTTTGATTAAAAACTTTATATTCAATTATTCACATAAAGCTCATTACTTAACTTAGTACCACATCAAACATTAAAAATCAAAATAACTCGGAAACGCACAGGAATTTCGAAACAGAAGAAGGTACATTATTTTTGTTAAACTGTATGTAGATAATGAAAATAACAGTTTTTAAAAATAGTCATTGTCGTAGAAGTTCTGTTTATGAAAGGGGTTGAGCACTCCTCCACTCCGCCACTGTGCAAGTTTGTGAACATTCTTATCGCTTGTTTTATGTCCCTTAATTAATAGACATTATCCCCCCAACATGAAAAAAATCTAAGCATTCGTTTATGAGTTATAATGAAAATTTGAGAAAAAAAATTATATTCAACACCCTGTATCTCGGAAACGAAGCCTTCTAAGAGATATGTTTATAGGAACTTTTCTTTTAGAAACGTGTTCTATCGCCTGTTAAAGCTTGTTTACAAAAACTGACTCACCCTGTGTGTGTTATATATATATATATATATATATATATATATATATATATATATATATATATATATATATATATATATACATGAACATATTCCCACACGCTTGCGTAGGCCAATAATAGTTACTAAACCGTTGCATCTATGGAAAAAAAAATTATTGAAATTTATAGTATGTCGTCTTTGCTACAACCAAAAATTAGTGTCAGGAATATAGGGTGTACCAAAAGAGAGCAATACCAATTATTTGTTAAATAAAATACCCTGCTTTCTTATGTGAGGTCTATGTAGATTCTATACTCCAAATTTGTTATGCTTTCAAATGCAGTATTGCAGAGTTACGATTTTTTCTGTAAAATATACTTTTCTAAATTGTCATTATATCTCTGACAGTGTTCGTTAGTTTCCCTGGTAAGTTTACATATAATCTAGCATTGGCCTAATTCATGCTGAACCATCTATACTTTTGGATTCTATTGTACAGGTAGTCCACAACTTCTTATCGAACGTTTCTACATTCACTTTTGTTTTAATTGAATTTATTAAATATGAGACACTGTATATTGCCATTGGAAAACTTAAGGTGTGCTCATTAAGAAGCTACCGTGTGTTTACCGAATCTCAACCTACTTTTGAGATATTAAGCATGAAAGAATGAAGTTAATGCTAAACGAAGCGAATGGATTTAACTTTGTCTGATCTGTTGTTGAAGAACCACATAAAATTACAGCAGACACAAAAAATTTGTTGACCTTAGGTCAAAGTTCTGTAAAGAGAACGTTAAGTAATAATAGATTCATCCATAACGTATGCAACTAAATCAAGCTTTTGAAAGACAAGGCTTCGAAAATAGAATACATTTCTGTAATTGTGGTCTTGCTCGAATTACAGAAAAAGAACCCAGTTAGAATATTGTGTGAGACGACATTCCACAACAAAGGTCATGTAAATAGGCATAATGTCAAAGCCTATACGCATTTTATGAGAAATTTGAACAGCAACATAGGTGGAGTGTAAATGTATGGAGAGGAATAATTACAAATAATATAATTTAGACCTATTTTGTTAATGGAAATCCCTGTGAGAGCATGTTTCAAAATTTTTAAACGAAGATTTTAATGATAGGCTGGTGCACATGCCACTACAGATATTGAGGATGTGGTTTCAGTTAGATGTGGCGCCTACTCATTTCAGTAATATATGTCCATAACAAAATGTTAAGGTATTTGAATATCTGATGGAGTAGTTATTGTGCTTATGTAAATTAGTTTATGTGGCGTTTAGTAATATTTTAAATTCTCCATGATTATATTATTATTTAAATAAATATACAGGGTGTCGTATTTAAGCAATTCGATTAAGATGAAAGTGACTGTAGAATTTTGGACAACCAGTACAATGGAATCAAAAGTAAATATTGGACTGCACGTATATTTTTCAGTGAAATTGACGTATAAGGGCAGAGTTTAAAAAGAGTATGTTTTTGGGTAAATTAAAAAAAAAAGTTCGTAACTACTCAAAGATGTATCTAGCAGTCCTGCAAATTTATGGTTGAATATAGAACATACAGAGGCTTCATTTTCCACATAAGATACACTGGTATTCCAATACAAAAACATATAATTTTTGGCATTACTATCTCTTGGTACACCTTGTACTCTTGACAATAATCTTGGGTTGTAGCAAAGATGACACATACGTTGTATTAAGAGAATTTTTCCATAAGTATAACGGTTTAGTAACTATTCACCGACGCGCGCTTATAGGACTATGTAGGACTATATATGAATATAAAATTGAAAATATTAAATACATAAAACGTTTCCCCCGAATGGAATTCGAACCCACTTCCTCTCATTAATGAAACTAGTGCTCTGCCAACTGAGCTACAAGTGCTTTGAATTCCATTGGATGCAAACTTAATAAGTATATATAGGATGTTTTATTAAACTACATGGTCACTGCACTTATGTGTACGTTTCTCATGTGGCTTGCATATCGCACACACAGCAAGTACGTAACTGATTTTTTTTTTTTTTACTGAGTTTTGTTAGCATTAAATTTAACTAGATTATTGCTTCCCCATTCGAGAATACGTTTAATGTGTTTGTTGATTGAATTTGCCATTTCAGCTTTAATTTCTTGATTTGACATAGAAGGTGGATTATCACTATGAGTAGACTGAGATGAACTACAGTGAAGAGTGCTATCGTCAGCAAAGCAATGGATGGGGTTAGTTGTTGAAGAAATAAGGTCGTTTATGTACAGCAGAAAAGTGTAGGCGCTATAACGGATCCCTGTGGTACGCCCGCGTTAATGCTAACTTCTTTTGAAAAAGCCATCAACTACGACACGTATTCGTCTTTTATCAAGGAAACTAGAAACCCAGTTGATGAGCGTATCATTTAACCCAAACGAGGTGAGTTTGGCAAGTAAACACTTATGCCAAACTTGGTCAAATGCCTTTGAGATATCTAAAGCGGCTACAACTATTTCACCGGACTGCTCTACTGTATTGTTCCAAACTTGGGTCACATATGAAAGAAGATCGCCTGTTAAACGACTTTGCCTAAACCCATATTGATGGTCACTAAGGAGTTTGTTAGTTTCAAGAAACGTGAGCAGTTGCTGATTGATAGCTTTTTCCATGATTTTAGACAAAATGGAAGTGATGGCAATTGGTCTGTAATTTGAGGGATCGGTCTTATCACCTTTTTGGGAATAGGTTGAACATTTGCTAACTTCCATGATGAAGGAATTCCCAGAAGATATAGAGATCGTATAGAGCTTAGATAGGACTGGTACTAGTTCGGGGGAACATTTCTTTAAGACAATAGCTGGGATACCGTCTGGGCCAGTCGCCTTATTGAGATCAAGCCTACTGATGATCGATTCCAAGAGCTTGTACCGAAAATGAATTGGTTTCATAACGTATGAAGAAGAATTGACTAGGGGCACATCTTTTCCAGAATCATTGAGACACGAGTTTGATGCAAACAAATCCACAAAAACGTTGGCTTTGTCTACAGAATCAGCAACTACCGATCCGTCAATAGATGTCCGGGGGGGAAATGAAGATGTTCGAAAGTTTTTACTAATGACTTTTGCTAAAGACCAAAATTTACGACTGCCTAAAGGAGATGTAGCTAGTTCATTGCATTTTCGTTGTTCGAACAACTTTTTATTTTTTGTGATGACACTTTTGCAGATATTTCGAGCACCAACGTATTCTACATGACTGTCAACCGATTTATTAGATTTCCATTTAATGTAACATTTATTTTTTAAAGATATTGCATCAGAACAAGCCTTATTGAACCAGGGTTGGGAACGTGAATGACCTACACGGTACTGTTTTTCGGAATGTATAACTCCATTCCCATGAGGATGACTTCAGATACTGAAAGAGCGATGTCCGAAGAAGTGGACGACTTAAAACAATATTCACGCCATGGAAAGGTTGCAAAGAAATCCCGTAAATCACTCCATCGAGCTGACTTAAAACACCACAAGGTTCTATCGGTTTTGCGAACAACAGTGGAATTAGGTACAGTAGAAATGATTTTTATTAGACAATGGTCGGAAAGACCTAAAGGCGAAAGAACGGAAGTTTTATAAACAAGAGGGTTTGATGTAAGAAAGAGATCTAGAGGATGTGGAGTATGGTTAGGGTTATCAGGGATTCTTGTGGGTTCAGAAATCATTTGTGTGAGATCACATGAAATAGCAAATGTTTCTGCACTATGACCAGCGGGATTTGCAGTAGATGAAAATTGAAGACAATTAGAGTTATGAACATTGAAATCGCCTACAAATGAGATATCGCAAGATGGAAACTGAGACAGGAGATAGTCAACTTTCGTACTAAGGTAATCGAAGAAGTCTTGAAAGTTGCTGTCATTAGGAGACCTATAAACGCACCAGTAGAATTTCACAAAATTAGGACCAGAATGTTTAAACCAAATCACGTCAAAAGTTTATTTTTCTAAGGAAGAAACCCTCTTGCAAGCAATTCTGTCCTTGATGTAGGCACATACGCCTCCTTTATATCGAAAGTTAGAGTGAAGATGGTATTGAGGAAATTGCAAGTCGGGTGACTCGGAGCTTTCCGAGGAGACTTGTGTTTCAGATAGAAACAATATATCTGGCTGTAATTGTTCAAGATGTTGGTGAATAGCATTAAGATTAGACCTGATACCGCGCATGTTGCAGTAGTGAATCAGAAAGTTGAATCGATGACCGAGGTCGCTTGGGCCCTGCCCTCCCGGACATGCGAATGGGGCAGGATTTTACGTCCGGAATTTATAACCCTAGAAACCACAGCCATCTTCTTTTTCAATTTGGGACTTTTAATCCGATAGGGGGCGAGAAGGAAGAATAAGGATGAGAATAGATTGAGGATGATGGAAAAGGTAACCGGCAGCCCTTACTGAGCTCAGAAAATTGGAGACCCAATATTAAGGAGCCCATGGTAAGGGTGGTGGTACCTCCCCGGCTGGCATGGAGTATACATGCCTACCACCTAGTAATTATCTAATAATTGCAATTACCAGATTTTGAATAATTTTTTGAATTGGCAACTGATACCATGAAAGTTAATACAGTATTGTGTTGTTAACGGGTTACAAACATATTAAGTTTCTATCGGATAGAATTCATAGCCTAGCCTTTATAGCTTAGCTCGTAGAGTCTAGTCAATTAAAGGGATTAATCCTTTATTAGGGAATTCTTGCAAGAGGAATTTAATAAAGATAAAAATAATTTTTTAGCATGATGTGTTTTCGAGATATTTACACAACTCTTAATTTCTTACACACGCCATATTGGATTTTTTGCATTTTTGGAAAAAGCCCTTCAAGAGCTTCTCAGTGATGTATTGCAGGCCTAAGTTAACGTCCTTAAACTTCAACATTCGAAATTGCCTGCCATCATGAAACAGAAGAATGGCTCGGGCCACTGTTCCTTATCTGAGTTGTCATTAAATTACGTAATTTATTTGTTTTTACAAGGTCTTACAATCTTTTCGAGCCTTTCGCTCCAGCTTTATTCTAATGAACAAAAGTTAAATACGGTTGAACTTTATTTTAATTCTAACAGAAAAATAAAACCTACAACACAACGATATGAAGAGAAGTTTCCTTAGCGACACCAACTTAACTAGAGATATTTTAGACTTTTAGTTACGAACCTGTTAGCTTATGGATCATTTTCAAAACCAAAACCCAGAGTATACAAAAAATAATGAGGCGAGACCATAGTGGAACATCTCACAGGCGACCCAAGTCCTTCAGTAAGAAAAATAGAAGTAAATACTGCAACTCCAAAGTCAGCTGTGCATTGAATTCTAAAACAACGTTTTCATCCTTATACATCGCGTATGATGCAGGGTCTTTACCTAGATCATTTTAATAGAAGGATTAGACTTAATGATTGGTTTAAAAGGAAATACCAACAAACGCCAAAGTTTTAATCCAAAGATTCTTTGGACACATGTAACACGGTTTACGAATTGTGAAATATTAAGTAAGCATAATCATCATTACTGGGAAACAGCAAATTCAATGTAGGTTTTGGAATTACGATTGACAGTAAAATTCAACCTATACTTTCGCATTATAGACCCTTTACTTTCTGTGAAAATCTATCTGGAAATTTATTTGCGACTACTGCAGGAAGAAACAATTCTTGCTATTAGGCGTGCTGTTTTCCCAGCTAAATGGCCCACTGTTTGGTTCCACCAAGATGACTCTCGCACTCTCAATATCAGGTAATACAGAAACACTTTTTTAGCGTTCTAGAACGGTAAGTAAATTTATTTAATTTTAAATAATAAGAATTTTTATAATTTACCTATTAACATAAATATTGAAAGTACAGTTATTACAATTTCCAATTGTCACCGGAAGCTTATTTTGGAAAACAGTTCCCGATGAAAAAATTTCAGTACCATCTACTGGAACCTCGTGCGACTCTTGTGATGTCGCTGCAACTAATGTACCCTTTCCAATCATAATTAGAGCATTTTCCATTTCAATAATTTAAAACGAAATGAAATAATTTTGCATTTTTTGGACGGAGATTTTTATATTTGTAATGTATGTCCAAATAAGCTGCTGGCCACTCGAACTTACACATAGTGATTTTTAGGCAAAATTTAAAGTTAAATATTTTCAATAGGAATGTAAATTTTTGAACGCGGCTTGCAAATTTTAAGAACTATTTTATTTCGGATTAAGCTGCATGACGTATATTTATCGTAGGACCGTAGGTTTACTATATACGGGGTGGTCAATGAAGTCATGCAAAAAATCAAAAAGTTTGCATGAGTGAAATTTCCGCAAAAAATTTTTTGGGTCGTTGCAATATGGTGCGTTACTAAACATCAATATCTCTAGACGTTTTTGTCAGTTTTTGGATTAAGGCCCTTAGGCCTTGCACACACTACTCAACATAAAATTTGGGTAGCAAAATTTTTAAAATGCTATAACTTGACATTGCATTGACGGTTCTTGATGATTTTTGCGGATTTGGAATCCTTCTTTCACGTAGATTTACTATAGTCTAAGCATTTTATTTGAGGGTTGCAATTTACACATTGTACCGGGTCGATAACAAACAAAAACGTAGGGTACGACGCCCTCTAAGGTTTGGCATTATTTAAGTCTTTGTAAAAATAAATTATCACCTCAAGTTGTTTTTATTTCAATGTTCTTTTCACTATTCTGTCCGAAACAAGGATTCCAAATCCACAAAAATCATCAAGAACCGTCAATGCAATGTCAAGTTATAGCATTTTAAAGATTTTGCTTCCCAAATGTTTACAAACTTTTTGATTTTTTGCATGACTTCATTGATCACCCCGTATATAATAAACCTATAGTCCTACGATTAATATGTAGCTTAATCCGAAAAAAACTAGCTCTTAAAATTTGCAAGCCGCGTTCAAAAATTTGCATCCCTATTGAAATATTTAACTTTAAATTTTGCCTAAAAATCACTATGTGTAAGTTCGAGTGGCCAGCAGCTTAGTTAACTTTGTTATGTGCAATGTTAATAACAGCAAATGACCGCTGAATATTTGTCTTCGTTTGGGGTATTTTTACAATGATTAATCCATCACGTTCCTCAAAGTTTTCTATTTTTATATTATAAGACTCTTCTGGTCTGCATGTACCAGCTATTCCTAATATCATTCCTACCTATAAAAAATATAATAACTTACTAATGTATCTTTACTTTAATATGTAAGCTACTACCTCGTGTGCAAGAAATTTTTGAGATTCACATAAAATATTAATTCTAGTTTTCATTGTTACTTTCACAAAAAAAACTGTAATGGCTGCAGTTATTTACAAATTGTTATAGCTACGAAATACAAATTTTTACATTAAGACAACTTTATATAACGAGACTAATATACATATGTATACATATTTATTAATTACATATTTAAATCTTTTTAATATATTTATTAGCGCAAAAAAACGTCATAAGCACCTCGAACATTAAGGACTACCAATTTCAGACAAAAATTGGAGTAGTCGCTTCGCTCCTCCTCCAAACAATTGTCTTTGATCGGTAAAATGTCCTTTCTGTTCTACATACTTAATATACTATTGTTTATTAGTTTTTTCTTATTAACACGTTCCCTGTCCATACGATATTCTGTAATTAAAGCGCACCAGTCCCCTATATAAAAAAACGATATCCCATATTTACTGACTTTTTTTGTTATGAATAATGAATCGTATATAATGTGCAAGTCCATGTACCAAATATGGGTCAAACGTTTGCTTTAATTATTAACTAGTTATACCACAGAGTCCCTTGTATGTAACGCCTATTCTTGATTGTTCCATATTTAAATCACACATGAAACTTTATACAAACGTGAACCAAATGAGGGACACGGGACTTACATACAACATGGGCTGTGACCCATATGTGGGTCACAGTGAACGTGATAAGTTATGTTGTTCTTGTAAAAATATTTTTGTATATACAGGATGGCCCATTTTCGAGCACTACACTAAACTTGTGTTTTTTTTATGGAACACCCTATATATTTTTATACATTTGTAGATGGCTGAAACTAAATGATTTGAGTGTTGTGTATAATCAGTGTTGGTTAATATGTAATTGAAGGTAGAAGTTACAGCGAGAGTTGCGTTGTTTTGAAGGCAGTAGTGGCACGAACTTACCTACAACGTTACCTGGTCTTAGGGACGTTTCGCCTTTGTGCGGTTTTTAGTGGAGTGTTCACCAGGTCGGGGAACTTTCAGTGGTTTTATCGTGGTCTTCAAGACCTATTTATCGTTTCCGAAATTAGCAGAGTGTTTAGGTCAAGTGCTTCCCTATCTGCGGAGTTTTAGATCGCTTTTGCAGATTCTATTTGTAGGTGTGGTAAAGAAATGTGTGCTTTACTGACAGCCTTTTATAGACCAAGTCTCGCTGTACATAATAACCTTTCTATATATTAACTGTAAATATACTACCGGGTACAAAAGGTAATGTCACCAGGTCTCTAAAATTATCGATTATGTGAACATAAAATTCTATAACTTCATTTACCCACTACTTGCGAGAATAACGTCCGTGAATTTGCCATTTGGAATTTCTATTTTTGTTACTGATTAAGGGAGTTTCCACCGAGGAGCCTGTCTACATCCTGGTACTTTTCGCTGTATACGGGTGGAGAAAGTTAGAAAAAGATACCCAAAATGTAACTTATAATTGTTTCTTTATTGTGCTTGTCTTTATTTTTGAATTGACATTGATTCACCAAATTTTACGAGTTTAACGGATGAAGGTAGTTCATTGAATGTTTGAGTCCGTTATCGTTTTTTTTTTTGTTATTTTAACGAACTACTGCGAAATTACCGATTTATGATTGATAAAGTGTATGTACTTTCGATTGATTTACATAAAATCTCACGTTGTAAAATTGTAACTTTGGAATGACCAGAATTGATTTCGTAATTGTTTGAGATTTGGTAAGTAATTAAATACTGGAAGTTTAAAACTACAGTAGAAGGCAACGTTGCGAGGTTATCTTGGTTAAGCGATTAAGGTTTAATAGAACATTGATACTTTCATGAAAATAGGTATGTGGATTGGTGTAGTGTAAATTGTATATGATCATCTACTTTGGCTTGTCTAATAGATAGTTGTCTAATTGGAGTTGTTAGCTTTATTTCTGAATTCTTCCTGACCAGCGTAAACTAGTTAAACGGAAGTGGAGTTTTAAAATTCAAGTAAAGTCTAAATTTAAGGCAAAATTCACTTGATTTATTAAATGTCATTTATTTGAAAGTGATCAGAAGGAAAATTCACGACCGGAAGCGATTCAGTTATGTATTCACATTTTTTATGCAAGATTCATTTAGATAACGAATTTAGAGTATTTTTAACAGCGTTATTTAATTTTGTGTTTATTTATCTTGAGTACTTGATGATAAAACTTTGGCAAGTAATTAGCTTTTTTAGATACTTTATTATTCTATAATTAGTTGAAATATTTAGCCTTATTCAAATGCTTTGGGTAATTTAGGGTAACGTAAAAACAGATTAAAGAAGCCGCTGACACCAACAGCTAATTTACTAACACGCTTAAGTATTCTTAGAGGGTATGTGATTATTTTAAATGTTTGAGTTATAGCTAGAATTCCCCTAGAATTACCGCTAACATGCATTTGAGATTAAGCACGCGTTCAAGTAAGTGAGTATTTGCTTGTTTGGTTTGACTATCTATACGTTTGCTCAGATGTATTTTACATGATTTTGTTTTGGTAATACGGCTTGTACTTGAATGACTACAAGGCGAATGTTACAGACCTGAAGATGACAGATGTGAATGCCGAATCGTCGTCGAGGAAACAGTCTCATAGAGACTAAAGGTAATACGCGGTCCAACGCCCGAGAAACCAAGGAAAAAAGTATGTATATATATATATATATATATATATATATATATATATATATATATATATATATATATATATATATATATATATATATATATATATATATATATATATATTATATATATATACGTGTCCACAAACTCTTTTCACAAAGAAAACTGCAAATTGTAGAACTGATTTTATGTCGATTTAACGTAAATTACCTTAATACAGAAATACTTCGTAAGAGAGCTGGGGCTCTTGGAAGATGGGGTCCTAAAATCGGTTTAATTCAAATATTTTCAAAATGGCTTCCCTTTAGATGGTAGCGTTCGGCACATTTATTTAGTGGAATATGCCCAATATCATTTTTAGTTGTACTCATAAGCGGCTCGTTTGGGCGGGACATTGGACAATGTTATTCATAAGATTTTGTTTTCAAAATTATATATATATATATATATATATATATATATATATATATATATATATATATATATATATATATATATATATATATATATACCAGGTGCAACGGCGTAAACATGGGCCTTTCCTTTTGTTTGTTTACACTCGCCACGAAAGAATTAATTTTAGCACTCTTTTACAATTTTTAATAACTTCAAAGTCCTAAATTTAAATTGTTTTTGTGAGACCTTGAAATGCTTACCTATTAATTTAATTTGAGTAGTTTTAGTTTGTAAAGATATTTATTAATTAAAATTTAATTTTCTTGCTATCAGGTTTCTGTTTATGTAAATCAACAATATTTGTTTCACCATATTCCTCTTTTATCAAGTTGCCCGGCTTACTCGATGATCAAAAGAAATGATTATTGATATCATTTACCAACATTATATTCACTTTGATTCCCTTAACGTATATGTAATTTTGTAATTTGTTTGCTTCCTTCAGTTTTAAAGCTTTTAATACTCGTAATAGTTAATAATAAAATAAACCAAACTTTACATTCATTTAATTTAACTGATATTTAAAATGCAGAAACGATTTGTTTACAATTACACATAAAAATCAATCCTGTTATTATATTTCGCATTCGCTAACGTGAATAAATAATTTCTTTGTCAACAATAAATGGAATTGGTTTCATTCATGTTAATATTTATACAAAAACCTAAAAGAAAATAACACACATAAGTTTCTTTATTATATAGTTTGCAATCTTGCTTGTTAATTATAACTAACTTAAGTCCGAAGGTTGGAATGATTTCGTTACTATGCCGCTGCCTTTGAGCCATATTCCTTTGTTCCCCAGTTTCTTTTTTAGTTGCTGATCACTAGCACTTCCTATTCCAGCTTATCTATTCGATGAATATTCTCTAGATGTATTATTTTATCAATTTTAATTACCACTGCGAGTTACCAACAGCAGTGCTTCTATTAATACTTGCTAGTTATTTTTCTATATCCGTTAAACGTTATATCCGAGAAACTCTAAAAATTAAACAGGATACTACATTTTTAAAAATACTGTTTATTACGCATCAAAATCCATTATTTTGCATTAAAAAGCGGAATATCTCTTAAGCATTAGGAGAGTTACTAAAAATTTCATTTATTTTTAGCTGACGTTTTGGTTTAAATTTAACATCATTGAGACTACCTCTTAAAACACTTATAGATTTAAATATTTCCTCACTACTACCGTTTTCTTCAAAAAACCGCGTCAATAATACTAATGCGTCGTCTGCTTTAGCGAGTGTATCAGGCACACTCATTACTGTCTACATCACCTTCATCACTTTCAGCTTCCCGTTCTGCAATTTCTTGTATAATTTCTTCGTCAATGTTTAAACCCGAAGTAATCACATCAGCATCAATATCTACGTAGCCATCTAAGGACGATCTAAGGAAGATCGTCTTCTTCTTCGAAACTTTCATTTACAGCAGAAACAAGACCAGCTTTTTTCTAACAGTTCTGAATTGTTGTGGGGGTCACATTATTCCACGCATCACTCATTAGGCGAATTGCATATCTAACACGCTTATTGTAAGATCCTGTTTATTTCCATTCAATCGATTAACTGTAACACTAATAAGTGACGGTAGAATTTTTAAAACTTCTGATAATCCCTTGGTCCATGGGTTGAAGGATAGACGTTGTGTTTGGTGGTAAAAAAAATAAGGGTGATGTTGGTTAAATTTTGCAATTCAGGATGCGCTGGGAAATTATCAACCAATAATAAAATCTTTCGATTGTTGCGTCGTAATTTATCATCCCATTTTCTAATTTCCTCTTCAAAAATTGTAGATGTCATCCAAGCTTTCTTGTTAAAGGTGAAGTCAACTGGTAGGTACATAACATTTTTAAAACAGCGAGGGTTTCGTGATTTTCCGATTGCCAACAATTTTTTGTTGTCACTTCCCGTCGTATTGGCGCAAACTAAAACAGTGAGACGATTTTTCAACATTTTTCCAACAATACACTTTTCATTTTTAAATTTTAAAGTGGTGTTTGGCATTAAATTGAAAAATACTCCGGCTTCGTCAGCGCTGTAGATGTTTTCATCTTTAAATTTTCGTCGTAATTCCGGCCAAACATTTTTTAACCACTCACTTGTAACGTTGTTGTCCACTGATTTCGCTTCACTATTTATTTTTCCATACACAATGTTATTTCGGTTTTTAAAGCGATCAATCCATCCATAATTATACTTAAAGTCTGTATAATTTAATTGTTCCGCGAACTTCTCAGCCTGCGCTTTTAAAATGGGCCCATTAATGGTTAAACCGGTTTTTAAACCACACAATCGGCGCTTTATCAATATCATCTCTAGTACACTTTTTTTAATTTTTTGTCAGTTAAATTGTTTCCGAATGCTGCAAGTGTAGTTTTTCTGTTTTTCCACAACGTTGACACGGTAGATGGTGGTAAACCATATTTTTCGCACGTCGCGGAATTTTTTTCACCATTTTCTAGTTCCCGAATTATCTCAACTTTCTCACGAATTGAAAGTGCTTTGAGTTTTATTGAAGCCATTTTTCAACCTCACGTCTTGCTGCAAAAGTAACAACTGACCAGAAACTACCTTGCATTAATTTGTAAAACAGATACAATGTGTACAATTGGTAAGCCGGAAGGCATAAGCGAATTATAAGCAGTAGGTAATCTCTTTTAATCTATTTTAAGTCTTTTAAAATGTGTCCGTCTTTTCTGTGAAACGTAATTACGGAGATCCCAAAAATTCTTAACAAATATTTACTTGAAACGACTTTTAGTATGTATATAAGAACTACTACAAAATTTGAAATTTGCTCGTCTTTACCGTGAAACGTGAACGTAATAAGCGAGAAAAATTAGTACGTAAACTAATACAATTTCAATCAATTTGTAACATTAAAACAGTATAAACACTAAAATTGGGCCAACTTATAATGTTAAAACAAAAGCGATGATGTAATAAATTGATCAAATAATTTTAATTAATAAAAATAATTACCAAATGATTTTCGCTACTGCCGTGGGCTCATCGGTTGATTAAGATGGGAGGGTTCAATTAACGCACCTGAAATACTGCATGCTTTTCATCAGCTTAATTATTTTCACTTATCCTTAATTCAAAACAAATGTTATCTAAAAATTATGAAGAAATGATAAAGTCTCGAGCGCCATGTTGTCTTTTTTTTAAATATCTATCTAGGAACAACAAAACCTAGTTATTGAATACTATAAACAAATTAACACAAATGAAAATAAAATAACAAGTTATACATAAGTTTATTTAATATATGTTTGAAAACGAAAAAAATTCAGAAGTTATAAACTATACTAAATTATAAAAAAAACTTTATCTTTTAACGGTTCTGTACATACACTGTGACAGGTACTATGAAGCAGAATGGTTCATATGGTGAGGTCAATGTCTTGCTTAGTTATCCTTAAAATATGGAATTTCCATGAAGTTTAATTCGCCAAATTTATTTGTAAAAGTATGTAGAACTTGCGTTGTAAAGGTAACTCAAGTCAAACTTGCCATTTAAAATAATAGTACAGTAAAATATTGACTTATACGTGCCATTAAAGATTATTAGTCAAATAGGAGTGCAAATAAGTGCAATCTAAGTGTACAAATTAAGTATACAAATTAAACGATTAAAAGGTAATTAAAAGTGCGTACTTAAAAGTGCCTAAAAAAAAGCAAAGGCTTTAGTTTTAAATATAATGAGAAAAAAAATAACTTACCACCAAAATTCTGATGGAACCAAAATATAAAAAATTAAGTAAAAATCATGCTTATTGCTGTTAACATTCAGCATTAAGTGAATTAAAAAAAAGCTTTCAGAATAACTCAAGTGTATTTCCCCTAAAAGTCTTCACGCTTGCGCGAATACAATAATATAAATCCAATTTTTTAAGAAAGGGAACCAAAACTATTTAAGCAATATTACACCCAAAAGATGTTCTAGGATATGCCAATTAAATTGTCATTCTCAATTCTACATATTAATAATTAAAAACTTTTCTAATATTACGCCAAATAAATGAACGATCCTTAAATTAATGTACTTTTTAATACAACCACAAAAAAAAGGTAGTTACAAATTTACCTACGAAACGCTCGTTATATCCAGAATCTCGTTTTATCCGTGCTCGTCTTAAATGAGTTTGACTGTATATATTGATACATTACACTGGTTCGATTTTCGTATTCTGTGTTTATCGTTCAATATTTAAACACAATCATAGACGACATTTGATACGCACAAACACGTTACTTTAATATATTACGTCACTTCTCCTGTTATCACCAATTTCACAATATTCGCCCTCTTATTCACTTTGACCTTTTATCTTTTAATAAGGAGTATTCTTTTCACTTCCTTATTACAATACTAACCAATTTGGGCTTTATTTTTTTCAATTTAGAAGGCAGCTTGACTGTATCCTACTATCACTAGAGCCGCAGCAACAACCACTCCTTAAGGTTAACTTCAACCAACTCTAGCTTAAAACTGCAAGTCATCTTAACAACTGATTTCCCTCCTTCTGCACTTCATTTATGAATTTGCAGATTGCCGCGTTTAATCTAAATGCTTTCTAATTAATTATGTACGTAACTTAGTAAAGTAAATTCAAGCTTTTCTTATCAATATTAAATAAACTTATATATAAACAACAAACAATCATTTCTTAATCTACAAATCAAATCAAATTTAATTACACTTGCCTTATATTTTTACAATTGAATTTAAAGCTTCCTTCCATTACGCTAATTAGATAATTAAAATATATGAAGAACTAAATACTCCTTACTTAATTATAAAATTTTAACTTTGCATAGAAATATGTAATTAAATGTTTAATATACTCACACAATTTGCGAATTATAAATATATACAAAATTTAAATACGTACGTTCATTTGAAGTTGGCGTTTTAAAATGATCTCTTACCTGAAACAAGAAACAAACATTAGGTCATTTAGGCTAAAATAATTAGAGACTAATTAAAAATATTCGAGTTTTTGCAGTAATTGACAAATAATTACAAACTAAGTGCTCATACAATTAAGCGTAATCGCGCTTAAAATGGGATTTCTATTGGAAGTTCATAACGACGAACGAAAAGAGTTGAAATTATCCCCTATTGTAACGAACTTACGTTGGTTACTATTTTTTACTAATAATCGAATAATGAAGTGTCCATTATTAAATAAATGTATTTTAGATTAAATTAAGTTTACATTAAAACAAAAATTACATAACATTTAATAGTAGAGTTTGAAGAAGCCACAAAGCTTACATCAACCGATTTTAATGTGGTATATGTACCGTTCAAAATTTTCAAGTGACAATTCGTTTATATTTGTTATTTAAAGGTCTTTAGGAATTATTGGTCTAATTTCAGATAATCCATACTGCAAGCTTGACTTCTTTATTGACTCTAGGAACAAAACATATGTCCGACTTTAAAACAAATTGTATCGTTTACACGATGGTACTTGATCAGTGGCTGTCAACTTATGGAAGCAAAGCCATCAATTTTAAAACTGAGCGGTAAACCTGTAATATGGATGATGAATAAGAATAAAGATAAAAAACCGGCATAGCATAAATTCTAATTGTCCCATTCCGTGATTAGTTCTAAGAAGAATGTGATGATTAGAGTGAGGATTTTATGCAAAATGCATATCGCTTATTTTTTATAGTTGAAGAATATCGTTTTGTTTTTAGACGAATTGCACTAAATGCAACCATTTGACATTAATTAATTTTTGCATATTTTGCATATTTCGCCAAATACTGCATATATTGCAGTTTTATGCATATTTTGCCTTTTTATTCATGATTAGCATATATTTCGCATTTTTTCTATATCTTCCAAATTCGCTTTAAAATGCATTATTCTAACTTATTTTAAATTTTGTTATTGTGTCTAACTAAGAAATGTATTTTTATATGAATAAGACAGGTTTAAAGAAAGATTATTACCTGCAGTTAAGTGCAACGTTAATACTTCCGGATTATGAAGTTTCAATGCCGCTATTTCGTAGTATTTGAAAATTCCTATGGTACCTAAGTAGATAGGGAATTCCCTCAATCAAGGGTTAAAGTTATTTGGACTTTTTCAAGGTAAGTGTTTAGTTAGTTAATCCTTCTTGAAAATAATTTGAGAGTAACGGACAAAATGCAAAATTTTAAACATTCTTTGGGCGAAGACGTAACTGAATGGTACGGCTTTGTTAAGTGAACTTCAAGATGCCGAAAGTTAAAAATAGTTTAGTTCAAGTATGGATAAAAAACATATCCGAGCTTCGTCTGAATGTGGAAAAATAGTAAGTACCGTTACATATTTTTAATTGATTTCGGAAATTAAACCCTTATTAATTGATGTAGGTTATTGAATTCACCGTTTTATCAGTTTTTAAACGCAATTAGATACTTATTTTTAAAATTAATTTTTCCTTAGATCATAGATCATGTGCGAAAGGAAATCTCAAGTTACACAGCACATTGAAACCTCTCTTCATAAAAGAAAATTAGAAACATTTAAGAAAACAAAAGTTTGTCAGACACCTTTGCGCCAGTCGTAAAAAGCAAGTTCCAGATGAAAGCACGCTTCGAAAAAGGTATATTAATAATTTATATCTTGAAACTATGGGGAATATAAAGAAAATTATAAAAAATAAATATCTTTATTTTATAGTAGATGAAACTACAGATTGTTGCGGGCGATATGTCGCAAATTTAATGATTGGTTATTTAAGTAAGGCGCAGTCTAGTATATCATATTTAATCGCTTCCAAAGTTTTTGAGAAAACCAATCATGCAACAATAGTTCGCTTTATAAACGAAGCTTTCATGCAATTTTTTATTCCTGATATTGTTGCAACAGATAAAATAGTTTTAATGTTGTCTGATGCAGCACCGTATATGGTAAAAGCTGGACAGCAATTAAAATTATTTTATGAAAATTTAATACATGTAACATGTCTCGCACATGGTATTAATAGAGTAGCAGAAACAATTTGTAATCAATTTCCATTAGTAAATAGTTTAATAAGTAGTATAAAGAAAGTATTTTTAAAATCTCCGTTACGAATACAATTGTACAAAGAAAAGTTACCTAATATTCCTCTACCACTAGAGCCTGTGATTACGCGTTGGGGTACTTGGTTAAATGCAGCTCTTTTTTATGCAGATCATTTGGAAAAAATAAAGGAGTTAGTTTTAGAAATTTCTGATAATTCAAATACTTACGTTCAAAAAGCTCAATCCATTTTAAAGAAAACACAATTGCGCAATGAGCTTGCATTTAAAAAAGCAAATTACTATTTTGTAAGTTCAACCATTGCTAAATTAGAAACGGAAGCATTGTCATTAAATGAATCTATGCAAATAATTAATAAATTTCAACAGCTGATTTCTGCTGTTTCAGGAAATATTGGTAAAACTATTTCTACTAAATTAAATGAATTTTTTCAAAAAAACAGTGGATATCAGTTGTTACTAAAAGTTAATAATAAAGTTTTGAAACGTGAGGAAAATTCCGATGATCTTGTTATAAATTTAGATTTGGCCATATTAGCCGCATTAGAATATGCACCCATAACTTCTGTGGATGTAGAAAGAAGTTTTTTTTGTACAAAAACATACTATCGGACAGACGCCAAAATTTTCTACCCGAAAACTTGGAAAAATATTTAGTTATAAATTGTTTTGCAAATAGTAATGAGAGGGTGTAATCTTTATAAATCTATAGCGTATAAGTAAATATGTAATTTTTAAATAACACATAATTTTAAAATAATGTTAAAATAATAATTGCTTTGTAAGTAGTAATGACAGGGTGCAGTTTTTATAAATGTATAGTGTATAAGTAAATATGTAGTTTTAAATAACACATAATTTTGAATGTTAAAATAATAAGTTTGTATGCAATTTATCTTTTCCTATTAAAAATTACAACCATATATACTTTTTTATATATTAATGTTATAATTTGGAATTAACACAGGTAAATAGAAGATTCAATATTTATGCATATTTTGAATTAATAATGCATTTTGATGCATATTTTAAGGTTTTAAGTGCATATATATATATATATATATATATATATATATATATATATATATATATATATATATCATATTTCGGCATTTATAGTACATAAAATCCGCTCTCTAGTGATGATAAATGTAAATACGTGACCTTTTGAAACGACAAGATTAAAATGTTATTCCTTTTAGTGAAAAATTCAAGGACATATGATTTATAATTTATATGTTAAATTTGATTTTCCTAAAATAGGTGTAGGTGGCGCTTAGGTAGAAAGTATCGCTCTGTTTGTACCCACGTATTTCCAACCCAGCGACTTATTATAGTTCCGTTAAATATCTGACCGCAGACATGTTGAAACAAGGCCGTGTTATTTCTTAGAAAAAGCCTTACGAGCAAACATAGGTGCCAATCATTCACCAGTTCAATGCCAAGCCCCCCTTGTACATATGTGTCTATTCATAGGTGTGAATCTTGTTTAAAGTCATATTGAACTTTACATCTAGCTATTCGAGTTCGTCAAAGACGGCTAATCAGTACAATTCATTCATCGCGCATTCACCCGTGTCATGGAGGTATTATGAATTCGAATTTGGCGCGGTTATATGAAGTTAAATGGTTATTTGCGTGTAAATGTAATTAATATTAAGATAAAAGTTTGAGCTTGTTTCGATGAGTATTTGTATAGTAAATTGAAAGCTTTTAAATATACGCTGTAATTTGAGGATATGACTGTCTTGTAAAAGGGAACAAGTAGGAATGCTGTTATAGTGATGTGTTTTGTGGGCAGTCGCGTTAAATAAGCGATGAAAGGCAGTTGATTAAGTTTACGTGTATATATATATATATATATATATATATATATATATATATATATATATATATATATATATATATATAACGTATGAATTCGACTCAAGTGCGAAAACAGTCCTTCTCAAGACTAATCCTGATGGCGGAAGCAGAGTTCGCTTCCAAATGTCGAGCTCTCGAAACAAAAACTGTGGGAATTGACCTATCAACTATAATTTGCAATGTATAACTAGTGCTGCAGTGTCGCATTAGTGTGTAGTGTATTACGCAAATGGTGCTGATTTTTCCTCCCTGAAGGAATAAATACTGACATAAGGCTTTGTAACTTAAAAACATCAATATTTTAGGGTAAATAATGGTTTATAAGCCGACGTCAGAGAGTGAAGGATGCGCGAAAAAAGTAGATATTAATGCTAATATAAATTAGTTGTAGTCACGATGGATTGTCCGAAAGAATGGGTTACTGATTTTGTTAAGTATCGAATTGTAAACATTTTTCTTGTTAAACGCCTAGATTGATAATTTCTCACTATTAAAATTAATTAATTCACATTAAACTAGGATAAACAAGTGTGAACGCATGTATGGATTTATGAACGAATTCGTTTTATGAGTGTCAATATATTTTAATTTACAGGAAAGAGAACAAGAATCTGTGAATAATTTTAATTTATTACAATATTCTTGTATTCTTTGGATTTTAAAAGAATAAAGCAAAACATATTAGTGAGCTTGCATACGGTTGGAACGTAGAAAAGAGAATATAAAGACGGGTGTAATGGGCTTCACATTTGGGCACCATTTTAAAATGGGTCTTTTTGTTCGCCCTACTGTTGGGGTTTATTGTGTGATGGTCGCACGTTGGGGGTCCTTTTGCAATGGGCTTCAATAATGTTTGGGTTCGATTTCTATGTTTTAAAATTTCGAACTTATTGAGTAAAATTTTATATTGTTTTTGTGGAAATGTGAAATGATTCAACGTCAACTAAATGATTTCAATTTATGAAGATAACGTTCATAAACTAAACTTTACTTTTATTGTTATCATATTTCTGTTTGTGTAAATGAACTTTAATAATTACTCAACAAATTCCTTTCTCCTTGTATCGGGATACTCCAGCTAGCTTAATAATGGATTAAATGGCTGTCGTTATCATTCATCAAAATTATACTCAATCTGGTGTTATAAATTACCTGTACTTTGCAATTGATTGAACTTGCATTCTTCAGTATTGACACACGCAGTGTTTGTGTAAGCTTTGAGGATTTGTAACAGTCAATAATAAAAATGAATCAAAAGTGATAATATTTAATTAACTCAAATTTTAAATGCGCACTGTTTTGTTTACAACATTACATAAAAATGATTCTAATTCTATGTTAGTATTCTTAACGGTAACATGTAAAAACAATCCTTTACAAATGATCAACGAAATACATTTTCGCTCAGCATTTATATCCAAACATAAATTTTAGAATACATAAAACACCAATTTTCGTTTATTTGTACTATCAAAAGGTCTTACTTGTTATCACTTTATTGAAAAGCTGATGTAGTGCTTGCGTTCCTTGGACCGACCAGGGGGCTTCGCATTGGTTATAGACTGCTGGCGCCTTGCCCTCTTTGTCCCTTTCGCTGTCTTCTTTGGATCTTTGTTGGGAATCAATACTATTCTAATTTTCTTTCACCAGTTAATGATTTTAGTCAATAATTGCTCGATATATTTACACTACAGTTTTTATTTAATTGTTCAGTTTTAACTACAAATAGCCTGCGCTACAAAATGCAAGCTATTTACAAACCGCGAATGTTCTCCCTTTATACATCAATAAATTCGAGTTATTGTCCTTTATACTTTGATTTACCAATTTGGATCGATTACTGGCTATTATATTTATTGTTCACTATTTAAACACAATTGATTACGGTTCTGAGACATATAAAACGCGCTATCTTCACTTATTACGTCACTTTTTCTAAGTATTTTCGATTATGGTACAATCCTCCTTATTTCCGTCAACCCGACAACAGTTGCACTTTATATTATTTAAGCTTTTCCTCGCATTCATACGGAAAATATCATTTATATTCTCTTTACACAATACTAACTGGCTTTTATAGTTGCACAATATTAATCGCAGGATAAATCGAGCTGCAGCGCTCGCCTTTTTCTCCTTTGGTTAATTCCACCTTGATCGCTAACTTAGTGCGACTTTTTCTGTTCGTAAACTTAATGCAACTGCCTTTCATCGCTTATTTAACGCGACTGCCCACAAAAAACACATCATTATAACAGCATTCCTACTTGTTCCCTTTTACAAGACAGTCATATCCTCAAATTACAGCGTATATTTAAAAGCTTTCCAATTTACTATACAAATACTCATCGAAACAAGCTCAAACTTTTTATCTTAATATTAATTACATTTACACGCAAATAACCATTTAACTTCATATAACCGCGCCAAATTCGAATTCCTAATACCTCCATGACACGGGTGAATGCGTGATAAATTAATTGTACTGATTAGCCGTCTTTGACGAACTCGAATAGCTAGATGTATAGTTCAATATGACTTTAAATAAGATTCACACCTGTGAATGGACACATATGTACGGGTTGTCCCATTTTGGTTGTCCTCGCAGGGTATCTCAGTTATTAGCAAAGATACAGAGATGCGGTTTTCGCGAACGTTGGCTACTTTTTTGTGAAACGAAAGATGACACAAACATAATTACTCTAGCTCTTCTTATTTTTGAGATACAGGGCGTTTTTGAAAAAGTTGCATTTTGAGACAGCCCCCGTATCTCAGCTATACGATAACTTATAGAAAAAGTGAAAAGTGTTCTTTATATAATTTTTTCCGTAGAATGCAGTGCTGTTTTCAGAATGAGTATACGGGGTCAGGTCAAAAGTTATCGGGATCAACTTCATTTTTTTAAATGGGACACCCTGTCTATTTTCTCATAATTAAATTTCTCTTGTTCTAAGCATTTCAAATATGTATAGCATTCATCATATTTTTATACAAATAGCGCAGTATTTCAAATTATTAACTGGATTTGTTAGTGGCCTTTGGTACTGCAATTGTTTTACCATGGCAACTTCATTTTTTTGACATTTGTCAATATTGGCAAATTTGTTGATTGTTGAGATCCTTATTGTTAGTAAAGTTTTCAATATTATTTTCGTTATTTTGAATTTTTACAAAGTTTCAAACCATGGCGAATAATTTAAGGTACGAGAACTATAAGAAATTAGATATGATTGGGGTTTATTACCAAACAAATTTTAATGCAGAGCAAGCGAAGGAAATATATTTTGAAAGGTATTTATATTTACTGGAATGTTAGTCATCATTTGAGTTAAATAAAATGTGAATATTATAGATTTCGGAAAGAAGGCAGCCGTGTAAAAAACATTCATTAGGTTAAAACAAAATTTGGAAAATCACGGATCGTTTGAAAGGCCACGCGCCAAAACATATAGAAAAGAAAACGAAGAAAATAATGAAATAAATGTCCTTGCAGAGGTCACTGTTAACGAAAATTATACGTCTTGCAGAAAAATAGAAGAATCGGTGGGCATTTCAAAACGAAAGTATCAAAAATATTTAAAAATACCATTATAAACCATATATACCTCAAGTCATCCACCACTTGCATCCGGGTGATGCTCAATTGCGTATCGATTTCTGTAGATGGTATATTCAGAAAAGTGAAGAAAATGGTAATTTTGATCGTTTAGTTATATGGTCGGATGAAAGCCATATAAGCTCCGCCGGAATTTACAATCGTGCAACGAATCGTTTCTGGTCTAACGAAAATCGGCATGTTACCGTGATCCGTCAGCAGCAAGGCAGGTTTGGGTTCAATGTGTCCTGTTTCATTTTAGGAGGCAGATTAACATTTTACATGTTTGAAGGCAATTTGAACCATCAACGATATTTGGAAATTTTGGACATTTGCCTTCCAGAATTGATTGATGATATTCCGTTAGCCCAGTTAAAGAGGTTTATTTTCAGCAAGACGGGCACCTTGCCACAATGCAAGACTAGTAAGAGATTACCTCAATACAATGTTTCAAAACCATTGGATTGGTAACAATGGACCAGTTAATTGGCCAGCAAGGTCCCCAGACCTATCAATTTTAGATTTTTTTTGTGGGCTACCTTAAAATAAAATTCATCAAAGACGGTATGAAACTCAAGAAGCTTTGATGAATGCTACAAGAGAATCCTTTGAAGAACTACGTTTAAGACCCCTATTTTTATTAAGATCCATTCAAGAAATTCATCGGAGATGTAGGATTTGTCTTGACCATAATGGTCAGCAAATTGAGCAATATTTATAAAATTTTAATTCTTCTTATTTTCGTTTGTCTCTAAATTTATAAATAAATACATCCAATATTTATATGAGTTTCAAATCAACAATTCTGGAAATAAAATAAATTATTTTGCCGAAATTTGTATCTTCTTCAATGACATATAATTACATAATGATGGTTTTCTATATTAGGCACAAAAAAAAAACAATAGAAGATTACGAATTCAAAGCCTACTAAGAAATTCAGTTAATAATACAAAATACCACGCTATTTATCAAAATAAGTGATAATTGTTATATATATTTGAAGTGCTTAGAACAAGAGAAATTTGATTATGAGAAAATAGACAGGGTGTCCCATTTAAAAAAAATGAAGTTGATCCTGATAACTTTTTGACCTGACCCCGTATACTTATTCTGAAAACAGCACTGCATTCTATGGAAAAAATTATATAAAGAACACTTTTCACTTTTTCTATAAGTTATCGTATAGCTGAGATACGGGGGCTGTCTCAAAATGCAACTTTTTCAAAAACGCCCTGTATCTCAAAAATGAGAAGAGCTAGAGTAATTATGTTTGTGTCATCTTTCGTTTCACAAAAAAGTAGCCAACGTTCGCGAAAACCGCATCTCTGTATCTTTGCTAATAACTGAGATACCCCGCAAGGACAACCAAAATGGGACAACCTGTACAAGGGGGGCTTGGCATTGAACTGGTGAATGATTGGCACCTATGTTTGCTCGTAAGGCTTTTTCTAAGAAATAACACGGCCTTGTTTCAACATGTCTGCGGTCAGATATTTAACGGAACTATAATAAGTCGCTGGGTTGGAAATACGTGGGTACAAACAGAGCGATACTTTCTACCTACAGCGCTACCTACACCTATTTTAGGAAAATCAAATTTAACATATAAATTATAAATCATATTTCCTTAAATTTTTCACTAAAAAGGAATAACATTTTAATCTTGTCGTTTCCAAAAGGTCACGTATTTACATTTATCATCACTAGAGAGCGGATTTTACAGTCTCCTCTGAAACACGATTCTTTCGATTCAGATTTACCGACCATCACTTTTAGGCGTCGATCTTCCTTCTTTATTTGTTTGCAAATATTGTTTATACGCTTGACTGAGTTTTGTAACCCGTGGACGGACAAAATTGCTGTTTACATACGGATTTATCTATTCCGTCGATTTTTATAAAATATTTAAAAGTAACGGATCTAGAAGAATGCTAACGCTTAACTTTTTGAGATAGGTACGTTTTTCAGGAGCACCTTGGATTGTGCCAAACAAATAAGCATTTTGCTTGTCGTAATTTTCTAAATTCCAAAACGAATTGAAAATTTCATTTTCTTTTCCAATCAGCAACTCCCAGCATTTGTTTTTGCAATTACAGTGGGACCTAAAATCTTGGTGGTTTCTGAATGCCCTTTGGTGTTTCATAAACCATGCACCAAACTGCGCCTTTTTTAGCTTTTTCTTTCTTCATGATGTCTAGATTCCTAACTCTCCATCTAGATGGTGGCTTCTTTTCAGGGTTTTGAGGTATCCCCGGTCTGTATTTTCTTTATTGTGTAGGATCCTGTACTACAAAACATGCGTTGACACAAAAGGAAATAAGCCACATTATAGAGAAATTGGCTAAACTGTGGTTAGTGACATTATAATGAACTATTTTATGAAAATAAACTATCAACCATATAATTTGATTATTGTGTTATTTTAATAACGAAGACGTGCATGAGAAAAGTGTTTAGTTATTAAAACCAGTATAATAATTTAAACAAAATATATGCCACATGAATTTTGGTAAGAAGGATAAGCCACATAAATGTTTACTTACATAATAATTATTATTTTCTGTACTATTATCTGATGATTCACTTTCTTCTGAAGTTTCATAGTCCTTATCTTTTACACTGTCATCTGAGCCAAAAGGATCATCCTCGTCGAATGATTCTTCCTCTTGAAACACTAGTCCTTTTCAACGACATTTCACTAGTAGCAGCCATGTTGAATATTATGTGCTTATAACCTTTTGCCAACAAAATATTTTCTATTTCTCTGTAGATAAAAACGAAAGTCGTTCATGCTGGCGACATCTATTACTCAGTAGATTCAACATTTGTTTAGGGGCTTGTTACCTTTATTATAGAGCGTTGCGTCATTATGTCAGTTTTATAAAAGTGTGGCTTATTACCCTTTTCCCCAAGCCCTTCATTTAAAGTCTGCAAAATAAAAGCATAAAAAGCATACATGTTGTGTTTATATATTTATTCCAAAAATACAAACTATTTTAACCAAGATTATATCTTGTATACAAAAGTAAAAGGCAATAAACATAATTTTTCACCATCTGCACGAAAATAGTCGAATTTAGCTATAAGGTCCAATTAAAATTGGACTACGTATGTAGTCCGCGCCTAAACTCGTGCAAAAAATAGTACGCGCCTAATGGAGGTTAAATATACATATAAATACAGATGTTTAGTGCTTATTCAGATTACCTATTATGTTCTGAGATACAACCTTCTCAATTTTGTTGTATTTTATTTATTAAACCTAGAAATTAAGTGGTGCCCAAATAAAACAAATGCTAATCACTGATTATATCTATGAAAATATCTCTGCTTTCCTCACACCTGATGAACGAGTTCTCAATTTCAGTAAGTTTTATAAGTTTGTACCTCACTGAGCTAGACCGTGGTGCAATTTACCTTGTAATATATAACAACACACACCATAATTTTTTATTTTTTAATTTGTTATAAAAGCAAGATTTTTGGCACTGAATTAGAATGATGCGGTACCCTTTTCGAAGTAAAAACGAAAGCCACATCTCTACCGGTATCCGTCTTCGAGATATTGAAAGTTTTCGGAGGCACTGCAAACGTCATTTTTCTACAAAATGTCAAATAACTCAGAAGAAATGCGACGTAGACCCATAGTATGGTCATTAAAGTGACCTTTAAATTCAACGAGGAATTCAAAAATGTAATAATATGTAGGTTGTTCTATTTAAAATAACGAAGTTGGCATGGGTTTTCGGTATTACCGGAAGTCCGCCATTTCTGAAAATAATTTTAAAGCGTGTAGTTTATGACTGTGGACAACTTTTATATAAGACATTTTTCGTATTTGTAATAGTAAGGAGTTATCGAGAATCCCACTTAACTGGGCCACCCTGTATATATACAACGTGTCCACAAACTCTTTTCACAAAAGAAAACTGCAAATTGTAGAACTGATTTTATGTCGATTTAACGTAAATTACCTTAATACAGAAATACTTCGTAAGAGAGCTAGGGCTCTTGGAAGATGGCGCCTAAAATCGGTTTAATTCAAATATCCTCAAAATGGCTTCCTGTAGATGATAGCGTTCTGTACATTTATTTAGTGGAATATGCCCAATCGTATGGCGTGAATATCATTTTTAGTTGTACTCATACGCGGCTCGTTTTGGGCATTGGACAATGTCATTCAAAAGATTTTTGTTTTTCAAATTTTATATATATATATATATATATATATATATATATATATATATATATATATATATATATATATATATACCAGGTGCAACGGCGTAAACATGGGCCTTTTAATAACTTCAAAGTCCTTTAATAAAAATCCGAGAAACTAAAATTTAAAAAGGATACTACATTTTTAAAAATATTGTGTATTACGCATAAAAATCCATTATTTTGCATTAAAAAGCGGAATATCTCTTAAGCATTGGGAGAGTTATTAAAATTTCATTTATTTTTAGCTGACGTTTTGGTTTAAATTTAACATCATTGAGACTACCTCTTAATTTAAATATTTGCTCACTACTATCGTTTTCTTCAAAAACCGCGTCAATAATACCTATGCGTCGTCTGATTTAGCTAGTGTAACAGGCATGGGTTTATCACTCTCATTACTGTCTACATCACCTTCATCACTTTCAGCTTCCCGTTCTGCAATTTCTTGTATAATTTCTTCGTCAGTTTTTAAACCCGATGTAATCACATCTAAGGACGTGCAATTTTGAAAATTATTTATGTATCTACTTTCTAACCAAGTAGATAGAGGAAGATCGTCTTCTTCTTCGAAACTTTCATTTACAGCAGAAACAAAACCAGCTTTTTTGTAACAGTTCTGAATTGTTGTGGGGGTCACATTATTCCACGCATCACTCATTAGGCGAATTGCATCTGACACGCTTATTTTAAGATCCTGTTTATTTTCCATTCGATCGATTAACTGTAACACTAATGAGCAACGGTATAAATTTTAAAACTCCTGATAATCTATTGGTCCATGGGTTGAAGGATAGACGTTATGTTTGGTGGTAAAAAATAAGGGTGATGTTGGTTAAATTTTGCAATTCAGGATGCGCTGGGAAATTATTAACCAATAATAAAATCTTTCGATTGTTGCGTCGTAATTTATCATCCCATTTTCTAATTTCCTCTTCAAAATTGTAGATGTCATCCAAGTTTTCTTGTTAGTCAACTGGTAGGTACATAACATTTTTAAAACAGCGAGGGTGTCGTGATTTTCCGATTGCCAACAATTTTTTTTGTCACTTCCCGTCGTATTGGCGCAAACTAAAACAGTGAGACGATTTTTCAACATTTTCCACCAATACATTTTTCATTTTAAATTTTAAAGTGGTATCTGGCATTAAATTGAAAATACTCCGGCTTCGTCAGCGCTGTAGATGTTTTCATCTTTAAATTTTCGTCGTAATTCCGGCCAAACACTTTTAACCACTCACCTGTAACGTTAGTGTCCACTGATTTCGCTTCACCATTTATTTTTCCATACACAATGTTATTGCGGTTTTAAAGCGATAAATCCACCCATTATTACACTTAAAGTCTGTATAATTTAATTGTTCCGCGAACTTCTCAGCCTGCGCTTTTAAAATGGGCCTATTAATGGGTAAACCGGTTTTTAAACCACACAATTGGCGCTTTATCAATATCATCTCTAGTACACTTTTTAATTTTTTACGTCAGTTAAATTGTTTCCGAATGCTGCAAGTGTAGTTTTTCTGTTTTTCCACAACATTGACACGGTAGATGATGGTAAACCATATTTTTGCACGCCGCGGAATTTTTGCACCATTTTCTAGTTCCCGAATTATCTTAACTTTCTCGCGAATTGAAAGTGCTTTGAGTTTTATTGAAGCCACGTCTTGCTGCAAAAGTAACAACTGACCAGAAACTACCTTGCATTAATTTGTAAAACAGATACAATGTGTACAATTGGTAAGCCGGAAGGCATAAGCGAATTATAAGCAGTAGGTAATCTCTTTTAATCTATTTTAAGTCTTTTAAAATGTGTCCGTCTTTTCTGTGAAACGTAATTACGGAGATCCCAAAAATTCTTAACAAATATTTACTTGAAACGACTTTTAGTATGTATATAAGAACTACTACAAAATTTGAAATTTGCTCGTCTTTACCGTGAAACGTGAACGTAATAAGCGAGAAAAATTAGTACGTAAACTAATACAATTTCAATCAATTTGTAACATTAAAACAGTATAAACACTAAATTGGGCCAACTTGTAATGTTAAAACAAAAGCGATGATGTAATAAATTGATCAAATAATTTTAATTAATAAAATAATTACCAAATAATTTCGCTACTGCCGTCGGCTCATCGGTTGATTAAGATGGAGGGTTCAATTAACGCTCCTGAAATACTGCATGCTTTTCATCAGCTTAATTATTTTCACTTATCCTTAATTCAAAACAAATGTTATCTAAAAATTATGAAAAATGATAAATTCTCGAGCGCCATGTTGTCTTTTTTTATATATATCTATCTAGGAACAACAAAACCTAGTCATTGAATACTATAAACAAATTAACACAAATGAAAATAAAATAACAAGTTATACATAAGTTTATTTAATATATGTTTGAAAACGAAAAATTCAGAAGTCATAAACTATACTAAATTATAAAAAACTTTATCTTTTAACGGTTCTGTACATACACTGTGACAGGTACTATGAAGCAGAATGGTTCATATGGTGAGGTCAATGTCTTGCTTAGTTATCCTTAAAATATGGAATTTCCTTGAAGTTTAATTCGCCAAATTTATTTGTAAAAGTATGTAGAACTTGCGTTGTAAAGGTAACTCAAGTAAAACTTGCCATTTAAAATAATAGTACAGTAAAATATTGACTTATACGTGCCATTAAAGATTATTAGTCAAATAGGAGTGCAAATAAGTGCAATCTAAGTGTACAAATTAAGTATACAAATTAAGTGATTAAAAGGTAATTAGAAGTGTACTTAAAAGTGCCTAAAAAAAGCAAAGGCTTTAGTTTTAAATATAATGAGAAAAAAATAACTTACCACCAAAATTTGATGGCACCAAAGTATAAAAATTAAGTAAAATCATGCTTATTGCTGTTAACATTCAGCATTAAGTGAATTAAAAAAGCTTTCAGAATAACTCAAGTGTATTTCCCCTTAAAGTCTTCACGCTTGCGCGAATACAATAATATAAATCCAATTTTTTAAGAAAGGGAACCAAAACTATTTAAGCAATATTACACCCAAAAGACCTGTTCCATGCCAATTAAATTGTCATTCTCAATTCTACATATTAATAATTAAAAACTTTTCTAATATTACGCCAAATAAATGAACGATCCTTAAATTAATGTACTTTTTAATACAACCACAAAAAGGTTGTTACAAATTTACCTACGAAACGCTCGTTATATCCAGAATCTCGTTTTATCCGTGCTCGTCTTAAATGAGTTTGACAGTATATATTGATACATTACACTGGTTCGATTTACGTATTCTGTATTTATCGTTCAATATTTAAACACAATCATAGACGACATTTGATACGCACAAACACGTTACTTTAATATATTACGTCACTTTTCCTGTTATCACCAATTTCACAATATTCGCCCTCTTATTCACTTTGACCTTTTATCTTTTAATAAGGAGTATTCTTTTCACTTCCTTATTACAATACTAACCAATTTGGGCTTTATTCTTTTCAATTTAGAAGGCAGCTTGACTATATCCTACTATGACTAGAACCGCAGCAACAACCACTCCTTAAGGTTAACTTCAACCACCTCTAACTTAAAACTGCAAGTCATCTTAACAACTGATTTCCCTCCTTCTGCACTTCATTTATGAATTTGGAGATTGCCGCGTTTAATCTAAATACTTTATAATTAATTATGTACGTAACTTAGCACAGTAAATTCAAGCTTTTCTTATCAATATTAAATAAACTTATATATAAACAACAAACAATCATTTTTAATCTACAAATCAAATCAAATTTAATTACACTTGCCTTATATTTTACAACTGAATTTAAAGCTTCTTCCATTACGCTAATTAGATAATTAAAATATATGAAGAACTAAATACTCCTTACTTAATTATAAAATTTTAACTTTGCATAGAAATATGTAATTAAATGTTTAAAATACTCACACAATTTGCGAATTATAAATATATACAAAATTTAAATACGTACGTTCATTTGAAGTTGGCGTTTTAAAATGATCTCTTACCTGAAACAAGAAACAAACATTAGGTCATTTAGGCTAAAATAATTAGAGTCTAATTAAAATATTCGAGTTTTGCAGTAATCGACAAATAATTACAAACTAAGTGCTCATACAATTAAGCGTAATCGTGCTTAAAATGGATTTCTATTGGAAGTTCATAACGACGAACGAAAAGAGTTGAAATTATCCCTATTGTAACGAACTTACGTTGGTTACTATTTTTACTAATAATCGAATAATGAAGTGTCCATTATTAAATAAATGTATTTTAGATTAAATTAAGTTTACATTAAAACAAAAATTACATAACATTTAATAGTAGAGTTTGAAGAAGCCACAAAGCTTACATCAACCGATTTTAATGTGGTATATCTACCGTTCAAAATTTTAAGTGACAATTCGTTTATATTTGTTGTTTAAAGGTCTTTAGGAATTATTGGTCTAATTTCAGATAATCCATACTGCAAGCTTGACTTCTTTATTGACTCGAGGAACAAAACATATGTCCGACTTTAAAACAAATTGTATCGTTTACATGATGGTATAGTCTGTAAAATAAAGTTTTTCTATTTCGGCTTAGCGCTTTATTACTCTGAGACAATGGAAATGTAATCCTATTCCAGAAGTTACCAAACGTTTTCAACGAACTCAGTTCGGTACTGAATTCAATATTCCGGTTTCTCAAATACTTTTCCAGATATTAAATTTCGAAATTATCAAATTTTATCTTTTGATAAGGCCAGATTTTTTATACTTTCGTTACGGCGGTATTCGAAGTTCGTTTTTAAAAAGATTTTGAGGCAATGTATTATTTTGGGGTCTAAATACCCAAATAGCCACCTATTATAATAGATTAAATAATGAGGAATTGATTACAATTTCATTACTTTCTAATAATTATCCCATTAGGTATAAGTGCATTCCTATATAATATTAGAATATACGCTATGTTCTGCATGTACAATTAATGCCACTATTAGCAAACAATAAAACTGGTTTATGCACATCAATTCCTTTTAATTACCCATTAATGATTTCGTTGTTGCACATTTCAAAATAAATGAATTATATTAAGTAATAAACCTCTGCATCCACACACAAAAAAACTTTGCAACATAGTTAAAATTAAAAATCGTTCAAAACGTTTTATAACTTCTGGAATAGAATTAAAATTCCATTGCGTTTACCTCTCGCGAGTGGTCTTAAGTCATTGAGCAGGTAATTTAC
Source organism: Vesta saturnalis (assembly GCA_036346205.1). NCBI lineage: Eukaryota > Metazoa > Arthropoda > Insecta > Coleoptera > Lampyridae > Vesta > Vesta saturnalis. The sequence continues at coordinate 5,378,372 of JARFJB010002021.1, forward strand.
GCTTTCACTTAAGTCGCGCACGTTTCTATTGAAACCCAAACGTTAGAAAGAAACGGCTGTATATTCCCAATGTCTCAGAGTAATAAAGCGCTAAGCCGAAATAGAAAATCTTTATTTTACAGACTATACTTGATCAGTGGCTGTCAGCTTATGGAAGCAAAGCCATCAATTTTAAAACTGAGCGGTAAACCTGTAATATGGATGATGAATAAGAATAAAAGTAAAAACCGGCATAGCATAAATTCTAATTGTCCCATTCCGTGATTAGTTTTAAGAATAATGTGATGATAAATGTAAATACGTGACCTTTTAAATGACAAGATTAAAACGTTATTCCTTTTGGTAAAAATTTAAGCAAGTATGATTTATAATTTATACGTTGAATTTGATTTTCCTAAAATAGAGTAGGTGGAATGTATCTCCGTTTGTACCCACGTATTTCCAACCCAGCGACTTATTATAGTTCCGTTAAATATCTGACCTCAGACATGTTGAAACAAGGTCGTGTTTTTCTTATAAAAGCCTTACGAGCACCAGTTCAATGCCAAGCACCCTTATACATATGTGTCTATTCATAGGTGTGAATCTTATTTAAAGTCATATTGAACTGTACATCTAGCTATTCGAGGTCGTTAAAGACGGCTAATCAGTACAATTCATTCATCACGCATTCACCCGTGTCATGGCGGTATTAGAAATTGAATTTCGCGCTGTTATATGAAGTTAAATGGTTATTGGTTATTTTTGTATAAATGTAATTAGTATTAAGATAAAAAGTTTGAGCTTGTTTCGATGAGTATTTGTATAGTAAATTGGAAACCTTTTAAATATACGCGGTAATTTGAGGATATGACTGTTTTGTAAAAGGGAACAAGTAGGAATGCTGTTATAATGGTGTGTTTTTGTGAGCAGTCGCGTTAAATAAGCGATGAAAGGCAGTTGCGCTAAGTAAATGAACAGAAAAGTCGCACTAAGTAAGCGATCAAGGTTGAATTAACCGAAGGAGAAAATGCGAGCTGCAGCTCGATTTATGCTGCGATTAATATTGTGCAACTATAAAAGCCAGTTAGTATTGTGTAAAGAGAATATAAATGATATTTTCGGTATGAATGCGAGGAAAAGCTTAAATAATATAAAGTGCAACTGTTGTGGGTTGACGGAAATAAGGAGGATTGTACCATAATCGAAAATACTTATAAAAGTGACGTAATAAGTGAAGATAACGCGTTTTATATGTCTCAGAACCGTAATCAATTGTGTTTAAATAGAGAACAATAAATATAATAACAGTAATCGAATCAAATTTGGTAAATCAAAGTACAAAGGAGAATAACTCGAATTTATTGATGTATAACGAGGGAACATTCGCGGTTTGTAAATAGCTAGCATTTTGTAGCGCAGGATATTTGTAGTTAAAACTAAACAATTGAGTAAAAACTGTAGTGTAAATATATCGAGCAATTATTGACTAAAATCATTAACTGATGAAAGAAAATTTGAATAGTATTGATCCCCAACAAATATCCAAAGAAGTTAGCGAAAAGAATAAAGACAGCAAGGCACCAGCAGTCTATAACCCATGCGAGGCCCCCTGATCGGCCCAAGGAACGCAAGATTTATATCATCAGCTTTTCAACAAAGTGATAACAAGTATGATCTTTTGATAGTAGAAATAAACGAAAATTGGTGGTTTATTTATTCTAAAATTTATGTTTGGAACCAAATGCTGAACGAAAATGTATTTCGTTGATCATTTGTAAAGGATTGTTTTTGCATGTTAACGTTAAGAATACTAACATAGAATTAGAATCATTTTTATGTAACGTTGTAAACAAAACAGTGCGCATTTAAAATTTGAGTGAATTAAATATTATCACTTTTGATTCATTTTATTATTGACTGTTACAAATCCTCAAAGCTTAATAAACACTGCGTGCTAATACTGAAGAATGCAAGTTGAATCAATTGCAAAGTACAGGTAATTAATATCAGATTGAGTATAATTTTGATGAATAATAACGATAGCCATTTAATCCATTATTAAGCTAGCTGGAGTATCCTGATACAAGGAGAAAGGAATTTGTTGAGTAATTATTAAAGTTCATTTACACAAACAGAAATATGATAACAATAAAAGTAAAGTTTAGTTAATGAACGTTATCTTTATAAATTAAAATTATTTAGTTGACGTTGAATTATTTCACATTTTCACAAAACAACATAAAATTTTACTCAATAAGTTCCAAATTGTAAACATTAAAATCGACCTCCAAACATTATTGAAGCCCATTGCAAAACGACTCAACGTGCGACCATCACAGAATAAACCCTAACAGTAGGGCGAACAAAAGACCCATTTCAAAATGGTGCCCAAATATGAAGCGCATTACACCTGTCTTTATATTCTCTTTTCTACGTTCCAACCGTATGCAAGCTCACTAATATGTTTTGCTTTATTCTTTAAAATCCAAAGAATACAAGAATATTGTATTCAAGTTGATAGTCAATTCCACAGTTTTTGTTTCGAGAGCTAGACATTTGGAAGCGAATTCTGCTTCCGTCATCAGTAATAGTCTTGAGAAGGACTGTTTTCGCACTTTAGTCGAATTCATACGTTATATACATATATATATATATATATAGTATATATATACATCTGTGTGTGTGTGTGTGTGTGTGTGTGTGTGTGTGTGTGTGTGTGTGTGTGTGAGTATGAGTGTGAGTGTGATAGTGAGTGTGAGTGTGTGCGCGTGTGGTGTGTGTGTGTGCGTACGTTGCGTGCGTGGTGTGTGTATCTTGTTTTTCCAAGCACTTGACTACTCAGATTCGAACTTGGAATCGTTCACTTACAAGTCCGACACCTTTGCCACTGAGCTACTAAGTAATCCATTATATAATATAAGGGATTAAGTCCGGAGAGCACGCAGGCCAATGGCGCGTGCAGTCTTGACTGCAACCAATCTTCTGTTTGCTATACATATTAATTAAAAGGATGTCATCTAAAACTAATTCAAAATCATTTTCCGAAAAATAAAGGAAATCTGCACCATTCGATCGCCGAGGCAGAAGGAATAGACCAATGATTGAGTTGCCGCATAATACAATACAAACGTTACACGAAAATTTTGATTTTAAAAATAATCCTTTTATAGCATGAGGGTTTTCGAACTTCCAAATGTAAGCATTATACGGATGAAAGTTGCTTCGTCAGTGAAAATTACAAAGCCAGTTTGTAATTAAGGTTGAGCCCTACAACGTTAAAATTACAAAGCCCTTTTTTCTACGCGAAGAAAAAAGGAATGAATTGATATGCCAAAATTAAAATACAATTAAGGTTAAACAACCCAAATTTAATTCCATCGAATCCGAATGTACGCCTCTGACTAATAATTTTAAAACATTTACCATTAAATCAACCGCTTGATTATGATTAATATTTGCACTAAAATTAATAAATTTATCTTGAATAGTTTTGAGATACAAATCAAAAACTAATTTTTGGAGGTTATGTATGAAGGGCTCTAACGCTCTTTGGAAGAATTTTGGGATACATGTTTATTAGACTTTTTCACTTAAAATTAATGTTTTATGCATATGGGTTTAACCATCTCTATCCAGTATCCTGTATGGTTGCGCAGTAGTTTATGTAATAACCTATTGCTCAGGTGTATTGATATAAACCATTTTCACATTGACATCCATATAGGTTCCATTTCTATACTATCTGGCTTACCAGATTTTTGCCAGTGCTATGTAAGTAGTTTCTTTGAGTTTTTGAGAGTTGTATTCTCGTCCTTTGTCAAGGATGAACTAACTCTGTGTAACGATTTCTATGTTGTTACTGATACTTGTAAATGGTTATTGACAGTTTTAACTGTCAGGTTTAGCAATTTATGATTAGTTTTACATGCAATATGTTCATGCTTCAAAAGTCACATCTTGTGTTGTCAATATTTTAGTTTCGATTTCCATCAGATATCTTTGTATAAAGGATTAAAAGCACAATTACAAAACTGACCACATGTTTTGGCCTTCTAAATGCTTGAAGTAGTTTTAACGAAAACATAGATCTACCTTACCTTTCCCAGAGTGTTAGCTTAAGCTCAATGTGTCGATTTGTAAAAGCAGAAAAGGAAAGAATAAAAATGAATTACGTAGTGCAACAAAATGTTTGTTTAGGTCATAGTCGCTTAATATGCGCAGAATGTAAATAATTTGTTACTTAATTTCTTACTAATTACTTAATTCATGTAGCCTAATAATTAATATTTTCTTAAATACAAACTCTCAAAGTCATGCAAATTTGTTTTATAATCTTAAAACATTGTTTCTTAGTCAAAACGGTGAGGCGGGCCTGATAGGCCCGCTCCGTCGTTAATGCTATACGAGAAGCTCCGTCCGCAGAGTGTTAAACTTGTTCGAGGTTGCGCAGTAGTTTATGTAGTAACCTATTGCTCAGGTGTGTTGCATATTTCGACATTCAACCTCAAATAATATTACGCAACAATTTCCAAAATCGCTGACACAGCATGCATTCATTTCGTTATGTACAGTGTGACCAAGAATAAGGTATTCTGATTCCATTAATTACTCACAATAATAATTATTCATTAGGTTATAACGTTACTAACATTAGCATTAAGTATTTCTGTTTATAATTAGATATAGGTTGTATTAATAAAATTTGTTATTGTAGAAATTTTCTTTTAGCTATATTGTAAAATGTTTTACTTGTTTATTCCATATTTAAAAACAAGTTGGCGTCTGAGTATTTAACTATTACTTTCAGGAAGAAGCAACCCCGATTTTAAAGCGAACATATCTAGGTTTATGTAAATATTTTTTGGTTAATAAAGCAAATTGAAAATTTTATGAACCTGGCCCACTTTAATCTACGACTGAGCAGAGGGCACCAAATCTTCTTGTTATTACCCAAACTGTTAAGTAGCTAAAATTTGTAGCCATGGGTGTAGAAGTATACGTAAAGAACTATAGGATTTGTACACTGACTTGAAGGCTTTACAAACCTATCTGTTCAAATCGAATTAACACATTTCGACAGAAAACCTGTACAATTTAAACGTAGAATTTTCTCGAATTTGTCCAATGAAAGCTTTCCGATTTCATTCACAAAAAATACCTTAGTGTTTCTAAGTATGAGGTTATACTCAACACGTAATGCCATTTTCACATTATTGACATCCATATGGGTTCCATTTCTATACTACTCCGGCTTACCAGATTTTTTGCCAGTGCTATGTAAGTAGTTTCTTTGAGTTTTTGGGGAGTTGTATTCTCGTCCTTTGTCCCTACCTGTATGTTATCCCTTTCAACGAAATCTGTAAGGGTCAAGGATGAACTCTGTGTAACGATTTCTATTTCGTTACTGATACTTGTAAAATGGTTATTGACAGTTTTAACTATCAGGTTAAGCAATTTTGTGATTAGTTTTACATGCAACATGTTCATGCTTCCCAAAAGTCACATCTTGTGATGTGAATATTTTAGTTTCGATTTCCATCAGATATTTTTGTATAAAGGATTAAAAGCCTAATTACAAAACTGACCACACGTTGTGGCCTTCTACAATGCTTAAAAGTAGTTTTAACGAAAACATAGATCTACCTTACCTTTCCCAGAGTTTTAGGAGTTAGCTTTTAGCTTCCGTGTGTCTAGTAAATGGAAAGTTTTTAGTACTAAATTATAGTCATGGTCGCCAGGAATATAGGAAGAACTAATGCCATTATTTTGAGATACAGAAAAAGTGATTTGTGCTTAAAGCCTTAATAGAGTGGATTACAAAAATACCACAAATTTAGCTCTTGTTTGCTTTTGCACGTAACGTTGTGAGTCAAAAATGTATACTAAAAACTAAATTTAACTAATGAGGTCAAGGTTTAGTAAAATTATTACAGGAAATATACCAAATATTCTAGTCAAACCAAATATTAATAATCATGCAAAAAAAAGTTATAATAAAATCTATAACAAAAGCACCAACACCCTATCAGTCATTTTAAATGTAAGAGTTAATGCGATGTAGGATGATTAATCATTTTAATTTATCAATTCGCTGCGTTGCCACTTTATTTTTGTTTCACCTAATGAGGGTGTTGCCTACTGATTGGTTCTCAATTACTCAATAATTATAGGTAATAAGGTTTAATTTAAATAACCTAAATAATGTAGCTGCAATATGTAATTTATTTTTATTTCATTTTTTTTTTTATAATTGTGGACCTGGCCAGGCTGAAATGGTCTACCGTGCTAAAGCACTTAAGAACACTTAAGAGGACGGATTTCAGGATATTGAATTGCCAAGAAATGCATTTGAACGACTAGATTACATTTTTTCATGTCATAAGTGAGAGGAAAACAGGAACTAAGAAGATCATTCCAGAGTTTGGAAGCCGTGTAGACGGATATGGATTGCGCCCGTTTGGTACGACAAGTGAAGATTTGTACTGAATATCGATGATGGGAATAAGAGAACCGAGTATTCCTAACAAGGGTGTCCCGAGATGGTATCAAAGAATGTAATTCAGCAGCGCAAGGGCCATTGAAATGCCGATAATACGCAGCAAGAACTGACCCTATCTTTCCATGCTCAAGGGAGTGTAAGAGGTAAGAAATGTAATCTAGATGAGGTCGAATTTGGGCCTTATACAGCAGAAAGAGTTGTCGAGAAGAAAAGTACCTACTGCGCTACTTTGGTACTTGACAAAAGGTGGCAAACCCATGATAGATTCCCAACATAGTAATAGAGTAATTGATTATTGAATTTTATTGATTGGAAAATTTATGAGTATCATTGTATATCATGTTCATAATCTCTCCTTTTCACCGTTGTAATATTTTATTTCAAGTTTATGTAAAATTAAGGATTGTTTATTAGATTTTGTGATCATTGACGTTATTGAATTTGGAGTTTAGTCATTATTGAAACATTTATCCAGAAGCCAGTGATATTAAATGTTTTGGATAACTTAGAGCTTTATACTTTTTGTATTCCCTTGAGTAATTTTATATTGTGTTGTCTGACGTGAGTGAATGGTGAAATGTATGGCGGAGTGTTCGGGAATGGTATTTATCAACGACCTAGCATTCTAATCTAATTTGTGTAGAAAATTTGGGATTAGTAACGTCCGTTGTACTTTTTAAACACTTCGTCCTCGCGGGTTCACGTAAAGGAAATAATCTTTCCTGGGCGTTGCACATACAGCAGTTTAGTTAGTTCGGCAAGTATGCCTCATATTAGTACTTAAATTTAAACTAAAGCTAAACTAATCAGGTTTGCTAGGTTTATTTGTGCAGAGGCCTAATTGTTGGGTAAAAGCCACTAACAGTTGTAAAATCTACGGTTAAACGAGCAAGGTGATCATGGACACTGATGCTACATTGGATCACCCGCAAGATTTATATTGCACGGACTAAATGTGTTAAATGAATTAGAGGACAGGAAGGCAATTAAGCAATGCTTCGTAAACCATGAAACTATTACTGGGTCTAAGAAGCACAACACTTTTTTGATTCTTTTTCAACGATGCTATTTTACGTATCACGTTTGGCTAGGAAAGATACATGTACGATAGGAAATTATGCTCGATATAAGACGACCTGAAAAAAGAAAATATATGTCGCAAAGTCACTCAAAGGAAATAGCTACCCCGATCTAGCACATAACCTAAACTGTGAAAAGGTTTCCATACAAGACCCAAAATACACAGCGGTAATACCATATATACCAAGTGCTTCGGACAAAATCTACAAGTACGCTCAAGGAAATACTAACCGAAACCAAACCACAGAAAGGAGACAATTCTAATAATTGTGTACACAACCCATCATTCGAATGCGACATATCGTGCATTAGAGAGAGCATTAGGCCACTCAAAGTTATAACTCGGGAATACAAGAATAACAAACACCCACAAAGGAGAGAAAAAAACCAAGAATTTCCGAACATGCCTGGAAGGAAGACTACCGAATTCAATGGGATAACATACAGATGGTGGCAAAAGATGAAGATACAGCTCGTCGGAAACTCAAAAAACCCACTTAAATAGCATAAGCAGAACACTCGTAACCTAAACTAATATATATATATATATATATATATATATATATATATATATATATATATATATATATATATAGAACTTTACAATAAATCACAAAACTACATACAACCTTTGAAAACCGTACACAATCTTAGCAACGCGTTAATCAATGAGGATGCCATAACTATCCTTGAAAAAAGGTTTCAATTATTCAATAACTCCAAAAGTTATACCAACAGAAAGCATAATCACTAACTCTAAAAGATGCAGAACCACAATTTTCCGATAAAATAAGATTAGAAGCCGCCAACATTCTCAATAAGGCTCATCCACCTAAATCAAACATGAACAAAAAAACATCTTGATTCTTCCTGCTGACAAAGGTAACGCTACCGTTATAGTGAATAATGCAGATTACTATAAGAAGATGATGGATTTACCAAATTCCACGGATTACAAAAAGAACAGTTCTGATCCTACAACATATTTAGAAAAGAAAACCAAGGAGGTCAACAAGTCTTCATCTTTAGATGAAAAATTAAAAAAGGAACTCACTCCAAGAATTCCCAAAATATATGGTTTACCAAAAATACATAAAGATGACGATTGGCATCGGATAGCTATGGTAAGTGTGTTTAACTCCCCTACACATGAACTTGCTCGCTACTTAGAAAGAACCCTGCAACCAGTACGTGGAAATACAAATTCGTACATTAAAACCTCTTTAGACTTTTTATACTAACTTAAAAGCGTTCAATTAGATGTAAGTGATGTGTTTGTTAGTTTTGACGTGGTCGGTTTTACAAACAAGTTCAAGGTGCCCCAATGGGCTCACCACTTTCCCCTGTCATTGAGTTCAACCAACTTTAAACCTAAATGTTGGTACAGGTACGTGGATGACACATTCGGTGTTTGACCTCACGGTTTAAATAAATTGAATGAGTTCCTTCAATATATCAATAGCATTCATACAAACATCCAATTCACAATGGAAATTGAATCTGATAACAAACTATCTTTCTTGGACCTGTTGATAGAAAGACATGATGATGGAACACTCAAACACAAGTTTTATTGAAAAATGACACACTCAAATAGATACTTAAAAGCCCAATCACACCACCATCTACGTCAGATTTACAGGATAATCAAGTCTTTAAAGATCAGATCCATCCGTCTATCTGACGTAGAATTAAAAAATGATGAACTCGACAAATTAATAAAAATATTATAACAAAACGGTTATCCTTTAAAGAAAATTAGTACCATCATCAAGAAATATACAAATCTTGCACAAAAATCTTCAAAAACTGTTGATGAACCTAAAAAATGGTTGTTTTACCTTAGGTAAAAGGGGCCACTGACAGAATTGGTAATAAATTTCCTAAAAACTAATTCAGAGACGTTTACAAACCCAATAATTCTCTCCGACAATTTCTCCGAAACGCTAACGTTATATGCCTGGTGAAAACCAATGAGTATACGAGATTCCTTGTACTGGATGTTGTCGCTCCTATATAGTACAGACGATTTAAATATTGAACATGAGAGCACAAGAACACAAGTTAGCTATAAAACAGTTTAACACATCTTCCTCCTTGACTTGCCATCACATGGATACTGGTCACAAAATAAACACAGATAACATGAAATTACTCGCTGCTGCTTATACGTTGAATTAGCATGTCATACAAGAGGCCATCGAAATAAAGAAGATACGTTTGCCGCTTAACAAGAAAGACGATACTTCGAGAATATCACCTATTTGGAAAATTATCATAGAAAAACGGGATACACCTTCACAAAGAATTAATACTGACGAGAGTTCTGACGACCAACCAATTACAAATGGTATTCAAATTGTTCATACTACATCTACCTACAGCGGACCCACACGCAGTAAGGCGCGCATCGACACATCAAAAATTAGGAACTAGATAGCATAAATCATTAATAACAAATTGTCAATTCTTAAAAAAGAAAACTGAGACGTTTTCGAAACGTCAATGTATTAATTGAATTACACAAGAGAAACTCTAAAATGAATTTTATATATATATATATATATATATATATATATATATATATATATATATATATATATATATATATATATATATATATATATATTGGCTCAGCGAATAGGGTGTCCGACTAGTAAGTGAAAGGTATCAAGTACGAATCAGAGAGTAATCAAGTTCTTCAGAAGAATTAGAAGTAAATGAATTTGACTCAAGAGCGAAATCAGGGCCTGATGACGAAAGCGAAGTCCCCTTCGGAAGCATCGCGTGCTCAATTCAATAAAATTAATAAAGTTACAAATTAAACAGCATTTTATATAGAACAAATAGATTTGAATAACCTGGTTTTAGAAATCATTGTATTGTATATTGATTTTATTTACAATTATTATCAATAAATCGAACTGTCACTAACAATATTAAAGACGTTTTATGGACTTTATTGAAATTATAATTAAAGTGGTTTTCAATAATTGAAATTTAGAAATACATATCACAATTTAAATTAAAAGCGTCTTACCTATAATTTAAATTTTATTAGAATCGCATATAGTTAAATCAATATCTAACACCGGAAATGAATTTAGCTTTTTAAAGTAAAAATTACGTTTATTTCATTTTTATTTTTGTTGACAAATTTAAACAATTAATAGTGAATATAAATTAAATAAAATTAATTACATTCCAAATCGGATCAAGGGCTAGCTTGAATGGATACATATCTTTATTCATTATTTGTGTACATTACGAAAAGCGTTGTCCACTATCGTGGTCGGTGGTTAGTTAAAATAGTAACACTGGATCTGAGTAGTTTCAAACGCTGTTAGTTTATTTGTGTGTGTAATTTAGGATGCCTGGTCGACAATGAGAGCAGCCCGTGGAGCTACTAAGGCAACTCTGAAATGACATGTCCATATCAGGATAGCGGCCTAGCGACTGCGATTCAGTTTAATTATTGTGTGAAAGGTGTAGGTGATATTTCTATTATAAGCGCGGAAGTTCTGAATTAAACTGTAACAGACCTAAGAACTGGTCAGAAGCTGGTTGGTGTATGCACGGACGATTGGAGAAAAATCTGAAGATGTCAAGACCCCGCTCCTGTAAGCGTAGCGCGTGGTTTTATTAAATTAGTATGTAAGCGAGTTTAAACAATAGGGCTGTAAGGTAAAAAAAAGGTTTAGCAGTTCTTATATCAGCAAAAGAGCATAAAAATTGACTACTTGTTAATTAAAGAAAGTGACTACTTAACAAATAGTCAATCAGAGTACTTAATGTAAATAATTTTAACACTTTAGAGTCGCCCTTATACTTAAGCAGTAACCCACAGTAATCTGATCATTCACATTTCAAATGACGTTCATGTCGGCATTACCTTAGTATTATTGCCTCTGTTATTGTTTTGGGTTTAAACGAATCTAATTTTTATGCTAGAAGTTGTAATCCGTACAAATTGTAATGCAATCAGCGATTTTTAAAATGTACTGATAGACGTAAACAGCATTTCATATACTACTCACCTAAAGCAGGCGCGCTCTCAGGGAATTTTAATTATAATTGTACTTAATTTACAATTCATTAATGTGTAACACCACAAAGTAATTAAATACTAAACGTATGATTACATTTACTTTAAAAAGCTAGAACCCGACCCTGAAAGCTAGCTGCCGCAAACTTAATTAGAATTTTTTTTTTACTCCCCCATAAAGCCTGCTTCCTGCCAACGGTACGTCATAATGCTCAATAGGCTGGAGTAGACTTCTATAATACATGTAAATACGTACATCCAATATAGGTAGTACCTTACTCAACTTACCTATCTATCTTCCAACATTACATATGACATTTATATAAAGGTCACAACTTCTAATTAAAATCGATACGGTTCGGATCTGCCCTAGTATACCAAATTTAACCAAATCGAAAGACTGTTAACAAATTTAAATACAATTATTGTGTTTAAATTACCTTCTTGTTAAGCAGACATTTTTAAAAATATTTTCAGTTTCATTTCTTCATTAATAAGGAATCTCTATATTTGTTAAAATAAAGTATTTATTTACGTTAACTTAATGGTTTTTAATGATTTTTGAACAATAAAAATGAAACAAATCAAATCAAAAAATAATTGTTAGACATAGCAATTCCGTACAAATTGATACTGTCCTAATAGATCTGTTTTTAATGAGAGAATAGCAGTAAAGGGCAGATGTAGCAAAACTATAAACGTAATTGTAATTTTTAGTTATAATAGGATTTTTGAGGTCAAAGGCTTGCAAACAAAACCAGATGGTGCAAGAACAGCTTGTAGCAGTTTTATTCCCATTTAAAGCTTTTAAACGTTGTATGCTTCCGGTAAATGTAGGTATTGTTAAAACAAAATTATATTTAGTTGAGTTGATCGGCCTATTTCCACAGATTTTAGAGCGGGAAGAAAGACTGTTTTCGCACTTGAGTCAAATTCATATATTATGATTTCTTCTGAAGCACATGGCTACTCGCCGATTCGAACATTAGTACCTTCCACTTACAAGTCTGACACCTTTACCGCTGAGTACTCACTTTGAGTGGTCTGAGGCCACTCAAAGATCTATAAATAATTACTTAGTACGACGGATACAATTCGGATTTTATGCGCACAAAATTCAAACTATTAGTGAATTGCGATGGTGAAATTATTTTGGTTTTCGTTAACATTGCTTAATTTGGCGATAAATGATCATTACTTTAGACCGATAAACTTCGACATGTTAGTAAATACCTGTTTTAATCTTTTTTCTCTTCTGAGGTTTATTATATAATAGGTCTTACTTGAATACATACAAACATTAGAGTCGACTGTAATTAATATTTTAATCTTTTTATAAAGTATCATAAGTTTTAATTGAACAACGCTTGCTTTATGTAAACTTGGAATTTTTCTATTATATTTAGGTTCAAACTTAGATGTGTTTACATGTACGTATTTTCTTTATTGTGAGTAAAATTTATTTTTATGAATTAAGCAAGTCAAAAATTACTATCAGGTGAAACTGCGCAGTTTAATTTTATCTTGCTATTCGCGATATACTTTAATTTAATTAATCGCAATTAGGGGTTTAGTAAGCGCTTATCTATTTACCTAATTCCGATGACGCTTATCAGTTGCATTTCCTTAAATTATTACTGTTACTACTTCTGTCACGTTGGTTATAGGGTTTAACTTGCAACGTGCACCATATCTGTTTTCATTATACTGAAACTTTGTTTTGTTGACACCATCTGAGACAAGAAGAAAATATGTACCGTATATTGTAAATTTTAGATTGTCGTAGAGCACGCTTAATTTGTTCTAATTGCTATAATTTTGATTATTATTGCATGCATGTGCATACGAGTACGACGTTATTATTAAACACTATTTGGGAAAATGGTGTAAATATTTATTTACTTAATCGCAAGTTTGAACAGGTACTCTGTCCTTCGTCAGGCGTAATATAAAAGTGACAAATGTTGACAAGGTAACTAAAGAATAAAAATTAAATCATTGTTGTAAAGGTTTCAGTTCTTGAAAGCAGACATCTAGGTATCGGAAAGTTCATATCCGTTATCTCTGTTCAAGTTACTTCTTCAATCTTCCTTGTATACCAATTTATTCATATCTTTAGCCAGATTCTTGTGTTTTCAAATTGTGTATTGTGCCGAGTGTTTAGGGCTTTTAGGATAAAGACCTTTTCAAGATGGTTTAATTTATGTTTATCTGAATGACAAATCTTTGTACAAAATTCGTATCGTACTAAACTTTTGTGCTGGATGTTGGTGTGATGAGCATTAATATAATGATCTGTATCAGTTGGATTACGATATACCGAATGTGCTACTATTGGTTCTATTTCAATTAGAACATCATGGAATGGAAGCCAACCATCTTTTCTTTTCGGCTTTAAATTTAATGTTTGTGTGTTGATGGTTTAAATGGTTTTGGAACACCATTAATTCTTCTTCCCCAAAAGGCCGGATAGAAAGAATGCCATCATCATATCTAAGTCAAAGTTTTGGTTTCTTAGAAGCATTACTTAGAGCTTGTTCTTCGAAATGTTCCATGAAATAATTTATTTCATACTGTCCGCTGAATTGCACTTTACCGTACTGTTTTTAGGCCTATGAAGGAAGAGCTTCAGTAAAAAGTGGAAAATATAGAAATACATTTTTCTCAAAAGTATTAAAAAGCTAGAAATGTTAGGGAACGAACCCGGGTCCTTTCACATGCAAAGCGAACGCTCTACCACTGATCCACTGCAGCTGCACGTGATCTTTAAGAATTAAAGCAGATTACAAATGATGCATAAAATAATGTGTATTTCTCTAAACAAAACTATTTACAGTATGAAATAAAATACTTAACGATACACACCCGTGACCTTATTTTACGGTACCTATTGTGAGTTTCTCCACTCGGCTGCTTCATTGCCTCGTCCATAAACATCTTATTCGTTCCGTAAAATAAAAGTTCCTGGAGTTGTTATGTTAATTACTATTGCAATCGATGGAGAAATAGGAGATCCCATAGCTACTCCATCTAACTGTTGGTAATAGTCGCCATTAAACAAGAAGAATGATGCAGTTAGATAACGTTCTAATAATTTGATCTAGTGACAAATATTAACAAGGCAACTAGAGAATTAAATTTAAATCACTGTTGTAAAAGTTTTAGTTTTTTGAAAATAGACATCCAAGTATCGGAGAGTTCATACTCATTATCTCTGTTCAAGTTGTTAGGCTGTTTCAGAATTTCAATAGCTTCTTGAATGAGCAATTGCTGAATTAGTAGGATGAAATAAACGTAAGTGCCTTGCCGCAACCGTCAGCTGCGTAGGCGGAGCAAATGTTCTTCGTACCGTGAAGCGCGGTATCTCAAATATTATATACCGCTGGAGATGCGGGCGCCAGACCTACCTAGTAAACCGTTCATTAAGTCGAATGAACTAGTAGTTCCACCATACACATAAATAAATTAAGCACAAGATAGCTATAAGTTTGATTTTATTATATACAAAAGTTGGCGAGACACCACTTGCTAAAGTAAACAATTACAATTGCAGTGAAAAGGGTGACCTGAATTTCAGGGCACAAAGAAGCAATCGCACTAATCTTGACTAACACCCTAATCAAGACCAGAATAGTTAGGTTACTTTACCCTCTATCGATTACGATTAATTGACTATTAATAACCATCAACTGGCTTCCATAAGGGAAGTCACTAAAGATGAGAATCCAATCGTGCAAGGTTAATTTACAAATATAACTAAATATTTCTAAGAACTTCAACGTACATCTTTGTTTAGGTGACGAAATGTGAATACAGCGAGTACCGGGTGACAAAAGTAAAACTACCTTGGCCAAGGGAAACTAGTTAGTGTTATAGGTCCTATGTCCTGTAATTATTCAGCACCCTGTACATATATCTGTAAATAATATTAATACCGTAGTCACAGCTTCCGTATGATAAAGGTGAACGTTAAAAACCCGTCATACACATAACTACTATGATCGTTAAAGTAAACAACCAGGAAGCTGGTAGTAGGTGAAATTACCAGGTAAAGTTCATTTAATAACTAAAGCTTTGCACGAAGTTATCTGTACTAAGAGTGTAACTTTACTTGAACGTAAGATAAGTGAATTATCTTTCGAACGTACAATCTAAAATAGCCTGACCTTTTATAGGAAAATAATTCTCTACCAGCCGGTTTCTTTTCTTAGAACATACTCCAAGGACTTGAGATGTGGATTACAAATGTCCGAACCGGTGGTCAAGAAGTTCCGGTCCAGGGCGAAGGATGGTGCCTGTCGATAGGATGGTAGTGATTCCTTCCCCGTACGATTAGGAAAGTAATCTTTTATATACACTTTCCCCCAAACTTTTTAAGCTATTATAGCTTAACTAATGGGTGTGAAGAGTAGAAATACCGTGAATATTCTGTTTAACAACTATATATAATGTAGAGAAAGATACTAACTATATGTACAAATTCTTGTTCTATTTTTATTCCCAATGGGTACCTAACTGTTGAATACAGCTTCCAAAATACTTCACTGTATGAACCGTATTAATTACAATGGATGTTAATAATCCCTTAACGGAAGAAATGGTCTTTTCTCAACAGCCAAGTGCAGAACAAACAAAAACGAATTTTTATTAAGCCAAAGGATTTATCAAAACCCAAAGAATTTTAAACAAAAATGATAAGACTGGAAAGTTGTGACCTTTGACTTGATCTTTCAAATATTTACCAATTCTATAATTTGAAGTCTTTGAAGATCAGTATAGGCCACACAAATTTCTGGGTGGTTGCATTTGTATTTGATTTAAACATTGAAATTTCAATTAAAGAATGAACAATTATGCAGTTTATTATTCCTAATTCCTAAAACTAATCGGTGATATCTACTTAAGAATCATTTTAGCTTGCTTGCTATTAAATGCTAAGGGTGAAACAAAACTGTGTCCACAGCTGAGAAAAATTGTAGAAAAAGACTGCTGCAGCCTGTTGCGTTCTGTTAATCTGGCGTTTCTTCCAGTTTCACCAATGTAGACTTTACCATAAGAGCATGGTACTTCGTGAACACCACATGTATGTAATGGTATTTGTCGTTTAGCAGTATTCAGAAGTTTTAATACTGATTTTGTAAGCTACCTTTACATTACGCTTTTGTAATATTTTACCAGTTTTATTAGTTATATTTGCAATGAAAGGTAAAATGACAAACTTTTTTGAATTTATAGATTGCCCATCCGTAGGTATCATTTGTCTCGATTGAAAAGACTTTTAGTTTGTTGTCTGTTGAAGGCACTATGTATAAGGACCTTTTCAAGATGGTTTAATTTATGTTTACCTGGATGACAACTCTTTGTGGCACGGTTGGACGTAGTTGTTATCGTACCAAACTTTTCTGATAGGTGACGGTGTGATGAAGCCTTAATATAACGATCTGAACTAGTTGGCTTACGATATTCCAAATATGTTAGGCTTTCATTTGATCTTCTTTCGATTAGAACATCACGGAATAGAAGACAGCCTTCCATTTCTGTTTCTATTTTAAATTTAATTTTCATATGTTGATTGGTTAAATGGTTTGGGAACACCATTAACTCTTCTTCCCTAATCGGACAGATATCAAAGGTATCATCAACATATGTAGGCCAAAGTTTTGATTTCTTAGGTGCATTACTTACAGCCTGTTCTTTGAAATATTCCATAAAATAATTTGCAATCGATAGAGAAACAGGAGATCCCATAGCTACTCCATCTGACTGTTGATAGTATTCGCCATCAAATAGACCGTGTTTAAATAATTTGATCTCGTTTCTAATTATTCGTATTATTTATTGTAAATTAGAAGCTTACTTTTATTTAATTAAATCCGTCAACGCTCTCACATCTCTTTTATTTTCTGTAATTTTGTTGATAAATTGGTACATTCAGCGGGCTGGATAAGCCAAATACACTGTTGTAGGAAAATAAACTTTAAACGAACCTTTAAACCACTAAATAAATCATAGGTTTAGACTTGTGACTTGTAACCCCCCCTCTCTTAATTCGCCGGATTTTCCTCTTTATGTCGCCATAGCCAAGAATCTTATAACCAAAAATTAGCGTCGCAAACCCACTAACACAGAAAATTTGAGTGAGTACAACGAATCTACGTCAAAAGGACGCGGGAATTTGGACGCGCGACAAAAGGACGCGGGAATTTGGACGCGCGACAAAAGGACGTGTGCGACAAAAGGACGCGATGACAAAAGGACGCGCGACAAAAGGACGCGGGAATTTGGACGCGCGACAAAAGGACGTGTGCGACAAAAGGACGCGATGACAAAAGGACGCGCGACAAAAGGACGCGCGACAAATGTACGCGTAGGAAAATAATATGTCTTAGGTCTCAAGATTGTATTTAGTTAAAAAGCTGAATAAAAAGTAAGCTTTAGTACATTGGTATTACCCACAAATTACAAATGTAACAAATGGATCATTAGAAAGTATTGATAATTAAGATTCCGCAAGTGATAATAAACGTTCTCACAGCCAGTGCTTATTTTGAAACTCCATAACTGGAATGCATTCAAAATATGACAAATAAGCCATTAACAGGTATGTACATAATTTCCCAAAATTTATTTTAACTGGAATGCATTCAATATAGGACAATAAAAGCCATTAGCAGGTATTTACTTAATTACTATTTTCCAAGAAAGCAACATTAAGAAGTTATTACAGAAAAGAATGTGGTTCTGGGGTAGTATATATGGCGCAATTTTAGGGTCATGTCCATTACGGAAACTGTTCTCGGTCTGTAAAGATGGTGTTAACTTTTGTGCAAAGTCAAAAAGGCAACAATATGTTGCTCTATAATGGATTTATTCATAAAAAGGAACGAGTCATTGGAGATAAAACTATTTGGAAATGTTCCGGTTACAATAAGTGCAAATGTTCCGGAAGAGTACATACAGTAGGAGATGAAGTTGTAAAGAGTGCAGCCCATAACCACGTTGCTGATGCTGGGAAGGTAAACGCAAAGATAGCTGTCAATGATATGAAACGAACAGCTCAACAAGTTGGAGTAACCACCCAAGCTGTAGTGGCTAATATATCACAAGGACTTCCTTTGGCTGTATCAGGGCAACTACCTAGGGTCTCTTGTCTAAAACGAACGGTACAACGAGTACGTCGCCAGAACGAAGCTGTTCCGGCAAACCCTAACAGTTTGGCAGAGCTTGTTCTTCCTGCTGAATATACAGTAAACAGCGATGGTGAACCTTTCCTTTTATTTGATAGTGGTCCAGATGATCAACAACGAATTCTGTTATTTTCGACAGAAAGAAACTTAACATTTATGGAACAGTTTGAACACTGGTATGCAGATAGTACATTTATCGCAACTCCTGTATTGTTCGGTCAACTGTATACTATTCACGTGGTACGGTACAGTAACGTTATCCCAACAGTTTATGCTCTTCTTCCAAACAGAACTCAGCAAACATACACTCGCCTGTTTCAACAGTTAAAAGTGTTAAAACCAGGATTGCGACCTTCAACAATTATGGTTGATTTCGAACGAGCTGCTATGAATGCCCTACAAGCAGAATTTCCTATTTCCAGAATCCGTGGCTGCTTTTTCCATTTCACGCAATGCCTCTGGAGACATGTTCAAGGTGCAGGACTACAAGCAAGGTATACCGAGGATGCTGACTTCGCCCTGCATTTGCGACAAATGGCTGCTCTTGCTTTCGTCCCAGATGAAAACGTTATTGCTGCATACGAGGATCTACTTGATAGCCAGATTTATACGGAAAATGAGAATTTGCTGCTGCCATTGATTAATTACTTTGAGGATACATGGATAGGACGACTCGACAGAAGAGGGCTTCGAAGACAGCCATTGTTTTCTCGAAACTTGTGGATTTGCCATGATATGGTAGAACAGGATATACCACGCACGAATAATGCTGTTGAAGGATGGCACAACAGCTTCTCGTCTACACTTAATGCAGCACATCCTAATATTTGGAAATTTATAGACGCTCTGAAAAAAGAGGACAGTTTGAATATGGTAAAAAATGAACAGTATATCGCAGGAAATATGCCAGCGCGTAGAAAGGTATATAAAGACACCGCAGATCGAATAAAGGTCATCGTAGCAGATTATCAGAACAGGCCAACATTAGAATACTTGCAAGGGATTGCCCACAATTTCCAACTTCAAGTGTAATATCATAGTTATAATAATAATAATACATATAGAAACAAGAAAAACTAAAAAAAGCCAAAAATTAGAAAAACTAAAAAAAATTAAAAATTTTAAAATACAAAAAAATTAATTTAAAAAACTTTTAAACACGCCAGCAATGTGCTGCCAGTCCTAATCCTGGATAAAGTGTGAAGGAAGGTTTTGATTCAACAGTTTATTTTTGCGCCTTAAAAATGATATTTAAAGAAATGCCTTTTGATGATCGATTGGTAGCATTTGTAATTTGTGGGTAATGCCAATATACTACTTACTTACTACATACTTTTTATTCAGCTTTTTAACTAAATACAATCTTGAGACCTAAGACATATTATTTTCCTACGCGTACATTTGTCGGGCGTCCTTTTGTCGCGCGTCCTTTTGTCGCGCGTCCTTTTCTCGCCGGCGTCCTTTTGTCGCACGCGTCCTTTTGTCGAGCGTCCAAATTCCCGCGTCCTTTTGTCGTGCGTCCAAATTCCCGCGTCCTGTTGACGCGACCCCGAGTATAACAGGCATGAATGTCAAAACTAGTAAATGCCAGAAGATAGTAAAATTCTTATAAAATCAATTGCGTAACGCAAAATGATCCGAATCAATCTGTACCTTACTTTCTTAAGAGTAACGGGCAAAATTACAATTAAAAATTATGTACAGGTATGGAAAAACATTATTGCGGGTCTGACTTATAATATGCTAGAAAGAAACCCAATAAGCATTATATGAGTGTGAGAGAGACATAACTTTACCGATGTTGCCACTTGCACATATTTGCATGTAGGCACAAAATATGAACTACTTACGTCTTCTTCAATCTAGCTTCAATATTTCTAACGAAACCTAAGCAATTAAGATGATGCTGAAAAGTCGCGTGTTCTTTGAAACTATTAAGTAACTACTTTACACTTAAACGTTAAACTATAATACCTCAAACAACGAAGTTTATCGTAATTGCGATTATTACATGGTTCGATTACTACTCGTAGGAAGAACCAAGAAGAAACTTACGAGAGCTACAAACAAGAACATTAACACTTACATTGATAGTATAACTTAAGTTTAAGGTTTAACTTTAGCATTATAATTCTTACTGAAAAACCAGCTATTTTTAGAAATGCACACTTTTTTCAAAGCTCTACTTTATAAGATTTTCGAAAAGACCCCCACCTTGCGCAAGCCAGTAATCCAATCTGTGATAAAATTCAGTTCGGGTGTTTTCTAACATATCTTGGGTGATGCTGTTTAAATAGCCTGTAATTTTGGCACGAAGTTTGTCCAAAGTGTTAGCACGTTCATGTCTGTGCGCATAAATTTGGTGGTATACGTATCCCCAAACAAAAAATTCGGCGTGATATCAGGTGAGCGAGGAAGGTATTTAACAATACCTTTTCCACTAGTAATACGGTTAGGGAACGTAGCTTCCAAAAACTGTTGAACTTTTATTGCAGTATGAGCAGGACAGCCATCTTCTTGATAACAAATGTCATCAAAATTTATATTGAGGCATTGAACAGCTGGAACTATCGGTTTCTCAACAATTCTAACTATTTTCCCGCATTCAAGTTTCCGTTGATAAAAAATGGACCAATTATGGAATTGCCTAAAATTCCTGGCCACACCATGGGGGCATTGTGTCCGGTAAGGAATACTGTTACACGTCCAAACCGCACTAGGCGTCGTGTATGCTTACTACTGTAAGCGGGTTGCCAAGCCAGCTAACAGGGAGATGGGCGTGGTCGAAATAAGAAGTAAAATGAATGATTAATACGCTAAAACACCTTACACCTATATTAAAACAGCTCAGTCCGGGAAAATATGTCTCCAGGCGCCACCACAATCGAAACTTTGCTAAAATAATTGTCTTAAGCTGGGTGTTAATTAACCCTACTTGATCGTGGAAAGTAGGATTGTGCTTACTCAGTAAACTCTCACACGAGGGTCCTAAACAACCACTCGTCCCAAACAATTCGACTCAAACTTAAATATATTTAGTACTACCCAGGTTATTAGAAACTTTTTGAATACACCTCGTATACCAAAATTTCCAAAACAAAATTTATCACTCAAATTTAACTGCATTCACGTAACCAACAGTTATCAAAAAAAACTGAAATACACGGGTCGTCACAAACTTCCTGATTGTACCTTGTACATCCAGAATACCAAAGTTATAACACGTTAACTGAATATTTTCTACGTATCCCTCGTATACATATAAAGTTAAATTTCTACTTATTAATGAATAAAATAGTTCTTCATTCAATGATCGATAATTAATTTTAAAATTCCTAACCAAAAGGAAATCAATGTCATCGGCTTAATAATTGTTCCTTTATGATACCTCTGAATCGTATGGGACATTCGTAAATATGTAAGTTCTCAAAACTCCATCTCAAGTTATACTTAATGAAATTTTTAAATCAACAGCTGATCCGTCATTAGTGTACTGCGTTAAACGAAACTAACATGAAAATCTTCTTTTAAAATTAACCTGGCAAATATAATCTTTCAGGTTGTTCATTAATCTTAAAACCAAAATATGCAAAGTCTACATTTAAATTGTCGAAAACTAGGTCACCAATTAAGTAAACGTCACAAATGTGTCTCATAACTGGCTAAATAAACAACAGAATAAAAGTTAACGATATATATATATATATATATATATATATATATATATATATATATATATATATATTGTCCTGCACAAAATAATAATTAAAAAACAAATGTTTACATACACTACAACAGCGTGGTTGAGAAATCAACCCACCACACCACTGTCAATACAAATTTGCGTTTCTGCAAAATTCTTACTACTAAAACAGCCAATACAACATAACTCGAGATCGATTACCTTTTTCCTTCAACACTAATTAATTAAAAAAAATTACACAACAATACGCAAATAAAACTAACCAAAGGATAATCGTGCTCAACTGAGTTTTCAAAGTTCTTAAATGCGATTCTTACTTAAAGACTGTCCATTCATCCTACGCTTTTCTTTCTTCTCTTCCCGTAAACCAATTATTTGTAGTCCATGTGTATCCTTAGATTGCCTGGAGGCACATAACAAGTACTCCACAATTTCACAAACACTTATTCCTTTCGGTACTCGCAAATAGTCCAACTATACGAGGTTATTACTCCAATGACCCGTAATAATCTGCACACGTTTGGTTGCCTCTTTAAAGTTTCTTGCAACCTTTAGGACAATTTAGCCCTTCCTTACACAAATAAACTTTTAATGTCATATAAAATTACTTTAATGTTGGCTTAATTTACTACGAATATTTCGTTCACTTAAAGGTGGTCCCATAAATAATTTTAACTAAGGATCATTACAAGCACACGCGCCGAACTCAACACTATAACGTAACAACTGTTATCTTATTATAAATCTGTTTACGCACTTTTTTTTTCTTGAAGAGGAAACTGATTTATCTTCAATCTCAATTTTATTAATTGTTTTATTTATGAATGTCTTATACGATTCATCCCCTTTTGGGTTACGCAGTTGTTTAAACAATGACTGCCTTCAATATTATTCACAAATATAACTCCAACTTAACCCATTCTGCGGTCACACTTCACCTCGTGCGCGCGTCTTCCACCAAGTTCTCACCGACATCCACCAAAAGCAAAAACCAAAAAGCAAAAAGCCCCCGTCAATCTCTGACTTTCCTATTTATACCTCAAGCCATCCATCTTTAAACATGTCTTACTTCCTTGCTATATTTACCACTGGTTTTCACTCAAACTTTCTTAGTGCCGACTGATGCTACCCTCTGTACAAACACGATTGTAATTATTATACATCGCCATGTTTGTTCTTACCTGCAAATTTTACAATTATTACTTTATGGAGAAGCCATTTCTCGTCATCACATTCATTCAGTGGCCACTCTGGACCATTACACAACTTTCAACGTTTATCTCTCTCATGCGCTCATCCTCCTTCGGCAACATTTGCAAAAATAAGTACAGTCTAAGGTCTCAAATCCCATATACGTACATGTATTCTCAAAACTGATTGCACAACAAACCGAGAACTTTCTATAATCAACAATTAAACATACCAAATCTTTCTCTACATATTTCCTAAAACATTCTATACTAATACATTCACATCTTCCGGCCAAGATTACTCCTTTATCCTCCAACATTCCATTCCTTATTCAGTAGTCAACAGTAGCAAAACATTATCGTCCCATCGACAAATTTCTCTTCACATTTACATTCATCAGAATCTAATTATTCCAACACCAATGTCTCTATAACATTCAAATACACGTATCTGCATACTGAATGATGTTTCTCCTAAATTGCCAGTGGCGTATCACCCACCCACATACATTATGCATATACACAAAAAAAAAATTTTTTGTCGTTCAAACTCAATACACCCGTACTCAAAACACGTAATACACGTCATTATAACATCTTACATACAGGGAGCGTCAACACAACCTTACAATACTAATGTGTTTGTTTTCCCGAGAGTGACCAACAGCGACAGATGGATTGCGATGACCATGTAAGTTAAAAGAACACTCAAGGTAAACAAAATATTTTCTATAAATCTTCGTTTTCATTAGCTCGATTCATCATATCTTCATCTCCATATCCTTTTGATGATCCTCTGGAAAAATTTCTTGTGTAGTTATAGCAACGGTATTTATTCCTTTTCAAGATATTGCGAACTGTTCTTGGTTCAATATTTATTTCTTCAGCAATTTTTGTACTATTGCACGGGAAATTAGTTTCTGCTAAACTACATATTGCAATTTCTTGGAGTTCGCGGTCTTCGTTTAATTTACCACCAGGAGGTTCAGCATCATTACCATCAATGCTACTGCATTTTCTACAATTATTTAAACATCCACATGTTTCAAATTTACATACAGTACGTATAATCGAACTTTCTGATGGGATTAGCCTGTTTTCAACGGAAAAAGCAAACCTGTCCATTATTTCTTGTGCAGTGCACTCAAAAGACGCATGTATGGCATCAGCGTTTTTAGTTTGTTGTGTATTCTATCTCACTTAACACGTGAACTGATTGTACTGTCTTTGTTTTACTTATGTAAGTCAGACCCGCGATAATATTTTTCATATCTGTATGACACATATTAGTAATTCACCAATTTTTAGTGATTTTATGAGCTAATTTTTTGTCATGAATTACTAACCTTACAGAAATTTTACGATTATACACATAAATAAACATTGCAGTATTGTACTTTAACCAGGCGTCATACGTTATTTTGCTTTGCGTCTGCTTTTCTCTTAAAACAAAGCATTTATTTATTATGAAATTTATTAAATGAAGTGTTACTTATTTATTTTCTATAAGTCTAACTCAATAAAACGTATTATTACAGTCCAAAAAAGAAAGACTAGATTTAATAAACCCTTGTTCGTAGAAAAATTAGATTAATATAGCTGGAGTAACACTTGATATACGAGTATTAATATCTATAAAAGCCATCCACATGAAATAAACCCTACTGTATCAATATCATCAACTTAATTAATAAAATATTTTGTATCAAAGGCGTGTATAAGGGATGATATCAATCTTTTAACGTATAATAAAATATTTTAGCAATTAATTAGATTTTCAACGAACGTGCTTGTGTTACGTCTATGAAGAGCAGTGTAAAGAAACATGTAATAAAATCTTTTACAGTGATTCCCACAAAATAGTAAATAATTTTACTGTGCCATCAAACGCTAAAATTGTGTTGAATAGGGACAGATTTTCATTGTACTATAGAGATTTTCATACCATTTGTAGAATAAGGACTTTACCTCTTAATTATATTTCGAATTAAAACAGATATCAAATTTTAAACCGACATGAAAGCCCGTATATGAATATATAATTTGAACATAATTGTTTGTAAAGCAACCTCTATAATAAATGGAAGGGTGAAGGCTGATAGCAATTAAGAACTTAATAGAGTTATGTTGGTCCGAGCTGATTGGGACATTGAGTGATTGATTTTATGACGTCATTACGTACTATTTGAAACACCAACTAATTAAATCCATAAGTAAAAATAAAAATCAGAGCTTTTTTTTAGATTAGAATTTTTCACAAAAATTTTTTAAGGAAAATGTAATAAAACATACTTTAGATATTTTTATCTTGTCAACGAGGGTGAAACTGCCCGAAGGAGGAAATAACTCGATCGTTCGTCATTTACCGCCCCGCCAATCATTATCAGGTTATATTTCCATCAGCTTAATGTAAATAGATCGTTCGAATATTAGTATTTTTTACGGAATATCGAAAAGTAGAAGTCTAAGAAAATTGCTTTGGTAATAAGGCGTTCGGTTGCTAAGAGACGTGTTTTTCATCTGAATATTACTTTTAAGTAATTACAGTTTGATTAATATTTGCAGGAGTTTCTATTTCTTGTAAAGTAAAATTGAATATTAAAAAAATCCGACTTTTCCTTATATAATCAAATATTCTACAGTTCATTATTTTATTCTTCTATGTGATGACAGCAAATTGAATATGAAAACTCCTTCAATTTGAAGTGTTTATTTTGGCGTTCGCAGGATTTATTTTTATTTGAATACAAGCAGCAAAATGGTTTTTCAAATAAAAAGTACATCCACATTGTAGTATCACCAAAAATATACAGGGTCGCTGTCAAAGATGGAGCTAAAGTTCTAGTGCTAATACGATTCAACTTGCAAAACTCAAAATTTCCGAATTGAAACTAAATGAATTTGCGCATATTTTTGCACAAAAGAAATTTTGTTAAATTGAAGCACAGTCGCCATCTTGATTTTTTTATAAATAGCAGCATTGGTCATATGTAGAGCTCGGATTATATGCAAAATGCATATTCTATAACATAAATAAGCCATCAAAAATATTTTGTTTATATACAAATCGCATAATTTGAATTCGATTTACGCCAACTTTCTTTTGCATATTTTGCATGTTTACGTTATGTTGTGCATATTTTGCATATTTCACTCATTACGTGCATTTTATTGCACATTTTTTCAATTTAAATTTTTTTTATAATGAAAATGAAACATTATATTTATTCTATACATTCGTGAAGTTTTTCGCCGGTTTCTTTTCTTCTTCCCATTTTCGAGATTCAATGGAATTATATTAAATTATGTGTGTTCTTGCATATTTATCTACAGGAAACTCATTAAGGTAGAATGCAATAAATCGCCCAGTTTCAAATCTTCAATAGGTTATTGTTCTGAGGGCCATTGTCAATAAGTTACTATTATTGTTCGTTTAACTAATTACATTTGTTATCTATTTGTTAATAAGCAATTGTAATTTGCGTAATGCTTATATCAAAAGTTTAAAGATGTTTTTTAACTTACTCAAGGAAATGAAATGAAAATGAAACTATATAATCCTGTATATTAAAATAATCGGGTCATTTAGTTCACGCAGATTACGAGACAACCGCTTGACGGATTTCGACGATTTTTTTTTCTATATGAAGGTAAATTTGTGTAGCAATAAATAACGGAGTCAGCATTTCATTTTAAGGTTTTAATTTTTTTACAAATTTGATTTAAATTTTGCAAAAGTCTAGCACCCGACGCTAACATTTTAAGTTTTTTTTCAAAGAAACAATTTCAAATCATATGTTTACCGCAAATTTTTGCGGGGGAAAAGCTCGTTTCAATAATTTGCATTTCTTTAGTAGCTTTTTTTATAATCCTTTAGTTTAGAAAGTTTCAAACCACTAATTAATAACTACTAATATTAGTCGATAATTAGAATATCTCGATTACTAATAAATAGTAATAAAATAATCGATTATGGAAATGTCTCGATTATTTCCATCACTAATTCCATACTTTTGTTATCTTGACTAACTTGCTCAGAAATATTACAAGCGGATTAAGGGATTTTCCGAAATACAGGTTTACGGGCTTAAATGCTATTAACTATTAGTGTGGTTGTTTGCCCACATCTCTTTTTGGGGTGTTTCATTCTTGTTTTGATAATGTAAATAACAATAAACTAAATAATTAATGATTTTTATTGTATGTTATTGTCTTATTATTCTATTAGTTAATCTCATTAGTCATTCATTAATATTATAATTATTGTTTCATATGTGTTGTATATGTATTATTTTAAAAATAAATGTATAAAAATGTTTTGTTTATTATTGTGAGTAAAATTTATTGCATATTTTTGTGCATATTTAACAGAATAAAGTGCATATTTAAAAAATTTTAGATGCATATATATGCGCATATTTTAACTAATTTTCGTGCATATAAATCCGAGCTCTAGTCATATGATATACCATTTGGAAGAGTTTAACACCCTGATTACATAAATGTATAATTATACGTTTTACAATAGGAGGCGTAGGAGACCGTGAATGTGATATACAAGCCTTCAATATAACAACTGTGTGTTAAGTAGATGTTATGGTTACTTTAATTATAAATGTATTTTGTTTATAAATTATTATTTTTTTTTTATGATTGTGGACCTGAACAGGCTAAATTTGGCCTATCGTGCTAAAGCACTCAGGAACACGTAGGAGGATGGATACACGGATAATGAATTGCCAATAGATGCCTATGAACACCTACCATAAATTTTCTCATATCATAAGTAAGAGGAAAACAGGAACTGGAAATCATTCCAGAGTTTAGAAGCCGTGTAGAAAAATGTGGATTGCGCCCGTTTGGTACGACAAGTGGAGATTTGTGCTGCATACTGATGATGTGAATGAGCGAACCGAGTGTTTCTCGCAAAGATAGCCCGAGATGGTATCAAAGAATATAATTCAGCAGCACAATGGCCGTTGTAATAACGATAATACAAAGAAAGAACTGAAACCATCCTTCTGTATGTGAGAAGTTAAGGACGGGTCATTTATAAGCTTAATCACTCTCTTTTGAATACGATCAACGATATCGAGAGCGTATTGGCGAGCACTAATCCAGAGGTGAGAATTATACTCTAGATGAGGCCAAATTTGGGCCTTATACAGCAGAAGGAGTTGTCGAGAGATAAAGTACTGCTTAGGTCTGTACAAAAAGCCTATTTTACGAGCAGCTGTTTTGGTAGCTGACATAAGATGGTCAACCCATGAGAGATTTGAAGATACAACAGGAAATAATCGACCTTTTTTGGCGGACACAAGGCAACACTAAGTTTTGTTAGCATTAAATTTAACTAGATTATTACTTCCCCATTCGAGAATACATTGAATGTCTTTGTTGATTGATTTTGCCATTTCAGCTTTAATTTCTTAATTTGACATAGAAGCTGGATTATCAGTATGAGTAGACTGAGATGAACTACAGTGAAGAGTGCTATCGTCAGCAAAGCAATGGATGGAGTTAGTTGTTGAAGAAATAAGGTCATTTATGTACAGCAGAAAAAGTGTAGGCGCTATAACGGATCCCTGTGGTACGCCCGCGTTAATGCTAACTTCTTTTGAAAAAAAGTCATCAACTACGGCACGTATTCGTCTTTTATCAAAGAAACTTGTAACAACCTTTTTTTGTGGTTGTATTAAAAAGTACATTAATTTAAGAATCGTTCATCTATTTGGCATAATATTAAAAAAGTTTTTAATTATTAATATGTAGAATTGAGAATGTCAATTTAATTGGCATTTCCTAGAACAAATCTTTTGGGTGTAATATTACATAAATAGTTTTAGTTCCCTTTCTTAAAAAATTGGATTTATATTATTGTATTCGCGCAAGCGTAAAGACTTTTAGGGGAATACACTTGAGTTATTCTGAAAGCTTTTTTGTAATTCACTTAATGCTGAATGTTAACAGCAATAAGCATGATTTTTACTTAATTTTTTATATTTTGGTGCCATCAGAATTTTGGTGGTAAGTTATTTTTTTTCTCATTATATTTTAAACTAAAGCCTTTGCTTTTTTTTAGGCACTTTTTTTTAACGTACTTTTTTTTACGTACTCACTTTTCAAGTACTTACTTTTCAAGTATGCACTTTTTGAAGTACTTACTTTTTAATCACTTCATTTGTATACTTAATAATCTTTAATGGCACGTATAAGTCAATATTTTACTGTACTATTATTTTAAATGGCAAGTTTTACTTGAGTTACCTTTACAACGCAAGTTCTAGATTCTTTTACAAATAAATTTGACGAATTAAACTTCAAGAAAATTCCATATTTTAAGGATAACTAAGCAAGACATTGACCTCACCATATGAACCATTCTGCTTCATAGTACCTGTAACAGTGTATGTACAGAACCGTTAAAAGGTAAAGTTTTTTTATAATTTAGTTTATGACTTCTGAATTTTTTTTTCGTTTTCAAACATATATTAAATAAACTTCTGTATAACTTGTTATTTTATTTTCATTTGTGTTAATTGTTTATAGTATTCAATAACTAGGTTTTGTTGTTCCTAGATAGATATATAAAAAAGAAAGACAACATGGCGCTCGAGAATTTATTATTTTTCATAATTTATTGATAACATTTTGGAATTAAGTGAAAATAATCAAGCAGAAAAGAAGAACTAGCATTTCAGGTAGGTTAATTAAATTCTAAATTAGAACCCACCCTTATATTCATCTACCGATGAGCCGACGGCAGTAACAATTATTAAAAGGTAATTTTTTATATTAATTAAATTATTTGATCAATTACGAATGGTATATTACATCATCGCTTTTTTATTTAACATTATAAGTTGGCCCAGTTTTAGTGTTTATACACTTGGAGCCGCTATTAATGTTACAATTTAACGCCTTTTAATAATTGTTGTTATACTTTGGCTTAAGTTAAGGTTATAAACTAGAAACCTAGTTGATGAGCGTATCATTTAACCAAAACGAGGTGAGTTTGGCAAGTAAACACAAATCTCTTTGAGATATCTAAAGCGACTACAACAGCTTTACCGGACTGATAAATGTAAAATACATGTAGCATGGGGTTTACATTAAATTGCTACATTGCTTCAATAAAATAGTTAAAGTTTACATGTGTCACATTCACGCCCCCCTTCGCTTCCTATTAGAAAAATTTTATAATGTCCTTTCTATTGTGTTTAGACCCTATGTGTGTTATACATTTTTGTAATCAAGGCGTTAAAACCTTTAAAATGGTATATCACTTGACTTAAGTTGCTATTTAAAAAATAAAGATGGAGGGTATGCTCAAAATTTTTTAATTAAAAAAAAAATTTTGTTCAAGCATATGCGCAAATACATTTAGTTTCAATTCGGGAATTTTGGGTTTTGTGTGTTGAACCGTTTAAGCACTAGAACTTTGGTTCCATCTTTAATAGCGACCCTGTTATAAAGCTGTATGTTTCACAAATAAGAGGCACTGTTTAAAACATTTTAGTTACCTAGAAACGCTTTAACCTTTTCGCTGAGTTTCTCGTCTATACACGTAATAAAACAAAAGGTGGGTCTGTCGCCTTTATGCTTTTGATACTCTACGACTATCTGCAGTCGTCGTCGATTTGCGTACACATTTTATGGAAAAATCTTGCGACATGTGAGCGCGATTCGAGTCTTCTCGATCACTCACTAATCTAGACTTTCAGCGACAGTGGGTGTAGTGTTGGACATTTAGTTACTAGTGCAACGCAAGCGTAAACATGACAAATATGCTACCATCGCCAAGAAGTTTTTATCTCATAACAAAATCATTATAAGAAATCCTAACAAGAAGCGAATCCGAAGACAAATTTCAAGACAACCCCAAGGATGAATTACAAGAATTGCAACATTTGGGCGGGAGGTTGAAGTAGCATCGCTTGACCTGCAACATCCGATCCGCGAAGAAAATATATTGTAGGATAAGGATATTAAATTATCTTGGCAGAAGCGATCGAACCAGATGTTTTTCTATTATACAAGCACAGGCACAATCACATGCACAGACACATGCACAGGCACAGACACAGGCACAGGTACAGGTGCAGGCACAGGTTCACGTACAGGGTGTCCCAACGATAGAGTAAAGTAAGTTTATGCTTAACTAGAATTATTTGTGTAAATATTGTATGGACGATGGGGTAGAGATAAGAAGTGTGCATTTTTTTAAAATATTGGAAGTTATACAGGGTGTGCCAGAAAAGCAGGACGTGAAAAAGTATGATTTTTAAATAGAACACCCTGTATTTGATTTTAGTTTTAATTCTACGTGTCCATACAAACATATTTTGTCATACAAAAGATTGGCTGAAAGTTTTAGTTCTTGAGATATTCGCGTTTAAAGATTATTATGGTCATTTTCGTGGGGTTGATGAATGGGCAATTGTTCCGTTATTTCACAATAAAAAAAATTGATATTTCGTGTGAAAAATGAGTGATATTATACTAACATTTAGACCGAATAGTATTTCTAATTTTCTCAACAGGGTGTTTGTTATAACCATTCAAATGTGAAAATTCTCAAATTAAAAAAAATCAGTTTTTTTTAATTGCACACCCTATATATTTTTATTTCATTTTATTCGAGATTAAAAAATCTATCATTTTTGTCAAATATATCCTATATCTATCTTTGATAGTTTTCGAGGAATTTCGATTTTTCTCACTAGCTACGTTACATACGATACTATAACATTATTGTGGATCGTGGTAGCCATGGAAAACAATTGCGATGAAATAAAACAAACCACCTAAGCGAGAATATTAACAGTTTTTATTAATGAGAAACAGTAATTCAATAATTATTTAACATTGCGTCTTAGTAAATGCTCAAATAGACGGCCTTCTTGCTGGACACACATATTGAGCCTTTTTCTCATGTTCTGTCTCACTTCGGATAACATAAGAGGGGTCACTGTGCGACAAGCTTCATGAATTCTATTTTTCATGTCCTCCCTTGTTGTAGGTTTAATAATATACACCCGATCTTTTATGTATCCCCATAGGAAAAATTCAGTGGA
The DNA here is from genome assembly GCA_036346205.1 of Vesta saturnalis. Classification (NCBI taxonomy): domain Eukaryota; kingdom Metazoa; phylum Arthropoda; class Insecta; order Coleoptera; family Lampyridae; genus Vesta; species Vesta saturnalis. The sequence continues at coordinate 5,411,135 of JARFJB010002021.1, forward strand.
ATTAAATCGCATGACCTGGGTGGCAATAATATAAAGCCATTACGTCCTATCCATTTCTCCGGGTATTGCTGGTTCAAGAATTCTTACGTCCCGATAAAATGTGGAGGTGCACCATCCTGTTGCAACCACATATTTAGTCGTCCTTCTAAATTGATATCCTCAAGTAACACAGGCAATTCTTCACGTAAGAAATGCAAATAGCTGCGTCCCGTTAATGGATCATCAAAAATAGGGACCGATAATTTGGTCATTAGTATACCACACCACACATTTAGTGACCAATAATTTTGGTTTTGAACTTCGCGTAGCCAAAATGGATTATCAATGGCGTAATAGTGCATATTATGCCGATTTACAGCCCCATTACTTTTAAACGTCGCCTCATCGGAAAACATTATGGAGCACAAAAAGTTGTTATTTAATTGCAGCCGTTGATTAATGATATTGCAGAATTCAATTCGTCTTGCAAAATCCTCTTCTCGCAATTCTTGATGAAGCTCAATGTGATAGGAATGGTACTTATACTTCAGCGTTGTTCGATTCACGTTTGATTTGGAGGTATCACATATCGTCGCTAATGTTCTTGAACTCACTTGGGGATTTTCTTGAATATTTAATAATATTTCAAGTTCTTTTTCATTAGCTGCGCTTTTATTAACAACTTTACGTTTGAAGTATTTAACACTACCGCTAGAATCAAATATATCCATCAAATTTTCCAAGCCAACAGTAGTAGGTATTCGACGTTCAGGATATTTCATTTTGTAGATTCGTTGTGCCAATAAAGGGTTTTTTTCAGCCTCGCCCAACACGTATATCATATCAATTAATTCATTTGTCGAATAATCCATAATTGATACAAGAATTGATAACAAGTTAAATGCGAAAACGACAAATTTAATATGTGTTTATTTTGACAAGTAGGAAACCTTTGTATCTTAGTAACGCAATTATTATTTTCCATGGCTACCAAGATCCATGCAATGCAATGTTATCGAAAATAAAGTAGCTAGTGTGAAAAAATCGAAATTATTCGAAAACTATCAAAGATAGATATAGGATATATTTGACAAAAATGATAGGTTTTTTAATCCCGAATAAAATGAAATAAAAATATATAGGGTGTGCAATTAAAAAAAAACTGATTTTTTTTAATTTGAGAATTTTCAAATTTGAATGGTTATTATAACAAACACCCTGTTGAGAAAATTAGAAATACTACTCGGTCTAAACGTTAGTATAATATCACTCATTTTTCACACGAAATATCAAATTTTTTTTATTGTGAAATAACGGAACAATTTCCCATTCATCAACCCCACGAAAATGACCATAATAATCTTTAAACGCGAATATCTCAAGAACTAAAAACTTTCAGTCAATCTTTTGTATGACAAAATATGTTTGTATGGACACGTAGAATTAAAAACTAAAATCAAATACGGGGTGTTCTATTTAAAAATATCATACTTTTTCACGTCCTGCTTTTCTGGCACACCCTGTATAACTTCAAATATTTTAAAAAAATGCACACTTCTTACCCCACCCCATGGTCCATACAATATTTACACAAATAATTCTAGTTAAGCATAAACTTACTTTACTCTATCGTTGGGACACCCTGTACAAGTGCAGTCACTGATGCAGGCACTGGTGCAGGCACAGGCACAGGCACGGGCACAGACACAGGCACAGTCACAGGCACAGTCACAGACACATGCACAGGAACAGGCACAGGCACAGATACAGGCACAGACACATGCACAGGCACGGACACAGGCACAGGATCAGACACAGATACAGGAAAAGGTACAGGCACAGGCACAGGCATAGGCACAGGCACAAACACATACATAGGCACAGCACAGGCACAGGCACAGGTACATGCACAGGCACAGAAACAGCCACAGGCACAGCCGCAGACACAGGCACAGGCAGACGCAAACGCAGACGCAGACGCAGGCGCAGACGCAGACGCAGACGCAGACGCAGACGCAGACGCATACGCAGACGCAGACGCAGACGCAGACGCAGACGCAGACGCAGACGCAGACGCAGACGCAGACGCAGACGCAGACGCAGACGCAGACGCAGACGCAGACGCAGACGCAGACGCAGACGCAGACGCATACCCAGACGCAGGCGCAAGCGCAGGCGCAGTCGCAGACGCAGGCGCAGACGCAGACGCATGCGCAGGCGCAGGCGCAGATGAAGACGTACGCAAACTCAAACGCAAACGCAAATACAAACACTAGCACCAACTCAAACACAAACACAAACTCAAACTCAAACACAAACACAAACAAAAACACAAACACACACTCATACAAACACGCACACACGACATCATGGCCGATCCTGCCAAAACTTTGAAAAACGTTGGAAAATGTGCTGAGAAGTCTATTTAGCGTTAGTGCTGAAAAAGTAGATTGCATAACCTTCTAATGCTACAGGTAGGTTGGAAGATAATAATTGTTTATTGTGATCGATCACAAAGTATAGTTACGTTGCATTTATTAAAAATCCACAATACTACTCACCATTTATTTATTATTAAGGAACGTTTCTAATTTAAAGCACGGTTCATAGGTGCAATGTTTAAATATATTTAAAATTAACTAATTGCAAATGGTATTTGTGAAAATATTCGTTTCCTAAACAGCATTCTGATCGTTCCGCTTTTCATATTTTAGTATACGAGTTAATATTCTTGTGGTTAAAAATTAATAAACGGAATTATTATTTTCTTTCAAAGTTAGTGATATTTATTTATTTCAGAATTTTTATAACAGTTATAAACACTAGTTTATGCTCATACGAGGCTAAATTAGAAAGCATCTTGATAACGTTGTATTAGTTACTCTGATTCCACTCGCCTAGGACTACTTCTTTTAGAGACAATCTTTCCCGGATTGATTGTTGTTATTTGTTGGTTTATGGTGAGTACAAGGTGGTTGAACCTACATTTCAACCGTTTTACTTCTTATATCGTAGCCGCACACTGCCACTACGGTTAGGATGGCAACCCGCTTACCTCGGTAAAATTGCACGACGCCTAGTGCGATTTGATCGTTTGACCTAACTTCCACGTTAGATAATACTTAGCTGATATTACAGGACACATAAAGTTCTTACGCTCTTCAGAATGTTCTACCAAAACGCGGTGTTGGCAAACGTGAAAGCATTAACCCGGGCCAGTTGTTAAAAAAGTTCCCACAACTCGTAAACCTATACGAATATAGATTTTGTACAACTCAATAATTGTTACTTAGATGATTAATTTTGTGTTTTAAATGACAAGCCAGTTTCCCGAGTTTTTCTGGACTAAAGATAAGTAATGTTTGACAAAGGATAAACAACTTAATATGTTAAGCGATCTTAAGTGTTCACTTGGATATAGGGCCTTAAATAATTTACTACATATGTATTTCCAAAATCTAAAATCTGAAACAAATTAAAGGCTCCAATAAATGTAATGCTGAAAACACAAACATACAAAGCCATCCCTAAATGAGCTTGATATCATCCTAAAACAAGGTATTTACGTTTATTTACTTGGATTTAACAAAAATGCATTAATTACAACGTTAATAACGATAAAATTATGGTTGCATAAGATAAAGTGATAATGTCAGAAGTGTTGTATGGCGAGATCTTAATAAGATTATAGGACGCTATCACTTTGGCCACTCTCCTATAACAACAAAAGCTAAACGAAATAGCCCCTTTAACCCTATTAAGTAGGTAAGATATTTTTGTATCAAAGGCCACTTTTAAAATTTCAATTATCTTTACCCTTTTCAGCTAGATAAAAGGTGAAACATACGTTTTCAGTAAATATGACATCTTAAAATAAAATATACTTGAAAATCACTAAAAGTAAAACGTTCAATTCGACATCAAATCAAACAAGGAGTTTGAAACTTTCTATATTAGAATTTTCGTACCTGCCTACTTTGACTTTACACATTTTTTTTGTATCATTCGAAATTCTCAATATGCGATGGATTTTCCAGTAGAAACGTTTAATAAATATTTTCTTTAATAAAATAGTAACATGTAACAATTTAATACAGCAGCAGCAGCAAGTAGAAATATTTGCTTATACAGGCATTTCTCTCTCAATAACACACTAAAATCAATGTTTGTCGCTCCCTCTAGGTTTACAAACATCTTTCCAGTTTTGTTAAAATGCTAAAACAAATATTTTTTTTAATGAATTTTAGTCAAAATTTTTTAGCTTCACTTCATACGAAAATATTGTGTTAAGCATATTAAAATCTCTACAGTTAAAAACAAAATAAATAAATGAGGATTCTTCGTTGAAGAAAATTTTAAAGGAAAGAAAAATACTGCGAAAATCACTATATCATTCTGTATTTTAAATTATGTAAACTTAAAGAAAAATGAAAATAGCTGCTTTTTATGTCAGACTGACAGTCTTATATCGCGTGTTAAAAATGAAATTTTAATTCAGTTCTATATGCTTAAGTGAGGCGGTAACAAGGAAGGTTTCATTGTTCGTATTTCACTTATGTTTTTATATTTTTATTTTCGTGTAGGTAATACACAGATATAATACAGAGATTAAAGCTTAAAGTTCAATAAAGCAAGCGTATTTTTAATGATTATAGACTGGATTAAGTATTGTTAAATGTGTACTTAGAAATAAATATAAATTTTGTAAAATTTAATTACCTGTGTTTGATCAGTAATTATTTACGCATAGAATTTCCAGTTGTGAAAACACTTTGTTAGTTAAGAATAATGAAAACAGCACTGCCATTAATTAAATGAACGCTTCGATATCAAAGCGTAAAAAAGGTTTAACACTGTTCAGTTTGTGATTCTGTACATAACCAAGCTTCTACCATTTCATTACGGTAAAATTAAAACTATACTGAACAACGTTTTCCTACCAGTAATTCATTTCTTTACTTTACATCACAAAGCTACAAACACTTCCACTATGCTGCAGATTGGATATGCATGATAAGCCAATACATCTAATTCCACACTTAATAAAAAAGAATGGAGGAACACTTACACCAAAAAGTACGAAATATACAAAGATTAAACACTTTTAATGAAACCGGCCGATAGGGCGTTTGTCTTTTGTCCCTCTAGTAGTAGGTTTCAGTACCAATGAGGTTGTTTGGGGTAAGAAAATATAGGATTCTTCCGTAGATTTCGTATGTTAAGGCGATACTGTTTTGCCAATGCACAAAATAAGCATTTTCATACACCTAATCCGTAGAATAGCTACCACACTTCTTGTTCACATAAGGATTCACTGTGTAAGGGAGAGACAGGCAAATAGGGAATTACAATAAGTGAGTGAAAGAAAGAGAATATCTGTGAAAGTCAAAGTTCATTGAGCTTTAGGGGTGTCAATTCCTAGAACGCTCAATGACCCCAGAAGTTGGCGATGACGAAAGAGCCAAACTGTATTCACTCTATTAATACCTAAGTTCACTGACCTAGGGGTGTCATATTACATTTCCTAGAAATGTAGAAATAAAACGAGTTCCTCAAAATCTCAAAGTTCATTAACCTTTTCTAGGTCAAAGTTTATTTACCCTTTGTGATGACAAAAATGGAACCAGTTCCTAGAAACTCCAAAGGTCATTGACCTTTAAAAGTATGTCAACGGTAAGAAAGAGAGGTGTACATGGTGTTTCTTAGAAATTAGAAAAATAGAACTAATGGTTGTTGATATGTTAAGACCAAAGTTCATTGACCTGCTACTAGTCTGTTCTTAAAAATCTAAGCGATGCATTCTAGGAAATACAATCACCAAGGTAGGAATATTTCTAAGTCAAGTTTTTCGGTGAATCCGTCTTGTAATAAAGTAGACTTTAGTGGTTTGATTTCTTCATGCACGTTTTGATGGTCCGGCTGTCGTTTGAAGCTCGTGATTAGTTTTGATAAAGGCCTTATGCTGCGCTAGTTGATGATGGGGTTGAGCATTTAACTGCCTGTTGGAATGTGTAGGTTTTCTGTGTGTCCTAGTTGTTCTCACTTTCTGTAGATTAATGCATCTAAAACGGCAATGATCCATTTTCTCCCATTTCCTTTGTAAACCTTATCCTTTCGCGTACATACATATTTAGATGTAGCATTTGTAACAATTCTTCTCCACATAATGAAAATGTTGTCTACATGTCTTAACCATAACTTGGGATTGTGACTTGCCGTTTGCATTGCTGGTTCTTCCAAATTGTTCTACAACTGGCACTAGTGATCGGTTCTCTTTCGAAATGTCTGTAACCGTGGTTTATAGATCAAGTAAGTGTTTCTTTGCAGTATTCCGTTAGGCTGATAATGTGCTCTTACAGATGGTACTTTGTTTTGATTATTTAGATTGTTTTCTTGATCGGCACGTTAGTGAATAGTGACACGAAATCGAAACTAAATAATAAATCGCGTTGGTTGGGTTTTTCTTTCTAGCTTTCTGAAGTGATTTGATTCTTTTACGTATAATTCGTTTTTGGCGTAAGGTTGAAGTTAGTGTTTTCCTCGATCTTTGAGAAAAAAAACACGCACACGCACACGCACGCGCACGTGCACGCGCACGTACACACGCAAACACGCACACACGCACATCCGCACACACGCACACACGCACACACACCTACACATACACACACGCACAAACCCACGCACGCTAACTCGCACACATGCACACAAGCACACACGCACACACGCACACACGCACACACGCACACACGCACACACGCACACACGCACACGCACCACACACGCATACGCGCCACGCGCACACACGCACACAAGAACACACGCACACACGCAAACACTCACACACGCACACACGCACACACGTCCTCATCCACACACGCATACACCAACACAGGCACATGTGTACGCGCACACACACGCACATCGTAATATTGCTTGCAGACAAAGAAAACGCCACTGTTGTTGTGGATGTCTTGTATTGTAATAATTAAAACATCATTTTCAAAACCCAGTATACCAAAGGATCACGACGCATCTACGACATATTTGAAAAAAAAATGCAAAACAAAAATAACAAAAGTAAGATTAATCCTAATATATTGCAAAACCTGTAACACGTCATCGAAATTCCCGAAACTTTTAACGTTTCCAAAGATTCATAAATCTAGACCACCACTGAGACCAACAAGAAGTTCAATCTGACCTCATTTACAAGCACTTGCAAGATGCATCGCCAAACAAATGTAGCATTACGCTGGAAAGTCAGAGATATGTAAAAAATTCCGGTCACTACATGAACCTAATTAAAAAGGAGACACTCAACCAAAGCGATCTGTTAATTGGTTTCGATGTATGGCTATTCACCAACGTGCCGAACAAGAAAATATTTGAAATAATTAAACCACTCTCAAGAAGACATTATCAACGGAACCCTACGTAAGGAATACTTACTTCACCTCTGAATACCAGAGATCTAGACAATTCGAAGGAGCACCGATGGATTCACTAGTATCACCTGTTCTGTCACAAATCCAAGCTATTGTTAGGACATGTGGACGATTTTGTTTTAATCTGGACTCACGGACAACTGGAACGATTTCTGAGTGGAGTTCACGAAAAAATGCAGTTTACAATAGAAATAGAAGACAATAGAACACTGCCGTTTTTAGACGTATTAGTCTAAAAAAAAGAAAAAATAAATAGGACACAATGTTCATAGATGAGCCACACAGACGAATACATACCAGAATGCCCAAACCCATCATCATCCAGCAACACCATACTATACTTAATGGAAGCAACAGGCCGGATTAGCAAAATTCCAAAGACACATTATTAAAAACAATTTAAAGATCGGCATCATATTGCCTAATTCTAAAACATTATAAACCTAGCTGATCTTTTAGGTTTGAAGTACATGTGAAATTCCTTGTGATGACTGAGTGAACGTACATAAGTAAAATAGATGAAGTTGTGCTATACTGGAAGAACATCGATTAGCATCATGTTCAATATGTCATATTATTATCAGTCGAAAATAGACTTATTGTCTGTTTTGAAGTTAATGGTGCGACCGAATGTGATCGAAATACGTAACGTTTTACACCTGTCAAAAATTTTTAAAAAGCCTTAGTGTGTTACGTCTATCACTGGTGATAGTGGTGATCCCATTTCTGCTCCGTCGACATGTTTGTACCCTTCTCCCTCGTGACTGAAATACATCTTGCTTAGAGAATGTTCCGTTAGAGTCATTATGTCTTTTGATATTCAGTGTTACTCCTTGATTGTCTCCAGCTGCTAGTTGAACGGCGTCTTTGTAAGTAGTGACTCGACATCAAAGCTAATTAGTAGGTGGTTCTGGTGTACTGTCTCCTTCAGAATCTCGATGAGATGGTTGGAGTTGTTGATGTTAATTTAGTTCACTTTATTACTTCTTTTTCTTTTTTTCTTTAAGTAACTAGTTACAATTTGGGTTCATCCCTTGTTTTTTGTTCTAATAGTATAATTTCGTTTACTGTGAAAAACCAGTATAGTTGCGGATTTATTATAGCCGGTATATTTAGGTTTGGGGTTCGATTTTTTATGCTTAAGTTTGGGGTAGCTTTAAAATGTATGCATTAAATTCTTGATTTGTGTCCAGCCGTGTTCTATAACAATCATCTCCTTCGCCTGTTCTCTTTCAGGTGTACCTTTCTTTAACTGTAATGTTTGTTCACTTTGTGCGGTGGTCTTTTCCTTAATTTGAGGTCTATACAAGAGCAAAAAAAGTTGTGCCTTTTTAACCTTCATTGTGTTTTTCTAAGCTAAATACACGCTCACGCATCCAAGTGCTTACTATAGGGACTGAGCTACTGACTATTGTAGATGTGGACAGGTCACTCCTCCTACTTTGGGTGTCGATAAATCTGTGCCCGCTTATTTTATGAAGCCTACGCAACGACTAGTGCGAATTCATCGTGTAGCAATATTTTTCCAATGGCCTTTCAGTACGTTAGTAGTGTAATAATAACAACTGTGCTTATTATCTCATACGATTTTGAGAAATATGCTACTGTATAATGCTGTTTTCTTACTTGCAAGTTGAATATCACGATTAGCTTAAATTAATTAATTAATAAGGTCTCAAATAAGTGCATGGAATATTAAAACGCCTGTGATAATAGATAGGAAACATATGAACAAGCCAACTACGAAATCTAGTTTAGTTTGATTAGTTAGATCTTTAAGAGATTAAATATTATTCAATAACCTTGAAATTGACAGAACACCCTCTGATGGACTAAGGCTAACAATGGAAAATGTCACAATCGATAAACAAACTATAATGTAACAGACGTATACGTATAAATATTCACAGCTAAAAACTTGACATACCATTAAATACCTCGATAAATCATAACCAATCTATAAAAAAAGAAATGTTTCCCTAACTATTTAAGAATGTAATCGTTGGAGGTGTATATTTAACCTTATTTTTATGTTAGCTATATATGTTAAATCACTACCACTTTCAAATTAAAACATTCTACAACATTAGACTTACATTATACTTTGATTAAATTTTGTTTCGTTTGTTTTGTTTGATTGAAAAATTTTTCAATGTTAGCCTTCATTCGTTAGATGGTGTTCTGATTTGCCATTTTCAAGGTGGTTTAATGGTATTTACTTTATTAACGATCTACATAATCTTTACTGAAGTAATCGTAGATTTTTTGATATACGTTCTTTAACTATTATCGCAGTTCTATACAGGGTGGCCCACCGCAGACGACACGCTTTCTCCACAAAAAAACGGTTAAATATTTTTAAAAGAATTTTTGTGGGGACCGTTTAAAGTACAATTTTAAAATAATGCAGATTATACAGAGTTCATAAAAAAGGGCCGTATCAACGTTATACTTTTTAACGAAACACCCCGTATTTTATGTCGTTTATGAAATTTAGAGGACAAATAGAGGTGAGTTACTGTTATAGTTCCTATATCTAACATCCACAGCTTTTCAGATATTTTTAGATTTATCAAATTGCAATAGAAAATTTAAAAATAAAATACTTTTGTTTTACCCTCGGTTCTGACATATTATTAAGTGAAGTGTAAAGACAAAGAGTTAGTTTTTAATTTAATATACACTATGAATGAAAGAACAGATAGGGTGAAAAAAAATTTAAATGTTGCACCCTCTACGTAATGCGAATTAACCTATAACATATATAAATGTTTTCAGTTCAAGAAAGAATCGACATGATTTTAGTAATATAATTGTTTATTAAGTTCCAATTAAGTTCGAATAAGGCTAATTCAAGATTTTCGCAGAACCGGAAGAGTGGTATAATTATGAAAAACATATTAAAGAAAAGCGTGTTGTCACTAACGAAGAGAATGAATTTCAGGTAGTCACGTGTGTGCATGATTCTATCGAGTATTTTTTGTTAGTTTCGAAGTATATGATATTGGTTAGTACCCCGCATCACAAATGTAGTATAGTTCAGGAACTGTGGCATGAGATAAAGCAACAATTTTGGAAGGTTTTATATTGTAACATGTGAAGATATCTGAAATCATTACAAGTAGAAAAAGCATTTAGTATCCCTTAAATTTCGTTAATTATAGTCATTTTCGTTAAACTGCGACGTTGGAAAATTATATGTCGTATTAAAATTGTTACGTTGTATTGAAATATAGCGCAGAAAAGGATATATTTCCGGTTTAAACACGTGTTGGTGACAGGCTGACGGGAGTTGTTCCATAAATTTTTGAATTAAAGTAACAATTTCATAGAGAACTTGTTTTTTAAGTAGTTTAGTTACTTTCATTTGGTTAAAATAATTTCTTTTTAAGATAGGGTTAAGAAGTAATGTAACCTAACAATAAAAATTGTCAGATCAAGAGCTGTCTCTGTAGCACGTAATTATTTGGCAGATACTTGCGAATTGTATTCTGTAGCCTTTCAGATATTAGTGCAACACCTGCAGATACTTGTGATTACAATAGAAGGTAAGCGGGTTGTTTACACGAGCTATGAACCTTGGGAATTAGGAATTTCAACCCCGATTGTATTAATTTGAAATGCTCTGGCGCCCTTTCGGTTATGACAAACTCCTCTAGTGTGACATGTATGACAAGCTATCTTAATGTACGCAAAATTAGATTTGTAATGCACCGACCCCCGACCACTGAGCTCCAACATCCCATATTTTGTCTGTTACCCTGTTCTACTGCCATTTTCTACCGTAACAGATAAAGTATTAGTATCTGTAATCGAAAATCCACACGTAAGTCAACGTAAAATAAGTTTCAAAACAGGAGTCAGCAGAAGTAATGTTCAAAGTATACTGGAGAAACAAAAGCTTCATCCGTACCATATCCAGTCACATCAAGCCCTTTTTGACACGGGTTTTTATCAACGAGTGAAGCTTTATTTAAGGGTTATGGGTAAATTCTGACGAATCTACGTCTCATAATAACGGTTTGGTTAACAGACACAGTTTTCTTTATTAGGATGATGAAAATCCTTATTTTTTCCATACAGTCGACCGCCACCACAGATGGTCTGTTAAAGTATGGGGCGGGATCAAGTAATAGGGCCGTATATTTTTTATGGTCATTTAAACAAGCTAGAATTTCGGAGATTTTTAATGGAGGAGCTGTCAAAACTGTTTGAGAACCTTCCTCCCAATATTCGAACAAAGTTATGGTTACAGTTAGATGGTGCTCCAGCACACTTTCATGCTAACTTTCGAACGCATTTAAATCAGAGCTTCGCAAATAGATGGATTGGGAGAGGGCGCCTCAAAATTCACCAGCCAGGTCACCAGATTTAGCTTGTATTGATTCTTTTCTGTGAGCCTACATTATTTATAATACTTTTAACACAACAAATGTTACGGAATGTAACCAACTTGAACATTTATTGCAGACATTAGAACACTTGATTTGTCGTTTTATTATTACGGATTCACTATTTAATAAGACAGGATCTCACTCATTTGTTAACCTTCTTCATTAAAAAAATGCAAAAAATTTAAGTTATATTAAAAATAGGTATAGGAAGACTTAATACACACCGAAAGGCATTAAACTATTCTAGCGTATTCTAACCAACTCTTTGTCTACTTGACTTAACAATATTTGTGAAACGAGAGTAAGACAAATGTATTTTCTTTTTAAATTTTCTATTGCAATTTTATAAATCTAAATCTATACTACATTTCTGATGTCGGGTACTAACTAATATCCTAATATAGTTCGAAACTAACAACAAATATTCGATAGAATCATGCACACGCGTGACAACTTGAAATTCATTCTCTTCGTCAGCGACAACGCGCTTTTCTTAATTTTCTTCATAGGCCACGCTTCCGGTTCTGCGTAAATCTATAATTAGTCGTTCAAAAACAACCTTACTCGGATGATTTCGCTCAGGATATTTTTGTGCGTACACTCTGGATGCTAATAAACCATTTTATTACTAAAATCATGTCCAATCTTTCTTGAATTGAATACATTTTTATATATTATAGGTTACTTCAGGCATTACATAAAGGGTGTACCATTAAAATTTATTGGGATATCTAGTTTAAAGGTGATCAAATTTGACCTTAAATTTTTTTCACCCTGTATGTTCTTTTATTTATAGTGTATAGCATATTAAAAACCAACTCTTTGTCTTTACACTTAACTTAATAATATTTCTGAAACCAGGGTAAAGCAATAGTTATTGGTATTATAAGTAAAGAAAAGTATTGTTTTTCTTTACGAATCACGATCGTTCTAATCGAGGCGCGTCGAGATTAGAAACGCGATGAGTAAAGAAGAACCTACTTTTCTTATACAAAATACATAACATTTTTTCGGACACTGAATGAAAATGGATTACATTAGAATGGGGCGGGGCATGTCGTAGCGAGGAGCTAAGAAAGTTAAACGTGAAGGATATCGAGGACACCGGCCCTATTTTGGTTGTCACCCTCCATGACACTAAGTCAAGGAAGAAGCGTATATTCACCGTTATAACGCAAATAAGAAGAATTAATAAAATTGAGTTGTGCAGAAGATATGTAAGCTTGCGTACAAGACATATCAATCAATCAAGGTTGTTCATATTTTATTTGAACAATAAATGTTATAACGGGAACCTTAGAAAATTCAAAATTTTGCGGTAAACTATACGAGATTTGATATATGATTTATTATAAAGCTTTGAAGCCAGCGCGGCAGTGACAAGTACATAGATGCGTTGGAAGCAAGGAGACGCTGTCAAAGTAACTGACAGTTTTTACGTTAGAGAGGAGTTCTTGGTTGATCGATACCGCAGGACAAGTGACCATTATACTGTCACGCGGCTCTATAAATTGTGAAATTACAAATAACATCTAATTAGTAGTGTAATAGAAATGAAGTAGAAAAATACCTTCCTTATTAAAATAATAAAGAGCAACAGCAAACAAGTTGGTGACAAAAAAAGGATTGCACCGTAATTTAAAATTCGCATTAAAAGTGACGTCGTAATAAGCGAAGATAACGCGTTTTGTATGTATCAGAGCGGCAATCAATTGTGCTTAAATAGTGAACAATAAATGTAAAGGCCAGTGATCAATCCAAATTTCAAATGGTAAATCAAGCTAAAAAGGATAATGACTTGAATTTATTGATGTACAAAGATTGAAGCTTCGTGGTTTGTAGTTAAAATTGCTGCTCCTCGCACATCCTGTTTGTATTTAAAATTAAACAATTGAGGTAATAATGGATAATTGTAAATATATCAAGCAATTATTTAGAAAAATCTTTAAATTATTCGAATGAAAAGTTATGGCATCTTAACCCACAGCAAAGGTATCTAAAAGACATCGTGTGAGAACGAAGGAAGCGGTTTCAGTTTGGCGGCATAGTAAGTAGGAGCAGCCCAATAACCTATTTGAGGCCTCCTCACCGGTCCAAGAAACGCAGGGCTTCGTCATCAGATTTCAACGAAAGTAACAAGTAAGAATCTTTTGATTGTGTGAATAAATAAAACGTTTACGTATTTTAATTTCACTGAACTTTGAATTCGAACAATTAAACGGAAAACAATTCGTTTAATTCTGAGTTTAATTCTGATAAAGATTTTGTTGTTACTTGTTAGTTTTAAGAATGTTATTTTAAATTATAGGTTTGATCTTTATATATGTTTTGTGAACAACGCATTGATGCATTTTCGTTTGGAGTTTAAATAAATAAGTATAACGCTTGATTTACTTTTATTACTAAAGATTATTAATATTGAAAGCTTATACGAATATTGAATATGTAAATTCGGAAGGAACTAAACTCAATAGGAATCCAGATAAATAATCAAGTCGAATAGAGCATAATTTTGGTCAATGATAACAGTAATTATTTGCTTATACTCACTTTGAGCTAGCCGGCACACTCAATTAAGAAAATAATTTACAGTCTCACAGAAACAATAGAACATCTTTATTCAATAATTTTGACATTATAGTAATGGTAAAAGAACTCAAATATTATTTTTTGTAGCGGGGTGAAAATAACACGAGTAAAAACCAAGGGTATTACGCCCGTTGCAATGTACAGTGCAACCTGTAGGATCAACAGTTTCTAGAAGATGCTTATTTGCAATTATCCAACCCAGACGGTTACACTGGACACTGTCTACGTCGAACGTCAACTATTTTTCTTGCTGAGGGTGGAGCGAATACCAGGAGACTCAAAAATCATGGAGGATGGCAATCAAACACGACTCCAGAAGAATAAATTACATTAACAACAAAATGGTGACTTCGAAAATGATTTTTAGTTAGCCATCGCTGTCTAACAGTGAATGCCAAAATTCATCAGATGTAATAGAACGTACTGAGTTACAGTTGGCTCCTGCATGTAGCGATTCATCATTTTCTACGTCTAATGGAGGAGTTCATCAGGAGGTTTTATCAAAATCGTCACTATCACTTAATGATTTCCACTTAAAACATTGTCTAATCATACGTTTTTCTAACGTTTATGGTTAAGTTTAATTTTTATTCCAATAAATAATTAATAATTTTTTATAAAGTAATGGTCACTATAAAGAAATGGTTGCTATAAAGAAAAGAGATACTTGTGTTTACGATTTGTAATAAGGAAATATGGTCCATTTTAATTGAGTGTCCAAAAAAAGTATTTCCTTTTTAAGTGTTCTATTGCAATTGCATAAGTAAATCTAAAATTATCCGAAAACCTGTTGATATTAGGTATAGGAATAATAATAGTAACTCACCGTTACCATGTCCTCTAGATTCCATAAACGACATAAAATACAGTGTTTAACCCGGCGGAAGTAGGGTGACATTTTGTAACATCACTGGTACGGTGGGGTATGGGCTGAAATGTACTTATACAGTGGGTTATCAGCCCAAATTTGCTAGTATAATGGGGTATCTGCTGAAACAGGCTTGTATTGTGGCTTTCTTTCACAGATGTGACATATTCCTGCTTTTTTTGCTTTTATCCAGCACCTTACTGAACTGTCTTTTTTGGAACAATGCCCGTTATTTCTGATATTTTCCTTTCAGGTTCAATTGTCTCATCTTCACATGAAGCGATATCAGATCGAATACTGTTTCAGAAATTGTCAACGAGTAATGAGATTAGCATCTTTGATGATTGCATTGTACACCATGAAATTGATGGAGGCTGTAAACAATAAGGAATAAAACGGCCATGTACGACTGTTGTGTGCTACATTATTGCTGGCTGAAAGTTCGTCCTCTACGTATAGTCCGCCTTTTGTCAAATTATAAAACGTTACGATTTCCGGTTTTCATTCATCCCCAGTACTGTTGTCAACAGAACTGTCAATATGTAAGGTAGACAGTAAGAGAATTTTATTCTTCTTAGGAGCGCAAATAATGAACTTTTCTCCGCTCTGGAATATCTAATCTGGATCGACAAATAGCTGTTATAAACATGCCACTTGGAAAATATCTGTGAAATTTAAGAAGTCACTCATTAAGTACGGTGGGGTATAAGGTTACACTTCTCGCTTACGGCGATGTGAAGCGATCGGTGTGCGATTGATGACTAACCGAGCACCACTACCGCATTATAGAAAATCAAATGGCAAGCTACTGAAAGCAGCGTCCATCTGTATAGGGTGTCCTATTTTCAATGTAATTGGGGGATTTTAGATATGTCTCAAATAGATAGAGTAAAATCATGGTCGGGACCCTTGGACCGATTTTTGAAACAAATTTAATAATCTAAAGAACATTTCAATATCTCGACTCGTTTGGGGAATATAGGGTGTTTTTCGTTTTATGTCGTTTTCTTTAAAATCCCGTAACTTTTTTGTTTGTGAATATTTAAAATTTTGGTAAAAACATCTTTTGTGCCTTTTTTTATGTGCAATTTAGTGGCGTACTCGATTTTTTTCTAACTTGACTTGTTTCCGAGTTACAGACCAAAGTTGCAATTTTTTAAATGGTAACCATAGTTGGCTATGACTCCATTAATTAGAGATTTCTTTTAGCTTTCTGAAAACATATAGTTTCATATATTTATCTCGGTAAATAAGAAAATTATAAATAATTTTTTGAAAAATACCTTTTGCTCAAGTCATCTATGAACCTTTGTTTACTACACGCATTCGTTGCTACTTATTTGACATTTCATGCAGTTGTTTCATATAAATAAATAGTGGAAACGTAAGTGTGATTAGATTTATTGTTTCAAAACTTTGCTTAAATAATTAATTATTCAAGTTAATAACTTTTTTGTGATGGCTGTCAATAATACGAAGTATGAAAATTTTGAAAAGTTAGATATGATTGGCATATACTATCAGTGTAATTTTAATGCAGACCAAGCTGCAGAGGCATATTTTAATAGGTAGGTTGTGCATTTAATACTTTAATAATGCTAGTATTTATAAAAACGCTACATTATTGAAGATTCCCTGAACGAAGACATCCCAACAAGAATATATTCGCTAGATTAAAAGAACATCTATTAACTTATGGATCTTTTGAGACGCCTAGGATCAAAAATGAACCAACAAGACGACGAAATAACTGTTTTAGCAAGAGTTGAAGAAAATCCTAATACCTCCTGCCGACAAATATAAACAGAAGTTGGAGTATCTAAATCAAGAGCACAAAAAATCTTAAAAAAATATAATTATACTCCGTACAAAAAAAGAGTAATTCAGCAACTTAATGATGGTGACTTAGAACGGCGAATTATTTTTGGAATTGGTACTTAGAACAGATTAGACAAAATAGGAATTTTGGGCGCAATATCATTTGGTCTGATGAGAGTCATATTACGAGTGAAGGAATTTTTAATCGCAACAATAATCGATATTGGTCAAAAAATAACAATTTTGTAACATTAGCACGCCAAAATCAAGGTAGATTTGGTATTAATGTATCATGCTTTATTTTGGGGGGTAGATTTGTTTACCACATTTTTAACGGCAACCTTAACGGCGAGAGGTATATGGAAATATTAAACATTTGTCTTCCACAACTGCTAGATGAAATTCCATTAGTGCAGAGGGTAAATGTTTATTTTCAACAAGATGGTGCGCCTAGTCATAATACTGTTTTAGTCCGAGATTACGTAAACCGAAACTATAACAATCAATGGATTGGCAATAACGGACCTATTAAGTGGCCAGCAAGATCTCCAGATCTTTCAATACTGGATTTCTTTATGTGGGGATTTTTAAAAAATAAAATATATCATACTCGCCACGAAACATACGAACAATTGGTCAATTCGACCAGGGCAGCATTTGAAGATTTAAGGCATACATCTATTCATTTCATTAAGGCAATTCAGTGTATTTCGCGCCGATGTGAAGTTTGTTTACATCATAATGGACATCAGTTTGAACAATACCTAAAATAAGAAAAAACTGATATAAAATAAAAATGTTGTTATTTTTTTCTAAATCAATAAGTTTTTGATATGGCATAAAATACTATGAGGACATTTTTATCTTGTTTTAAAATAAGTTCTGCGCATAGTAATATACTCCTTTTGAATATATGAAACTATACTATACATAAGTGATTTGATCAAGAGGTGTTTTTCAAAAAATCGTTTATAATTTTCTTATTTACCGAGATAAATGTATGAAACTTATATTTTCAGAAAGCTAAAAGAAATCTCTAATTAATGGAGTCATAGCCAACTATGGTTACCATTTAAAAAATTGCAACTTTGGTCTGTAACTCGGAAACAAATTAAGTTAGAAAAAAATCGAGTACGCCACTAAATTGCACATAAAAAAAGTCACTAAAGATGTTTTTACCAAAATTTTAAATATTCACAAACAAAAAAGTTACGGGATTTTAAAGAAAACGGTATAAAACGAAAAACACCCTATATTTCCCAAACGAGTCGAGATATTGAATTGTTCTTTAGATTATTAAATTTGTTTCAAAAATCGGTCCAAGGGTTCCGACCATGATTTTACTCTATCTATTTGGGAAATACCTAAAAATCTCCCAATTACATCGAAAATAGGACACCCTGTACTCCCGGACGGAAAAGTACCGGGGTATGATATACCCCACCGTACTTCCGCCGGGTTAATTAAAGAATATAGCTTTGATGTGGTTCTTTTCTTTGATGAACCCTGTATAATCTGCTATATTTTAAAATTGTAGTTCAAACGACGAACGCGTGTCGTCTGTTGTGGGCCACCCTATATTTGCGGTTCCAAATTTTATATATTAACTTGAGCTGGTTTAATTAACTTTTTTAGTTTAGTATCATTTACTGGAGATGATATATTTAAATTTGTATAAAAATACACGATTACAAACCCAAAAGTATTTTAACTGTCCTATTTCTAAACGGGAATAAAAATCATCTTCGCGTAAATCTGAAATCGATTGTCTATCGAGTCAAGTTGAAAAAAAAGGTTTTCAAACTAACAACGCTACACATTTACATTTAATCCAAAAATCGTGCTTTTATGAAACGGAAAACAAAACAGATGCTTCCCTACTTAAAAATCAATTGTATCACTGTGATTTCTATAATTTAGAAATGTAGGTCTTTGCATTAAGCATTATGAGGAGCAAATTTTGTTTGTTCTGAAGCGGTTGTGAACAATATCAGAAAGTAATAAAAACCGCACGATACGAAAGAGGGTAAAGAGAAAGAAATCTGTATTTGTATCACTCAAACTTAATGATTTTTTTTCCTTTTTAATAAAATTTTTTAAGCAAGACGTTGTTTTCAACTAAAATAATGATCATTAACAGAAAACCACAACTAATTAAACACACACTAAAAAATCCTTTCCATGACTCTAAACACGTGA
This sequence comes from Vesta saturnalis, assembly GCA_036346205.1. NCBI lineage: Eukaryota > Metazoa > Arthropoda > Insecta > Coleoptera > Lampyridae > Vesta > Vesta saturnalis. Next base: position 5,430,430 of record JARFJB010002021.1, read on the forward strand.
ATTGTTTTTAATTATTGTTGAAACTAAAATAAAAAGGAGCTGGAAATGTAATGTAAAGAAAAGGTGTGTTACTTTTACGATAATGTTCTATTTAAAATGTTTATTGAGACATGAAACAGTTTCTGAAGTGCCTACTTAAAAGCTGCGTTAAAATTAACCAATTTTGTGAACTTTTCTTTAGAAGCCTGGAAATTTAGCGGAATCGCTAAAAAAATTTCCGTCCATACATTAAAATTTTTTTGACATCGTTGTAGGGCATTGACGTTTACTAAAATTACAAATGTAAAGTAACATTAATTAATCGATTGAACAGAACCCTTGTATAAATTTACCAAACTACCGACAACATAGAAATGTAATTAAGTTATACCTAACATTAGTGTCAGAAATGAATAAAGTTGAGTCATTAAAAGATGTCCCGTTAACTAGATTTGTTGGCTGAACTTTACCTAATTTTCGAAGCATTTTATTCAATAATAAAAGGGCGTTTTCCATACAAATTTCCAGCATTCAATAATTCAGGATATCAAGAAAAACAAAATTATTTAGAAATACGTATTATTTCTTGACAAGCTGTTCATCGGTATCTTAGCAGGCAGTTGGTGAGCCGCGCCTTAGTTTACTTTCCCCTGGGGTCCCCAATTCCCGCTCCGTTTCCCAATTCCCAAGCGCTTACGGTCCCCGCTAGCTCTCCTGGCAAATACACGCTACTCCGGCTCGTCGCATTTGTCACACTTGGCTATCTCGGAGTTTAACTCTGACCTATTTAATACGGGAAAATCTGAAGGGGTTGGTTTTTAGTTGTCGTCTACGTCACCTCTACTTAAAGTGAATGATTACATCTTAAACGTTTATAAGTTAGAATGACAAACTTTGGTTACATTAAAGACGTACATTTAAGTTTGTTTAGCATTCGTAGCGGATAGGCCGTAAAGCTTTAGAAAAATTCTGATAAACACAGCGAATCGTGTTATTCTTAAATCGTTTTATCTATATTGTAAAATCCATAACGGATGGTAAGTCCGTAAAGAATATATCTTAACACAAGAAAACCAAAAATTCTCAGTTGTAACGAGCATTTTAAGAAGTCAATTGTCAAACATTATCACGTAATGAAAAATGACACTAAATAGATATTATTTCATAAGTGTATGACTTTTTGTCACTAACTTATTAAGATAAAGCCACAGAAAAAAAAATATTGACTTTTGTAAGATCTCTAACTTGCTAGTTAACATGCAAGATGCATCCTTTCATAATTGGGGGTATTTGTTTCAACTAAGGGGCGCTTATTTACGTTGGTAACTCTAATGTTTCTCATGTGTTGTTATTGAGGTTATAAGAAAATGGACCGCTATGCGAAATAACAACGTATTGTTATTGTTAAGACACATTACATATGTGGCGTGTGGAATTTTTAGTTCAATTAATGAATCCACAGTTCCAAGATTATTTAAAAAAATATTACAAATGTCTGACAGTACCTAGGACATCGTGGTTCCCAACAATTGAACATTAGCCGAACCAGTTTGCAACGGATTAGTTCGGTAATTGAAAACCAAGCAGAACTCCAATTTTTTTAAAATACCATCTTTAGCAATAAAGCTAATTTTCAGATGGTTGTCTTAATAAGTAAAATTTGGGACAATGAAAATTCATAAAAAAAACGATGCATCCATAAAAGTTACTGTTTAGTGCGGTTTATGGGCTGGAAATGTAATATGACCGTTCCTTTTCGAGGATGAGTTTAGTCAAGCTGTAACTGTAGATACGATATCGCGCCACGATATTTAACATCCTATGGGATCAGTTAGACGACATGAGCCTCGAGGAAATGTGGTTTCAACACGATGGTGTCACGTCACAAGCAGCAAGAGAAACCATCGGTTCGTTTGGACTTGTGGTAACAATATCTACTTAACCTTCAGGGGGTAATGGGTTGAATCCCCGCTACCGTCTACCTTAAATGCGGTTTTTTCAGAAGGTTTTATTAATACACATATGGCGGCATGGTCACTATATACAGGGGGCGGCATTAGTGCGTCAAAGTACCATATATCCGTTATTAAAGCAGATATCAAAAAAAGCTATTTACAAAAATTATAGGCAACTTCAAACTTCACATTATAAAATTATTTTCGTATTTGCAGGGTTTACCAGGGTGAAGAAAACATACTTTTTTTTTAATGGAACACCCCATATATTCTGTATTATAAGTGTTTTGTAACTGTGGTTTTATTAGTAGTTGATCATTTACAGTTTATGTTTACGCATTTACTTGCTTTCATCATAGTCCTGAAGGACTTTTGAGTCGAATTCATTTGTTATATCTAATTTTCTCAAGCACTTGACTACCTCAGATTCGAACTTGGTACCTTTCACTTACTAGTCTGATCAGGATTCCAAGAACTGTATACAACCTACCATGCGAATGCGGCAGAGCATACATAGGAGAGCAGTAGACCACCAAAGTGAGAACTCAGGAACACAAGAACAACGTCCGCAAGGGCGAAACAGAAAGATCAAGAATCGCTGAACATGTCTGGAACGAAGACCACCGCATCCAATGGGATAACATACAGATAGTGGCAAAGGACGAGAATACAACTCATCGGAAACTCAAAGAAGCCACATTCATCGCACTAGCAGAAAATCCAATAAGCCAAGCTAGTGTAGAAATGAAACCCAAATGGATTCCAATAATGCGCGAAGAGCTTAAGCGCAATACACCTGCGCAAGAGGTTACGGCAGCATGCGCAATAAACTTCTGCGCAACCACGAAAAATAGTTTAATATATATATGTTCTAACAAATATATATTGGATTACTCAGTGGCTCAGCGGTAAAGGTGTCAGACTAGTAAGTGAAAGGTACCAAGTTCGAATCTGAGAGTAGTCAAGTGCTTGAGAAAAATTAGATATAACAAATGAATTCGACTCAAGTGCGAAAACAGTCCTTCTCAGGACTAAGCCTGATGACTGAAGCAGAGTCCGCTTCCGAAACGTCGCGCTCAAAAAGCATAAACTGTGGAAATAGGCCGATCAACTCCACTAACCCCATATATTATTTCAAATTTAGATTAAGCTCATCTCCCCCATACTTACAATACAGGGTTTCATTACGTTATAAAGGGTATTTCAAAAGTTATGGTCAATTGTACACGGAAATCATTCTCATTCCAACCTCCTGTATACCCTAAACAGAACAACCTAACAATATTTTTTTCCAGGAATAACTTTTTAACATTGGTACAGTGTTACGAGAAAGTGTTATAGTTCTTTATTATTGCACCAATTGAATATAGAGAGAGCCAAAACACATCGTTTTGTAAATTTTTTCAAATTAATCACCCTGTATTTTATTTTAAAAAGGGAAAATACACTTTATGTTCTTTCATTTTTATTAAACACTCCCTATAGCTAAAATCGTTAACTCTGTTTTCAATTTAATAACAGAAAGAGATTTTTTTTTTAATTTCTATTATAAGTTAGCCGTGAACAAATAAAAGTGAGACAAATTATTATAAAAAATTCAAAAAACAACGGTTATTAAGACAAAGTTCCCATAAAATTAATTAATTTCATAATAAATGTTTAAAATGTCCACCGAAAACATCAATACAGCATTGCAGCCGATCTTCAAATTCTCGACTGACATTTCTTAACATTTCTACATTAATACTCTGGAACGCTTCTCGTATTCTATTCTTCATATCATCTTGTGTGGTTGGAGGTATTTGATACACACGATTTTTCACATAACCCCACTGGAAGAAGTCAATTTTACTAAACTCTGGCGAACGAGCTGGCATGCAGTGGGTCCTCCTCCTCCCACCCATCTTCCAGGGAAATGGCTATTAATCCTAGGATGCATAACATATTCGATATACGCCTTTACACAACATGGTGTAACGGTATAAACGGGTGGTAGAACGGGATTACAGATAAATTGGCCTTTTTGCCCCGACTATTCAGCGTTTTGGGTGTGGGTATGATGTTGCTAAATTTTGCACATCTAGAATAGTAAATCGTACGTAAGTCAAAATAGGGGATGAAGACAAAATCAGTCGGTTTTTGGGCGCCAGAATGTTTAGTAGTCAAAATAAGGGACGTCGTGCCAAAATTACGAGTACATAGCGTGTCTAAACATACAAAAAACATACGCTTACCTATCCGCAATCAATCCCAGGTGTGCTGGACAGCAACTCAGCAAACCACCTGAAATAGGTCTTCAAAATAGCACTACACGCTTGTCAAATAAAAGCGTGATAAACACTCAATAAAGTTACGTTATTACACCTCAGTGTAAACAATAAGGCATTAAATAATAATCAAAACAAAACAAAAAAAAAGCTATAGAATGCACTCTAAATGAATTAATACTCAACTAAAAATCAAATAAAACACTAAATATTATTAACGCTATTACTCAATAATAAATAAAAAAACTGTCACTTCGTTACATTAAAATTTTACGCTTCTAAAAATCCGATAAACTTGCAATTTGCAAAAAAAAACTTTTATGCAACACAAAAGGGTTTTCACAGAATTAAAACACATTTATAAAACCTACACAAAGCTATAATAAAATAATAAAAAAAATAATATAAAAGTGGCACTTCAAGAACGTTAATTTTTTTTTAAATCCGCAGAAGCGAGATAAACCAATGAGTTCACCGAAGCACTAATATAACACGACGATGATCTCTAGGTAACTTGATGACGTTAAATCGAAATCGGCACTAGGTATAATCCTTTGGTGATTGAACAGTTTTACTAAAATCCCTATACAGGTCTTCTTCAGAAGTAGATAAACTACCCTTACAACACAAAAGTATGTTCGTTAAACACCACAAGGTCCAATATATCAACGTTCTAAACCACCCCTTACAGCGTAACAACAAACGTCACCGTACTACTACTCGAGAGCGCGATCAGTTTCAGAATCCCCCGAATTATATCCAAAAATCCATCTTTGATTTTTAAATCCCACTACTCACACAAAATCTCATCTAATTTAATTCCACCAATTAAAAAAACGGAAGGGGAAGATTTGATACCCAACACCCAAACTTCGTTTTCATCCTTAAGGACTCGATAGTTTTCAAAATCTCAAACGTCAGCAGACTTAACGTGCAAAATATCTCTATATTTTTATTTAAGTACAAACAATAAGTCCCACATTCTATCTCTATGACTTAAAACCAACATACTCAATATTACACTGAACCACTATAATTAAGCGACTCCTTGTCGCCAATATGACATCATATACATATAAATCTACGTTCTTTCTATAAATTTTAAGGAAATCAAACGAAATAAACCTTATTTACACTTATATACAACTATTTACAAATAATACGTTATCCAACATTCAATAAACGGGGAATAATAAGGAAAACAATCTAAATTACAGAATAATAATTCACAAACAAAAAAAAACTAAAGCTCGCCACACACCTTCCCTAAAGGTCGCAACACACGTTAAACAAATCTCTTCATAAAACTCAACTTGACAACAAAAATTTGACGGTAAATCGCTAGAAAATCGTGATCCTAACACAATGGGCCTGGGAGGCCCGTTCCTTTTGTAGTTGTAAATATAAGCAATATTCGAATTATATTGCATTAAATTGTACATAATAGTTGTAATAAAGTTATTTATTGAACTATGTGTTTACAAAAATATAAAATAAACGAAAAAAATCTTAAATCTACGAAAAAATTAGTTTTGTTGGTAACAGCTGGTGCATACTCTAACACTGTGTTCATTACAAATGTTGTTTTTGCATGTGTCACTAATTAATTGCTTTTACGGTCAATACTGGTTGGACATGATGAACATCTTTTTCTCTCGAACTCAGATACTTGTTGAGCTCGCGACGGACCAGGAATGTCAATAAAATACTTCATTGCTTCTAAAACACTTTTTCGTAGTTTGGGATTTCTAGATCTCCTCTGCATATGTGGCAACACCAGGTCTTTGGCCAACTATTTCAGAAATAATCTCCGTTCGTGGGTCATCCCTTGGTTGTAGTAGGGATGTTCTTTGGAAAAACCTATATATGCGTTGAGAGCTGATTATAATATAAAATTATCTCTGGTTTCTTCTTGCAACTGTCGCTGACAGAGGTATCGTGATGCATGCTACTTGGTAAAAGTACGAATTTATTTTTCTTAGGAACGTAACTTACCATAGTAACATTGTTTCTAAAACAAAACTTTGAAGAACATACTGGACGATTTCTAGACGATTTTCGTTCTTTTAGAATGTCTCGTTTGTTTTACCTTAGTGTACCAACTGTAACGTCCTTATCCAGCAGATATATACCTAGTGGAACACTTGTAAAGTAATTGTCTATCGTAAGGTTTAACCCGGCATTATGAACCCTACCCACTAATGTTTGATCAACTTCAAGTCCTAAATTCTTATGAGGTGGTTCATCAGGTTGTCATCCCGCATAAATCATGCCATCGATAGCATAGCACGAGCTGGATTCACACAAACAAAATACCTTGAAGTCGTATTTAGTAGATTTGCTGGGCATATATTATATAAATTTGCATCGACCTCGATCACAACTAGATGTTCATCGATTGTCACGTTCAATAAAAAGATGCCAGATATAAGATATCATCGCTAATTTGTCAGTTTCTAGGCGTATCTTGCGAGTTCTCTTATCAAACCTTACATATCTCCTTATTTCTTCGAATCTAGGAACTGTCATAGTTGCTGATATACGGGATTGGCAAATTCTTGGGAAAATAGTTCCTGCACAGCTACGTCCCAACCTCGTTCTAATCCTGCTTGAATAAGTAAGCTTGTAAATCAACATTTCTCTAATCATTTGATTTGTTACGACACATTCGTTTCCCTTCTAAATTCGTACAATTTACTATTTCTTGTAAAATTTGATCAGTCATAAACAGCTGAAACGCTGCTTTTCGTGTAGAACACATGTGCTTCCTTACCAATCCAGGAGCTCGACGTATAATATTGTATTTCTGTATTTTGCTTGCTGCTGGCTGATCTATATTCCATTCTAAATCACTCGGAGCATATAACAATTAGATGATCAAGAAGCTGCCGAATTGTCAGCTGTGGTTATGCTAAGAGGATCGTTCAACTCATCACCATCAGAATCATCACAAACGCATGAATAATTATCAGCATCTTCTCTAAAATCTTCGTCAACGTTTATATTACCTTCTGATTCAACTTCGCTTTCACCGGATGGCTCCTCATTTGATTCATAATAATACGAAATAATATGAAACGTGGCTTCGTCTTCAAAGAGGACAAAATCAAAGAAATCCGCCTGGTTGTGGATTTATTGTTGAGCCCATTCACAAAGGCAACCCTTCTGGGATAGTCTTCTTCGAACAACTCTTGATGCAACTGGATATGCTATGGATGCATTTATTTTTACCCAGCATTCTTCGGACGGAACTGTCACTAATATCATGCTAACGCGAGATTTCACGTGTACTAACATGTGGATTATGCGTAACTTCAAGCAACACGTTAAATTCATTTTCCTCGTTAAGTACACAAACACCGTGCACTCCTTTTTTCCACCGAAATGTTAAGTCAAAGTTTTCCTGGTCGTGTGATTTCCGGATATGCTAAATTTCGGTTGGGCGTCCAGATCTGGCGGTTTTTTCCTCTGTTATTTTGTAAATATTAAGTGTATGCTAATAAACGACAAAAAATTTCTGAACTGAAAACAAAGCTCCAACGCGTTATTTCTGAAACTGAACCAACTGGGTTATAAAAAGGGTCAGGGTATACCAACACAACCGAGCGACCTTTTGGACAACGTATTCCATAGTTAACGTCTACTTTATAAATTAAAAGAAATGACTAATTAAATAATAATGTAGTTCAACACTTACTCGTGGGAAATCAGTTAATCACAGGGTTAATATGACAATGGTGCGACATTCCAATGTGTTAGGCCGCGGTATGAGATGTTTGTAATTATTTTGAATGCAAGAGCTATTTACTCTACCAGTTCTGTCCTCCGGTCACATTAATGGATAATTTACATTTGGTGTGTGCGGATTTGATACGTATGACACTAATATTTCTCAATATGGTTCATTTCTAAAATTAGTTCTAGATTAAGGTATATCGACTCAATCCTGGTTTTAACGCTGTTGTTTTGAAATGATGGCATCTAACACTCCTGTAATGACGGCATAGGATGCCATCACATCAAGTAACTTCAAAACAGGTATCCAACTGCTTCCTTTTACAGTGTTTACGCGGTTATTAGACCAATAAAATTAGTTCAAAAATGGGACGTGGCTGAAAATATTTTCTGGAAATCTAGAAAAAGTTTTGTGTGCTTTTTTTTACACAAATATGAAGGGATTTTAAGTTTGTACCATTATTGTTAGGAAGCTTTGAGTGTGGCACCACGAACATACCGAAATTTTGGGACTTATTGCAAATAATGCCAAATTCATACATTTTGCAGAAAAAAATATTCTGTCATAAATTTTAGAGCAAAAAATTCAACGTTTATTGAATAACGAAACATGGTAAGTTCAAAAGTGACTTTTTCTACATTTTTAAAACAGCATGCAATTGGTACTTTGACACCCTACAACTCAATATCCGGTTATGTCATCCAATCAAAGTCATTCTATCATAAATTGTAGAGCACAAAATTATACAACGAAATGAACAATAATAGTACGTTTCCACAAAAATAATGTACAGTACTAAAAACACCCAGTTCAAGCAGCCCCTAGACAGTCCTCTTGAAGAATTCCGTAACCTTAACCTACCAGAAATTCATTTGGACGACGGATGACCTACGTATCACACCCGACAAGGTTAAATCGTACTTAAACAAAGACGGCTTTAACCATAAAACACTTGCCCAATGGGTCGTCAAATTGGTCACCGACATCTACAAGTGTGTAATACTATCCCAATTCCCGGTGAACTGCAAATCAGTTTCCACCGTCAGGATACCAAAACCGCACTCCGACCCCACCAAACCCTCTTTCTATACACTCATTTCTATCTTAAGGTGTCTCTAAAAATTGTACAACAGCCAGTTCAATTTCCATCCTAACCAAACGAGGCACGATTCCTTGTTGAAACTGCTTACAGATAACACCAAAGCATTCAATCATAAGTAATGCAACTTGGCAGTGTTTCTGGATGTCCAACAAGCATTTACACACAGCTCTCCTCGGCAAGGTCTGTAACCTAAACATCCCTGATCATTTCTACCCTTGTACCTGACCGACCGGTTAGTATGAATCAAGGTAGGCAAGACCCTTTTCAATACATTCCAACCCATAGTAGGCTTGCCGCAAGTTTCTGATTTAGCCCCACTCCTTTACGCAATCTTCGCTTTCAACATTCGAACTGTACTAGAACGAGGAGTATCCGCCGCGCAGTTGGCGGATGGCAGTGTCATCTGGGCAGTGCATCAGAACAGCGGAGCGGCCTCCCAAGACCCTCTTCCTTAATCCAAAACCCTCTTGAACATTTTCAACTGAGAAAACCGCTGGAGAGCCTCTATCAACCCAAACAAAGCGCAAGCGATCCTATTCGGACATTCAAACTACCAGGAAGACAAATTTCCTGGCCGACAGTAAAGTTTCCTTTGCACCTCAGCAACGAAAGGCTCATACTCCAACAAGAAGCTATTTTACTAGGAATCCCTTTCACACATACCCTAGACTGGCTACCTGACGTACGAAGAGCATTAGCCACGATACGGAACCGAGCGCCCTCTGGGGTCGTATGTAAGGTTGCCACCCCACAACTCTACAAAGACCTGCAAAACATACATACACCATGGATTTCCTAGCATTCATATGTCCAAATATAAACACTAACAACATCTTCTTACACAACCAAATCGTTCAGTTACTTTAATGATCTCACAATAGAATACGCAAACATACCACCCATTACAGGTAGAATACAAACGTTACAAAGAAACTTTGCACACAAAAGAATTTTGAGACACAATCTCTACCAGAGAGATACTTTATCCTACAACTACCGATTTCCTTGACGACCTCCCTGAGAAGATACCCCGTATTTCTCCGTATTCCCGGTCTATTTGATGACGACTATGCAAGGAGGAGGATGCAAACGAGATTAATATAACCACACACTAGTACAAACAGTAACAGCACGCCTCACTAGTATACAAGAATCAAAATGCGACAAAAAACTATCTTCTTTTTTCCACCAAAAATACGCAATTCATCATCATCATCAACAGGACATTAACCAGAGCTAGAAGAAGGACTTCTAAACAATCCACAAGAAAGCATTACAATAAGCTATAAATCATTTATATCTTTCTTAAACCAATAGTTATTCGAAATCTAATGACATCATGAACAGGAGGAAACTAACATAAATTTCTGCATACTTCATGTATCTTTGTGTATTTTATAAAATAACAGAAAAAGTAATCGATCATAATAAAAACCAAAACAAAAAAATTACAATGAAATCAATATAATTACAATTATCTCCACAGATTTTCTATCGGTTTTTTATTGACCTGCAATTTGCCATTCATCTTGCTCCTTCTCTTCATAAAAAGGAGAAAGATGAATGAGCGTCACAGCTTGTTTCTAACAAGTGCACCTCCTTTGCGTCCCATTGCACATTTGTAAGAAATGTGTACTTAGAAGCTCAGTTAGTGTAGATTGTGACTAGAAATCTTCAGTGGACAGGGGAGAAGCGAAGTTGAACTGCGTCTTGGAAAGGTGTGATTATAATTTCACCCGACTTCGAATCGCATCTTAAACTAATAGCGATTGTCTTTGACAGATTGCACGCTACTGGTATGACTATTAATCAAAATAAATGTCACTTTTGCAGACCCCAATTACAATATCTCGGATACGTTGTTGACAAACATTCCTTAGGAGTCGACAGTCAAAAAGTTCAATTAATCATTCAATAAACGATCTAAACGATGCTTATATCGTGCACTCCGCGACGTTGAACTTCTAAACATAATTTATGTGAGAGTTTTTCATTTCAATTTCATTTAATTGATCGTTAATATTTAAAAGTGTGCCATATTTAATACATTTTTGTTAGAGAAATGTACAATCTATTTAACTTAAGATTAGATAACAGTGATCTTCTCATTTAAAGAAAGAGTGCATTAAAGTGATAAGGCCGACGGCGAGGTCGGTGCTCGCCAAACAAACGAGTTCTATTCACGTACGTACAATCTTAACTTCTTATCAGTCAAGCATATTGTACCAAATAATAGGATGTTCCCATCCGGGAACGGACCAGGATTTATGAACAATAATTATCAAACTATGCCGCCATCAAATTTTACGCATTATTCGCCAATAGTAAATACAACAATGCCACAATCAGTAAACAACTCATCACCTAGAAATACAACATACTTTCCACCGAACCAGGAACAATTTCAATTACAAATGCAATTGCAAAACTCACAACAGTCGCAACAAATACACCAACAAACGCAACAAGCTGCAAACCAACAATCTCAATCGTTTAATAATTATCCTCCGCTTGTAAGAATGCTATCTACTAGTGATGAAGAAACTGAAAACCAACTACTGAAAACCCTGGCAGGTAGTGAAAAGCATTAAACGAAAAGAAAAAATTTCTCCAGCAAGCAACCTGAAACGGAAGAAACAAACTCAAGTAATAGATATGATATTTTAAATACAGACAAAGACGAACCCCTAAACATAATCAACACCCAAGTGAACATTTCTAAACCCCTCCTATTTTTGTTTACGGGTGGCTAACTTTCCTGAGATGAAAAAATTAACTGACATTGCAGAAGAAGAACAGTATACTACTAGAAGCCTAGCCAATGACACTGTAAAATTAACTGCAATAGCCCTGAAACGTACAAAAAATGGTAAAGTTCATGTTAGAATCTAAAATAATACATCACACTTACCAACCCAAAGAAGATAGAGCTCATAGAATTGTGGTAAAATACATACATCATCTATAGACACCCAGGATATCACAAAGAACTTACAAAGCTCGGCCACAAAGTCAGAAATATCGTTAACGTTAAACAAAGGCAAACTAAAGCTCCTCTAAATATGTTCTTTGTCGACCTAGAACCAGCGAACAACAACAAAGACATCTACAAAATACGCCACTTGCTAAACAATATAGTACAAATCGAACCACCCAGAAGAAACAACAATATTATTCAGTGCACGAGGTGTCAGTTGTATGGCCATTCCAAAACTTACTGTAACCGTCCATTCCTGTGCGTCAAATGTGGTGGCCCACACAGCACTACAACCTGCAAAAAAAGCAAGGACACTCCAGCTACGTGTGCTCTATGCGGGGGTGCACATCCTGCAAATTATAAAGGCTGTGAATACTATCACCGCCTCTATAAAAATACTCGAGTTTTTAACAATGCTGTTAACAGCCAACCAACTCCAGACAATGCAAATCATTTGCCCACTCTTTCTAATCCAATACGTCCCAAAACTAGTTATGCAAATGTACTTAAAAATAATACAACTAATGTCTCCCAAATGCAGTACAACGATGATTCAGCAAATATAAACTCAATACTTGGGAAATTTCTAGACGAATTTAAAAACATGTTCCAACAACTAATCCAACAGAACAGCATGGTTTTGAACATGCTTACAATGCTTATAGGAAAGACAAATGGCTAAAGCTCTCAGAATAGCTCTTTGGAACTCTAACGGCCTAATCCAACATAAGGAAGAAGTAAGAATCTTTCTTCACCAACACCTAATAGACATAATTTTAATCAGCGAAACCCATCTCACGGATCATACTTTAGGATACCAAATTATAAATTTTACTGCACCAATCATCCTGATAACAGAGCACATGCTGGAAGTGCAATTTTAATAAAGGAATCTCTTGAACATCATGAACTACTAGGCTACGCTAAGGACTACCTCCAAGCCACATCAATCAAAGTCACAGCACTACCATACAACATAACAATCTCGGCAGTTTATTGCCCACCTCGGCATAACCTAAAAAAAGAAAACTTCACAGACTACTTCACTACCCTTGGCAACAAATTTATATCCGGAGGTGATTATAACTCCAAGAATACTCTATGGGGATCACGCCTAACCACTACAAAGGGCAGAGAAATGGCAAAAACCATACAAGAGGAAAAGTACACGTTCCTATCCACGGGTACCCCAACCTACTGGCCGACTGATTTAAATAAAACACCAGATCTTCTGGATTTCTTTGTCATAAATGGAATTGCTCACCCTTTTATGGATATAGAACCAAACTATGACATGTCTTCAGATCATACGCCTGTAATTGCAACAATTGCCACATCAGTAGTAAATGTCAAAAACAATCCCAAACTACACAATTCAAGAACTGACTGGGAAGCTTATAAAGCCATGCTCAATGGATCTGTGGATCTGGAAGTATCCCTTAAGAATTCTGTAGAATTAGAGGAAACCACAAATACACTAATTTCTCTCCTACAACAAGCAGCAAGCCATGCAACACCAAAATGAAAGCCCAAGGAAGCCTTTTCAATATCTCAGTTGAAATAAAAAAACTTATCAAAGAAAAAAGAAAAGCCAGAACAAAATGGCATCGGTCCCATTCACCAGGTGATAAATATACATATAATCAACTAAGTAACAAACTGAAAACTAGGATTAAAGAAACGCAAGACAAGTCGTTTCAGGATTACATCACTAATCTCAGCCGATTTGACAACTCTATTTGGAAACCAATAAAAGCTTTTGCAAAACCAACACAAACGAATCCTCCAATCCGCAATGATACTTCAACATCTGGAAACTGGGCAAGAAGCAACAAAGAAAAGGCCGACGTGTTTGCCGAACACCTAGCCGGAGTATTTAGTCTTCAAAATGCTGTACCCTCGAAAGAGATATTAGCAGATATGCAAAATCAGGTGGAAAATATCAGGCAACTTAAACAAATAACCCCTAAGGAAGTAAAAAAGGAAATCTCTCGTTTAAAAATCAAAAAGTCACCTGGACCCGATCAAATAACATCAAGAATGCTAAAAGAACTTCCTAGGAAAGCTATTTTACTCCTCACCTACATATTCAATGGAATACTTGTCTACATTACTGGCCTACTCAGCTAAAGATGGCCGAAGTAATATTAATAGCTAAACCTGGTAAAAATCCACACAATGTTTCCTCATATAGACCTATAAGTCTCCTATCTACCATTTCTAAACTTATGGAAAAACTTCTACTCCCAGAATTAGTCCCCTACTGGATATTATTCCAAATCACCAGTTTGGGTTTCGTCATTCTCACTCTACAGTTCAACAGTGTCGTAGGGTTGTACAAACAATAAATAAATCCATGGAAGATAAACAATATTGCACATCCGTACTTCTTGATGTAAGCATGGCTTTTGATAAGGTATGGCACGTTGGCCTACTTTACAAAATTAAACAAGCCCTTCCATCTTACTATCAACTCTTGAAATCATACTTAACTGATTGCCAATTTCGAACAAAAGTAAATGGAGAATTCTCAAACAATTTTCCAATCAAGGCTGGAGTTCCACAGGGCAGTGTACTGGGTCCCGTGCTTTACCTTGTGTACACATCAGATATTCCTACTACACTGAATACCACAATCGCAACCTTCGCTGATGATACTATCATCATTGCAAGTCACGAAGATCCTGCAACTGCATCCTCGTATGTACAAACACATCTAAACCTTGTACAAGACTGGATAAACAGATGGTACATAAAAATTAATGAAAGCAAGTCAACGCAAGTAACATTCACACTAAAAAAGGCCCGTTGTCCACCAGTTAACATCAATAACATACCTATACCTACAGCACATTCACTACGTTATCTGGGAATCCACATTGATGAAAAACTTACCTGGAAGGAACACATCCTAAAAAAGAAGAAACAAATCGACCTAAGATTTAAGAACTTAAATTGGCTGATTGGAAGAAAATCGCGATTGTCGCTAGAAAACAAAATCTTGATTTATAAGGCAATAATTAAACCTATCTGAACGTATGGCATAGAGTTATGGGGTTGCGCCAGTAAGTCAAACACAGCTATCATCCAACGCTCACAATCCAAGATCCTCAGGGCGATGACTGACGCACCATGGTATGTAACCAACAAAACACTACACGACGATCTCAACATACCGTTCGTTCAAACTGTTATACAAGAGCGTAGCGCAAATCATCATGCACGACTAGAATCCCACGTTAACCCACTCATTCAGCCACTCCTAATACAACCTGATGTCAGACGGCTAAAGAGACGCTGGCCTATTGATCTCAAATGAGAAGTAGGTGTACCCTTCGCTGGAAGAGTTCCCATCCCGTCATCATGGACTATTTAGTTTTAAGGTCCTATGTTAGCAGATTAGCCCATAGAATGTAAATTTGATTGCTAATAAAAAAAAAAAAAAAAAAAATTAATCCTAGACTTTCCTACACCTAAAAATGTAACAGAGATTAGAAGTTTTCTCGGCATAGCAGCGTGATATCGACGCTTTGTACCCAATTTTGCCACTACAGTATCTCCTTTAACGGCTCTATCCAAGAAATCAAAAAACCTGGAGCTGGGATGTTCGGATGCATTCCACATCATTACGCAAGCTTTGGTAACGGCCCCCATTCTGTCATGTCCATATTTCTCCCAGAAATTAACTCTACAAGCAGACACTTCAGGGTATGGCACTGGGGCTGTTCTCGCCCAGAACATTAATGGTGAAGAAAAGGTGATTTGCTTCATATCGAGATCTCTTACGTCACAAGAACTCTACGGTAGAAAGAGAGTGTTTAGCTGTACTGTGGGCTGTAGAGAAACCTAGATCTAGAGCGTTTCACTATAGTCACGGACCACTACTCCTTATTGGGGCTTGATCGACTTATGAGGCCCACTGCTGATTAGGACGTTGAGCATTGAGATTACAAGCCTACTATTGTCCATAGAACTATATTACTCTTTCACAATGCGAATATTTGCATACGTGTACATGTTTAATTGATTACACGTGTTTTATACATCTAATGTAAGAACAAACAAGAACAGTTCCGTATTGCAGCTGGTTAACTTTTACTTCTTTTTGCTAATACACCACGGCATACGCATAAGAAGGTTATGTGCTGGCCACATCAGATTTTTCATTTTGCAGTTGCTTTTAATCCCATTTAACACGCAATTTACAGTAGATTTTATTGTTTCAACTATATGAAAAATGCTATTACGTATAGCCAAAACCGAAGGATGACACTATGTTTTAGCCTAGTATTTTCATTTAGTTGTTTGCAAGAGATATTTGGTAATATTTCATACGAAGCTGTTTTATTTGCTTGAAATTTTTCTAATTAATCGAATTCGTACAAATAAAGACGACTCCTCGTGTAATCTTGATTCAACAGAACATTAAATTTAACAAAACGTACCCTTGTTGGTGATTAGGAACAAGTCGCTTAAGAGTAAAGTGCTATCATCCACTTTCACGTGCATAAAACCCAATTATATGCAAAGAAATTCCAAATTAACCCATTTCGATTTTTTACGTTCATGAAGCGATTAAAATTCATGATTTTTCGTTTTATATCTTCCACTTAAAACAATTTAGCGTAACTAAAGCAAGGGAGAAATTCGCCTCACGTACTTCATTCTGTACAATGAATCGCAATATATGCAACAACAAAAAAAGAAAGCCGAACAATTCGTTATTAAATTTAGATTATGTCAGAGAAACACGTAGCGTTACTGCAATTCCTGTAAAGATTTCCCTTTTTCCCCTATTATGCAAGTGGGCTAGGAAGTGCATTTAATTCAAGTGTACACGTTTTTATCACCCCTTTCCATGTTTTACATATACACGTTTTAGATACGTGTTCAATGCACGCTGCCATAGATTACGTAAAACCTACATGATACCGTTGACCTAATATTACAATCGCAGACAATATGTTATATTTTTAGATTTTTATGCTTTAGAATTTAGATCAAAGAGAAATCGTCAAAATCTAATATTCCTCAAACTGAATTCAACTAAAAGCGGGATTAAGGATTAACGAAACCGCAAGCTATGAGGCATAAATGGAACCTTTATATGAATTTTATTTTATACAAAGCATAATTAATAAATAGACCGGAAGATTTAGCAATACCAACGAATACTTTCAGGAATAGAAATCTTTTAGAACCCCTTAAGCCCTTTTCATGCGAGCACGACTCGGTTATTTTTGTATAAGCACCTCATTATGTAGTGTAAACAAATTCTTTCGTCCTTCACATTTAAATTACTTTATTTCATTAAAAAACGCAATATGTTTTCGGATTTAGCCAATCGTTTTATTTATTTTTCTACACATTCTTATCCTTTATTTTGTTCCAATCTAAATATGTGATTTAATAACGTTTTTGGACATTTTTTCAAGTTTTGTTTACGACTCGAGGGTTTAAAGGGACGCAAACTACTTAAACATACTAAAATCAGTTTCTAGTGTTAAAAGGCTTAATCTATAATCAAGACCTTCCCCAGATTTAATGAATCCCTGGTAGAACATCAAGATTGGTGAAAGGTTGGCACAACAATGTAACAATCTTGGACAAATGTAAAATATTCTTCAATAGTGGGACAGTATGTTGTTTTTATATTGGTAAAATATCAATTATAAACATTGTACCAATCACAATTGGAAAGAGTTGAAACAATATTGTAGAACATCATTGAAACTAGATGTATTCTAGAAATTGGTGGTGTATAGTATTACAATATTAGTCTGTACTAGCCTGATGTGCTGCAAATACTTTTCCTATATTTTATCGCGGCTAATAGCTCGACTCGAGGGGGTTGATCGTTTGCTACCAAATGTTTCACACTGACCAGTAAACAAGAAAAGGTTTGATACAAATATTGATACCTTTTTATAAAGCTAAATGTTTAGATTTATACTACCTTGATTACAATAAAAAGAATATATATATATATATATATATATATATATATATATATATATATATATATATATATATATATATATATATATATATATATATATATATATATATATTTAATTGGAAAACGTGGAAGACTTAAGAAATCGAATCATTGCTGGGTGCAACTCAATTAAAACAGATCCTGGTGTTTTTGAGAGAGTTCGCCAGTCAATGAGGAGAAGATTGGATTCTTGCATCCGAGCTCGAGGTGGTCACTTTGAACAGTTTTTGTAATTTTTGGTTGGTAAAATTTTTGGTTTAGTGAAATATTTGTTTATGCCCTTTAACGAAACCCTTGATTTTTAAAACTTTTTTCTATAATAAATGGACATGCACTAAAATGTTTTTTTACTCAAACACGGTACGTCGTGCGATAAAAAGTCAAGAGACATTTTTTCTTCACAATTGAACAAAGAATTATAAAATATTTTTATTTTTAGAGAAATCAGCGGCATCCTACTTTTTTCTTGAAAAATAGCCTGTGATGTGCCAATACGCGCGCCAATGGTACGACTGAAACATCGTGTCGTATTGAAAAGCATGCGTCTTCAACAGCTATTGACACGCGTAGAATTTCAGTATGATATCTCAAGCTGTTTTGGCTTTGACTGTTTTTTTTTAAATTAAACTTCAACACGCTGTAGATCGGTAACGAAGCGTTTGTGGACCTATGTTTATCGGAACTTTATTGTATAAAATGGCCTGTGCAATCACCCCCTTTAATATTGCCGCATCTTCTTTAAACACCCTGTGATTATATATATATATATATATATATATATATATATATATATATATATATATATATATATATATATACAGGGTGGCACAAAAATAAAGTACATATCAAAGTTATATTTTTTTATGAAACATCCTATAATTTTTAATATTTTTAGATACTACCGACCAAATAAAGGTAAGTTTCTGTTACACTTCCTATACCTAAAACTGATCGTTTCTGAGAAATTTTGAGAAATATAAAAATACATATTGTAATTTAAAAATTGCTTACACCCTGTAACATAGAACGAGCTGCTCAAAATTAAATCTACTGGTTAGCTGAAAGGTTAAGGTATACTACCATATAAAAGTTTTACTTCAAAATTATACAGAGTGGTGAAAAAAATTGCTCCAAAGTTTAGGCACGCATTTTATTGAATAACTTCTTAAAGTTAAATGGAACACCCCGTATTTAGTGGCTTACTTCGACGCAGAATTAGATTCCCTTTAAAACTATATTAGGGTTCCATATACCTATCTCTTATGCTTTTTACGCAAACGGCGTTTTTATATTTTACTTATGAATAATTTCTTTATCGTAAATGTATTGTAATGAAAATCTAAAAAGCATTTTTTAAAAGCATTTTATTGAACGGTTAACAAACTTCAATAGTAAAAGAATTATTATTTTAATAAATGTTCAAAGTTGTGTCCATGATTCTCAATCCATAAGCGAACTCTTTTTCGAAATGATTGCTGAACCCTGGATAACATATTTGGCGTTATGGAACGAAATTCTTCTCTTATTCGTACTTTCATATTGTTAGGTGTCGTTGGCGGTGTATTGTAAACAATATTTTTAGTATATCCCCATACAAAATAGTCGAGACTTGTTAGGTCCGGAGACCTGGCTGGCCAGTCCTGTGGACCTACTCGTCCTATCCATCTATTGTGATATTGCCCATCTAATTCATTCCTAACACGTCTATCAAAGTGTGCAGGTGCACCATCTAGCTGCATCCACATTCATTGACGAATATTAAGCGGAATAGTTTCCAATAGTATAGGCCAATTGCTCCTAATAAATCTAAGAAACATGGCGCCGTTTAAGTGGCCATCAAAAAAGTATGGACCTACCATTTGCGTTCCGATTACTCCACCCCACACGTTAACACACCATCTGTGCTGGTGATCAAGGGTTCTAAAAATATTAGGATTTTCGTTACTGTAGTAGTGAAAGTTATGTCTATTAACTAATCCGTTGTTATGAAAACTTGACTCATCGGTAAAAAGCACGTATTCAAAAAAACTTTCATCATTACCAAACTTTTCTAGAACCCA
The DNA here is from genome assembly GCA_036346205.1 of Vesta saturnalis. Classification (NCBI taxonomy): domain Eukaryota; kingdom Metazoa; phylum Arthropoda; class Insecta; order Coleoptera; family Lampyridae; genus Vesta; species Vesta saturnalis. The sequence goes on from JARFJB010002021.1 coordinate 5,450,504, forward strand.
TAAACAAAAATTCAGTCGTCGATCATAATCTTCTTCAGAAAGTTGTTGATGTAGTTGTATGTGATACGGCTAAAATTTGTGTTTTTTAATTATTCTTTGGATGCTCTGTCTGCTTATGCCAGTTGCTTCATGTATTTTTCGGTGACTTGTTTGAGGGTCTTCTACCAGAGATTCCATCACTAAATATTCATTTTCCTCATTTCCGGTAACCGATTTTTGTCGTTCGGGCTTAGTATAAAACACACTGCCTGATCTTCAGAAAAACTGCAACAACTTTTCCAATGAACGCTTATTAGGATGATACCTGTTAGGATACCTTTGGGCATATACTCTTGATGCTAATAAACAGTTTTCTTCACACTGACCGATTACCAAGATCATATCAATTCGTTCTTCCTGGGGGTAAGTTCTCATTTTAACTAATGAAATGTAACAATCTCGAAAAACAATTTTAAACTACTTTAAACAACGATAATGGTTTGACTAACAAGTAGCGTCACTGTGAAATCATTTTTTTCGAAATAATTAACGCCATCTTGGCCAAAGCCTACTATTATTAAAAAAATAGTAGGATAGGTATAGCAGACAAAAAGTAAAATATAAAAACGCCGTTTGCGTAAAAAGCGTAAGAGATAGGCATAGAGAACCCTAATATAGTTTTAAAGGGAATCTAATTCTACATCGAAATAAGCCACTAAATACGGGGTGTTCCATTTAACTTTAAGAAGTTATTCAATAAAATGTGTGCCTAAACTTTGGAGCAACTTTTTTCACCACTCTGTATAATTTTGAAATAAAACTTTTATATGGTAGTGTACCTTAACCTTTCAGTTAACCAGTAGATTTAATTTTGAGCAGCTCGTTCTATGTTACAGGGTGTAAACAATTTTTAAATTACAATATGTATTTTTTCATTTCTCAAAATTTCTCAGAAACGATCAGTTTTAGGTGTAGGAAGTGTAACAGAAACTTACCTTTATTTGGTCTATAGTATCTAAAAATATAAAAAATTATAGGGTGTTCCATAAGAAAAATATAACTTTGATATGTACTTTATTTTTGTGTCACCCTGTATATTCAAAAATAATTTTGGAATAAGCTCCTCAAGAACCCACATATGACTGCGCTAAAATTATTTCCCAACCCTTTTCATTTCTCGTAGAAAACGAGGCGAATGTGAATATATATATATATATATATATATATATATATATATATATATATATATATATATATATATATATATATATATATATATATATATATATATATATATATATATATATATATATATATATATATTTATAACTATTTCTAAATATGATATTTAAATCTTTCAAAGTATTTCTAAATAATCCGCTCTTTTCAATGCTTACTTAAAATGTTCCCATGAAAAAACAAAGAGCAGCAAAACTAAAGTGATTTTTGTTAAATGGAACACCCTGTTATTTTTATTATCTGAAATTATATTAAATTCTACATATGACACCATTTTATTTTTCTTAAAATCGATAAATAAGTTAGGAACAACAAAAGAAATTTCCGGAAGTTGGCCATGCTTGCGGTAGTCATACAAACATTCAAATGTCGGTTTGTTGTGAAAACATTAATTTATTTAAAAAAACTAAAATGAATAACAAAGACGAAAAAAAATATTAATGCATTAATTGTTCAAAATGTCAACCATTGTTATTAAGGCATAGCTGTGCTCTTCTGAATAAATTCTGTTGACATTTGCGTAACATTTCGGGTGTTATTTGCTGGGTTGCCATTCTTATTTTATTTTTCAGCTCTTCCAAAGTTTGAGAATTGGTACTGTACACTTTATTCTTTAAGAATCCCCAAACAAAAAAATCGAGTACAGTTAAATCAGGTGATCTGGGCGGGCATAAATGGGGACCCTTGTTTCCAAACCACCTATCACCAATTTCTCCATTTAAAAAATTTGTCACTGGTTGTGCATTATGCGGCGGTGCACCATCATGTTGAAACCATGTTTGAGTCAGAAGATTGAAAGGAGATTATCTAAGTAATCTTGAAGTTCATTTTGAAGAAAGTTTAAGTAGCGATGTTGATTAAGTGTTCCGTTATAAAAATATGGTCCTAATAAATGATCACCAACTACACCTATCCATACATTCGTAGAAAAATGAACTTCATTCCTTGCTTCGCGAACTTTATGAGGGTTTACATCATCCCAAAAATGATTATTATGTTTATTAAAAACACCATTCCGATGAAAATTTGACTCATCGGTCCACAAAATAAAAGGCAAATACTGTCTTCCCTCATTTAATGCCCAATTGCAAAAATTTATTCGATTTTGAGAATCACGTGGCTGTAGATTTTTTACAAGTTGTACTTTAAAGGGTTTCATACCATATGCTTTTAAAGTTTTCCGTATTTTATTTCTTGAAATTTGTAGCTCACGAGTTGCATCCCGGGTAGATGATGTCGGAAAAGCTCTAAAATAAGCTAAAATGTCTATTTCCTCGTCCTCATTCCTATCTACATTTCTAATCCTTAAATTACGTGATTTTTCAAAACTCCCAAATCTTGTTAATGAGACGTGCAAATTTAAAAAAGTTCGGTAATGAGGTTGTCTTCTATCAGGCTATTGATTATTATAGAAATATGATGCTTGGCGGCAGTTTTCATTTGATAAGTAGAAACAGCGCAACATATCTGTTTTTTCTACGTTTGTAAATGCCATTTCTTTTTTTGCAACTCATAAAAACACGTACGACTAACGGAACAAATTTACTTATTAATTTATTAAACTAGTTTCTGGCAATTTTGACAACAAAGTGACATTTAAGTTATTTCCATAACTACCGCAAATGTGGCCTACTAGCGACAATTTTTTTGCAAAATCCACATAATTTAAGGATAATAATGCATAATAAAAATAATGCCACATAATGCACAACCAGTGACAAATTTTTTAAGTGGAGAATTGGGTAATAAGTAGTTTGGAAGCAGGGGACCCCATTTATGGCCGCAAGAATGACCAACTACCGGAAATTTCTTTTGTTGTTCCTAACTAACTTATTTATCGATTTTAAGAAAAAGTAAAAATGATGTCATATGTAGAATTTAATAGAATTTCAAACAATAAAAATTAACAGAGTGTTCCATTTAAAAAAATCACTTTAGTTTTTGCTGCTCTTTTGTTTTTTTCATAGGAGCATTTTAAGTAAGAGCATTGAAAAGAGCGGAAAAAATTACTTGGAAATACTTTTTGAAAGATTTAAATATCTTGATATTTAGAAACTTACGGGGTGTGTAATGCAAACTCACCCACACTGTACATATATATATATATATATATATATATATATATATATATATATATATATATATATATATATATATATATATATACAGGGTGTCCCAAGGATTTGGGGTGCAATATTACACCTATACTATTAACTTAAAAAAATCTTGTATCAGATTATTGTAGTCAACGAGGAGAATCTTATAAAAACATTTTTTTATATACAGGATGCCACATTTTCGAGCAATACACTAAACTTGAGTTTTTTTAATGGAATACCCTATATATTTTTATATATTTGAATTCAAATGATGAGCAAAATAATATGAAGTAATATGGGTATACGAACAACGATTCCGTAGTTTTTGACAATTCTGTGTAAAAAAATTAGTCAATTGAGTAGGCCCCTGTACCGCCGTCTACAGATTTGTTTTTCCAATGTGTCTAAATTTATCTTCTACATTCAAATTGCAGGCTCTTTTTTCTACACATACAGGGTGAGCCATTTTGCTCAATGTTATTTTTCTTATTTTTATTACAGATTTGAATAGTATTTTTTACGCGTTTTCAATAGATACTCACTTTGTACTACCTATACCTAATTATTTTTTAATTATTCAGTGATAAAGTTGAAGATTGTAAAATTTTGTTACTTTTCTGAATTTTCACAATAGGGCCTATAAAATAAATTTAAACAATGCCATAATTCACAGCAAAACAAAATGAAACAATGCTAATTCCAATAAAACTGTGAAGATATAGGTTTTGAGACAAAATATAATATTTTAGACTATAAAAGAGCAACTATTAATAATTATTTACTCGTAGCACAGCATAACTATAAACTTTAAAATGGAATTATAGAACATAATGAATTACAAATTTTATTATTCCATAATAATATTGCCAAATGCGACACGATCTGCCAAACCTTTCGGTAGTAAGGTTTGATACAACCACAAATGGTATGGTTTGCTTATAACTATTTCTATTGTCAGATCTACTTGTACCGCTATCTAACTAACAATTACGTGAGGATTTGTTTCTAAACTTAATAAAACGGTTGACTCGTTTTCTTCGTTTGTAACAGTGCGTTTTTCTACATTTTTTTTTTTGTATTTGACATTTCCTGTGTCTTTAAATAGTTCTCGAATTCAGGTCTTGTATGTTCTCGCTAAAGGGAACTGTTATTCATGCATCTTGGATGCCAACAAACAGTTCCTTTCAACTTATCACAAAGCATACATCATATTAATCAGCTCTTCTTTTGAGAAGACTGCACTAAGTAAATAACCAGTTATTAACAAAGTTACTATGTAGATAAGTATCTGACAATTCTTCACGAATTATTTACAATAAGCGGCTTTCATTTGTTAATTTGTTAAGAAATAGGAAGGGACAGATGATAACCAAGCTATTATGATACAGTGTGTTCTATAATTCCATTTATGATTATGGTTATACGAGTAAATAATTTATTATTATTAAGCGTTGTTCTTTTACAGTCCAAAACATATAGTTTCACAGTTTTGTTGCAATTACCATTATTTCATTTATGTTTTTCTGTGAATTATGATATTGTCTTAATTGATGTTATATGCCATATTGACGCGAATTCAAAAAAGTAACGAAATTTTACAATATTCAATTTTATCACCAAATAATTCGAAAATATTTAGGAATAGATAGTACAAAGTGAGTATCGACTGAAAGCTCGTAAAAACTTATATTCAAATCTGTAATAAAATACAGGGCGTACCATTTAAAAAAAAGAGCAAAATAATATTGAGCAGAATGGACCACCCTGTATGTGTAGATAGAAAAGTCTGCAATCTGAATGTACAACTTAAAAGAAGACACATTGGAAAACAAATCCCAAAATTTTACTCCGAGATCTTTCAAGATGGCCTACTTAACTGACAAATTCTTTTATATAAAAACGTCAATAACTTCGGAACCTTTGGTCGTATACCCATAGTACCTTATATTATTTTGCATTTAACAAATAATTTAAATATATAAAAATATACAGAGTGTTCCATTAAAAAAATACAGGCTCGAAAATGGGCCATCCCGTGTATACAAAAATACTTTTACAAGATGCTCCTCGTAATTGACTACAACAATCTGATATATATATATTTTTAAATCAACAGTGTAGGCGTAATCTTCCACCCCCAAATCGTTGGGAGTTGAAATTTGGTATACGGCCATAGTTTCTGACGATCTATCTTTCTAAAGTATTTTCATTAGAATGTCACTTCCGGTAGTTCCGGATGTGACCGTTAACTTTATTTGTTTAAAAGGAACGATATGTTGTTGTTACCGGTATTAGATTCCTTGTTCAGTTTACTACATTTTCTGTCTAGCGTATGCTTATTTAGTATGGTTACGGAGATATAACAACTTCTATGCAAAATTACAGTTTGTAAGGATTGTTTAGAAAAATCACAAATTTTAAACCATTAACTCTATTGAAATAAATAAAAAACCCAAGAATTTCTCTATCAGCTGAGTTGTCGCTAAGTTCAGTAGCTTTATTAGAAAGGTCACAATAAATTCGTAAACTTGAGAAACTTCAAACACGGATAATTTCATTTTTTCAAATGGAACACACCTACTTTCTTATCAGCTGTCGAATTTGATTTGCAACTTTTTCTTTCAAATGGGCGGTATACCTATTATCCTTTTCTCGGGAAAAAGCATTTTTGTGTAAAATTATGAATATTATTCAATTTATTATAATTAGTAGGTGGAGCTCCGTTGCTATGGTAACAGCTGCGTGTAATTGTCTGTTTATTCTTAGTTAAGATATTCCATAATTTCCATATTTAAAGCTCCAAAATTTATGCAAACCATGTTTAATAGCGAGCACCTAGGCTGACAATTTAGTAACAATATGTTTGAAATTAAGTGTATCCGAAAGAACTCCAAAAATTCAGAACACTACTCAAGAATTTTATTCAGTTTGGAAATCAACTATTCAAGAAATAGCGTTACTTGGGCGTTAACTCAAGAAAAAGGAATAACTACAACAGCGTATTTGGATACAATGGCAATATAGGATATCGTTATATTAACGGGAACAATTTACAAGTCAACATAATCAGAATAAATGTTCGATGTATTCTCCGTTTTGGTTAATACACATCTCTAGCCTAACTTTCACGCGCGTGGTAACTGTCTTGACAAGCTTTGCTGGATTAATTTCGCGGAAGGCTTGATGGATTTGCTCAACCAATTCTTCTGAAAAAATTACTATTCGGATATACACCTTGGACTCGATAACTCCCCACAAATAAAAATCCAAAGGCGTTAGATCCGGCGACCGGGGTGGCCATAGCTGTGGGCCTCTGTTTCCGATCCATCTATCTTCAAACAGTTGTTTTAATTTTCGATCCACAGTTCTTTTATTATGGGGTGCAGCCCCATCCATTTGGTACCAGCATCTTCTCGCTCTGTTTAACGGCAGTTCGTCAACGAAGGTCTCTACTTGGTTTTCCAGAATATGAATGTATCGAGCGGCATTTAAATTTTCGTTATATAAAACGTATCGGAGATGATCACTCATAATCATACAATAAACATTAACTTTAAATTTTCTTTGATTGTCCACGGTTCCTAACAGTCGAGGATTTTCATCTGCCGAGTAATACCGATTTCTCCTATTGACTATTCCATTTTGATCAAATTTTGCTTCGTACGACCAAATCACATCTCTAAGAAGGTATTCGTTTTGTTGAATATCAGTCATCATGTCTTCACAAAGTCGAATCATCTTCGGATAATCTTGTTGACTCAGTTTTTGTAGGCGAATGAAGGAATACGGATGCTTCTTATGTTTTTTTTTAGAATTTTCTGTATTATCGAATATGTCAAACCAGAATCTTCCGAAGTTACATAAATAGATAAACGAGGATTTACCTCAAAATGTGCCAAACTATTGATTTCATCTTCTGTTAGAACCGAATTAACAACATTTCTTAAACAAGTTGGTTTGACAAACTGAATCAAATTTTTGTGTAGTGTTCTGAACTTTTTTGGGGTCATTTCTGGTACATCTGGATATTTTTCATTAAATACGCGAGACGTTCTTGAAATAATTTGATTGCATTCGACAAAACAACAAAACAATGAAAAAACCTGCTCGTTTGTATAACGAAAACGGTGATTTTCCATGTTTAAGCGTCAGAATGGCTCACTTAATAAACATACATAAAGATAATTGAACGCAGCTGTCACCATAGCAACGAAGTTCCAAAGCCACCTACCAATTATAATAAATTGGATAATGTTCATAATTTTATGTAAAAATGCTTTTTTCTCAGAAAAGGATAATGATATCCAATCAAATTCTCTGTCGAGACCTGATCAGAAAGTAGGGAGTTCCATTTGAAAAAATTCAGTTATCCGTATTTGAAGTTTCTCAAGTTTACGAAATTATTGTGACTTTTCTAATAAACCCTTGCAAGTCGACATTTTTTCGTAAAAGTAACCATGGCAACTAAATAAGAATAAGCTAGGCACAAAATGTAGCAAATTGAGTAAGGAATCTAATGGCGGGGACAAAAAATACATGGTTCTATTTAAAAAAATACAGTTAATGGTCACTTCCGGCATAACCGGAAGTGCTATTTTGATGAAAATATTTTAGAAAGATAGATCTTCAAAAACTATGGCCGTGCTCCAAATTCCAGCTCTCTACTTTTTTTAACAGTTGAGTAACGTCTAATGGGCCAATTAAAAAAATTACCATATATATATATATATATATATATATATATATATATATATATATATATATATATATATATTGAGATGTTCAGAAAGAGGTAATAGAAGTATCGGACAGTTTAAATGACATTTGGGTAATAAAAAGGGGTGATTTCTAGCTCGATACATGTGCAAGACACTATTTTATGTAAATCTGGTTCACGATGTGATTAAAATAAATTTGATTGATATAAATCAGTCTGAATATCATTTACTTAGTTTGGTTTTATCATAAAAAGCAATTTGCTGCTAACAAAATTGTCAAGAATGTTAAATATAACCATTTTCGTAAAGTCATTTTAGTATTGTAATTATTGCAATAAAAGTCAATTTTTCAAGGGTAATTTGGCAAGTGAACACTTTACAGGTGTTTAAATATGAACTATATAGTTAGGATTATGTTAGGGATAGTGTATGATTAGTTTTTGAATGCAGGAAATACAAAAATTTAATAAAAGGGTTATAATATGGACAGTTTAGACATTTTTCGCACATATTTTTGGAAGCGAATTAGTGACATAAATTATGTTACAAGTTTAACAATAAGAACAACATATAGAACAATTTGGTATACAGACATTTATAGTGCCGTACATTTATATAGTGAAACATTTAATAAGAGTGTTAGACGATGAAACTTTTTCAATGCAACATTATATAACATTATGCATTGCAAATAGTTAGTGAGAATAATAAAGACAAGAAGTACAAACCTTAAACATAACATTTCAAGTGTTAAAAATATTTTTAAATATAAATAATTTTCATTTTTAGATTTAAGTTTGGTTAGGTCATAATTTTTAGGTTTTTTACATAATTTTATACTTTTTCCACATTATTAGACTTAGATTTTGCTCTTAAAGCAAATAATAGATGTTCTTTCTTAATATGACACAGTTTTTATAAGGATACAGCGCTTTTCTCCGCAAAATTATGCTAAATCTGAGGTGAATTTAAGATAATATTACAAAAGCGTAAAATTTTCTTTAAATTAAAGATTTCCAACACAAAAGATATGTATTCTAGTGTAAAATGTTCTCAGAATTCCATTTTTGCAATTAGTTTTAGTATAGCTTGTAAGTGTAAATAGTTATAAGCTTATTTAAGTTAGATTAGGTTACTTAGTATATTAATGTTAGGAATTATAGCTTGTTAGGTGTCTTTTTGTTCAAAATTTTACGTAGTTCTCATTTTTGTTATTAATTTTCAATTCCGATCATGTATAAGAAACTTACGGCCAAATTTCCATTTGAGTCCAATTTGTAATTTAGATCCACCAATCATAGCCCTAGTTACTTATGCAATATGGCTGTAAAAAAAATGAATTTTTGGTAACAACCAGAAACATATAAAAGCAAGCGCTCAGGAAATCACTCTCTCTCTAGAATTTGTTCAAAAGTGTAAAAGGTTAAAACAGTGTTGTGAAATTTGTGTTAAAAAGTAAGTTCATAACCTAATTTAAATTCGTCAAGAAGTTATACTTTACGAATATTACGTTCGAGAGCACTTGTTTTTATATCGACGGGTTAAAATAAATAATTCGGTCTCCGATACCTGTCGTTTTTGAAAAATATTTTTGTACGTATTAATTTGTGTCACGATTTTGTAAAGATTTGCTTTTGTGTTTTCCAACTTAAATTAATTCCGTTTATACCAAATTAAAACCCACTTTTATTTGGTCAAAGTTGTTTTATTTCTTCGGACAATTTCTTTTAAACAAAAATTGAATCGGTAGCTAAAAATAAAAGTGTCATTAACAAAATTTTGGATAATTAAACACTTCTTTAAAACGATATCACTCATTAAGCTTTAAAATTATTTAAATAAAAAGTTACCGAAATAAAACAAGTGGTTGGAGTTTGCCGATTTTGGAGAAAACATCTTTAAGTTTGGAAATTGGTGTCTTCGACAACCAAGAATCAAGTTCGCAGTATATGGGTGATGGTGACAACTGTAATCGAGTGGACATTGCCTACATCCAGTTGGAGTATCCGAAGACATCAATCTTAATATATATATATATATATATATATATATATATATATATATATATATATATATATATATATATATATAACAATGAGTTGAGTACGTATTGCATTTTGGAAATAACCTACTTAACAGTTTGAGCCATATATATGGATTTGACTTTAACCTACAAACATATCCACTCATCTATGACGTAATTAACAACTTGGCTCAACTTGTATGAAATTGTCAAAATTTACTTGTAAAGTATCCGATGCATTAATATTAAATGTTATATGAAATTTTGTAACCTTCCTGAACCACTAGATTAACATTGACTCAATTTAATTTTCATTTTCTTGTTGTATTTAAATGCACACCAAGCATTGGTGCATATACGTGTATGCAGTTTGCAGTTACCTTTTTGAAATATTCTTAAATTTGCCATACCTCAAAGGTGTACATTGTTACTGAGGTTGCCGCTAGAAAATCAACATGGTTAATAATATGCTTTTATATTTTTAATCTCATACTTGTATCATAATATGAGTAAAATTATATTTTCCGAAGTGACAATTTGTGATTATCGTAACCAAGCATGTCTTAATTGCTAAATGTGCATAAACTTGCTCAGTGTGTTAAATAAGCAATTAGAGTTAAATGTTACATGTTTATGAATCCCCAAATAATAATTGATGCTGCTAAGTCTGCCTTTAAAAGTGTATTAAACTTTTTAATAAACAAAACCGTTGGGTTTTCTAAAATTTTCATCTGCTGTTTAATTTTAATTTGAGAAAGAATTCCTAAGTTCTTGTTAACCTTGAAGATTAGGTAAGCATTTATTTACCAAACAAACGTAATTCTTTTTAGTATTATTTATTTATTATTTTAATATTATATTGCTAATTATCTAAATGTACCGCACAATGTATAAACACATTACAGATACCGAAAAAACTAAATTAGTTTCTAATGGGTTAAAGAAAAGTGAAATTGATTGAAAGAGAGTACGTCAACGTAACACAGACTTAAACTTAACAAAAAAAAATTCGCATTTCAGATTCCGCTTTCAGCATGCATTTATGAAATGTATAAGTTTGCGAGTGAAGAAACCACGGCCAAACTTCAACATTAACAAACTCATAAAATTCTTTTAATTGTTCAACTCAAACAGTATAAATGTAGATATAGCCATAGATTGTCATAATAGTTGCTGGATGTCAATAGACAAGCAGAGAGTCTTCTGATGTTTGAATACAATTATCAAAGATGTAAGCAGCACAGTTAATCTCAACTAAAAGTCTTTTAAGTAACTGCTAAATTTTATAAAAGACATTATTTTGGCCATGTCTTACTGCTTCTCCAAAATTGTTTTAATAATATATTCGCATGCAATGTCTGAAGCTTCACCTGGAAGATCTTAAACTTCCAAAAGTTGTACGTGAATGCCCTTGTCTTTCATAAAATATCTTACGAGTACAGGACAAATTTTTACGCTCCTGTGATTTGAACAGTATGATGGTTACAAAATTGGCCGTTCCAATATCATTTTGTATGGAACTTAATGATTGCTTTCCTTCCAGATTTGGTTCTAGCATATGCAAATTGTTGTTGGAAGCAACTTTTTATTAGCTTACTGGTGCAATCCACAGAACGAAACGACTGATTGTGGATCACTTTTGTTCTTCACTTCCAAATGTGTCTTTAGGGAAAAAAGACCACATTTTGCTACTACCAGAAGCAGCCAATATCCGCCTTTTTATGATTAAGCGTCGGTATGTGTTGAACGATATCCTCTTTTCCACCATGTGGAAGTGAAAACTGTGCACATTGTAAGCATCATACTGAGGTTGTCTTTTTAATAAATGGATACTCACTTTCCAAATCTCTATTAAATATACTCTTTCTTTTTGGCATTTTCTGATTTTCTACCGTGCTAGATACAAACTACACTACAACAACTATTTATTTAAAAAAAGTTATTTATTAACACTTAACCTTAATTAATGAACTATTTACACTATATTTATTTTCCGCACCGTCGTAGCGTCGTAAGGAAATATTTTTCGCGCTAGACTTGGTACTTAACACTGCGTCATAAGCGGCATCGCGCGCTATTTATGTAAGTCGACAAAAGTGCAAAGGTCTCGTAAATTGTAGAACTTGTGATGTCATCCTATTGTATCTTATTTGAAGGTTGCACCATCTTGTTCGTACTTTCTAAACTTTGATTAATTTATGACACGTCTGAAACGACAAAAAGGTGACTTCCTTATAATACGGGATGAATGTTCGTCTTATGTTAGTATTGCACTTTTTGCAAATCCTGTGGGACAAGAAAATTAGTAGTTATTTTTATGAAAGTTAAGGGAGCGCTCATAAATAGTAAAAATAAGGTAATACATCTAGTGTAGAAAATGATTTTTGCACTCGTGAGAGCCAAAGTTTATGATCACAAAACGGGGACTGGAAACATGACGTAGTCTTGCCAACCTGTATTCATGCCAACGTTTTTTAAAGAGAAGCCATCAAATATGACACGGATTTGTCTTTTATTAATAAAGTTTACATTTTCATACTCAATCAGCTCGTATAATTGCAGTTCTTGATATAAGCAATCTTCAAAAAAATTTTACAATGACAGCAGCCGTATAATTACATTTATTAGAACTACTTTCATGAAAGAAAATTTATCCTCATGAAACTTCCACTTCCTTTTGTCGATAACTGAAATATCAACAATAGTATTCACGGAAAGGTGATGTTTTATACTCTATATACGATACACAAATATTAATTATTCGATAAAATTTGATGTCAATATTATCAATACGTGACAATCAAAGTTACTGATTACATATTTATATACGGGGAGTATCTGAAGTAAAAGCCCTTCATGTTGATCAAACTTGAATAACGCGCTGTCCTAAATCATCAAGTGATGTTGGTTTTGTATTATATACCTCAAGTTTAGAATATTCCCACAAAAAAAGTCGAGTGGTGTTTATACTGGCTCTATAGCACCTCTTCGACCAATCTACTTGCCCGGATAATTATGATTTAACCACTCCGTCACACGGAGGAACCTGGTTGGTTTTCCAAACTATGAAGAATTAAATGTTAGATAACGTCATCTAAAAGTGCCAACCACAGTGCTTCCTAAAATTCTAGCAGAGGTTTGGGAATGACCTTTACAAAAATATGTGCATTTGTATCATCCCAATAACGACAGTAATACTGATAGACCAATACATTTAAAAAGATGGTCGACTTGTCGCTAAAACAAATACTATGAATTGAAATTTCATTGGAGTTAATATTATGTATCATCATTTCACAAAATTCAATTCTACGATCGGGATCATCTTCATTTAGTTCGTTCCGTATATGTACCTTATACACATATGAAGAGCTGTATGTACAGACCCCCACGCTTCTTATTCAAAACAAAACAGAAAAAGTTCTTACTAGTATTGACACATACTTATGATCGACATGTTTGTCCGGGTGTCTTTCAATGAATACAGTTGCTGTTAGTCTAGCACTTTCGTCACGTTTTCCGTAAAGAAAAATAATTTCGGCCCTTTCAGCTAATGTATAAACCATTTTTCATAACTGTCAATAACAGTGATATCTACATATGAAAGATCGACAATTTACGAGTGAGGGGTTGGCTTAATTGGGCGAAACCGCTAACGTACTTTCTGTACCACGACGCAAGTCCTAGGAATTGACACAATTGTTTGACGGTGCGGGGGGCGGGTATCTGGGTAATTGCGCTAACCTTCTCTGGGTCTGGTAGAATCCCTTGGGTCGTAATAAGGTGTCCCAAGTATTTGAGCTGCGTCTGACAGAACCGGCATTTGTCAGGTTGTAACTGCAAGCCATTGCGACGGAGTCGTCGGAATACTTCCTGGAGATTGCGTAGGTGGTCCTGGAAGGTTTCTCCTAGTACGATAATATCGTCCAGATACACGAAGGCTCGTCCGATCATCTCGGGGCCGATAATAGTGTCCAAGAACCGTTGAAACGTGGCAGGGGCAGAGTGCAGTCCAAACGGGAGAACTTTAAATTGGAACAGCCCTCTTCCGGGCACGGTGAATGCTGGTTTACTCGGTTGGTCCAGGGGAATTTGCCAATATCCTTGCTTGAGGTCTAATGTGTTCGCTTCTCTCAACTGGTCTAATATACCTTGGATGTAAGGTAGCGGATACGCGTCTTTAATGGTAACTTGGTTGACCTTTCTGTAGTCGATACAGAAGCGATAGGCTCCGGCCGGTTTCTTGACCAATACGATCGGTCAGCTCCATGGACTGTGGGACGGTTCTATAATGTCCGCAGCCAACATCTGATCTACTTCTTTATTGATGATCTCTTGCATAACTGGGTTGCGTGGGTAATATCGTTGTTTAATGGGACTGGCGTCAGGTGCAAGAGTAATCTAATGTACAACGTTACAGGCTTTCCCGCTAGCATCTCCTCTTCCAAGAAGGTGTTCAACTGGGTTAACTGGTCTTCGTCCGGTCCGTGGATTTCACTTATCCCTCTATTTTCGGATTTTTGTAACGGTATGCGGGTTCCGGCAATTTCAAGCTGTTTGCTGTGCAGGTGTAGTGTATCTTGCACATATTCTAGGAAATCTAATCCGAGTACTACGTCGGTGGATAGCTGGGGCATGTAATATCCTGGTATCTGGAGTACATGGTTTTCTACGCTGGCAGGAAAAATATATAACCCTCTAGTTTCGGCTAGTGAGCTATCGGCTAAGCGTACGGTTGCACAACGTTGTGTACAGGGATGTACTTGGTTCATTCTCAAAAGGTTCTTTACCTTTTCTCCTATATAGGTGCGGGAAGCTCCGGTGTCTATCAGTGCGTATATACTGGTTGTAAATACTTCAATTTTCAGGAATAAACGGTCATCGGTGAGGCGGGGAGTCAAAGGGGTTGTTTTCCTGGTGTTGAAGGTTTTCACTGTCTGTAACCAGGCAGACCATTCGTGGGCGGGTGTAATTTTTTCAGGTTTCCGGTGTGTCTTTTTCTGGCGCGTGAAGTTTTCCGACCGCGGGCACGGACAATCGCGAGATAAGACGTTCCCTTTTCTGCATCTGGAGCAAAAAGCTTTAAACGGTCCTTTGCACTTCTCTCTAGTATGGCCGGTCTGTCCACATCTCCAACAGACGGTGGTTGTTCGGTTGGACGTGACGGGATTCGGAGCGGTGTTCGTTCTCTTAATTTCCTCTGTGTGTCTAGGTGCCGGTGTTTCTTGAGTGGGAGTGAATCCGCTGAAATGTACTTTCGGGCGACTAGGACTGGTAGACGGTGAGTGTCCTCTAGGTGGTAACATTACTCTGACGTATAAAACTTTCGATGTTTTATGACATCTACGTTGGAGTGGAAACAAATTAATTTTTGTTGTGCAATCAAACGAAATAATGAGAAATATTAAGTTAGGTACTGAGTAATACGGAATACTAAGAAATATTAGATTAAGTCTTGCAGGTGTTTGAATACTAAGAAATCTTACATCATTTCTTTTACGAGGGGTGATTGTTAAATAATTAATTAATTACAAAAATTTTGAAGTAATGACTTGCGGTTCGTTACACTATCTCAAGACACGTGAAAAAACTTCAGGGATGCTTTTAGAAGGGAAAAGACGAAGGCCGAGTTTGTTAACCTAGCATGAAATTACGATACGAATATCGTGCAACGTTTTATCTACTATCAGTTTTAATTATATAGAGAAATAATTAATTCAATCAGCGAAATGTATTAAGCATTGCATTATCCAAGCACGCGTATTATATAATTGTCATTGTAAAGTTTAATCAAACTCATATTGCCAATATTATTTCTATAGCCAGTTTTGAAAATAATAAATTCAGATCAAAATAATTGCAAGGATTCCATTATTAATGTTTATAATAAATAGTTTAATAAATTTTGTTAGATTTTATTTTAGTATTTATTATTTTATTCACACTTTTACTTTACCGCAATAGTGCCTGAAAGTGACAGTTTACCGTACTAGTACGCTAAAGTAAGGCATTACGATATGTCATTAAATGACGTCAAACTTGACATTACATGTTGATAGTAGATAAAGGTGTCTATAACGTACAAATAAACGAAATGTAAACGAGCTGTGGACCATAATGTAAGGTACACTGTAATTTCGATAATATAAACTTACGAGAGCGTAGTATAACTTTCATCTGTCCTCAACATAAAAATAAGCGAACTGTAGCATATATTAATATAAGATAATTTTCATAAAATCCTCCATCTACTATAATGAAAATGTAGACAAATAACACACATTCGAACAACTAAAGCGCAGATATTTGACGACAAATGCGGAATATATGTACCAGCATGTGTGATTTATGCAAAACAAAGGTCTCTCCATTTATAATTGGTGAAGATAGCATTGCATTATCACCACCATTTTATATAGGTCGTGGCTTCATCCACCACACCTTTTGCATCGATACGAAATTATTACCATATTGGGGACCTTCCCAATTCGAAGGCTTTGTCACTGCCAATGTATTACCCTATTAAATATAATATATACAAAAATTTAATTAGAAGCCTTACATACCTTATAAAAGGAAAGCAAAACTTAAACGTAATGTAATGAACTATATGGTAGAAGAGACGGAAAGGAAGTGAATCAAGCGTGTTAAGTTCGCATTTGCGAACAAAACTTAGACCATAATACACTATATACAGAGGTACTCGTAATTATGTAGACTAAAGTGGAAATATCGAAATATACTAAAATTTAACTATTGAAAGAAAAAAAATACCAACGTAATGTAAACACATTTGGCAATTGAAATACAAATTCAAAACTTAAATTAGGATAACGACAGACAATAATTGGAACGTTACAAATATATATTTCATTTAATTTTATAGATGGCTACTGTGTTAGCTAGACATCCTGTATTCCAAGATGAAACTAACATAAAGCTCTTCTTGTTTGTATTCTCTGGAATAAGCCCCAAATTCCAGTTACATACAATTATAATGCTAAAAACTGTACTAGTCATGTTTGACATTGTATTCAGATCTAGTGGGCATGAATTGAAATGTCAGCATTATCAAGTTTTTTAAAGACTATATTAGGAGAAGTCTAAGCTTCCTATTATTCAATTCTCACGCAAACAATTCCTTTTTATTAAACTGTGACACAGAAAAAGCTACATATGTATGTGTAGCACAAGCTTTTGGTTGATGTTAGGCGTTATAGCGTTAGCCAAAGCGGCACCTTTCCACCTTAGTTTTACGTGGGGGCGCTTTGCATATCACAGTTTTGTTCAAAGCCATTTTCTAACCCTTGCGTTTCACCCTCGTGCTCATCTACAGATCGTAACCCTCGCAAAATTCAACAGACTCATCTCCTCTCATACTTCTTCAAACTGCTTCCCAATGTTTTCAAATGTACTTTAGATATACTTGCACTTTTGAATAGTTATGAAAAAGTTATTGTGTTTGATCAAGTGGAGTTATTCATAAAGTATACAAGCGCGAATTGTCCCAATCCTTTATTGTGTGATGCATATGTAAACTAAAAACGTTATTAATGTATATTTTAAAGATTTCATCGTCTTGTCTCGGTTCCTTTTTATTACTTTCTTAAAAGTCCTGAAGGAATAATGATTTGCAAAGATTCGATGTTCATATACAAAATTTAATGACTTTTAGTATATGAAAGAGACTCGAGTTTATTGGCTGTAATTTAAAATGCGCCGTAAAGCAGTTTTATGATAAAATTGTGAGAATCAAGCAAAAGGTTTGCATAATAATGAAATCCGCAAAGACGAATACCAATTTACAAGTCTAAACTCTATTATTACCGGTATGCAACTGCACTAACTTGGTGGATAGTTACGATTTGCTTTAAAAATTTCCATTCTTTGTGTAGAATTGCTACATCAAAAAGTTTAATCAAGTTTTTATGTATAATTAGAGACTTGTATACATAAAAAAGTTTGATAGGTTAACTAATGCTAGCAGATGTTGTTTTTATTACTTTTGGTTTAGAATTACATTTAAATAAATGAATATTTGTATAAAACTTTTTATTTTGTAGAATTTATATAGAAAAAAAAGTTGTAATAACAATCAACGTAGAAGTCAAACTGCAAACTATAGTTTTGTAATTTATCTAGAGCGGAGGAATCCTTACTTACTTACTTACTTACTTACTTAACCTTCACGCCATTCCCTTGCGGGGTAGGCAAAGCAATCCCTGCCTCTTATTTAATGTAAGTAATTAGATTATTTATCTAACTAAATTAATTACTGATCTCTATACTAAGTTTAATTATTTATAATTAATCAAGGGATCAAAACTACTTAATATTAAAACTACTCTAATCGGTTTACGTAAAGATAGAAAAATCTACGTACTCTCTAATTTATTTACAAACGTTCGTGCACCAGGTATTTACGATGGTTCGGTGGACGACAAATTTATCTACAAATTTATACTACAGGTTATGGAGGTACTCTTCTGCGATTCACAGACACTGTGTATGGTTATTGTGTTTGTCTGTAGGTAGTGTATGAGTTTCGAGCGGGATTTCAGTAATGCCCAGAAGACGTAGGCGACGGCCTGTCTTTACTGGATATGCTAAGAGAAAGGTCGTAGGTCTTTACAGCCCTGTAACAACCCTTCACCCTCAAGTCTTTGCGAGATACGGCGGGGGCTACCCCTGCGTGACTCTAGGTGTACTTTGTAGTGATGAGTGACGACGGGATCTACCCTTCGTGGCACTCCAGGTGTTAGTGTACTTGGTATTACGTCGGGGGTTACCCCTGCGTGCTACTCTAGGTGCTAGTATACTTTGTATCTGCGAGTTACGTCGGGATCTACCCTGCGTGACTCTAGGTGTATTTGGTATAACTCCTGGAGGCTCAGCCCGGAATTATTTACGGTCTGTAGTGTTTGAGTGTAAATTGTTAGATTGTATAACTTTAAAACTTACGTGTCTATCAATAGCAGTACAGAATTGAACTTTAGGTTGCCCGGTGCGTCGTGGTGCGCGTTATCGCCAGATCGCGAAGGACTCTTCGTCGGTGAACAACAGGTCGGTGCTTACACCAAGCAAACGGAGCGGCTACGGCTACTGGTTTCTGGAACGGCTTGACTTGAATCTACGGAGATTCATTCATTCTTATGCGCGTCGTGAGTTTATAAAGGTGCATCTGTGGGCGGCTTCGCGGCTACCGTGCGGGGAAGGCCGTTATGTGATTGGTTAAAATCGTTCTGACGTGCAGAAACTTACGGTTTCTTAGAAATACACGTCAGCGGTGATGAATAAATTATTCGTTGTGCAATATCGCGTAAACTTATGAAATCTTACATACAGGATGGTCCGCACCTAATTTATTCTAAAACACATACGTACAGGACGCTGGTTCTTTACAAAGTGAATACCATTCGTGAATGACCTATCCCAGTGATAAGTAAGTAAGCACAAAAAAACACAAATTGTGGTTAGCTACAGTTACTGCATAACACAATGAATCTGGTTTCCCTTAAAATTAGAAAATGGTTCACATACGGGTGCACAATCAACCAGCATTGGTTCTCTAAAGAACTGCAGTTTATACCAAAAAGATTAAATTCAATGATTACATAATATATATATATATATATATATATATATATATATATATATATATATATATATATATATATATATATATATATATATATATATATATATATATATATATATATATATATATATATATATATATATATATATATATATATATATATATATATATATATATATATCCCAGCTGGGTGTTTGTACTTGCCTTAAGCAGTAAAGTTATCAATTAAAGCAGTAAAACATTATTAATTAATTATTAGTATGCACATCAATACCCGTATAAGACTATAAGTTCATGAACATTATA
Organism: Vesta saturnalis; assembly: GCA_036346205.1. Lineage (NCBI taxonomy): Eukaryota > Metazoa > Arthropoda > Insecta > Coleoptera > Lampyridae > Vesta > Vesta saturnalis. The sequence goes on from JARFJB010002021.1 coordinate 5,470,466, forward strand.
CGACCTGTACATTATAGATAATATGCTGAAAAAAAACCCAAAAGGTTAGTACATTGAGGTTAATAAAGTCAAGGGTGAAGGAAGCACTTATGGCGATATCAAGCAACTAAAATGGTTACAATTATCACAAGAAAATCAAATCTTTTAAAGTTCTACATTATTAAGGAAGATTAACGAAAATGGTAAAAATCCACTTGTGATAAAGTATATATATATATATATATATATATATATATATATATATATATATATATATATATATATATATATATATATATATATATATATACCGGGTGGTCGTGAAGTAAGGAATAAATTCAATATCTCGTAAAGCACAATTTTTTTCAAAAATCGCTCGGGCCCGTCGATTTTATATTTTTTCGGGGCATATTTTGCGAAAAAAAATTTTTATACTCTCAAAAAGATTTGCTAAAAAAATTTTTTTTTTTCAAATTGCCATCCAATTTTTTTATTGCATTTTTGGATTACCCTTACAATTCTAGCTCAATAGTAGGCTTTGGATTTATGACGCGGGAAACAAAAGAATAATTAATGTCAATAGTTATTATCGTTGACAGTTCTGTGTGTATTTTCGTAACGTTTCACTAGTTTTTCAAAGTCTAGTATTAAAGTTATTATCGTTGACAGTTGTGTGTGTATTTTCGTAACGTTTCACTAGTTTTTCAAGGTCTATTATTAAAGTTATTATCGTTGACAGTTCTGTGTATTTTCGTAACGTTTCACTAGTTTTTCAAAGTATATTTTCGCTTTTTTAACACTAAATTACATTAATATGCGGCTTACTGAGACACAGCGCATAGAAATCTTGATGATGATTGGCTACGGTAATCGAGTTAGAACGCAGCAGGAAGTTTGTGATTTATTTAATCAAAAATACCCCAATCGTCCGCCAATATCGCAATCGACAGTTAGCAAGATTGAGCAGAAGTTTAGTCAATTCGGTCATGTAAGAGATGTTCCTAGATGTGGCCGTCCTCAAGTTGATGAAAATAAGCAGTTAGAAGTCTTATTGGCGGTTCAAGATAATCAGCATGTAGTATCTAGGTAGGTAGCAAAGGACATGGATATTGGAAAAACAAGTGTTCTAAAAATACTACAAACGAATAAATACCACCCTTATAAGATGCAAGTTCATCGGAAGGAGACTTTGAGAGGCGCCTTGAATTTTGTGAGCTTTTGCAAAATATGTGTTTGGAGAATCCAAATTTTGTGAAAAATATACTTTTTTCCGATGAAGCCACTTTCTGCTTGAATGGCGACGTAAATACCCAGAACTATCGGTACTGGTCCGATGTAAATCCACACTGGATGAGGGAAGGACATACACAATTCAATCGAAAAATAAACGTGTGGGCTGGCGTTGTTGGTGACATTATTATCGGGCCTTGCTTCTTTGAAGGAAATTTAACAGGTGAGAGATACCTGAGTTTTCTAAAAGAGGAACTTGTTCCAGCTCTGGCTACCCTTTTTCCTGAGATAGAACGTCCGGATTTGCCACACCATAACATCTGGTTCCAACAAGATGGTGCTCCCCCCCATTTTGCTGTGGTAGTTCGAACTTATTTGCACGACACTTTCCCAAACAGGTGGATTGGAAGGAGCGGTGTTATAGAGTGGCCACCAAGATCAACTAATCTAACACCACTAGACTTTTTTTTATGGGGATACCTTAAAGGCAAGGTATTTAAAAGCCAACCGGCAAATCTAGATGATTTAAAACAACGCATCCGTCAAGAAATACGTCGAATAACGCCCGAAATGGTTCGAAATGTGCAGCATGAATTTGTAGATTGATTAGGCTATTGTCAGTTGACTAACGGAGGACATTTCGAACATTTGCTGAAATAAACTTATTTTTAAGTTTACGAATCTTTGTTTCCGATATAATAAAACGTTATAAAAATTATTTTATTTTTCGTTTTCTTCATGATCTTTTTTCAATTTTTAAATTTTGAATGCGAATAACTCCAAAACGCTTGGACTTAGGTATAGCACATGCTACATGACAAATGTTTAGAATTGTAAGCGTAATCCAAAAATGCAATAAAAAAATTTGGTTCCAATTTTTAGCAAATCTTCTTTGAGACACTGTAACGGTATAAACGGGTGGTAGAACGGGATTACAGATAAATTGACCTTTTTGCCCCGACTAGCCAGCGTATGGGTGTAGGTCAGATGTTAAAAAAAAATTGCACATCCAAAATAGTAAATCTTGCGTAAGTCACAATAAGGGATGGAGACAAAATCAATTCGGTTTGGGCGCCAGAATGTTTAGTAGTCAAAATAAGGGTCGTCGTGCCAAAATTACGAGTACATAGCGTGTCTAAACATACAAAAAACATACGCTTACCTATCCGCAATCAATCCCAGGTGTGCTGGACAGCAACTCAGCAAACTACCTGAAATCGGGCTTCAAAAAAACACTACACGCTTGTCAAATAAAAGCGTGATAAACACTCAATAACGTTACGTTAATACACCTCAGTGTAATAAATTAGGCATTAAATAATAATCAAAACAAAACAACAAAAAAAAATAAAAAAGCTATAGAATGAACTCTAAACTGAATTAATATTCAACTAAAAATCAAATAAAATACTAAATATTAAGAACGCTATTACTCAAAAAGGAAAAAAAAATACGTTACGTTATAACTTAATTACCGGTTAACTTGTAATTTGCAAAAAAAAACTCTTATGTAACACAAAAGGGTTTCCATAGAATCAAAACACATTTATAAAACCTAACAAACTATAATAAAATAATAAAAATGATAAATATAAAAAAAATGTAAACATACGATAATGCGTATAAACAAAAAAATAAATGCTTAAAAGGCGACAGGATGTCTGATCAGAATACAGCGCTTACGCCAGTCTAAATCGTTTAACCTATATTTATAATTCGTAGATAATATACCCACACTACAATAGGGTCGATCGCCCTTTAATACCGAAATAAAAAAGTGTGAAGGCGGAGCGTCAAAACTATAATTAATTACGCTAAACAATTTCAAACAACAACTTACTTTAACAAAAAAAGGTAATGACCCCGCTTTCAAACCTTCATCAACACATAAAAAAAAATAAATCGAAACACACAAAAAATCTTGAAATATTCAATAAAAAACAACATTATGTTACCTTAAAGGTCTAGAATTACACCTCTTCTGTGTTACAATATATGGAAAATGATGGTCGATTACTGCTATAACGGAAATGGAATCTTCCTGGTCTGGCATAAGATGAATAAAATGTTGACTATTGTTCTATGGTACACAAACAATTCTTGGATTGATTCGCGTTAAATTGTTATTGCATAAATTCAAAACTTCTTTTAAAATAAAAATAATTTGAGCGTTCACAATTACTTGATAACTTTTAATTGGTTTTATTTCCACTAATAATCCAAAGTGTTTAAAACTTGATTTAATTAAATATAACTTTTAATATATTGCGAGAGTTTCTTTATCTTTAAACACGCTTTGTACGGTAAATAAGAGGCACTTGGAAGAACGATGATTTTAAAATCCGCAGAAGCGATATGAACCAAAGAGGTCACTGAAGCACTATACAACACGACGATGTCCTCTAGGTAACTTTACGTAAAACCGAAATCGGCACTAGGTATAATCCTTTGGTGATGAACAATTTTAATAAAACCCCTTTCACAGGTAATCTTCAGGAGTAGCTAAACTACCCTTACCACACAACAAATACGTTCGTTAAACACCACAAGGTCCCAAAATTTCAACGTTCTAAACCACCCCTTAAAGCGTAACACTAAACGGCAACGTATACTACTCGAAAGCACGATCAGTTTCAGAATCCCAAATATTATTCACAAAAATCCATCTTTGAATTTGCATCCCACTACTCATAAAAAATCTTATCTAATTGAATTCCACCAATTAAAAAAACGGAAGGGGAAAATTTAGTACCCCAATATACAAATTCGTTTCCGTCCGTAAGGACTCGGCAAATTTTCAAAAACTCAAACGTCAGCCAAAGTATCCTGTACAGCCTCTCTATGTTTACCTTAAAGTACGAACAATAAGGCCCACATGTAATCTCTATGACTCAAAACCAGCATATTCACTAATACACTGAACAACTATACTTAAGCGTCTTTATGTCGCTAACATGACATCATACTCAGATAAACCTATACTATTTATTTAAATTACTTAATTTTCTAAGGAAATCAAACGAAATAAACCTTAATTAAACTTAAAGACAACTATTTACAAATAAGCGTTAATCAAACTTCTATAAACGAGAAATAATAAGGAAAAACAACCTAAATTACAAAAAAATAATTCACAAACAAAGAATCTATAGCTCACCATACACCTACCATCCCTAAAGGTCGCTACACACGTTAAAACAAATTTACTATAAAACATAATTTGACAACAAAAAAAAGTATATACGGAATCTAACTAAGTGCATAAGACATTTGACAAACAAAATTACCCAATACGTATACAGGGTGTTCAAAATACCCTGACAACACCCTTTATAGATTTTTTTTTCGCAAAATATGCCCCGCGAAAAAATATAAAATCGACGGGTCCGAGCGATTTTTGAAAAAAATTGTGCTTTACGAGATATTGAATTTATTCCTTACCTTACGACCACCCTGTATATGTATATATATATATATATATATATATATATATATATATATATATATATATATATATATATCTATATGTTGAATAAGTAAAATCACAGGTTAATTAGTTATATTTGCGGGTCCCAAACTATTGTTTGAAAGATTTCAGTAACAGCAGGTCATAGGTTAACCCGACAGGTGGAGTGATAAGTTCCAACATTCCCAAATTAGATAAGATCCGTGGTGGATATCGGTCAATTTTCCATATTGACTAGGTGGTAAAAATTATACGGGAAAAACTACCCGCCTAAAAGTATTATCAATGGTAATTAACTATTTTAGAAAAATACATGTTACTCACGTGTCGCAATATTAATAAAACAAAACAAAAAGCCCCATTGGGAATAAAGGATGTAATGCGTTGCCATAAACCATCAAGCTATCGACATTATACCTCTTTATTAAGTATCAGTTAACGAAAATCCGATTTGTATTAATTAAATCGTTAAACTGATTGTTTTATTTTAGCATCACAGAGCACGCGGGATTCAATACAAAAATTTGTTGCAAAATACCACAGATGTCAATTGAATGTATGTAGAAATAAACACTAGATGACGCTTTAATAGGTCAATGATGTATTAAACGGAGTTGAAAATGAAAAAGATAAGGAACGTTATTTGTTGAGAACTACCAAATCATTAAAGAAATGTTAATATCTGTAGCAATTAAAGTAAAATTGAGGATCCCAAATGTGTAACTACAACGGATTTACTGACGTATAAGTTAAAAATGAGCACGGGCATGTGCATGTTTTGTGAAGCAAATATCATCATTTTGCGTTTGAATTGATTAAAGTATTATAACGTAAAGTTTTAATATTAAATCTTGAAAAAAAACAGTGAAAGTAAATTATGAAATTATGTTGCATAAAACAAATTGTTACAATGTACTACTTTTATTTCTATCCATCATCGTCTTTTCCTCGCCACACTTTATCATTACGCATTCATTCTTTATCTTGTTCTTTCTCGTTTTACCACATGCGCTTCTCAGGAACCGCATGCATTTATTTTTCTTTTGTGCTTTTTTTGACATACACATGCCTCACTTCCATACAGTACTAATGGGACACGCCATAAAAGATTGCTCGTTTCGCAGCTAGGTACATGCTTTCGTTTCTCATTACCGTCCAATCTCGCCCTCCATTGTACCATCAGCAATAAGCATTCTACCCAGATATACCAGCTCATCCACTTGCTCCACACCTTGCAGCGTAAATACTCTACTTTCCTTCCCACCTTCCCGATTGAACACCACAATCTTAGTTTTGTTCACGTTTACCTTTAGGTCCATGCCCTCAAAGACTGTAGCAATCTTCCTCAGACCCGGTTGTAGCTCATCCGCACTGTCACTTAATAAGACTGTGTCATCTGCGCACACCAGGAGTCGTACATTTACGTCAAAAACCATTATACCTTGGTATCGGTACATTTACCTGTGCATACATTGAACAACCACAGTGACATCACACAGCCTTGCTCAATATTAAAGTATTAAACTGTTTACTCACACCTCCTCTTACCCTAACACATGTCCGACTACCGTTGTATACTGCCCTTATTTCATTTATTAGACCTTTATTTAGGCAATATTCATTTAATATTTCCCATAGCTTCTCCCTATTCACTCTGTCGTATGCTTCCTCCAGATCTACAAACGCACAGTACAGCTTCATTTTTACCCTTAAACACTTTTCGGTCACCTGCTGGAGTGCAACCATCTGATCGACAGTTCCTCTTCCTAGAACGAAGCCACCCTGCACAACCCAAATCTTTGTTTGAGTAGTTTCTCGTACTCTATCAATCATTATCCTTCCAAATACTTTACTACGCTGAGAAAACTTATTTCTCTGTAGTTCTTGAATCACTCTTGGTCCCCTTACCCTTATACAGTGGTACAATGATCGCGCTCCTCAAATCCCTCGGCACTTTTGCACACATAAGTCATGCATTGTATAATTCACTCAATCTACGTATAAGCTTTGTACCCCCATACTTTTAGCATTTCACCAGTGATTTCGTCTACGCCTGCTCTATTGCCGTTTTTCAACTTTCCTGCTGTCTGCTCTACCTCATTTATCCCAATATCCTCAGTTTCATTCAGCACTCCTTCTACAGCTTTCCGAAGTATTCTTGCCAGAATTGCCTCACTTCACAATCGTCCCACACTATTTCATTGCTCCTGCAGCGTTTTGTTTTGGGATACGTTTTTTTTTATTTTTGACCCATTTCCTGAAGAGTTTGTTGTTTTCCTCAAAATAATTCTGCATTTTCTCTTCTTCTACAGCCATCACTTCCTCTTTACTTATTCTCACTACCTCCTTCTTTTCTTTGTTTCTTAATCTATACTCCTCATACAATCGTTTTTTCTCCATCTCATTTTTTGCAGCGATCATTGCCTTGTACGCATCCCTTTTCTTAAGCCAAGCACATTTTTCTGCCTACTTGCAGTTGCCCTTCCACGTATTTGCACGGAACAATTGACAACAGTTTTTCAAGCTTATCCATGCACTTTCAATGTCAGTGTCTTTTATTTGCTCGTTCCACACTGTTTAATTCACATTCAACTCTTTCCTCACAGCATCTGCATATTTCGTTCACGCACCATTATCTAATTCTGGACGTTCTCCGACACACACACACACATAATATCAAGTTGTCTTTCGTACATTACATTCGCAATTTCGAATACTTTAGCACGTATACCTCTAACATTCCACGTACCTAATCGCCATTCATTCCTTGCACAGTCGTCAGTAACAGGGCCTGTCTATTTCGCCCTTGACCGCCCCTCGTAGCCAGTTCGATCCGAGGGAATTGTATTGTTCTCTTGAGTAATGCCATAGCGCACAGACCGGTTACTGTCCAAATCGTGCCCGGGACTATGTAGCATTCCCTACTAACGGTATTATTCTACTACCGGACAGTTATTTGTCTACTGCCTCGACGTAAAGAAGTCGGAAGTAGAAATATAATCAGAGGCAAGAAATATATAAATAATGGAGTGTATACTTACTGTATGGATACCCAAATGTACATATAGATTTTTCACTTACATGCCCTTCAATCACATCATGTTTCAGCCAGATTGCTCACTACACGATTCCTGGCTCTCGCGCCTGTCACCGGGCTTACTGTAATTTGTTTGCGACCAAATGATTCAATTGTTTTTAATTTAACTTTCCGAGTTATAATTATTTCTCTGTTATTTAATTTAATATTAATTTATCAAATCTGTTTTATTATTGTCGCGAACCGTGACAACTTAAATGTTTCCATCCTCTAAGTTTCTTTTTTTTATTCAATTGAAGGGTAACAATAAATAACGATAATGACCCAGTTAGCTCTCCCGACATTGATTGCTTACTTTTAGGATTAATTAATTACAATTAAGATCAAACATAGTAACAAAGGTAAAATTTAGGTTAAATTTTGAATTTGCAGTCAAGGAAAAATATTGTATAAGGCAATATGCAAGACACTATTATAATTAAACTTCAAATCACAAAAATACCAAAAATAAAAATTGTGTCAACCTTCAAATTTGAAAACAAAGAAAAAAAATGTTCAAAAACTTACCACTTAATACGGAATTGCCTTGTATAGTCACATCCTTTGTATTTTTATATTTGACAAAAGTCTACTGTTTAGATTTTTTTTTTATTAGTAATATTCAAACAGATAAAATCTATTCAGTACCTTTCTACTTGCATTTAGATTAAATTGTTTCCTAAAGCGACTTCCTATTTATTGGAGAAAAGAAATTATTTAATTACTTTCATTTAGAATTTCGAATACAATTTTTATGATTGTTTTCTTTGCTTAGCGCTTCTGTGGCATAAAATAAGTTATTTTTTATTAGTTGTCTATAATTCCTTATTATTGCAAGATTTTTACATGTTTAAGTTCAATCCTTAGACAAAAGGGTGGTATTTATTTACGCTTTAAGTTTACTTCACAATTTTACCGGTTTTAACAACGACGTCTGGTATGGGTTTAAAGGAGCCACATTTTTTCGTAGAAATTCAATATTATAACAATCCTAAATGTTATTTTCGCGCCTATTTCAACTAAAGAGCCATTTACACGTTACAGAACTTCTACTGATTAGATTATTATTATCTTTGTTTATTATTAATATTCAAACTGCTGGGTATAAAAATCTGTTCTTATTTTATTGATTTAGAAGTTCTCATTTTAACACGTATTTGTTTCAGATACGGGACGTGTAAAAAATTAATATTTGTAATACTGGGTACAATCGAAAATAGAGTCCAACAAAAATGGTCAATCAGAGCTTCAACCTTAATCAAGCCAGTTAGTTAAAGTTGCGCTAAGCTAAATTGGTATCTACAGAAAGGAAATAATGTTTACACCTTTAACATAGTTTGTACGTCTATTCACCACTGTCCAGTATCGTTTGTTGACCATGTGCGACCTATGGTTCCCTTATTTCTAATACGAATACTAACACTAATTTTCTAATGAGAGATGTATAATTGGTGAATACTAAGTACATTTTTACAATAAAAAACTAATTCCTAGTTGTGCAAAAAGATACTTGATTGTTGTTATAGTAAAGAAGTCCTTTCCAGTGGCCAATTGCCAGAAATATATGTGCATAAAGTTATATTAGCACCTCTTGCTTGCTATATGTGTGTCTGGCTTAACCGTACGTTAGTGCTAGTTGTATGTAAAAACTGTCCCCACTTCGAGTAAGATAAGAACTTACAGGTATTTTGCTATCCGCTACACTGAATCGTAGTGGGCGTACAAACTTGCTCAGAGTATTACAAAAGAGTAAACTTAAATAGGTATTTATTTTTCTCAATAAACTGCAAAAGAAAATAAATCTTAATTCATTAAACAAATAAAAAAATAGTTCTCAAACTTAAATTACTATGTGGACCACTGGTAGGTAGGCAACCCTCCTGGCTCCGGTGAACTTCTATGAGATTTTGCCAATTGGGTCTTGTACAGAAATTATTCGTTTCAATAATTAATTTATTATTAGTAGAAGATGATTGATTTTATTTCAATCTAGGGAAATGCTGGTGTGTTGTGAAATAAAATAGCGAGTTTTGTTCTAGGTTAGGTGTAACCTAACACTTGGGTTGAAAATTTGTGAAGTTAATAGTGTTGGCAATATTTATCTACGTTTGAGAGTGGTTCCATTTTTTTTATGAAAAGAAAAACAGTTTTCTGTGTAACCTGCAGTGTGTTAATGATTAATTGGAGTTTTAATTGATTTTAAAATAAACAGTTATTAAAAAAAGAAATCATCGATTCTAGGATTTTAATAAACACAAAAGTTTTCCTTGTGAATTAGTGTTTAGTTGGATAAATTTTTCCTAGTTTAGATTTGTTATTAAAGAAGTACGTATTGAAAGTTGCCGTTCTTCCATTTTCTACAGAAACAAACTTAACTATCTAATTTAAATTGTGAAATTACTTGTTTGCAAGGTTAGTATAATACGAAAAGCTTTTATATTTAACAAAGGATTGAGGTCGTGAAATATTCACGTTTTGTTAATGCAAACCGGTCGATACGATATATATCTGAATTTAACGAAACGAGCAGGTTTTAAAGTAATAGCTGTTTGTTTTACTAGGGAAGAAAGTACAACATTCCCTCCCGCCGAAGAAGGTTAATGCCCAAGAGTAGCGTAGCGAAGCGAGGGCAGTTATGATCTAAACGAGGGAATATAACTTTGTTACGGTCCGAAACCAGTTACTTATTTTTGTCATAAATACATTAAAACGTTTAGTGTCCATATTATTTCATAATTAGATTCCATTTCTGTTAATCAATTAGTGTATTTTCATTAACCAACATTGAGCGTCTACTTTTTTAACGTCGATGGCTTTCTATATTTTTGACATCTATGGTGAGGTAGTTTTGCTATTTGCGGCTGGTTGGTGGGAGTGATTTTTACTAAAATAGCATGATACACGAGTGAAGGAATTAATTACATTTCTGCTAATTTACAACATATACAACCTGATATGGGATTGAAATTGCTTTGGATTTAAAATGTTCACACCCGGTGTACTAGGGATTAATTATTTTTTAGTTGCTTTGTAACGAACCGCAAGTCATTACTATAAAATTTTTTTAATTAATTAATTATTTAACAATCAGCCCTCGTAAAAGGAATGATGTAAGATTTCTTAGTATTCAAACACCTGCAAGACTTGATCTAATATTTCTTAGTATTCCGTATTACTCAGTACCTAACTTAATATTCCTTATTATTTCGTATGATTGCACAACAAAAATTAATTTGTTTCCACTCCAACGTAGATTTCATAAAACATCGAATGTTTTATACGTCAGAGTAATCTCCGCCAATTACAAATAGGATTCCCCCAAACAGAAGCCACCACAGCCTACCGAGAGTCCCCTATAAAAACCGCGCCGCGCACCTTTTAGGAGTTAGTTAATTATTATTAATCTTAATACTATTATTAGTACGAGTAGCCGTAGCCGACCAGACCAGTAGCAGCCGTAGAAGAGTTCCGTCGCGCCACGTAAACGCATCTCGCCGCCGAAAATTATTAGTTGGTTTCACCAGCTCCTGTAGTAGTTAGTCCGTTTGACTAACTCCGATTCCAGAAAACCTGCACGTGACGGTTGCGTTAAAGTAAATCGCCGCAGACCTAGTAATAGCCACCCCGAGTTTAGCTCCCTGTATTTGAGAACGCGCACCGCGAATCTTTTGTAAATAGCTATCCTCAATCTTTGTGATTAACGACACGTAAGTCTGTAGAATAATTCAGTACCCAAACACCAGCACACACCAACCCCCAGACCGCCACGGGCAAAGCCACGAAGTAGTCGGGAGATCACAAACTCAAACACACACCAACCCCCAGACCGCCACGGGCAAAGCCACGAAGCAGCCGGGAGTATAAACACCAACACACACAAACCCCCAGACCGCCACGGGTCACCCCAAAGCAGTCGGGAGTACAAACACTCACCACTATACCATGTACCTGACGACGAGAGCTAAGTAGGACTGTATAGACCTACAGCTTTTATCATTTACTATCACTTATATTCTAAACACCTGAATTCACCAGCTCGCTGGCGAAGACCGAAGTGCCTGTAATCACAAACGAATTAAATGTAGAGTATCCGTCAAAGACCTGTCGTAGGAGAAAACCGTACACCGATAATCACGCGCGTAGTAAACGAATTTCAAGAAAACAATCAATTAATTGTTTTCCACCAGCTTATTCCGCAAGTATAAACCGCCTTTAATAAATAAATTTAATGCGAGAGTAAACCTCTGAAGATAATTCATATTATCAAACGTGATAGATCGTGAAGGTAAATTGCTTCACGAAGCATACGCGCCTGTCCGTCTTTCAGAAAGTACTGAAGGTAAAGGGAAGCAAGCATTAGACCTGTGAACGCTCGTCATGCGTACAACCGTGAACTCGGGATATCGATTTTCACTAGTGACCTAGATCTACGCAACCCCCGTTTTAATAACCAGTAGTTTGTTTATACATTCTTTTCTTTTGTAGACAGGGCCGTATCCAGCATAAATAATTAATTAAACGCAACGTTATTAATCATTTAAATATTACGTTCCTCATTGAGTGTAACTAGGGAGTATTAATATCTATTTACAGAAACGACTGCGACAACAATAAGCCGTCGTATCGAGTGAGTGGAAGGAAGGAGGACATCCAAATTCGCTGTCTAAACCGAGTGGACGCCCCCGACGCCGCCGTCTCAATCAGAACGTCAAGTTGTTTTCTTATTGTTACGTTTATGTTAGTTGTTAACCAGGTAGCTATTTAGCTTAAGTGTGAATATATTAGATTTGTAAATAATAGGATAATATATTTTTAAACCGTTTTACTGTGATTATTTTATGTGGACAGTGTAGAGCTAAAGATTAAATATTCCGACGAACCCACCCCCCTCTTTAGTTTATAATCTAAAGACCAATTGCAGTTTAGCCGCGGCAAATATAAAAATTGTGAGAAAGGACCTTACAGCTTAACTACACCAATTCTCACGAGTCAGACCAGTTGCCTTATAACTAGCTTTGATTCATTGCCACCTTTAGAACCCGCTGATCGTGTACGACAGGATGCAGATAGACCTGATTTAGGTTGGCAGTTATGTCCGGTGTTGTCAAGCATTTCTGACATTACACATATTTTATTACAACACATATTTATTATTATGATAAAACAAACATAACCCCTGAAGCTGAGATTTGACAGTTGTCAAACTGTTATGTTTCACAATCTGATAACATCGGCGTCCTCTGGCAGTATTAATATTAGTTACGCAACTGCTTTAACTCGTAAAAATTACTATAGGTGCGCGTAACGTAACCTGATACCACGAGGTAACATTTTTGTTTTATTTTTAGCTGTCTTTCTAGGGCTTTTGATTTTCCCCTTTTAAATATAGAAGGCCGTAGCCCACCAAGCCTATTTTTTTTCAGCTTCTTTTAAAGAATTGTAAAAACTTGCAAAATCGATTCACCTTTAATTGGTTACTTGAGAACATCTGTCGTTATTTCGGAAGGTTTACATGAGTTTATGAGCTGGGAGTCCTGTAAAAGAAGCTCAGTTAACCAGATAGGAGACAGATTTACCCTAAGATAGCCAGTTGCTCTCTAGTTTTGTATTTTATGTCTTTTCTTTATGTAAATTCGTGTATTTGTTCAAATAATAAAAAATTCGTGAAGAACAACTTTGAGCGCTCGTCTAAGTTAGCAAGGGATTTAAGTAGTGCGGTTTTACTCCTATGACTAGGAAAGTTAGTTGACTAACGCTTGCAATAAAGGAACAAGTAGGTTTTTGCTAGAATCGGTACATAGTTTGTATGTGTGTCGTCTGCACGGGTTTGACACCTGAAGACGGGTGAATGTACTGGAGGTGTAACTGAATTGAAAACTCTGGTATTGTTAAGTATAGCAGGTCATCGGTCAGGTATGAATCGAGAAGGATTCTTAGGTAAATCTATTTTAAAGAATTTTGTCTTAAAAAGGAAGGAAAGCAACATTTCTTAATGGAGAGGGCGGCTGCTCAAGATTTCCACGTTCCTTAAGTAACAGGGATACCGTATACATATATAAATTAAGTATACATGTATAGTGGGATTAAGATGGCAAACATCGCCTAAATAGCCCCACGAAGTATGCGGTATGCGGAAAACCCCTTAAAAAAACGGTAAGGGGGATCGTGCCCATTACTTCACGAATGCTAAGTAGATTTTGTTGTCCAACTAACTGGGTCTCTCAAAAATGGTTGGCGGTGGGTTTTTATGGGAATGTGGACGTGTAGCGGGAGAATGATTTTGCAATTGAATTAGTAGGAGTTGTAAATGGAGGGATTGATGCGCAATTGAAGGAACGTGTAAAAATCCAATTGTACGGATTGACTAGAAATAATAAAGGAAAGTTAATTGGGATTTTTTTCATGAGGCTTTAGTAATAATACAACCCGCAGCACTTGTATCTTGCTAGACTATGTGCTAATACTAATTATATATGATTGTTTTAAGCGTAAATGGTACTAATCATTACAAAAACAGCTTTCTATATTGTGTCGTTATGCCTAGGTTAATAACTGCTTGACAAGCTGTTGTTTGCGATTAGGTATTTTGTTATTAACCCCATAGGCAATTATTGTATCTTTACCATAATATCTCAGAAGTGCACAGTGTCGTTTCATCCACACCCCTATTAAACATGGATTGTGAGTCGGAGGCCCTGGGGTAATAAATTGCACTCCTACATCTACCTACACGCCACCACCGGTACCTGAATAGTAGTCGGTTGTTTTCTAAACTAAAACCAGGTTGCAGAATTGAGCAGTAATTAATATGCACGTAACTAAGTTTCCCATTTCATAAATAAATTTCCATTACAAGTTCAGATTCAAAACCCTGCTAGTCTTAACCGCTCTAATTGAAAGTAATTGAAAGGCCCGGTTAAAACGTTTTTCTTGTTTGATAAATAACCTATTATTACCTGACCAGATAACACACCTATTATCTTGATCCCTAGAACTGTTATTCTTGCAGATTTACCTAAATTTATTCTATACTTCCAAAGGTTGTCGTAACTGCTAATTTGCAATGTGTACATAGAACCTTACAGTTTATTTTAGTTAAGATTCTGTAGTTAGGCCCGTACATTAATAAATAGCGAACAGTTTACCTGGTACATATTATCTGTACTACTTTTTTTTATAGATACCGGTTTTATTAAATTGAATTATTGTCTCCGTGGATAAAATACCGCTCCTTCAATTAACCCGTAAACATTTTTTGATGTGCCCCTGATATAAACGAACAGCCGCCTACGACCCACGTATAACTTCCGTAATTATTATCTTGAATACATTTCATTAAGTAAAGAATATTGCGAAATATCCGCCCTGAGCACAGAATGCTTTCTTAGTACAAAAACCATCCCGTTAATCCCGGGAAGTAGTTAATCTATTTATTAATGTAAATGCTGATTATATATACATAACGTAAATAAAACAAAAAATAACTCAATAATATATATATATATATATATATATATATATATATATATATATATATATTATTGAGTTATTTTTTGTTTCATTTACGTTATGTAGCTTTAATACATTTTAAGTTAAAGTATTTAGAATTGTAAAAAAAAGTGAGATATAGATATGAAACCCTCATAAGTGTTTATTTGTCAGTGGATAACAGGTGGATAATAGGAGTCCTGTGCAACTGTCACAATATACATTAAAAACATACACTACAACATCTTAACTTAAACATGAACAAATTCAATAATGAATATCTTTTAATATTGCCCAATTATGTACAACAATCTATAGTGTACTAATTGGTTCATTAATAATATTCATAGATATCATACTCCCACGTTGTTATAACTTCCTTTTCTTAAATACAAACTTCTACACACGAATTCCATAAAAATTCTGCCGGAACTAAATGGTATGAACTTTCTGAATGGAGGTGC
The DNA here is from genome assembly GCA_036346205.1 of Vesta saturnalis. Classification (NCBI taxonomy): domain Eukaryota; kingdom Metazoa; phylum Arthropoda; class Insecta; order Coleoptera; family Lampyridae; genus Vesta; species Vesta saturnalis. The sequence goes on from JARFJB010002021.1 coordinate 5,486,169, forward strand.
AACTTAGTAAGCTTTTTCACCAACAACTAGGTAAGGTTTAATAACGACTAGGCTACTATACTGTACATGGTAACTTAAAAAAAAGATTATTTTATACAGGGTGTCCAAATAGTGCGGTAAAGTCATTTTACAGCGTTATTATAATAGATACGAAAAAATTATAAAAGCACAATTGTTACGCATCTCAAGGTGCATAATACAAAATTATTTATAATTATACAGGGTCCTCTATAACTTCAAACCTATCCAAACATGCCGTTCTGTAAATGGCATCACGTATTTTTTATTTTATATTTGAACTCGGCCCGTTTTTACAAATCTCCTTATATGATGTTTGATTGGGGTATACCGAGGATTTTAAAAGTTACGATCACTTTAAGATTAAAATCGTCTGAATTCAGGACCCTGTATCTTTTCTAATATAATCAACTTTCTGTATTTTATGATAAGGATTATTTTTTGTAAGTGAAGTTTACCAGATCAATTATGTTTCGCAATTACTATACTTTGTATTCAGGGCGAATCAAATCGCAAATCAGTACTTTTCTCACTTAACTTAAATAGAACACCCTATATTTTTTGTGCTCTCTACGAAGCCACTAAATAACCATTTCATTTTTATTAAGATTTCCCTATATCTAACTTTGACGGTTTCTGAGATATTTTCCTTTTATTAACAAAATCCAGTTCTTTTATTTAATTTTTGATTTCATCAAGTTAGCTATGAATTACACGAACTTTTTTACGATCTGTTTTGGTAAAAATCAATAAATTGTTCTTTCTATCTTTCCTTATTTTACTTTAATATACTTAATGTAAAATTGTAAAAATAGAAATAGTGTAAATACTCTTATAAAAAAAAACTAAAATGGATTGTGATTTCTTCATAATTTGAATCATTATTTAATAAGTGCTCTTTTTGTTATATGTGGCTTCAATACCAATAACCACATTATAAAATTAAATTTAGTTTAAGTAGGACTAGCAATAACAGAAGCTCACTAACAAATAATATCAACAAAATAAAAAAATGAAATAAAAACTGACCTCCATTGACATCAATACAATGTTCGTTCCACATTTTGAAGCATATGATCATTAATAGTTTGAAATACGTATCGTATTCTTTGCTTCATGTCTTACTGCGTTGTCGGTGGAATTTTACACACTTCATTTTTAATGTAACCCCTCATGAAAAAATCAACATTTACTCGACCATCAAAGAAATGTGGTCCTACTACAGAGTCGCCTATAATACCGCTCCAAACATTTATTGGCCATCGTGTTTTTCTGAGTGTTACATTTATATAGAAAGTGATTTCGTTTCCAAATAATACAAAATCAATCAAGTCCATTTGTGGATGAATTTTGTCTTGGGCCCATTCACAAAAGTTTATTCTTCGTTGATAATCCTCATCTCGTAATTCCTGATGGAGTTGAATATGATAAGGATGCATATTGTGTCTACTGAGAATTCTATGCACAGAACTTTTACTTACATCAAACTCCATTGCTCTTTGATGGACACTGATATGGGGATCTTCTGTAACTTTCAAAAGCATATTACCTTCATTTGTTTGATTTAATGCAGATTTTTCTTTCGCTTTCTTCATAAACAACATTACCTGTGCGTTTAAATCGTTCAATTAGTTTTCTAGTCGGTTGTCTGCGGTCAGGAAATCCTTGTTTATACATTCTCGTTGCAAGTAAGGTATTTTCGTCACTTGCACCAAATACCAGGACCATATCAATCATTTCATTTATTGGAAAATTCGTTGTGAAACTAAACAGTTCAGAACAACACAACACAACTTCAGATTGACAATAATTCTAATTGTTACCTAATTGTCAAGGTTTTTTTGAGAGTCAAAGTGATCTAGATTTTGTGACAAAAATTAGTGAGAAGGTTCCAATTCTACAATTTTACATTAATAATTTTAAAATAAAATTAGCAAAGATAGAAAAAATAATTTATTAATTTTTACCAAAACAGATCTTAAAAAGTTCGTGTAAGTCATAGTTAACTTGATAAAATCGAAAATGGATAGGATGAGTAGAAAGGGGCGGGCCGTTTAGCTGGCATCCTACATCACCGGGACTTTCTAAAATTGATTTTTTTATATGGCGTTACATTAAAAAGGAAGTGTATAAAATTCCACCGACAACGCAGCAAGACATGAAGCAAAGAATACTAGAAAGAGGTCTTTTGAAGAAACACTACAACATTGTATTGATGTCAATGGAGGTCGTTTTGAACATCTGTGCTAAACGTTTTCATTTGGTTTTTTTTTTTTTGACATTATTTGTTAATGACCTTCTGTTACTACTAGTTCTATTGAAATTAAATTTAATTTTACAATGTGTTTACTAGTACTAAAGCCACACGTAACAAAAAGGGGACTTAATTAAATAATGATTCAAATGATGATGAAATTACAATCCACTTTAGTTTTTTTTTAATAAAAGTATGTATACTATTTATACTATTACAGTTTTAAATTAAGTATTGTAAAGTAAAATAGAGAAAGATGAAAAGAACAATTTATTGATTTTTACCAAAGCAGATAGCAAAAAGTTCGTGTAATCCATAACTAACTTGATAAAATCAAAAATGAAATAAAAAACTGGATTTTGTTAATAAAAGGAAAATATCTCAGAAACCGAAATGGTTATTTAGTGGCTTTCTAGAGAGCACAAAAAATATAGAAAAGTACAGATTCGCGTTTTGACTCGCCCTGTATACAAAGTATAATAATTGCCGAAACATAATTGATCTGGTAAACTTCAGTTACAAAAAATAATCTTTGTCATAAAATACAGAACATTGGTTACATTAGAAAAGATACAGGCTCCTGAATTCATGACGATTTTAACCTTAAAGTGACTATAACTTTTAAAATACCCGGTATACTCCAATAAAACATCATATCCGGAGATTTGTGAAAACGGGCCCAATATATTTATAAATAATTTTGGATTATGCACCTTGAGATGCTTAACAATTGTGCTTTTACAATTTTTCGTATTTATTATAATAGCGCTATAAAAGAACTTTACCGCACTATTGGGACACCCTGTATATAGAAATAAAGAGCTACATATTAACTAGGGTTTGAACCAATTTAATAAAAAATAAATCCTCTATTAGAATATTTCTAAATTATGCACAATGTAAATAAACAAACATACTTGTTAAATTTGCGCTTGGTGAGTTAATTATAACATTTCCACATTTCATTCGGTTATTAATTCATATTTATATCTGAATTTAATAATTAGAGCCTATGTCATTCTACCTGGGGAAAAGGTTGGTTTGTTGCAGGGGCCGTCTTACAGCATTTAGACTGAGCGTAACCCGATTACGATCTCGTTTTAAAGAGGTACAGAGGCGTAGGTACTGTTTTTCATTTTACAATTTATACAATGTTTCTGCAAATAATATATCATTAACAAAGGTAGTAACGTACGCATAATATAGTATACAAATTCGAATAATTACCGTCAGTTTTGTTTTAATTGCTGTCCGTTCTTGTTGAGATTTTTGACAGTGATCTACGACTAGTTATAACGTAACTGTGACTATTTTAAAATATAACTGTAAAAAAATTAGGTGATGGAAGGGTAGTGCACAGGAAAGCACGTGAAGTAGTGTACAATAATCTCAACTTGCAGTACCATCACCAAATGAATCGAAACAAGAATTAAAGCAACGTGTTCATGGTTATGCTGGAGCATCTATACGAACGATTGAAGGAATTATGAAAGAAGTAAAGGTAACGGCGACGAAAAATGATGAAAATCCATTACTCACAGGGGAAAATAAAATAATGGTGATTTCAAGAGTACCATATTACGAAATAAACCAAACACGGAATGTTGTGTACAATTTTTATAATACCGAAATCTGTTGACCTACTACTGTCAATCTCCATCAAAAATGGTAAAACTAAACTACAGTGGCCGGGCAAAAGGTCTACGTTGTACCGACTACTGAATAAATTGGATTCAAGTGGAAAGATGCAGTGCAATAGGAGAACTATTGTACGAAAGAATGATACACGAGCATTACGGGTAAACTATTTAAAAAAAATATTTTAAATACGGACAGTCTTGAATGATACATTCACGCTGCACATACAACAGTGTGTTGGAGTGATCGTCCGGATTATTCTCAACAGTGTCTAAGGAAAAAGGTCAACATTTACTCATGCTGGTGGAGATATAGGATTCACTTCGAATTGCATGCTTGTATTTTTAAATCAGGATCGAAGAAAAGGGATTGCCAAAATGAAAGGAATGCGGAAAATTACGAAAAATGGCAGATAGAAAAATTAACACCAAATTTACATCCCAGATCGGTACTGGTCACTGATAACACGTCTTATCATATAGTGGAAGTAAATAAGGCCCCCATATCCAATTCCTTAAAGGGAGAAATGACGGAATGGCTTTCTGACAAACCCAACTTTATGAGTTAAGCAAGCTGCATAAAAAGCATATTTAACACATGTTTGTTTTCAAGCTCATTTAGGCACCTGGAAGGTTAGTGTAAATTGTATTAAAATATCAAATTGATCAAATTTTTATTATCTCGTAGCTGTTTAATACGTGTAACTACCTTTTCCATAATAGGATATACACAGGAATAATAACGATCAGAAGGAATGTATCCCAAGAGGATTATTTATTCCACATTGTAGGCAAGACACGGCATGTATTCTTTAAGAGTTAATTTTGGGTCATGATATTGACTATATACTCATGTTAATCGAGAGTGTTATGGTTAGGCTGTGGAACGTTACAAGTGGTACATTATTTTCCGTTAATAACTAGAGCTCGGATCTATATGCACGAAAATTAGTTAAAATATGCGCATATATATGCATCTAAAATCTTTAAAATGTGCACGTGATTCTGTAAAATATGGAAAAAAATATGCAGCAAAATCACTAAATTTTACTCACAATACTAAACAAAATATATTTAAACATTTATTTTTAAAATAATATATAAACAATACATATAAAACAATAATTATAATATAATGATGTTTATGGTATATGGTATAATATATTATAGGTGTAAAATTTAAAAAAAATTGTGTAGATGTTTTAAAGCGTTCTTTATACAAATTGTTAAAATAACTAGAGATACATACCATTCATTAAAAGGTAATGCCGTTGATTCAGAAGGTAGATTAAATAGGGACAGGTCCAGGCTTTTTGATTTGCTTAGTTACCACAAATTTTTGCTTAGTTATTTCCACTTAACATCAATATAGTAACTTCAATACAACAATAATAAAAATTATTTCGGACGCCAAGTTATTTTTTTTATTATGCTCGGAATAACTAAACCGAGGATACAATTAAAAAATTCACCAAAAATGTCAAAATAAAAGATATACAAATTATGTTTATTAAGCATTTAAATTTGGAATTATATAAAATACATTTTAAAACTAATGATAGCCTTATCCTAATAAGTCATTGGGGTTATAAATACCTGTTACAAAATTTTGTACAACTTCTTGAGAACCTTTGATTATTATAAAGAATGCGGAAATGTAAACCAAAGATGATGTAATCTTCGTATCAATGTTTCGCAATATGTCGTAATTTCAATGCTGTAGTAAGTATACCAAACTCGAAATTACTTCTTACAAATTTATATTCCTTGAAATTTGAATAATCCAAAATTTATTGCACTCTTGAAGGTTCAAATAAAAGGTGTGATCTAAATTTAGATCTGCATTAAATGCAAAATGCAATCATAAAATGAAAGCGTACGTAAAATTAAAAATTAAAAGTTAAAAGTAAAAGTAGAGGTGTAATTAAAAGTGGCAAAAGTGCCTGCAAAGAGCAAATGTTTAAGATTTTAAAATAATATGAGTTAAAAGTATCTTACCATTAAATGGCACTTTTCACAAAAATTAGGTGGAAACCAAAAATGGCCTGTTGTTAAAAACAGAATACATCAAGCAATGCTGAAAAGGACGCTAATTCTATCATGTGATGTCGCGATGCGCGAGAAATATGTGCATAAATTTAATTCCTCGATATGGGAGTATAAATCTTTAAGAAAATGTGCAACTTAGGTTATACCAAAATGCAAATTAAGTTGCCTACCACAACTTACAAATCATTAATTATCAAAAACCCTTTTTTTCTTATACTTACGTATATTGCAGTTGCTTATTAACATTAAAGTACCCCGTCTATTCATCCATTAATAGAAATAATCTCATTAAATTGCTATTTGGAATTTGGATAACAAATGTAATTAATCAAACGAACAATAATAGTAACTTATTGCCAATGGCCCTCAGAAATTTGAGACTAAAAGATTTATTGCATTCTACCGTAATGAGTTTCCTGTGGATAAATAAATATGCAAGAATACAAATAATTGAATATAATTCCATTGAATCTCCAAAATGGGAAGAAGAAAAAAAAACGACGAAAAATTTCACGAATGTGTAGAATAAATGTAATTTTTCACTTTCATTATAAAAAAAATTTAAATTGAGAAAATATGCAATAAAATGCACGCAATGAGTAAATATGCAAAATATGCACATCACTTAAATATGCAAAATAAAGTTGGTGTCAATCGAATTTAAATTATGCGATTCGTGTTTAAACAAAATATTTTGATGGCTTATTCATATTATAGAATATGCATTTTGCATATAATCCGAGCTCTATTTATAACGTTGTCTTGAATAGTTGTTTAAGCTTTTCTATTTGCTCGTTTATAACTAGTTTTGTTTATGAGGGAGCTTATGTCGCGATTTTACATTTCAGTTTCGTGTGGTTATATGTCAACTGTTGTGTTAGTAAGAAACATTTGAGATTGGAGTCCAGACAGCTGGTATGTTTGATAGTTAGTAATGTTATTGATAAACGAATTGATGCACTGTGTACTGTTGCACATAGCAGTGTAAATCCATTCCCCATTGAATGAAATAAAAGTGTGGTTTTCTTAAGTATGATCACTTACGCTGCAACTGTGTTCGATTAACATTTATTATTTTAATATACCTTGTGACATTTGAAACGCTAGTAATCCAAAAGTGCTCTAACCGGTGTTAGTTATGTATATGTTATTCATATGTTTATACATAAATTACATACTATGTACTGCCTACTTTGAATTTGTCGCCTTGCTAGAATACACAATCCTTAACTAGTGTTCGTCGTACATTGACTCACTGTGTATGCAGTCTTTTAGTCCTTTTACGCTCTCCGATTAAACTGGCACCACGTTGGGTACCAATTTAAATACGACTGGTCAATCAGAGTTAGAAAAAAATAAAGAATCAACTTGACAAGATTTCACCTCTCGAATATACCTACCAATGTGTCTTTTAACAGTACTTGACATACAGCCATACCAAATCCAACTACATAATTGCGAGATAACCCTTTATATAAAAAAACAAAATAAACTGCGAAAGTAAAGGTGAATCTAAATTGTCTATCTAAAGAAAATATTAGTAAGCAACTTTAGATCTTCTACACTGTTGTCACTCGTTTCTCGATTAACACGAGTAAATCGTTAATATCATGACCATAAAGTAAACGTTAATACGAGCAAAGAGTTATGCAGTTAGGACTGTGAACTACTACCTAAAAAGCACATGCTCGTATCTTAGCCAAAGTATGACAATAAATGTACGTTAAGCTTGTTACATCTAGGCAACTTAAAAGGCACCCAATCACCGACCCTCACCGTATGTTACCTTCATTCCTGTATAATGTTCATTACAAAATAATCACTTGGATGTTTATATACACCTCTAGTTCATAACTTAACATTCATGGGTCAAAGCATTTCAAACATACCTTATTATAAAACTAGTCGAGAAAAAATTGTAGAATTTCGTGTAACACGTTCTGTTTTAGAATACGTTATTATTTCAATTTTTTGTCTAGCAACGTTCCTTCCTTGCACATTTTCAGAATACAGGTGCTTGTCCTTCAATAACTCCCAAAAAGGATAAACAATCTTAATTTTAAAAAAATTAAATAATATTCAAATTAATAAAAGAACCTGTCAAGTTAGGTGTAAAGTTCCAAAATATAGACAAGGTTTACAAATCTATAACAGTACCAAAAAACAAATGTTTCAAATAAGAAGACAGCTCGGAATTTCCCCAAATCTCTAATTCTGTAACAGTTTTTTTTTAATTTTTATTAAATCGAATTATGCCACCACACAATAAATCGTTTCTATCGAAGCAAATCCATGGTGCAATCTATCAATTGTGCTTAATGTACCACATAATCCAGCCTGTTATTTCTCAAACACAAAGTCAGCTCTTTTGCACAATTTTGCGTTTAGAAAAGTCTCCAATGGTATTAAGCACAAAACAATTTATTTGGCCATTAAATGTAGAAACAGGTGGTATTTTTAGTAAGTATCTACATTGCAAAGAGTAGTTAAAGAACACTATTTTCAATTAAAGACATGTGATAGGATTACGATTTTCTAGCGATTTACCATTAGATTTTTGCTGTTGAGTTGAGCTGTATGGATGAATTTGTTTTACGTGTGTCGCGACCTTTAAGGATGGTGTGTTTCGAGCTTAAGTTTTTTTTGTTTGTGAATTACTATTCCGTAATTTAAGGAATTAACTATGATCGGAATTAGGTTTGAAATCATCGATAATTGGTTTCTAAATTTATTGAGTTTTTCGTAATAATACATTTAAAGTTTGAGAGATTGTTTTCATTATTATTCCCCGGTTATTGAATGTTGAGTAATGTTTTATTTGTATATAGTTGTATATAAGTTTAAATAATGTTTATTTCGTTTGATTTCCTTAAAATTTAATAGAAAGTTTTGTAAAATTAAGTAACTTAAAGAAGAGTGTAGATATAAATGTATTTGATATCGTTCTGGCGACAAGAAGTCGAGTAATTGCAGTGGTTCAGCTTAATATTGAGTATGTTGGTTTTGAGTCATAAAGATAGAATGTGGACTAACTGCTTGAACTTAAATGAAAATACTTTTCACGTTGATTCTGCTGACGTTTGGAATTTTGAAAATTATCGAGTCCTTACGGTTGAAAACGAAGTTTGTGTGTAGGGGTATCAAATCTTCTCCTTCCGTTTCTTAATTGGTGGAACTAAATTAAATGAGATTTTTGTGAGTGGGATTCAAAATCCAAGATGGATTTTTGGTAATAATTTGGGATTCTGAAACTGACAGCGCTCCCGAGTAGTAGTACTGTGACGTTTGTTGTTACGGCTTAAGGGGTTGATTAGAACGTTGATATATTGGACCTTTTGGTGTTTAACGAACGAACTTTCGTGTTGTGAGGGTAGTTATCTACTTTTTGAAGAAAACCTGTGAAGGGATTTTAAGTGAAATTGTTCAATCACCAAAGGACTAGACCTAGTGCCGATTTCGATTTTACGTAATCAAGTTACCTAGAGATCACCGTCGTGTTATATTAGTGCTTCTGTGACCTCATTGGTTTATGTCGCTTTTGCGGATTTATTAAATTAACGTTCTTGAAGTGCCACTTAATTGCCGTGCAGGGCGTGTTGAAGTACAAAGAAACTTTCGCAGAATATTAAAATTATATTTATTTAAATAAAGTTAATAACCTTTTGGATTGGTAGTGTAAAGAAAACTATTTTAAAAGAAGTTTTTAGTTAATGCAGTAACATTTTACCGAGATTCAATCAAGGAATCGGTTGAGTACAAAAAACAAATAGTCAACCTTATCACTCATCATCTTGTGTCAGACTAGGGAGATTCCGTATCCGTAGTAGCAGTAATCGGTCACCTGGTTCATTTTCGATTGTTGTAACACAGAAGAGGTGCCAATTTAGACAGTAAGGTAGTGCAACATTGTGTTTTATTGAGTATTTACAAGATTTCTTGTGTGTGTACCTCGAATTATTTGTTTTGTTAACGAAGGTTTGAAAGCGGAGTCGTGTACCTTTTAAATTAAGTTGTTGCTTTGGGTTTATTTGTTGTAATTAATCATAATTCTGACGCTTCGCCTTTACACCCTTCATCTTAGTATTAAAGGGTAAGTGACCCTGAAGCAGTGTGGTTAAATAATCCACAAAATATTTGGATTAAGCAATTTAGTACGGCGTTACGCAGAATTCTGGCCAGACCTCCCGTCGCCAATTAAGAATTTGTTATCTTTTCGTATATACGCATTATCGTATGTATACATGTATATTATTTTCTTATTTTATTACAGCTTTGTTTAGGTTTATAAAATTGTTTTAATTCTGTGAAAACCCCTTTTGTGTTACATAAAAGTTTTTTTTTGCAAATTGCAAGTTTACCGGTAATTTAGAGCTTAAGTTTTAACGTAACGAAGTGACAGTTTCTTTATTGAGTAATAGCGTTAATGATATTCAGTGTTTTATTTGACTTCTAGTTGATTATTAATTCATTTAGAGTGCATTCAACAAAGGTGATTTTTTTTTGTTTTATTAAGATTATTATATAATGCCTAATTATTTACACTGAGGTGTAGTAACGTAACGTAACATTATTGAGTGATTAACACGCTTTTATTTGTCAGGCGTGTAGTGCTATTTTGAAGCCCTATTTCAGGTGGTTTGCTGAGTTGCTGTCCAGTACACCTGGGATTGATTGCGGGTAGGTAGGCGTATGTTTTTTGTATGTTTAGACACGCTATGTACTCGTAATTTTGGCACGACGTCCCTTATTTTGACTACCAAACATTCTGGCGCCCTAAACCGATCTGATTACGTCTTCATCCCCTACTTTGACTTACGTACGATTTACTATTCTGGATGTGCAAAATTTATCAACATCATACCCACTCCCATACGCTGACTAGTCGGGGCAAAAAGGGCAACTTTATCTGTAATCCAGTTCTACCACCCGTTTATATCGTTACAGACAAAAGAAATGCATCAAACCCGGTAACTAAGTAAAAGAAAATTTTTCAAAATCTGAAAATAGAAAAATAATTGGGGCGTAACCGTACTCTTACAAGATGGATTCGAACTGACCTTAATCTCTTTCTCGCTCGAGTTCGGTTCGAGCTTTGATTCGGATAATATTAAAGCAACTTTTCACGTGGACCGAACCTCAAACCGAACCGGTCTTGCTTGTTTTCCTTCAACGTACCTTATGTACCCCACATTTCATAGTATTATGTTATTCAGCTCTTGAGATTTTATACAGGGCGCCATAAGGGAACAGGACGATAATTTAAAAATACGTATCCTAGAAAAACTTTAAATATAAAAGGTACAAGGAATTTTTTCGATATCTGACGGTGATTTTGGCTTTGACCTTGATTATGAACTTCAAAGTCAATTAAAACTTTACGTTCGGATATGACTCGCGTGACTTACAAAATTGGCCTCTGATGGTCATCTAAAGCCAAAGTGGCAGAATAACTTAAGTAATACGGGTCACAGATGTCCAGTATAAAAATCATATCATTTTTACCTGACTATTTAACGGTTATCTTGACGATATCTTAAACAATAACCTTCAAGGTCATTTTTCAATTAATAGTAATGAAGTGATTTATTTAATGGAATAAAGAAAATTTTACAATATTAGATCAAATAATAAAACTAAATAGAAAATAAAGGCCACTGAAGACAAGGTTGACTACAAATGTAAAAGCTCAGTCTTCTTGTTTCATCACATGGTCAAAATGTTCGCTGTTGACAGAATAACAATGAGCAGACTGATATAAGAATTGTCAATTGTACTTTACATCATTTCTGATGTAACCTCAGCGCATCCACAATTCCTCTTCTTCAATCCATCGATTGGGGAAACTATCTGCCGTATATTCTCTGACAGTTAGTCTATAATATGGGAGCGCGCCATCTTGTTTAAATCAATATTGATTAAAATCGTTATCAGAAATCTGTGTATATCTACAGTATGGCCCGTAAAAGACTTCTAAGTATTTCTCAGCAATCAGAATTATATTAATAGAAAAAGACCCAGCTACTCGATAGTGAAGAAGGTTCAACTTTTGAGGTGTCTGTGTTTGTTTTGAGCAACCAATGAGGATTTTCATTACTCCAGTAAATATTTGAAATTATGATAGTTTACCTTAAATAATAAATTCACAAAACCCCAACCTGCGATCATAATCATTTTGGTGGAGATATATTTTGCAAGAGTGGAATTTTATAATTTTAAAATTTTTATAGACTGAAAATTGACCCATTTCAAGTTCTTGAAACGCTTGATTGAATAGCAATCTGGAATTTTCAACAAATGATTGTGCTACTGCAGCTTGTCGCTCTTTCATCGATCTTGGCCTTCCAAATTTCGAATAATTTTTATTCGTCCAAGTTTCTTCAAGTCGACGGATGGTGCGAGAGAGTCCATTAGGAAATAGCTTCACCTTTATTACAAAAAACATAACTGAATAGCAATCTAACTTCTTCATAGTCTAGAAAGTCTATTACTTTCTCTCCGCATCATCAAAAGTGAAACTTTAACTTCAAAAAGTTTCTTGAAGAAGCACGAACTATCGAGAAAATCGCTGCACCCGATGTGAAACTTCGTCAACCATTCTTGGAAACAATTGGAAAAATCACGAATAAAAAAAACGATTGCTCTTGAAAGGATTTATGAAACAACCATTGCACCTGATGAAAAACTTTGCTAAATACACTGAAAAGAACTGTTGCAGAAAGCAGCCAAAATCAAACAGGATCAATGTTTAATTAACTTTAACTGTAAAAAGTTGTACCCATATCAGGATTAGCTTGATATTTTAATTGTCAAACCCAATTGTAATATTCCCAAATACCCACCATTGTGACTGATAAGTAATCGAATGCTGATTGTAGTCAGGCGGTCTATTAGTAGTCAGCTAAAGGAAAAGTTGGTCTACAGGTTCAACTTTAGTAAAGTATGGTGAATGTTGGTTACCGGTGGTCCACATGAGTAAAACTTGGTTATTGTAGGTAATCAGAAGTCAACTTGAAGACGAGTTTTTATATGCGGCCCACAAAGATTATCTCCGGTATTTACTGGTCATTGTTAGATATAATCAGACAATACAATTGAAAGAAGCTTTGTATGTCGTGTACTATTGAGGGGCAATGAGGTTAAAAGTCGTTAACTATTGTCGTTCGTGGCAAAACTCCCATAAAATAGTGATTAGTAATGATACATTTTTTAAGATGATGAGCGTCGACCAGATCTCTAAATTGCCTTCTTTTTCTATTGGTGACTTATAAATGTAAATATTCGTGAAGTTACTAGCTCTTGAAGTGACCACGAGTCCTATGATCAAAACAAGATCACAGTCAGATAGCCAGGAAAACCTTCTATAACCTTTATATTTAAAATTTTCTTCTAGGATTTATATTATTCAAAGTTCCATCCTTTATTCGAATTTGAGATGACCTTTTGAACGTCAGAAATGGTAGTGCCCAAGGTCATATGGCTAGGCAAACCCAACAATTTTTTCTGTGACCCGTATTAAGTTATTCTGCCCCTCCTCTGGTGAACTTCACTTTGGTTTTCAGATGACCTTCAAAAGTAATTTTTGTAAGTGATGAAGGTCACACGCAAACGTTTTCTGCTTGTTTCATTTACGGGGTTAGTAGTGAGAGGTCCCGTTCGAAAAAATTTGCTTGACCTTGAACGTCATGGTCAAGGTTATGGTCAGGCAGCCAAGGAAATTTCCTGCATCTGTTGTATTTAAAGTTGTTTTTTAGGATTTGTATTTTTCTAGTTATCATGCTGTTCCCATACTTCTATGCAACCATGTATAATAAAAACCAAAGTTTCAGAATTATGTAAATTTCTGAACTAACATTTAAACGGATTTGCGTAATATTATTGAGAATTAGAGTACTTTCAGTTATCAATAAGACAATCCAATTGTTAAAAGTATGGGTGTGGGACCTATTGAAAAAGTAAGGTTTAACCTCGTTTTAGCTAAATAGCAAAAATTGAGAAACACTAAATTCTACATTAATGCCCACATTAAAAAGATTAAAAAAACGCACTTAAATAATTAGTTAAACCAAGAACCCGGAAGACATGTTTTGTGGTATACGCCACGTTTAAGGTAATCCATGATTACAATCCAGGCATCCCCTTAATAACATTCATAACTACGATATTAACTTTTTCTACGCCACAGAGTTTCAACTTAATTGTTTTCATTGTATTGAGCCGATTAGCTTATTAAAAATCTAATTTTGTACTTGACTTATTACACCATTTTAAGAACGTTATCTTATACCGCATAATGTGCGTTAACAATACGTAGCACCAACACTAACTGTAGCGGAGTATGTCTTGAGGAGTAAAACCTGGCGCAAATAAGTAAAGAAAACCACTGAGCTAGTGCTTTTCTTACTCTTAACGTAAGATCCAACTAGTGAGAACTCTCCATTTTTTAACTTAAAATCAGATAATAATCGTGGCACAAGAGTTTTTACCCCTAAAGAAATCAAAAGCACGTAAACAACAAAAATAATTATAATACCACAGTTAATTTTCGATAGTGCAGTATTTATTATATCTCTTTCTAATCAACTCAATCAACTTTATTCAAAGTTTAATCATTACTAAACTTAATCAGACAAAGTTTTATGAATAGTTTAAGCTAGTGTAGTTTTATGACTATGACAGTTTCTTTCTTTCGCTAACTAAAACTAACCAAGATCACCTTTACTTTGTACTCAGTAAAGAGCAAACTGATTTTTAAAACAACTATTTTTTAAATGATGGGTAGTAGCACCCAACACCTAAAATAATTTATTATCCTCCAATCTGTTGTCATAACCTTTAGTGCACCGATGTTAAAAGTTTATTGCAGAAGTTTAAGGATAAAAATTAAAACTATAATCATACATAAATGAAAATAAAAAAAATGTTAAACGTGAGTTTTTTGGTTCTAAATCTTTCTAACAAAATTGTAAATTCTCTAAAAACAAAAATACGATAAAGTAAACGCTTTCTAAACTAAAAAAAAAAAAACGGAAAGGAATTAGTTACAAAATCTATTATTCGCTTCATAATAAACTGAGAAGCGGCTGATAATACTTAAATTTACACTAACTTTCATAGACTAAAATGTTTTTTCGACAGTTCCTATAAAGTATTTTCAAAGCTTTTTGTTTATTATGTCAGAAAGTTATTATCCTTCTAATCCTACAATTGTGCGTTTATAAAAAAGAAAACATATTACTCGAAACTTTGGCAATCTTGTTAGTTGTCAAACTCATAGAACTAAATCAAATGTAATATATCTTACGCGTTCTGAAAATGTGACCAAATACAAAATAAAATTAGGCAGAAAAAGATATAGGTTAGATAAAAAAATTACCGTTGTACTTAATACCAACGGGTAGACACACAAATATAGATAAAAAGATTACGAGGACAGTTGTCAAACTGTAGGCTATATGTAACGGTGGTAAGACTAACAACATCTAATTAACTACAATCCTTCTTTTTAAGCTCTGAATATTAAATTTAGCTTATTTGTGAGAGAAGGAATGGCCAAGTAAAATAAATCACGGTGCTTTAAAATATGTTGTAGTTGTTCAATGGTGTTTACTACCTTAATCTCAGTTTTCTTAAATATGTACTAAAATCTCATAGATATGCCGCTGTTAGAACAAGTGGTAAAAGAATTGATTGAATTTGCTATATAAATAATAAAATTTCCTAAGCACACTCATTGAGAGGTTGCAGCCTGCAACTAGTTAATTAAAGCCATCATAGCACGGCTACGGCCAAAGTAGGTCCATGACTTCGCTTTGCGATGGAATTTTCTTCACTATCGCTAATTCGATTTTGTCAGCATTAATGTTGGCCAATGTTTCACCACGATCGACCATGAAATTGGCAAGTTACCGTCTCCTGTGCTGCGTGTGTCTGTGCTGTTGTGCTGTGCTGATGTGGTGTGCGTGTGTACTGTGCGTGTGTGTGTGTGCGTGTGTGCTGCGTGCAGTGTTGCGTGTGCGTGTGCGGTGTGCAAAATATGTTCGTGATAATGATGTTAACGATGTAAATGTTTTGGCGCAAGTTAATTTAGATCCTAAACATCAAGCCTCGTATTGCGAATGAATGTACATTACCGTGGAGTGCGCAGTATTCTTAGAAAGCATAATTACTGATTATAAGTTTACTAAACTACAAATGCTTTATAGTGGGATACGAACAGAAGACTTGAATATTGTCAATGGATAAACAATAGAATGACTGAAGATCCGATTATTTATAGGAAAATACTGTGAAGCGATTAATGTACCTTGACTAATTCAGGTTTATTCAATTCCCGCAACAAACATTATTATGCAACCGAAAGTCCGCACTTGATGTACCAAACGAGGCCTCAAAAAGGTTTTCAATTAATATTTGGTGGGATATTAAATGATAAAATTTTGGACCTTCTTATATGGAAACTTAAATTTAATTTATATTTTAATTTCCTTCAAACGCATTTGAAGATACGCTGAGATTTACTTAAGTTACAAGAAAGTATGAAATATTTTCAACAAGATGGATGCCGCCATAACGCAAGAATAGTCCAAGAATATTTAAATACCAGATTTCAATAGTTGATTGGCACTTACGGTCCTATACGTGGCCCACTAGATCACCTTGTTTAAATCCACTGGATTATTTTATGGGGTATATCAAATCGAGTATTTACAACGAAGCATTGTTCAATCAAGAGCAGCTTATTGAGAGAACATTAAACTGTTTTAATAATATTGATGGTATATGATTACTCATGCGACTGCAGATGTACCACGTAGAGTCGCTTTATGTTTAAGACAAAATGGAGCTCAATTTGAACATTTATAAGTATTTACATTGGTTTGTTTGTTATTTTCAAATACAATTTGTTGCTACTGTACCAGTTACTTATTACAAATTTAATAGTTCATGATTAAATAATTTCAATCGTATACAATTTGTTTTTCAAAGCACTTTTGATAAAATACAAAATTGCTAATATTTCATTGAAATTAAGTATAAACCTTATTGAATATTATATCATTGATTGCATTTTTTGTACTTTTAAACATTGCATAACAAATATGGCGTCCATAGACAAAAAAAGTTGGCAATGTGTTCTAATATCTAGCAGGCCTAGAACAATGATTTTTAAAATGATGTAAAGATTATTGAACAGTGATACACAAATTTCAAATCTTTACCTTTATAAATAAAAAATTATATACATTAATGAAATCACAATTTTATTTTGAATATCTCAGTAAGCTTTGATTTTTTAAATGTATTAGGTTTTCTGTGTATAAATGTAAGATTTTCATTTAACAATTCCTGTATATCCTATAGTTTCTAAGATCCCAATGGTGAGCATTCAAATTTTTGCAGTTGTATTATTATTTATATTTATATATTATATATATATATATATATATATATATATATATATGTATATATATATATATATATATATATATATATATATATATATATATATATATATATATATATATATATATATATATATATATATATATATTATATTTGGTGATGCGTGTTTTTCTTATGTGCATAATTCGTTAATTTATTTAAATATTCGTTGCGCTGCATGACTTTTATTTCATTACTCTAATAACGGTGTCCGAAATTTATAATTAGTTTTTTAGCATTTGTTACATGTGCTGTTTGGGTCTATATGACCCGGTGATTTGGTGGTTCAAATTAGAAGAACGAGAAGCAGTTTTGACATAGACGAATGTATTTTATTAGTTTTATTTATTTTCATAATATAATTTACAAAATATTGTTATTGCGCAATATTCCGCATATTGCATACGTTATTTGCGTACCGCTAAACAAGTTTATTCC
Source organism: Vesta saturnalis (assembly GCA_036346205.1). Lineage (NCBI taxonomy): Eukaryota > Metazoa > Arthropoda > Insecta > Coleoptera > Lampyridae > Vesta > Vesta saturnalis. The sequence goes on from JARFJB010002021.1 coordinate 5,504,007, forward strand.
TATTGACACTTGTCGGTGACTCCGCGTATAAATCTAGCCAGTGAGCATGTGTGTTATTTTCGTGCAAATAACGAACTTGATGTTATACTTAATAAGAAATACCAAAGGACAAACCTGAGAAACCTGTGTATGTTTCTGATAGTAATTCTAATGCTTCTGAAAGAAGACCTGACCATTTGTCCGAAACCGAGATTATAATAACGAATCGGATGATGAAGTGGAAGCTACGATTTCAGATGAAGCTGATACGGATATCACGTAAAGTCCAAAGACGTAAATAGTTGGAATGAAAAGACACATCATTGGGAAGGTTATAAGCGCAAATTTTTTCGTTGATTCCTGGACAAACAAGGTATGCTAGGTCACGAATAATTGATATCAAATGCGTGTACTGTGTTTCCAATCCAATTGTAACCTAATTTTAAAATGCAAAGTTAGAAGGCGAAAGCTTTGTGCGGCGTTTAGAACTAACTTGTGCTGAAGCTATTTTGGCCTCTGTTTCTAGCTGGTGTAAATTCATGGTGGTACGCGTTGTGGATGGAATGTGTGTCGTCAATATTAGCGTGTGTTCCGTGCTGTAATGCAATGTACCTTTTGAAAGCGTTGTCTGTGCGTGTGCGATAATGTACGTGGTAGCGATGTATGCGGTTCGTGTGTCGTGTGCATGTGTGTGTAAAGGTGACGTAGTGTGCGTGTGTGCGTGTCGTGCGTGTCTGCGTAGTGTGCGTGTGTGCTGTGTGCATGTGTGCGTGTGCGTTGTGCGTGTGTGCGTGTTGCGCGTGTGCGTGTGCGTGGTGCGTGTGTGCGTGTGTGCGTGTTTGCGTGTGCGTGTGTGCGTGTGTGCGTGTGTACGTGGTGTGCGTGTTTGCTGTGTGCTTCGTATGTGCGTGTGCGTGTGTGCGTGTTGCGTGTGCGTGTGTGCTGTGATGCGTGTACGTGTTTGCGTGGTGCGTGCGTGTGCGTGTGTGCGTGTGTGCGTGTATTGCGTGTAGCGTGTGATGTGTGCGTGTGTGCGTGTGGTGATGCGTGTGTCGTGTATGCGTGTGTGCGTGTGTGCGTGTGCAGTGTGCGGTACTGTGGCGTGTGCGTGTGTGCGTGTGTGTGTGTGCGTGTGTGCGTGTGTGGGTGTAGGTGTGCGTGATAGTGGTGCGTGTGCGTGTCGGACGGTGTGCGTGTTTGTGTGGGCGTGTGCATGTGCGTGTGTGTGTGCGTGTGTGCGTGTGTCATGTATATGTGCGTGATGTACGTGCTTGCGATTGTACGTGTGCGTGTGCAGTGTCGTGGTGCTGTGTGCTGCTGTGCGTGTCGTGCGTGTGCGTGTGCGTGTGCGTGTGTGCGTGTGTGCTGTGTGCGTGTCGTGCGTGTGCGTGTGTGCGTGTTGCGTGTGCTGTGTGCGTGTGTGCGTGTGGTGCTGTGTGCGTGTGCGTGTTTGCGTGTGTGCGTGTGTACGTGTGTGCGAGTGCATGTGTACTGTGATGTGATGCGTGCATGTTGCGTGTGGTGTACATATATGCGTACGTATGTGCTGTGTGCGTGTGCGTGTGTGCGTGTGTCGTGTTGCGTGTGTGCGTGTGCGTGTGTGCGTGTGGGTGTGCGTTTGTGCGTGTTTGCGTGTATGCGTGTGTTGTCGTGAGTGCGAATGTAGCGTGAGTGGTGTGTGCGTGTGTCGTGTGCGTGTGCGTTTGTGCGTGTTTGCGTGTATGCGTGTGCGTGTCTGCTGTGTGCGAGTGTGCGTGTCGTGTGTGCGTGTGCGCGTGTGTGCGTGTGTGTGTGTGGTATGTGCATGTGTGCGTGTGTGTACGATGAGCGTGTGTACGTGATGGTATGTGTTCCTGTGTGTGCGTATGTGCGCATTGCGTGTAGCGCGTGTATGCGTGTGCCTGTGTGCTGTTGTGTCGTGTGTGCGTGTGTGCATTGTGCTGTGTCATGTGCTGTGCTACGTATGTCGTGTGGCTGTGACATGTGCGTGTGTGTGTCGTGTGTGCGTGTGTTGTGTGTGTGTGCGTGCGTGATCGGTAACGCATACGCTGACGTAGCTGTCAGACATGCCAGATGCCGTGCTCACGACTTCAGACTGACGCTAGTGGCATACACGGACATTTCGATTTTAAACGCTGTGCAGCACTGTCGACGTGTGTGACTATGAATGAGTTGATGTATAACCTGTCCATCTCGTATGTGGGCGATATAGGTTGTGAAGGTGAAAATGTATTCATTTCGCATTTTCGTGATGTAAATGGCGTTGTCACATTATGTGAAAAATGTTATTACAAATTATTTTCATTTCTGTAGAATTATCCATTTTGTTGATGAGATAGGTACTGTGGTAGTTCCACGTCAGATGTGATTATAATTTATAACTTTAAGAATTAAATATGCTGGTAGTAGAAGTTAGCAATGACTGTATTTCTCCACTACCGTAAACAACGCTTAATGGGAGTAATTTATGTTATCGTGCAATACGATGTCTATGATACGTGACTGTGCTGTGTCTGTGCTGTGTCTGTGTCTGTGTGTCTGTTCTGTGTCTGTGTTTGCTGTGTCTAGGCTGTGTCGTGTCTGTGTATGAGTATGCGTCTGTGTCTGTGTGTGTTTCTGTGTCTGTGCGTGCTGCTGTGTCTGTGTCTGTGTCTGTGTCTGTGTCTGTGTTGTGTCTGTTGTGTTGTGTACTGTGTTAAAATTTTATATTTTAGCTTGTTTTCATTTGGCTTGGACCTGATTAGATTTTGGTGAATATCTAGTGGTGGGAGGCGGAGGGTATATAGGTGTAGAGTTTGGTACTTTTAGCAAATATTTCTGATACAGCTACGTATTTCAAAGGAATAAATATACCTAGATATTGTCCTTAAACTATATTCTATGTAATTTTTTGATACTACGCTTCACGCTTCAATCCATTGCTGTTACAATAATAGGTATAGATAACGTCACTACGGATTGTGTAATCGTAAACTTGATCTTAGCAGCGAATTTTCCGAATTGCTGTGTTAAATTAGCAATTTGAGACGCATAGTAATATTCAATACATTTGTATATACATTAAGCCTTAAACTTGAGTGCGTTGATTTGGTAGTAACAGACCTTCGAATTACCATTCATGTATTGCAATACAAGACTATCTAGGTTTGTGAAGAGTGAAACTGTTTAATATTCAGTGATTTTGATCAATGCGCGTTTTCACAACTTATTATTGAAAAGGTGATTATTACAAAGTTAATTACCCATCAGTTACTTAATTTCTTTCCTATTAATGGACAAATTCTGTATCTTTGGCATTATCATATGAATTTATTATAATTTATATATTCTAAAATTAAATATATGCATATAATACAGAAGGTTGGGAAAAATTTGCAAGCTCACCATTGGATCTTGGAAACTACCAGGATATACAGGAATCTTAAATCGGGTCAATATTAAGTTATCTTACATGTCTATACAGAAAAATGACTTTAAAAAAATCAAAGCTTACTGGATATTCTAGATAATTAAAGAATTGTGATTTTCTTAATGTTAATAGATTGAATTTATTTATAAAGGATACTGATTTGAAATGTCTGGTGTATGGTACTGTTCAATAGTCTTTACGCATCATTTTATAACAAACATTGTCTATGCCTGCTAGATACTTAAGAAACAATGTGCCAACTTTCTTTTTAGTTATGTGGCTGCATATTTGTATTTATGCTAATGTTTAAAATAGAAAAAATTGCAATAGATGTATAATATTCAATAGGTTTATACTATTTCAGGAAATATTAGCAATTTTGTATTTATCAAAGTAGTGCTTTGAAAAATGTTGATACGAAATAATACGTTTTATACAATTAGTTAATAAGTACAGCTAGTGAAATCTATCAATATGTTAGGATTTAAGTAAGATGGTTCACTACATAATTGCTAAAAATCATAATTATGTACAAATATATACATTAAAAACCATCGTCATAACCTAAAGTCCATGCTTGTTTATCAAAATAGGTATCGATAACGACAACATCCGAGATTTGTGTTCTAAATTCATTAAATTTGGAAAGTTTCGTCCAAAAGGAAAATATGTTCGTCATGCTGATGCTTTAACGATGTAAAAGTTTACTGGACCAAGTTCATTTAGATCCTAAACATTAACTCGTATTACAATGAATTAACATTACGATCGCGAGTGCAGTATTCGTAACAAGCAGTCAATTGATCCATTTTATAAGTTTACTAAATACAAATGCTTTAGTTGTGTTGAAGGTGCGACAAAGTCTTATATTTCAATGGATAAACTAATAATATGACTGAAGATCCGATTATTTATAAAAAATACTAAGCAATTAATGTACCTTGAAATTCAGGTATTCAATTCCCGAACTAAACTTATTATGCAACCAAATGTCCAGTCACTTTGATACCAAATCTGAGGCCTAATAAAGTTTCAATTAATATTTGTTGGGATATATAAATTGTATATAACATATTATGGACAACTTACATTATATAATGGAAATTTAAATTCTAATTATATATTTGAATTTCCTTCAAAGCATCTTGGAAATACAGAGATTTACCTCTAAATTTTACAAGAAATATGAAATATTTTAACAAGATGTGATTGTCCGCCCATAACGCAAGAATACAAAATATTTAAAAACAGATTCCAATAGTTTACTTGAGACTTAGCTTACATGCCACTAGATCACCTTTAAACCAACTGGATTTTTCATTAATGGGTAGTATTAAATCGAGTTCCATTTAAACGAACCATTGTTAATAAGAGCGCTTATTAGGTAACATTAAACAAATATCATTTAATCATATTATGGATATGATTACTATGCCTGCTAGTATGTTACCAGTTACGAATGTCAACTTTACTGTTTAACTCTTATCGGGCATATTTTAGTCAATGACCGGACATGTGGTCAATGGACCCACCTTGCTTTAATACTTTTGTTACTTTTGTATAATATTATATATCATGGAATATATTTACAATTAATTACATAAACATTATTATAAAAGACTATTTTTGGTTATTACAGATAATCAAAGCAGTGACATGTTGATACAAACAATGTTTTATATAGCATTTTCAAACAATTGACTTTGTTGTCCTCATTATTGCGCATTCGTATATATATATAGTACGTAAATATATTCATATATGTATATATAATATATAGTACACATGGTTCAAGGAAGGATACTAAATTTTAATATTCAAAGTACATTACTATTCAACTAAAACCTTTTATCTTTGCAATAACTCAACATTCCAGACACTTACATTCTTTAAAATACGATAATCCAAATTCTTGAATGAAAATCAATACAAATATTTTTGTTTTTCAAATGCATAAACTATTGGCATAAAATACAAATGAATTGTTCTTAATATTTCATCTGAAAATTTTAAAATATAAACCTTATTGAATATTATATCATTGGATTGCAAATTTTCTTTACTAATAAAAATTAAACATTGCATAAAACAAATATGGCGTCCATATACAAAAAAAGTTGGCAATTGTTTCTTAAATATTACAGGCTTTTCTAGAACAATGAATTTTTATTAAAATCGATGTCCTATAGTTTCTATTGAATCCCAATGGTGACGCATTCACCAAATTTTCCAACATCGTTACCTTTATAATATATATATATAATATATATAATATATATATATATATATAATATATATATATATTATATATGATATATTATATATATATATATATATATTATATATTATATACGTATATATATTATTATATATATTATATATATATATATATATCATATATATAATATTCTGGTCGATATCCTATCGCGTTTTTCTTATGTCATAATTCGTTAATTTATTTAAATATTTCTTGCCGCTGCATGACTTTTATTTCATTACTCTAATAACGGTGTACTAAAATTTATAATTAGTTTTTTTATAGCATTTGTTACATATTTTGGGTCTATATGACCCGGTGATTTGTGTGGTTCAAATTAGAAGAACGAGAAGCAGATTTTTGACATAGACGAATGTATTTTATTAGTTTTATTTTATTTTCATAAATATAAATTACTTACAAAAGATTGCCACATTATTGCGCAATATTCCGCATATTGCATACGTTATTTGCGTACCGCTAAACAAGTTTATTCCTATTGACACTTGTCGGTGACTCCGCGTATAAATCTAGCCAGTGAGCATATGTGTGTTATTTTCGTAGCAAATAACGAACTTGATGTTATACTCTAATAAGAAATACCAACAATGGACAAACCTGAGAAACCTGTGTATGTTTCTGATAGTAATTCTAATGCTTCTAAAAAAGAAGACCTGACCATTTGTCCGAAACCGAGATATATAATAACGAATCGGATGATGAAGTGGAAGCTACGATTTCAGATGAACCTGATACGGATAATCACGTAACGTCCAAAGACGGAAATATAGTATGGAATGAAAAGACACATCAATTGGGAAGGTTATAAGCAGCAAATATTATTTCGTTGATTCCTGGACAAACAAGGTATGCTAGGTCACGAATAATTGATATCAAATCTGCGTACTTCTTATATTCCACATCCAAAATTGTAAACCTAATTTTGAAAATGTCAAATTTAGAAGCCGAAAGACTTTGTGGCGGCACGTTTCAAGAACTAACATTAGTTGTACTAGAAGCATATTTTGGCCTACTGTTTCTAGCTGGAGTGTATAAATCTCATGGATAGGCAACAGCCAATCTGTGGGATGGAAATGTAGGTCGTCCAATATTCAGAGCAACGATGCCCCTTCCACGATTTCATATAATTGCACAAATGTACCTTTTAAAAGCCGTTGTCCTTTTAGACAGTACATCGCGAATAAATCTACTAAATACGGAGTCAAGATTTGAACTTTATGTGGTTCTGTAACTGCTTATGCATCTAGCATGCATGTTTACTTCGGGAAAGAAGGTGAACCTCCAGAGAGAGGTCAAGGTAAAAGAGTCGTGCTAGATCTTACTTAAGGTCTAAAAGGTCACAACGTAACGTGTGATAATTTTTCTACCTCGTATGATGTGGAGCAGATGCTGTTGAAAAGAAAAATAACCATGCTTGTCACTATTCGCAGAAATAAGCCTCAATGATTGAAAACTTACAAAATGGCGACTATTTCTTGAAGAACTGGGTAATTCCTTCATCACTCTATTATTGCAAGAAATAAAACGTCTCCCTCGAAGTATTCCTGCAGCTGAAGTGGTTATAAAGTCACGTTCTTCAACCAGTAATGCCGAAGTGAAGGAACAATCAACCACAACCAAGCGTAAAAGATGTAATTGTCCCTCTTCAGATGATAATAAAACTAATATGGTACGTAGAGTAGTTGCTCAAAATATCTATGTATAGCTCATGTATGTTATTACTGTCAAGACTGTAACAAATAAATGTACATATCTAACTATTACGTTTTTCAGGTGTTCTTTAGATACCATTTATATATTTATATTTATAATTATATGTAATAAAAATAAAATAACGTAATAAATAATCAATACCACGTCTTATTTCTTATTATTATTTACTGTCATTTCAATTTAACGACAATAAAACGACAACTACAGGCTCCTGGGTCAGAATGACCCAAACACAATAAGTGAAACCAAAATATTAACACAATAGGAGGGTTATATTTGATTTAGAATGTAGTGCGGAGATATTTCCTTTTGCACTTCATACTTCATCCTTTACCAAAATGCGAATTTTGTCCTCGTTTAGAAATTAGTGGCACTCATTAATAAAATGTCAATAGATTATTTCCCCACACATCCAAATGCTCTTTATTTATCTTTTGATCATCAAGCGCATGGGATTGTCATTTTTACATTATATTAAATTTTTCCTTCCCCATTACAAATTGCTGAAAACGTTTAGACCTACGATTAAACAAACATTCTGCTAGAATTTTGTCCTCCAACGCGTGGCCTGGTAAAGATTACAATTTTGCACCTTGAGGGTCCCTTATAGAACCTTATTTATTTGTGATTCATTTTCTTTCTGTTCCTCTTTAACGTGTCCATTGTTTGGTAGTTAAGTTGAATTGCGAAATCAAGCCCAAATTTCAGAATGAATGGAGATTTCAATGATGCAAACGATAAACGTCTTACATTTATTTGTTTAGTTCCAACAAATTATTTATGTCATTGTTTAGCATTGTTCAAGATGTTAGAACCACTTACAGAAATTGAATCTGTGGATCTCGTTGAAATATCTGGCTATATCAAAGTAAACGTAGTGATAAAAATATTGAGAACTTACATTAACGTGATCGTAGTGCTTCAAAATTAGATAAGGCGAAATTCTTTACATAGATTAAACTCATTAATTTTTAAGTAGACGCTTCTGCTTTAGCAGAAACTGGTCAGGGCTTAGCTAAATTTCGGGTCACTTTTTCTAGAGACAGTCCTAGTGCGCACCTTCTCCACGTTAGCCTTCATCTCTATAGCCAACGTCGTGTTAGACTTATACAAACTATGTACGACCAGGAGCAAACCATAAACACATTTTTTTATCCTATCTTACTATTTTAAGCACGTCTACATTTGTAAACCGTGTTTGTGTGCTTCTCTGGAGATAGTTCGTCGTTCATTCTCCATTTTATCACTCGAGTTAAAATAGTCTTTAAGATTAAAGCAAGTACGAACACAATATACGGGAGAAATAAAATGTATTACTTTGGTAAGAGAAATAAGACCAGGGAAGTTGGGAACAAAGCGACTGTACCACGATAGGATAGACACGTAGAGAGAACTGGTATATGAAAGATGCTTGTAATTTATTAAAATTTACGACAAAACCAGTGTTTTAAAGTGGAATAAGGTAGGGGTAACAATTAACCTTTTAAAAATTTTAAAATACTTTAACGAATCTCAATAGTTATATCGTGCAAATAGGTAAATCAATGTTCCTCCTAGCTTGCATTGGGAGAGCAGATCCTGAGTTGGTTTCGGAGCCTTTCTCACTTTAAACGCTCTTCTCCTGCACTGATAGACCTTTATGAATCAGCTCCTGCCCCCGCTCCCGATCAGAATTAGATTAATGCTTTTTATGACCGTCGCGTAAGCTTTTATGCAATACCTACACTATAATAAACACAAACGGAAGCGTGATTCCGGGAAACTAAGCCTGGCACTGACTCTTAACATAGTGAGATGGACGGGAAGTAAGCCTAGTTCACCGATACTGCACCCGAAGTTCGGAAAAAGGAAAATAATGTTTGCCTTTGTGTTCTAGTGACTATGATTACACTCACCTACGCGTCTATAAGGTAGAAGTCCAATTTCACAAAATCCCAGTATTCCAGAAATAATTCCTAGAGTGTTTGCTTACAGTACATTCGTGTTTCATAGTTAATCCTAAGTTAATTAAACCCCACTGGTATCCATACCTCATTGGCCAGTAATATATCTAAAGTATTTACGCCAAAAATAATTTTCCTATTTCAAACTACTTCCTAAAGGTTAAAACCCAGACCAGCTAGAATTTACTTAAATTCTCTTGTTCATCTCCTGTGTAAAGATCTGTCGATTATTCCAATTAATCTATATGAATTTAGTAGGGAGAAACCCCTGAATATTTAAGTCGTGAAGTTGAACCCTTTTCCTGATAAGAATTAAAACCAGCTCCCTATCCTTTCAGACTTTCAGACAGCTGACAGTTTATTTTTTACAGTGCAAATAATTTAATCTCGTTAAGATAATCACGTAACCCATGGTCAGTATCTCATCCTGTAAATAATAGGTCTGTTTTCCTATTATAATTATCCAGTAATTAAAACTACTTTACCCTGTAGATAGTAAAAATAAATGTAAAAACCGCAAAATATAAGAATAAAGACGTAATTTTCAAAATATCGATTTTATTCTAATTAACATTGGGTTAGAAAGGATTTCTATAGAAGTTTATAAAACAGTCCATTGAACCTAAGTGATGCACACCTGCTCAATAACTCGTTCACTAATTTAAATAATTTAGATACAACAGTGGAAAGAACTATGGTTATTACAGCCATTCTGCCAGAAATTTTTAGAAATTGACCCTATTAAATTATTAAATACCTCTTCATAATGAAAAGGGTCTGCGAACACCGCGATATAAAATCGTACGCCAGCAGGACACTATTGTTATTATTATAGCTATTGCTTTTCCCCTTATCTAGTACTATCAGATTGACACAGCTTTTGTAATGTAACCCAAAAGTTCCCAACACTAACAACTGGTTTAACCTTTTTTGGCAATTTGTGGAACTTTTTTGGTTTGAAGTGTTCATGTGGAGTTATACGAAGAACGTACATATAAAAGAAGAAAATTTTCGAAAACGTTTTCATTCGCTGTCTGCAAGCAGTTCAGTGAGCATCGCGTTCAACATAGTAAACGTACTTTGTTAAAAGTTTTACGTGCGTACGTTCTGCTACCCCTAAAGAGGAACCCGTACGCCCTTCGGAGCCGTCACGAGGAGCAGCAGTTCGTCGCGCTACCCGATGGCTTCTTCGAGATCGAGGAGAAGCTTTCGTACGATTACCGGCACTTCAACAAAGAAGACGTTCCCAAGAAGATTCAGAAGAAGAAGAAGAAGAAGCCCAAGAAATTGGAAGAAGAGGTGGCTGCTATTCCGCTCCCAGCAGCTCCAATCAGCGATGTTGCAGAAGAAGAACCTCCACCGTCCGACGGGTTCGGGCTCCAGAAGAAGAAGCCGAAGAAATCTTCTAGAGACCGCCCGACCACGCCCACAACGGTCATCAACGCGTTCGAGGCCCTTGCTGACACCATGGACGGCCCGGACGTAGAAGAGCTTCCCGCTGCCAGGGAGAGGGTTCCGCCAGTAATCCTTCGCGAGAGGGAGAACTGGGTTGCTTCCTCCCGTGAACTAGACCACCGAGGGATCGTCTTCACGCGCGGGAAGGCAATCGCCGAGAGATACCGGATCCAGCCTGCCACTGCCAAGGACCGTGACAGGCTTATGCGGTACATGGATAGGCATGGTACACCGTACCATACCTATCAGGCAAAGAGGGAACGTTTGTTCAAGGTGGTGCTACGGGGAATACCCGTAGAAATCTCCGAGGCTGACGTTACCTCTGAGCTGAAAAAACATGACGTTAACATCAGCGCTTGTTTCAGGATGAAGAAACAAGGCAGACCGATCCCGCTTCTGCTGCCAACGGAAGAGGACCTCAAGAAGATCCGGCTGTTGGAGTACGTGGCTCGCCTACGTGTCTCCACTGAAGACTTGAGGCGGAGTCCAGGCATCGGGCAGTGTCACCGGTGCCAGGGATTCCGTCACGCACAGCGTTGCTGTAGAGCAGCGGCACGCTGTGTCAAGTGTGCAGGACACCACCACTCCAGTGAGTGCACCAAACCCCGTACGGACCGGGCAAGGTGCGTAAACTGTGGTGGTGATCATCCGGCCAACTTCAGGGGATGCCCGAGGTACCCGCGTCTCCCTCAGCGTTGGAAGACAGAAGCTCTACCGCAGCAGAAGAAGTTAGAAGAAACACCACAACAGCGACAGAAGAGGACACCGCCCACAGCGGCTCCCTCTCTAGTCCGCACCGGCGTTAGTTACGCCAAAGCGACGGCAAGCGGCAGCGATATGGCTGAAGTAGCGGATGCGGTGAAAGCCACAGACGTGAAAAGGCCCGCTTCACCCGCTTTAGGATTCGACGCTGTTCTTGGCCTCCTCGGAGGTTTGGATATGGCGAAGGTCCTACCTGTCATCCGAAGGGTGGCAGCGGCCTTAGTTTCGGCACAAACTGCGACTGACCTGTGCCGAGTAGTCCTCACACACGGTCAGGAGGTGTTTGCACTTTTTGTGTAAATATCTCCGGAACGGCGATGAGTAGGGATGCCGGGATAAGTATAGTTAACTGTATCATATAATTAACTTTAAATATTAACACAATCTACAATTCACTACTCAACTCACTTCAAAACAGCACATATATAAAACATAAAATTCATTTAACAATACAATATTAAAAATACTAATAATTCTTTCCATTCCTAACAGACAACACCCGCAAGAAGCTATGCAGACCACCGGTATCCCGAACCATTTTGGTGCTTCGAGGGACCAGCCTCCTGCTTCCAAGGAAACACCGCCCACCCACCCACGAGTCCCGCCCACAACATCCACTAGATTAGGAATAACATACTACTCAATTCAAGTAACGTAACACACTAACATGTTTTTTTTTCTTTTTTTTGCCTAGATAATAAGATAACATGTTATAGACTTATAAACAATAAAATGTAAATTAAATCAATTAAAAATATGTAATCAACCGGCTGAAGAGGCTATCTCGCCTGAGCAGCCGACTGAAACTGTTAACTCCCATTTATCAACTATTGTAACCATAATTTAATAAACGTGTTTGAATTTGCATTTGAATTTGAATTTGAAAACGTTTTCTCGTATCTTATTTTAGTAAAACTTGGTATTCACCAGAACTCGTTCATTCACGTTACTAACCATTAAACTATTTGCATCAGTACCTACTTGCCTGACCCACTTATACTGAATACATTAAACAGCTAGTGTGATGCGGATTTGTCCAATTTGTTGCTTTATTTTACAAAGAACGCTTGACATCGAAATATTTCTTTGATTTAGTCTTTAACGTACCGCATGGTGCAATTCAGGAAGGGCTCGGATTCAGGACTTTGAAAAATAAGTAAACTACAAAATGAGAAACTACGCTTACGTGAAATAACTTTAATAGCCACTTTTATTTACGTAATTTCTACGTGGTGGGACTTTATGACACTAATAATTACCGGATTCCAATGTGGTTGATCACTCTCTATCCGAAAACGCTCTGCACTTGGTAAGGTGTTTGGGGCGGCATGAAAGTGTACAAATTTAGATCTGTTGTGCTGTCTGGTAGACACGGTGGGGCAACAGAATTCAGGCAAACAACCTTCTTGTTGGGCGGTGTAAGCAGATAACGACTCCGGAAATTAAGCTACAGCAGTTTCGTTCTCTACGGGTGTCTGTGTAGGTGTTGTAAAAAGAAACTTACGTGGTACTGAAGGCGAATTTAAGCGATAGCCAGCCAAAGTGTACGGGAAAATTACAGAAAGGATTCGAATAAGGACTCCTCACCCGGTAGCGCGACATCTGGTAGCATAGACACGCGCTGCAGGCGGGAACGGCTTCTGTTAATAACATTAAATCAGATATTAGCTATTGTCTAAGTAGTCAGACTGAATGGGACTATAACGTAGACAATTCTCAACGTTTTCGTATCGACGGCGGAGGGTATAAAATTGTTTAATTCGGAAAGGGTTTTGGCTGTTTACATACTAACGCACAGTACACCTTTTTTACACTGTATTTACATGCTGCTGGTTAATCATCTTATCCACGCATCCTCTTCTTCGATCAATCAAATCTCTTTTTTGCCTTGTTTGTTAAAACCAAAAACAAAAAAACGTTTTCGAGTGAAACACGCTCTAAATGACGAGCATGGTTTGTAAAACAACTCTAAAAGGGAAATAAGCGTATTTCTCGTCCAATAAAGCTTTTGTGTAGAACTGCAACCCTGAACTACGAGAATGTATTGTAACGTCTAAATATTAAAGAAATACTGCAATAGGACTTTCCCGCTTACCGTTGTAATGTTTTAAAGACGGGCGAGAGCAGTTCAATACATGTAATAAGTATATTAACGTTACATAAAGGATAATTGGTTAAGATATAATACGACCGTGAACCATGAAATGGAAGAAGAGAATAGACCATCGAAAAAGTCAATTACCTGATATTCGAAGTGTTTGTTATACCACGGTTAACTGTGTTCCTGAAACAATTTAATGTGAAATAGATACAGTTGAAACTAATTTATTTGAGTAATGCTTCAATTTAAATTTTAAGACCTTATTAGATGATTTAGTTTTCTTACTACTTTGTACAGTCCCCAGTAATTTCATGAAATTAGTGCAATTACGTTTAGATTTGTGTATACTGTGAAGAATTGCCTTTAAATAGCCAAGATAATAATGATTTAGGAGAATAATCTCGCTGTTCATAAAATATCTAACTGAACCTAGTTTCTGCGCCAATCTCTCTCTTTGAAAAAGAGCGAAACATAGGGAGTAAAATAAATAACAGACTTCTGTAAATCTTTAGTTTCACCGAACAAGGTCTATTTTATCCAAATTAAATTGACTGAATTACTGCATGCCCACAAATTATTTTGCGAATTTCATATTTACGCAGTTATTTGATTAAGTAGCATTTTTAGACAATTAACTTAATTACAAGGTACATCCTAATTTATGTTCAACAGATACCACTAGTGTATGTCGCCATTACAGCCTTTCCGTTACAGTTACAGGGATTAAGCTACGTAACAAAAATATCGAATACTTTAATACCCGTTGATTAATCGAAGGTTTCATAAAATAATTACTAATGTTAACAATAATTGAACGGGTTGGATAGCTTTTGGATAGGTTAACCGAAACTTTACTCAACGAAACTAATTAAATGGTACATTTATTATGTTTAGAACTCACTGTATTTACAACATTATGATTCCTAAATCAATGTGTGACTTTTATTCACCATTTTGGTTCAAATTGAATCCAGTGAGCGGATTTACGAAATTTTTACTACATTTATAAACTTAAGTTGTATTTCAAAGTCGATGTTTACAATTAAAACTTTACTTGTATTATTTTGTGTTCTATACAGTGTTGGGTAAGATCCATTTATTTAGGATCTAGATACAGATCCAAACACATTTTTAAAAACTGATCTAGAGAAAGATCCAAGATCCGTACGTAACAATGGACCTAGATAAAGATCAAAGATCCTTGAAATGGGATCTAGATCTTTTATAAAGATCCGACATTCCTAAAATTGTTTCGAGATTTTTTTAATTATTAATATTATCTTTAATTGCTAGTATTGCTACTGATGAGTAGTACTCCCATTCCCATGATCATTTTTCATGTAATACAAATATTAGTCCGTAAGGTTAAATTATTAAGAAAAATAATATACAAATATAATTTTTATAGGTTTTTATTGAAAACTGACATTAATTATTTAACGCACTACAAATTACAAAATTAGTATTAGGTACACATTTACACTTGCAAGTTGCAATGTTAATTGTTAATTTAACTTAACACATAGTTGTTATACAATTATAAGGATAAGGACATTTATCTAAATTATTATAAGTATACATTACATAATTACATTTTATTATCTAATTTTATTTTATTTTGTTTTAAAATTAATAGCATCTCAGATATATCATCACCTAATCTATTCCTACGAGGGGTTAAAATTAGTCCACCCATACTAAATATCCTTTCAACGGGGGCAGATGAAGGAAGTATAGAATTATATTTTAAAAAGATTTCTTTTATAGCAGGGTACATATTTAATTGCTCATAGTTAGTGCTTGTGTCTTTAAAATAACTTGTGCATTCTGAATCAAATGTTGTTTGCGATTGGGTATTTATTTTTAAAAAATCAAAGAATTCGTCCGTGGCAGAGGATTTTTTTTCAGTAAGTGTGAACTGAATTTCTGATTCTGAATTATTAAGATTTTCTTGAAATCCGGAATTGTTAAGTTCACACAATAATTGCGTTTGACAGAATGCTGTTTCATTTTTAAAGGGGTAATTTCTAACCACCATAATTTAAATTTTGGGTTAGAAATTGTGGATAACAGATATGGTCGACTACTAGAATTTTTAATATCCATTATGTTAGAGAAACGTCTTGTAAAGCCGTTCAATAAACATTCTCTTAATTTACAACAAAATGTCAGTTTTGTTATTGCTTCTAAGCTAGCTTTAATTTTGAAAAGTGTTGGCAAAACAGTACCTAACTGACAAGTTTTTTCATCTTGTAAAATATCTATTGCAACGGCTATAGGTTTTGTAACAGAAATATATTCGTTTAGAAACACAAAATCTGACAGTTGGAACACGTCTAATTTTAATAACTTACAAACATCACTTAATTTTGCTTCAATATTAATTAGTTTAACACATGCGTCATACATGGAATTCCAATGAGTAGGACAAGGAACTTTCAATTTGACTCCGCAAACATTTTCTAACTGATCCGACGCCTTAGTTGACCTACTCACTAAATTCCATAAAGAATAAGCTTTCCCAAAAACAGTATCGTACATTTTTTTATACCTTATGTTTTTTCAAATGCTTTAGCTGCATCTATCGTAATTACAAGGCTGAGTGTATGCGAACAACACTTAAAATGTTCGGGCAAAAGCACGTAAGTACTTTCAGCATCAAAAGCAGGTAATGATTCAACATCTACATCATTTTGATTTTGCAACTCTGTTTATTCGCTATCGCTGCTCTTATTATATATAGAAGCAGTAAATACGTTGAAAGCTTTATTAAAGTTGCTTGCATTATCTGTTACCGTTCCTGAAATTTTACCGAGATTTAATTTGTATTCGTTATGAATTTCACTTATTAATTCCGCAATTCTGTCAAATGTGTGTGCAAATTTAAATCGCCTACAGCTTAATGCAAAAGATTTACGTTGGAAGCTATTACTATCGATAAAGTGTGCAGTCATACCAAGATAACTTTTGTTATTGGTGCTCCAAACATCTGCAGTTGTACAGACGTATTTGGTTTTATTTAATTCTTCTATTACAGCACCAATAACTGCTGATTTCTCTTCTTCTAATTTACTCTTGAGCGTTTTTCGGTCACAAGGTTTTTTGCCAGAAAGTCCTTCTACTAACCTAAGAAATGCGGGTTTTTCGACTGTACAAATAGGCCTCATCTCTTCAATTATGTAATCTAAGACGAGTTTGTTAACCGAGTTCTTTGTGGTAGAACTGGTAGATCGTTGAAAAATGTTAGTCTTGTTGAAATTCTTCATTGATAAAATTTCGGTTTTACTTTTTTTTTGTTGTCTTTTCTGCGTCGAATTTGCTAAATGTTACTGGATGCTTTCTCTAGAAAAAAAGGAGAAAGTGTATGTTAATTTATAAAATTCAGATTGAAGTCACTTCAAGTTTCAGTCAAAATTTAGATAACACCAATTTTGAAAGCGACCGAATCCCATCTTTTTATGAATACAGGTATCATAAACATTTAAAAAAGTTTTTTGATGCATTAGGGACTTTAAGAAATAAATCTCAACCTTTTGCAAACCTTCTTTTACACACGAGAAACTAAGTATTTTGCAACAAAAAATACTTTCGTAATTCATATGGAATTTAATAAGAAAAATTAAGTCTACAAATCACGTTTTGATATATCAGATGATGTATTTCGTAAGAATCCAATAAATGATACTAAAATTCTGCCAAAAACTATATTAATACATACCTTCATATGCCGAATAAAATTTCCTGTTGAAGTCACATGACCTTGTATTTGTGCGGGACAATTTAGACACTGGGTCACTATCTTGTTGTCACATTTTGATAAAATTTTATAAAATTTACCGCTTAAGATTGGCGGAACTTCCATTAATTCAGCTTCGTCACTCATTGTTGATCTAACTAACAATTAACAAATGTGCTTTACTTAAAGTCGTATTCTTAAGAACTGAAGACAAGATTGTTGTTTTTCTATACCTCCTTTTGTTCGATTAAATTAGCAACAGGGAATTCCAGTTCCACTTAACTTAAGTACCTAGTTTAATGGATGGATGACCCCAATGTCATTACTCATTAAGTCATTAGATTAGCACTTAGCTGTCATTACCTGCCTTTGTAGCTTTGGGAAACAAAAACAACCGACGGAAATATTAACAAAGGAAATGAATAGTTCTATTATTGGTTATTTCGGAATTTAACATGCCTCAGGCAGTAGGTAATTGTGTAAATGTGTATGTATCTCTGTGGGGTACGGATGTAACGGTCGTAACGGAGCATAATGTATTTTTTAAATATAAAGCTCTGTTGCCTCAAGCCAATTAAAAATTTCACAAAATACCCTTAAAATACATTTTACAATATTCTAATGGATCTTTGGATTCAAGTACTAAAGATCTGTTAAAATGTGATCTAGATCCAGATACTAGATCCTAGCAGAGCAAAGTATCTAGATCCAGATCATAGATCCGTTTAGTGGATCTAGATCCTGGATCTAGATCACTTTGATCTAGATCCTACCCAACATTGGTTCTATAATCGCACAAAAAACGACAAGACCTAATGCTATATTAATTGTTTACTATAGTGGCGCCCATTGACCTATTTTATTAATTTTTGAGCTAATTATACATGAAATAATACTTAAATAATTAAATAGTAAAGATATTACATATTAATTACATATTAATGATATGTACTAAACATTGCGACTTACCTCAAATTATTTGCGTTATTCATTTAGATATAAAACTTAGGTCAAAACAGAAACGCCGTGTTGAGTATCTAGGTCTGAATAAATAACACTAAGATGCCTGTTGTACATGTACATGTATTAGTCTTTAATTAACGAATTATTTTAAAGCCGCAACTTGACGTATATAGTACAATTTAAAGTGTACAGTATTTAAAAAGAAGGGTATTTTTTAGCAGCGTGTGCTTTGATAGTTTTATGAGCATTGCTCTTCAATCAAAGATGCAAAATTAAATTGGTGTGATGAATCTGAAAATTAGGTAAAATAACTAATTATTAACGTTACTTAAAATTGTAAGTTGTTTTTGTACATGAAGAGTTTTATTACTACCTAAATCTTATTAATGAAATGTATTCTTCTACGAACAATGCGCATGAAATCTCATTTCTTTGTTCTTCATTGTTGAACAAAATCGTCTACTTTTTGCAACTTAAAATTCGCGTCAAATCTATTGTTTCATCAAATTAATGTGCTTAAGAAAGTTTTGCAATTTTTCTCCCTCCTCGTCTCGCGTTAAAAGAAACTGCTTACAGAAACATAATTTGTATAATTTCCGTAAAAGTAAATACGTATTAGTATATTCCGAAATGAAATTGGTAAACAGAAGTTTCCTATTTATATACGCTCCGTTTAGTAAAGGAACTCAGTTAAGAAAGCTCATCTTAAAGTACCTCATCAAATTAAAATCGCCATATACTATATAATTTATGTTATATTAGGTTCATTGCCTATAATTTATGTTGGAATTTTAAATTTAAAGTTATAATCTCTATAGAATTTGGCAAATTAAATGCTTTCGAGTGAAACTAAAATATCGGTAAGTTGAACTTCATAAATTGTAAAGGACCCTCGCTTGATTTTGCCTTGATATGCTTAGAGTTTCACTATGGTTTCCTCATGATTTATTAAAAAAATCTTTTACATAAGAAACATTTTTCATAGAAGGTAACGTAACATTCTTAAAATTGTTTCTGTAATAAAAACACGTTAATCTCATTACTCTGTCCTCTAAATTACAGACGTAATAAACCGCACACTGGTAGGTTCTTGTTACTAAATTATTGCTGGTAACACGGTCACTATTATTGATTGAAGGTTAATTATATATTTATAGGATTATCTATGTGGTTTTAGAAAATGGTGATGCTGTATCCTGTTCCAGGTCGTATGGTGCCTTTAGTTTCCGTGATGGTAAAATAACAAGGTAGCCTTATGTACTTTATGCAATTATAACCAATTTTGAATAGATTTAATTACGGACACATCAAACGTAAATGTATTGAACAATTATAACTAGTTATCAGAAATGCCCACATAATCACATAATTAAAATTATATCAACGATTTAGGACTTGCATTCATAACAATAAACTATTCTTTAGGTTTTTAAGTCGTACACTCTGTTAAAGGTTCTACAAACCTTACAAATGAATGAAAATATTGTCTATAATAAAAAATACGTACAGCGACAAGTTATAGCTATGAAACTGAAACTCAGTATAAAGTGAAGCAGTTATCTTCATTACCTTAAGAAGAACAGTTGAATACCTAACATTTTTATATATAATGCAGTCATTAGCTGTTTTACTAAACAGGCTGTGTCTCTTATGTAGCCAATGTTCATCAAAATTGCCATGATTTGTCATTTAATTACCGTTACATTGTTGTAAATTGATAACATGTTTTAAATTTTCTATTTACTTGACTTTAAAGATCAAAAACTTTTTGCAGAATTACTTAAGGTGAAATAACGTTTAAGTTTACCTAGAGCTTCCGGGAACTATCGTGAAACATTTTATCCACCATCAGTTTCGCTTACAACGTCTAACCTTAAGCACTTTATTTATTTTGCAAGTGAAAAACATGTGTATCTCATATCATTAACAGAAGTTCCATTACCATTTTCATGGCCTCCTTAATATTGGTTCTCCAATTTTCTTAACTTGACAAAAGCTACTGATCACCATTTCCTTTCTCTTAAATCCCCTACATTCTTATTAGTTTAAAGAAAAACAAATCTAACATAAGGACGGCTGTAGTTTCTGAGATCAAAAATGTCTTAATTACAATCTCACCCCATCACCCCATTCGGACGTTCGAGTGGGTAGGATCCGAGCGATCGAAGTAAAATCGGACATCAAAAGTACTCGTTTACTCATTCATTACTATAACACCCCTGGTATCTTGACATTTCATTTTTATCATAAATGCTACAAATCACCTCATCTGCGATTCACCACGTTTACAACTTTCCTGTTTAATCTTTACTCTACCTTTTGATGCAAAGGTGTGCTATGTACCTATCCCAAGGGCAACGTGGCATGTAAGATATTCTCTTTTTTAGAGAGGTCTCAAATCTGTACTCTACTGTTGCACTACAGATCTCCCAATGACAGTAACTTTCAAGGCTTCTGTGATTACCTGTAAGGTCTAGTTAAAGTTGGCTTATAAACTTTTTCAGATATTAAAATTTGGGTGTCGTAAATAGGATATAAAATAATTAACGTACATAATAACATGAGTATTTTAGATTTGGGTTGCAGTAATATGTAAAATTATTATAATCTTGTATGATTCAATAAACATTTACGTGTGAGGATTTTACTGACAACCTCATGTATTCATTTTTTATTTAAACCGATTTTTCAGTATAGCTTAATTGTAAATTGCGTGTTTATGAAGCATTTAAGCGTATGATTTCGCTATTAAGTGTTACTTTTTGTGACTTCTGCCCAACTCCCAGTAACATTTCGGGATTGGACAACCCTTGCAGAGACATTTTTAATGAGATTGTGCATTTACTGCAGCTTTCGAAAACTAATGGTTGAAATTTATGAATATATAGGGATTTCCATACATTTAACTTTAAGAAAAGGAATATCTCTTAATTAAGCTTGATGACCTCTACGTACCGAAGGCAATTGATCTGACCGCCCGCTTACTTCATCTTATTACTTCGTGCTATTACTTTTAAGCTCCTCTATTTAGTACCAGTCAAGTCGCACTTTTGCTGATCTATATGGTCGCCTGCTACGAAAGGTAAGCAAGTCTATTTTGTTCTTCAACTTTGCTGTAGAGTAGTATCATTTACATTGTGCTACTTTTAGCACAATTCTAACAAACAGACGCCCTCTGCTTAATGACTATTCCGAGAGAGATTAACGACATTCTTGCTTACCCTACACACAGAGCACCATCACCACCACCACCTTCCACATACAGACCCATAACAGACCATAGTTCTAAAGTTGACTATTTTCGGTCTCGGTTGCTATATCTCTATCCTGAGATTTTGTTTCTGAATTTTCGTGTATCATTAATGCAGCTAATCACAGTGTCAAGCGTTTGTTATATGTTCAGACATTTTTAAACTCCGAACCTACCTGGTAGCTCTAACC
This sequence comes from Vesta saturnalis, assembly GCA_036346205.1. Taxonomy (NCBI): domain Eukaryota; kingdom Metazoa; phylum Arthropoda; class Insecta; order Coleoptera; family Lampyridae; genus Vesta; species Vesta saturnalis. The sequence continues at coordinate 5,525,787 of JARFJB010002021.1, forward strand.
ATACACCACATGTTTTTCTAAACCACTTCATGAGTGAAAACTTTGGTTCATCTTCATTTTTACTCCATGACAATGACAAGGCAATATTGTTGTGTCTCAGAGACTACTGCAAATATGTACTGTTAAGCGAAGAGTAGTCCGTATACGTATAAAATGCATGTGATCCAAAGAGCTCACTTTGTAGGCGTGGTTCTTACTCAACGAATATATAACAGGTAGCGTAAAACTTTTAATTTTGTCTACTGTTTACTTTATCAAGACCCATTTATTTTTCTTGGTATGATTAATCGGCGTGTAAAAATTTCATTATGGGTTTTATGTTCATTTACTAACGTTGTTTGGTATGGTACATAACCTAGTTAAGGTAGACAGAAGCATTAGACAAAGATTTTAAAGAATAAACATTTGTATTGCACTTGTAACCAATCGACGTGTTTGCCGGCAAAAAAGTTGTTTCTCGGCCTAATCTAAGAATATTTTGTCATGATGGTATTTGAAAAACCCCTTTGGTTCGAAGATACAGGGTGAAGAAGATTTGCAACAACTATATTCGATACTTGTTGCATCCGACTTTTTAGCTTATTTTATAACTTTTGACCAAGTTTCGCCAAGATCGGTCATCATGACTGGGGTTTTTCAAAAATCATCATAGGACAAAATATTCTTAGAATAGGCCAAGAAATAACCGTTTGAACTTTTGCGCATATTTACTTAACACCCTGTATATATATATATATATATATATATATATATATATATATATATATATATATATATATATATATATATATATATATATATATATATTGCTGTCACATTGATGTTAAGTAAATTTATGGAATATGAAAATTAAGTAATTCCTGAAGATAGTTACGTGCAGGATGGTACCAATGCCCAAAATAGGTGTGCCGTTACACCTATTGCAAACAAAGCAACAGAAAGTTGAAAGTTTAATGTGTTGCATAACTTTCATAATTGCAGTAAGTGAATGTAAATCTGTGAACGTGACTTTAACTAAAAGTGTAAACGCTTCTTTATCTTCCAATGTTAAGGTACGCTTAAATTCAAACCCCGCGCTTTTCAGCACATGGAAGGGGAACCTACAACATCCGCGAAGAGTAGTCGTCGACAGAAGTTGTAGAAGATAGAACGTCCATAGAGCAGTTGTAAAAAACTCTCCATATTAAAACTATGTATTAATAGGTACAACACATAGTGCCATTATACATCATATTCTTATCCTATGTATACAGTCCACATATTTTTATGGTAAACAATGTTTAACAGTGTGATTCGAAAATAATGTGCCTTTGTTCATTAAACGTATTTACACAACAATATCATTTTTATGTTTCTACATAAAAAATTGGTCGTTTCATCGCCGGATTGTTTCCACAGAGGAAATAAATTTAAACCTGGTTATTCAAAATAGAAGAATCCAGCAAAACGAAGTAGTTCTATTGAAGAAGTACTTCCAGTTCAATAAAGAAGACGTCAATATTCAAGTGACCTCAAGAAGCTGCTCGCTTCGTTACATTGCTCTGGCCTTAGTTGGTGTCCTTGCGTTTGTTTTTATTGCGTGCAAATATTAAATTTTGCAAAAAAGAAGAAAGAAGTCGGCCATGTTATAGCCCAAGACTTCATTGAATGTAAGGGTGTGGTTGGAGAAGATTGGTTTGGAGCCAGGATAAGAGGAGTCACAATATAACCTGTTAGATGGCGCAAATATTTTTTAGATTTATTTAATTGTAGGTAGATTTACAGTTTCCTCTATATAGGAAACAGATTATAGAGATCATTGATATCATTTTTATAGTTACATTTGTAACCAAACTTTTTATAGTTGTTCTATAAGCAACCACATTTTTACAGATATCTCTATATAGATATCCACATATTTTTATAAACAGTTTTTATATAACTGTAAATTACAATTCATATTTGAATTGTTTATATTAAACCAATTTATTACTATATCAAGAAACATGGTGAAAGAAAGTGACATTGTTAAGTTGGTTACGAAGCGTAATCAACAGAAAAATTTAATCGTAATGATCGATCAATATATTAGAGAACACTCTTCGGACGAATATTCACAAAAATTAAGTGAACAATTTAATGTTAAAAAACAACGTCTCGAGGAATGTTTTCAACGTTATTTAGATTTAAATGTCGAGATTTTGTGCTTGAAACCAGACGATGATGAAGATCCTGAATCGATTGTAAATACATATGACGATATCATAAGTACGATTAATGAAATTTTGTCAAATAAAAATAAATCGCAAAATGTCAAATGCGTTCCATCAACTTCATCGGATGAAAGTATTTCATCATAATAATTCAACCTTTTGATGGTAGAAATTTAAATGAATTTAAACCTTTTTTTGAAATGTTTACAGCTGTAATTGATAGAAACAGCAATTTAAAAGATGTAGAAAAGCTTTTTTATCTTCGAAGTCATTTAAAAGCAGGAGCGCTTGCTTTAATCAGTGCTTTGCCATTATCAAACGATTCATATAAAAATGCAATCGATATTTTAAAAAATAGATATGATAATGAGTTTTTATTAATAAACAGTCATATTTATGCATTGTTGGATATACCTTCAATACCGAAGAGTAACACAGATACGTTACGTTGTAACAACCTTTTTTGTGGTTGTATTAAAAAATACGTTAATCTAAGATCATTAATTTATTTGGCGTAAAATTTGAGGAGTTTTTAATTATTTACATGTAAAATTGAGAAAGGCAACTTAAATTGCATTTCCTAGAACTAATCTTTTGGGTGTAATATTACATAAATAGTTTTAGTTCCCTTTCTTAAAAAAATTGGATGTATATTATTGTATTCGCGCAAGCGTGAAGATTTTTAAGGGGAATACACTTGAGTTATTCGGAAAGCTTTTTTTTGTAATTCACTTAATGCTGACTGTTAACAGTAATAAGCATGATTTTTACTTAATTTTTTATATTTTGGTGCCATCAGAATTTTGGTGGTAAGTTATTTTTTTTCTCATTATATTTAAAGCTAAAGCCTTTGCTTTTTTTAGGCACTTTTCAAGTATGCATTTTTTTTACGTACTTATTTTTTAAGTACGCACCTTTTTAATGACTTAATTTGTATACTTAATAATCTTTAATGGCACGTATAAGTCAATATTTTACAGTGCTATTATTTTAAATGGCAAGTTTTACTTGAGTTACCTTTACAACGCAAGTTCTACATTCTTTTACAAATAAATTTGGCGAATTAAACTTCAAGGAAATTCCATATTTTAAGGATAACTAAGCAAGACATTGACCTCACCACATGAACCATTCTGCTTCATAGTACCTGTAACAGTGTATATACAGAACCGTTAAAAGGTAAAGTTTTTTTTATAATTTAGTTTATGACTTCTGAATTTTTTTCGTTTTCAAACATATTAAATAAACTTATGTATAACTTGTTATTTTATTTTCATTGGTGTTAATTTGTTTATAGTATTCAATAACTAGGTTTTGTTGTTCCTAGATAGATATATAAAAAAAAGAAAGACAACGTGGCGCTCGAGAATTTATTATTTTTTTCATAATATTTTTGATAACATTTTTGGAATTAAGTGAAAATAATCAAGCAGAAAAGACGCAACTAGCATTTCAGGTAGGTTAATTAAACTCTAAATTAGAACCCACCCTTATATTCATCTACCGATGAGCCGACGGCAGTAGCGATTATTAAAAGGTAATTTTTAATATTAATTAAATGATTTGATCAATTACGAATGGTATATTACATCATCGCTTTTTTATTTAATGTTATAAGTTGGCCCAGTTTAAGTGTTTATACACTTGGAGCCGCTATTAATGTTACAATTTGACGCCTTTTAATAATTGTTGTTATACTTTGGCTTAAGTTAAGATTATAACGTACATTTGTAAGTGACATAAAGCAGCATGTTGCTGCATTACAAAATTTAGGTCAACCCATTGAAAATTGGGATATGATTCTCATATGTATTTTACTTAAAAAATTAGATCAATATACGGTTCGTGCCTATCAAATTGAACGGGATCTTAAAAAATTACCTACGTTGAATGAGTTCCTATTGTTCATTGAAAATCGAGCTACAGCCTTTGAGGCAGTTGATAATAAAAATTCAAAAGAAAAGGTACGGTTTACAAATTTAGTCACTAAGACAAAAAATGTTGAAAAATGTTTATTTTGTTCTCAAAATGGACATCGAATTTTTAATTGTATAAAATTCAAAAGTTTACCAATTCATGAAAGAATTTCTTTCATTGAGGAGCAGAAGTATTGCAAGATTTGTTTAAACAATCATCATGGTAGGTGCAAATTTACATTTAAATGCCAAACGTGCCAAAAAAATCATAATTCATTATTACACATAGAAAAATCTGAATCTCTGGTACATTCAGATACAAGGTTAACTAAAACCGAAGAAACTATTCCTACAGAAGTAAATTGTTGTTCTGTTAGGACCAAATCAGATAATATAATACTTCCAACTGTTTCAGTAGAGGTAAAAGCCAATAATGGCCAATGGTTGCTTGCCCATGGTTTACTTGACAGTGGGTCCCAAACCTCATTTATTTCAAACAATTTATTAAAAACATTAAATTTAAAAACTTACACAAAACCATTAAATATTGTCGGTATTTCAGAAAATGTAACGAACGTTCAAAGTTCAGTAAATATCTGCATAAAATCTCTTGTGCATAATTATAAAATTAATATAAACTGTGCAGTCATACAGAAAATTACAAATGAATTACCACAAATCACATTTAATGAAGGCATTCAGTTAGCGGATAAAGATTATAATAAACCAAAATGTACTGACCTATTGCTCGGTGCAAATGTATTTTTTGAATCATTATTAACAGGTAACATTAAATTAAACAATAATTTAGTATTACAAAATACATTATTTGGATATGTAATGAGCGGCGCCGTTTTATCTAAACGACATTGCAACTTATCTTTAGTGTCGATGCATTCGACAAACTTAAAAAATTTAGTCTCCCAATTTTGGGAGACCGAAAGGGTACCAGAAACTTTTCCTGAGTATTCCGATGAACAAGAGGCTTGCGAAACAGTATTTCAGCAGTCGACACAATTAATTAATAATAAATTTGAAGTTCAACTTCCATTAAAACAAAATTTAACGAATTTACGATTAGGAGATTCTTTCTCAATTGCTTTAAAAAGATTTGAAAATTTAGAAAAACGGTTTGCAAATAACCAAAATTTATTTGAATCATATAAAGAATTCATAAACGAATATTTAAATCTAGGTCACGCAAAAATCATTGACTTAGACAGATACAAGATAAGCTCGGAACCGGTATATTTCATGGCACATCACCCTGTAATTCGTGACGATAAGCGCACAACCAAGTTGAGGGTAGTTTTCGATGGGAGCATGAAAACCACGAACAAAAAATCAATTAACGACTACATTTACAACGGTGCAGTTGTCCAAAAAGAATTATTTGACATATTAATATTTTTTAGAACACATAAGTTCGTCATTTTAACTGACATCAAGCAGATGTACAGAATGATTTCAGTACATCCCGAACATAGACCTCTACAAAATATCCTTTGGAGGGAAAATAAAAATTTACAAATCCAATGTGTACAATTACAAACAGTCACCTATGGTTTAAAAAGTTCTCCATTCTTGGCCACAAGGTGTCTAGTTGAGCTTGCAAACAAGCAAGCGCATAAATTTCCATTAGCAGCCAATGCGCCATTAAACAATACGTATGTTGACGATATTATTTCAGGAGGTAGTACCTCGAAGGAAACATTACAATTAAAAAATGAATTAATCGATCTCTTGAATTTAGGGTCATTTCAATTACATAAATGGTGCGCCAATGAGCCACAAATTTTACAAGATATTCCATTAGAAAGCCAACATTTTGACGATGTCAAGATGGCAAAAGATAACTTAATAATTAAAACTTTAGGTTTGCTCTATAACGCAAGCTCAGATATTTTCAAAATCATACCGCCTACTAGCATTGGCAATCAGTGGCTAACAAAACGCCCAAATTTTAAGTTTCATTTGCAAGATCTACGATCCTTTGGGTTTGATAGGTCCAGTCTTAGTTACCGCAAAGGTAATTATGCAACAATTATGGATAAAAAAATTAAATTGGGATGACATGTTACCAAAACAATTATTTAAACAATGGAATGAATTCATTCAAAGTTTAATAAGCATGCCATCTCTGGATATTCCAAGATATTTACATTTTGTAGATGCAAACAAAATAGAATTAATAGGTTATTGTGACTCTTCAATCATTGCATATGGTGCTGTGCTATACATCAGAGCCATATTTAATGACAAAATACACGTGAACTTACTATGTTCCAAATCGAGAATTGCTCCAATAAATAAGCAATTATCTGTGCCAAAATTGGAATTAAACGCAGCGTTGTTACTTGCTGAGTTAGTAGACAAAATTTACAAATTATTAAAGTCAAAAATAAACGAGGTATTTTTATACTCAGACTCAAACATTGTACTTTCATGGCTTAAATCCAAACCAATAAAATTAAATCCATGTGTTGGAAACCGAATTTTAAAAATTCAAAAGATAACCCAAGATTTTTCTTGGTGTTACGTAAATACAAAAGACAATCCTGCAGATAATTTGTCAAGAGGCATTCCACCTCAAGAAATTAATTCAAACTATTCATGGTTTCATGGTCCAAAAATATTAACAGATCCAAAATTTTGTCACAATGTAAACTTTCATTGCAATCATTCAACAAATGAAACAGAAATAAAAGTTTTTAAAGAAACCGTAGAGCCCATAATAAAATCATTTTTTGACAATTTTTCAAGCATTACAAAATTAATGAGAATAGTAGCTCACATTTTAAGATTTTGCTACAATATTAAACAAGAACAAAACAAAAGAATAGGAAACCTCACACTTGAGGAATTAAACAATTCATTATTGACAATAATAGGATATGAACAAAGCGTTCATTTCAAAGAAGAAATTAAATGCTTAATTTCAAAGTCAAAAATTAAGACAAAGATAAAACACCTCACACCGTTTCTAGACGCGAAAATCATCTTGCGCGTGGGAGGCAGCTTGTATAATGCACCCATAGATTATAACCAAAAACATCCTATAATTTTACCAAAAAATAGCCACATTACAAGTTTATTAATCAGAAAAGAACATTTAACCTTGCTACATGCGGGTCAAAAACAAGTATTAAGTAGCCTAAACATGTCCTATTGGATAATGAATGTAATTAGAGAAATTAAAAAAGTCTTACACAAATGTGTCATTTGTTTTAAAATCAAAGCGAAATGTTCGCTACAATTAATGGGTTCATTGCCAAAAACCAGAACTACATTAATAAGACCTTTCCAAACGGTAGGGGTTGATTTTTGTGGTCCATTTAACATCAAACAATCGCGACTCAAAAAATCGCTGGTGACAAAATCATACATACGTTTGCTTTTCGGTGAAGGCAATCCACATGGAACTGGTGTCAGATTTGACAACAAATAATTTCTTAAATGCATTCAAACGATTCATTTACAGAAGAGGTAAACCGACTCAAGTACATTGTGATAACCGTTCGACATTCAAAGGTACAAAATGACAAATACTTCCAAAAGTAAAGATCAAATTGAAAATTTTTGTTCAGAGGAACAGATAAAATTTAGTTTTATACCAAGTTATTCCCCGGTCTTCGGCGGACTATGGGAAGCCGGCGTCAAAAGCACTAAATACCATTTAAAAAGGGTAATGGGCGATAGTCAATTAACCTACGAAGAATTTAATACCTTAATTATTCAGGTTGAAGGAATTTTAAATTCAAGACCGATAACAAATTTATCAAACGATCCTTTAGATCTGACATACTTGTCCCCCGGACATTTTGTAATAGGAGCTCCTTTAACAAGCTTCCCCGAATCTGATTTAACTCAGGTTCCCGAAAATAAATTAAAATTCTGGAATTTAGTAACCCAGAAAAAACAACATTTTTGGAAAAAATGGTATAAGGATTATCTAACAATCCTAAATAACAGACCAAAATGGTATCATAGCATGCCAAATGTTAAAGAAGGTATGCTAGTATTATTAAAAGAAGATAATGTTCCATGTCAAAAATGGCCTATGGCCAGAATTGTAAATATAATAAAAGGTAATGATGGCAAAGTACGAGTTGTGAAAGTTCATACAACAACGGGAGACTATTTAAGGTCAATTACAAAACTTGCTGTTTTACCAATTTACAGTGAATAACATTTTTAGTTTTATGTTTATGTATCAACTATTATAGTTCTGTAAACTTAAGTTTAGGGTTAGCAAAATTTTCGCCGCGCCCCCAGCATGTTGCAAACAAAGCAACAGAAAGTTGAAAGTTTAATGTGTTGCATAACTTTCATAATTGCAGTAAGTGAATGTAAATCTGTGAACGTGACTTTAACTAAAAGTGTAAACGCTTCTTTATCTTCCAATGTGAAGGTACGCTTAAATTCAAACCCCGCGCTTTTCAGCACATAGAAGGGGAACCTACAACATCCGCGAAGAGTAGTCGTCGACAGAAGTTGTAGAAGATAGAACGTCCATAGAGCAGTTGTAAAAAACTCTCCATATTAAAACTATGTATTAATAGGTACAACACATAGTGCCATTATACGTCATATTCTTATCCTATGTATACAGTCCACATATTTTTATGGTAAACAATGTTTAACAGTGTGATTCGAAAATAATGTGCCTTTGTTCATTAAACGTGTTTACACAACAATATCATTTTTATGTTTCTACAACACCTTCTAGGATAACATGTAGATCAGTCTTTTTGGAAAGCACCTAGGTGCGTGGGCGTGGTGTTAGCATAGAGACACAATAAGAAGTTAAAAAGGGCACCGCTTGGTTTGCTCTTGTATAGCCCTCAGACCAAGGAAAGGACGAAGTTACAGTTAGGATGATTGTTACAGCCAAAATAAAGAAACAAACGCTGGTCTAAAAGGAGACAGGTTAGTTAAGTACACATAAGACGAAAACATAATAGTCTTTTCTACTGCAGCAACAACAAAAATACAGAATAACTGTCAGTAACTATAAACCATTAGTAGCAATAATGAATCCAATACGGCACCAATAAGTGATTTTATTTCATACTAATACGTTATAAGCAAATAAACCCTTAGTTATCATAACCATAAACACGTTAATAATTCCCTTGGGAAGTTATGAACTAGTGTCTAGGCAGTTATAGACCTATAACTGCCCTCTAGTGATTCTAATGTATTTTGGCAAATACTTGCAAACCTGTCAGTTTTTATATCCATAGTAACCATGCCTACTTAATTTTGAAAACAACGTTCATTTAATTTTAATAACCAAAAAATTTGATTTGCATATTATTTATCTATCACGAGAGTTATGTATGTTAATAACCTCGGGCAACCTAACGATCCACGGGACTAACGTCCCTAGGGATTCCAATCCGTTGCCCTTGGTAATTAACATACCCATAACTCCCTTGATATATAAATAACCATAAAATAATGAGAAAGCAAACCCGTAATAATAAACCACTTACCTTTTTAGTGCATTAATTGAAATATACTACAAACAAAAAGAACATATGTAATAAAAATGGAATAACTAGCACTATCAGATATATAGTAGGAGACGACGTCGTACAGGGTTAGCTAGAACAAAATAACAAACGAAATTCCTAAATAAAGACAATGATAACTCCGCAATATTGACGCATTTTATTATTGAATGTTTAAATCAAAACTTAAGTTTAATATTAATAACAATGATCCCCAGATGTCACGTGTAAGTCAAATCTATATTTATGATTCATCGGCTGAAGGTCTCATCACCTAAAAATACAATAACATTGAAGAAAATACCAAGCTAATATCTCATTTTGATAAATAGCATTACGGCCTAAGTCATTATACATAGAGCAGCAGGCACACAAAAAACAACCCAAGATACAAATAAACAAAGGTACATTAAAAGTCTAGTATGAATCACCATATAAATTTAACAACTGTCCACGGTCTATATGATATGGTTAATAATGACATACATTGCAAAACAAATATTGCTCTATCGAAACTGGTTCTTGAATCCATACAAAAACACCTTGAGTAAGTTGCATAAACTATTTACAGATCGTACGCCTATACTCAATAACGTTTATTACATTGTAAGTAGAACACTACAAGTAAAAGCTATAGGTGCGTGCAGTTGCTACATTATACAATAAGCGATATAAACATTGTAGTTATATAGGGATTCCCACATTACATAGCAACTTGGACGTGTAGTACATAGGAGTGAGTGATACCCACAGTTGTTAATTTATTGCATTTCCAGGGCTCCACCATGTAATAACGCAAAACGTAGCTCACAGTTAACTTAGTTGTAGGGAGTAACTGAAGGTCCTATGTGGCTTGACTTCCTGTATATTGGGTAGAGATCGAACCAGGGACGATAGAACGTCCTTAACTGCCTTTGAGCCGGAGTTGTAATATGCCTAGTGTTTTTGGCTTTGGTAATCGGCGCGCAAGAAGAGTACGGCTAGCATGTGCATAAATTCATATTTCGAAAAGTGGTTAAGTGTAACAATACCACACCCACCTTTCTTTCCATTGTTACTTCAAAAAAAATTAAAGAATTTCATTTAAGACCGTAGTTACAAGAAGAGTTCTCCTTGATACCTGCATATCAGTTCTAATTCAACCGAAACATAACATAAATTAAATATAAATAACCAAAATATATCAGCCAGATGTCAACCATTGCATTTTTCTTAAACAAAAAAAATGTTTTAGAAGTAATTCGCAGAAATTGTTTAATCGGAAAGCATTGGTTTTCAAGCAACATAAAAAATGGTAGTCTGCTATTTCTACTACTATAAGCAAAGATTTAAAAGTATAAACCAGCAGCCCTATAATTGCACAGTGAAACTCTAAACATTGTAGCTGAATACCACAATAGTTACACCCATCAAGAATTACTAGCCTTCTTCTTATGATAGCGTTTGTTAAAACGTCCAATTAAAGCTTAAATATTTACACATAACAAGTGCGAAGTATGAATTTGTTACGATTTTAGGTCAGATGTATCACAGATCAATGTCCTAACTAAACATATTTAAACACCCATAACTAGGAAGATAGTACTATGCTTCCAGCTGTAATTCGTCTAGAAACGTGCAACGTTCAAGGTACTTAAAAATTTATCACAAACGATTGTCTATATATCCAGGGTTCCGTTATAAATTAATCAAAATAAAAACTCATCCGTAGGTTGTGTGTATATTGAAGCACCCGAGTGTCTTATTTGATCTGAACTTGTGTTCTTTTAGTGAGAGACCGAACCGATTGTGGAATTACCACTTCAGATATTTTCAGATAGGTTGTCGGAGACTATCGTTTAATATTCAATAGTTAGAAAGAGCTGTCAGCTATTCATTCATGATAATATAGAGATTCGAGACACTCCTATTACCGCACAATTAGTGAATTCTCTCCCACGCAACAAAATGCTCTAATCTTTACATTGCTGAACTGCTATCACTATCATTTTTTTGTTCGTAATCTGGATTCCCGCTTTATAAAGTGAAACAACCCAGGTTAAAGTTAATTGTACAGCCTGTTCTCTAGAAAACAAATTTTTATTACCATTTCGACAAATTTCCTTGTGCAGTTTGTTAAAATTTCTTTTCATTGAGCTGAAAACAAGCGTACATTACTTTCCTCAAAATATACGTCCTTGTTATTGGGGAGTATAATAACGTGTTTTGATTTATAGCTGTCAATATCTGAAAATACGGCTCATTTTTGAGCATGATGAATATTTAAAGTAGTGTTGAACATTATAACACATTTTTATTGAGTGTGTAAAAAGCATTTGAAATTGAAAATTCTTATTCTTGTTGATTTTTACATCTATAACCATTCAGATAACGCACGTGTTTTTATTCAAATTGACGTAGCACTCGTAAAAAAACCTTCTAAAGAAATTTGTATGGGCATTTAAATGAAGTAACGTTCGAAAACCCCTCAAAATATATTTTATTTTCTAGCACAAAAAACTTTATTTCAATATAGATGAATAGAAAGCTTCTTGCACCACGCCTAAATTCCTAGTGCGAAAAAAAAAATTGTAATTAGAAATCTAGCCAATTACGGCTGTGCCCTATGCTTTTAATAGAAATTAAATTTTATATAAAAATTTAATTTTGTAAAATTTCCACGTTTGTAGCTACCATAAAATTAGTAACGTAATGGTGCATAATCCTTTAATACGGTACGGTAACGTACAGTTGCAATTAAACGTAATTTTAGTAAATCTCCAACCTTTGAAATTACTTCGGGCAAATCTAACTAATGAAGTTCAACAATAAGTCTGCTTATAAAGTTCTGAAAGTCTGCTATTTTCAAACGACAAGTTTTTTTTTCTTCTATTGTTTTAAAATGGATGTTTTACAGGATTTTTTTACAGATTTATCTCCCGAAATCTTTTATGAAAAAACAGTTACTGGATATTATGTAAGTCTCTTTGAAGTTCTAAACATAAATAGCCTAATTCAATTTCTTTTATGCACAGGCAACGTTTTCATCTGCTTTTCACATAATTCTACAAAAGAGTTTAAAATATGATAACATCTATCTACTACAAAATATTTTTTTACAAAATAAAGATAAATGTCAGAAAACCGAAGTTAGAATTGAGCCTTTTTTGGAGTTTGAAACTTTCCAGACACATTAATATTTTGCATAGGTAAATTCCTCGAACGCATATGGCACTATTTCAATAAGTCGATTTATTGCAAGTGGAGTTTTTCCATAAAACAGAGTAAAGTTTAACAAAACATATTAAAACTGTGTTTGTAAGCAATGATATGCAGCATGTCTTTAAAAAGCATTTTTCGGGATTTTAAATTTTCCCACATAAAGGAAAAGTTATTAAAATCGGTATAAAATTCAAAACTGAACTGATGTCGAAAATATACATTTTGATGTCCCCAGAGTACAAAGAAATGATATTTTTGTACGTGTCCGTGTGTACGTGTGCGTGTGAGTGTGCGTGTGCATGTGCTTGTGCGTATGCGTGTGCGCGTGCGCGGTGCGTGTGCGTGCTCGTGCGCGTGCGTATGTAACAACCCATTTTGAGTTGTATTAAAATATACCGTAATTTAGGTTCTTCATTCCTTTAGTTGTAAATATAAGAAAAATTTTATTTATTAATAATTTGTAAGTATGAGCTAGGCAACTTAATTTGCATTTTGGTATAACAGAAGTGCATATCTTCTTAAAAATTTATACTCCCACTTCTTTAAATTATTATTTCTGCTTATATTTTCGCGTAGGCGTCACCTTCTGACTTCCTGAGCGTCCATTCTTTTTTTACTTCTTGGGGTCCGCTGTTAGATGCGGGAAGCCATATTTTTTGGGTTTCCCCCTAAATTTTGTGAAAAGTGCCATTGATTTAATGTTAAGATAATTTAACTCGTAATACTAAAAATTAAAACATTTGCTCTTTGCAGGTACTTTGTTTGCTTTTATTACTTTTACTTTTCTACTTTAATTACATTTTAATTACACGTTTAATTCTATTTTTACGTATGCTTTCATTTTATGATTGCAATTTTACATTCAATGCCAATCTAAATGTAGATCCCAATTTTTATTTGAATTTCAAGAAAATGCAATAAACGGATTATTCAATTTCATGAATATAAATTTATAAGAAGGAAAATTCCATTTTGGGTGTGGTTTACAACGTAAAGTATTATTCCGAGATATTGCGCAACATTGATACAAGGATTACATCACCTTGGTTTGCATTTCCGCATTTATTTTTTATAATACCAGGGGTTCTCAAGAAGATTTATTATATTTTGTACAGGTATTTATGTTCAATGATTTTTTTTTATGATTGTGGACCTGAACAGGCTAAAATTGGCCTATCGTGCTAAAGCACTCAGGAACACTTAGGAGGATGGATAGAGGGATAATGAATTGCCAATAGATGCCTATGAACAGCTACCCTAAATTTTCTCATATCATAAGTGAGAGGAAAACAGGAACTAGAGAGATCATTCCAGAGTTTAAAAGCCGTGTAGAAAAATGTGGATTGCACCTGTTTGATAGAAGTGGAGATTTGTACTGCATACTGATGATGTGAATGAGCGAACCGAGTGTTTCTCGCAAAGATAGCCCGAGAAGGTATCAAAGATTACAAATCAGCAGCACAATAGCCGTTGTAATAACGGTAATACAAAGAAAGAACTGAAACCGTCCTTCTATGCTCAAGGGACTGTATGTGAGATGTTAAGAACGGGTCATTTATAAGCCTAATCGCTCTCTTTTGAATACGATCAACGATATCGAGAGCGTCTTGGGGAGCACTAACCCAGAGGTGAGAATTATATTCCAGATGAGGCCTAATTTGGGCCTTATACAGCAGAAGGAGTTGTCGAGAGGTAAAGTACTGCTTACATCTGTACAAAAAGCTATTTTACGAGCAGCTGTTTTGGTAGTTGACAGAAGATGGTCAACCCATGAGACATTTGAAGAAACAGTCGTACCCAACAGAGTAATAGAGTCTGAAAACTTAAGAACTGAGCCATTCATACTTACAACAGGAAATGATCGATCTTTTTTGGCGGACACAAGGCAACGCTTAGTTTTGTTAGCATTAAATTTAACTAGATTATTGCTTCCCCATTCGAGAACACGTTGAATGTCTTTGTTGATTGAATTTGCCATTTCAGCTTTAATTCCTTGAATTGACATAGAAGGTGGATTATCACTATGAGTAGACTGAGATGAACTACAGTGAAGAGTGCTATCGTCAGCAAAGCAATGGATGGGGTTAGTTGTTGAAGAAATAAGGTCATTTATGTACTGTAGAAAAAGTGTAGGCGCTATAACGGATCCCTGTGGTACGCCCGCGTTAATGCTAACTTCTTTTAGAAAAAAGTCATCAACTACGACACGTATTCGTCTTTTATCAAGGAAACTAGAAACCCAGTTCATGAGCGTATCATTTAACCCAAACAAGGTGAGTTTGGCAAGTAAACACCTATGCGAAACTTGGTCAAATGCCTTTGAGATATCTAAAGCGACTACAACAGTTTCACCGGACTGCTCTACTGTATTGTTCCAAGCTTGGGTCACATATGAAAGAAGATCGCCTATTGGTGCCCATATTGGTGGTCACTAAGGAGTTTGTTAGTTTCAAGGAGCGTGAACAGTTGCTGATTGAAGGTTTTTTCCATGATTTTAGACAAAATGGAAGTGATGGCAATTGGTCGGTTGTTTGAGGGATCGGTCTTATCACCTTTTTTGGGAATAGGTTGAACATTTGCTAACTTCCATGATGGAGGGAGTTCCCCAGAAGACATAGAAATCGTATAGAGCTTAGATCAGACTGGTACTAGTTCGGGGGAACTTTTCTTTAAGACGATAGCTGGCATACCACCTGCGCCAGTCGCCTTATTGAGATCAAGCCTACTGATAATCGATTCCAAGAGCTTGTACCGAAAATGAATTGGTTTCATAGCGTATGAAGAGGAGTTGACTAGAGGCACATCTTTTCCAGAATCATTGAGACAAACAAATCCACGAAAACATTGGCTTTGTCTACAGAATCAGCAACTACCGATCCGTCAATAGATGTCAGGGGGTGAAATGAAGATGTTCCAAAGTTTTTACTAATGGCTGTAGCTAAAGACCAAAATTTACGACTGCCTAAAGGAGATGTAGCTAGTTCATTGCATTTTCGTTGTTAGAACAACTTTTTACTTTTAGTGATGACACTTTTGCAGATATTTCTAGCACCAACGTATTCTACATGACTGTCGACCGATTTGTTAGATTTCCATTTAATGTAATATTTATTTTTTAAAGATATTGCATCAGCACAAGCCTTATTGAACCAGGGTTGGGAACGTGAATGACCTATACGGTAAGAAAGAGATCTAGGAGATTTATAGTATGGTTAGGGTTATCAGGGGTTCTTGTGGGTTCAGAAATCATTTGTGTGAGATCACATGAAATAGCAAATGTTTCTGCACTATGACCAACGGGATTTGCAGTAGATGAAAATTGAAGCCAATTAGAGTTATGAACATTGAAATCGCTTACAATTGAGATATCGCAAGATGGAAACTTTCATACTAAGGTAATCGAAGAAGTCTTGAAAGTTACTGTCCTTAGGAGACCTATAAATGCAACAGTAGAATTTCACAAAATTAGGGCCAGAATGATTAAACCAAATCACGTCAAAATTTTTATTTTCTAAGGAAGAAACCCTCTTGCAAGCAATTCTGTCCTTGATGTAGGCACATACGCCTCCTTTATATCGAAAGTTAGAGTGAAGGTGGTATTGAGGAAATTGCAAGTCGGGTGACTTGGAGAGATTTGTGTTTCAAATATCAGGTTGTAATTGTTCAAGATTTTGGTGAATAGCATTAAGATTAGACCTGATACCGCGGATGTTGAAGTAGTGAATCAGAAAGTTGATACTTTCGATGATCGAGATCGCTTGGGCCCTGCCCTCCCGGACATTCGAATGGGGCAGGATTTTACGTCCGGAATTTATTACCCTAGAAACCACAGCCATCTTATTTTTTAATTTGGGATTTTTAATTCGATAGGAAGACAGTGAGGGCGAGAAGGAAGAATAAGGATGAGAATAGATTAAGGGTGAAGGAAAAAGTAACCGGCAGCCCTTACCGAGATCAGAAAATCGGAAACTCAATATGAAGGAGCCCCTGGTAAGGGTGGTGGTACCTTCCCGGCCGGCATGGAGTATACATACCTACCACGTATTAATTTTTTAGTATTTTAAGGCTACTTTTAAGATATATTTTATTTAACCCTATCATTAACTGTTAATAAACATAGTTTGTATATTTTTTATTTTTTTACATTTTGGTAGAATTTTTATTGTAAACAACCTCGGTTTAGTTATTCCGAGCATAGTAAAAAATAACTTGGCGTCCGAGATCATGTTTGTTACATTTCATTTTTATTATTTATGTTGAGTGAAAATAACACAGCATAGATTTGTGGTAATTAAGCAAATCAAAAGATTGGATCGGCCTACTTTAAGCTACCGGCTGAGCCAACAGCATTATTTTTGGTGAATGGTTTGTATCTCCAGTTAGTTTAACGATATGTTTTGAGAACACATTTTAACAACCAATTTATTTATTATTAAATTTTATTCTATTTTCACACATTTTTATGCGTGGTGCGTGTGCGTGTGCTTGTGCGAGTGCGTGTTCGTGTGCATGTGCGTGTGCGTGTGCGTGTTCGTCTGCGTGTACGTGTGCGTGTCATTACGCGTGTGCGTAGGATGTACGTTTTTTACATGATAATAGTTACTTGACCGGATGGGCAGATTTATTATATGCCCTGTTAAATATTTGGCGCAGAATATTTTAATTTCATAACCAAATGCTTAATTGTCAATAAACTTGATAGATGTAATGCCGTTAATAAACGCACATATATTTACATTGGCGTAATTCATTTTAAAAGTACTTTTTTTATCGCGCGGTTTTTACACCTAGCACTTTTCAACAGCAATCACTGTTTATCACAAATATGTTTCACTACTTACTTAACTTTTTAGAAAGTTTTTTAGCAATTACCACCTCACATTAAATGGCTTATTTTGTTTGTAAATGTTTTAAATATGATATCCCCAAAAATGTATTGTTACAGTAACAACTGTAAAACTGCAGCCATGAAGGTTCTTTCAGTACTCTCTACCCTGCCACTCTTTTTTTTTATAAGCGCAAGCATCTATCTTGTCAAATTCCATTTCACCAAGGCTAACTGGCGAATCTCAGTGGCGTTTCAATACCACATGCCTTTCTCAGCGAACCAGTTAGAAAACAGGACTTGAAGGAAACCAACGTAACCGTTACTTTGAAATGTCAGCCATCTTAACATTTTTACAGAAATCGTTGTAACCCTTCAAAACATCTAAATCCACATACATATTCAGTACTAAATGCAACTTTTTATGAAAGTTCTACATGCTCGCGAAGTTTTCTTCTGTAGAATTCAACAAATTTCAAACTAGTTGACCTTGACTGAAAATACAAAAACCAGACAATGGCACTAATTATTAAGTCTTCCACCTCATAAACCTTTATACAGTACTTCTATACAATACTCAACGCTTTACTAAAAATTCCACTGGCGTAACTTTTACACCAGGCTTCCATCATGTTCACAAGGACATTCTCTAGTGCAAACTGACATTCATACCTTTCCAAAAATGCGTTGCACGCACAACACAACACTACAAATACCCTCACAAACTGTATAATCCATCCAAAACATAATCAGCGATGAGCTGCATGATAATTATCCGATTAATATTGTAATTGGGTTTTATTTGAAGCAATGGTACTAATAATTTTACTCTTGTCAAACGTATACTAAGTCGTCTAGTTTTCAGTAACCTTCTTCTAGCGTTCTTGGTGTTAATACTTGACACACACTCCAATAATTTTTGTTGTCGGGTTCAATTTTCTGGTTAGAAGATGTTTTTAAAGCTACCTTTTCGATTAGCTCATCATTTTTGGCCAATCATTAAAAGTAAACTTTCTTTCTTAATTTGTAAGTCTCAAACTAATTTAATATTTTTTGCGAAATGTGCCTCCTTTACAACAAAATTGGCGCAGCACTACAGTTATCTCACTTCTGGCCCACGTAAGGAATTTAGACGGATAGCTGAGAAATTATAGTAAGTGTGATACAGAAAAGGTATCAAGGCTAATTCTACTCCCTTTTTTGCGGAAAACCTTGGAAAGGTTACACTCCAAAGGTATGGAGTGTAACTTTTCCAAGGTCATTGACTACAAGTTCATTCATGTCCAAATATGACACATTCCGATTCTTAGAAATCTAAGAATAAAGTTTAAAGTTCATTGACTTCTTCAAGGTCAAACTTTATTCATCTGTGTTCGCTCTGGGCCAGTTCTTAGAAGTACAAAAATGGAACCATTTACTCATATCGCGGAGTTTCTCAAAGTTTTCAGTTAAAAATCAAGTCCAAAGTTCATTGAGCTCTTCAAGGTTATTGACTTAGGGTAAAACTTCTTCAGGGTCACTGACCTAGCAGAGACGAGCCGAATAGCATCATAATACAATTGCTATAAATCTAAAAAAGAATTACAATTGATTGTGTTCCTTAAGTCCGCTGGCTTATTTGACAAGTTGATCAATTGCTAGAAATCTGTTCTTAGAAATATAAAATCAGAACCAGTTCCTGAAAACAGGAGGAGATATTAGTTTCTCAAGGTTTCCAACTGCGAAACGAAATCCAAAGTTCATTAGCCGCTTCTAGGTTATTAACCTAGGTCAAAGTTTATCAACTTATTCAAATTCAGTGACCTAGCAGAAACGCACCGGAAGGCGTCATAGTACAGTTCCTATAAATCTAAACAGAAATCCAAATTCATTGAGTTCCTCTAATGCGCTAACTCATCTGACAAACAAACCAGAAGTGTTGTTCAACTCCTAGAAAATTAAGAACAGAACCACTTTCTGGAAATGAGGATTTATAAAAATTCTCAAAAGTCCTAATAATTCCTCAAGATTATTTCTCTTATTTAAGGAGCAGCATTTTCTTGTATATTATTTCATTAACATCCGAGTTAAATTAAAGCATCTCTAGCAAACATTTCAAAAGCGAGTTGAATCTATAGACATCTAAAGGTACAGCTGATTTTAAGTATAACCGCATTGCTAAGTTTAAAACAATGCTAAGGACTAAGGATGTTCATTACTGGTTTACGCGTGGCTGGAAACACATATAACCTTTCGTTTTTAATAATAGTGCTACAACATCAGTGTACCTAATTAGCGTAAGTTAAGTTTGTGAGGTATAATAGAAATGCGAGACGTGTAGTCTAATATGCAAAGTAAAAAATTTAAAATGGGATCTAAAGGTGTTTTAAATGGAGAAGATAATAAACGTTTGGAGGTATAAAATCCCACCATTACTATAAATGTATATTGTAATGTTCATCATGGATTTCGCAAGATAGAATTCGATTATGCATATGCAAAAGGGAGCACTTTATTAGAAATTCAACACTACCGTCCATGCTATGTAACGTAGAGTATGTATTGATGAGATCTAAATAATTATAGTTTGGTTTTGGTATAAATACCGTGCTTTATAAAATTTAAAAAAAACGTTTCTCAAAAATAATGACTTCTAGCTTTGATTAATCCATTATCACTCTTGCAAATAACAATCGCACAGAATAAAATAAATGAACATATATTTTTTCTTCTTTAGTATTAAAAAAAAACCACTAAAACTAGAAACATTGGTTTTTATGATGTTTACACTCATTAAAAAAAAGTGTTTTTATAAAGTACTAAATGATTGCATGCAAAAAAATACGCTTTTCTCTCAAACACCGCTCTAAAGATTTTAATTAACATTTTTTGTTTGATTATAGTAAGAGGCTTTCTATAAATTGCTATAAGCAGTATAACTAGGAAAACTCACATAAGGATAGTGACCCTTTGAGTTAGGTAACATTTTTTGATGCAATAGAAAACACCTTCAACAATGCTGATTAAAATTGGCAATGGAACGGCTACCAGTGTCTATTTTAAGACTGCATAAACAATTTAATTGAAGTATCTTATCATGCGAAGTGCTCTCCTGTACATATACATATATATATATATATATATATATATATATATATATATATATATATATATATATATAATCTTTGCGAGAAACACTCGGTTCGCTCATTCACATCATCAGTATGCAGTACAAATCTCCACTTGTCGTACCAAACGCGCGCAATCCACATTTTTCTACACGGCTTCTAAACTCTGGAATGATCTCCCTAGTTCCTGTTTTCCTCTCACTTATTATATGAGAAAATTTAAGGTAGCTGTTCATAGGCATCTATTGGAAATTCATTATCCATCCTCCTAAGTGTTCCTGAGTGCTTCAGCACGATAGGCTTAATTTAGCCTGTTCAGGTCCACAATCATATAATATATATATATATATATATATATATATATATATATATATATATATATATAGAAACGTATAGACATAAGATTCTTGTGAATAGGTTTTCCTTGGATGCATTGATCGCTGCTCCAAAATACTTATGTCTTCAAGATAATTAATAAATATCATATCGGGAACTTCAATAGTTGGTTGTACAGGGTGGCCAACTAAGAATGCGAGGTACTGTATCTGGAAAACTATCCATCGTAGAGGCTTGCGCACAAAAAAAATTACTAAAACGTTTAATACAAAAACCTGGAAAATATTTTCGTGTTTCTGGAATGGACGCTAGGGAGCGTAACTGCAATCTTGAATCTAAAAAAGTGTTGTTTCTGTGAATTCTGCTACATTAACCTAATAACAAAATAACTGATCTTTGAAGTCGAGTATAATCTGAACTTTTTTTGTTTGGCATTTTGCGACATATCTATAAAAATACAGTGGTGGGGGGTATTCAAAGGTTTCCTTAAATGACCCCCCGTATCTTCGAACGGCTAATCCGATTTTAACTTGGGCGCGTTGAAAAGAGCATTTCTTGGGCTAAAAATTTTAAAATAATTGAAGTTTTGATAATTTCACATATCGTCGCTACAGGACTTTGTTCGACATTCCGACAGAAACGATTAATTTTCGCAAAAAAATTAAATGCATTGGTATGACTTTTTTTCATGAACAAGTAGCTAAATGATGCCTAAACAAGATCGCGAAAACGGCATCCCGATGTCTTGTTCCTAACCTAAAATATCGGCCAAAGAAAACTTTATACGAAAATCCCTTAAATTTTTTTTTTTAGCTATATTTTTCTGGAATTGTTTCTATTATGTAAGTTGTGACCCTAAAAAGGACCGATTTAAAGGAGGAATGTTTTTAATGCATGCTGACCATCATGTTCTATGCATTGATGAAGCCTTTCATGACTAGACAAGACTGCAGCTCCAATTTCGGCTCTCGGTATGTTACGTATTGCTTTAGGAATTCGGTTTTTCATATCTTTTGTAGTAGTAGGTTGAGTCTGAAACACGATGTCCTTTAAGCGCCCCCATAAATAAAAATCGAGGCAAGTTAAGTCTGGCAATCGCGTAGGCCATGGAAACAGACTTCCTTTTCCAATCTACCGCTGTTGAAATACTGCATTTATATGCTCTCGCACATTAATAGCAAAATGTGCTGGGCAACCATCCAAGTGCAAAAATAATTTTTTCCTTGCTTTCAGAGGCACATCTTCCAACAACAACGGTAATTGATTGGCCAAACGGTCAAAAAATACATTGCCATTATGGGGTTGCTCGAAAAAATATGGCCCAATAATTCTGCCTCCCAGTATATCACACCATGCATTTAAACTCCAACGTCCTTGGGGCTGAACTTCACGCAACCAATGGGGATTTTCTGCAGACCAATAATGTGTATTGCGCAGATTGACTCTCCCGTCACTACTGAAGGTGGCTTCATCGGTCCAAAGAATTTGAAATAAAAATTCTCTATTTTCGCGCATCATGCCTAACATCCAATGGCAATAGTCTAACATTCGATCAAAATCTTCCTCTTTCAAGGCCTGATGCAAAACGACATGATATGGTTGCATTCTTAAAGTAATCAAAAAAAAGTTTAAACGAATACCTATACATTTTGATGGCTTACCTATGGTAAAATATTTTGAACCGTTGTCTGTGATATGGCCAACTCAGTGGATAATGCTCTTATGCTAACATGCGGATTTCCTTCCTTGTGTTCTTCCAATTCTTTGCCGTTGAAACGTAGGCTGAAAACTACCATTGGCTCGTAAGCTCGCCACTAATCGGGGAAAAACTCTTACATCGTAAGGACGCCAATTTGGATATCGAGCCGCGCAACCTCTTTTAGCTACTGCGGCATTCTGAATACATTCAAAATAAACCGCAAGCATATCAACAGCTTCATTATTCGTAAAACGCATTTTGAAAGCACAAAAATTACTCAAAGTAACGCGAAAGTATTGACAACTGTTGACAATTTGAGGATTATGTATGTTTTTTTTAGGTATCTGTATCCATTGCCTGCTTCTATTAATTATATTTTTCGTATATATCCATAGTGAATATGCATTTAAACAAACAATAATAATAAAGTATAACTTTCAGCATTGCTTACTTGCCCGCACTAATTTCAAAAAGGGTGATTTTATTCTGGTGAATAAATTTACAAACACTTAAAATCGCAATTTCTAGGTAACCTATTGAGAGTCGAAGCTGATTGAAGCTGCAGTATTGTGTACCCATAAGAGGCCTCAGCAATGCACAGAGTGATGGTCAGCATTTCGAGCATTTACGGGGGCATTAAAAACCTTCCTCCTTTAAATCTGTCCTTTTTAGGGTCACAACTTACATAATAGAAACAATTCCAGAAAATATAGTTTAAAAAAAAAAAAAATTTAACGGATTTTCGTATAACGTTTTCTTTGGCCGATATTTTAGGTTAGGAACAAGATATCGAGATGCGGTTTTCGCGGGCTTGTTTAGGTATCATTTAGCTACTCGTTCATGAAAAAAAAGTCATACCAATGCATTTAATTTTTTTGCGAAAATTAACCGTTTCTGTCGAAATGTCGAACAAAGCCCTTTAGCGACGACATGTGAAACTAACAAAACTTCAGTTATTTTAAAATTTGTAGCCCAAGAAAAGCTCTTTTCAACGCGCCCAAGTTTGTTAAAATCGGATTAGCCGTTTCGAAGATACGGGGGGTGATTTAAGGAAACCTTTGAATACCCCCCACCACTTTATTTTTATACATACGTCAAAAAGCGCCAAACAAAAAAAGTTCAGATTATCCTCGACTTCAAAGGTCAGTTATTTTTTATTAGGTTAATATAGCGGAATTCACAAAAACATCACTTTTTTAGATTCAAGGTTGCAGTTGGGCCCCCTAGCGGCCATTTCAGAAACATGAAAATATTTCCAAGGTTTTTGTATTTGCCGTTTTAGTAACAACTTTTTTTTGCGCAAGCCCCTACGATGGATAGTTTCCCAGATACAGTACCTCGCATTCTTAGTTGGCCACCCCGTACAATTATAATCGCTGATAACCTCTAAAAACCAAATGGTGAATAAACATGTTCATCAAAGAGCTGCTTTTTAGGGAGCACACAGCTATATCCGTACTATGTCTAATTCACATTTAGATGGTGTGGATCTTATTCACTCTCTTATTTAATCTTGGTTAATTGAGACTATGCAAAGCACTATGACAAAAAAGCATTCTGCTACCAAATAGATATATTACATGATACGCATAAAGAAGCGGAATATACGGTGGGGTATCAAAAGCTAATATACTTCCTCAACAGTAAAAAAATTCATCAAAACTTGGCACTCTATACTTTCTATCGTGCTGGGAGACAACGCCAATGATGATGGATGCCTCCTTTGCGAGAATTATATAGAAAATTAGTACTTAAAATAAGTATTAATTGAATAAACCAATGTATCTTTACGTAGTACTGTCTTACTTTAAGAAATATATTCACGTGTGACTATTAACTTTTGCACATTCGCAGTGGTTGGATTATGGCAACCTTTGTTCCACCCGTTTGGGGTAGATTAATACAGTCTAAAACCCTCTAAAAATACACATAAGGTCCTAGTAATAAAAAAAATTGTTTTGGTGCAGTAGCAGCTTTAAAAAGAGTTAATTAATGTATGTAAATCGTACTAACATATTTGCTTGTGTGAGACATAATACTAAATAACTAAATGTTTCAGGACGTACTTGGGTAATCTTGACTGATAACAATTACAAGTTTATTGGAGAATGCAGTCAATTATATAGGCCAAAGGTAACAAAACCCTTTATTAATCTGTCAAGCTTTCGGAATACTTTATTCCTTTCTCAAGACATGCTACAAATATAATTATGGTAGTAATATTATACATTAGATATTAATAAGAACATACCTAACGTGAGTTAAATAGTAAAGTTAAAAACGAAACTAATAATAGGAGATACTGAGAAACTAGAAGGAATTGACAGTATGTCAATAGTAAAACTAAATCAAATGTGACATAATATATGGGTAATTACGTATTAAAAACAGTAACAACGCTGAGTTGCTAAGTGTTATGAGATAAAAGTAATCAAAGGAAAAATAAAATTAACAAACATTGAAAAACCTTTAAGTCAGTGTACAAACCCTAAAGTTCTATAAGTATACTTCTTAGGACCTGTAAGTACTTCTACACCCAAGCCTATAAATTTTAGCTACTTAACATTTTGGGTGATAAGTAGAAAATATGGTACCTTCTGCTTAATCGTAGATTAAAGTAGGCCAGGTTCTTAAAATTATCGATTTGCTTTATTAACCAAAAAAAATTTACTCGTACCTAGATATGTTCGCTTTAAAATCGGGGATGCTGCTTCCTAAAACTAATAGTTTTTTATTACACCAATACATTTAATTATAAACAGAAATATCTTAATGCGAATGTTAGTAACGTTACAAACTACGAATAATTATTACTGTTGTGAGTAATTAAAGGAGTCAGAAAATGTAGATAACGAAGTGGATGCATACCGTGTCAGCGATTTTGGAAAATTGATACGTAATACTACTACAGGTTGCCGTAGATGTGTTTAAACGTGTCAAGGTGAAGTTAAAGTAAAAAAATAAAACGTAAACGTGAAAGTAAAAATAAAAAAGTGCCTGAAAAAAAGCAAACGTCTCAAACTTTAGTATAATAGTTTTTATAACTCACCATAAAATTTACGGCACTTTATAAAAAAATTTAACAAAGCTACATGGATGCTAGATCCACCTTCAAAATCTCATTAACAAGAATCGCTACAGTAGCCTTTGCACATGAACATCTCTGAAACTGATGTGCGAACGCTATGCGTACGAGTTCTAATTAAAATAAGTAAATTTATGCTTTTACGCAACTAGATAAGCAAATGTTTTCATTAATTATAATATTTAATAAATTTAAACAAATATTTAACACAAATCTTAACCAAATCATAAAACACTTCTAACGATTTCTACATCAAAGATTCTTTTGCTTTCAGTAAATTCATTAATAACTTCAAATTACCTATAAATTATGTTTTAGTCAGTTTTGATGTTGTATCGTTATTCACTAATCTTCCTTTAACTTAAATAAGATTATATTGATTATATTGAAAAGCACTGGTCTTCTATTTCTGTTAATTGTAAAATGACCCTTAACACATTTAAAAATTTATTAAAATTTATTTTTGATTCAAATTACTTGAGTTTTGATAATAACTACTACAAACAAATTTTTGGTGCCCCTATGGGTTCCACGATTTCTCCAATCCTATGTAATTTAGGACTTGATTACTGCTTGTTTAGTTAAAATACATTTCCATTTACCTTCCATTAAAAGATATGTTGATGACTTTATCCTATCTGTAACTGAAGACAAAACAGACGAGGTTTAGACAATCTTTAATAATTACAATGAAAACTTTCAGTGCACATATGAAAGGGATGATAATAGTTGAAGACCATTCGTAGGCATGTTGATAGTCAGAGACTTTCACAACGTACAGAATGGT
Source organism: Vesta saturnalis (assembly GCA_036346205.1). Taxonomy (NCBI): domain Eukaryota; kingdom Metazoa; phylum Arthropoda; class Insecta; order Coleoptera; family Lampyridae; genus Vesta; species Vesta saturnalis. The sequence goes on from JARFJB010002021.1 coordinate 5,552,451, forward strand.
ATAGAAAACCTTTTTTTAGCAATGGTTTCATTGGTTACCATTCACAACATCCCTTTAAAATTAAAACCAATCTTGTCTTAGCATTAAGAAATAGAGTTATACAACTTTCCCATATTAATTTCCTTAAAAATGATCTTAATGCACTTAGAAATATATTACTAGAAAATTTTTTTCCTAGATATTTACTTAGTAAGCTCATTTTCACCACACCTCATCCTAATAATTCGAAACAAGTTTTTTAATAAATAGTGATCTTCACCCTCATGACAATGATAATATGTTTTATGGTTCATTACCTTACATACCATTTTTTACTCCTCAGATATTAAAAGTACTCAAAGTACTCAATGTCAAGATGTCCACAAGTAATATCAAAACTTTAAGATTCAAATATGGTTTATTCTATCCCATGTAAGGAGTGTTTTAAGGCGTACATAGGGCAAACATCTAGAAACTTATCAGGGAGACTCACTTCCCATAAAAGTAGCGTAGCTGAGCATATTATCCAAAAAAACCATGCAATGGATTTTAACAAAGTTACTATATTATGTAAAGAAAATTATTTAACTAAACGTTTTTTTCGTGAAATGGTCTGTATTAATGAAAACAGTAATACTCTTAATAAGAAATCAGATAACAAACTTAGCAATATCTATAATTACATATTATCTTATGAACATAGTTTTAATCAAATTTCAACTAATAATTAAAATATTTTATTTTTCCTTTAATTATTTTGATCTCATAACACTTAGCCACTTAGCGTTGTTAGTGCTTTTAATACGTAACTACCCATATATTATGTCATATTTGATTTATTTTTACTATTGACACACTGTCAATTCCTTTTAGTTCCTCAACATCTCCTATTGTTGGTTTAGTTTTTAACGTTATTATTTAACTAACGGTAGGTCTGTTCTGATTATTATCTAATTTATAACATTACTGCTTGAGAAAGGAATAAAGCATTCCGAAAGTTGACAGATTAGCAAAGGGTTTTCTACCTTTGTCCTACGTAATTGACTGCATTCCCCAATAAACTTATATTATATATATATATTGAGATGTTAATATTAGTTTTATATCATTGGCTTTAATTTAATAATATCAATAATTTCAATATGGGGATAGGGTTCAAGGATTTAGTTGAAGATAATATATTTTTGTATAAGAAATATCCTATACTTAATTGAATTTAACGTATAAAATTTGCTCTGAATAAGTTTTGCTTTCTAACGCATGCGTTACTGACTTTAAGTGTAAAATAATTAAAACTGTCAAAAAATGTCAAATAATTAAGAAATTTTAATGTTTGGATCAAAATGTGAAAATTTAGAAAAGAAAAGGAAATGATTTGCTTCACAGGTGTTTACACAGGTAAATAATTGAAATTCTTAATTAATAACATATAACAAATATTATTTGCAGGGAAATACCAATAACAGGGTTATAAAAAAATTTTAAAACTCACAGATACAATCCTTCCTGTCGATTGAATGATGTCTTCAAACTTCAGCTGGAGGCAGGCAATGTTCACTCGGCTGTTGTTGTTACGAATATCCAACTGCTATCTCGGTTCTCGAAGACACCAACTTCCAATCTTCAAGATGTTTTCCTTCCAAAAACGGCAACCTCCAAACACTTATTTACTATGGTAACTTTTATTAAAAATGGTTTTAAATCTTTATGACTGATATCGTTTAAAATGTATTATTAGTATCCAAGATTTTTGTTAACACAATTTTATTTTAGTTACCGAAAATATAATATTTATTTAAGAGGAATTGTCCGGATAAATAAAACAACTTTTCACCAAATAAAAATGGAATTTAATTTGGTAAATCAGAATTATTTTAAATCGGAAAACATGAAAACAAATTTTCACAAAATCGTGACATCAATTAATCGTACAGCAATGATTTATTAACAACGACAGGTATCGGTGACCGAACTATTTAGATTTTGACCGAAGTTATAAAACCAAGTGCTCTCGGAATTATTCGTACCGTAAACTTTCTCGACGAAAATAAATTAGGTTATGTAAACACGAATTTAGCAACACTGTTTTAATCTTTTCACTTTTGGAACAAAAACTGGAGAGAGAGTGACTTCCTGAGCTCTTGCTTTTATAGGTTTCTGGTTGCTACAGAAATTTCAATTTTTTTTACAGCCATATTGCAAAATTTACAATGAATGTGATTGGCTAATCAAAATTAAGAATTGTACATAAATGGAATTTTGGCCGTAACTTTCTTATACACGGTCGGAAATGAAATTTAAAAACAGAAATGAAAACTATGTGAAATTTCGAATAAAAGGACACCGAATAAGCAATAAATCCTACCACTAATAAACGAAACAACTTAATCTAATCAAAATAAGCTACTAACTATACACACTTACAAGCTACACTAAAATTACTTGAAAATGGAATTCTGAGGACAATTTACATAAGAAAACATATCTTTTAAATTCGAAACATTTAATTTAATGAAAATTTTAAGTTTTTGTAAATTTGTCTAGAAATCACCTTAGATTTAGCAAAATTTTGCGGATAAAAACGCTGTATCCTTATAAAAACTTATTTATATTGTGAAAGAACAACTATTATTTGCTTTAAGAGCAAAAACTAAATCTAATATTATGGAAAAAGTATAAAATTATGTGAAAAATCTAAAATTTACAACGTAACCATACTTAAATTTTTAATATGAAATAAATTCATATTAAAAAATGTTTTTAGCACATAAAATGTTATGTTTAAGGTTTGTACAACTTGTCTTTATTGTTCACACTACTTATTTGCAATGCATAAAATTATTTAGTCTTGCATTGAAAATGTCTCATCGTCTAACACTGTTTTGGGATTTTTACACTATAAATTGTACGGCACTATAAATGTTTGTATGCCAAAATGTTCTAAATGTCTTTCTTCTTGTGAATCATTTATTATAAATTTTGTCACTAATTCACTAACAAAATGTGTGCGAAAATTGTCTATACTATCCATATTATAACCCTTTTAACTAAATTTTGTATTTCCTGCTCTTAAAAACTAAACATACCTTATCCCTAACATAATCCTAACTACATAGTCCATGTTTAAACACCTGTGAAATGTCTACTTGCCAAATTAACTTTGAAAAATTGAATTTTATTGTAAAAATTGCACTACTAAAATGACTCTACGAAAACGGTGATATTTAACATCTTTGACAATTTTGGTAGCAACAAATTGCTTTTATGATGAAACCAAACTTAGCAAAAGATATTCAGATCAATTTATACCAAATAAATTTATTTTAAACACATCGTGAACCATATTTATGTAAAATTGTGTCTCGCACTTGTCTCGAGCCAGAAATTACCCCTTTTTATGACCCAAATGTCATGTAAGCTGTCCGATACTTCTATTACCTCTTTCTAAACATCTCAAATTCCCCAATTTAAGAATGAAGATATTTTGTATAAGAAAATATTAAGTTCTTTAATTGACCTACCTATTAAAATTAAATTTTGAAATAAGAATGACTCATAGAAGTATGAAAATTTTAGATTCATCTAGGCACTTCAATTTTATGTACATATTTACTTGCTACGCTAGGTTCTTCATTTATCAACACCAAATTTTCTTGTATAATGTTTATAACTTCTTGCTTGTAACCAATGTGATTGATATCGAATTGCTCATCCTTTATAATTCTTTCCACCTTCAAATACTGGATATGCGGTTTATATAAATTTAATCTTTTATTGTAGGGCTGTACCCAGTTTAATTCATCTTTACCAATTCTTATCTTCATATGTTGCGCATCGATAATCAATTTTAATTGCTTAATCAAATCCATTCCGATTATTAACTCCATTTTAAATTGTTAGTTATAAACCATTGTGTTTGAAAAATCTGTTCCCCTACCTTAGCTTCAGTATGTAGCATCCTATTTATAGTGCTAAGCTTCTTATCCGTTGCTGCCATAACTTCTATTTTGTTTATTCTAATGATCTCATCTTTAAATAAATCGTTATTCTCTACGATGATCTTTTCCTGTATTAATGAAATTTCTGATCCGGTATCAACTAATCCTAATAAATTTAAATTCTTAATTCTAATGTTAACGAAAGGTAATAAAATGTTTGCAGTTTCTGGTTCTAAATTTTGTTCAATTTCTAAAAATTCCGTAGGATGTTGGTAGTTTGTTTTACATTGTTGACAAGGAAGCTCGTATTTAAAAATTTTGAACGGTGATCTTGTCAAAGTCCTTTTGTGTTCTTTTCTTCATCTTGGGATGCATGTACGATAGCATTGACCCAACTAATCCTTCCACAACTCGGTTCCTCCTTCTCTTCTCGTACCTGGATGTTATTCACCCTCCTATTCTGATCATCCACGATCTCTTGGTATGGCCTTCTATTTTCTTTTTGCATATCATTTCTACGATGATCCTTTCCTTCATTCTCTCTATTATTCTGATGCTCCCGTTCATTATCCTTGGCTTGATTGTGGTAATTAAATCTGTTCCTATCGTAGCCATTATTATATCCTCCTCGTCTTTGTTGGAAGTTGTTCCTCTCTCTTCCCGATCTATAATTGCCTTCTCTATTGTTGCCATTTTGGAAATACTCTCTACGATTATCAGCACGATGATATTGATTTTGATAATCTCTCCTGTCATTTCCATAATTCCTATTATAATTGTCTCTCCTATTGTCCTCTCTTTCGTGCCTGTAATTATATTCCCTTCTGTCATTTCCATAATTCCTAGTGTTAAATTCTCTCTTTTCGTAACTGTTCTGATGCTGTTCGTATGCATCGTATCTTCTTAAAAATTGCAGTAGTGATGTTATATTATCTATATTTTGCAGAATAATGTTTTCTGCCACATTATTCTCCAGTTGCCTTGCTAAATATTGGACTATTTCTTGTTCATTCATCGGTGGTGTGAAGTATCTTGCTATTTGGTATTTCTTCATTACATAAATCTCCCTCGAGGTGCCATAGTTTTTGTCATACTTCGCCCTTGAAAATTCTTCCCTTATTACATTTTGTTGGACATCACTCCAATATTGTTTGGTAAATAATTCCTTGAAGTGCTTATAATCGGTACATTGCTCTTGTACTAAATTGTACCATAGTTCGGCATTCCTTTAAGCATCTTTCTCACCAAACGCATTCTTTGTTTATTGTCCTTGATGTCATTAAAATATTCTTCTATATTTTCAAAAATAGCATTGGCGATTCTTGCTTCTTTCCTTCAAATTTATATGGCATCTCTTGATTCCACATGCAATTTTCCCAGCCGATTTGAAAATTTCGAGGTGTTTCACGTTCTTTCAACTCTTCTAGGTCATGATCGTGTATTCTTAGTTTATTGCAAATTTCCCCTATCTGTTTCTTGTTCTCATCCTTATTCTTATCCACCTGAAAACATATTTGTTCGTGGATGTCATGTATCCTTCCTACTCTATCATTTATTTCGTTAGAAGCCTCTTCTCTTAGACGGGTTTCAGTTCTAATATTCTTGTCCAACTTTCCTATCTTGTCATCTACCTCTTCTTTATTGTCAATAATCGTTCCCCATAACTTATCATTTTCTCGGTGCATGCTGTTACTTAATTCTTCCTTCGTTTTCTCCATTTTATGCACTAACTTCTCTTTATCGTTCTCCCACTTATTCAGTTGTCTATCGATACTTTCTTGTAGCCGTCTCATATCCTCCTTCCTTTCTTCCTCTGCTTCTTTCCTATTTTCTTCAAGCTTGTTGAATTTTCTATTAATATTTTCCTCAGCTTTTATTCTATTTTCTTCAAGCTTGTTAAATTTACTATCAATATTTTCTTCTGCTTCTTTCTTGTCTTGCTTTCTACTTTCTTCGGCTCTCATTAGCATGGCGATTATCATGTCCACGTCTAAGCTCTTGCTTTCTCTCACTGGACTTCCCCCTTCTTGCTGTCCTTCAACATTCTTTTCAATATCCTCCATCTTTGTAACTAGATCCTGTCTTTTCTCTTTTACCTCAATATCTTTAGGTCCGTAAACTTTACCTGATCTAGTTACCCTACGATCTTGCATTCACTAGTCGTACTAACTAAATTTGCCCCTTTTTTATAAAAATCCTAACACTAATAACACAATAAACAATAAACAATAACAAATAACAATAAACAATGAACGAAAAAATAAAAAAAACTAAATATCTATAAAATTTTTTTGTGCTTTTATATCCAAAAACTTCAAACTAAATCGTGCCCACACGTTGCGGTGCCAATAAATTGTAATGATTAATTTGTTTGGTTTAATTTATGTTAAATTATTTAAAATATTATTTGGCGAAAAATCGAATAAGGGGATAGGGTTCAAGGATTTAGTTGAAGATAATATATTTTTGTATAAGAAATATCCTATACTTAATTGAATTTGACGTATAAAATTTGCTCTGAATAAGTTTTGCTTTCTAACGCATGCGTTACTGACTTTAAGTGTAAAATAATTAAAACTGTCAAAAAATGTCAAATAATTAAGAAATTTTAATGTTTGGATCAAAATGTGAAAATTTAGAAAAAGAAAAGGAAATGATTTGCTTCTCAGGTGTTTACACAGGTAAATAATTGAAATTCTTAATTAATAACATATAACAAATATTATTTGCAGGAAATACCAATAACAGGGTTAAAAATTTTAAAACTCACAGATACAATCCTTCCTGTCGATTGAATGATGTCTTCAAACTTCAGCTGGAGGCAGGCAATGTTCACTCGGCTGTTGTTGTTACGAATATCTAACTGCTATCTCGGTTCTCGAAGACTCCAACTTCCAATCTTCAAGATGTTTTCCTTCTAACACGGCAACCTCCAAACACTTATTTACTATGGTAACTTTTATTAAAATGGTTTTAAATCTTTATGACTGATATCGTTTAAAATGTATTATTAGTATCCAAGATTTTGTTAACACAATTTTATTTTAGTTACCGAAAATATAATATTTATTTAAGAGGAATTGTCCGGATAAATAAAACAACTTTTCACCAAATAAAAATGGAATTTAATTTGGTATATGAGAATTATTTTAAATCGGAAAACATGAAAACAAATTTTCACAAAATCGTGACATCAATTAATCGTACAGCAATAATTTATTAACAACGACAGGTATCGGTGACCGAACTATTTAAATTTTGACCGAAGTTATAAAAACAAGTGCTCTCGGAATTATTCGTACCGTAAACTTTCTCGACGAAAATAAATTAGGTTATGTAAACACTAAATTAGCAACACTGTTTTAATCTTTTCACTTTTTGAACAAAAACTGGAGAGAATGACTTCCTGAGCTCTTGCTTTTATAGGTTTCTGGTTGCTACAGAAATTTCAACTTTTTACAGCCATATTGCAAAATTTACAATGAATGTGATTGGCTAATCAAAATTAAGAATTGTACATAAATGGAATTTTGGCCGTAACTTTCTTATACACGGTCGGAAATGAAATTTAAAAACAGAAATGAAAACTATGTGAAATTTCGAATAAAAGGACACCGAATAAGCAATAAATCCTACCACTAATAAACGAAACAACTTAATCTAATCAAAATAAGCTACTAACTATACACACTTACAAGCTACACTAAAATTACTTGCGAAAATGGAATTCTGAGGACAATTTACATAAGAAAACATATCTTTTTAAATTCAAAACATTTAATTTAATGAAAATTTTAAGTTTTGTAAATTTGTCTAGAAATCAACTTAGATTTAGCAAATTTTTGCGGATAAAACGCTGTATCCTTACAAAAACTTATTTATATTGTGAAAGAACAACTATTATTTGCTTTAAGAGCAAAAACTAAATCTAATAATATGGAAAAAGTATAAAATTATGTGAAAAATCTAAAATTTACAACGTAACCATACTTAAATTTTAAATATGAAATAAATTCATATTAAAAAATGTTTTTAGCACATAAAATGTTATGTTTAAGGTTTGTACAACTTGTCTTTATTGTTCACACTACTTATTTGCAATGCATAAAATTATTTAGTCTTGCATTGAAAATGTCTCATCGTCTAACACTGTTTTGGGATTTTTACACTATAAATTGTACGGCACTATAAATGTTTGTATGCCAAAATGTTCTAAATGTCTTTCTTCTTGTGAATCATTTATTATAAATTTTGTCACTAATTCACTAACAAAAATGTGCGAAAATTGTCTATACTATCCATATTATAACCCTTTTAACTAAATTTTGTATTTCCTGCTCTTAAAAACTAAACATACCTTATCCCTAACATAATCCTAACTACATAGTCCATGTTTAAACACCTGTGAAATGTCTACTTGCCAAATTAACTTTGAAAAATTGAATTTTATTGTAAAATTGCACTACTAAAATGACTCTACGAAAACGGTGATATTTAACATCTTTGACAATTTTGGTAGCAACAAATTGCTTTTATGATGAAACCAAACTTAGCAAAAGATATTCAGATCAATTTATACCAAATAAATTTATTTTAAACACATCGTGAACCATATTTATGTAAAATTGTGTCTCGCACTTGTCTCGAGCCAGAAATTACCCCTTTTATGACCCAAATGTCATGTAAGCTGTCCGATACTTCTATTACCTCTTTCTAAACATCTCAAATATATATATATATATATATATATATATATATATATATATATATATATATATATATATATATATATATATATATATATATATACACATATACAGGGTCCGGCAACAAGAGCGCCTTCTTCTATATATTCCGTTTCATATAAGCTAGATTAATAAAATTTGGGATAAGGTTATAGTTTAGTTGCGTGCATATTTTAAAATTATTCACGTGTATACAGGTTGTTTATTTAAAGATGACCAAACTGTAATTAAAAAAATTTAAATGGAACACCTTGTATATTATTACTTTTTTGAATTATGCACATTGCTCCTAACAAATTCGCAATACATTTCCCTATCCCTAAATATAGCCATTTTTGAGTTATGTCGATTTTTATAAGAAAAATTGAAAATACAGAGATAGTTTTGAAAATGTACCTCCTCAACCGTTGAAAAACAAAAGTTATCTAATTTATATCAGAACAAGTACACAGATAGAGCTTTCTTATAATGCAAAGAAAATGTCATAATTGCATACAGGGTGTTTACAATTGACTTGCCAATCAGACATTATTGCAACTAGTAAAAGTTTACTTTTTCAAATAAAACACCCTGTATATTATTACATTTTTGGTTTCTACATATTAACCCTTATCAGTTCGATATACAATTCCCTATCCCTAAATATAGCCGTTTCCATATTATTTTCAATTTTTCAAAATGTATAAGATTACTGGAACATTTTTTTTTAAATCCATGGCCTCGCATAAATAGAAAAAAAACAGTGGAAAACAATTGTATTGCAAACTAAAAAACGCAACAGAAACTAATACACTATAATTATTAAAATTATTTCTAAAAATACAAAACTAATAAAATAAAAAAATAATAATTTAACGCTAATCATTAGCGATAATGATTTATAATAATTGTTCAAAATGTTGTCCGTTTTCTCGGATGCAGACCTGAAGTCGATCTTTAAAAGATTGTTCAACTCTACGCAACAACTCAAGAGTAATGCTATGAAAAGCCTGTGTTATACGATTACGCATATCTTCGGCAGTGGTTGGTGGTTCCCTATAGACAATACTTTTTATGTATCCCCATAAAAAGAAATCTATTTTTGTCAGATCAGGGACCTAGCTGGCCAAATAAATGGATTGGGCGAAATGGACATGTGAGGTCACAGGTCCATTTCGCCTAATCCATTTATTTAGAAAGACTCTATTCATAATCTCTTACATCTGCAGAGTAGTGAGCAGGAGCGCCATCATGTTGATACCACATTGTGACACTTAAAGACCACTTATATTGTTTATCAACTTAATAAATGTAGATTTTCTGAGGAATAATAATGAAAATTATGTGTATTAACAAATCCATTCTTATGAAATGTTGATTCGTCTGTCCATAAAATGTTATAAAGGAAAGTTGGGTTTTGAGTAATTTTTTCTCTGCCCCAGTTACAAAATCTTACTCGATGATCGAAGTCTACATCGCTCAATTCTTGGTGTAACTGAATATGATAGGGATGTAAGCGATTCTTCTTTAAAAGACAGCCTACTGATCTCTCACTTATATCAACTATTTCACTTATGTCCTTTTGGCTTCTGTGATGATCTTCTTCGATGGCGAGAAGAACCCTCAATTCACTATCTTCATTTGTAGAAGCTTTAACACGTTCATGTTTGAAGTAATTTGCACATGAAGTTGCAATAAATCTACTCATAACTTTCGGAAACGATCTTGCGTTTGGATGTCTTCTATCTGCATATCTTTCAGCATAAATTCTGCTGGCCAACAAACAGTTTCTTTTTGCAGCACCAACACGAATATCATATCAACTAACTCATTTTGTGTAAAATTCGTTTTATAAAAATCTTGATTACTAACAATAACACTCGTAAATGGTTAACTACAGTTTTATTTATTTACGTCAAACATTCAATTTTTATAAGAAGCACACTTGGTTTTAGAATTTTACTTGAAATTGAAGTAAATATCTGTCAAATTCTTGTTAACATGCAATGCCTCAAGTACAAAAATTGTTATTAGTCTTCTACCATAATATATTAGTTTCTGTTGCGTTTTTAATGTATAATACAATTGTTTTATGATGTTATTTTTTATCTATACGAGGCCATAGATTTAAAAATGTCTCAACAATCTCATACATTTTGAAAAATTGAAAATAATTCGGAAACGGCTATATTTAGGGATAGGGAGTTGTATGGCGAAATGATAAGGCTTAATATGTAGAAACCAAAAATGTAATAATATACAGGGTGTTTTGTTTCAAAAAGTAAACTTTTACTGTTTCGAATAATGGTTGATTGGCAAGTCAATTATAAGCACTCTGTATGCAATTATGTCATTTTCTTCACATTAAAAGGACCTGTGCACTTATTCTCATATAAATTAGATAACTTTTATTTTTCAACAGTTAGGAAGGTACATTTTCAAAACAAATTCTGTAATTTCCATTTTTTTTTAGAAAAATCGAAATAACTCAAAAACGGCTATATTTAGGGATAGAGAAATATATTGCGAATTTGTTAGGAACAATGTGTAGAATTAAAAAAAGTAATAATGTACAGGGTGTGTAAATTTTTTTATAATAATTTGGTTCTCTTTAAATAAACAACCTGTATTCGCGTGAATAATTTTAAAATATGCACACAGCTAAACTATAACTTCATTCCAAATTTTGTTAATCTAGCTTATATAAAACGGCAGCTATAGAAGAAGGCGCTCTTGTTACCGGACCCTGTATATAACAGAACCCTCAATGCTGTAATAACAAGAATTGATAAAGTAGAAATTAACGTATCATTTACGAGTACTTTAACGATTCGTCTTTAAAATTGTTGTTTTGGGACATACTCCAACTAAGAGTCTTAATAACAACGTAAATGTATTTCTAAGACGAAATAACGTCCAGCTAAAACACGTCACTTTATATATTTGCAACTATTATTGTTGTTGATACATCGGTTAATTTAATAAACGCATTTGACAGCAGCTGCGCTACAAATTTTTTTTTGGACACTATCGGAATCGTGTAGCAAAAAAAGTCAAAGAATGGTATAAAATCTATATGTTTACACTAGGACAGCTACCAATTGTTTTTAAAATAATATAAAACAGAGAAACTGCTTTCATGACTATTTCGATGTTTCTAAAGTAATGTAAGCAGTAAAATGGTCTTGTAAAGATCACAACTGAAAAGCACGTACAACCACGACGAGTCATAGAAATTCATAGCATCGGAGTGCACCAGAGAAAGCCACTGCATTTTATTGCTTTACTATGTAACATTCTTATACAATTGAACAACTTTAAGCTTGTTTACAATTCCTTTAGGAAAGCATCTTGCATAGTAAACTTTGTGGTAGATTTAGTACTACGGTAGAACGTTTTACGTCTATTTCTATTTATTCAGCAGTTAATTGAAGCGTATAAAAATTTATCCAATGACGCTAATCATACTATTTCAGACGTTTATAGTAAGACGTATTCATACCGCACTTGATACTAAGGCCACAGCGATAAGCAATAAAAGTAATAAAAGCATTTATTATATTCACTAAAGCTAACAATCTTAACGAAATAGATGCAATTTTCGTCTCCTAAATAGAAAAAGGGCAGTACAATGTCACTGTGACAATTTTATCTCATGTGTCACCGTATGTTAAAACTTAAAAGCCATGATTTAGTCGAGAACAGTACGATTAATTGTTTTTTACATAGTAAGGTTTGAGGACTGCTGACATCTCAAAGATTTGTAGGCAGTATTTTTTATTTGCACGATAGAAAGGAATGCAAACTTTGAATTTGTTATTGTTGAGATAATGACATTCTAGTGAGTCGTTGTTGGTAGCATAATCGGAGTGCTGGTTATAAATGACGAGAGTTCACGTGTGCTCCTGTTTTTTATATACTGGTTAAGAGCATTTATACATACACAGTGACGTAGAAATTGCAACACCAAGAAGAAGTAGGAATTTTGCACTGAAACTCGGTAGATTTTTTGGGCCACCATTAAGTAATAATTGATTAACTTTGAGATCAAGTAGTAATGTGATAATCACATTACCTGTCAGTTCTTTAATTTCTTTGCTAACTTTTTTGCTCTATATTTTTCGTACGATTTGTTTTTTTTTATTGTTAATTATCATTTTGATTGTTTTTTGTTAACGTGTTTTGTTTGTTTGATCATGCTTAGAGTACGGCAACGCGTGCATTACTGTGAATTAAGTGAACTGAAGGGTGGTCAAATTATTGATTTGCGCGAAGCTGGTTCTTCATTTATGGAAATCGATAATCACGTAAATCGAAATCGATACTGTAATGCGAGTGTGTCGTTCATGGTTTGAAGATGGTCAGGAACGTCGTAGAATAGAAACCGTGGCCTCAAGGATAACGGCTGATCATGGCGTGAGACAAGTGTACTGTAAATACCTGTTGTCCTTTACTGTATTGGGTGACCAATGATTTGGTTAAGAAGTTCGACATGTAACCCTTCCAACAGTTAATCCTCGAATGCGAAGTCTCGGGTTAACCAACTTGTGCTTCCTTTAACTGCGGAACATTGTCAGCAACAGTTAAAATTATGGTCTCAAGTGCAAATATTTATGGCAGCAAGTACACCTGGGTGCACATTCGAGGCAATATGACAGAATAACGATACATTGCGGAGGTGGATGAAACACATCTTCTTCCACACTTACAAGAGCTCCAAGATCTATTATTCCAGAAAGATAATGCACGTTCTCATGTAGCAAGGCTCAGATTCACCTTTTGCCCTGACTTCCAAGATCTCCACATCATTGAACACGTATGGAACATAATAGATACAAGGTTGCAGAACTTCCAGGGTCGTTCTTTAAGTTTGGAAGCTTTGAGACATGACGTAAAACTTGGATGGGAGGCAATACCTCAAGACAAGATAAGCTACCTCATTCAATCAATTCCAAGAAGCGAAAATGATTGCGTATATCAAATAGGCGGCTCACACACTACTAACAATTATTGTAACATTTTTGTAACCAGTTAACGTACATTTTGTTCTGGATACATTTATTTTTAAGCGATTGCAACACAGTCATGAATAAAATTATATATATATATATATATATATATATATATATATATATATCTTTCGTTTAATAATTTTTCACTTTTTAGAAATTGGAATTTTTTAAATCGAAAGAATGATTATAATTTGAAAAATGCTCTGCTAAACTACCAGAAATTTTATTAAGTCTGCAATCACTTTTGTGAGAATTTATTCTTAAGCCCAAATTACGTGAAGTTTGCGCTGTACAGCAAGAACTACAATCTTGACAGTTACTTTTGTAAACTACGTTAGATCTCTCTAAATGGGTGTTACATTTTTTTATTTTGGAAATAGTTTTTTTTAATGACTTAACAGGTTTTCTTATAATTTTATATTCTGTATTTAGTATATTTTTTAAATGTTTATAATCTTTGATATAACGTTGTGAATAAATGGACAACTAATCAATATTAGAGTTATTAGTATTACTAGTACGCGTAACTGGTTAATAGTTAAATAATTATCAGTCATTCAATAATATATCCGCATCAATAATACTAATTGAACTGACATTTGAGAAGAAGCATAAAGGTTTTAATTTTGGTAACTGAGTTGTTTTATTTACATTGCTAGAATTAATTTCTTTGTAATAAGTTATTGATTCGTCTGAATTTGTTTAAATTTAGTAAAGTGCACTCACTAGATGTGACTACGTTGCTTGCTATGCTCTAGGGGGATAAATCGTCGAACCTATTTTTGTTTTGTTTTGAGGAATATGTTAGAATATTTTAATCCGTTAGGCTTGTCATGTATTGCTCTCCTAGGACGTGGAATTTATAAATTTATTAAATTTGTAAATTATTTGTTAGTACCGAACATATTTGAAGGGGGCATAGATTCTCGTTATGGGATGTAATAACGCATTAATGATGGGAAAAGCTTTCTATTGTAACGTTTTCTTTTGTCGTTTACGTAATTGAAAGGTTTACGAATTTTTTTTGTTATATTTTCTAAGGCGAAAATGAAGTTTGGGTTGTAGATCGAAGTAAAATGGAAATTATAAAAAAGGAAAATGTGATTTATATTTTGGTATCCATATTTAGGGAAGCCCTCTCTTACTAGGTTTTGAAAGGAAACATTCATTACTATATTTGTAAATAGGGATAGTTTTGTTGAAATAAATTTCATATTTTAATTTGGTTAAATCAGGTTGGGATTACGTCACATAAAATTTAATTAAAGAAAGTAGTCAAATATTACATTTTAAGGTACATCTTTTGTAAAAGTTCTATTTAGCCACCAGATAGGCACCATTCCGATTGATAACAATTATGTTCCGAAAACCAAAGATTTGACTAAGTACATAGCATTAAAGGCGATTTTGCATGTAAATCCGAATGCGTTAAATATCGACTTACCTAAGACAAGGTTTTGAGTAGAAACAGGCTTGCTGATAAGGCAACCCTTCCGGTGATATTCGAGTTAGACTTCATGTATGCGCGGAGTAGTATATTTAAGTTTTTTAGTAAATGAGAGTGGAAGGGGTTGAAAAACCAATGTGGACGAAAGTAAATTTCTTATGTTAGTAGTACTAGTACAGGCGTAGAAGCGTATAGTTTACGGTGGTGTAAATATCGCGAAACGACCTTGATCAAGGCTCGTGTAAACCGAACTTTCGAAAAAGGTGTTCTTCATCTTCCAAAATTCCAATAAGGGATCAAATAATGGTTCATACTGCACGACGCCAATCTATTGTGACGTTCAGTTAATCCTTATGGTTATATGTATCGAGATCCAGAATAGCACTGAGTGTTAAATACCAAATGCTCACACGTCCCTCTGGAGAAGACTTCGCTTTTCTTTGCGGAAAAATACAAGGTTCGTAAAAAAATAGCCTACTGCTAAGTAAATAAAACTTTTTTTTGTAATTTAATAAAAATTATATGTATTAACCCCAGCTAATACAGTATTGATATAAAGTGAATGAGTAATGTACAGTAAATAGTTTCGCTTGAGGAATTTGGTTAAAGCAAATAAAGTGAACGAATTACGGGTCAATGTAGACAGTATCGTACACGGTCAATTGAAAATCGAACCAAGCATCGATACGATCAAGCGGCAGCCGTCGACCTGTGCTTCATATTGAAAACATCCCCAACAACAACCGTATCTTCGAGGTGATAGTCCGTTCAGATTCTGTGTAACCAACGAGCCTCTGCAAGGTAACTTTTGAGTTTTTCTTGAATGTGGTGATTGACGAAATTTAAATACAATTTTGAGTGTTTCTGATTTACGATTATGATGTTATTTAGTGATCAAATAAATGCATGAATACACGGCTTTTCTTTTAGTAGGCAACTCTTGATGATTTTGTTGTTTAAATTCTATAAGGCCAGTGCTTTTATGCAGAGAATTAGCCAAATTTATTTGAAGTGTATTTTCTTAATGTTTTACAAAATTGACAAACGTTTATATTCAAATCAGTATAGGTCAATTAGAAGGCGATTTGTTGCATACTCTAGCTAGAGGACCAGCCAAATTTAAGTAAGTTATTTGATATCGTATATGTTTACAATTACTTTGTCTCCGATTTCTTCTTGTTCCTGTATTATTAATATTTATTTTATGTACTTTATATTTATTTAGGTTATTGGACTTGTATTATTTTTGAGTTATGAACCTATGATTACCCAGCGTCAAAGGACAAACAAATTTCGAATTTATTGTTTAACTTGCTCATTAAATTAACGTAACTATATCGAGTTTGGTTTGACTGGATTATTTAGCTATAACGTACATTTAAAGGCCGATGAATTTTGCATTTTTCTTGTTTTGTTTATGAATTGAGCTTAATCAAACGTAATTTGAGGAATTCAATTTCAAACGATTGTGTACACGTTTAAAAACATTTTTTGATTTGGTAACGTAACTTTACTAGAGATTTTGTTTATTTATCAAAGAAGTGACTGATTTTTGCCGCACGCTATTAGTTTATTTAAGCGTGCAAACCTTGGTTTTCAAGCCTTTCAGGATGGCGAAAGATCTACTGTTCCTGGAGCCGCCTGTGGAGATTACGTATAGGTAAGCAAGTTATTTGGGTATTTTGAGCGGGCTGTGAACTATCGTAATTAGGCATATCATCCCCTATTGTGACATTTCAAATATCCTGGCGCCCATTTCCGGTTTTATGACTATTTCAACCCCAATGTTGACTTATGCCTGGTATACTATTCTTCGGTGTACAAATTAATTAACATCTGACTCACACCCGACGGCTGGCTAGTCGTGCAAATTTAAGTATATCTGTTATCTCGTTTTACTGCCAGTTTATACCGTAATAATATCATGCTCAAAAATTAAATAATCTTTAATCGCTATCGAAAAAATTTAGAATTTTTTTGGGAAAGGTGTAAAGTCCAATTGTAAAAGATATTGATTATTATTTTAGTTATACGTTAAGTAATTTATTAAATAAGTTTTCATTCACAGAAGTTGGAGACGTATTATGTATAATGGATTACATATCAAAAATTGAAGGTTGATTTCCTTTCTAGGTTGTGTATTCCTCAGTTAAATTTAAATTATAATACATTAATATGACTAAATTTTGTCGTTAGATAATGTTATTGAACTTTGAGATACAATAAAATTATTCAGTACAGTATATGTGCGGTTCTAAAGTTTTTTTTAAGAAGGTAAGGCAAAATTATGTTCTTGAGAGAAATTAGAAATATTAGTGAACAAAGTGTGAACGTGGTTCTAGTATTGGCTGAATTCAATTATAACCTAGAAATAGTAACAATTCCCGTTTCATATGTCGATTTTGATGTAAATATATACCCTTTTAGAAGGAAATAGAATGACTATTTAACGACTAAGAGTCTGACTTAACCTTTATGTGTGCAATTATATAATAATTACTGCTTCTAGTAAGGGATTAAACTATTATTTGTTATGTTTGAGCGCTAAAATAATTTTTGTGTTGGAAAGGTTTGAAAATAACGGATATTTTGAATTCTTTATATGACTGTAATGATCCTGACAAATCCTTACAAAATATTTCTTTCCTAGAAATAACTCATATCAATTCTTATTTCCAAACCGTTTCCTCGACTGTGTTATCATTGTTAATAAATGATATCAGTTGTTATTCTGTTTCCCACTACGGCCTTTTTCCTACATATACCAGATCCCCCAGCCATCAACTCATTCAATTGAATTCGTTCATTAATTCCTATTCTGATTTTCTTACCAGACCAAACACTTTGATGTTATTATACCTCACCTGATACTTTTACCAGAGATGTGCGACATTTCCTACCCTACTGAAGTCATCCTGACTGATTTCTTTCATTTATTCAACCAGATTCATTACTCGACACCTACTTCCAATAAAACTCTAATCGACTAGACAACCATACCCAAAACTCATTCATCCCCCTTGTTCTACCCTCACCATCCGAGCCACCACGAGCCCCTAGACCCACTTAATCCACTTTAATACTTCACATTACCCTTATCGTAAACCCCTTGTTACATCGATCCAACTTGGATGTTACTGCACGAAATTAGGGGTGTAAATATGTTACGGACACGCTTTAGTAGAATTGCCGGAAGTATTTACCCCGTACTTTCAACTAACTCGTACTTGGTTATTTGTCCTATCCATATTTGATTTCACCACAAGAGTGAAAAGTGGTTTAATGAATGCATACTTCGAATTAATAATACTGGCTGTCCTTGCACCAGTTTTACAGTTCAAATTATAAATATAAACATAGCTATCTGTCTGGTGGTATCAGTCCGGTACACATAACCATATCTACACATAAAAATCAACCCTCAAGTCACTACCCATATCTATAAGTAGCATTTGGCGGTTTAGGCTCCGACTACACAATCTTGCATCCAAACAATCCCAAGTTACGCTCTATCATCCCGAAAATCATACTCACACCGCTCGAGTACGTTATTACATATCCACTCCCTTAAGTTTTAATTTATAAAGATATAAAACTACATGGTCAGTGGTGATCCTAAATACTGAAAATGCTAATTTACTAACAGAACTTACCTGGATTAACACTTAGACGTATTATACCCCGATAACACTTAATTACCCTGAACACCTCCCGATCAGAATAATTAATCCTTTTTTAGATTTTCACTGATAACAATATATATCAAATTCGTAATAACTATATTTTACAGTCTCATCCACAGAGGGCGTAACTGTAGACGCTTCAATCAACCAGTGCAGTCCAGATAAAGAAGAGGGGCACCTTTTATTTATTTTTCCTTTATTATTTATTTAGAACATTTTGTATTTATTTTCTTTCTTATTTAGTATTCTGCTTTAGTTATTTGCTATTTATTTGAACCAAGTGTTATAATTTGAATATATTACCATTTATCCATTACCTGCACGAAATAGAAAAGATTGGGTGCACGAAAGAGAAAAGTGAAGGTCTCATAGCTCAAAATTAGAGCAACCAGGAATGTGTTTATTATGAGTATTATAACTTTGTGTTGATAAATTTAATATTTTCACAAGAAGATTTATTATTAACATCATTGCTACTAAAAAGAATTATTATTTGGAGCTGATACAAACTCACGCCTTGTTTTCATGTGAAATATTTATACATAAATTAGGAAGCAATTGAATCAGTTAATAATTATTGATTATTAACAGATGTTTGTATGCAATTTGTGTAGTAAAAACGCACAATGTTTAAGAGAGAATAAGTTTTTATTACTTAAAGGTTTGTGTGGTAATCTAGCCACCGTATTTGATATACTCCGTTTAAGGGGTTGAAAAATTAGTCACCTCACGATAGCTGGTTTGTAAAGCAATTAAATTGTTTATGTTTGTTGAACAATAGTTTTTTGCGTACGCAAAAAATGATACTTTTAGTTCTTGAAATGCTTGCCTACTACCGCCGCGTTATAGTGCCCTTAAGGATTCTGTACCATAGTTTATTTATGCATATATGAATAATTCATACTACCAGATTCAATAAATCACTTTTGCGTTTCTAACTTAGAAACGGTTGCTCTTATCGGAAATAGGGCTTTCAAAATTAAAGATCATAAAATTTCCTTCCAAATACGTTAGTCTCGTCTCCATGTTGAAGACAACGTTAAAAGGCTCGGTTATGTGTTGGACACAAAAGAAATGCAAATATTGTCATCGCCCAAACTACATTGTTACAACTGAGCACTATCGAGTACGTGATGGTGGTGAGAACAGGTATTAACGTGCTTGTTATTTTGTGCAAGCAGCAATGCTTTTCTCTGTAAGTCAGTAAGAAGCGGTAAGGCACTAAACCTGTCAAGACTTGAGGTACAGCATGTTTGTGAAGAAGAGCGTAAGGCAAACATCAACCTGCCCAAGTTCCCATCCTCTAGAAGTGCTGCTGAACTTTATTCCCTACGCAGCTACTACCTGTTGCAGAGCTGGCTAGAGAACTAGCTCGGTTCAGTTAAATGGGAATGGAAGATGTTGGCCAATATTGTACACATCACCCCGGCTATAAGAATAGAATTAGTTAAAAACAAAGATATTTTCACACTAAATAAAGCAGATTTATTATTATACTCATTCTTATTAAAAATAATCATTATTTGGCAGTGATTCAAATTTACTCCTTTATGGTTCGTTTTCATGTAAAATATTTAATATTGATCAACCAAATCAATTCCTAATTATTGATTGTTTACAACGTTCTCATTACTAAAAGGCTTGTGTAACATGTAATAACCGTATTTGATATACAACATTTAAGGTTTGACCATTTACAGTCACCTCACGATAGCTAGTTTGTAAAGTGATTAAATTGTTTATGTTAATTTAAAAAGAATTTATTGCGTTTACAGAGGGTGATTTATTAATTATTGAAAATCAGCGTTATAATACTCTTCAGGATTCTGTACCGTAGTTAATTTATCCATGTATATGTTACTGATCTTACCAGATTCAATAACTCAGTTTCACCCTTGTAACTTCGAAACGGATGCTCTTATCGGACAAATGGTCCTATTCAGAAATTCGAATGAAATTGAAACCAAAACGTGAATTAGAAAAGGCAAAGAATCAATATACAATCATTATGGGATGACTCTACAAACAACTATACCAAGACAGAGTTTCACAAAAGATAGAAAGAAACTCAACGAACGAAACATTGGATGTAAACAAAAGCTGGAATAAGATAAAGACAAATATAGAATCAGGACCGCAAGAAGTCCTAGGATCACGCCCCACAACATCTAACAACGAACGTACAAAACAATACGAACACAAGAATACCAAGAAGAATATTAAATAATAAAGAATGAAGCCAATTTATTGGTAAGATGGAAGAAAGATCAATACTGGGAACAATTCTCTGAAAGACAGGTTTATTTTGATATAGAATATTACATTCATTTTGGTGTACCTAAACTTGAAAACTGCTTTTCTTTGTTATCTGCCAAGATTGCACGACGTATATAGAGAGGTTTGATGGTCATGAAGAATAGGGCCTAGCATTCACGTAAAATATCTTGAACTTAATACAACCTGGATAAACGTTTGACGATTTTTTTTTAAAAAGTGATAATTGTAGTTAATTGGGATCCAGTTAATGCAATGCACCGTAAATTAATATTTTTCAAAATTGATTTTGCAGTTTTTTTTATATATATCATACGATAGGCATCAGCGGTTACTTTTGTATTCTAAATAATTGAAACAGTACAAACTTAGAAACAACAGTTTCGTTATATAGAAGGGGTGTGATATCCTCTAAAAGATGTATCAGGATGTAAAGCAACATTACATTTTGTGCAAAAAAATTTAGCACATTTACCTCCACAATCACAACGTCGATTTTGTCAACCAAGTAGTCCAGTTTATCAAATCCTACTTCTTGCAACACGTTTTTAGGCCGCCTTGGAAATGTCTCAGTCAGTGGTTCAGGCGTTAGTGTTGATAATACAATTTGTGGGACAAATTGAAGAAGAGGCATTTTTGGATCAGCATAATTTATACAAAATCAAATTATTGGCCGGTACGACTTCCTGGATTTAATTCGAATGCGATATAGACTTCCTATTTTGTCAAAGAGATCTAGTCGGTTGACTAATATCATTCTTTTGTTCTTTGGATCATCTTTGACATGTTCCTTTGGTTGCAGTAATCTTCAAATTTAATATTAGTAGCAATATTTACCTGACTGTTGTCGTGCTATATTGTAATAGTGATATTATGTGTTGCATCTTTCAGGATGTAGCAGGCCCCACGAAGTTCCTTTTTCAAATCTTTGAATGAAGCCTTTTCTGTACGATCCTGGCCAATGCAGTGAATGTTATTTTCGATTAGAACATCCACTAACTGTAGAGAATTCAGTAACGCTAGATCCTAGAGTTCGGCCTTCGACTTTGTCAGCTTTTCCGGTGTAAAGTTGAAGCTTCAATAGGTAACCTTCAGGAGATGTAAGGCACCAAAACTACTTATGACTCATTTTGTATCCAACAGAATGGTACGGCTAAAGAATTTTTCATTGCAACAAGTCACCTTTGTGCAGGAATGGGAATCTTTAGTACGTTCAGAAGTAAACGGACATAACCTCTATATAATAAGTCATACTGTATTGGGTTAAGACAGTGGAAGTGTGATCAGCTTCCTTTGTTAAGTGATTTGTGCGATTTATTCAAGTAATTAGAAATATTTGAAGACACAACAGTAGTACACCTTTGCCTTTTATTTTCTCATCATTAGATTTAAATTACATCAGATAGTAAGGCAAGTATTATTATTGTTGTTCACTTTTTACAGTTCAATTACACTAAATAATCGGAAGATGATTTCTACATCATCTTCCGATTAGCTCAGGAACAAATGTAGCGTTTTTACGTAAGCAACGAAAGTAAATAGGAAAATTTACAGAAACTACCAAAATATCCCCGGCAAAACGGGAAAGATACCTAACGGAGGTACTTAAAAAGTTAATAACCACAAAGCATATACTGATATACCACAAATAAGAGAAGAAATACAGGTGAGTCAACAAGAAGTAGAGAAAGCATTAAAAACAATAAAAAACAGAAGATCGCCTGGACTAGATGGTATACCTAATTAATTGTTAAAATGCGGACGAGGACGAAACAGCTTATCAACGGAACTGACAAACTAAGTACCGGACATTCAGAGAACTAGTATAAAAATACCGATGTTTAAAAAATGACACAACGGTATAAATTTACTAGACACAACACTGAAACTCACTGCAAAAATAATCACTAACAAAATCAACACTGCACAAAAAACAAGAAGGATTCAGATCGGGAAGATCATGGGTAGACGCGGTATTCATACTGAGACAAGACCTACAGAAGGAATTTGACCGCATTCAACTTGAAAATGTGATACACCTACTATACAACAAAAACATCCCAATAAATATAATCCAAACCAGAATTATTAATATACTGACAAACGCTTTACCTATCGACAGTGGCATTACGCAGGGAGATTCAATGGATGAAGTTATAAAAAACATCCGACAAGGTAAAGTATATAATATGGGTGATAAGTAAATTACAAAACTGCGCTACGCGAGCGATGTCATTCTACTAGCCGATTCCGAAAACGTTCTCCAGAAATTAGTACATACCTACAACACCACAGACAAACAATACAACATGACAATCTCTCTCCGTAGAGAAAACAAATGCATGATAACAGCGAAAGAACCTTTACGCTACAAAATAGAAGTAGGAAAGTTCTAAAACAAGAACTAAAATTTAAATATCTAGCAATACACATAATGAGCTATGAATACATCGAAGCAGAGGTACGACAGCAAATCACCAAAAAAAGATAAAGCAGCAGGATGCTTTAACGACACAATTTGGAGAAATAAGCCCCTAAGGCAAGAGACTAAATCCAGAATTAGGCCAGTGATGGCGTACACAACAGAGACTAGACCAGATACCACCAAAACCAAACTTCTATTAGAAACTACGGACATGAGAATAATCCCAAAGATCCCAGGAAAAACGTTACTAGACACAAAAAGAAGCTAAAATATAAGAAAAATATCCAATAGAGTTTAGATAGGACTGGTACTAATTCGTGGAAACATTTTCTAAGACAATAGCTGGGATACCATCTCGACCAATTGCGTTATTGCGATCAGACCTATAGATGATCGATTCTAGGAACTTGTAACGGAAATGAATTGGTTTCATAGCGTATGGAGAAAAGCAGGATACCATCTTTTCCAGAATCACTAAGACGCCAGTTTGTTACAAATAAATCCATAAAAAGATTGGCTTTGTCCATAGAATCAGCAACAAGTTCGTCAAGTGTGTTATGAAGGGA
Organism: Vesta saturnalis; assembly: GCA_036346205.1. Classification (NCBI taxonomy): domain Eukaryota; kingdom Metazoa; phylum Arthropoda; class Insecta; order Coleoptera; family Lampyridae; genus Vesta; species Vesta saturnalis. Next base: position 5,576,499 of record JARFJB010002021.1, read on the forward strand.
AATAAAGATGTATCAAAGATTTTTGCTGATAACTTTAGCTAAAGACCAAAATTTACGACTGGCTAAAAGAAATGCAGCTAGTGTGTTGTATTTTCGTGGTTCAAACAACTTATCAGCTTTACTAATAACACTTTTGTAAGCTTGACAAATTACAGTCACCTCACGATAGCACCTGTATGTTATTGACGCAACTTTTAAAACTTAGAAGGTATCAATACATTCATTTATTCGAATACAATTACAAATAATAATTAATAAATCATTAATACATTTACAACCTGATTTATGATTAGAAAATAAATTTTAATTTGTCAGGTATATCTGTATTGTTTTATTCTAAAAGAGAACTCTCATTATATTTTAAGCCAATATATTTCGTGTTGGATTAACACTTCATCAGGGCAACTAAAACATGTTATTAAATAAACTAAAAACAGGTAACAATCTTTAAGGGTATGAAACACTAGAAACAATTTTCTTATAATGTCACTCATGGCTGAAGTACAACAAAAGTAACTAGGTATGATAATGAACATACATCTAAACATTTACCAAAATGTCACTCAGAACTTGTCACAGATAGAGGAAAGTTAACAAGCAACGTGTAATGTAAATATTAGTGTATCGTACAACCGATTGTAATATTAATCAGAACTTGGAACGCGAAGCATTGACGAGCGTAGTTTCGATGTCGGACACATTGCGAATCCGCCGCAGGCTTCATCCTCTGGGTTCCCACCAGGTGACTGTATAACAAAAGAGGGTAAATTACAAGAGCCAATTGGTGTAATGGCTATTCAAATTTAAGGCAATCATTTCCGTTCATATTTTTGTTGTGATCGAATGTGACGATTGGGGATTAATTGATCTATCTCAATTGGCTGTAAATTAACTTAAAGTTAATCGAGGGAACCCCAAATTTTACCTGTTATCCCATTCTACTGTGAGTTTATACCGTAACAACCAATACATTGGCTTAAAATATAATGGGAGTTCTCTTTTAAATTAAAATAATACCGATACACCTGAGAAATTAAAATTATTTACAATTAATAATCTTATTCAGAAAAAGTTATGCGTACTTTTAAGCGTTAAAGCAAATTATTCGAATGTTGTTATTGTAAATGGATTAGTTATCTACCAACTGGGAATTTATCTTCCCCTTCGTAATCACTCAAGAAGATTCCAGATCACAATGGCACCAGTGACTTTTACTACCAATAGTTGAGAATTAGTTTTAGTATGCGTAAGGTTTTGAAGCATAGTTTCAGCTAATTTAGGTTATTAGCACTATTTGTAGTCTTCTCAAGTGAGTTAGCTTAGCGTAATGTTTTTATAAACATTATGCCATACCTGGCACGGTTTGATCGCGTAACAATCGTTAACAATAACGAATATGTTACTTTCTGAGTTAAATAGCTTGTTTTATTTTTTTACGTTAATCAGCTATTTCCATTTTATGCTATCTTACCTACAAAAGCTATTAATTTTATCGGGTATTAAAAAAATAGCACTACATTCTAGGTGGAACCAGTTTGCTTTCTCTTTAGCTATAGAGTTGGTCATCTATTACCGTAAAACTTAGCTCCCTTGAAGGTATTTGCAGGTAACCAGTAAATCCACAAATTTTAATACTTAGATGTTACGAGCGAAAATGGCAGTAGATCGGATGTAGCAGATAAGGAATGGGCCGGTAGCTGAGTGGGATAAAGGGGGTGGGTGTGTTATTAATTTTGCGATTAGGATAGCTCGTAATGGATAAGACACAATAAGGGTAAGTCATAAACCATATGGGCGCCGAATGTTTATAAACGTCAATATAGGGTCGAAATACCTAAATGAGCGTAATTTACACCTAAGTTCCAAACAAACAAAAAACTTGCTTACCTTTGTCGCGTAACCAGGTGAATCAATAAATTAATAGTCTTGGTCCGGCGTTTCCTGTAAAACTTCAAAATACTTGCACGCAATCTAGTAAACTAGAATGGCGTGCTAATAGACCAGCTAATCGATCAACGATTTTATTTGCTTTGCCTCTACGTTGAGTTAAATTTCAATGAAACTCAATATCTTGAAATCAAATTATATATAAAAAAACAGCAAACAATCTCACAGAAAAATATTACATTAAGTGAAACTATCAATGAATTTATAAACAAAAATAAACTACTCAGTATCTTGGAATCATAATATCTTATTTTTTAAATTGAATACCACGTTAACTGTGAAGGAAATGAGATCACAAACAAAATATTACACTCAGTAACTAAATAATACTGTCAAACTCATTAATGCTAGTCATATATAGTGATAATGATAATCATAAAATAAACAATCAGAGTATTGACACAGTAGTCAAAATAAATTAAATTTACTTCCGGAAAGTCGAAAGGCGCAATCATTCTTCGTAAATCGGGATGACTCTTTCAAGATTCAAATTTACAGAATTATCAAGTACCTTAATTTTAATTAACATCAAAAAGGAATAATAATAACGTAAGGTCTAAGACACAAATTTGACAAATTTTCGTAGTACGAACATTTGTATGCAATATTCAGAATAAAAAATAACGCACAGTATGTAATGATACTATACGCGGGTGAATACACTTTTACAAAACTATCTAAATCACGTAAAAGGTTTTTATGCAAAACTACACACAAAATAATTCGTATTCACCCGCCTGACGAACATAAATAAAACAACTTTTTGAAATAACCAACAAAAAAAAGAAATGTAGGAACGTAATTACATTTACTTACACAAATGATCACTCTAAACTCCCCCTTTCCTCTCCACAGCGGTAAGATGATACCATAGGGTAACGGTGGTCAACTTTCAACGATCCGACTATTCCCAAATTATATTATCATAATTTAACAAACAAATTATTATTAAAAATTATTTAACCCAAAGCCAGGTGGTTTAAATATATACATTAATTCATTTACCAAAACGTTCGTTGTCCTTTATATACACAATTTGCAATAGCAATAATATGTTTGCAGCAATATCTTTTACTTCTTTGAATAATTGTGAACTTATGTAAATGTCACTTCTGACTATCGATACACAAAACAAAAAAAAGGTCCCCGGGATGGTTGAGTACTTTTTAAAATCTACACAAAGGTGAACGAAGTAGCTTTTCCTACGCTAGCTTCACATACCCTGGTATAATGTAAGTAAATTAAGTACGCCCCAAGATCACACCACGCGTTCAGCGCTCACCCTTTTGATACTACAACTTAACTTCGAATGACCAACGAAAAACAAATCTCCCCTTTCCTTACAAGATCACCTCACCCTTTTTAATCATAGTCTAAAAATCGAGACGCACACATCCTGTTTTTCAAACATGACCCTGCCGCTCCAATAAATTTCTTATATTTTCCCAACAAACAAATCAAGGTGTGAGCGAACTGGTAAACTTAAAAAATGTAGAAATATCTAAGTGCGACTGAACCTTTCGTTATCAATCACGATACAAACACTTAAATTAATTAAATAAAAGTATTTTATGTAATATTACTATATTTTCACTAAAACTTGTTTTGCCTTAAGCACTATAGTAAACTATCTTGAAGAGGAGCTTTATTTGAACATAAATACAATTTACACTCGGAATATTGTTACACAAAAAGTACTTATGAAAAACTTATCTATGTGATTTGCGTCGTTCGTATAACTTCGCATATATTTAATAGTTTCCGGGGTGGAAATCGCTATTCAGTATACAGATCCAAAATTCCCTAAACTTACAATGTAATCAACTAATATTTTTTTTATATTTCAATCAGTTTAAAATTTCCCTTTTTGCTTCTTTTATAGACTATTAAGAAGTAATCAAATAAAGATTTATCATTTTCTTTTTTAGTATCCGTTATGAAGCAGCAATGTCAAGTGGAAATTCTTAAACGCAGCTATGTTAAAAGTTATCAAAGTCTAATTGAAAGTAAATATTCGAAATCAATAGAGTGAACTGATTGAATATAAACAAGATAACATTTTTAAAAGAAAATTGTAATAAAATAAAGGAACGCTGAAATAATGATAATTTAATTAGTAGTCAATACTGTAACATTCACTTTGCAGAAATTTACAATTAATTGGATTTCAATTAAATTGTAAATAAAAAAAAAGAATTAGATTTTATTGAACGTTTAGAATACACAGAAATCTCAATTATGTAAAAGCGTAATGGGGAAAACGGCAAAATGGTTTGATGATGGATAATTAGAGATCAAACTAAATTTGTGAATTGACGTCAATTATACAATAAGTAGATGATTATTAATTTATTTTTGGAGACAGTTTTTTTTTTTAATTAGGCATAAAAAAATAAGCAGAATTTGCCTACATTACAAAATATCTCATTTTAAATAAATTGAACTTGACAGAATGTTAAATATTTACATTTCGTATGTTTAGACTAAGTAGGGAAGTAAATTAATTTTAAATGTTCAAATCTATTAAAGTAGGTACTAAAGCCACAATTTTCAGAATTACACTTAATAAATTAAAAAAATTCCACTTCACTCAATAATTCAGTTTTTCGCTTATAGCTTGGAAACGACTACTCCCATCGATAAAATGGTCCTTTTTAAACTTAAAGAGTGCAAAATTACCTTCAAAGTACGTTTCTACTTAAGCAAGGCAATGTAATATGCATATGCACTCCAAATATTCCATTATAAACCGGTAATTGTCAATCAAGGTGTGCCACAAGGATCAGTAATCGGACCATTGTTTTTTTTTTTGTTATGTATTAACGTTCCAAGCGCTAATTTAACTAATATCCACTTAATAATTTACAGAAGATGCTTATTGTATCGATTGTACGCCTAATTTTCAGTAAATATCCTTGACAGCTTCAAATGTTGTCTCCACCATGATAGTTTGTAATTAAATGAATCTAAAACAAACCTAATAGTATTTTACGATAAATAATATGAATCACTACACGCACGAGTAGGAAATTAAGTTACACCACAAAAAAGAATTAATTCCAATGGTTTTGTGATACTCTCGAAAATAGATTGAAATTGTCCCATTGCATCAAGTTACCATGTCAAACACCTAAAATCACAAATTCCACTGACACGGTTAAAATGTTCTATGTTTCTAAAGTACAATCTTTTTTTCTTTACTGCATCATACTTTGGGGATCAAGTTCTTACTTAATTATGCAGAGGAATGACATAAAAATCATTCCTGTCAAGGATTTTTAGAAACGTAATTACGTGTTGTCGTAGGATTTTTTTTAAGAACTGTTGTTTGGCTTCACGTGCACGATATTATGAGTTTCGTAATGCGGTTGATTTGATTTTACGAATTTAACAATATACCAATGTGTTAAGAAGTAACATTAAATGTAAAAGCTGTAGAATGTGTAATACCTTTGGTTATTTTACTCATGTTATTTTCAGCCCGCTACAAAGAATGGTATTAGAGTTCTTTTACCACTTTTTGTAATGTCAAAATTATTGAATAAAAATGTTCTCTGTAAATGATTATCTTTTTATTTACGCGGAATAGGTTCAGTTTATAAAGATATCATCTACTAGTTAATTTTCATTCGCTTGCCATTTAATTTCAGTTTGATTAAATGAACTTTAGTATTTACGTTCGTGAATTCTTTTCTTACTTAAAGGCACCAGCTAGCTCATATTTTAAAAGAAATGGTCATTGCTAACCATTACAAAAATTTAATACTCAATTTGATTGTCTTAATATTTTGGATTCGTATTCAGTTGACTTCTTTCTGCATTCACATATTCAATATTCGTATAAAATTTCAATATTAATAATCTTTGGTAATAAAAGTAAATCAAACGTTATACTCATTTAATGAAATCCAAAATCCGAACGAAAATGCATCAATGCGTTGTTTACAATTCGCATGTAAAAATTAAACCTATAATTTAAAATAACATTCTTATAAACTACCATGTGACAACAAAATCTTTTTCAGAACTAAAAGGATTGTTTTCCATTTAATATTGATGTTCAAATGAAAAGTAAAAGAAAATAAAACACATAAACGTTTTATTTATTCACACAATCAAACGGTTCTTACTTGTTACTTTCGTTGTTTACCAATTTGGATCGATCACTGTCCTTTAAATTTATTGTTCACTATTTAAACACAATTGATTGCCGCTCTGATGCATACAAAACGCGTTATCTACGCTTATTACGTCACTTTTAATGCGAATTTTAGATTATGGTGAAATCCTTTTTATTATTTTGTTATTTATGACAATACTTGCACTTTTATTATTTACTGTAGCCTTTTATTATTTTAATAAGCAAGGTATTTTTCTACTTTTTCCCTGTTACACTGCTAACGAATATTTCTTTATCTAGAAAAATAATATACAACTATTTAATCTCGTACAATTTAGCGAAAAAATTTGAATTTTCTAAGGCTCCCGTTACAATCGTTTGATACAAAGGACATGGTTGAGTTTTATGGTGATTTCAATTAATCAGTGGTTTCAGGTTGCACATGTGTAGCTTCGTAATGCACGCACCAGTTACCTGGTAGTTTCCTGAAGACATCGTTAAGGAAGTTACCTTTTCACTGCTTGTAGATTTATAGTTAGAGTTCAATCGCCTCGAAATTTTGTCTTTGCGTTCCTTCAATCGCTATTAATGATCTCGTTTCTATCGCGTAGAGAAAGTGTTTATCTTTAGTGCTTCCTTATATCTTTGATTAGTGTATACCTTTGAGCAAATTTACATGTGCCATGTTTTTGGTGTTTTGTCTCCTTTTGGAGAATATCGCTCCGAATTGCTGTTATAACACTTTAAAACGACTAATGCACGAGTATACAATTTGCTGAAATACTTAGTATATAAAAAATATTTCCACATAATGAAGTAGTTGAATTTCTACTAATTAAACCAGGTAAGTCAGTAAATAAGGAACATCTGGGCTAGAATTAAGTATTGTGCTGTTAGGTTGCGAATGTAAATTAAAAGAACCGGTATTTTACATGTCGTGATTGAAAGCTTACGTTCACTGCTGGGGTTAATATATGCAGAAGGAATTGAAGATTCTGATCAATTATGAGGACCACTTGAACGAGTCTGTGTCTTAAGAAGAAAGAAATCTGTAGACATTAGGTAATCTAATGCATGGTCCCGCATTTCTTTGGTCTACTTTGTATACTTAGTCTGCCAGCATTTGTATAGTCTTCTTTCTATGTGGGGTTTGTTGTTTAGGACGTTGATTAGTTTGTTTACATGATTGGCCTCTTTCATTGTGTCTGATGGCATGGGGTATTATTACTTATTTTACCAAGGAACGTTTGCCATTACTCTAAAGGTTTTCGATTGAAATCTTTGTAAGATGTTTATGTTTGAGGGTTTTGCACACCCCCAGAGTTCAATTCCAAATATCCATATAAGTTTCAGAAGGAATTGGTAGATAATTGTTTTATTTTCAAGAGATATCTCCAACCTTGAGTAAATTAGCCAGTTTATAGCTAGGTTTTAAATATTAGTTGCTGTTTTTTAGGGTTTATGTACGACTTGCCATATCAATTCCTGATCTAAGTGTAGTCCTAAGTGCTTCATACTGTTTGGAACAGGTATAGCTTCAATATTTATCGTTACCTCAGGACAAATAGATCGTTTACTTTCTCATGTAATTTGGGCTGATTCTATGCTGTTGACTTTGATTTTCCGTCTGTGTAACCTTGTTAAAGCAAAGTAAGATGGTTCTGGGGTTTGTTGTAAGCGATTATTGAACCTTGGACTGTTGCGAAAATTTCTGTATCATCCGCAAAATTGCCTTTTTGGGAGATCTTTGAGTGTTTCCCCAGCTATTAAGTCATTATGGTCATTTGGGAAGAGATGGTTTGCACAGCACTTCAAAGTATCGTTTTCACCTTCCAACCTACACATACATATAGAGTATAGGTATAGAAGGTTATGTAATCGACTTTTTTTTCACTAGTGCTAAATCTGCTTAGATCGTTTTCGTTTGACAAAGTTTAAAGGGCACGATGTCTGTGTACGTGTGCGTGTGCGTGTGCGTGTGCGTGTGCGTGTGCGTGTGCGTGTGCGTGTGCGTGTGCGTGTGCGTGTGCGTGTGCGTGTGCGTGTGCGTGTGCGTGTGCGTGTGCGTGTGCGTGTGCGTGCGCGTGCGCGTGCGCGTGCGTGTGCGTGTGCGTGTGCGTGTGCGTGTGCGTGTGCGTGTGCGTGTGCGTGTGCGTGTGCGTGTGCGTGTGTGTGCGTGTGCGTGTGCGTGTGCGTGTGCGCGTGTGTGCGTGCGCGCGTGCGCTTGCGGGTGCGTGTGCACGTGCGCGTGCGCGTGCGTGTGCGTGTGCGTGTGCGTGTGCGTGTGCGTGTGCGTGTGCGTGTGCGTGTGCGTGTGCGTGTGCGTGTGCGTGTGCGAGTGCGAGTGCGCGTGTGCGTGCGCGTGCGAGTGCGCGTGCGCGTGCGTGTGTAACATAGCACGACCTTCCAATACGCAAAGTGAAATAATTTTAGCTGTAATAATTTTTTAGGATAAATATGCAACCTCTGCTTTAATACGTTCATAACAAGATAAGCAACATTGTAAAAAAATAATAATAATCTATGTATTATGGAAGTTTATAATTTCAGGTCAGATTGACGTAAATATACATCCACGTGCTTATTTTGGATCTACGTATATTTAGGTATTTTCATATCTTTGAAATGTATAGCTGTTTCAGAGATATTTAATAAATATCTGGAGTGGAACAGCACACGACCATCCAACCTACAAAATGGAAATGAAACAATCTTAATAAGATTTTTTGTAGGTTAATTATTTTATAATAAGTTAATTACGAAAATATGAAACATTGTAAAAACAGAACAATATTCAGAAGTTTAAAGCTTTATGTGTGGCAGAGGTTAATGGGAACTTAAATGCTAACTTAAAAAATTAAAAGAACTCAAATCATTTGAATTATGATTTTTTTACGGTAACTATGCATCCTCTGTTTTATGCGTTCATAACGAAAACACGCAACAAAAATCTGTCAGGATGACGTTTAAAACTTCATGTCATAATTTAAAAACTTTATATTAAAAAAATTTATAAAGAATAGTTATGTAAAATTAAATTTTCTTTAAAAAATACGTCTGCACTTTCCTTACAAAATTAATCGTTATTCAGATGAAAAAATTTGAGCCAACACTTCAATTCTACCTTAGGATTTTTTTGCCGCTAAATTACGCGTCATATCAAAAAATTACACAGAATATAATTAATCGATATGTTTAAGGTATTTTTAGATCTTTAAAATATGCAACTGTTTTAGAAATATTTGATAAAAACCAAAAACTTCCCCTAATAACCATCGCTGGATTTCCTCCAAAATCTAATCAGCTCTAAGACAAATGAAAACAAGCTTAAATAAGAAATTTTAATTGCTTGGTATTTTCGTTCTAGAGTTATCGTGGATACTAACATACATCTATACAGATCCAGACATGATGGCTGATTTTGGCGAAACATGGTCAAAAGCTGTAAAATGAGTCGACTTAGCGATAGTGAAAAAAAGGTCCATTGCATAACCTTCTATACCTACATATGTATATGTGGGTTAGAAGGTAAAAACCAAAGATTGCCCTAATAAACTCCTTTCTCGGCCGCTGTTCTAGTACTTACGTATTATGGTTCTGGAGTTATCGTTGATACCAGCATACATCCACACGCACACATACACACACCCACATACACTCACTCACACACACGCACACGCACCCACGACACACACACACACACACACACACACACACACACACACACACACACACACACACACACACACATACACACACAGACACGCATACGGAGATTCACACACAGACACACACAGACACACACACGCACACAGGCACACACGCACGCAAGCACACACGCTCGCACGCACGCTCGCACGCACTCATGCACCGCACTCACGCACATACACACACATCCAAATGTTGGAGAAACTTTGCCAAACATTGTAAAGTAATACAATAAGTAGATTTATCGATAACGTAAGAAATGTCGAGTGCATATTCTTTCATACCTACATATGTATATGTAGATTGAAAGTTAAAAATTATTAATAAAATTATTTGGGTTCTTTAATTTCTACTTTGTAGGTTGGAAGGTAGTGTGTTGTTCCACACTAGATATTTTGTATTTCTGACCGCGCGTTGGAGTATGTGGGTTAGTTTATTAAGTGTCTTGTCATTTTAGTTTCCTGTCGTTTGCCAAATTCTGCGAGCTTTGGATTCTTGGATTAGCAATTCTTTTATTTGTATAGAAATATTATTAATGTCTCTTTTTTAATTTAGTGTAGGCGTTGTCTACCGTGCTGCATTCTGCAGTACCGTAGTCAATCGATGAATAGCTTCATCAACGTCTTGCTGGGTTTTCAAGCAAATGTTTAAATTTACCTTGTCATTTATTGTTTTTTCGTGTATGTACCAATTTGGTTGTTTGAAACATAATCTTGACATTGTTTGGGTATGCATAATCTCATTTTTAGTAAATAGGGCAATGATCGGATCCTAACTCGTACCAAGATTCTAGGCTGCCATGTATGGTAGGTTTTCTTTTGGTGACAGCAAAGTTCAGCAGGCCAAGCATTCTGTTCCTATCCGTAGGTCAAGTTTTGTTGTTGGGTGTTGTTTAGCCGGGTTTTTACCTTTTTGTGTGATGAATCTTGACCCTCATGTGGTGTATTTTGCCGTCCAGTATCCTGCTACGGTAAATTGTGATCCAAACCTTGTTACTCTTCAGTTGAAGCAGTGCGTCTAGGATTGTAGAATGCTGTTATTACTATTGACCACGAAAGTCCTTGTACTGGTTTATGCTGTTCTTGGTTACTATAGCTGAGCCTGCGTGGGCTCCACCGTCTAGATGATTGGCGTAGTATGCTCTATAATATTGTATTTTTAGTACTGTTCCTTCGTAGAATGACTCCTATATTAATAATATATCGATTATATTAATTGCTATCCTTAATAACTTGCCATTATTTATCGTATACCGTCGTATCTTCCATGTTATTTTTTATGTTGTCTGTTGTTGGTGTAGTCAGCTAATTATAAACTACGCGAGCATACATTGCATTCTGTTGTGAGTTTTGACTAGTTTTATTGTTGCGTGTAATGGACGAGTAGTGCTCAGTTGCTTCTTGTATTTGGTTTTGTGGTAGATTATATTATATGTTTTTGTTATGCCAACCTTTTATTACTAGTAGATCTTGATATATAGTTCAGCCTTTACAATTTGATGTATGACTTCCGTTATGTAGTGCAGATGTTCATTTTGTAAACAGTTTTGAGTTTATGGCCGTACACATTTGACACAATTCGACGGATTGTTGCAATACGATTCCAAGTGTCCGCATCCCTCGCGTCTCGTACGTTGAATTAGTTGTTTATTTTTCTTGTGGTTCTAGATCAACAAAAATAGCGGAAGAGAAATTTTGCCTACTTTATACGTGACATTACGTTCCTTACTTTATGCCTATTTTGTAATAAATCCTCTTTTATCTCGTACTCGTCGGTTGACATGGTGTGATATAGGCCTATTATTACCACTCGGTATGCTCGTTCTGCTTTTGGTAGATGCCGAATCAGTTTCGTATATGTGTCAGTATTGTTAGGATAGACTTTAGGTGTATTTTCTGAGAGAGGTTTAATATAGCACTTTTCTTCCTTAACAACACGAGCTGGATTGTCTGTCATAGCTTTGTAGTTGGTAACATTGTATATAAAAATAGGTCGAAGTTTAGGAACTTTTGTTTGTTTGTCTTTCGTTTTGAGTGCTTCTTTACCTGCATTTGTGAGTTTATTCCGCAGTTACTCTTCACATTGTGTGTTGTTCTCTTGAATCGTTTCCTTTATTGCTGATTGTTTGCCTATTTCAGTACTACTATCTTCTCGGGTCTTTTAATCGCTCGAAAAATTTGAGACTTGGGTTTTGGAATCTGTTGTGTAGCGCATAGATGAGGTTGTAGAGATAACCTTGTGTAGTGTTAGGTGGTATAATATGATGGTTAGGCACATATAGATTTATTTTTCCCTGATTGTTGTGTCGAAGAGGAATATTAGGTACATGAATGGTGCTTGCATTATTTGCGTGTATGTCTTATTGAACTTATTGTGTCGTATTGTATTGTATCGTAGCGAGGGCGATAAGAGAGCAGAAAAAGCACGTGTCTACTGCGCAATATTCAAACACCCACTAAGTAAGCATTTTACATACAAAATTTATGTATACATATATTGTAATATAAGTGCGATTATAGAACTTTTAAGTGTGCTATTTCGATCACAATTTTGTCTTCCGCCCAACTCACAGTGGCAAGGTTATTTGCGACTCAGGAAGTATATTTATGATATTTTATACTGTTTTGTTTGTAATTTCGAGATTGTAGATCCCTTGCAGTGACGACGTTTTATTTGTTTACGATTTAGACCGTGTGTTTTATATTTTTCGATATTACTGAGATCGTGTATTTATTTTAAATATTAAGAACTAATAGTTTTATACTTGTGAATGTAGAGGTTTTTTGATGGATTTAATGTGAAGAAAAGTAATATTTCGTATATTAAGTTTGATGACCTCTATATAGGTTATTTTATTGTTGCGTGCGTTTATTATATAGCACCAGACCGGGAGCGCTTTTCTGATCTGGTTGAATGCTATGAAAGGTAAGCAAGTTTTTCTATGTTTTTAAACTTTGCTCTGGAGTACTAGCGTTTATTTGTGCTCTAAATTTTACCAACATTTCAGATTAAAACAAACTGACGCCCTATAATTAATGACTTTTGGGATATCACTTAATGACTTATTCAATCCGCACGCAGACTAGCATCAACCTCACCCCCTTCCACTGAGCTATCAGTAATCACCCGTATCTACTATGCAAATATTACTGCCAATTTCACCCGTAACGAAAGTAAAAAAAACTACCCAAAATAATTTTTCATGCCCAGCGCTATATTTGTAATTGAATATGCGTTTTATTCTGTACACTGAATTACAATTGCATGTACTCAATATCACTGCTGTCAGGCATTATTTATATATGTCATATTATAGTAAATTAAGTGCGAGAATGTCCTTTAGATAAGCTTTGCCTCATACTTTGCATTGGATAAAAAGAAACAATATTCTTCCCGTCAAGGCCGAAAAAGAGTTTCGCCCTCTTATTTCTAAGATTTGTAATTTATTTTAGATATTCTATATCTGTTTGTTTATGTAATAATTTACACAAAAAGTGAGCGTTACATTAACAAACGGTTTAATCCTTTATGTTAATAAGATTCCTCCTGAAACTAAGATATCAAAAATCTAATTAAAATTAGAAAATTAAGGACGCTACTCTAAATAATAATTATGTTTGCAGATATCAGATAATTTTAATCCGTATAAATGCTAAACGCATTACGCAGTCCTGATTGCTTTTTCTGTTATCCAACGAAGTTTATCTTAAAACGTAAAGAAAATTACACCCATTCCTTAGAAATTTACTAAAGTTATTTTTACGTTACAGAAAAAAAGTGTTAATCACATTTTTATTGTAATTACATCAACTTATAATACTACTATTAGAATTCTTTTTCTGGTTACAAATACGAATAATGAGAATACATTGTGACATTGTCAAATAGGATCAATGCCCTCGATCTTAAAAAATACACAAAACCATGGTTGTATTACTCGTCTAATGGAAGAAGAAAAAGGAAAAGCGTGTGAAATGTGAACGGCTGCCTTGTATGCTTTAGGTGCAAAATAACTTTCAGGATTTTCAGATATATATATAAATGCGAGGTTTTCAGTATACGTTTTAGGAAATAAATAAAATATTATGCACACAATGTCTCTACTCTTTTGTATAAGTAAAAAACAAGTATACGAGCTTTAAGTTTTATTTTTCGTCAACATGAAGAAGTTTTAACTAATTATTCCAGTTTTACTTAAATTCGTTTAAAAATTAACGATTTTATTTTTGTAATAAAACTATATCGTAATAATGGAAACAGATCATAATACTGCTCGTGTTAAACACATTAGTCGAATTCAGATGTCGAAAACACAAGCATTAATAATATACAAAGAAAAATCAAATAACTCTTTTATAAGTTTACGAGTCACCAAATGAAAGTCTGTCTCGTACTAAAACAAACAATCTAATAATCCTGATTGAAACCTTTTGCTGACAAAAGTTTTGCTTCAGTACTTTTCTTTTACACCAACCGCATACAAAATTATCTATTAACATAGAAATAAGTTAATTAATTTCTGTAATACGAATTATATTTAGGGATAAAGAGGGATTAGATTAATTATATTTTAGATCTCCCTAATATTAAATTTAATAGGGTTCTCTATTATAATATTATATACTTTAGGTTGTGTTTGTAAGTGTGTAAATCTGTTAAACAACGTATATTCGCGATACGTAAAATATTTCTCTTTGTTTTACAATCATAAGCTTGTTTCTATTGTTTGCTTTATATATTACAAGATACAAAAGTGACTTTAATGTTTGTATGCATGTAAGACAATATGAAAGCAAAAATCTCTAAGTAGTAAAAGCGCTGCATAAATCATGATTTTGCTGGTTACGAAAATGTTTTATGTTGTACAGACTTCTATAGCAGTATATTGAGTATTAATTTTAGAAGAGGAAATGCACGAAATAAGTGAGAATGTACCTGGTTCCTAATTGTGCTATAGTTTAGGCGTATAAGGGAATATAATTTTAAAGGTTATCACTAATGAAATAGGAGATGAATGGTACGATTTGAGGTTAATGCGTAGATTTAGGGTGGTCTTTACCAAAAGGGAAAAATCTTTCGTTATTCTGAAAGCTTTCTACAACTATAACTAGTTTTTCGCTCCTATTGAGGGCCTCACCAACTACGGTTCAGTGGTGTGGATAAATGCAGAGATGTTGTAAATATTTTCTTAAACATTACCAAAGCTTTTAATTAAAGGTTAGAGTCATATGTGCCCTATACCAGCCAGCGAGGTATCACGAAATTTCAATTTTCTGAGCACCCTTTCTTGATCCCTAATGCATTCTCATCCTATTCCTCCTTTCGCCCTCACTGTAACCCTATTATCGGATTGAAAGTCCAACATTAACAGAAATATGGCTGTGCCTTCTAAGGTAAAAAGCTCCATACACAAAGTCCTACTCGTTAAGGTGTGGATGAACCTGTCATCGAAAGTACTTACTTTCTGGTTCATTATTGTAACATCCATGGTATTAGGTCTAATGTTAATGCTATGTATAATACCTTGAATAATTACAACCAGACATTTTTTTATCTGAAACACAGAATCGGGTACTCCCGACATTTGATTTTTCCCAATACTTCACTCAAGCTTTAGATATAAAGGATTGTTAACTGTGCTCTTCTTCAGTTTCTATTTTCGATATCTCAGTTCTGGGGGATTTCAATGTTCATGACTCTAATTGCCTTCTGTTTTCATCTACTAGCAATCCTGATGGTCATAGTGCAGAAACATTTGCTATTTCATGTAATCTCACACCAAAAACTCTTATAATCCTAACCATATTCCACGAAATTTTTCTTAGATCAAACCCACTTGTTTATAAAACTTCAGTTCCTTCTCAACTAGATCTGTCTAATATAGCCTTATGCAAAAAAAGTATAGTCAATTATTTATTCTAAAACATTTGAGCACTTTTAAATTTAAAATTGGGATTTTAAGAACAAAATTTTGCATTTGCTTGATTCCTTCAATTCTTGCAAAAACATCTTAGTCGTTTATTTTGGGTTGTTTGAGGGCTTTTGTTGGTTTGAACAAACAAATTTGAACCATTAGATTAAAAAAAAAAGACACAATTGCGTATCCGTTTGAGTTGTTTAAACGTTTGCACAGTCATTCATATATATATATATATATATATATATATATATATATATATATATATATATATATATATGTATATATACAAAGGTCATTGTGGAGCCCGTACGACATAGCACGTCCTCAAGCCCGAAAAAACGTTATTAATGTATATCATAAAATTATGATTATGATTGTACGTATGACAAAACGCGTAAATACGAATTTTAGGGTGGGCTCCATAATATACCTTTTATATGTGCAGTATATACAGATTGGTTCTTGTCCTCCGCTGCAGAGGTCGCTTTTATATGCAGCTTGTCTGAATATACTAACGTGACCTACTGTAGCCCAAGTGGTGGAGCTA
Source organism: Vesta saturnalis (assembly GCA_036346205.1). NCBI lineage: Eukaryota > Metazoa > Arthropoda > Insecta > Coleoptera > Lampyridae > Vesta > Vesta saturnalis. The sequence goes on from JARFJB010002021.1 coordinate 5,592,741, forward strand.
TGTTCGGGCTCTTCCTATATAACAAACGAGTCCGAATTTTAAACATCTATTTATTTGCAAATTATTATGTAAAGAAACGCCCACAGGGTGCAATAAACAAAAATAAATAGATTTTTTTAAGAAAGAAATGTCCAAAAATTAAGCTATTGAAATGTAAATTGTTAATTGTAAGTTTGTAATTGTGAGATGCAATAAAATTTAGATAAAAATTAGTTTGAAACCAGTTAGTGTAGAAATAATATAAGAATGTTGAAAATTCCACACAATCAATTTAAACATATGCGTCTACCTGCGTAAGACGAATAAACAAAAGACCTTTGTCTAATGCTTAAATTATTTCGATTGTATAGTATTGGGGAAACATTTAATTATTCGTAAAACTAATATACAAAACAGGAAACTATTATCAGGTTTTTAGGATAATTTTATTTGAGTTTGAAGTGCAGAAAAACAAACAATATTAAATATTAAACTAATTCTTACTTTATATCTTCACTTGCGTGTGAGATAAGTTCCACGTAAATGCTAAATTTTATATTGTATTTGTCAAGATTTCAATTGTAATGTTATAATTTAGCGTTCAATTTTGCTTGAATTACTAATATTATATGTGCACAATAATTTTTGTCTTTTAGGTTAAAATAATGTGTGATTTATGTTCAATTAGCTTTATCAATCAAGACAACACATAAACGTTTACTATTGGCTTAATTTTAATAAAAAATTTCTTATTCACGAACATTATGTACTATTGTAACATCTGTGTAGGTATAACATGTAAAACTTTCTACTGCAGATTACTACTTTTGTTGTTTAAGGTTACAAATTTAAAATTATTTGCACTAATTTCAACGCTACATTTGCAATTAATGTTATCCGCGGATTCGTCAACTACTTGGCCTAGTATTGTTAACGCAGGGTTTATTTAAAATTGCATTAAATAGTATATTCTAAAAACATTTTTAAGTTTTTATAAAACATTTAAGTACTGTCCTGGTTTTAAAAGATGCGTCTATTTGTCGAATATGAAGTCTCCACTCGTAGTAGATCAGGTAATATTGGATGTCATTCCTAACTAAACCGACCTTGCATTTTATCCTTCCAAATACTGAAATTATAAAAAATGTGGGCTACACATTTCTAAAAGAAATTTCGGACTCGTGTCAGGTTGCGATGACGCACCCTGTATGTAGGATGTTATGATGACGTGTATGACGTGTTTTGAGTGCGAGTGTATTGAGTTTGAACGAAAAAAAAAATAATTTTTTTGTGTGTATGCATAATGTATGTGGGTGTATGATACGCCACTGGAAATGTAGGAGAAATATAATTCAGTATGTAGATACGCGTATTTGAATATTAGAGAGACTTTAGTGTTGGAATAATTAGATTCTGATGAATGTAAATGTGAAGAGAAATTTGTCGATGGGACGATAATGCTTGCCACTGTATTGCTACTGTTTTGCTACCGTAAGAATTGGAATGTTTGAGGTTAAATGAGTAATTTTGGTCAGAAGATGTGAGTATATAAGTGTAGAACGTTTTAGAAAGTATGTAGAGAAAGATTGGGTATGTTTAAGTGTTAATTTCAGAAAGTTTTCGTAATGTTGTGCAATTGTTTTGAGAATACGTGTATGTATATGGAATTTGAGACCTTAGACGGTACTTATTTTTGCAAATGTTGCGGAAGGAGATCGAGCGCAGGTTGGAGATAAATGTTAAAAGTTGCGTAATGGTCCAGAGTGGCTACTGAATAAATGTGGTGACGAAAAATGATTTCTTCATGAAGTAATTGTAAAATTTGTAAGTAAAAACAAATATCGCGATGTATTGTAATTACACGCGTGCTTGTATAGAGGGTAGCATCTATTGGAACTATGAAATTTTGAATGAATACTATTGGAGAATATAACGCGGAAGGAAGACATGTTGAAAGATGGATGAGTGAAGGTATAAATAGGAAAGTCAGGGATTGAAGAGGGGAGTTAAGCTTTTTCGGTTTTGGCTGTCGCTTGTGGTGAAGGTTGGCGGAAGACGCGCGCGAAGGGTGTGTGATAGAATGGGATGGTGTTGGAGTTATATTTGTGAATTTTAATGAGGCAGTAATTGTTTAAACAACTGCGTAACCCGAACCGGGGATGAATCATAAAAGACATTCATAAATAAAACGATAATAAAATTGAGATTGAAGATAAAATTAGTTTGTGTTTTTCTTCAAGAAAATAATAAGTGCGTAAGCAGATTTGAATAAAGATAACAGTTGTAACGTTAGTAGCGTCAAGTTTAGCGCGTGTTCTGGTAACGAGATTCAGTTAAAATTATTTATGGGACCACCTTTTAAGTGAACAAAGTGTTCGTTGTATATTAAGCCAATGTTTAAGTAACGTTATATGACATTGAAAGTTTATTTGTATAAGGGACTAAATTGGTGTAAAGGTTGCTAGAAATTTTTTTAAAGAGGCAACCAAATGTTTACCGTTATTACATGTTTTTGGGAGTAATAACCTCGCATAGTGAACTATTCGCGAGTGCACAAAGGAATAAGTTTTGTTGATCATTTATAATGTGCTTCAGGCAATTTTAAAGAGTAAAAATGGACTACAAATATTTGATTTACGAGAATAAAGAAGAAAGAAAATCCAAGGATTAATGGACAATTTCAAGTAAGAAATTAGATTTGAGAATTTTATGAACTCATTTAAGCCCGATTATCTTTTTGTTTAGTTTATTTGCGTATTGTTGTTTAAATTATTAAGTAGTTTTGAAAGGAAGAGATAATCGTTCTTGAGTCTTATTGTATGGTTTGTTTTAGTAGTAAGAATGGAAAGTGGTATTTGGTGGTTTAACTTTCAACCACGCTGATGTAATTTATGTAGATATTTGTGTTTTTGTTTTATTTTGTGCAGGACAATATATATATTTACCGTTGATTGTTATTTTGTTGTTTATTTAGCCAGGTATGAAACACAGTTGTAACATTTACTTAATTGGTGATCTTGTTTTGACAATTTTAAAAGTAAGCTTTGCATATTTTAATTTTCAGTATGAGCAACCGGAAAGGTTTTATTAGCCAGGTTGATTGCAAAATTTTTCATGGTAGTTTATTTAACGCAGTACAATTAAAGACAAGAGTTTTGAGAAATTATACAGGTACGGATGTCTATTACGACTCAGAGAGATTATTTTGAAGTAACATTTATTAAGCCGAAGACATTGATCTTCTTTTATTTAGGAATTTCCAAAATTAATTACCGAATATTGGATGAAGAAATATTTTATTCAGTAATAGGTAGAAATTTAACGTTATATATATATATACGAGGGATACTCAGAAAATATTCAGTTACCGTATTATAATTTTTGTTTTTGATATTTTAGTTTACAAGGTGTATTCAAAAAAAAAGTTTTTAATAACCTGGGTAGTGCGAAATTTATTTTAGTTTGAGTTGAATTGTTTTGGACGAGTGTTTGTTTTAGAACCTTCGTATAGGAGTTTACCGAGTAAGCACAATCCTACTTTCCACAATCAGGTAGGGTTAATTAACATCCAGCTTAAGACAATTATTTTAGCAAAGTTTCGATTGTGGTGGCGCCTAGAGACATATTTTCCCGGACTGAGTTGTTTGAATGTAGGTGTAAGGTGTTTGAGCATATTAATCATTCATTTTACTTATTATTTCGACCACGCCCATCTCCCTGTTAGCTGGCTTGGCAACCCGCTTACATTAGTAAGCATGCACGACGCCTAGTGCGGTTTGGACGTGTAATACTCGTATGGTTAAAAACGGTAGATACGTTCCATTACCCTCCATTTTCCTCTAACCCTTAATTTCGCCCCCTACAAAAAATGTAAAAAACTGCCCTGTGTTATCCACTCTGGTTCAATAAGAAACTTATCATCCAAATTTTAATCTCCTACTGGAATTAACCAGGAACACGATATCGACTTTAAACTCCATGTGTCACCTTCTTAAGGAGAGCATCTTTTTAAATCGTTTCTTGTTTTACACCGACACCATGTAGGTTTTCATACCTGAAAATTTCGTGTCTCTAGGTTAATTAGTTTGGACTATGGGTAGATGAGCGGATCAGTCAGTCAGTCAACTTTGTGATTCATATATAAAAATTATTAAAATCGTGATAGCCTTAGTTTTCGCAATAGTATTACGAAATTGTTAAAACAAGACGAATACTCATTTTCCGTTTACTGTTCCAAAAATATAATTAATCCACCTAAACAACTTTTAAAACATTAAAAGTGGAAGGTAACATATAAGTCATTTATGGGATGAAGCAATGAGCTAAACTTTACGTTGGGTCACTAGTGACTTATAGTTTTACTTGAACACTCATTGTTGTTTTTTCATTTTTTTAATTTCACATACCCCATGGGCAATTTTCACTCACCGTGACATTTAAATATGTTAATATGATTCCCGGTGGTCGCCAGAGGTGTTGCCGAAGTACAAAGCATACTATGGCCAGTACATAAATCTTTATCTGTTAGACACATGTGAAAGGCTATTTTGATGCACCGTGTATGTGTATATTTTGATAACGTATGTAACGTGGTTTGAATGTAGCTGAAGTGAGTTTGCATGAAAACAATTTTTTTTTGTGTATGCGTAATGTAGGTTGGTGTAATTGATACGACACTGCAATTTAGTGAGGCATTGTTTATCGTGTGAAGGAATGTTTGAATCCTGTAGAAAGATTTTCGTGTTGAAAGCGTTAAATTTGGTTGAGAAATAAGGTTTTGAGTAAATGTTTGTTAATACGGCACTGGTAAAGCTACTTGTCTTTTTGTTACTGTGTATGGAGGAATTTGAACTAAAGAAATGGTTGTAGACGTATGAGTGTGTGAGTTATGATATATTGGTGTTTTATTAATGTGGAGTAAGGAATATGGATGTATATTTTTGTTTGTAGAAATTTTGTGATATGGTGCAATAATGGTAAATCAATGCATATTTAAGAATGAAGTTGATAGAATGTGAGGGAGTTCATTAGAATTTGCGGAAATAGAATTCGCCCACATGTGAGATTTATACAGAATGTTGAGGGTTAATCTGGTTAATCTACAGACTGAATGTAATTGCAATTGATGATTTCGTAGGAAAGTTTTTAGTGAATTTACAAAGTAATTCAAGACGGCTTGATTTATTTTGCATCGTTAGCGTCTTCTTCCACGTTGGAACCTTCGACGTGGAAAAGAAACGCGAAGTACTCTATTGTGATAAGTGAATTTTGCCCTTAGCGCGAATTTATTGTGGCGTATTGACAATATGACAGGCAGAAGGTATATAAGCGAGTGCCCAACTTTGAGGGGTAAGTTTTTGGTTAGTTACTTGGTTAGAGGTTTTACTCTGAGTACGGGTCGCGCGCGCGTGGTAACCATGAGAATGGTTAGTGTTGGAGTTTCTTTGTGAAAATTATAGTTTAGGAGGGCATGAATAGCCACTGCATTAACCCATAAGAGGATAAATCGTATAGACATTCACAAATAAATAATTTAAAATATATATTGTGAGTTGAAGGAAAACATTAGTAATTTTCTTCAAGAAATAAAAAGTGCTTAGGTAGATTAGAAGTTAACAAAGCAAATATTTTGTTATTAGTGTTCACGCGTCCCACGCGTGACCTAATATTATTATAAAGAGAACCGAAGGTAACTATTTATGCTACCGAAATAAAAGTTTGTAAAATTGAGTTAAGATACTGGAGATCATTATTGATATTAAATGTGTACAATCGTCAGCAATAATTTTAACGTGTATATGGAAGTAACCATTTTTCCATTGTGGTAAACGTTTTGAAGGACAAACATCACAGTATAAGGTGATGTGATGTTAGGTTGTGTTTTGCGTATGGTGCATCTATGAATTTAAAAAGGATTACGAAATCAGATCATATGGTCTACAACTAATGCACCGAAAGGGATTCATTAATGTAATACGTTAGAATTAGATTTAGATTTTATTGAACCAAGATAAGTACGATTATTTTCTAAGTATATTTTTTTTGTTATTGTTGCGTTAGTTACGGTGCATTCAAAGAAAAAAAGGTTATAGAATTTTAGTTCTTTTCTTGTTTTTAGTATTAAGAAGGGTAGTTTTGGTCTTAACGTATTTATGTGCTGGTGGTTTTTTTTAACCACGCCGTTGTATCTATTTACATGCGGATTTCTCTCTCTCTCTCTCTCTCTCTCTCTCTCTCTCTCTTTCTCATATATATCTATATATATATATATATATATATATATATATATATATATATATATATATATATATATATATATATATATATAATTGTGATGAATAAATATGATATGATAAATATGAATGTAATTTGAGGATAGGGATCAATTAGTTAGGAAAATAAATTTAATTTTAATGTGTATAAGTAATTAATATGTAATTATATGATTAATGATTAAAAGGTGCACCGAACTAGCTCAATCTCAATTTGGGGATAGGGATCATGTATTTAGTGGGAAATTAAATTTATTCTGGACGTAATTATATGAATTACACTTTATAAAAACTATCATAAATGTATAAGAATGAGTCTGAATATAATTTACACTTCCAACGCATGCGTTGTAACGTTATTGAGTGAAGTTAATGATGTCAAAATTGTCAAATAATGATTTGTAAATTTATTTTTTACGTCCACAATTAAATTTAGAATATGAAAATAATTTAAAATTCTGTTTCCTTTACAGGTGTTTATACAAGTATTGTTTGAAATTCTACACCAATACATATACCTAATGAATAATAATTTGCAGGAAATTTAACACAACAATGTACACAATAAATAGGGTTATAAAGAAAATGTGACTCACATATACTGTTCCCAATGCAAATTGATGTCTTCGAGTTGTTCTAATTTGATACAGGCACTTTCCACTTGATTCTCGCTGTTACCATACAACCATTTGCTGCTGACTGGTACTCAGTTTGTCGATAACACCAACTTCCAAAAACTAATAATGTTTTCTTCCAAATCGGCAACACTCCAGTCACTAATTTTATCTTGGTAAAATTTTTTTATTTAAATAAATTAACGCTTATTGATTGGTATCGTTTATAAAGTGTTTAAATGTTGTCCAAAATTTGTTATTATTTCACTTTTATTTTTAGATGCCGGATCAAATATAAATTATTTAAAAGAGATTTGTACCAAGAAATAAAACACAAATAACCAAATAAATGTGATTTTAATTTGGTAGAACGGAATCAAATCAAGTTTGATAAAACGAAAACTTTTAACAAAATCGTAACACAAATTAAATCGTACAAAATATTTTCCGAAAACTAACAGGTATCGGAGACCGAATTATTTAAATTAATTGCCGGTATAAAAACAATTGCTCTTGAATATTCTCTTCGTAATTTATAACTTTCTTTCCGATAATTAAATTAGGTTATGAAAACTTACTTATTACACAAATACACAACACTGCTTTAACCTTTTTTTAAAATTGAACAAATTCTAGAGAGCTCAGCACTTCCAGGGCAATTCCTTTTATACCTTTTTGGTTGTTACTAAAACTTCAATTTTTTTTCAGCAATTCTACCTATGTAACTAAGGCTCTAATTGGTTGAAACATTTTAAAATTTTGACTAAAATAGAAATTTGGCCATAACTTTCTTATATATTAACGGATTTAAAAACTAACGACAGAAATGAAAACTACATAAAATTTTGAATAAAAAGACACCCAACAAGATATGGTTCCTTAAAATAATGTGCGAAATCACCTAATCTAAATTAAATATGCATATAACTACCTAAACTTACAAGCTACACTTAATCTAATTACATAAACGGAATCCTGGGAAAATTTTACATAAGAACACATACTTTTAGAGTTAGAAATCTCGAATTTAAAGAAATTTTATGTGTATGCAAAAATATTCTAAATTCACCTCATATTTGACGAAATTTTGCGGTGAAATGCATTGTATCCTTTTAAAAACTGTGAGATACTGAGAAATAAGTCCTATTAATTACTTTAAGAATATAATTTAAGCCTAATAATATAAAAAAACTATAAATTTATGCAAAAAACCTAGAAATTATAACATAACCAAACTTAAATCTAAAATTGCAAATAACATATTTAAAAACGTTTTTATCACTCAAAATGTTATGCTGGAGGTTTGTAATACTTGTCTTTATAATATTCACTGTTCATTTCAAATGCATTGTGTCAAATAGTGTTGCATTAAAAAGTCCCATCGTCTAACACACTTACTGGAATTTTCACTATAAAAATGTATATAACTATGAATGTCTTTATGTTAAACTGTTCTATGCATTGTTCTTGCTATTAAACTTGTATCACTACGTTTGTAACAGAGTTGCATCTAAAAATATGTGAGAAATATCTCTAATATGTCCATATTATAACCCTTTTATGAATTTTTCACATTTCCTGCATTCTAAAACTATTTACACAATATCCCTAATATATTCCTAGCTATACAATTTATGTTTAAACACCTGTAAAGTGTTCAATGCCAAAATACCCTCGAAAAATTGACTTTTATTGAAAGTTTTAACAGTTAGAAATATAAATTTGCACGTATACGAGGAATACTTAAAAAGTATTTAAGTTCAGTTACGATTTAGGAATTTTCATTTGTACAGGATGTGTTCAATAAGTTTACGACGGCTCGTGTATTTCAAAACTTTCTTAAGCTTTTACATCAATTTGTTTTGAAGTGTGATTGAATTTGAACGGTGAATGATTTTACTGAGTAGGCTGCAATCCTGCCTTCCACAGTCAGATAAGATTAATTTGCCATCCCGCCTATAACTATGTTTAGCAAAATTTAAGATTGTGTGGCGCCTGGAGATAATTTTCACAATTTCCGGACTGGGCTTTGTGAATTGTAGATTAATGGCAAGTGTAAGATGTTTGAACTACCTTTGAACACATGTTGTAGTCAAATCAAACGGATTTACTAAGGTTTTTTTTGTAAAACTATGAAGCTTCCTGCTTGGTATCGAGTGTCAATACGAAATTCCAAATAAATGACTAAAAACAAGAATATTAAGTTAAATTGCTCCTCTTGACATCAGAGTTGTTTAGCCTTCTTGGGTTTGAACGTTCCAATTTTCAAACCCTTGAAATTAATTTTTATACTATATTTGAAGCTTCTCTAGAGCAAAGCTGAAATCAGCTTTTTTGACATCCATGAAATTTACCATTTTGCTATAAATCTTATTAAATAAATCAACTAATGCATAAATTTCATAAATTTTTATTGTTCTGCTAGAAATGAATGATAGGAAAGGGTTGGATAAAACTAAACTATACTCAGTTATTATATATATATATATATATATATATATATATATATATATATATATATATATATATATATATATATATATATATACTGGTCAAACTAAGGAATAAATTCAATATCTCGTAAAACACAATTTATTCAAAAATCGCTCGGACCCGTCGATTTTATATTTTTCATATTTTAAAAAAAATTTTATACAGTGTCTCAAAAAGATTTGCTAAAAAATTTTGTTTTCAAACTGCAACCCAATTTTTTTATTGCATTTTGATTGTTTATATTATAAACATTTGTCATGCAGCATGTGTTATACCTAAGTACGTTTTGGAGTTATTCGCATTCAAAATTTAAAAAATTGAAAAAAGGTCATGAAGAAAACGATAGAACATCCGGATTTGAAATAACATCTTTAACAAGATGGTCCTATTTTGCTGTTAGTTCGAACTTATTGACGACACTTTCCCAAACAGGTGGATTAAACTGTTATTGAGTCCAAGATCACGATCTAACACCACTAGACTTTTTTTATGGGGATACCTTAAAGGCAAGGTATTTAAAAGCCAACCGGCAAATCTAGTTGATTTAAAACAACGCATCCGTCAAGAAATACGTCGAATAACGCGAAATGGTTCGAAATGTGCAGCAGGAATTTGTAGATCGATTAGGCTTATTGTCAGTTGACTAACGGAGGACATTTCGAACATTTGCTGAAATAAAATTATGTTTAAGTTTACGAATCTTTGTTTTCGATATAATAAAACATTATAAAATTATTTTATTTTTTGTTTTCTTCATGACCTTTTTCAATTTTAAATTTTAATAAACTCAACACGCTTGGACTTGTATAGCACATGCTGCATGACAAATGTTTAGAATTGTAAGGCAATCCAAAAAATGCAATAAAAATTGTTGCAATTTGAAAAAAAATTTTTAGCAAATCTTTTTGAGACATATAAATTTTTTTGCAACATATGCCACGAAAAAATATAAAATCGACGGGTCCGAGCGATTTTGAAAAAAATTTGCTTTACGAGATATTGAATTTATTCTTACTTTACGACACTTATATATATATATATATATATATATATATATATATATATATATATATATATATATATATATATATATATTTAAATTTCCATTCATATTTCGAATACGGTTGTATTCATCGTCAATGGAATTTAACAATAAAAGAACTAAAATTAATATTAAAAATTGACAATTATGACAAATAATCAATTATATTTTAAATTTTAACATATTATTATAATTTATGTAAGCTTTTAAATCTTTTACTGTTACAAGAAATTTTCTTATTAACTTTTATATGTAACATTTCTAAAATTAAACGTTTTTTCTAATTTGACTCTACATCTAAAATTTTTGTGTTATCATATTGAAAGATGTGTCCTAAATCGTTTGAATGTTTATCCAAAGCAGTACTTTTAGGTTTAACACGAACATCAGATTTATGTTGTGTTGATCTATTTTTAAAGGTTGTAAAGATGTTCCTATGTAGATGTAGAATCGAATTTAAAAAACGTTTAATTTTAGAAATGTTACATATAAAATTAATAACAAAATTTCTTGTAACAGTAAAAAAGATTTGAAATTACCATAAATTACAATAATATGTTGGAAAATTTAAATAGTAATTGTGATTATTTGTCATAATTGCAATTTTAATATTAATTTTAGTTCTTTATTGTTAAATTCACTGACGATGAATACAACCGTATTCGAAATATATGGAAAATGTTAAAGTTTGTATTCGTTTTATTGACAATGCCATAGTGAAGAAAGAGAAAAGAAAAATTTATATATATATATATATATATATATATATATATATATATATATATATATATATATATATATATATATATATATATATATAATAACATTTCCATATATTTCGAATACGGTTGTATTCATCGTCAGTGGAATTTAACAATAAAAGAACTAAAATTAATATTAAAAATTGACAATTATAACAAATAATGCACAAGGTTACTATTTTAAATTTTCCAACATATTATTATAATTTATAGGTAAGCTTTCTAAATCTTTTTTAGTGTTACAAGAAATTTTGTTATTAATTTTTATATGTAACATTTATAAAATTAAACGTTTTTTTAAATTTGATTCTACATCTAAAATTTTTGTTATCATATTGAAAGATGTCTCCTAAATCGTTTGAATGTTTAGCCAAAGCAGTACTTTTAGGTTTAACACAAACATCAGATTTATGTTGTGTTAATCTATTTTTTGAAGGTTGTAAAGATGTTCCTATGTAGATGTAGAATCAAATTTAAAAAAACGTTTAATTTTAGAAATGTTACATATAAAAATTAATAACAAAATTTCTTGTAACAAAGGTTTAAATTACATTATAATAATATGTTGGAAAATTTAAAATAATTGCATATTTGTCATAATCAATTTTTAATATTAATTTTTTCTTCTTGAAATTTACATGAATACAACGATTAATTATGAAAATTTAAATTGTTCGTTTTATTGACACACGTACCATATAAAGAAGAAAAAAAAGATAGATATATATATATATATATATATATATATATATATATATATATATATATATATATATATATATATAATTCACTTATAAAATTGGCCTGTTTATTCAAAATGTTTACAAGCTAAATTTTTTCGCAAAATGTTTGTAACATTACTCACATATATAAAATACTATGATTATCTTTTACCTTATGAATTTCTAAAAAACAACTGAATTGGTATATAAATTGGTCCATTTCTTGCGCAATCACCATGATGATAAAAAATATGTTTATATTGTTGTTCTATTCAGTAGTATTAATCCAAAAATGAAACATAAAGATAATAACACCGCATACGGAAAGGTTAAATAATTGTATATAATATAGCTTCTTGTCCTTGTTTGCTAGGTAGAAAAAATTAACTATCACAAACGTTCCGGTTTATTTTTAAATTACCAACATTTTATACTTAGCACAAAATAACAAAAACGTAGCATTGCACATTTAATACTTCTTAATTTTAACGATTAAATGATATACGATTTAAAAACTTTACGGTAATGACAATTCATTTTATTTATCACAATGAATCAAAGAAGTATTATTTTAATTTTACAAATGTTTAAAAGTCTAAAATTTATTATGTCAACGTAGTTAGCCATTTTTGTGTATGTCATATTATACAGTTGGTCTTCGATGTCTTACTACAGTTTGCTTTTACAGCGGCCATGTGGTCGGGACTCACAAGTAACTATATACTTTGCATAAAAAAACGACTTGTGTAAGCAATCCCTATCTCAGGATTCCTAGCAGGCTGATAACATATCGGGCTCAACAGAGTACACTTGGTACCTGTATATATATATATATATATATATATATATATATATATATATATATATATTATATTTTAAGTTTCGCTGTTTGAATTTACAGCATTATCAAAAATGTATTGTCATCTACAATAATGAGATTAAATTGAAATACTGATTGATGGTATACGTACCTGAATTGTGTGACATATTATGACAACTACAGATTTAAAATATTTTGTTTGTTAAAAATATTATGAAAACGATATATCTAAAAAGCAAAAAATTAACGGCATATTTAAAATTATTGAATTAACTCTAATTATAACTTGTTTGATTAAAAGTGAAGTAAAGTAAACACAACGATATGAATTTTTTATATATTTAACGACATATTTAAAGTTATATTGGAATAGCCTGTGCTTAGTTATAATATCAAATATACTCAAACACATTATAGATTGGATAATTATCTGAATTAATTAATTAATTAATTACTGAAGCAATTAAGCCAATTATTCCGTCTATAATGTAAATGTTTTAGTATAGTTGATATTATAACTAATCACAGACATTTCCTATATACCTTTAAATATGTCATTAAATACATAAACATGAAAATATAAACTTTCAACATTATCACACATAATAACATACTTATCTTTTTTGGGTTTTTTAATGGTGTATTTTAAATTATACAATTTAAACGTTTAGGTAACATTTACAGTTATTTTCGTCAGTAGTAATATCTATTAAAATTGTCAAAGATGTAGAAAACAATTTTGGCAAAGTTGAAAAATTAAAATATAAACATCATCCTGCTATTAATGTAACAGTTTGAGGAACGTATAAACCAACTATAGAATTAAATTTTAGTAAAGAATAACTAGGTCATTAAAAATTAAATTAAATTAAACTGTCTTAAAGATGACAAATCAGAACACCCTCTAACGGCGAAGGCTAACAATGAAAAATGTCAGCCAAGAAACACATTCGACAAAATTTAATCTAGTGGTGATGTAAGTGTAAAGTTGTGAAAAACATCGATTTGAAAATGATTGAAACATTCACAAATATAAACATGACATCAAATAAAATAATCCAGTTAAATCTAACAAAGATATTTTTTAATTTTAATCTTAATTTCAGCTACTTATGTTAAATTATAGTGCTGTGTTAGTTTAACATATAATTGGTAAAGCGTTTGCTTTAAGGTCTAGGAAAAACACAGCAAAAAACCTATACATACCAAAAGTCAAAATTAAAATCAAAATTGGGGCGTATCATTACGCCTTTTTTTAATTATAAGATGCCATAACCTATTTAAACGGAGATTTTCTTCTCGTCTATTAAAATTATTAGGGTGTTTGTGTATATCAGTTACTTCACGTTGTAAGCAAACATAATTGTCAAATTGAATATCATGATTTATATTATTTAAGGCATGGTCAGCCACCGCAGACTTCTCTGGTCGACCTACTCTAAAAAATCTCATATATTCTTTTACGTCTTGTATCAAAGCTACGTTTTGTGGTTCCGATGTATACTTTGCCACATGAACAAGATAACTAGTACACTCCGTAAGATGCTAATGGGTTTGAAACATCTTAAGGTTATCTTAAATGTTTTTTAATTTTTCTTGTGGCTTTAAAAATAGTCTTAATGCCATATTTAATTAGGATTTTTTGAATTCTATCTGTAACGTTAACTATAAAAGGAAGAACAGCAATACCAACATTAGGAACTGGTTTTTCTTTAAAATTATGTCTAGAAGGTGTAATAACATTAATAATATCTGTAAGTGAATATCCATTATCTTGTAAGGATTTTGTTAAATATTTATATTCATCCTTCAAAAATTCAGGGTCACCAATTCGTTTTGCTCGATCTACTAAAGATTTAATTACACCAATTTTTTGACGTGGATGGTGGTTGGATAATTTATGAATGTATCATCACTGTGTGTCAGATAGTGAATTATTATTTCTAGATTAATTAATATGTCAAGAAATGGTAAACTTCCATTAGTTTCTTTTTCCATGGCAAACTGAATACTAGGATGTATATATACCATTTATAAAAACCAAAAACTCATGCAGTGCGTCTTCTCCATGTCTCCAAATAACAAATGTGTCATCTTTATATCTATACCAAATTTTTAGGTGTATTTTGTAACGCTAATGTTTCAAATTTGTCCATGTAAAAATTAGCTGTAGCAGGACTAAGGGGACTACCCATTGCTACACCATTAATCTGTTCATAAAATTTACTAATCCACTGAAAATAAGTTGTAGTAAGACAGTGCTGAAAAAGAATAGTTATATCCTTTGGAAAAAGATGATCAATGAATTCAATAGTTTCTTTTAGAGGCACTATTGTAAAAAGTAAAACAACGTCAAAACTGACCATTTTATCAACATCTTCAATTTTGAAACTATTGTTTTTTCAACAAAATCGGTAGAATTTTTAATGTAATGGAGTGTTTTACCTATATGAGGTTGTAATAAAGATGTAAGATGTTTTTGCAAGACTATATGTAAGAGAACCAATTGCACTAACAATAGACCTTAAAGGAATATTGGGCTTATGGATTTTTGGTAAACCATATAGTTTTGGTGAAATAGCTTCAGATTTAGTTAGCTTCCTTTTTATTTCTTTCGGACTAGATGATAATTTAATCAGTTCTTTAGCTTTTAAAAGAAACTGTTTTGTTAGATCTTTTGGTATTTCACGATAAGTCTCTGGTTTCAACAGTTGTTCTATTTTAACATTATAATCGTTCATGTTTAATATAATAGTTGCATTAACTTGATCTGATTTTAATATTATTATACTTTCATTGTGTTTAAGATCAAGTAAAGCTCGTCGTTGACGAAAGGATGTTTCTCTTTGGAGGTTTTATTTTAAGTAATGTGTTAACGGTGTTATATCTAACTTCATTAGCAACAACAAAAGGTTGTTGGAAATTATATCTTCAAAAGGTGTTATCGCAAAATTTCGTCCTTTAAAAAGCGATTCAATAGCGTAATCTGAAACAACATTACCAGAAAGGTTTATAACCATTTTTTTACAATCAATGGATGGTGTATTATTTTGTTGTTTGTATAATTTATTACATTTTTCTTTTTGACGTTGACATGAGATGTCAAAATTTATTTCCATAGATTTAAACGTTATAGAATCAATTTTATCCCAATCTTCTCTATTCAATATAGATGAGAGCTCTAAATGTAAATATAAAGGATTTATATCGGAGTTATTTAGTAACTTCCTAGCAATATGTATTTGGTTACGCAAAATAGCATTTTCAGTTCTTCTGTAAATATTATTAGCTTGTTTGTTATTAAAATTTCTTTTAATATAGATAAATTTTGGGATAATTTTTTGGTCTCGGTATCTTAATAAAAAAGTGACCGACGTTAATAACTGTGCTTTACGTTTCTTAATTTTTCAAATTGTTTGATAAAACGATGTTGCCTCCCCATTAGAGAGTGTTATGCTTTGTTACCTTTAAGAAAGTTTAACAATATTTAATTTTTAATAACCTAGTCATTCCTTACTAAAATTTAATTCTATAGTTGGCTTTATGCGTTTCTCAAACTTGTAACGGTTTAATTTTTATTTAACAATAAATTTCAATATATTCATGAATAGTAAACTTTTTAAAAATAATTATTTTAAGTCACATTTAGCATAAGATGTCTTTAGTGATATCAATTTTGAATTCCTATTCAATAGCCTGACCCCTAGGCCAAATTTTATCATTGCTAGGTACTTTTGAGCATTTTTCTGATTCCATTCTATTATCAACAATTTTTTTGTTCTTTTTAAAAATTCGTGCCATGTGGTGTACTTGAAGCGGAAATTCTGGATAAATCTCGTGCATTCACATAAAAAAAAATTGAATACAGGCTTATATTAATTAGTTTAGTAATTACCTGCCTGTACAATTATATTTCGGAAGTTCCGGATAATAGTTGGCACGTTTCCTGTCTGGCCGCCTATCAACTCAGGTAAAAGTCTAAACCAACTGCTCAAATTAATCCTGTTTCATTCATGTATTTTAGGCCACATTTAACAGTGAACTATTCACGATTCACGACTCTTGCTTCTACAAACAATAATTTAATTATTACATCAAGGAATACCAATTCAATTTACGACCGACAAATCCAGACGGAACCCTTACTATAAGGTGTGCGATTGCTAATTAGTATAACAACAACCCATCTTCTCTGGTCTGCGACTGGATTCTACCTTTACCGTTCTGTTCTTCGTAGCAACGAACAGGTCAGATCGGTATCACTTATTTGTTACGATTAAAACCATTATGCAATTCATACCTTAAAAGGAACGCTCGTGGATTGTGTTGGATAGCTGGAATTTAATATCACTATTCACGTTGTTAAATCAAACATTGAGGTTACGTACCTTTTCATTTTATATAGATAATATTGGTTAGCTTAACGATTAAATCATATTTCACTGATCTTATGTTCAAGTTCAGTTGAAATTCCCATTGTTGTAGTTTATAATATAAATCTTGATAACTGTTAAAAGAAACGAAATGTATTCACCATAAAAAAAAAACATCCAACCCTAAGTTATTGTGACTATTGTACCGCATTTTGTTTAATTACGCTTATTTTGCTATTGTGTTTGATGTACCTTCAGTTCCATAGTAACAATACGTGTTTGTGTAAATCATTTACGGTAGTACAGTCGGAATTCAATTGCCGGAAGTCAAGTTTTTTTTTTATTCCGATTGTAGGAGGGAGGGGCTACGCAGAGTTGTACACTGAATTTTTTTCCCTGTGTAGCTTACGACTAATTCATTATTATATTTTTTTTATTTATTTAGGTGCGCAGTATGCCTACGTTGAATCGATTCAATAAATTACTGTGTTGACCATATTTTTTTTGTGTGCATAAATTAATTCTTTTTTTTTAGCTTACTGATAAGTTATTTTAAACGCTTTGCTTGGTTTCTACCTGCCCTGTTATTTAGTATCTTTCCACTTATCAAGTCACTTTCACTGGCAACCAATTCTGATTGCTTACTACATATTAAAAGGAATTTGTTTGTTTATTACCAATTCAAAATTTGAAACTTTATTTTACACTTTTTTTGTTAAAAATAGTATCACTTACTCTCACAATATTGTTTCTTTTATGCCCTTTTCAAGTTTAGGGACCTAAAGAAAACTTGTGGCGCCTAACCTTTTTTTTTCCTTAAGCTCTAAACCACATTTATTTAGTTGTCGCATATCTGCCGCCCACACCTAAACTGCTCAAGATAACCAACTGCTAGCCTGGCCGAGTATATTCTATGGTAAACACCGTGGCAAACTATTATATTAATAGCAGATTAATGTTTATGTGTTAATTTTTCAAGTTTGACAAAATTGTTTTCAACATCTTTAACAATTTTAATAGATATTACTACTGACGAAGATAACTGTAAGTGTTATCGAAACGTTTAGATTGTATAATTTAAAATACACCATTAAAAAACCAAAAATGATAAGTATTTTAAATATATTGTGAAGGTTAGTTTTTATCCTTTTTACTCACAAACAAAAAACTGTGATTGAGTCCTTAAATTAAGTAATTATGCACCGTTGAATATTGATAAGAGTAAAACCAAAAGATACTCGTTAATTGTTAATAAAAATTTTTCTTTGTTTCAAAATTAAAACTTATCAAGTAACATAAACAACCGTTTATATAAATACAAGTTTTCTTTTTGTTATTCCGAAACTAAAACTTGATAAGTAGTAATTCACTTTATATTCAAACGCAGTTGTTGTTAAATGGAAATTACATTCGAAACCTTTTATATTAATATTAGAGAATGTTAAGAAACCAAAGCATTCAAACAGACTTTAAAATCCGATCAATCTTATTAAGAGAGCTTTAAGTTAATATATACAAGTAATAATTAACATTGTCCTTATAAATTAGATAATTTATTTAGTGAAAATTGCATTGTTAATAACAGTTTCGATATAAAAAATTAAAGTTAAATCTGAAATACTTTCTATGAACTCCAACTACAAAATAATCTATCTAATCTTTTTACTATTGTATAAAATTTTGTATATTTAAATAAGGCGAACAGCGTCAGATGTGCCAAACAGTATCTAGCTTCAAGTGTTATTAATTACTAATTAAACCGTTAGATAGAATAAGTATTTTGTGTTAATGGAAACTGGCCGAATTTTATATCAACCGTTCTGTTACTTCATAAAGAATTATTTTAGCACGACGAAAGAAATATTAACTCAATGGTTGATCTAATATCAATTAAAACAAATTGCTACGTTGTCGCCTCATCGTTATGGATTTCCAGCCGTTCCCCACTTTTAAATGTCGTACTCTATATAGGTTAATGATTTCGCCAAAATGATTATCTTTTCGTTCTCACTGTATAGTATAGACGAAGCTAAAGCTTACTGGTGAGTATGAGGTAAATCTAATTAAACATAACAAAGACACGCTCTGTAATTAAGTTCGAAACCTAGTTAATTTGTTCCGATATATAGCACGGAAATTACTTGATTGATTGAACCGTAATCAGTGAAATTTTAATAATTCACAGAGTTCATATTTATTATCATTCATTTTCATCCACCATTGGTGAAGGAATTTTGTTTGTCCAGGAGACCTGTGACCTTTGTCTACCGTATCCGCACAACGTCCGTACAAAATGAGTTTTCGGTACATCTTATATAATAAGTACCGGACCCTGAATTTTATCCTCCACACGTTCAGGACTGGACCCAAAGACCGTCTGGAGAGTAGTTTATCTTTGAGTGGCGCCCGAAACCGTTTTATAGCCTCTGGAGCGAAGAACCCGTCATCCGTATACCGCCTAGGAGTTTACACCGACATAAAATAAAATACCGTAACTTATAAGTAAAATTAATAAACATATTTCAAAATGAGTATTAATTTTTGTGTTGGACTTCGTTGAGGGCAAGCTTCACTTGCCACCACCGAATATCCCTTACAATATAAACAATTTTTATTGTTGTGTTTACTTCACATTAATTTCAACCAAACAAGTTATAATTAGAGTTAATTCAATAATTTTAAATACGCCGTTAATTTGTTGCTATTTAGATATACCGCTTTCATAATATTTTTAACAAACAAAACATTTTAAATCTGTAGTTGTTATATTTTATATGTTACACAATTCAGATAAGTACACTATCAATTAATATTTCAATTTATTGCTGTAAATCCAAATAACGAAACGTAAAACAAAGATTTTGCATTTAAATAACTGAACCATTCATTCCCAGAAACAATTTTATAAATATGAATATATATATATATATATATATATATATATATATATATATATATATATATATATATATATATATATATATATATATATATAACAATTTCAGAATGTGTATTATTTAAATGCAAATATATTGTAATAAATGTTAATAACGACGCAACGATTTATGTAACTATGTGATATTTAGACTTCACCATGTTTTAATCAAAATTTGAAAATTGGGACTCAATGGGAATACTCGTAATTATAAACAGTAAAGCAAGATAATTTAACTCAAATACTTACCGATTTTAATACAGTAACGATAGCCGTTCGCGAAGACGTTCAAGTACTCACCTGTAACAAAATATGAAGTGAATACAGTTAGTTTACATGAAATTGTGAGTTTGTGAGAGCATAATTTGCTGTAAAGTGCCGGAAAGTGATGAGCCGGTTAGTCGGGAGGGCAGAGTTTCGGAAGCGCAGGTGGAAATAGTAATACAGTAGGAAAAAAAAGAAAAGGAAACGGAGTAGGAAGAAGAAAAAGAAGTGATGTTGAGCGCCACAAACTTTGATTTAGCCCCCAAACTTTGAAAGGGGACGAACAGTCGAACACATACAAAAAGGGAAAAAAAAGAAAAGATTAATTCGAGAATACTATGTACTGTAACAAAACTTGTAACTGAGAATAATGAGTGAATGTAAAGCAAAAAATAATACCTATTAACAATTTTTAAACTAAAACGTACTTGACAGACACATAAAATTAAAGTCGATCCTCCAAGCGGAAGTTTCACTACCACTGTAGCAACTACTAGTTCACTAGTGAACTAGGTGAAGCAGTACAACAATACGGTGGTAGTGGCCTATCCAAGATTTATCCCACAAACCCCAATTGAATTGGAGGACAATATGTAGTCCTACAATACCTACAAAGATTACCCAAAATACAACAAAAGAATTATTATCATCCGAAAATCGGATTAGAGCTCTAAACCAAAGTTATACTTTTATTCCATAATGCAACTAACAATTAAAAAAATGACTTCTTAGTTACTTCTACGAGTCACTCCCCAGTATAGAATTTACATAAATTTCAAGTTATTAATAAATTAGTAATAAAGAAAAGTAGTGGTGTGACTTCCTACCTTAGAATAACTAATCAGTAACTGTAGCTCTAAGAAAAAAAAATTACACTAATTAGTGAGTGAAATTCAATGTTTAAATTATACAAAATTTATATTACACACAGAAAAATATCTTATAGTAAGCAATAGTGAAATTTATAAATCTCTACATTAATTAATAGTGAAATTTATATTGCAAAAAAAATCTACTACGCATTAGCGAATTGCCCTGTATATATCTATATGTACTCAAGACAGTAGCTACAGTACTTATCAGCAGTTCCAATAGACAACAAAAAAAATTCTTATAACCTCAAAAAAAAATATAACGTTAATGCAGTGAATGTAATACATACGTGTTGCTGCTGGAGGTAATTGTTCAATCCTAACACCAACTTGACAATTCACTAAGGTACTTTATACACTACGTTACATATGAAATGCACCACTTTGAAATAATAATGCTATGATCTTGAAAGTATGGTAAAATAATGCTTTATTAACATGTATAAGATGATGCAATTTTGAAGGCAAAATATTAACAGTTAACAAGAAAATGTTAATAGTGTGTAGCATCGCCACGCACAGCAATGCAGGCGTTCACTCTCCGAGGCATGCTTTCTATGAGATGGGCTATATCCTCCTGAGGCATTTCATCCCAGGATACCTGGAGATGGTGTCGTAATTCATCCAAGTTGTTTGGGGCCGTTGGTAGTTGCCTGAAACCGCCGCACCTTCTGACGACCATTGTTTCGCCATTATTCCATTGTCCCCAGTCCCGCCGCTCTTGACACCATGCCAATCTAGCAGTATGACGCTCTTGAGTTAAGTGAGGTCGTCGGTATGGACGATACGAATGTAAGCCAAAAAACTTAATTCTCCTGTAAATTGTTGACATTGATAGTTGACGAACAGTAGCTCCTGTCCAGATCACCGCAAGAGACTTTGTTGACTGAAACCGATCTCTTGTGGCCATTCACCTAAGAAGTCGTTCTTCACGATCATTCGTGCTGCGTGGTGGTCTTCCAATGAGACGAGGTCGTTGAATGCCTTCTTCAGACCAAGAAGATGAAATGCGGGCCACCGTGGTGTGGACTCGATTAGCTCTTGTGCCGATTTCTCGAAATGACAAACCTGTTTATTTCATGCCGATTATTCTACCCCTATCAAAATCTGAAACTTGGGCAAAGTTTCGTTGTTGTCTTACTGGGTGCATTTTTTCAGAATAAATATGTCAGTTAAATAACAAAAGATTGACACTAAGCGACTAGATTTCTTAAAATGTATAAATAAAAATTAGTGATAATTGATGTTGACAGTGGTGCAAAGTACATAATTACTTGTTCTTTTACATTATTTTGCCAAAATTGGATTGGAAGAGTTGGACCTTTGGCTTGGCCAGCACGGTCACCAGATTTGAGTCCATGTGAATTTTGGCTGTGGGGAATGGTGAAAGAATGCGTGTATGCTACAAGACCTACTGACATTAATGAACTTAAAGAACGCATAACAAGAGTCATCCGCTCTATACCTACAGAAATGAGTGAACGATCAATGACCTGTATGGTACAAAAACTTGAAACATGCATTGCTAACGAAGGTGTACATGTCGAAGGAGTGCACTAGCTCCATCTGGACCTGTGTACATATATATATATATATATATATATATATATATATATATATATATATATATATATATATTATATATATATATATATATATATATATATATATATATATATATATATATATATTGTATATATATATATATATATGGAAGACTTTGAAAACCAAATTCACTGAGAAACCAAGGATGTGGCTTAGATACGTGGACGATACCTTCGCAGTTTGGTAGCACTAAGCTAGATGAATTCCTAGATCACCTAAATAGCTGCGCACATTCCATAAAATTCACAATGGAATTAGAGTCGAAACAAGGCCAGCCATTCCTGGATGTACTTGTACACAGGAATGACAACACTGACGCGACAAGTGTATTCAGGAAACCTACCCACGCGAGGAGGTACCTACACTACAACTCCAATCACTAAAAAAACGTGAAGTTAGGCGTTGCAAAATGCTTGTACGATTGAGCGGAAACAGTATGCTCAAAACAAGAAGACCTAAACAAATAAAATGAAAATATCGCTTGAACACTCAAAGAAAAGGGCTACTCCGATCTAACACCTAACCTAAACGGGGAAAGGGTAACCTAAAGAGAAGAACCTAAATATACAGCGATAATACCATATACGGCAGAGCATACGTGGGAGAGAGCAGTAGACCACTCAAAGTGAAAACTCAGGAACGTAAGAACAACGTCCCCAAGGGCGAAGCAGAAAAATATAGAATCGCTGAACATATCTGGAACGAAAACCACCTGATCCAATGGGATAACATACAGATAGTGGCAAAGGGCAAGAACACAACTCCTCGGAAACTCAAAGAAGCTACATACACCGCTCTAGCAGAAAATCCAGTAAGCCAAGCTAATGTGGAAATGAAACCCATATGGATTCCAATAATCCGCGAAGAGCTTAAGCGCGATACAACGAAACGTCGCACTTCAAAAGCAAAAACTGTGGAAATAAGCTGATCAACTCAACTAACAATAATAATAATTTAACATTATGTTGTGGTGGCGTCAAAATAGTGATGGGAATAGTAGCAGTCAAAATAAAAATGAAGAGAAACAAGATGTAGGTTATTCTTGTGACAACAACAACACAGGGGTGTACAAACAAGCGGCTAAGGAATACTTAATTGGTTATGTTTATTATGAACTGTCGAATGATAGTCATCATTCAAAACACGTAGAAATTGGATAAAGTACACACCTCAACCTTGTACCAGTAGTGCGTGTAGGGTGTGGTAACTGCGATTAAAGCAACAATGTGGTGTTGGACATGAAGGAGTAGCATTCATTTGTAGAATTACAATTTTTCCGATTTCAAGAAATTGAAAACCAGATTGATTGGTTAAATGCAAACAAGGAAGTAGATATAGTCTATGATCAGCATTATGAATTCGGCATTGATTGAAGGGTATGACATAATTTTGAAAACTGTGGCAAAGTGCAACTGCTGTTCTTGCACATTCAATGTTCGTAGTGTAGAACTCAATTTAAAGGATATTATAAGGTATCGATAGGAATTTCTTGAATCCTACAATCTAGCGTTTTCCTATGAAACTCCCGCCGTGACAAAAAAATCTATAGTAATGACTATCATGACATTTATATACTCATTGATGGCATAAATGCAAAGTATAGTATTAATTCACATGCTTAATGGAAATTTCGTATTATAGTCCTGCTTATCTAATGCATAGCATTTACTAAATATTATCTTAATGAAGAAATAATAACTATAATTAGTTTTCTTTTATCTCGATTTAAGTATAAACCTCTTGCTTTATCCACCCAAGTAAACGATAATGTTAGCTAAATTTACTTTTTGGTTTCGCAATTTCCTGTATATATGGCAAAATAATTTGGCGCCTAAACTGGTACCAATTATTAGGAAACCACTACCAGCTCTTTACAAAACAACCATCTGTTTCTGAGAAACGGATTCCTCTGGTTTGCCTGCTTATGATCTATTTTTGGTGTGCTTTGAGCTTTTTTTTTGGGAAACTGGTCTGTTTTGAGTGTTTTTTAACAAACTGGAACTAGTTTTTATAAACCCATACCAATTCTAATGAAACCAGTACCTATTCACAAATCAGATACACCACCCAAAAGCTAAATATCCAGATCTTGGAAGGTGCATCAGCAATACTGCAATAGTTCAACTTTATATCTTGGTTGACAGAATTAAGATAGATCTTTGATTACAAAACGAAACATCTGTCAGCAATGCAAAAACAAGTAAAACTCACACCCGATTTGAGATTGAATCCCATAATGTATTATATCCGAGGCAAATTTTCACTGAAATGAACTGGCAAAAAATATAACAAGAAATAATCCAAAAGTGGCGCAAATCAAAACAGCGAATGAACTATAGTGACTTCTGTTACCCATTATGCACGTCACTATTGATAATTGGGAATGAAGTTTGGTAAACCATAAAAATGAATTAAATTCCAAGTAAAACAAGGATACTATTTGAATAAAGCACTACTGTGGTTGTATAAAACCGTATAATGAATTCAAATTTCGAAAATAGAAAAAATATTTATTTATAATACAGTTATACTCAATAGCATTCAAAATTTAACAAAGGAATTACAACTCGCCCCCAACACCCATTACTAGTCACTAGTTACTCGTCACTCGTCATTTGTCCCTCATTACTCGTTATTCGTACATCACGTCACTTGTCACTCATCGCTCGTCACCGTTACTTGTCATTCTTTAACCATCACTCGCCAATCGTCACTAGTAATTGGTCAGAAAAGACTTTGCGCCCTTGATTTCATATTTCTCACACCGACACTCGTTGATAAGCACTAGCAATCGTCATTTGTCAATATTGTCACTTGCTATTGTTAATTTTTTCTGTTCGTCACTTTCCACTCGACACCCGTCATACGTAGCTTGTCACTGCCAGTTAACTGTTGTTTTCCATGATCCGTGACTCGTCACTCCTATCTCTTCAATCCTTACTAACTAACTACTTTTCACAAAAATGTAGCGATCTTAATTTTTTCGGTGGGACATAACACTGAAAATGTGTCCTTATTAAAGGTTAGTAGATTAGTAAATGTTGATGGTCGTCCCATACCACCGACCTTGTGTGAACGGTACTTTTTATTAGTGACTGCAAGTCCGCTTTCGCCTCTATATTTTAAGAAAGGCGGAGGAATTATGTAAGGCATGTCCCAAGAGATGAAATAGTACATTACGTACCAGGGTGGAAGGAACGTCATTACTGTCAAGAGAAAAGATAATTTGCCGAGACGTGCAGCATCGAGGTGAACTTCTACCATCGAAGTACATATACTACTGTATTCACAATCATTTGGAAATGAAATAATAATCAATAGAAATTTGTTGCAGTTACTCATATGATAATTATATTGGTATTGCGTTGCAAATGCTTCAGTGTCATTTAAAAATCAGTTAACATCTTCAAAGCTATTCATAATGTCATTATTATTCTCTCGAGAAGTAGTTCACCTCGGAAATAGTTCAAGTGGATAAGCTAGGTCGGTTCTAGCCCAAAACCCCATGCTATTTCTTATGGAGGTTGATTTTGAAAATTGCATCCCCTAATTTTTTTCAACTTCTTACACACGCCTTGTTTCATCCCTATTCCTTCGTAAATAGGCTATGCCGGTTCGAGAGCAAAGTCCCATGTTATTTCTTATGGAGGTTTATTTTGCAAATTTCATCCCTTATTTCTTTGACCTTCGAAATACCTTCCTCTCAGACCTAACATACAGGTACTACCAACTCCTATCTTTATACAATGTTCATCTCCCACGTGACGTCATCAGACCAATGATATTGAAACATAAGGAAAACATAAGGAAACCACAATCACTGACACAACTGCGATGGTTACAAGCTCGTCGAACCGACCCCCCCCCCCTCTGTCGACTTATTTACGTACCTACCACATTTATCAAATTGGGGGAGTTACCCCTAATATAAAAACTGCCCTTTTATTAGCTCTTTCAAATAAAAAGTCAATTTTCTCGAAAACGGGCCAGAATTAGCATAACATAAAATTAAAAAAAACCTGGACGAAGACCCCTGTCGGCTTATTTACGTATTTACCACATACATCAAATTAGGGGAGTTACCCTTAATATGGAAACTACCCTTATGAGTAGGTGAGAAAAATATTTTTAAGCAGATTATTGTGTAGCTTTTCCAAACAAAAGAATGAATTAAATGAATTAAACCCCCTCCTCTGGACGAACTCCCATGTCGGCTTATTTACGTATCTACCACATATATCAAATTGGGGGAGCTACTCCTAACATAGAACCTACCTTTATAAGTAGGCGACAAAAATATTTTAAAGCGAATTATTCCAGATTTTTCAAACAAAAAAAATCAATTTTATCCAGGATTCCTCTAAAATGAGTGTCTAAGGCTTCAGCTGCTCTTAAGTAGAATAAAAGGCGGTTCATGTGCATTTATATTTTATTAATATTAGTACAGACAAATGATATACATTAATATTTGCATCCGTTGGGATAGTATGATATGAATAAGATTATATTATATAACAATAATAGTTTGCCAAACATTTACTAACGTGAATCCAGCTAAGCAGTATCCATTATTCTAAAATGTCCCCAAGGTAACGTACCATAAGGCCCCTTAATTAAATATCTTTTATCATCATGAGGACTTAAAGCTACTTTTGTTTGATTAATACTAGATACCACATGCTTATCACTCTTAATTAGTATCTGTTCTACAGTTTTCTCTATTAAATTGTTTAAATATTCCACATGATCATCAAACGTTATTCTATTCTTAACAACGTGTTTCTTCGCCCATTTAGCTTTCTTCGTATTATCTGTACCTTCCACTCTGATCGCGTACATTTTGGACCGTAATCTAACAAATTCGGTAATTATTATTTTACCGTTCATTTCATCTTTATTAATAAGCTGATTTATGTTAGTATGGTTATATTGGATATTTCAAAAACAAAAATATACAATTCCACTATGAGTATATGAAGCCTCTATTTGGGGAAAAACGCAAAGTCGTGTATACAGATACAGACTCGATCATGGTTTCCATCGAATGTGATGATATCTATGAATTTATCCGTCGAGATTGTCATTAAAAATTTGATACTAGCGACTATGCCAAAGACAACGTTTACGGTATACCCCAAGTGAACAAGAAAGTGTTAGGACTTATGAAAGACAAAATTAACGGTGAAATAATTACCGAATTTGTTGGATTACGGTCTAAATTGTACGCGATCAGAGTGGCAGATATAGACACTAAGAAGAAAGCTAAGGGGATCAAGAAACACATTGGTAAGGATAGAATAACGATTGATGATTATGTGGAGTGTTTAAACAATTTAATAGAGAAAACTCTTGAACAGTGACTAAGCATATGGTATCTAGTATTAATCAAACAGAAGTAGCTTTAAGTCCTCATGATGATAAAAGATATTTAATTAAGGAGTCCTATGATACGTTGCCTTGGGGACATTTTAGAATAATTGATACTGCCTTGCTAAGATTCATGTTAGTAAACGTTTGTATACTATTACTGTTATATAATGTAATCTTACTCATATTATACTACCACAGCGGATGTATATATTAATGTATATCATTTGTCTGTACTAATATTAATAAAAATATAAATACATATGAACTGCCTTTTATTCTGCTTAAGAGCAGCTGAAGCCTTATAGATTCGTTTTAGAGGAATTATTAGGAGAGTGGGTTGTTTGTATATCAGACTAGTATTATGAGGACCATAACCCAACTTGAGTAGCCTGGTAAACAATACAGGTTTCTAATCCCCGCTAAAGATATGTGTGGTGGATACGTAAATAAGTTGACAGATGGCTATCGTCCAGGAGGGGTGGGTTGTTTATTTTTGGTGTTTTTGATAATGGTTTTTGAATTTATTTTTGGATAATTCTGACCTAGCTTATCTACCTACTAGTTTACCTCGGTGAAACATCTTTTCCCTCGAGAATGAAGTTCTTCCCACCCTGATACGTAATATACTATTATTTACCAGTTTTCCAGCCCTAATCATCCAGATGCTTCATAACTTTCTTTCGTCCTCTTTCTCTTGTGAATATTTCAACATTATGGATTGTAGATCACTTATTTCTTGTTTCTCATTGTTAATCATTCTATATCTTCAGTTTTGTGTTGATCTCTAAAGGAAGATCCATTCTGTATGATCAAGGAGTACTGCCTAAGCCTGTTCGTTATGGTAACAGTACACCAGCTAGTATACGAGTCGTAGACGGTATATATTGTGGTATTCCAAATATAGCAGGACACGCAGATTTTCATCAAACAAGGACAGTTTTTAACACGTTCAAACTAAGTCTGTTATGTAAAACATAATCTTTGAATTAGTGACAACTTTATTTTTTAATGAACTTGACTTAGGGTAAGGTGCCAAATGAACTGTGTTTAATTTTGAGTCACTAACTGGTAGTAAAATTTGTGTAGCGTATTTGAGTTAACCAAAAAAAAACAATGTCAGTATATTTTGACCTCGATACGTTTATAACTATCTTGACGCTACGAATATAGACGGTTACATTATGCACCAATATCTATTTCAAAAGGCTTCGAAAAACCCTTTGTTTCAAGATTAATCGATATAAAATTTTCAAATCAGCAAAATTTTATACTTGAATCATACAGAGTCTGGTTCAAAATGAAATTTATGCAAATACCTATTTTTTGTAAATCAGTTGGTTCTATGTATTAGCAATATAATTTTTGTTGCTTTAGTAATTACATTATTAATTGTTATATTGCTTCGAATAAATCTTGATGAACCACAGGAAACGTGACATTGAACTAATTGCATTCAAACCTTATCGATTTAGTCTTTTAATTCAAGAAAAATTTATTAAATCACGATTTTGAACTTTGAGGATGCTTTAAGTGCGTTCAATTTAGAGATAAAGAAAAGGGGTACACAAATGAAAATATAATCGAGTAAAAAAAATCAAAGGTTCTTAGAAAGGTGGAAAAGGGGCACAAGAGCAGGCTGCTATTAATAAACAAAGGCCTTAGTTTAAAATTCATGTCACGTACCACTTCCAGCACGTTGTTGTTGCACGCCGTCAAGGGATTGTAGTAAAACTTATTAAACTATCGATTTTGAAACAATTGTGTTACTAAATTAGGTTAATTTATGCGCAAGTATATTAATAAAGCTAATTTTATGTTTTTAAGCTGAGATAAAAATTTAAGGGAGTACCAGAAGATGCGAAAAGAGAAGAAACATAACAAACTAGGCTAAAGATGTACTTCAGAAAACAACCTATAAATAGAGCTAACGACTAAAGACTTCCAAAACAAGTATAAAAATTTCTAACAAGAAGCAGAGAAAATTCAGCGATTCCGGAAACATATCTAAAAGTTAGTCTAAGTAAATTATTGTAAATCTCGAAAAATTACGTTTCAAGGCACAATCGTTACACTAATTTGCATGTGTTCAGATAACTTCTCTGGAAGCTTTAATTTTCTTATAACTCTCATGAAAAGCTTCTACCTAAATAATTGCTTTAACCTGGTTAAAACAGGGTATTACTTAATTCATGAAAGGATTTAAGAATATTGATTTTATCATACAAGGATTTTGCATTTAGCAAACCGATTTACATTCCACAAACTAATGACGTAACAATAAGAGTTAAACTATCTCAATAATGAGAAGTGCACCACAGTATGACGTCATAGTCAGCAATCACTAACCGTTGCTATAGCAACGGAGCTTTGAATGCAGCTTGGAGTCTGGGGATGAGGAAAACACTCCTCTTTACTTCCTTTGCCCACGTTCGAACCCACCCGTAAACAAAATCACGGATTTTATTGATTCATACAGGCTTATAAGGTATGTAAATATTTTTAAAAGAAGTTAAAAAGAGGAATCGTATACATTTGAATGACTTATTTTTTTAATACGCCGTTAATGGTAGCACCCATTCTCGTTTGTATACGTAGGGTTTGTGTTTGAAGAGATGCTAGAACGAATATCGATAATGAAGCTTTTCAATTATTTGTGAGTGCTAAATTTAAATAGGTAATACATTTTAGTGTATAGAAAATAAATGCACGCGGTATTGAATCATGTTTAACTTACAAAATTGACAAAATTTATCGGTTAATTAAAAAAATGCTGATTAACTTGGAGGCGTACATTTTTAGTTTTAGCAGCTATTTTGTAGTGACAATGTAGTTGTCATACTCAATACGTAAATGATTGTGGTAAATGCAAATTAATGGTTTATTAGATAGGTTAGCTAGAAGCTGTTAATGACAGATGAAATGTATCGACGTTAACAATACTAAATAGGTCTTTACTTTAAGGATGGTGCAGCAATTCTGTACAATGTGGTTTATTTAAAATTAGAATACACTTATAATATGGATAGTACGACTCTGATTTCGGTAAACATTTGTTCAATACGCATTAAAAATTCTACCTTAACACTTTGGGCAGAAATCCACGGCCTACTACGGTTACTTTTGCAGCTAAAATTCTGAGAAGTACTGTTATCGAATTTAAAATAATCATTATGTTGACCGTTCCGGCAGGCTTTTTTAGTACAAACGACGACAGCTGCAAGAGGAGGGCGAACTGCTTAAGCTTTCCAAGCTCCTTAGGCAATTAGGCATTAGGTATGTACGCCTGATGGGATTAAAGATAAGTGCGGTTAGGATAGAAACAGGAGTAACAGAGTTAGAGGATTCTGAGGGGAAGATACTACATCAGCATTCGCCTAAATAGTCGCAAATGATATCCGTAATCATGCTGCTATATGTATGTCTTTAAAAATAAATATTACATTAAATGGAAATCTAATAAATCGGTCGACAGTCATGTAGAATAGGTTGGTGCTAGAAATATCTGCAAAAGTGAAATCACTAAAACTACAAAGTTGTTCGAACAACGAAAATTCATTTAACTAGCTACTTCTCCTTTAGGCAATCGTAAATTTTGGTCTTTAGCTATAGCCATTACTAAAAACTTTGGAACATCTTCATCCGCCCCCTGACGTCTATTGACGGATCGGTAGTTGCTAATTCTGTAGACAAAGGCAATGTTTTTGTGGATTTGTTTGCATCAAACTCGTGTCTAAATGATCCTGGAAAAGATGTGCCCTATCGATCATCAGTAGGCTTGATCTCAATAAGGCGACTGGCCTAGACGGTATCCCAGCAATTGTCTTAAAGAAATGTTCCCCGAACTAGTACCAGTCCTATCTAAGCTTTATACGATCTCTATGTCTTCTGGGGCATTCCTTTCATCATGGAAGTTAGCAAATGTTCAACCCATTCCCAAAAATAGCGATAAGATCGATCCTCAAACTACCGACCAATTGCGATCACTTCCATTTTGTCTAAAATCATGGAAAAGCCATCAATCAGCAACTGGTCACGTTGTTTGAAGCTAACAAACTCCTTAGTAACAACCAATATGGGTTTAGGCAAAGTAGTTCAACAGGCGATCTCCTTTCATATGTGACCCAAGTTTGGAACAATACAGTAGAGCAGTCCGGTGAAACAGCTGTAATCGCTTTAGATATCTCAAAGGCATTTGACCAAGTTTGGCATAAGTGTTTAATTGCCAAACTCACCTCGTTTGGGTTAAATGATACGCTCATCAACTGGGTTTCTAGTTTCCTTGATAAAAATACGTGTCGTAGTTGATGGGTTTTTTCAAAAGAAGTTATCATTAACGCGGGCGTACCACAGGGATCCGTTATAGCGCCTACACTTTTTCTGGTGTACATAAATGACCTTATTTCTTCGACAAGTAACCCCATCCATTGCTTTGCTGACCATAGCACTCTTCACTGTAGTTCATCTCAGTCTACTCATAGTGATAATCCACCTTCTATGTAAAATCAAGAAATTAAAGCTGAAATGGGAAAATCAATCAACAAAGACATTCAACGTATTCTCGAATGGGGAAGCAATAATCTAGTTAAATGTAATGCTAACAAAACTGAGTGTCGCCTTATGTCCGCCAAAAATATCGATCATTTCCTGTTGTAAGTATGAATGGCTCAGTTCTTAAGTTTTCAGAATCTATTACTCTGTTGGGTATGACTGTATCTTCAAATCGCTCATGGGTTGACCATCTTCTGTCAGCTACCAAAATAGCTGCTCGTAAAATAGGCTTTTGTACAGATCTATGCAGTACTTTATCTCTCGACAACTCCTTCTGCAGTATAAGGCCCAAATTCGGCCTCATCTGGCATATAATTCTCACCTCTGGTTAGTGCTCCCCAATACGCTGTCGATATCGTTGATCGTATTCAAAAGAGACCGATTAGGCTTATAAATGAGCCGTCCTTAAGTTCTCACATACAGGCCCTTGAGCATAGAAGGATGGTTTCAGTTCTTTCTTTGTATTATCGTTATTACAACGGCTATTGTGCTGCTGAATTATATTCTTTGATACCATCTGGGGCTATCTTTGAAGAAACACTCGCTTCGCTCATTCACATCATCAGTATGCAGTACAACTCTCCACTTGTCGTATCAAACGGACGCAATCCACATTTTTCTACACGGCTTCTAAACTCTGGAATGATCTCCCTAGTTCCTGTTTTCCTCTCACTGATATGAGAAAATTTAAGGTAGCTGTTCATAGGCATCTATTGGCAATTCATTGTCCCTATATCCATTCTCCTAAGTGTTCCTGAGCGAGTTAGCACGATAGGCCAAATTTAGCTTGTTCAGGTCCACTATCATAAAAAATGTGAAGCAAACCCTTTGAGAAAACCTCACACTGGTAGACAGTAACGAGAATCGAACCCATTACCTACCTAATACTAAGCAGATCATGTTACCACCAGTCCACTAGTGTAACGCTCAGATACGCATAAGTAACATAGGAATAGCGTAAATAACAGTTGCGTGGATTGTTGAGTGCTAAGAAATATGTTACGCTACTGCAATATGTTGAAACGTCGATTAATGTTTGAAAACAATAGCGTTTGTGTCTAGGATCAGTGCCAAGGATAAACGTACGAGTTTTTTAGAAATTTACAGCTTTAAATTTCATGCTTTATAAGCTTTCAAAGCGGTGTCACTAGTAGGTAGAGTTGGAGACTTCTGGGACACACCACATTTCAAGGCCCCACATTTCCAAGGTTGACACAAAACCGGTTTCCCACCGTACCAAGGTCAAAAAAGCGCAATGTGTGACCTACTTACATATCATTACCACAAACCCACGGTCACAAACCCCGATTTCCTGTTCCACAACTACAAGGCTATCTGTGCGACATATCATTACCACAAAACCAGGGTCACATGCTCCGCTTTTCTGTTCCACTATTACAAGGCTATCCGACCACGCTTTCCTGTTTCACAATTACAAGGCCATCCGCGTGACCTACTTTATGCTTAGCCACCTGCTTGCTACTCTATACCCCACTTGTATGTTTTTTGCCCACTTGTATGATTTTTGCTCAACCTCACTTTTTTTACCGAAATAAAAGAAAACGATATGTAAATATATTTAATTAATGTATTACTCAGATATATGATTTTCTTTAGGAATAAAACATTTGGTTTAGTACAAGTGCAAAAGGTCATCTCGACTTCTGTGTCATTACATCTGCGTGGACGTGCAGTATGGTGTGATGTTTCTCTGTACTACATATGCATCAGCTTATCATGGTGAGCAGCATGAAGATATGTTTGAACATATACAAATGTAATGCATGTTTGTTTGTCTAGCAGTCTGTCCGTCAGTCAGTCTGTTTGTCTAGCAGTCTGTCAATCTGTTGGTCTATATAGTCAACGCGCTCAGTCAGTTAGTGGTCGGTAGTGGTCTGCAGCCGCACTATTGAGGATGTCGGTCTTTTCTGAAAATAAAAACATAAGTAGCTGGAGAAATGTGGCAGTAGGTATACTTACTATGTCTGTCTCGATCACTAGGAAAGACCATGTGTCGAAGAGCTACATTACGAACTCGGATGAGTTCGTAGAGTCCTGCAATCTCTTTGACAGTTTCCAGTATCATTTCCAGATGTATAATGGCGTGATCGTACCCACTGAGTACAACGAGGCTTATAACATTATTCCAGTCAAGGTATAATGTTACAAGCCTAGTGTGGGCTCGGTCTAGCTGCTCCAGAGAGCTCTCCGTAATCACGACATCATAAT
Source organism: Vesta saturnalis (assembly GCA_036346205.1). Lineage (NCBI taxonomy): Eukaryota > Metazoa > Arthropoda > Insecta > Coleoptera > Lampyridae > Vesta > Vesta saturnalis. Next base: position 5,627,640 of record JARFJB010002021.1, read on the forward strand.
TCCGGACAAATGGTACTATGGTGGTCAGCTAGAAAACCAGATGCATTAGTATAGCATTAGTGTAAAGGGAATACATACCGTGAATGTTAGACGTTCCCAGGTGATAATGCGATGCGCGTAAAGAGCCAGTACCACGCAGCAATTAGCAAAAGCTGTATTGCTTTGCGCAGCACTGTCTCCTGACGCCATCGAATGCATGATATTGGATACCGGGGAAGCAGAGTGCGGCCAATAGTCATGGGAATGTGGGTAGCCCAAAACCAGGTGTCTTCAATAATTTCGTCTTCGTCGTCGTGCATGTCAGAGTCATCCCGTTGTCCTGGACTTCCTGGGCTGCGTCATCCAGTTCCTGTTCACGGTTTCGTTGTACAATAGCCTCGAGGTCTTGATCGCTTTGTTCGAGGCTTTGCATGTTATTTGTTAGAGAGTTCATGAAGTCGTCTTCGTCACTGCTCGCTTCAATGACGACTTCATTGATGAACTCTACGTCTAAGTCTTCGTTGTTGTCGTAGGGCGTCATTGTCATAGTCGTCTGAATCGTAGCTGTAGGCAGGGTCCATTATTACGTCGGAGTCGTAGTCACCAATGGTGAGATAGTCGTTCCCAGCACATGAGGAACAAACCGCCTCAACACTGGAAGACAATGTGCTGCATACATCACTATCGTAGGCAGCATCGTCGGCGTCACTGATAGTGATGACGTCAGCGTAAGGTATGTCTAATGTATTTGTCTCCGCAGCACTGTCGAGCTCCTGTGGAGAATCCAGGACTACGGTCGTCTGTTCATAGATTGTATCGTCACTGGTCGAGCTACCCACGTCAATTGGAGTGGAATAGGGTTGAGGATGTATACCACTTCAGGGAAGAGGGCTGAAGTGTTGGACTGTAGGGATGGATGGGTAGAGGTGTGGAGGAAGCCAACGGGCTAAAGGTGGAGGGATAGTTAGGGCTGGATGGAAATAGTGTGGAGGAAACGTGAGGTGTTGAGGGATCTCGGGATAGGACATGCCGAAGAAAAAATGCCTCAGGCGATATAGATTGGTCCACCTGAAAAAAATAAAAAAAAAAGTTACAAATACATTAATAGTGCAAGAAAAAAAATTATGGTCTTACCTGATACATTTCTTTGGCGCCAGATGAAGCAGATGATGGGGAAGTTGGTGTAGCATTCATCTTGATTTTTTCGTCTGTATTACTTTAGAACAGTTGTACGAATGATTTCTACTGTTTTCCTTTCGCTAAATATAGGTGTTTCCACAAAAACAACGTTTTTCATGCATTTTTAGAGGACATTTTTCACAATTGGTCCCCAGCATGGTAGGGCATAAAACAATGCTGGGTGGAATATCTGTAATCAGCAGCACTCTATCCTGACTATCCGTCCTCCCCAAGTCATACGCTACTTTATCCCTCAACCTGAGATATCCATCGTATACTATCCCATTCCTGGCGATAGGTTACGTTGCGTCCTCGTTCGCATCGCTGGATATGATTCATTTTGAAACAGTAGTAAACAAGTAACAACATAATAGGATTGTTTAATAATTATAATTGGTTACAAAAGGAATCATAACAAAACACGTAACGCAGTTATACAAACTTTATGTAAACTTTTTGTTACAGCTCGTAATAAGATGTTTCAATGCGATTGCATGAAGAAATTTTCGCGAAAAGATTCTCCTTCGCCATAAAAAACTTCATGTTGGATGTCAGTATCTACTCCACCATCTGGCATGCAGGAGGTTTCGTTGCAAAACCAAACCACAGGGAGCAATGTGGTGCAAGGAAGCACTTCCGACGATAACAAAGAAGTACATAGACATGTTACTGATTCCTTTGCGCAAGCAGGACCATCTGGGGTAAACTCTGTGAAGGATAATGCAAAACCCGGACCATCAGGGTTTAGCAACTCAAGGAAGCGGAAGGCTGACCAACACGATGCACCGGTAGAACCAAAAAACAATGGTGAGAGTGTGCACTGCACAGATTGTTCAATGGATGTACCTAGGTATGCATTCCAAGGACACCTCAGAAGCAATAGGCATAAAGAAAATGTATGTTTCCTTGTCGATACTGGGGTCGAAGTGATCCGAAATGCGTTTAAACAATGCATTGTGTCGTACCGATTGTCTCCATGCAATATGCATACTGATGTGTTCACCTTTATGGCAGACGTGAAAGGGAATGTATTGAAGGTAGTACAAAATCAGTTGCAGAAACACTATTCATTAAAATGTAATGTTGAGCTGTTTGGTTTATACTTTTGAACAGTAGGAAAGCACAGAACTGAAATCGTTTCAGACTAAGTATAATATTCTCAGTGTAGGGACGGTGTTAGAAGAGTATTTCCAAAAATAAGTGAAATATTGGATGCAAAACAATCAGAATTTCAACATAAAGATTCTGGTAAGTGTGAGTCGTGGTGTACTCGAGTATTAACAACTGTTTTAGGGTGGTCCCTGGTGCAATTCGTGTATATAGAGGTAAACCTGCTTAAATTTGCTCCCACCACGGGTTCTTCCTATATGGCTGTCCCCGCCGAAATCGCACATAAACACGCCATAGTCAATGTAAAAATAATAATAATTGCTGCTTTGCATGGGCTGTTGTATCGGCACTAGTGACACCAACGGGAGTACCACAACGCACATCTTCTTACCCTGATTTCCAGACGTTATTCAACTGGACTGGTGTACAGTTCCCTGTTAAGCTGACGAATATTTCAACGTTTGAGAGCAATAACAACATTTCCATTAATGTTTATGGGTTAGACGATACCTATCGTGATGGTCAACGTGTCACGGAGGTAGTGGGGCCTCTATACTACACCAAAGCCAAACAGGCAGTCCATGTTAATTTATTATTATTAGTCAGTAACCAAACAGATAATCAGCATTATGTATGGATAAAAATTTTCTCGTTTACTTAGCAACCAAATAACTCGGCGGAACGGAGTAATGTATTTTGTGATGCATGCTTGTATTACTTTAGATCCGAGGAGCAATTAACCCGACACGTGTCACACGACTGTAACTTCGTATATACAAAATTACCGGGCGTGAAACAAAAAAAAGACATAACCGGGGAATTCTACGCGGAAAATATACTCGCTTTTCGGAACTATCAGAAACAAATGGTTCTTCCATTAGTAATATATGCTGATTTTGAAGCGCTCTTAGTACCGGTAGATACGGCTGAACCAGATCCCTAAAAACCGTTCACGATAAAAACGTGTAAACACGAACCATACTCGTTTAGTTATTACATTAAGTGTAGTGTAAACGATGCGTGGTCTAAGTTAGAGCTGTATAGAGGGAGCAATGCAGGGAGATATTTATAAGATGACTGGAAAGTGATGTAAAACGGATATATAATGAACATTTCAAAGCTATTGTCCCAATGACACCATTAACGGATGAACAGCAGGTTACGTATGAATGCAGTGTATGTTGTTACATATGCGGTAAGCACTTTACGGACGATCCGACAAATCCGAAAGTACGAGATCACTGTCACGTTACTGGTAAGTATCGTGGTGCAGCACATTCGACGTGTAACTTAAACTATCAGGTACCTACATTTCTTCCCGTTTTTCTACATAATCTCAGTGGTTATGATGTTCACCTGTTCATTAAACAGTTAGCGAGTGAAACGGAAGAAATTACCGTACTTCCGATTAACAGTGAAAAATATATAACGTTTGGTAAGCATATTTTGTTGATGAATATGTAAACAGTCATGGTATCAGGAAAAGAAATACATTAATTTACGGTTCGTCGATAGTTGCAGATTCATGGCTGCATCCTTAGATACTCTATCCCAGAATTTATCAGATGATCAATGTATGGAGGTACGGAAATATTTTAGTAATGATAGCGACTTCAACTTAGTGAGAAATAAAGGTAGTTTCCCTTATGCGTACGTAGACAGCTTTAGTAAGTTGAACGACATCACGGTGCCATCATATGACAAATTCTACGATAAAATGCGCGATGCAAATATTTCCGATGACGAATACTGTCGCGTTCTACTGGTATGGGATCACTTTAAGTGTAATACACTAGGTGATTATGCTGATATTTATTTAAAATCAGATGTGTTGTTATTGGCTGACGTGTTTGAAAACTTTAGGAGATTATGTATGGGTGTGTATGGGTTAGAACCTGCACAGTATGTCACTTTACCTGGATTGGCGTGGGATGCCATGTTGAAATGTACGAAAGTAGAGCTAGAATTACTGACGGATATGGATATGTATCACTTTTTAAACAAGGTATTCGAGGTGGAGTAAGTACTTGTATCAAGCGGAGAAGCATCGCTAATAACGAGTTTGTTCCAAACTATGATCCTAAACAACCGAAAGTGTTTTACAATATTTAGATGCCACGAATTTATACGGCTGGAGTATGAAGCAATACCTGCCTCACGATGGGTTTATGTGGTTACCTCAAGAGGAAATAGAACACTTTGACGTAGTAAAGATTGATGATGACGCCGATGTTGGATTTGTACTGGAGGTTGATATACATTATCCCCACCATCTGCATGACGAACACAACGATTATCCGTTTTGTCCTGAAATGATCTGCGCACCACATTCCCAGGAGGAGAAGTTAATCCCGAACCTGTGTGATAAGACCAACTATGTTATACATTACCGCTATTTAAAACAATGTATAGAGCATGGCTTAATTGTTACTCGTATTCATAGGGTTTTACGATTTCGTCAGAGTCCGTGGCTAGTACCATACGTAGACCTTAATACAGCTCTCCGCAACACAGCACAAAACAAGTTTGAAAAGGATTTCTATAAAATCATGAATAATGGCGTGTTTGGTAAAACAATGGAAAATGTCGATAAACGAAGAGTTATTAAACTGTTAACACATTGGGAAAATAACGGTCGTCGGGTAGGTCTAGCGCGGTACGTTGCAAAACCGCAATTTAAAAATTTTATTCAATTCACTGATAAATTGTTTGCGGTGGAATTGTCGAAACAGGTAGTTACGTACGACAAACCCGTCTATGTCGGATTCAGTATTTTAGATCTTTCCAAAATTATAATGTATCGTTTTTTTTATGATATCTTACGAGCTCATTATGGCAAGAATGTCACGTTGCTCTATACTGACACGGATTCATTGATTGTTGAGATAGTAACTGATGATATGTATGCACACATGCGAAATAATTTAGACGAATATGATACTTCCAACTATCATAATGAGTTGCATGGTATTCCCACGACTGCTTCCGTCGTTGGACGAATGAAAGATGAGTACGCAGGAAAGCAATTCATTACTTTTATGGTGGATCGAAGTCATACTGTCTGAAGCTTGCTGATAATGAAGTTGTTAAGAAAGCGAAAGGTATTAAGAAAGTTGTAATTCAGAAAGTGTTGACGGAAGTAGACTACAAAGCGGTCGCGGAGGGGTCTGATAAAACAGTAATGTGTAAAATGCTTGTGTTTCGATCAACCTTACATGATATATATACCGAAATGTTAAACAAAATTGCCTTTAGGTCCCAGGATGACAAACGATATCGACTACGTGATACGTGTTCCACATTGGCGTGGGGGCATTGGCGAATACCGGAATTGGAGAATGCTGATCCGTTGAGCGAACTATTACAGGTTGCTAAGCAAATGAATTTATATTAACCGGAAGAAGAATAGTTTGGGTACTGACACTTGCTAGTTTCTTTCCTATAGTCTCTCCATAATGAAACTAATATTAATAATAATTTGTATTATTCCTTTAGTTGTTTAACATATATTGATATTATGTACTAATTCGTTATTAAGAGAATATATGCTATACAAATACTATGTGATATAAATAAAAAAATACGAGAATGATTATTTACTAGTTTTTTTATTAAAAAATGTGTACAAGACTTATTGCATTATATATGTATTATATAAATAGTATACCGTAGACAAAGCGCAGTGACATAGTGATTTACAATGAAAGTAACAAACGGGTTGCATAGCAGGAAGAGGTGGACTTTCCTCAAGTTCAATAACAGGCTGGGTCACAAATTTTCTGATGTAATCTGCTTTCTCTCTACCCTTGACATAGATAGAATCTGTTGGCTGAATCAATCTCTCGAGCATTCTTCGAAAGTGGTGTGGTGGTGTATATCCTTCTTCCCATTTAATACAGTGCTGGTTTTGCATTAACCAAGTAGCTTGACGACGACTCTCTGCATCCAACGTATGCCAGGGATACGGTGATTTAAAAACAAAATGAGCAATTTGTTTCCCATTATAAATGGCGAGTTCTTTTGGTATAAAAGCTTTTGAAATTTTGAACCCTTGTACATCGATTATGACGGACATTGTATTACAACTGTCGTACTGCTTTGGTTAACGCGTTGTACGTAACTAAACGATCATGGAGTATAACACAGTATGCTGTCGTATTAGCGGGTATGTTGGTCGATGTTTCAAACTCTACACGAAGAACTACTGCTTTCGAGTGCAATACTTTTTGATTTGAGCAGTCGACCACCATCAGTGGTGCAGCCGTCGTAAATTGAATAGGTGTGAGTAATGGTTGTCCATCTCTTTGATAATATGACATTTGGAATTTAGCAAACATTTCATACAGCGTGGCAAAGCAATTGTTATCATAATTAACATTTAAATTATCATACGGGTAACGGTCGGTGTTGAGGAATACCCGAATATTCTTTAGTGCACATTTATCGAATTTACTCGCATCGTGCATAACATTATTTTCTCGTCCAGTTTGAAACCCTATAATAATGTATCTGGTGTTTCAATACTAGTCGATGTTTTGATTGCCCATGTATGCTTATCTGTTGTTGGTATAGCGGGATATATGTGGGTTTCCCAACTTCTAAATGCTAGTGGAGTATTACATTTTTATCAATGTATTTCGTTAACGCTAATTCCTCCGCTAATGCTGGAACGATGTGTGGAACTTTCCAATAAATCTTATCTATGTCAACTTTTAATGCTTCGTCCACAGTTGAAATTACTGCATCGGTATCAATATTACTACGAATTAATACAAGTTCTTGTCTAATGTTCAAAATCACTTTATTATAATCTTCAGCAAAGCCAAGAGCATTCGCAAAGGTACACAGACATTAAAATACCCTTGCTCATTTGTTAGTGTACTGTTTGATGTAGGAAACCAACCGGCATTTTGATGGCGGGCAAGATCATTGGTGTCAATGATACTAACCCTTTCATTGTAGACGTTAACCCCACCTTAGTTACGGAATCTACCACTATTCCATTCATCTCATATCTAATTTCACTGAATAAAATGCGATACCATTATTAACGAACCTTGCGGTATTGGAGACAGTGCCATCCTGTCGCAATAATCTTCCCTCTACATAAACATAACTTTCTGATGGTAGAGTGCACATGTCTTCCTGAATGGGTATCCTGATTTCATCATTGTTTCCAAATCTCGTAGTATATGGTTGATGGGTGTGCAGTTCGGAATTAACGATAGCATTATCAACAACAACTTTTCATTAACGTTTAATACACTCATTGTAGTACTGTAAACCCGAGACTCTCCAAGAATGCTTTGTTCTGCGCTGTCAACGCTTTGGTCGCTGAACGCTTACTGACTGTACCCTTTCCACACTTCACTCTTTTATAGTTTGTTTTGCACTGGTTACATGCACATGTATTATACCGCGTCACCATATTTTCTTTAAATGTAGTCCTATCGTTATGACTTCTCCGTTAAAATTGACGAGATCTCCGTCTTGGTCTACTATTTTAAGTGTTATTGTTGAAATGGTAGATGTATTTATAGGTAAGTAGATAACATGTTGAGGTGATTCGATTATTTTATATCCCGCTGGTACACTGGGAAAGAATTGATGAATTATGTGTGATGACTCACCATTTTTAAAACTACCACTTGTTATGTTGCACTCGATAATTAATGAGTTAATTTTGATGATGTTAATAGGGTTCTCAGAGGTGTACACTTTTTAGCTTGGTAAACAGCAGTTTTATTAAAGCCAGCATAGGCCCTATCGAATGGACCACATTGAAACTAATGTTATGGGTTGCTTTCATGGTTGCTTTCATAGTATTATTATTTGCTCGTAAATCAATATACCCTTATCGTCTTTCACTGAGTCATTAATATATTTATTCACATCTGCGATTTCGTATGTTCCTGGCGGTATTGTAATTTTATCTCTTCAAATATGAGCATGTTGTTCTTTGAAGTAACGTTTTGTGTAGTATTGAACGATTCAAAACTAGTTAACCCCATTATATATTCCGACTCATTATCAAGAAAAATCGGTGGATTAAATGTGGCTTGCAGGATACTGCTTTTACCGGTGAAGGTAAATGTGTACGACATCACGATCACGTAACAACTACTGACAATCAGAACGAGTAGTCGTATAAAAATCGTAAGACTAGATGACCACAGTTGTATGTATTGAACTCTTGAACCTTAGTAAAGTTATAATCAATTGTGTTTCTGCTACCATCACTTTTAAAATAGTGGACTAATTCGAGGGTGGTTTAACATGTCCTATACTATCAAAATATGTTATATGTCTATTACGCTTAATATATGCTGTCCAGTGTGTTCCCTGATTAGCTTGATTATCCAGATTCACGATACCACATTCATTCCTATGGATTCGTGTAGGTAGCTTATCTCGCATATATATCCCTCTAAAGTAGGGAATCTTTAATTGCTCCACAAATTTTGATAGCTCAACATTACTTAAGGCGTGGCGTGGTAGCTTCAGTGGGAGTTTTTTTGAATACGGTTGTAAATATATGCCCAAACCTCGTTTATATGGTTTTAGATATAAACCTTTTCCAACGGTTGCTGCTTCCATTGCTTGATTGTGTCGTTTGGTTTCTTCTAACGTTTTTGTCGCAGCTTTTGCGTCGGTAACCGCTTTTGCAACTGCAGCTGCACCGCCACCTAACGAACCTAAGGCTCCTAATGCTGCAAATAGGGGAATAAGAGGTATGAACCCCCCTCGTTTTGGTATAGGTAATATTCTGCTCTTGGGTGACATGATTTTTTTTGTGTTTTAGAACGCTTAAGGCTTGGTGTATTGTAGATCGTAAAGATGATCGAAGTTTACCACCAACACGACGTCGCGCTAGAAGTACCGCTTTGTTAAATGAAATTGGTTTGGGAGTACGCTTTGTTCTTCGTGATTTGCTTCCCATTCTATTGCCTGTCCGTGATCTTCCACCCATCCCCATTTTCCGTTTTCCTTTCATTATTCCAGTTATAGTTAATGCAGCTGCCCTTTCTCCAAATGTAGCGTTTGAGGAACGAAATCTATTCCAAGCTTTTTGTTGCAAAGTTTTATCGGCAATGTGTCGTTGACTTAAATCGTTTGACTGGGAGTATGCAATATCGTGCTCTTTACAGGCTTCGTCCAATTCATTAATACCTTTGTCGCCGCGAGCTAGTCGTTTTGTAAACGGGTACCCGGTCCGCAGTATCTATACCCAGGTATATGCAACTCCACGGGTAATTTATTTATTAAGGTATTAATTAATCCTGAACCTTTTCTTCTTATTACACCGAGAAGTATACTTCATACCAGACTGGCTGTCACTCCACTACTAAACTACTTTTATTGTATGACACGTATATATATATATATTAGTACCATACAATTTGTGGTTTAGTACTATGACGGCACCATACGCTTCATTCCGCAAGACACAGAATTACCTATTAAAAATTATGACACAGCTGATAACAAGGAACTTTACTCTAAACATAGCGGTCTACTGAAAGGAGGATGTAAACGAGGTATAATCGTTGGTCCATCTGGGTGCGGAAAAACAAATGTTATGATTACCTTGTTAGAACATCCAAATGGTTTACGTTTTGAAAATGTATATATTTATTGCAAATCATTATATCAACCTAAATACCAGTACCTGCGAAATTTACTGACACCCATAAAAGAAGTCGGGTATTTCGAATACAGTGATAATAGTGATGTTATATCCCTAGTGATTCCTGTAAAAATTCAATAATGATTTTCGATGATGTAGCGTGTCATAAGCAAAATGAAATAAGAGATCATTTCTGTTTTGGCAGACATCGAAATAATGATTGTTTCTATCTGTGTCAAACATATTCTTCAATTCCAAAACAGCTTATACGTGATAATGCTAATTTACTTATTCTTTTCAACAAGATCACACTAATCTTAAGCATGTGTATGATGATCACGTTAATGTCGATATGTCCTTTGATAGGTTTAAAGATTTATGTTTTTGTTGCTGGCAAGACAAATTCGGTTTTATTGTTATTGATAAAGAAAGCGATGTTAATACAGGTCGGTACCGTAAGAGATTTGACTGTTTTATAGCATTATAAATATGGTAGCAGTATGGAACATATGCAGTCGTAATGAAGGAGCGCTTAGTACAAGACATTTTGCGTGCTCGCAAGAGCGTGCAACAAAAATATGCTACTTTGAAAGAAGATACTCTCTTACAGAACGTGCAATAGAAGCACGCTTTAAACCTATTACACAACCATTAAAACAATTGATTACTAAGAAAGATGACTCTCTCATCAAAGCTGAACCCCTTACGCCAGAAGCTGTCAAAATGAAGTCATTGCACAAGAAACTGAAGTTTTTACATCACACACCTAAAACAGCTGGATTACGGAAGGCTCCACGCACTCTTGTTCCCGCAACCATTGCGCAACCTTCGCAGGAAACTGTAATTGCTGATACCACTAACGATGATGATGTGGAAATTCCTACTTTACAACAATTGAAATCAGAACTGTTAGCTGCTGGATCTCAACCCGCCTTTGAAGATTATCTAAATCAATACCAAGGATTAGCTAAGTACTACGTTGAAGGTATATTTAGAGATACAGAAGACGAGTATGACTTAACATATGGCGTACATTTCATTCCGAAGAAGAGAAATTTTTATTGGTGATGCTGAATTAGACTTTATTGGTGAAAACCTTCATATCACTCTTCCTGATGGATCCTCCCTAGACTATGAAGGAACACCGGGATTATATGAACTACTTTTTAAAAAATGCCTACGGGTACAAAAAGAGTGACCTACAGCAATACAATGACATATTGCGTCGTACTAATGCTGCCCGACGTAATTATAACTCGACAGACCAAATCCGAGGAACTAATAGTAAAAAATATGTGAAATCATTAAACCATTACTTCAACCTAGAAAACGGTCAGCTACATCATCTATTGTCCCTCCAACCACAAGATCTCGAACAACTTCTATCTCCAAAAGAGGTGGTGGCATGCAACTATTGCGATACAATAACAAAGCTATTGAATTTGTACCGTGGAATAACCCGAATAAGTTAGTAGATTGGCTACGGAAATTATTAGGATCAATGTCGACAGGAAATACTAGCAATCACAACGAAGTAGTATATATAATTGATGAACTACGTGAAGCAAAAGTAATACAGTAACAGCTCTTGTTATAAACCTATTACTATATCCTTTTCATTTCATTGTTACACCGACTACCACTAAAGGCAGTACTACATGCCCATCAGTTATGCCAATAGATAAATTTGGCAGACATCTTCATCAACAAATGACAGTGGATAAATTTGGAAAACATATTACTCAGCATCGCAGTGATGCGACGAAGCAAAGTGATATATATTACGAAACTTATTTTACCTTGCAAGGTGTCTTGCAACAGACAACAGTAGATATTCCATTGGGTATCAATGGTAGATATTACTTTCCTACAGAGGGAAAAATATTGCATTGTGAGTGGTTACCTCGAGATATTCATCTTCGAGTGGATACTGTAATATATACGGCACCGCTGTTTCTAAATAATAAAACTATTCGTAAGGCAGGTGTGATTCAACCTATAATTCCAAAAGATATCAATTTCGACAAAGAACAATTATTCATCCTAGAGATTCTACTACAATGCAAAGTAAAAAATGAGTAAATCCGATGTTGTTGAAGAACTGCACAAACCAGCAAGGAGAAATTTTCCGCGACGTTGTGTAGTACTAAAAGGTTTAAATGATCTCTTTCAAGCTGATTTAGTGGAAATGATACCTTATGCTCATGTGAATAAAGGATTTCGATATATTTTAGTAATAATTAATGCCTTCTCTAAATATGTCTGGGCTTTCCCCATCAAACGAAAGAATGGTAAACTAGTCGCGGAGGTAATGGATAAACTGCTATCTGGATTGCAAAAGATGCCTACGCATATACAAACTGATATGGGAACGGAGTTTTATAATGCAGAATTTAAAAAAGTAATGAAAAATTCAATATCAATCATTACAGTAGTTATTCCACCTTGAAAAGTAGCATAGTCGAACGTGTCAATCGTACCCTTAAAGCAATAATGTGGAAAACATTCAGCATGCAAGGATCATATAAGTGGCTATCAATCTTGCCTCAAATTGTTACCGATTATAATTCAAGAAAGCACAGAACAACCGGATATAAACCGGTAGATGTAACGGAAAAGAATGCTGCAGATATTTTGCAACATTTAAAATGTCAGAAAGTTCTTGACCGTAAAACACCTAAATTTAGAGTGGGGGAACATGTACGCATTAGCAAACATAGAAGCATATTCTCTAAGGGGTACACACCTAATTGGAGTTACGAAGTCTTTCGAATATCAACAGTTAAACGTTCAAGCCCACTCACCTACACATTACGTGATAGTCGAGATGAAGAGATTTAAGGTCGGTTCTATGAGCCCGAACTACAAAGTGTTAAACATCCAGACATTCATCTAGTTGAACGTGTCATCCGACGTCAAGGGAATAAAGCTCTCGTTAAATGGTTGGGTTTTGATACTTCTCACAACTCCTGGATTTCTACCAAAGACATTGTGTAATACGTTAATTAACCTTAATTATATATACTGTAATATTATATGCAATAAACAGATCTTTTTTTACTTTTTTATTACTACTATCCTATACATATACATCACTACATACTACTAAAGCGTCTGACAAACACACACTCACGATGCTGTTTTTCGAGAATTGGTGAAATTATATTAGCACAGTCGCCTATTCTTTTTAAATCGTGCAGAATCTCTAGCTAATTGTTCCCATTCTCCTTTTCGCGCATGCCTGTAAGCCAACTCCCATACTACTATGTAGTGAACTACGTTTTTGGACTCATTAATGCACACCTTCTTCACTGGGTGAGTCGTCATCTGATGACTCAAAATTCGGTAAATATCTTTCTATTTCGTGTATAAATTGCTCCAATGATATTTCTTTAAGGTCTTCTATTAATCGCTTTATACAACAAATACACTCTATATCACCTACATGCGATGTTAAGTATTTTTCACAAAGGCGTATTCCTCCCCCATACTTATTAACTAGATTATTTAAATAGTCATCACTAAATCTACCCATTCCATACACTTTTTCATGATCAGCATCGAATTCTAATGCTTGTAACTGGCATATTAGTCTTTTCACTGCACTAACACAATCTACAGCTTTAGGCCACGACTCCGCACTATAACACATCCACATATTGACTAACATCTAATACTATCCGCTATTGACTACAAGCGCGTTACCCCCCCCTTTGAGTTATAGGATTGGTAAGATCCATATCCATATATAGTTTCTCCTTGGCAAATACTTCCATTTCCAGAAGGCAGGCTATATTGACCTCAAATACATCACGCAATGGACCTATAACTTGGTGAATGTTACATTCAGGAATTGTCGCTGTCGACTGTATTAGGTTTTTATAAAACTCTGGAAAGTTCACAGTATCTGCCAACTCCAATCGGTAATATATTATCTTCAAAAGCTTCCATAACTGTTCTATAGACTCCCATCCTAAATACACATCAATTTCGTCACTATCACAGAGGCGTATAATTATTTTCTTGTTAATATTTTCGTACGAGACAGTCTTCGATCCCAGTTTGGTAGGTAGCCATGTTCCTTCAGGACTGTAGAAATAATTAGTAATAACCCCTTGATTATCCATAAGTATACGCCATTCCTGCTTGTCAAACACCACTCCACCACTCTTCGTTCCACCTAGTTTTACGACTGGCTCAAATCTAAATTTGGGTGATAGACCGACACTAACAAACTTTGTTTTACTTTTATTTAAGAAATAATGCACATTATTAAGCAAAATATCGCAATATTTACTTGAACTTATAGCACCGAGAATCTTCGCCTTTTCTATGGCTTGACGTACGATGTTATCCATTATATACGATACTGACTTTACATACATTCCTCTCTTTTATATATGACACTCTCCCCACTATGTACCCTCCTCAAGGCTACTTACGTGACCTTCACGATTCTACCACACATTGCTTTAGCGGTCTTGTCGGTTACACCTTTTCAAGGTTTTCTTTTCGTTCCACTACTTCAAGGATTTCTAGGCATACTTATTCCCAAGGTTATTCCACTTTGCCACAGCAAGGTCATCACACAAGGTTACATATCCCCACTCAGTATTATTCGTATACTTAAAGGGAGGGTTTTACATATACCATAGTTACCGATCTTCACTATTCAGTTACTCCAGTGCAAGACGATTGGAAGACTTCTGCAGTGTACCAACCACAAACCCTATTTCAACTTAGTTCCCGACGGACATATCAATTAATTCCGAACTGGGTAAATTTTGAAAAGGAAGGAATACTACCGGCTTCCATAACCAAAGTGCTACGAAATAATTATGAACTGGTTCAGTGGAATTCAGCGTGGTATACCGAAATGAGCAAGGTAATACGCGAGCACTTTGCGGCAAGCCGTGTAACAGCATATGCCCACATTGTATCAATATATGTTCGATACCACCTGGTGGACTTCATGAATTTGTGTCATTGCTGTTTCGCCCGATTGAAACCAGGAGATTACCGCGTAGTGGACCATCATATGCATATGGAGCGCTGGACTGCGCGGTACCACCTGTCGTACGAATATTATTGGTGCTCGTCGTGTAGCGCCTCACACAGTTATACGATGTGTACGATGATGGCTCATGTATACTGTGTGATGAGGTGTGCTACGTAACCAGTAGTCTTTTTACTGTATATCTATTTTTATTTATTGTACATATTGTACATATTGTATATCTGTTGTATATATGTTGTATATATTGTATAGAATACATTATTTCCTGTCAGTATCTTACTGATTTCGCTGATGTTAACATGTGTGACCCAAACTTTTATTATCCTCAGTATTACAACTGTTTCGATAAACGCTTACTAACGTATCGAACATGGTCTGGAGTTCACTCACCCTCATCGCTTGCTGCAGCAGGATTCATTTCCACATCTTCAGACGATACGGTTGAATGTTTCATGTGTGGGGTTAGAATAAACCGATGGCAGCCAGATGTCAATCCGTTACAGGAACATCTACGATGGGCACCACATTGCACTTATGCTCAGCTCCTCGCACCACGTCCGCGCAGATGTACTGAAACGGAAGTGGAGAGGACCTTTTGCACTTGTACTAAACCAAAATGTTTTATTCCTAAAGAAAATCATATATCTGAGTAATACATTAATTAAATATATTTACATATCGTTTTCTTTTATTTCGGTAAAAAAAGTGAGGTTGAGCAAAAATCATACAAGTGGGCAAAAAACATACAAGTGGGGTATAGAGTAGCAAGCAGGTGGCTAAGCATAAAGTAGGTCACGCGGATGGCCTTGTAATTGTAAAATAGGAAAGCGTGGTCGGATAGCCTTGTAATAGTGGAACAGAAAAGCGGAGCATGTGACCCTGGTTTTGTGGTAATGATATGTCGCACAGATAGCCTTGTAGTTGTGCAACAGGAAATCGGGGTTTGTGACCGTGGGTTTGTGGTAATGATATGTAAGTAGGTCACACATTGCGCTTTTTGACCTTGGTACGGTGGGAAACCGGTTTTGTGTCAACCTTGGAAATGTGGGGCCTTGGAAATGTGGTGTGTCCCAGAAGTCTCCAACTCTACCTACTGTCACTCCATTATAATCCATAAATTAGTCTTTCTTAAGAATGTTTAACGAACTCTTAAAACATTCATTCCTTTTATCTAACTTCCACAAAAGTAGTTGTAATTTTGTTCCTCAATTCTTCAACTGCACCGGAGTCTTATACATTTTATATTATATTACATATTTTAAGTAGCACCATTGGATTTCAGTCAGGTGATCTGGGAGCCCATTGGACAAATCCACCTCGCAGGAAACACTACACTAAAATGTGGAGGTGCACCATCTTGAAACAACCACATCACATGTCTCACTTGAAGAGGTACATCTTGTGTCTAATATAATGGGCAACTGGTTTCTTAAAAATTTTAAGTAAACTCTGCGATCAAGTTTTGATGGAACAAAATGTGGCCGAATTAAAAGGTCACTTGCAATGCCAGCTCACGCATTCACAAGAAATTTATTTTGGAAACCACGTTCAATCACTAAATAAGGATTTTCTTCAGACCAATAAAGCTCATTATGAATATAATTAATTCGGCATGCCCAAGTTCAACTTCATCGGTGAAAAAAAAATACACGAAGTAAAATTTTTATTGCCATTACGAAGATTTCTAATCGTATTGAACAGGTTCAAACGAGCCAAAAGGTCTTCGGGAGTAGGAGTTTGCACTTTTGGATAATGATAAATATAAAGCTGTTGCTGTCGTAGAACTTCATGTACAGAGCTCTTTGGAATACTTTCCTTGAGTAGCAATTGTTCTTACACTAATTTTTGGATTGTTCTCGATAGGATTCAGATTATGCACTTCTGTTTCCGGAGTTCGAATTCTTCGTCGACGTCCTGAATCAAAACGTTTTAAAGAATCCATGCTCCCCAGGTCTCTGATGAACAGTAGGTACTAAACTTCTGCGATTGTGGTCCAGTCATAACAGTATTTAAATTATTGTTATGACTTTGTCATTATTGAACTTAGATTCGGTAGACTATATTATCGCATTAATTTGTATTAATTACCTGCTTAAAGCAATTACTGTATATTACAGTCATGTGGGTCTGTACGAAACTTGGAAAATTCAAGCTTACAGGCACTTTGCCACAAAAGCGACTGGTTGCATAAACACATGTTCCATCAAATATATACTATGATTCTCAATTTACTTCGTCTCAATGCTAAACTCCATAACACCGATCTGATACTCTATTGTTGAAAAATCATCAATTAATGTTCTCAAAAAGACTGAAGTACATCTAATACTACCCATTTTGATTTGTAAAAATTCACTAATCGTTATATTGAAACACTAGTTAAACTTTATATACCATTTTTACGGGTGAGCGATTAAATTTTGCACAAAATTCGATATTAGTTCACTACTTGACATTTATTTCTTAGTAATAAATATTCTACCTTACATGTATTCAGATACTTCGTACAAAAATTCATTTATTAAATTACTTTATTTTGCAATGCGAATGTATTTACTCGCTTCAACCTGTAGTGCTTCCGTTTCTCACATATGCTTTCCTACACAGTAGCAGAACGGTAAAAAGCAGTGATGTGCGTATAGTTATTATCTTCATTCAATGTTTTATTTAAAATAAATTCTTTAACACGGTTAAATATCTTTATTTTTCAAATATCACTATTAATGTCATTATAAGGTACGCTATAACATTAATTGTGTCTACTGAAATACACAAAAAAAAATTCTCATCAATAATACGAAATAGTCTTACAATTGGTTGAATATAAAGTAAAGCTGGCGTAATCACGTGTATTTAAAGAAAGTTCACATTTTAATTGCGTTTCTATAAAGGGAATTACTGCGCAAAACTGATATATCGTTATGTCACTTTTGTTTCATATAAATCATTTGATGAATATTATTAAGTAAATAATTTAATTGATGTTTATCGTTTTCCAACAATTTGCAAGTTAAAATACAGAGGATTCCATAAAGGGAATTTGATGTTAGTTGAACTTTCCCGCGATTTAGATAAGAAGGAAGTAAATAGAGGTAAGAGGTTCTTAATAATAAAACCTGAAAATGGTTTTGGGCCGGGATCTTTATAACTTCTTTTAAAAATTAAAGATAGATCTAAAGTTGCAAGTAGACAAGTTGAATGTAGTTAGTCTGAAAGAGCATGGACGAGGAAAATGGAGTTGATGTTGAAACACCATGGTATCCTAGTCATTGTTCTGGGAGGAAGGACAGCGCCCTCAGCACTATATGAAGGCACTTATGAAGAAAATATGCGTATTTATAAATTTAAGTTGACGGAATTTGAAAAAGGCGACCCTATAACGCCAGAGATTTTAGTAAACGCATTTGATGAGAGCCATGCTGAGCTTACGGTGACGTGAAATACGGCGTTTAGAATCTGGACAAAGTTATTTAGTATATTTGAACAATCACCCAGCCAGCTTTTGGATTGAACATTAGAGCAATTGTTCACTTCAAGTTTGTCAGAATGTGAAGTTCTCATCAAGTATACTTCAACATTGCAGACAACATTGAGAGAAATCAATAAAGAGTTACACAACGCAAATGTGTTGACTGATCTGGTGTTAATGTCCTGAATTATGAGCACACTATCTAAAGAATTTTTAGAGTTCAAGAGTATGTGGGAGAACTTTGATGTTCATGCGCGAATTGTTGATTTACTTATTGAACGTATCCGATTGATAGAGTAGCTTCATTAGTCCAAGTTGAAGACTGTATTATTTGGCAAGTAATTTTTCTATTATTCGAATCCGTCCAAATTTTCTTTAAATTCAAAATTAAGTCAATGGGGCAATATTATTCAAGATGTTGCTGATGGTAATGACGGTGATGACTAAAGTAGCACAGAAGAGATAGCGACGGTAGTAGCCGACTACAACGTCAAAGTAGATGCCTTGCTTACTTAGACGAGTACACAACTCTTACTGTGGTACGTCCGACTTATGGGGAAGCAGTGAAAGGTCCTGATTGAACGCAATAAATGAAAAGATGAAATCCCCGGAACAAAGTATTAAAATTAGTTACTTTACCTTCTAAAAGAAAAGAAATATGAGTCGGGGGGTCTTACCAGAAAGACCAAACCAAAACATTATAAAACCAGACTTGTAGGCGAAGGATACGCTCAATAGTGTAGAGATTACTTTGAAATATTGAGTCTCGTGGCAAGGTTCGACACCACATGGTGCTTCACGTAGACGTGAAAAAAATTTACATCTCAAGCAGGTTAATGTAAAAACGGCATTCCGTTATTCCATCTTAGATGAAGAAATGTATGTTTGACAACCAGAAGGTTATAATGGTAACAGCGGACGAGTTTGGATGCCCAGATACAGTTTGTATAAAAGTGTCCAAGATGCTCAAATCAAAGTATGTTGGAACAAGGCTTTGTCCAAAGTTCTGCAGATCCATGTTTATACATTATAAACAGAAATGGAGAAAAATTATTAGTTGATGAATTCATTTCAAGTTCAAGTTACACGTTTAATTTCACATTTGGAAAAGCAGTTTAATTTGAAAGTTGCAGAACCAGATATTTTTTCTGAGTGTTGAGATAAATAGTCCATAGCTCTAAACCAAAAATCGTATATTTCGAATATATTTAATCGCAACAAAATGTGAGATTCACATCCAGTGGGAACACCATGAGTTCAAAAGCTGAAGAATCAAGTTCAGAATGCAAGCCGCTTGTACCTGAAGTGCCGTCAGAGAAACAGTTGGAAGCTCACTGTACATAACCAAAACGGGGTCTAACATAAATTGTGCTGTGAGTTTGTGGCTCGAAAGGTAAGTTCTCCTACGACTGGGGATTGGGCTGACATAAACCGCATCATGTGATAACTGAAGGGCACGGTGGTACATGAAGAATGAAAGGATTCTCCATTGTTACAGTAATGCAGATTACGCACTTGAAGAAGAAACTCGGAGATCACGCACGGGGCACTAGTGTTTATTCACCGGAGGACTAGTGAGCTAGGCTTCGATGAAGCAAAATTGTGTTTTGAAGACAAGGCTGGACTGTTGCGGCTATTCATGTTGTTAAACAGATTGTCTGGCTTAAATGCTTGTTAAGTGAGGTTTATGGGAATAGCATAGACACCCTGTTGTACGTGGATAATTCAGATGCCTGCGATTGGCAAAGAATGCTAGTGGGTTCCACAAGAGGTAGACTAGCATTCACGTGAGATATCAGTAGGACCGAGAAAAGTTCTATGACACATATGGTATTAGACATGTTGCTGGCGACGAGAATGCCTGTGGCTAGACTGAAGGTTCGTTTATAGTGGTCAAGTTACGACTTTTTAAAAATACTTTTTTACAATGAAAAAGTATTTATTCTAAAGATCTAAAAAAGTCACATACCTCTCTTAACTATTAATGCACATGTCTACATATGTTTTAATTACAAAGTTTCAAATTTTACACAAGTACACACATCTCACGATGTTCTCCACAAACTGGCTTACTGCAGTGGCTACAATAAGTCGTAGTTATATGTCTTTTTGGCTAGCCACATGGCGCATATTGTACGATTTTTTGAACAGGGTTGATGTTTTCCTGTGTTGGCGTCAACTTCAAAATTTTGTTAATGCTGTCCGAAGTTCACGTCTTACATTTAATACACCTAAACGGTGCCCCACCTACGGCTTTGCTAATCATGGCTTAAGTTTATCATGAATTGTAATCGTTGCAAGGGTTTCTGGGCCGCCTTGTACTTGTTACCACAATATATAACAAAGGAGTTAATACATGCGATATTAATAATTCCATAAAAGACACAAAGTAGCCATCTTCTAGTTTTTCGATTGCATCCCACTTAGTTTCATTATAACTCGTAACTATTGCAGCTTTGTTATTTACTTCTGAAAGTTCGGCATCTTAATGTAGTTTAGATAGCAGTAAAATTTACTTTTTTTTTCGGCATGTAAGAAACTAATGTCTTCTTCTGATCAAAACAAAACATGGATGTTTGAGAATTCCTTCCTTTAGTTTCTAACAATTCAGGTGGAATTTCGCGCTTATTTTTCCTTGAGGTCCCTATTATGGTTAATTTGTAGGGATCATTTAATAGCTCATCTGCCAAGCCGAAAGAAGTAAACCAATTGTCCATGGTTATGTTTCTATTACTACCATGAACAGATTTGGTTAATTTCTTCACAAAATAGTTAGCTAAAGGTAAACAGTCTGTTGGCGTGTTTTTCCCCAAGTATGGACTTGGGTCTATCATAAACTTTGTAGCGGTACCGCAGAGCATAACTAGTTTTATTCCATACTTGGAAGGTTTATTTGGGGTGTATATTCTAAATATCCCACGAAAACCCAATAGCTCTACATCGATAGTAACATAAGCTGATGGGGTATAAGATGTTCTACAAATATGCATAAATGTTTCCCATATATCACGAATAGGTGCAAAGGAATCGAGTAGCGCCCTATCCCTCCTAGATCTTTTGTCATCAAATCGAAGACAAATGATCAAGAAACTGAAACATTCGCAACTCATACATTCTTTGTAGAATGAGCCCGATAAGGAGTCAAATATTTGTCTTGCATTTAAATGATTGTCCTTTTTGACCGCAGATAGCAAGCACCAACACACCTAATAAAGCTAAAAACTCATCCCAATTTGTTGCAGTAATATGTGCAGGATTTCCACCATAGTTTTCCGAATTCTTGACAGTTTCTAGATGCTGTTCTTTTAGATCTCAGTGGCAATTTAGCGGACCACTTTTGACCATCTTTGCCTCTCAATCATGTAGACTTTGGCTGTATTACATATTTCAATTTACGGGCCACTATTGACAATGGAAGATCGTCACTTGAACTATCGGAACTTCGTTCATCTAACAGACGTTTTCTCGCTTCAGAGATATTTTGTTCGGTCTACTCACAATCCAGAGAATTACGCGCATCTAAAACTTCATCAACACGTTCAACAGCATAAGATTCTTCCACCTCTAAATTGCCTACTTCACAATCACTTTCGCTGTAATCATCAAACTCCTCTAAGTTAGAATCTTCTACGTTTTTATAATCTCTTCCTGTATTTCTACCTCAAACAAAGGCCTTGCCATAGAGTAGGACGATATATTACTAAATATACGCAGATTAAACAATGAAAAATGTCAGTGGGCTTTCAGTCTCTTCAGATAATAATAACACAGTCAACAATCGCAACACAACTCGCACTAAAAATATTCCTTAATGTTACAGCGTCGTAAATTTTACTATCACGCACGAATTGTGATTTTATGATTGGCCAAGATGGTCGTATAAACGGATAAATATGTAGATTTGCAAGAATTAGGAAGGTACTAAGAAGTGCACCACTGTAGATTACCGGATGTTAATAATATAGTGCAACAAAGTTCATCGGTCGTAAATTTTACGGGGCTGCAGTATTCTAGGGTTAAAGATATGAATGGCTACCGTATTTGATATAAGATATAACCTATTGCAGGATATTATCGTTTATGCAGAGTGAATACTTGGCTTATTAAAATTAAATAAACACCCACTATTCCTTGTACATTCCAGAATTCGATGCTATAGTCTATTTACTAAGTTATTTTCTATTTATGTAAATGTTAGGTAGCGTTGTTAAAATTTTTAAACTGGTATGCTTTCAAAATTTACTAAGCAACTATTCATTATTTTAGATTCAAATAAATTTAGTGAACTTATTCAAGCCAATCCTACCGTATATTTGATAATGTGAGGTGGAATATATGAATTTTGTATTTAAAATTGAGTTAGCAATTATCCTGCACTATATGACAATTCAACATCTCGCTTAAGTACACTTTGCTGAGAAATTTTGATCGCAGTGTCGCCTGTAACGTTAATTCTCAAATTTAAGTTTTATTTAAGAATAAAGTGTGACGCCTATTGCAAATTTAGCACGTAACAGCATATTCTGCAACATTGCTATAACTTTATTTGTTGTGTTACCAGAAAAGTTTATAAAGTTTCTCTAACTTACTCAACTTCTTACTGTACTGCCATTTATGGTGGTTTTTGTAAGCGCAGTCTACGGTTACGGTTGCTTTTTGTGACTTTTCATTGGTGAGTACAATTGGTCGATAATCTGTTCTATATATTCTCTGCATAAACAATCATCCAATTTTATCACCGCGTCATTCTTTTTACATGAATTTGTTTAGGTAAAACTCTTAGTTCTGATTATACAACTAATTAATACTAACAAAACACATTCCGAAACTAATTTATTTATTATTAAATCTTTAGTTTTTCAATGTAGCCTTTAATGGTATATATTTTATTCAATCTTAAACGCTACATTGTTCAAATCTAATTAAAAATGTATCTTTTCTGCAATCATTATATTATATTACTAAAAATGTAATGGTGTCTTAACACAGGCCATGTTTAAAGTGTATGAATTAAACCCAATAAAAAAAAACATTAAAAAAATGTATTTCTTATCATGTCACATAGGCATTATGTCCAACAGTTTTAATAAATATAACAGATAGCACTGCGTGAGTAAAATTTTTATTAAAATGACATTTTTATCTTATAATTTATATTCTCAATTAAAGAGCAATAAAGTTTCGAGTTAAAATAAAGAGCTTTCTAGAATGACACAGTATTATTCAATTTACAAGATCGTGTAAAGCAGATGTCCTGTTTTTCTGCTCTTTGAAAATACGCCATACTATAAAAGCTCAGTAAATATAACAATAAACATAATTTTTATTTCAGAGCTATTTTATTGAGTTGAAATATTTTGCTCATTTCAGTATCAATAATTGTCCAAATTCAACAAATATTACTCGCTCAGGTACATCATGCATTTAATACAAAATGTATTTATTTCCAGTAGATTAGCGATCTACTCTTTTTTTATAATATAACTCTCTGTATAATTACGATTTTCATGTGTGTGCACTATGAATAGAGAGTGGAAAACAATAATGAAGCACATATCTGGGGAATCCTTTATTATTAAAGAGAGGGTTGCACAAGGTAATTTTGTAACTAATCAACTGCATAAATTGCAACTGTAAACGTAAATTTAAACCGTTCTATATAGTAATTCCCGTAATATTTGCCTGAGGTTTAAACACAAACCGAAACTAACAACGATATTCGTTCTGTCAGCACCAACGTTATCCGCAGTTTAGATTAACCATGAACAAAGATGCAAAATGTACGTTCTCGTCGAAAATTTACTAGAATATGGTAATGTTGCGTTCAATTTATATATTCTCAACGAATTTTGTAGCGCCAATCCTTAAAAAGGTGCAGTAAAGTCGCAAGTTTCTTTTAAATGTAAATTCTTTCTAAAAATTGCATTTTGTCATACAATCACAATTAGATCCTTATAGTTAGGTTTTATACTAGTACAGTATATATGTTTGTATTAGTCACATGCAAAATATTTCACATTGTTTTGCAACTATGTATGTAAACGTCAAAATGCACCAGGAATTGTTTTCTTTAAGCCGATTCTTTTGCAAACATTGCATATAGTTTGTCTATTAATCCACAATCATAATTTGCTTTCATAAATCGTACAGGGATTTCTTTTATGTACTTTACATAATTGTTACACAACAGTATTTGCACAAGTTACTGTTAATTGAGGACCTAGTCCTTAAATCTTATCTTATCATATTAAATAAACTTTGAATTATGTTAAGTCAATGAACTTCAAAACATTAATACAAAAAGGAAACTGATGGGTTATTCGTCTTAACTTATAATTCGAGTCGTCCTATGTTCCAAATACGGGAAAGTTCTATTGTAAGATTATAACTCCCAATTCTAATTGCTTCGGTAACTATAAACAACAAAGAATGGAAAGCTTATATATACTACCACTTAGATTGAAATCTCTGAAATAAACTACATTTACCAAAGAAAACAATACGTCCAGTACTGTTAATTGCACCTGAATTACAAATAGTAATCTCTTAAAAATCTATACTTAAGCTTCTTGTCTACTTAAATTAGGTACTAGGCTCTAAATACATCAATATTAGTGGATAAAATGTAGTTTTTGACACAACTTAGTAAATGGTTAAAACGTAATATTCCTTTTTACCTCATAATTTTTTAAACCATTTAAACACGTATATTTATTGATAAATTCAAATTTCATCATCATGAAAATTGATGATCTTAAGCGGCTAAATTTGAGATTGATGGCTAATAAATTATTTACTAGGCATTGCGCCCGTGCGAGGTATGACTTATTGTACGACTACAACATCAACAACACAAAAAATACTGAGTTTATCTATAAAACAACACGTGTTTCATCCAAATATAAACACTATGATCTTCACTACCCGTCATAATGTTAAACCCGATAGTATCGACCTAATACTCCAAAGTTAAAAAGGCGTCAATCAATGTGTTCTAAAACACTGAAGGTCGCTATGACAGTTTTGTTTGAAAAATACCAAATAATCCCCAAGACAATTGTAAATTGCAAAAATTTACTCTACGTTATATAGAAACACTAATCAGAACTTTTACACGATTTTTAGGTGTGGGCTATCAAATCTTGCACAAAATTAAAAAAATTATACGTTACTTGACCTTTGTTTCTTTGTTATAAATATTTCACCTTACATGAATTCACACCTTGTGTACGAAAATGTATTCCTTAAATTACTCTACCAACTAGTTTAAGGCCGCTACAGTGGTTATGAAACACATTTTTGAAATTTTCGCTAACTCCAGTTTAACAATAATTGCAAACTAACGGCCATATGTGGAAAATAATACGTATTTAGTTAAGAAGACGACAAAAGGAAATAATTAGTCGTAAACATCGTTATGAATTCAACAATACCAATCAATGATTGGTGAAGGTGTTTTGAATTACTAGGATTATTTCGCATCCTTATACCGTATTTATAACGTGTCATTGAGTCATGAGAGGGAGCATTTGTACACAAAAGAAAACTTGGAGTATATTTTTCTAAGCCTACGTCACTAACATTTTAGTGTACTGTATAATGCCGTTCTTAATGACATTTAAGCATAAAATGAATAATCTTGTTTTTTAAACAATTTAGTTTTAAATGTAAAATTTAAGAGGTCCTTAGACACTATTGCCATCTATTAGAAGTAATAGTGTCATTAGGAAGAATGGCGCTACAACGTAAAGTAACTAATATATTTGCGTGTTAACATAATAATAACTTTCTAAGTGATCTTTATTTGTAAAAATCTGATTTAAATATTACTGCAAATGGAAAGCTGTCAATTTAATGAATGATATTTGAAAAGATTCAACAATTTTCCTTGTAAATAAAATCGCTGCTGTTCAGTATTGTAAACGTATTGATTAATGAATTGACATATTTGAGGCTTTGTTCAATGGTAACGATTTTTAATTTGTTGCAAATTGAACATTTACTGTATACTGGCATAATAAATATTATAGAAAAGGAGTTTAGTTTATTTGCTGTCTACATTGAGGTTTTTAAGAAAAATTGGAAGATAAATTTCGTTCATTGATTAGTATTCATTTTCCAGCTGAGGCACAGAAGAACGAAAGTTATCGATAATTTTCGGACGTACGTAATGCAATTTTTAGGTACGCTATTTTAAGTTTTGTAGATAACGGTATTAAAAAAGAGATGATGACGTAAATGTTGACATAAATACGATAGCGTGGTAATGACAAGAGAAACTCGAAATTCTGAAGCTAACTTAATGCCTTGTTTATCAAATTTGCGCGTTTGAATACCCGATGGAGGCGATTATCCCATGACTGGTGTGGCTGGTTTTATATATTTAAATACTACCAAAAGCGTGTGCGAGTATTACATTATATTGGTGGTATAAAATAAACAAACCGTGCAGAACGGCATCTAATTAAAGGATTCACTTCAAAGTTTAATGATTTAAGTCCTTAAGCAACTTTTCGAACGGACAATTACGCAATTGTACGGAAATTAAGTTTAAATGCAGTGATTTGTTTTGATAATTTAACGACTCAATTATAAAACAAGTAAAAAGTGGGCAATTTTCAAAGTAATCACTTTTAAATAAAAATAAAGCGTAATGAAATTAAGAAGAAAACAATGTTGGTAGCCTTTTATCGCAATTTAGTAATTAAAGCTATCCGTGTTTGCTGTTTTAGACAAAATAAAACAGTATTAGTGACATGAAAGACAATTCATGGTTGTGTGTGTGTGTGTATATATATATATATATATATATATATATATATATATATATATATATATATATATATATATATATATAGCCATAAAATACGTAATACCTGTACTATTTTTGGAAATATGTGGTGTACCAAATTGGGTGAAACCAATGAAATTTACGGAAATAGACATACACTGAAGTAAAAAATCCTTATCTATTCATTTGTAAATGGATATCAAAATGACTTAGTCTTTCTTTGACATATATTGTTTAGTTATTTATAGATGCGTTCGATATTCACTCACTTAGATTTGTGAATATTAGAAAATAGTTACTAGTGAATTTGTTTGAAAAACGATTAATGTAAAATTATGTGATGCGATAAAAACTAATTGATTGAGAATTTTCGTTGTTAATTTAACGTAATATTCAAGAATAATGGTAACTAAAATTTGAGCACATCTATTTCTTTTTAGTACACTTATTAATGGACAAACATTAGATATATGGCGTTTTCAGAGTAACTTTGTTACAGTTTTATGTTTTTTGTTCAGATTTGTTCGTATGTTAGAACAAATCTCCAAGATGACCTTTAATTATAGTAAGACTAGTGCTTTGAGCTTGATTAAAGTTTATCGGGTTCTTCAGGTTAGCGTTTTTCTTCATAAATTTTAATCAGTTGCTATTACGCATTTTAGTAATAGTAAACGTTTATGATTATGTATATATAGAAAGGCGATTTGTGATTGTCTCTTAATGCCAAGCAACTGGTCACAGAGAATATGCATCAACAATTTTTTATGGAAGATTCAAAAACCACTAGTGAACTGCTAGATACCTCACTATCCAAATTATTCCATCTCAATATACAGAGAATCTTAATTGCCCTTGGCAAATATTGTCATATTTTAATTTCTGGTGATTTTAATGTTCACTTTAATAGTGATGATAATAACGCAAAATTATGTGCGATTTGCTAATTTCTTTTGGATTCGTTCAAACAGCACATTTTCCTACTAGGACGGAAAATTGCATAGACAATGTGTTTGCCAATTTTCCAAGCATGCAGTAAATGTAAATTTTTCCGATCATCTGGGTGTAGCTATTGTTGTGCAGTGCAACTTTGATTATGAGAGTCAAACGTGTTATTGAATACTAAAGTTCATCATCCTCTTACAATAAATGGTTCTAATGTTCTCTTTAATATACTTAGTGAATGTTCGTGGTGCTTTCTTGATTTAAATACTATAGGCACTAATGAAAAATTTAATTTATTTTTCAATAAATTTTGTAATGCTTTTCCTGTAAGATTAGCA
This sequence comes from Vesta saturnalis, assembly GCA_036346205.1. Taxonomy (NCBI): domain Eukaryota; kingdom Metazoa; phylum Arthropoda; class Insecta; order Coleoptera; family Lampyridae; genus Vesta; species Vesta saturnalis. The sequence goes on from JARFJB010002021.1 coordinate 5,656,092, forward strand.
AAATGTCGCGTAGTGCACCCCATAAATTGGTTTAACGATCAATTGAGAAATCTACGCAATACTTTGCACCTAATTAATGAATTATATAATATATATATATATATATATATATATATATATATATATATATATATATATATATATATATATATATATATATAATATTCAACAATCTCCTTAGCATGAAGCGAGAGATTATCAAGATCTATCGAAAAGCTATTAGAAATGCAAAAATTAATGCAAACAATGAAGCCATTAATAAGTCTCCAAATTCTAAAGGCGCAATGTGGAAAATGATCAATTCACCTAGAAAGTCTAAAGAACAAGTAAGTAGTTTAATAAAATAATAGCTATAGACGAATTTAACAGGTTTTTTGCACAAATATCTAACTATATTGTAATAAATCTGCCTCAACCGAATACGTCAACTTGTGATATTACGCCAATATCTGTCGAATTAAAATTTACTTTTAGTTCTACTGCTTCAGTAGAGATGAGAGATATCTTAAACTCTATAAAAAAGAGTAACACCAAAGATACCTTTAGTATTAGTGTCAATCCAGTCAAACGAAATATTAGCTGGTATGTACCGCTACTTGTAAAACTAATTAACTCTATGTTTGCGAATAGTTTATTTCCAGACGCTCTAAAAGTTACTGCTGTCATTCCAGTACGTAAAAATGGTGATTTAAATGATATAAATAATACCGGCTTATATCCATATTACCGACCTTTTCTAAAGTATTTGAAAAATTATTAATTCCCGTATCACTGCTTACTTCGAAAAACACAACTTATTTTATCCAAATCAGATTGGGTTTAGGTTAGGTTAACTTAACCTTCACGCCATTCCCTTTCGGGGTAGGCAAAACAATCCCTGCCTCTTATTTATTTTTCATTCACAACCTTTCTCCATGCTTTCCTATCTACGCATACCTCCCTAGCTTCCGCAAGATTCATACATTGTCTCTGACACGCTTTTTATTTTTAAAACTCATTACCTCTCTTTCCTTTATCATACATTCTGCTACATTCAGCCAAGTTTTACGCGGCCTACTTGTTCATTCTCGCAATGTGGCCAACCCAACGTAAGGTACTACTTTTATATCTACCAATAATCGTCTTTTCCTCGCCACACACCGTCATTATGCATTCATTCTTTATCTTGTCCCTTTTAGTTTTACTACATGCGCTTCTCAGGAATCTCATTTTTTTTGTGCTTTTTTTTGACATACCCATGTCTTCCACACAGTACTGATTGGACAAACACGCATTATCGATTACTCGTTTCGCAGCTAGTCTCATGCTTTCGTTTCCATTATCGTGCACATACTTCCAATCACTTTCCTTCCAGTATTAACCATTCGTCGAATCTCGCCCTCCATTGCATCATCTGCAGTAATCATTCTACCCAGTTAATCCAGCTCGTCCACTTGCTCCACAATTTCATCTTGCAGAGTAAATACTACTTTCCACCTTCCCTGTTGAATACCACAACCTTAGTTTTGTTTAGGTTTACTTTTAGGTACATGCTCTCACAGACTATATCAAACTTCCTCAGAGCGGTTTGTAGCTCATCCGCACTGTCACTTAGTAAGACTGTGTCATCCGCATACACAAGAAGTGGTACATTTACGTCATCAAACATTACACCACTTGTATCGGTACATGCTTGTCTAACATATTTATCCATGTATACACTCAACAACCACGGTGAAATCACACAGCCTTGTCTCACTCCTTGCTCAATATTAAAGTATTCACTCACACCCCCTCTTAATCTAACACATACCCGGCTACCGTTGTATATTGTCCTTATTCCGTTTATTAGACCTTTATTTACGCCATATTCATTTAATATTTCCCACAGCTTCTCCCTATTCACTCTGTCGTATGCTTTCTCCAGATTTACAAACGCAGAGTACAGATTCATTTTTACACTTAAACACTTTTCGATCATCTGCTGGAGAGCAACCATCTGATATCCTCTCCCAGGCATGAAGCCGCCCGGAACATCTCAAATCTTAGTTTGTGTAGTTTCTCGTACTATATCAGTCAGTATTCTTCCAAATACTTTACCAGACACGCTGAGCAAACTTATTCCTCTGTAGTTCTTGCAATCACTCTTGTTCCCCTTACCCTTGTACAGTGGTACAATGATCCCACTCTTCCAATCCCTCGGCACTTTTCCAGACATAAGGCATACATTGAATAATTCACACAATCTTCGTATAAGCTTTGCACCCCCATACTTTAGCATTTCACCAGTGATTTCATCTACTCCTGCTCCCTTTCCGTTTACTGCGATGCAACTGTTCCCTTTGACGTATCGTGTAGTCTCTAACAGAATATTTGAACCTATACTAAAAATATTTGACCGTTAAAACAATTATTTTTAAATTATTAGTTGAGTGAAAGTGAGCATGTCTAATAACAATGTAACAGGAATTAGTCATAGAAAGCTTAAAATTTCATTTCATGCCTACTGTAAGGATGTACTCGCGGTTGAAGAGCAGTTAATGCTTAAATTAAAAGAAACGACTTAGAAGGATATATTTACATTTAACTTTGTTTCCATTAAACGTATATTTACATCCCGTTTTTATGTTTTTGGGTAAGTAGGTTTTATTCGACATACAAAACAATTAAAACCGGCAAATGTTTATTAGCTTTACATAAAACGCGTTTAACTTTAATAAAAATCTGCCCATCACCTTCTATTTCACACTTTATTGACAGTACGCAAACAAAAAAACTGTAAGAAAACGGTGAACTATTAACTAACTAAAGCCAATATTGACCATAAGTGTCTGCAGGAACAATATCTTAATGAACAAAGTAATCTATTCCAGTGGGGCAGTCAACACAAAAGCTTTTGGAGTGCTTCAATAAACAAAGACACATTACTTAGAGTAAAGTAAGGTTTGTGATCTAAACTGCCTCGCAGAGTTTGCGGTTTCAACGTCTTCACAACCTGAATAAAATACCGATGTCCCCACGGATTACTCAACACATGTGTGTGTGTGTGTGTGTGTGTGTGTGTGTGTGTGTGTGTGTGCGTACTTGTGTCCATGTCCGCGTCCGCGTGTGTGTTTGTGTGTGTAGTGTGTGTGTGTGTGTGTGTGTGTGTGTGTGTGTGTGTGTGTGTGTGTGTGTGTGTGTGTGTGTGTATGTGTCTATGTGTCTGTGTGTGTGTATGTCTACGTATGCGCCTTAGAAATAAAAGTAGCATATTGAGGGCGCTGCGTCTGCGTCTGCGCCTGCGACTGCCTCTGCGTCTCCGTCTCCGTCTCCGCCTGCGCCTGCGTCTGCGTCTGCGTCTGCGTCTGCGTCTGCGTCTGCGTCTGCGTCTGCGTCTGCGTCTCCGTCTCCGTCTCGTCTCGTCTCCGTCTCCGTCTCGTCTCCGTCTCGTCTCCGTCTCGTCTCTGTCTCCGTCTCTCTGTCTCTGTCTGTCTCGTCTCCGTCTCCGTCTCTGTCTCCGTCTCCGTCTCCGTCTCCGTCTCGTCTCGTCTCTGTCTCCGTCTGTCTCCGTCTCCGTCTCGTCTCGTCTCCGTCTCCGTCTCGTCTCCGTCTCCGTCTCTGTCTCCGTCTCTGTCTCCGTCTCCGTCTCCGTCTCCGTCTCCGTCTCCGTCTCCGTCTGCGTCTGCGTCTGCGTCTGCGTCTGCGTCTGCGTCTGCGTCTGCGTCCGCGTCTGCGTATGCCTCCGTGTATGTTGCGCGCGTGTGTGTATATGTGCGTGTGTCTGTCCGCTTCCGCGTCTCGCCTTCGTTTGCATACGAGTTCGTGTGTTTGTGTGTGCCTAAATACATTTTATAATTATTTCAAATATATAATCAAAAATAATTTCTCCGTTAGATAAATCCTCTCAGTGAAGATGTTTTATGTATATGTTACTGTTAATCTGATTAATCTGCTATTACGTATAATCCCGGTAAATTTATAAAATAATCAAATATACTGGTTAGTATGACAAATTGAAAATAATTTATCACTTAACCGATTATTTTATAAAATATCCAACATGAGCAGCTAATGTGATTAACTTAATCCTCTTCATTCCCGTTGACATCGTCCCTTCGTTAGCATCCTCTTCTGTTCAGAACACGAGTCATATCCACTGTTTTCTATGAGTTCATGAGAAGCGTCTTCATCGATACCATCAAGATCATCGCTATCCGAATCATCGCTTTTTTTTTAACAATTGCTTCCATTTCATGTTGTGTAAGATGTTTACGATCTTTGACTTGTACTGAAAAACAAAAATACGAATTGATAATAATAAAATACTCCTAAAATCACACAATAACAACAATTATTTGGCAAGGTTTTCTAAAAATTAAACATACTTACATAGTCGCCGTGGCATACTTTACACGCCAGGACGAATACCTCACGAAAGTACGTCATCCACAATCGCCGTCTCGTCACTGACCGAACCGCCAGCAATAGGCGTTGTTAGAATACATTGTAATAGGGAGATAAATAGGTGGCCTCTCCTCTCCGCTAATTTGTTAGGAAGCACCAGCTGTTTAATTGTAATTCGCGTACTTTATACGCCAAAGCGACCACTTAAGGGTTAAGAAACAAAACATCTGATTTAGTAATTGAACGAGAACTAATTTAAAAAACAAAATTTTTATAATAAAAACGTATTTTTATAAAGAATTTACAGATCAGCTACAAAACCAAAAATTTTTTAGTTCACTATTATAATCCAATCCAATTTATTTTTATTGCAAATACGTATTCCTTTAGATATTATTTATTCGGACAAGATAAACTGTCGTGGCATTTTGAATTTCAAAGTACGACATTTTCTTTTCAGCTGCATTTTGACGATGAACATTTTCCTTTGCAGTTACATCTCTTAAACCCTTGGCCACCTGCGATTGACAACTTCCTAACACACTCGCGCATTGAAACAACCACATTGGGAACTTGCTCTTTAGTTAGGAAGACCTCTGTGTAAATATTGAACTGATTCCTGGAATATTATTGTGCCAGCTTTTCTTCTTTGGTAACAATCCCGTACAAGACGCGCTCGTCATCCACTTTCACAATAACTCCCAGAACATTCCTGGAGCCACCATTTACTTTGTCGACATTCTCAACTCGAATTTTTACGTTTTGCCCTACGTGGTCTTTTGGAAACTTTTTTACTTTCTACTTTTTTTGCTTGACGCTGCAGTGAAATTATGGCTCCTTCTCTTTTCTTTGATATTGCTGATTTTACTAAATACATCATCTTCACAGGAACAGGATGCTTCAGCATTCTGAACATTTACAGGAATGTCTGATTCAGAGTTTCATTTCCATATTTCCATTCTTAAATCTGCCGTTCATCATTTTGAAGAAACTCTTCAACTGGGCTATCTGTTAAGTTTGTTAAGGTTTTAAGATCTGAATGATGAAGTGCAAGCCCGACCATGATGACCTATTTTTTATGAATTGCACAAACCTAAGACCTTCCTACCAATGAGGCGTTTGATTTGTTTCTATCCAGGCTGTCAGCATGTTGTCTACATCCGGATTTGCGCGCTCAACTGACCCTTGTGATTCACTATGCATTGGTTTGCCATGAACCATTTTTAAATCAGTTCACATTGCACAAAGTTCTTAAGGAATCTTGTTGTAGAATTCTCGACCATTCCCGTTTTGGAAGATGGTATGTGCGCCTAACTCAAAACACAAGTTAGGCGATGGTCACATCAGGCATTTCACTTACTACACATTTTGTTGCTAGTTTTTGGGAATTGTTTGCTAACTTTATGATCAAGTTGCAAGAAACGCAGCTATTGAGTTACACTGACTTGATTGTAGTTTTTCAATGTAGTTTTGTGTAACCAGAAGTTTGTAGTTTTCCAATTACTATAATTACTTATACAATGAGGTAAAACTCGTTAGAGGTGGTACTAGTGCTATGACCAATCATAAATTAATGAAAGTGATTGATTACATATTTAAAAAAGGGAATATGCGGTAACTCATTATAAGTAAAGCCGTGACCTTGGGTTTTATCAAAGTATTAGGTAATCTATAAATAAAAGTGCGGTGATCAGTAACTAAAAACTAATACAGAAACCTAAAAGTAAAAGGTGTGAGCATTTTCTAATGCAAGTTTTGACTTGATGTATTTCTTTTATCAAGATGCTTGACGAAATATTCGGGATAATGATGGTGGACGTTAGATACTAAAATTAACTTTAAGATTTTGAATCAAGGTGCAAAGCTTCTTAGTTCACATTCAGCGGCATTCTTAACCAAGATGTGGTACTGAAGATGAAACCAGTTTGATGTTGTTAACCCTATACTCAGTTAAGGAAAAGAGATAGCGTGAATTAAACCGCAAATTGTTTCATCCAATAAAACCGGAAATAAAAATGCAAATTGATTAACTTTACCGACTTTTAAAATCCGCATATCAGACTACGAACTGACCATCGAATCCTCAAATTAAACTGTAAGAGACTAACGGGCAAGAAGTTGAATCACGAAAGATGTTTCACAGAGAATGAAAAACTGGTCTATAAAGATGACCGAAGATAGGAGTTAAAATCTGTTTTAAAAAGCAGCCGACTGAAAATATGGGCTGAAAGTCAAGTTACTGAATCAAAAAAATTCCTGGATATGAGGAACCCGCGTAAGATGTAACACAGGTTAAAAAAAAGAAGAAACTGATGCAAAAAAACAGCTGACTGAAGGTAAATCTGGTCCAAAAAGTAGTGGTAAAAAAATGGAAAACAAGGGACCGGTTGAAAAGAAAGACAAATATAAGGTAAAAATAGGCCGAAAGTAAAATATTAAACTATAAAAGAACGTGGTCACTCAGGTGCTGGTTTTTGTGGGTCAGAACTCTCAGGTGTTGGACATCTACTTCAAGCCGCAAATAATAAAATTGTGTAGCAACGATGCTTATCCATATATTCTGTTTTGATTTCCAACACACCGACAGTAACGTTTTACTTGCAATTTTCTTTCATAACTTTCATCTGCGCTAAATTGTAACGTTAGCATTAATCAGCAATGTGAATAGATTAGTGTCAAGAACTCAACGAAGTATAATGTAATAGAATGTATGCAACGCATTAGATTGCAATTGTTTGATTTTCGTAAATAGGACGGTTGGATACTTACTATAAATGTTTTAGATCAAATTAAGTTTAATGTGGTAGACCATATATTTATTTTATTTTATACCTACGTATGCAGTATCCTACTACGTAATTAGGGCTATGCCCTGTGTAGTTTAAATAAATAAATAAATAAATAGTTGTGATATTTAATAAACAGTATTGAGTTACATACAACTAGTTCAACTATTCACATGGAGCTAGAACCAGTCTACAATCGGTAAAACTGACAGTGTGCCCCTTGTATACCCAACAAATTGAGTTTCAAACAGCGCGAGACTCAACATTGTCCTTCGAACCGGATGTAAAAGGAAACATGGTCCTTCGACCCACGAACATCGACAACCAGTGAAGGTATACGTAGTCCTTCGAGCCACTAACATCGGCAACCAGCGATAGAAAACATACTCCATCGAGCAATAACAGTCAGCACGCAGTGAAGACACCTTTACCACCGCCGGAAAGAAGAAGAAAAAGCCTTTCAGTGCTACGAGAAGGTGCAGACAAGTCTACTCCTATCAAACTGTAAGGATTTACGTCCCTTACAGGCAGGAATATCCTAGAAAACAACTTTTCTTTGATTAAACCGAAGTTGTGTGAGTTCCATTACTCTCACACACATACAAACTGTGAGAGAAAAAAATTCTCACAACGTAGAAAATATTGACACCCTTCGAAAGAAATCAAGAAGCTAAACAGTAAATGCCACCGTATAAAAGCGAACCAAACCCGTCAGAAAAAGCGCCAGCATATCCATGAATCACGTGCTGTAACGGTATAAACGGGTGGTAGAACGGGATTACAGATAAAATTGGCCTTTTTGCCCCGACTAGCCAGCGTATGGGTGTAGGTCAGATGTTGAAAAATTTTGCACAACCAGAATAGTAAATCGTACGTAAGTCAAAATAGGGGATGAAGACAAAATCAATTCGGTTAAAGGCGACAGAATGTTTAGTAGTCAAAATAAGGGTCTTCGTGCCAAAATTACGAGTACATAGAGTGTCTAAACATACAAAAAACATACGCTTACCTATCCGCAATCAATCCCAGGTGTGCTGGGCAGCAACTCAGAAAACCACCTGAAATAGGGCTTCAAAAACACTACACGCTTGTCAAATAAAAGCGTGATAAACACTCAATAAAAATTACGTTAATACACCTCAGTGTAATAATAAGGCATTAAATAATAATCAAAACAAACAAAAAAATCTATAGAATGAACTCTAAACTGAATTAATACACAACTAAAAAAATCAGATAAAACACTAAATATTAATAACGCTATTACTCAATGAAACAAAAAACTAACCTCGTTACGTTAAAACTAAGTTACCGGTAACTTGCAATTTGCAAAAAAAACTCTCATGTAACACAAAAGGGGTTTTCACATAATTAAAACACATTTATAAAACCTAACAAACTATAATAAAATAATAAAAAAATAAGGATAAATATAAAAAAATGCAAACATACGATGCGTATCAACAAAAAAAAATACAAATGCTTAAAAGGCGACAGGATGTCTGATCAGAATACTGCTTTACGCCAGTCTAAATGGCTTAACCTAAATTTATATATTTCGTGGATTATATACCCACACTACAATAGGGTCAATTGCCCTTTAATACTAAAATAAATAACAAAGGGTGAAGGCGGAGCGTCAAACTACAATTCGTTACACTAAATAAATTTAAAACAACTTAATTTACCCAAAAAAAAATACGACACCGCGTTCAAACCTTCATCAACACAAAAAAAATAATTCGAAACACAAAAATCTTGAAATATTCAATAAAAAAACAATATTATGTTACCTTAAGGTCTAGAATTACACCTCTCCTGTGTTGCAACAATGAAAGCGACCCAGGTGATCGGTTACTGCTATAACGGAAATGAAATCTTCCTGGTCTGGCAAATGATGAATAAAATGTTGACTATTGTTCTATGATACCCAAACAATTCCTTGATTGAATCGCGTTAAAATGTTACTGCATTAATTAAAAACTTCTTTTAAAATAATAATAATTTGAGCGTTCAATTTGCTTGTTGACTTAAATCTTTTAACTGGTTTTATTTCCACTAATAATCCAAAATGTTAATAATTTGTTTAAATAACTATAAATTTTAATATACTGCGAAAGTTTCTTTATCTTTAAATACGCTTTATACGGTAAATAAGAGGCACTACAAGAACGTTGATTTTAAATAAATCCGCAAAAGCGAGAAAAACCAAAGAGGTCACTGAAGCACTAATACAACACGACGATGTCCTCTAGGTAAATACGTAAAACCGAAATCGGCACTAGGTATAATCCTTTGGTGATGAACAGTTTTAATAAAATCCCTTTACAGGTCTTCTTCAGAAGTAGCTAAACTACCCTTACTACACAAAAAGTACGTTCGTTAAACACCACAAGGTCCAAAATTTCAACGTTCTAAACCTCCCCTTAAAGCGTAACAAGCGGCACCGCACTAGTACACGAGAGCGCGATCAGTCTCAGAATCAAGCAAATTATTACCAAAAATCCAACTTTGATTTTGCATCCCACTACCCACAAAAAAATCTTATCTACTTTAATTCCACCAATTAAAAAAACGGAAGGGGAAGATTTGATACCCCCAAACACAAAAATTCGTTTTCGTCCGTAAGGACTCGGTAATTTCCAAAATCTCAAATGTCAGCAAAAGTAACGTGTACAGTATCTCTATGTTTTTCTTAAAGTACGAACAATAAGGCCCACATGCAATCTCTATGATTCAAAATCAACATATTCACTAATACAATGAACAACTATACTTAAGCGTCTTTATGTCGCCAACGTGACATCATACACATATAAACCTACACTATTTATTTAAATTACTTAATTTTTTTTTAAGGAAATCAAACGAAATAAGCCCTATTTAACTCATATACAACTATTTACAAATAAGCGTTAATCAAACTTCTATAAACGAGGAATAACAAGGAAAAACAACCTAAATTACAAAAAAATAATTCACAAACAAGAAAACTAAAGCTCACCATACACCTACCATCCCTAAAGGTCGCTACACACGTTAAACAAATTTACTATAAAACTTAATTTGACAACAAAAAAAAATGTATATACGGAATCTAACTAAGTGCATAAGACTACAAACAAAATTACGCAATACGTATACAGGGTGTTCAAAATACCCTGACAGTGCAAGCAGAAATTAAAGGTAGTAGTTAAAAATATAATATGTAGGGAAATCCAAGGAACAAAAATGGAAAAGTTCAACAAAATGGCCAGCAATCAAAATAAAATTGGCAAGTCCATAGATAAACTTTTAGCAAATATCAGTATTACGTAAGAACGAGGTGTACATAAGCGAGCATGCAGTACGTTAGAGGCATAGTAGAAAGAACTTTAAGCACACATCAGATGCTACTGAAACCGCAAATAGAAGATCATAACTACCACACGTCAAAATAGTTTGAGCAGTTAATTGAGCTATACAATAATATTAAACATTACTCCACACACTTAGAGAAAAATAGATCGGTCACCATGCAAAGAGATGAGGGGACCGACAAGGAGAACAAGGACTGAAACTACAAGACATCTAAATGCCGCAATTAGAGTTTCTACTACAACGAGTAGAAAAAAATTAAAGCAAGAAGAGAACACAGTCCAAATCAGCATGTGGCAAGAAAAAATTCAACGAAAATAGACTGCAATTAATCAGTTGCACAAACTCATTAAGGTACATGAAACAATATTTAAGAATACCCATTATATAGCAAGCGAGTTTGGGAATATCGAACAACGGTGTGGCGAAATACGCATAAATCTTGGAAGTAAAATAAACATGGCCACGCAAATAAAGTCAGCAACATTGCACTACCAAAAGTAAAGCTACCCATATTTAGTAGTGGCTATGAAATCTGGATGAAGTTTCAAGACATCTTCAAAAAGGTAATACACGCCAAGAAGTTTGTAATAGATACGGAGAAAGTGCAATTTCTAAGAAACCATGTCACAGGAGAAGCAAGTAAACTAATTCAGCACCTGTACAAAGCAGAGTGCAACTATTCAACAGCATGGAGAGTTCTCAAGAGCAGATATAATAAGAGATGATTAATGGTATCAAAACTAGTCGATAAAACTTTAGACCTTTCTGCGGTCGAGCAGGAGTCTGTAAAGTTAATAAAGCGACTACATGACATGATTCGCGAGTGTTCGAAAGCCATCACAAACCTGGTAACCGAAATGGCATCCTGAGTCCGATTATCGTCACGATAGTGGTACGAAAATGGGATTCAAGGTCCAATAAACCCTCTGAAAAGTCTCTAAAAACGCCGAATGAATCATCATCCCTTGAAAAAAAAAAGAATTCCTCAAAATAATTTTCCAGTCGTTAGAATCCATATCCCAAGCCAGAACTAAAATATAATTTCAAGGCCAAATGGCAATCGTTTCCACGCTACGTAAAGTGCCAATATCCACATCATCTGCTGCTCCACTAGGACTACAAGAATCCAGCAAAACCAACAAAGTCAACAGCGTACCGAACGACCAAAGCAGTTATGGCTGCACACGACTCTACAGAAAAAGAAGTCCCCTTATCCACAGCGTTGGTTAAATTTGAATATGTCCTTGACGAGCTCCGAATTTCACAAGTATTGGTGAACCCTACATCGCAGGCTAGGTTCATAAAGGAAGCTTCAGCACGATTATTAAAATTTCCAAGGCAGAAAATGCACGCGGAAATCAGCAGTCGTGAAGTAGCACCACTAATCAACGCAAATCCAGAAACACCCATTCAACTAAGACCGTGACATGCAAGTACCTATTTATTGACTACGGAGGTAATAGAGGTTTACGGGAAGTCTCCCCATAAAGCTATTTGAGTTCAACAGCAATCAATGGACAAACCAAATCTAGAAGGATCCCACGCTCAACGTACCGGGACCAATAGATGTGCCCCTGGGAGCAGAAGATTATGTGAAATTAGTATTGGATGGCGTGAGGAAGACGGGAGATCTTCTAAGTTAAGATACAGAATTAATATTTATTGTGTCAAAACAGGTCTACAATCCCAGAGAACAAGAGGAAGTACCCAAGCCACCAAAACTCTCCCCACAAGATAAAGAATGTGAACAACATTACCACCAAATAACCGTCAAAAATCAGGATGGTACTTATGCAGTGAAGGTTCGATTCAAAGGAGACCTATCCACCCTAGAGAGCTTCCGATCAGTAGCTGTCAGCCATAGAGAAAGTGATTGTGATAAAACCACTGTATACCACAGTTGTCCCTTCCTCGTTGCGACAGAATGTTCAGTCGACAACCATCCATAAACTCCTCGCTGCAGTAGGATGTTCAATCTCAAATTGAACACGACCTGCACCATTTTGCTCTCATTATTAATAATTAAGCTAAACAGTAACTTTCATACGTTGGCATAAAGACGTTGTAAGATATACATTAGTCAGCAGTAGGTCAATAATATCAAGAACGCCACGTACCACAATGTAAGTGAATTTATGCGCCACATTAAATTGCAATTATTTTTTGTAAATAAGACAGTGGGATAATTACTATAAGTAGTTGTGGTAGAACCAGTGTATAATCGGTACAAGTGACGGTGTACCCCTTGCACCCCAACAGAATGAATCTCAAATAACTCGAGATTAAACATGTAATTTTGATCGATTTTATTAAATATTTTTGATTAATTGGTTCTTAAAAATGGGGTTAATGGACCTCTAAAACACTAACTTAACCGGTTATTTATTTATGTGTTATTTTATACAAACCTATGCATCTATTTATAACTTCATAACAATAATTTAACAAAAGTACACAATTTACTTCTCTCAATTTTATTCTATTGTAAGCTTCGTACTCGTAATTAAACTTTTGTACATATTTTTCACAATAGATTTTTATTAAATAAAACGGTGAAATTTATTTTCAGGCTGTAATAATTTTATGTCACCAATCGAAATTCTCTCACCCCACAAGGTGAAGGTCTTTGAATATGAGGGTTGAATAAAAAAAAGTCAATTCCATATACTACCCTACTTCCATTGTGTTCATGGAGAGACGCGGGGGTTCGGTTTCAAAAGTGTGCTTTCTTATCTCTGTTTTCATCAGCTGCTCATGTAGATCACGTATGGGAAATATGGCTAACGTTGTAAGGGTTGAGTAACATTTGGAGAGGATATATGTCTGTCTATATTATAGTGTACGTGCTTACATGTTTGAAATGTAAGCGTAATTAAGAATTGCTACGATTGTCATCATTTCTATAGATACGTGGTTGTATTTGTTGCTTAAACAGAATACAGGATTAGAGTATAGCTTTTGTATAAAGTTATTGGTGCAAGACGTTATGTACCCTTTGGTAAGTCACTGTTAAAATTTACTCTACAAGACACTGAAAGTGTACCGATAAAGGACTTGCACAATTTACATTTGAACTTGCTTGCAATAACTATTTGGTCGTTTAGTTTTTAGACCAATTACACAAAAGTGAAAAGATTTACAATTTAGAAAAGTGGAAATACATTTCCATTGAAATAGACCGGTTCTTTATTTAAGGGCTTCGTGGTGTTGTAGTCCTTGTAGTAAAGCAGTGTGGTTACGCCTTAGGTTTCTTGAAACTTCGGCAATATTTCGTCGGATACGACAGCTACTTTAAGTGATAGACGATGTGCATAACGGAGAAAAGCGGGGTGATATTCAAAAAACGCTCTAACTGCATAAAATGCATATTTGTTATACAATACGTATGCATAACCCTCTGGTGTTTTACTTCAGTAAAGGATTAAAAAAAACGCTTTTTTCCTTTTTTAAAGGATCAATATTTCTACTGACGTAAATTTTACATTATTCATATTAACTGAGGCAAAAAGAGAGTTTAAGCAGTAGAAGTGAATTGACAAATATTTATTTAGTATTCAATAGCGCTGTATAATGTACATCTGTCACTGCTTTGTGAAAAAGGTACAGTGTTGATGTTCCATATAAAAAGGCTAGTGACAACTTTTGAGAATCATCAATCTTTTTATTCGCAACGTTTGACTAAACCGCATAGAACTCGCTAATCTGCAAGGAATTTGTAGTAAATCTTGTAAATCCGAAGAGCAGCAGATGTCGCAACTTTTTATAGAAATTTCCCTTCCGACATTAATAAAAATAGTTAACTTAGTTATCGCTTATTTTTTTTTACTTTTCTACGATTGGTAAAACATAAAAAAGTATCTAGAGAAATTGATTTAATGTGTTCTATTTATAACTAAATAACAGGACTTAAACGACAAAATTTTTTGGTGTAAATTAAGCAAGAAGGCGCAATTGACTAGAAAAATATTAAAAAATTAGCTCTCTCAGATTGTTATTCCAGTGTATTACGTAACATATAGTACTATTAGTAGCATTTCCTAATTATAATATTGGAATTTAATCTTGTGTGCTGAACGGTGCGCTTTTTAAGTATTGTTTTGTTTGCTCGACGTATCACGTCCAGATCAGATAGAATTATTTCCTGTATAGTTTTTAAAATTAAAAGTAGTAATCAGAACTATGCTATTAGCTACATAAGTAGTAAATTAAGTGTTTTAACGTTTAGTTAACGTTTGCGCGGATACAGTCGATTAGTTACGTTCCAGTAGTATTGGGTTGTAAAACATGGCTTTGTTACTGTATGTGAGCTTGTATTCAGACACATAAACTTTATTGTATTACTACATCAATGTTTGATTTTCGTAAAGAAATTTTTATCTACACGGTTCATCAGGGAGTAAGCACCACGTTGACTAATATTCAAAGAATGAGCTAGAGTAGTGCTATAAACCCACAACACAAAAAAGATTCCACAAAGTACAGCTCAAGGAGGTTCAAATAAAGTTTAACGCAATACACTACAATACATGCCATCTATAACTAGAGTAACTTAAATAAAAAGTTGTTACTTGAGATAGTAATATACGACAGACGTCTTGACACTTTATATTAATGATAAACTACTTTCCCATGAGAAATTATAATAAAATTAATTCAACAATATTATGATGGTACATAGATAATATACAAGCATCGTGTGCTCAGAAACACCTACCTCATTGGATGACTGTTTTAAATGCTTACAACACTGACACGACCTATGCTTATTAAAAGTCCTTATTAAATTTTTTGTGCAACACTTCAGGTATTGTTCTTTGAACATACCGTTAAATCTTTATATCAGTACAAAATAAAACACTAAACGCTGACCTAAGTCCTTAAATAATGGTAATGGTAAAACATTCACTATCAATGTGCAATCACCTCAATAGTTGTTTACTGTAAAAGTGCAAAGGGATTTTACAACTAAATTTACCAAAAATACAGGGCGATTTCCAACCTACGGTGGAAACTGAAGGGACAAGTAGAGGGGATCAAAATAAAGTTCTTTTTTAAAAAATTTTTGGATCACATGGAAAATGGAAATAAGTATCAAAAATAACATAGATATTTCAAAGTATACAAAACTGCGTACATATTTAAAAAAGCAAAACGAAAAAAGCAGCAATAGAAAAAATCCGTTACATTGACATCTGCTGAAATCCATAAATTTTTAGAAGAAGCGCCAGATGATATCTATCTACTCGTCAAAGTAAGACATAATTTTCAAGATTATTTAGTTATTCAATCTATTATTTATTTAGTATGAACAACATTTTTTCAAAATGAAAATAAAAAATTTAAAATATAAAGAAGTGGGTTAAAAACCTTAATACAATAAAGTTAATGTCTTGACTCAGTAGCTTAGTTAATAACATATCTGCTGTTCATGCAGGAGATCCGGTTTCAAATCCCCGTCAAACACCTTTTTTTTTAATTCTTTTATGTATTTGCAATTTATTTAATCATTTTGCCTTAACCCTCGAGCGCGCGCAATAGAATCGTTACGCGAGAGCGCGCAATGTATCTGGGAGATACATTGACTTAAAAATAAACAAAATATTAAAAAATATATATTTTTGCAATGAATCTGGTTTTTAGGGGTTTAAGGAAGGAAATGACACAGTTTTTGTTTTATTTTCTTTTATTAGCAACTTGGAAAACGTACAAATTTCAGATCAAACTTACATATGCGTCCTCGTAAAACTCGTAACTCGTAGAACATAATACGGTTAAATGAAACATTAAAGAATAAAAAAAGAGAGTATAAAATTTAAAGAAATACAAAACATAAATATGCAGTCAGTTTAAATTTTGCCAGTGATCATCGAAGACCATTTGGCAATGTTCTAAACACAAACGCTTTTTGCATATTTTGCAAGCATATTTAGTCAGACGCATTGTTTTATTGTATTTGCAAGTGTCACATGTTTTCCTTTTTTGATCATCAACTTCTAAAGTAGTTGCTATATTTGTGTTTCTGTTTGGTGGATTTGTGCTGAGCCGTTCTGAGGTTTGATTAATTTTTTCTTGAAGCACAGCAGGAATTCCTCTGGTATTGCTCTTTCTGTTTTGCAGATGTTCTTTTATTAGTTCCTCGCCCAATTTTTTGAGAAAAACGTTTGGCCATTTTTTTAGTATTATTTGAGCATTTATTCCAGCCATGTTTAGAACGGAATAAAAGATGACCATTTGCCATCGCCTGGTATTGCGTGAAACACTATATGTTTCGCAAAATTCATTGTTTGTGTAAACACCTCCTTTCGTGCGATTATAATAGGTTATCATTTCTGGTTTCTTTTGGTCTCCTGTTGATGGGTCAATTGATTGATCACAATGCATGCTAGACACAAGAATTACACCTCTTTTTGGCTTTGGAACATAGGAAACAAGTGTACACTTTTTCCTAAAACCAAAAATGCTTGAAGTAACAGCACGTTTTGAATCTAGGAAATTTTGCGGAATTTGCGGCTGATTCTTTTTTACGGTTCCTACGTAGCTGAGTTTGTACGTTGTCAGCTCTTCAACCAAACTGATATCTGTAAACCAGTTATCGGCAGTGACATTACGACCTGAACCGTAAATTGGACCAGCTAAACGCTTTACTACATCAATAGGTTTGTTACTAACTGCAAAAGGAGAATCTTCAGGTTGCGTCCCACAATAAACTTCTAAATTTAACACATAATAGGTTTCACTATCAACCATTGCGTAAATTTTGATTCCATATTTTCGTGGTTTTGACGGTATGTACTGCTTGAAAACACAGCGGCCTCTAAAACCTTCCAGCATTTCATCAATAGTCTCATTTGGACCCGCCGAATAATGTATTTTACAATTTTCGACGAAGATCTCCCAAAAATCTCTTATAGGAGCCAACCTGCCCAACTCTTTTCTGGCCAATCTCGTGTCGCGATCGTCCAACCGTAAACATTTTAGCAAAAATAAAAATCCTTTTCTGCTCATTGTGCTTCCAAATATTTCTACTCCGTGTCCAGTAGTATCAAATAAATCTAAAGTATTCAAGCGGTGGGCTCGTAATCGGCCGGAAAGACAAAGAAGCCCTATGAGTGCTTTTATTTCAGACACAGAAGTAGGACGTGCATCTGTTTCACGTGAAAATTTCACCCTTTCTTGGTCAATAAATTGATTTGTGTATTGCACAAGTATATCAATCATGTTATCACTTACAAAACAGTGCCATGCTTCCATCGGAGTTTTGGCTGTCCTTGCTAAACCGTTAACTTGGCCAAGATTCTTGTTGATTATGTTGTGAAACCCTGTTCTTGTTTTATATGGTGTTTGTTTCCATTTGTATAAGTCGACGTTAACTTTTCTTTTTTTTTTGGTGCTGGTAAAAAAAATCGTCGTCGTTACCTGACTCGTCGCCGCTGTCCATATTTTGTTCCGACTCCGAATCGCTGTCCCTACTCTGAAAAACGCCTTCAGCAACATCATCTTCGTTACTTGCAATTGATTCGACTTCATCATTTTCGTCGTCGGAATCAAACAGGTACTTTTGAAGTTCTTCTACGTCATTGGCATTGTTCAAGTTGTATGATTGCTTTGAAAGCGACATGATTCTAAAACAAATTTTATTTGCTAACCTCAGATTTTACACATTTATCTCGTTTTATATGAAAATATCACAATTTAACTCTTGTTATACTAATTTCACAAGAAAATTAAGATTAAAAATAAATAATTATAGATCAACAATTACGCAAAATCTCTGTTTTGCAAATTGTAAAAGAGATTAAAATACTTACTTGAGAACGCGCAACGTATCTAGTAGATACAAAATATGGCTAACAGCTAAACTAATTGATGAAAAAGTTGCACACTCACTAACCACAACACCCGATAACAACGCGATTATTAACGAAAAGTTACGAGGTCCGTATCTCACAGATATCGCGCGCGCTCGAGGGTTAATTTTAAAACAAGAATACAATTTTAATTTTAATCACAAATTTACTTGTAGGTTGTTATGGTTTTTGGATTGGCCGGAGCACGTCGGGGGGAAGAATTATGGAAATTAACTATTGATAACGTAAATGATTTACAAGAAGTTTATTAGTTACTCTTCCAACAACTAAAACAAAAATTCCACGTACATCTTCGTCAGTAGTAATATTTCCTACTAAAATTGTTAAAGATGAAACAATTTTCTGAAAGTTGAAGAATTAAAACATAAGCATAAACCTATCTTATATTTTTGATATTTTACCATCATGTCCTTCATACAGGTATGGAAAAACATTAATGCGGGTCTGACTTATAATAAGCTAGAAAGAAACGCAATAAGCATTATATGAGTATGAGAGAGACATAACTTTACCGATGTTACCACTTGTACATATTTGCATGTAGGCACAAAATATGAACTACTTAAGTCTCCTTCAATCTAGCTTCAACATTTCTAACGAAACCAAAGCAATTAAGATGATGTTGAAAAGTCGCGTGTTCGTTGAAACTATGAAGTAAATATTTTATTATAAGTTTTGTTATGAACGAATAAGATCAAAGGTAAATATGTAATTAAAAATTATTAAGTAAATACTTTACACTTAAACATTAAACGATAATACCTCAAACATCGAAGTTTATTGTAATTGCGAATTTATGACATGGTCCGATTACTACTCGTAAGAAGAACCAAGAAGAGACTTACGAGAGCTACAAACAAGACCATTCACATTTACATTGATAGAATGACTTAAATTTAAGGTTCAATTTTAGCATTATAATTCTTATTGAAAAACCAATTATTTGAAAAATGAACAGAAAAGACCTTCTCCTTGCGCAAGGCAGTAACCCAATCTGTGATAAAATTCAGTTCGGGTGTTTTCTATCATTTCTTGGGTAATGCTTGTTACACGTCTAAACCGCACTAGGCGTCGTGTATGCTTACTAATGTAAGCGGGTTGCCAAGCCAGCTAACAGGGAGATGGGCGTGGTCGAAATAAGAAGTAAAATGAATGATTAATACGCTCAAACACCTTACACCTATATTCAAACAGCTCAGTCCGGGAAAATATGTCTCCAGGCGCCACCACAATCGAAACTTTGCTAAAATAATTGTCTTAAGCTGGGTGTTAATTAACCCTACTTGATTGTGGAAAGTAGGATTGTGCTTACTCAGTAAACTCTCACACGAGGGTCCTAAAACAAACACTCGTCCCAAACAATTCAACTCAAACTCAAATATATTTAGTACTACCCAGGTTATTAGAAACTTTTTGAATACACCTCGTAAACCAAAACTTCCAAAACAAAACTTATCACTCAAATTTAACTGCATTCACGTAACCAACAGTTATAAAAAAAAACTGCAATACACGGGTCGTCACAAACTTCCTGATTGTACCCTGTACCTCCAGAATACCAAAGTTATAAGACGTTAACTGAATATTTTCTACGTATCCCTCGTATACATATAAAGTTAAATTTCTACTTATTAATGAATAAAATAGTTCTTCATTCAATGATCGATAATTAATTCTTAAAATTCCTAACCAAAAGAAAATCAATGTCATCGGCTTAATAATTGTTCCTTTATGATACCTCTGAATCGTATGAGACATTCGTAAATATGTAAGTTCTCACAACTCCATCTCTTAGTTATACTTAATGAAATTTTTAAATCAGCAGCTGATCCGTCATTAGTGTACTGCGTTAAACGAAACTAACATGAAAAATTTTTTTTTTTAAATTAACCTGGGAAATATAACCTTTCAGGTTGTTCATTAATCTTAAAACCAAAATATGCAAAGTCTACATTTAACTTGTCAAAGACTAGGTCACCGATTATGTAAACGTCACAAATGTATCTCATAACTGGCTAAATAAACAACAGAATAAAAGTTAACGATAAATATACATTGTCCTGCACAAAATAATAAACAAATGTTTACATACACAACAGCGTGGTTGAAAAACCACTGTCAATACAAATTTGCGTTTCTGCAAAAATTCTTACTACTAAAACAGCCAATACAACATAACTCGAGATCGATTACCTTTTTCCTTCAACACTAATTAAAATTACACAACAATACGCAAATAAAACAAACCAAAAAGATAATCGTTCTCAACTGAGTATTCAAGGTTCTTAAATGTAATTCTTACTTAAAGACTGTCCGTTCATCCTACGCTTTTCTTTCTTCTCTCTTCCCGTAAACCAATTATTTGTAGTCCATTTGTATCCTTAAATTGCCTGAAGGCACATAACAAGTACTTCACAATTTCACAAACACTTATTGCTTTCGGTACTCGCGATTAGTCCAACTATACGAGGTTATTACTCCAATAAACCGTAATGCTCTGTACACGTTTGGTTGCCTATTTAAAGTTTCTCGCAACCTTTAGGACAATTAGCACTTCCTTACACAAATAAACTTTTAATGTCATATAAAATTACCTTAACATTGGCTCAATTTACTACGAATATTTCGTTCACTTAAAGGTGGTCCCATAAATAATTTATACTAAGGATCATTACAAGCACACGCGCCGCACTCAACACTATAACGTAACAACTGTTTTCTTTTTTATAAATCTGCTTACGCACTTTTTCTTGAAGAAAAATAAACTGATTTTATCTTCAATCTCAATTTTATTAATTGTTTTATTTATGAATGTCTTATACGATTCATCCCCTTTCGGGTTACGCAGTTGTTTAAACAATGACTGCCTTCAATATTATTCACAAATATAACTCCAACTCAAACCATTCTGATTTCACATTTCCCCTCGCGCGAGCGTCTTCCACCGAGCTCTCACCAAAAAGCAAAAAGCAAAAAGCTAACGTCAATCTCTGACTTTCCTATTTATACCTTAAGCCATCCATCTTTAAACATGTCTGACTTCCTCGCTATATTCACCAATGGTATTCATTCAAACTTTCTTAGTGCCGACTGATGCTACCCTCTGTACAAACACGCTTATAACTACAATACATCGCCATGTTTGTTCTTACCTGCAAATTTTACAATTACTTTATGGAGAAGCCATTTCTCGCCATCACATTCATTCAGTGGCCACTCTGGACCATTACACAACTTTCAACGTTTATCTCTCACATGCGCTCATCCTCCTTCCGCAACATTTGCAAAAATAAGTACAGTCTAAGGTCTCAAATCCCATATACGTACACGTATTCTCAAAACTGATTGCACAACATTACGAGAACTTTCTATAATCAACTATTAAACATACCAAATCTTTCCCTACATATTTCCTAAAACATTCTACACTTATACATTCACATCTTCTGGCAAAGATTACTCCTTTATCTTCCAACATTCCATTTCTTATTAAGTAGTCAACAGTAGCAAACATTGTCGTCCCATCGACAAATTTCTCTTCACATTTACATTCATCAGAATCTATTTATTCCAACACCAATGTCTCTATAATATTCAAATACACGTATCTGCATACTGAATGATATTTCTCCTAAATTGCCAGTGGCGTATCACACACCCACATACATTATGCACATACACAAAAAAAAAATTTTCTTTTCGTTCAAACTCAATACACCCATACTCAAAACACGTAATACACGTCATTATAACATCTTACATACAGGGTGCGTCAACGCAACCTTACATGCTGTAATTTTGACACGAGGTTCGTCCAAATTGTTATCACGTTCATGCCTGTGCCCACAAATTTACTGGGATACGTATCCCAAAACAAAAAAGGCGTTCGGCGCGATATCAGGTGAGCGAGGAGAATATTTAGTAGGACCTTTTCCACTAATAATACGGTTAAGCAACGTAGTTTCCAAAAACTGTTCAACTCTTGTTGTAGTATGAGCCATCTTCTTGATACCAAATGTCATTAAAATTTATATTGAGGCGTTGAACAGCTGGAACTATCTGGTTTCTCAACAGTCCTAAATATTTGTCCGCATTCAAGTTTCCGTTGATAAAAAATGGACCAATCATGGAATTGCCTAAAATTCCTGCCCACACATTAACTTTTTAGGGGTATTATGTCCGGTGAGGATGTGTTTGTTTTCCCGAGAGTAACCAACAGCGACAGACGGATTGTGATGGCCATGTAAGTTAAAGGAACACTGTTCGGTAAACAAAATATTTTCAATAAACCTTTCGTTTTCATTGGCCCGATTCATCATATATTCACAAATTCCATACGCTTTTGATGATTTCTTGTGTAGTTTGCAACTTACAGCAACGGTATCTATTCCTTTTCAGGATATTGCGAACTGTTCTTGGTTCAATATTCATTTCTTCAGCAAGTTTTGTACTATTGTACGGGAAATTACTTTCTGCTATGCTACATACTGCAATTTCTTGAAGTTCACGCTCTTCGTTTGAGTTACGACCAGGGTGCTCACCATCATTACCATCAATGCTACTGCATTTTCTACAATTATTTAAACATCCACATCTTTCAAATTTACAAACAGTACGCATAAACGTACTTTCTGATGATGGAATTGGCCTGTTTTCAAAGGAAAAAGCAAACCTGCCTATTATTTCTTGTGCAGTGCTTCCTGAATAATACCACTTAATAATCTGTATTTTTTCTTCAGTGGAATACATGAGTATTATGTCGGACTTGCAAAACACTGATTTTCAATTCTCGTCGAAAGTAGCAATTAAATGTGTCATTGATACCAGCCTACTCAAAAGACACATGTATGGCATCAGTGCTTTTAGTTTGTTGTGTATTCTATCTCACTTAGCAAGTGAACTGATTGTACTGTCTTTGTTTTACTTATTATAAGTCAGACCCGCGATAATATTTTTCCATACCTTTGTACAGCCTGTTTCAGAGTAAGCGCCTTTTTTTTTAGCCACACTATGGATACTACTTTCAAAATATTTGGCAGTAATATATTTCAGGACTTTCAACTTCTTTTTTTTTAATGTAATGCAATATTTTTTTTTATTATTGAGATCCTAAAAATATTGTTTACGATAGTATTTCATTTTTCTTAAAAACTTATTTCTGTCCCTATCAAAAAGCAAACTAACATTTTAATCTAGTAGCGCATGAATGTTTTGCACTCGGTGTTATTTTTGTCCAAATATCAAGTAGTGATAGACACAGAAGAAACAATTAAATTTCAATCTAATAGTCAAACGTCAATAAATTTAATGTAGTTGTCAGTGCTTGTTAATAGAAATTGTACTATTGGAGATTATAATTATTAATTTAAAATTAATGGATACGTTTTTAAAATGCTTTTAAGTTGTACGAGAGAGAGAGAGAGAGTTAATTGATATGCTCCTAATATTTCTAAAAGCAGATTAAGATCCAAACTGAAGGCACCCTGAACATCGAACATTTACTAAATTATTGGAGAGAACGCGTGAAAGGGGTCTGTAAGAAACCGGTACTTGAAAACCCACCTGCTTGCAATGACAACAAGAACCAATTAATGCTACACATTATTGAGAATCCCCATGTCAGTACTAGGGAGATTGCAAATTTGGTTGGAATATCTCATAGTTGCTGTTGTTGTAAGACATAACATGCATTATTATGATAATCTAAATCCACACTGGACCCGTGAGCGACGTTGTCAACATCGATGGAATTGAAATGTGTGGTGTGGAATTATAGGACAGCACATTGTTGGGCTAATATTTATTAACAGGCTAGCTGGAGAGAATTACCTCAATTTATTAGAAAATGAAATTGAAAATCATCTAAATGAATCCCCACAAAATATCAGAAATCATTTGTGGTGGCAACAAGATGGCGCTCCAGCATATTATCCCCTTCCAGTTAGGGAGTTTTTAAATAATCGATACGAGAACCATTGGGTTGGTTGTGGAGGACCAGTTGGTTGGCCACCTAGGTCACCTGATATGTCACCACTGGGGGTACGTAAAATCCCAGGTGTACATTGTTGAACCAACAACTCTTAAAAATATGCAAGAGAGAATTCGTACTTGCATAAAAGATATTTCTCCGGAAATTATCTTTTGATCTATCGGCTCCATTGGGCGACGTTTCAATTTGTGTATTGAAGAAGAAGGAAAACATTTCGAGCTATTTTTATAAATACCTAATTCTTATTTTATGTAAATTTTTAATTTTGGGTTTCAAAAGGTAAATGTTTGTTACAACATTAAGTTTAATTGTTTCTTTTGTGTCTACCGCTACTTGATATTTGGACAAAAATAACATCGCGTGTAAAACGTTCATGCGCTACTAGATTAAAACGTTAGTTTGCTTTTAATAGGGAAAGAAATGAATTTTTAAGAAAAACGAAATGCTATCGTAAAAAGAATGTTTTTAGGATCTCAATAATAAAAAAAAATTATTGCATTCCATTTAAAAAAAAAAGAAGTTGAAAGCCGCCATTTAGAATAATTCGTGCATAGAATGTCCTGAAACACATTACTGCCAAATATTTTTAAAGTATTACCCATAGTGTAGTTAAAAAAAAAATAGGGCGCTTACTCTGAAACAGGCAGTATATCGTTAAATTTTCCAGTTGCATAAACAGAAATTTACAAAAATGTTATTCATATTGTAACCTAAACAGAGTCGTGTGCGTCAACCTTCAGTCCTATAGGTTGGCGCTCTCCTATTTTATAATGCATAATACAGGGTCCGCCTGTGAAGCGGGAAATTTTGATGTACCCAATTTTTTCAGAAAATGTTTATTTTCAAAACTTTTTTTACAGGTTTGAGTAAAGGAAAGTATGGAAGGATAAACACTTAAAATTTTCGGTTATTCGGTGGAGCAGGACAGGTTGAATTCGCTCAATTTCTTGTTTGACGTTCGATGCTAATTCCGGTAAGATTTGTGGTTTATTACTGTAAACTCCGCTCTTCATAAATCCACAAAAAGCATGTCGAAAGATCAAGATATTTTTTGGACAAATTTTTTTTGCCAGAAGTCAATGTTTCCATGACTTGATTATTGTTTGACAGTTACTGACATTTAAACAGAAACATGGAGAAGTAGTCAGGCGTTCAGCGTGCGTTTTGCGTAAAATCGTTTTATAAAAACGGTGAGTGTGTGACTTCGGTACAACGATTGCTTCGCAATAATTTCAATGTTCCACGACATGGAAGTGTGTCGTCCGCTCACATGCAATTATACAGTGGGTAAGAGAGCTTGAAGAAACTGGCTACACATTAAACTTGAAGCATAAAGGGGCAATAAGGTCTGTAAGAACGGAGGAGAACATTGATAGAGTGCGAGTAGCATTAACACATACTCCACTGCGTTTTGCAGTGAAACATGCTTCTGCATGTTTCCATTCTTACAAAATTCAAGTCGTCTACGTGTTGAAAGATGGTGATATTCTTGCTCGCAGCATTTTCAGCGAAGAAATATTGCAACGTGTACATGATGATGAAAACTTTATTCACCATATGTTTATGTCAGATGAAGGATATTTCCATTTGAACGGATATGTAAACAAGCAGAACAGTCGCTATTGGAATGACGAAAACCCAGGAAAGGTACACCAAAAGTCATACATATCCCGAAACTTACAGTGTGGTGTGCAATTTCATGATATGGCATTATTGGGCCATATTTTTTCCAAGACGATAGAGGAAACACCACAACTGTTACGGTAAACCGCTATACACGCACATGATCAGAACATTTGTGTCGGAAGAGTAACCTAGGTTTCCGGACATCAATTGCTTTCAGTAGGACGGGGCAACTAGTCATACTGCTCGCTTGTCTATGACTCCTTTAAGGAAAATTTTCCCGGGTCGACTCACTTCGTGGCCCGCAAGATCCTTTGACCTCTCAGCATGTGATTTTCCTCCTATGGGAATTTCTGAAGAGCAGGGTACATAGTAATAGACCACAAACCTTACCGGAATTAGCAATAAACATTACACAAGAAATGGGGCCAATTCAACCTGTCCTGCTCCGCCGAGTAATTGAAAATTTTCAATCTAGGTTAGAAGAGTGCTTACACAATGCCTCTAGCTTAAACGGAATTATGTTTAACTAATAAAATGGTATACTTTGCTCTACTCAAACCTGTAAAAAAAGTTTTGACAATGGACATTTTCTGAAAAAATTGAGTGCTTCAAAATTTCCCGCTTGACTAGCGGACCCTGCATGAATGTCTTTATACGACACTATGCATATCAGTGGAGTAACATTCGTAAGATATACTAAAAATGACTTTTATGTGCCAATCCTTATTTCCACGACCCAAACGACATATCTAAATTGTACAAACCGATGCGTCTTATGGGTAGCCAGTTGAAATACTATTTCTCGAATAAAGAGTTTTAGTTAAAAACGTTGCAGTTTCTTTTCTTTCTTGCTGAATTCATTACAGAAATTTCGATAGTTAGCGAACGCATTGTTCATTGTAGACGAGGAAGGTCTATAAATGTGTTCTGTACGGTGGTCACTCTAATTCGTCATTGTTCGCTCACATAGATCCATCTTGAAAGCAGGCGATCCTGTCAAACTTCCCGCGCGTTTAGACTCCCCCTTGGCCAACGCATGCAAATGCGCTCGTACGTGGCCATTCAATGGTTTCAAAACACCGCCGTTTTAGAGCGACGAGAGACGGACGCGAGCAACTGTCTCACTAGCGTTTGCTTATTACACTGTGTGCAGACAAACAGACCTTCTTACAGGAACAAGTGGCTTTAATCCGCGCAACAGAGAGCAATAACAGGTCTGTCGCGTTTAGGCTGCACTGCATTGAAGGACTCAGCGTAAACGCAGATAGCCTTCGGCCTTTCCCATGAACGCGTAATTTGTAGCAAGCGCGTGCCTACTACCAATTTAACGATTTGATAAAGTATTCGGATCGATGCTCGGCGTCGTACGGTCGACGGACGCGATCTAACTTGATCTTTTAGAGGAAATAAAAGTCGCAGTAAGGTTTCCGTAGGTCAACTTGCGGATGCGGTGATTAAAGACGTTCACGCGTGCCGATGGTATCGCTTCCTCGTCGAAGAGATTCGACGGCGGTCTCCACTGTTTGTAATTACATCATCTACTTTCACAAAATACAACCTTCCGTAGCGGAAACCATGCAGGTACATTGGCTATACAACGTGATATCTAACCTACGGCGGAAACTGAACGGGCAAGTAGAAGAGATCAAAATAATGAGGTTCTAAAAAAAATGCTAATAATAAGAAAGTTTAAAGTTCTTACAAACAATTCAGCTTTTTTTTTAAATACGGCATTAACATAAGTTTTGAATTCAAATTTAGAATACTTGAAAGTTAAATAAACATATCAAAATGTAAACTTTCACCATTATTACACATAATAAGGTACTTTTTTTGGGTTTTTAATGGTTTATTTGCATATTAAACTTATACAATCTAAAAGTTTCAATAATACTTACAGTTATCTTCGTCAGTAGTAATATTATCTATTAAAATTGTTAAAGATGTTGAAACAATTTTCTGAAAATTAAAAAATTGAAACATAAACATAATTAAAAACGTTTCAGGGTATTTAGCGATAAGGTGTCCTAGCGACGACACATACTTAGGGGGCTTGCAATTACTAAAACTCTGAAATATAAAGCACATTATGCGAAGTTCAGTTGTTTGAATGAGAAATTGCTAAAATTAATTGATTCAAACTTTTGAATAGTTAAACGGTTTCAATACAAGCGGCCTTGCTGTCGAATATGTTGAGTACATATAATATCGTTATTATCAATCTAAGATCCAAATTAAATCCCGCATAAGGAAGAAAAAAGGGAAGGAGAAAAATATAACCCTTTATGAAAGTGTTTCCTGAATAAAAACGGTTTATAAAAAAATTATCAAAATTGAAATTTAGTATACCAAGAGCTCTTGTAAGTGAGGACTTGAGAACACCTGAAACGAGACCTCGTGTGGTATTATGAATATTGTCAAAAAGAGGCAAGCTATTTAACCGTCTAGCTTCCTTAATCGAACTGTGCGTGTGACTGGCAAGCTAATACATTTGTCCCATTCGCGCATGTTCGCTACCTAGTTGATAACTACTTGGATAGGTAATGTGCGCTTGGTACCTTAAAACGTTTCTGATATCATTCTAGATACTTATTCCTGAGGAATTTCAATATTTTTTTAATGTGATATGTCGTAATTGGACAGCCGTACTCACCTATTTCCTTTTGAATATGTTTGTTTACTAGTGGTGTGTTAACAGGGGGTTGAGAATTTCAATTGTCAGAATGTTATATTAAGGTAAGAAGTAACTTGATCAGGAGATAATGATGTAGTGATAATGTACCAAGGTGTAAATATTTATTCAATACTTCTGTTAATTTATATATAAGGTTTTGTGAAATTGCAACAGCAAATTTGACCAGTACAACCAATTTGAATAGTAGTACAAATATTTGTAATTAGATGGTTGTAACAGAGTAATTGTTAAAAGGGTTATTTTTGTTAAAGAAATATTGACGTTTTGCATTTGTTCATTACATAATAACTCGACAGAAAGCTTATGCCTTGTTATTTACACTGAAGTGCTTTTACAGTTATTAACTTTTCAGATAAATTAAAATCATAATTTTTTTCTTAGTCTTAAAATTTTAAAAAGGTTACCAGAGTTAAAAAATTAAATTCGGTCCTCAATTAATTAAAGAAAAGTTACACGTGTGAAAATTTAATGAGTTATGTAACGTCTTGGACTGCACTAAATAAATTAGTAAGTTATTCAATATTTGCGTACAATCTTCAGAATTGACGTGTGTTAAATTATGTCTACCTATTATATTATAAATGAATAAAGATAAAGATTATTTTATATTTGGCGTTTATAAGAAAGAATACACGCACGAAATTAAAAAAAAAGGGTTAGAGATCAGTTTTTAACATTGTGAATGCCATTTTAATTATTACATCAAGTTTCACGATCCCTTACGTTTATCAAAATTTGACCAAGGCATATCTATTTAATCCTTTGAATTTAGTTAAACTGATTAAGCGTACATATGCAATTGAATGCGTACTGGTGTTATTGGGTAATATTATTGGTACTCACAAAGTATGCGGGGAGTTTGAAAAAGTTCGTGCGAATACATTTGATTAGTTTATTTGTTAACACAGATATATAGGGTGAAGATCAATATTTTTGTGTTAAGTTGTGACGTTCTTAAAAGTTTATTTAAGCATTAAAAAGTGATTATTCTCGTCCTAATTAAACGCATGAAGGTTGTTACTCATACTATAATGTACACTATGAGTTTAAAATTAATTTCCGAACTTTATATTTCTTAGAATTAGGCTATTTATTTAGTAGGTATTTATCCTGTATTTTGCGAACACGCAAAAATGATAATATCTTTACCCTAAGATAGTTTACTAAAATAAATCGAAAACACAGTGGTGTCAATATACTTTACTTCAAAATTGTGACAGTTTTAACAAGAGTAAGGTCTTTTAAGCTTGCTTTAGCCTATTTACTTCTTACGTCGACCTATGGTCTTCTTCAGCGAATTAGAATAACAATCCGCTTATTACTACACTACGCGACACTTAGAGCAGTTTGAACGCGCAACAGCCTGTAATTTCCTAGACCTAATAAAGACCTCGCATACAAACATATTTTACTTGCTATTCATTCATAAATTATATTAAAAGTGTAAAATTCATGATACAAATTTAGTTATAATAACATTACTAAGTGTCTTGTCAGCCGCGGCTTAAAGTATTCAAATTATAAATACCAATGTCATCAATAGTTGCGTGAACATGACTTGGGTAGGAGTGCATTTTGCTTGCAAATGATGGATAAATGTAACCAATGAATAATATTTAGACCTTGAAGCAAATGCTTTACCAATTATATGTTGAATTACCACAGCACTATAATTTAACATAAGTAGTTGAAATTAAGATTAAAATTAAAAATTACAAAAAACGTTCTGCATTGTGTTTTTCATTGTTAATAACACTTACTGTTATTGCTAAAGATATCTCTTTATTAGATTGAACTGGATTACTTTATTTGATGTGATGTTTAAATTTGTGAATGCTTCTATCATTTTCAAATTGAAGTTTTTCACAACTTTACACTTACATCATAACTTGATTAAATTTTGTTAAATGTGTTTTTTGGCTGGCAAATTTCATTGTTAGCTTTCGCTATAGAGAGTGTTCTGATTTGTCATCTTTAAGGCAGTGTAACAATATTTAATTTTTAATGACCTAGTTATTCTTTACTAAAATTTAATTTTATAGTTGGCTTTATACGTTTCTCAAACTGTTATATTAATAGCAGGCTTATGTTTATGTTTTAATTTTTCAAATTTGACAAAATTGTTTACAACATCTTTAACAATTTTTAACAAATATTACTACCGACGAAGATAACAGTAAGTATTATCGAAACGTTTAGATTGTAGAATTTAAAATACACCATTAAATAAACCCAAAAAAGATAAGTATTTTATAATATTTTGTTGTTTACCGATTAATGCACATTCACACCTCATGATGAACCAAACGCGTCAAAATTGCAGAGAATGGGATACTGAGAATCCACATAATATTTAGGAACCAGGACCCATTATTCCCAAAAAGTTAATGTTTGAGCGAGAATGCTGAATCATCACATTATTGGGTCATTTTTCTTACATGAATACATGACGAGAGCAGTTATTGGAAGAGGACATAAGTTCGACTGTGGCTCAAGTTGCTAGAGACAATAAAGAAATTTGGTTCCATATGAATGGATGCCTATCACATAACAGTCGTCATGTGCGCCAATTTTTAAATTCCAATTTTTTCAATAACGGCATTGGTCTTAATTATACAATTGACTGGTCCGCAAGAATCCCCGATCTTTCTCCCAATGATTTTTTTCTAGGGAACGTTTAAAGTCTGTGATTTACTATGGATCAAGATTTGCAAATACAGAAGATCTAAAAGCTTCAATTTGAACAGAGTGTGAGAGAATATCGCATTTTCAGTTAGCCAACGTTAGACGGCAGTTTTGCAACAGATTGGGTTATTGTTTACCAGTAAATGGTGCTTTATTTGAACATTTGTTAATTTTTCTGAAATTGCATTCTGTTTGTAATCGTGTTATACATATCAACTTCGCCTTCAATTCAACATCTTTGGTTGTTCTGGTTCCGGAAAATTATAACCACAGTATCTACCGACGCAGCATTTTATTCTCTTAAAACCCATTATTAGTTTAACTTTTTTACCATTTCTACTTCTTCTTGCGTTGGATATGTTTTAGCCTAAACAAAGTTACATGCAAAAATCAGTCGACGTCAAGCAACAATGACAAATAATGCAGATGCGCATGTTGTTTGTTTATATGATTCCAAATCATCACCGATTTTTAGTGTAATTTTTTATTTTCTTTTTTTACGGTCGGTGTAGAAAAACGGAACATTACGATTAATAGTATATGTATATATATATATATATATATATATATATATATATATATATATATATATATATATATATATATATATATATATATATATATATATATATATATATATATATATATATATATATATGCAGATGCAGTATTTTTCTCTACAAAACCTTATTTACACTTTTGCTTTAAAATAATTAAGGGAGCTGATAATATAATATACAAGAATTACCAATGAAATCGATATTCTGTGTCCCTCAAGGCACCACCCTGTATGTATATATATATATATATATATATATATATATATATATATATATATATATATATATATATATATATATATATATATATATATATATATATATATATATATATATATTGATGATTGGCTTTAATAATAATTTAATAATTACAATAAGGGGATAGAGTTCAGGGAATTTAGTTTGAAGTTAAAATATTGAATGTGAAGATATGTATATGAAATATCCTTTATATAATTGAATTGAAAGTATAAAAATAATTCTGAATGTAATTTGCTATCAAACGCATGCGTTGTAATGAACTTAAGTGACATTAAAAATTGTCAAAGATGTCAAATAATTAATTTAGAAAATTAATGTTTAGATCCAAAATAAAATTTAGAAAAAGAAAATAAATTAATATCTTTACAGGTGTTTACACAAGTAAATATTTAAAATTCTTAACTAAAAACATATATGTAACAAATATAAATTGCAGGAAATTTATCAATGAATGTTCACAATAGGTAGGGTTATTAAGATTTGTGACTCACATATACTGTCCTCACTGTAGGTTGATGTCTTCGGATACTCCAGCTGGATGCAGGCAATGTTTTCTCGATTACAGTTGTTACCATTACCCAACACTGCTAACTCGATTCTCGGTTGTCGAAGACACCAACTTCCAAACTTAAAGATGTTTTCTCCAAAATCGGCAAAAACTCCAACCACTTATTTAATTTCAGTAACTTTATTTTTAGTTAATTTTAAAGCTTAATGAGTGATATCGTTTTAAAAATATGTTTAAATATCCAAAATTTTGTTAATAACACTTTTATTTTTAGCTACCCATTAAAATTTTGTTTAAAAGAAATTGTCCGAAGAAATAAAACAGCATTAACCAAATAAAATGGGTTTTAATTTGGTAAAACGGAATTAATTTAAATTGGATAACATAAAAGCAAATCTTTACAAAATCGTGACACAAACTAACACGAACAAAAATATTTTCCGAAAACGACAGGTATCGGAGACCGAATTATTTATTTTAAACCGTCGATGTAAAAACAAGTGCTCTCGAACGTAATCTTCGTAAAGTATAACTTCTTGACGAATTTAAGTTAGGTTATGAACTTACTTTTTTTCACAAATTTCACAACACTGTTTTAACCTTTTACACTTTTGAACAAATTCTAGAGAGAGATTGATTTCCTGAGCATTTGCTTTTATATGTTTCTGGTTGTTACCAAAAATTCAATTTTTTTCCAGCCATATTGCATAAGTAACTAGGGCTATGATTGGTGGATCTAAATCACAAATTGGACACAAATGGAAATTTGGCCGTAACTTTCTTATACATGATCGAAATTGAAAATTAAAAACGGAAATGAAAACTACGTAAAATTTTGAACAAAAAGACACCTAACAAGCTATAGTTTCTAACATTAATATACGAAGTAACCTAATCTAACTTAAATAAGCTTATAACTATTTACACTTACAAGCTATACTAAATCTAATTGCAAAAATGGAATTCTGAGAACATTTTACACAAGAATACATATCTTTTTGTGCTAGAAATATTTAATTTAAAGAAATTTTACGCTTTTGTAATATTATCTTAAATTCACTTCAGATTTAACATACTTTTGCGGAAAAAAGCGCTGTATCCTTATAAAAACTGTGTCATATTAAGAAAGAACATTTATTATTTGCTTTAAGAGCAAATTCTAAGTCTAATAATGTGGAAAAAATATAAAATTATGTAAAAAACCTAAAAATTATGACCTAACCAAACTTAAATCTAAAAATGAAAATAATTTATATTTAAAAATGTTTTTAACACTTAAAATGTTATGTTTAAGGGTTGTACTTCTTGTCTTTATTATTCTCACTAACTATTTGCAATGCATAATGTTATATAATGTTGCATTGAAAAAGTTTCATAGTCTAACACTCTTATTAACTGTTTCACTATATAAATGTACGGCACTATAAATGTCTGTATGCCATAATGTTCTAAATGTTGTTCTTATTGTGAATCTTGTATCATAATTTTTGTCACTAATTCGCTTCCAAAAATATGTGCGAAAAATGTCTAAACTGTCCATATTATAACCCTTTTATTAAATTTTTGTATTTCCTGCATTCAAAAACTAATCATACACTATCCCTAACATAATCCTAACTCTATAGTCCATGTTTAAACACCTGTAAAGTGTTCACTTGCCAAATTACCCTTGAAAAATTGACTTCTATTGCAATAATTGCAATACTAAAATGACTTTACGAAAATGGTTATATTTAACATTCTTGACAATTTTGTTAGCAGCAAATTGCTTTTTATGATAAAAACAAACTAAGTGAATGATATTCAGACTAATTTATATCAAACAAATTTATTTTAATCACATCGTGAACCAGATTTATATAAAATAGTGTCTTGCACTTGTATCGAGCTAGAAATCACCCCTTTTTATTACCCAAATGTTATTTAAGCTGTCCGATACTTCTATTACCTCTTTCTGAACATCTCAATATATATATATATATATATATATATATATATATATATATATATATATATATATATATATATATATATATATATATATATATATTTCTGCTAGTCCCAAGTAAGTGGCTTTTTTGAGTCTTGGCCGAGTTGGATTCTCTAAGTTATGCCATTGGATTCGGTGATCTTCGTTCCAGATATGTTTGGCGATTCTTGTTTTTTCATTCATTCCTTGTTTAGGTTAGATGTTATATCGTGGTAGCCATTTCTGTTAAGCTTCATGGCAATGTTTTCTGTTTCTTCTTTATTAAGTCCTGTTGTTTCGAGCATATTATTTTAGCTCCATCGTCCAAGCACTCCTAACTTCATACTTTTATGGTGATTAGATTTGTAATGTAGGTACCTCCCCATATGGGTAGTTATTCTATATACATTTTTCGTTATTTCTGTGCACAAGTACATTCAGAAACGGCGGCGTTTTTGTTACGACTCCAATTCCATTATGGACGGTGTGCAACATTAACACTGGGCAACATTAATACTGAATCTTGCTGGAAACAACCTTCCTTAGCTGTACATAAACTCTCTAAAGACCTGTAACGTTCATTTTGTTTATTATTAACATCATATTTTGTAAATGTGGCTTCGGCTGACATTTGAAATGAAATTGGCATTGTTAATGGTTTGATATAATAACCACCGGCAAAATAATATTCGCTATTTCACATATTGGAAGTGGTAAGGGTGCAAGATCTGACTATATAAAATTCTGAGATAACTCCAAATGATTTAGTACACGTCGAGTGCTCATCGTGGGATCATCACTGCATCTATCATATCTTCTTTGTCCCGTATATTTACTTGTTGATAGCCACCAGATTTTCGGGAAACAAGACGTTCTTAAAGTTTTTCTGTCTATAGATCGGCGGTGGGATTTCTTGAAGTTTCTAGTGCATTTTCAGCACAAAATCCATATATAAATATTATATCAGTATACCGATGTACTGTGAACTCATCCGTAATTTATTTAATGTTGATATCAGAGAAAATTATACACTTTTAACGGCTGCAGTTCCATTGGAAAGCATTATCGGACATATGTGTATGTGAAGTACTTTATTGTATTACTTATAGGATCCACCCATTTAAGTGTTTCCCCCATGTCATACATCACCTTGTACATTGATTACTATAGCTGATAGCGTTATCCCAATCTCTTGGTGGTAGAATCTGTTTTACACTTAGCAGCATGTTGTTCTAATGCGTTTTTTCGAGCCTGACCTTTATGATCGTGCCTTGTCAGTGAGCACATTTGAGAACAGGCACACAGTGGCAAAGCTTACCAATATTTCTTCGTGATTTTATTGGAAGTGTTTGATGAATTCCACGAAGTGCTGCTTATTCTTGGCCATAGACTCGGAAGTCGCCATGAGGGGGTAATGATGCCTAGCAGATAGTGTGCCAATGGATGACAAGGAGAATTTCTCGAGCTCAATATTGCAATTGAGAAATTCCTACCTTGTGGATCTTTAGTAGGCCACACAAAGGCGGAGGTTTGCTATAATCAGAAGTGTTCTCTGGTAACCGGAGACCTCCCCCTTATGTTTTGTCAGCGTATGATGTATCCGTTATGCGATTGATAGTGTAGGACCTTTTGATATTTGCTTGTACTCGCCCCCACCAAGTGATTGTTGGTAAGTAATTTTTAGGAGATTACTGTGGTAGGTATCCAGATCCATTAAAACGTTTCCTTTATCTGTCGGGAGAATCTTGATCGATGGGTCATCCTTAAGGGAAATGACCCCTCTTATTTCTAATGAATTAGCTTTGAGACGTTAGTTTTAGTTTGCCTACACGAATCCAGGACTTATCTACTCTTACCACTGTATTCTTCAGGATTTAATTTCATAACTGTTTTTTGAACTACCGGAATGTGTAATTCGTTCTTTACTAACGCTTCTTTAGCTTCTCGTGCGACATGTGATTTTTCCGGCTGTGTATTGGAGTTTTAATATTGAGCCGGATAGGTATTACGTTGTTATCACGGTCTTTTCAGGGAATAATTATGTGGTTTTCTTCTAGTGCTAGCTTGTTCATAAATGTTGCAAGCCTTCTGAACAGTTATTTGGTTTCCGGGGGTAACGCATATAAGATATGTACTGGCTTGGAAATCCACAGCAACACTCGAGAAAATACTTTCCAAAACCAAACAACACAATGTAGGCCAAGGTCAACGCCCTGTATAATTAAAAAGTATCCATAGGTTTTGGATGATTGTCAAAATTTATAAAAATTTATTTATTTTGTTGATATTCATTAAATCGAATACATGGTAAGTCAAAACTCAAGTATATGATTTTATTAGTAATTTTGAAAGGATCGGCCTATACTTTATTTTACAATTACAAAGTACCATTACCATACCCTATGCCTAAGGTTAATAGTTTTTGAAATATTCGCATTTTTCTATGCAATGTATTAATTAAGTATCTAAATGTTTGAGCTGATCATGATTGATTTGTCAAAAACTGCCAGTTTACCAATTTGCTTAATAATTCAGTGGTATCATACATTCTGAAGGAGCAAGGATGAATTTTACTCGTGATGAAATGGTTGATATGATATGGGTATTGGGAGAGTGCAATAAAAAACTCATTATTATCATCAAGAATTCATCATGAACGGTTTCCTGAGAAGCGACAACCTACTACAGTAAGCTTTGAAAGATTAAAGCATCGGTTTAACCGCACTTGTTCAGTTGCCTATGAAAAACGCGAACGAACAAAAAATACTGTGACGGAGGAAAATGAATTAAATGTGTTTCGTTCACTGAACCCACACATAAGTATAAGGAATATTTGCAACGAAAAAAACTTAGTTACTACTTCGTACAAAAATTCTTTCACCGAGATGCACCCTTACCACATTAAATTGCACCAAGAATTAAATGGCAATGACTTTGAGATAATCATATTTTGTGAATGGGCTTTAGAAAAAGTTAACCAAGAGAGTGATTGTGTACTATTTTGTGATCAAGCTACGTTTCGTAAGGCTGGTTCTGTTATCAGGCATAACTTTCGTTATTATTCTACAACAAATCCATGTCACATAATTGCACACAGTCAAACTAGATAGTCCGTAAATGAATGGGAAGGTGTAGTTGGTAACTATGTAGTGGGACCGTATTTTTTGAAGAACATGTAAATAAGGAGATGCATTTAGATTTTTAGTAAATCAGTTACCCGTGTTATTGGAAGAGGTTCCACTTGGTATACGTGAACGTGAGTGGTTCTTGTGTAACGGTGTTCCTGTTCACCATAATACATTATGGTGCATTGACGATCAGTTTCCTGAAGGATGGATCGGAAGATGTGTATCAGTACGGTGACCACCCAGGTCTTCAGAATTTAATAAAATGGATTCATTTTTGTGGGGTTATGTTATGTATAAGACACCGCCAACAAGGGAAGAAATGAAAGATACGGACAGAATACGAAATGTATTTCAAAATGTTTATGTAGAAATGCATCGTAATGTAACTAAATCTTTCAATGACCGCTTTCAGGCATGCATAAATGTCTTGGGGGAAGTCATTTTGTATTTTGGTAAAATAAACGTTTATTTTTATTTTTAATTTTTTCAGAGCTGTTCTTTGTTTATCCGTTAGTAAATTTTTTTTTCTTTCTGTACTCGTTATTTGATTTACTTAACAGTAATGGTAAACTGCCAATTTTTTAAAAATCAATCACGGCCAGCCCAAAATGATATTATCAAACATTTAGATACTTAATTAGTACTTTGCATAGAAAAATGAGAATAATAAAAATAAAAGTATGGTAATAGTACTTTCTAATTGTAAAACAAAATCCAGAGCGATCCATTTAAAATTACTAAGAGAATATGTACGGGGTGTCCGATTATATTTTGCACCCTGTCTACAGACTAAACCGTAACAGATAGAAAAAAACTTCAAATACAGAAATTGTAAGGTTTTCATTCTATTTTGTTCTGCTGTTTATAGGAACGCAAAACAAAAAGAAAAAAAGAGACATTTCGTAGAAAACAACAACAAGAACTAGATATTTTATTAAAAATTATTATTAATTTTATTAAATACATAAATAAAAAGTTTACCTGGAGTAGGATTTGAACCTACGACCTGTACTTTGCTAGAGCTAACTAGCAAATTTGAACTTATTATATTTTTAAGGTAAAAGTTTTGATTCTTATCGTAATATTTGATATATTTTGTAAAATTATAAAATATAGTTAATTTTATATTATAGATACTTATTCTTTATTAATTTTTTTTAGAAAATCCACAACGCTCTATTCGCGATGCATCAAGATATTTTAATTTATCGAAAGATACCATTCAAAAAGCACTAAAAAGACATAAATATTTCCCATATAAATTTTTGCCGGTACAAAATTTAATTGAGGAACACAAGATATTAAGAACCGAATTTTGTCGCGAAATCTTAAATAGCATTCAACAAGATCCGGAGTTTGTGTCAAAAATTTTATTTACCGATGAGGCAAGTTTTACAACAGCCGGTATGTTTAATAGAAAAAATAAACATTACTATGCGACTTAAAATCCGATAAAATACCAGGTAGTAAAAATCCAGGGAAGAAGATCCATGCATGTTTGGGGTGGAATGCTAAGAGCCAAGATTGTTGGATCCATTTTGTTTGACGGAAACCTCAACGGTCAACGATTTTTAAATTTTCTTCAAAATGAAATCGAAAAGTTGTTAGAAGAGTTGCTTATTTATATTGAAATAATATGGCATCAAGATGGCGCTCCTCCACATAACGTAAATGAGGTAACAAATTTTTTGAACCAAAAATATACAATTTGGATTGGTAGAAATGGGGTTGTATGATGGCCACCTAACAGCCCTAACGTGAACCTATTAGATAAATTTTTATGGGGATATTTAAAAAATAAGGTTTATTATGAGAGGACTGTAAGTTTAGTGGAATTACGTCAAAAAATTCTAACCCAAATAAATGATTTAAATAAAAACCATGGCAAATCTCTTAGGCAAACAATAGGCAGAAAATTTATAAGAAACGTTCAAAACTGTTTTAATAATAATGAAGGATATATTGAAAATTTAGACTAAGAATATTTTTTTTTTAATTTGCATTTTTATTTATTCGTTACTTCGTTACGTAATTATTTAAAAATTATTGTTATGGTTAAAACTGTTATTATTGATGCGTCGTTAATTAATTCGTTAAAAATATATAAAATATTTAAATAAGGTACTTTTTATTTTTTTTTCTTTTTACATTTGTTGCTCAAGGTGTAATTAATATTGACACTTGACAGAAGCCAACAAAAGAAACATTCCAAGCAGTTAACGGCAACCCAGATTCTTATTGTTACCCCAACTGATGATCAATGAACACCATTGTAAATTTCAAGGCTGTGCTGATTTTCAAAATTTTTAATTAAATTGTTTAAAATTTCAAACCTTGGACGTGAATTGAAGAATAACTACTAAAGATAATATAGGCAAACCATATATTTTTGTAATCAGGAGAAAAAAGCTTTTTCATCTAGATAATAATATACAGGGCATTCCATTTAAAAAATCAACGTTGTGTCAATTTGACAGATTGAGAAAAACATTTTTTTATCTTCATAGAAAAAAAAACGAAACGGAGATTAAACCATAAAAACTTTGTATTTAAAGTTTTCTTATGGTTAAGCTGTAGGTAGGGTGCAAAATATAATCGGACACCTTGTACTTGTGTTTCGACTTACCGTGTATTCGATTTAACGAATATTAACAAAATTAATAAAGGACCAGGCAGCCGGCTTATGGAGAAATGGATTCCGGTTAATTCGCCTTAATTTTTGGGATGTTGAAGATATCGACTTCATGAACAATAGTGCCCATGGGCACAACTCAATCCTATGGCCAGTTTTCAATTTACATGGTGATGAAGTTGAAAAATAGCCATTTTTTAAAACGTATTAAAATGTAATTTTCTTAATGTATTAAGGATTTTTTGCTGTGATAGTATTCTATTAACATCAAATAATATTATTTTGTGTAGAAAAAGTATTATTTGATACAGGGTGATTCAAAAATTACCTGTGTATTCTACTTTACAGTAGGAATATGAAAATATTAATATTTGGTCTGAATTTACTTTAGTTGGACTTATTATAACAAGATATAAAAACATTTTATACAGGGTGAGTCAAAAAGTTGATCGACTCTGCAGGTTATTTTTACTACAATTTTATATATTTTGTAATACAAGTCAGTAGTCGACATTGAACCATTTTCAAAAATATATAATTTATAAATTGAATACAGGGTGATTCACAAGATATTTAAGGTAGAAAATTACGAAAATTGATTTTTTTTTGCGAATCACCCTGTAATTTAATATTTCCTCCGTTAATTTCTCTACTTTTTTCTTATTGTCTGTAATTTGAGTTTGTTAGTCCCCTATAGTTTTGCGAAGTTACTATGATCAGTTTTTTTATATCGACTTTGTGATGACAAGCCTGTCACAATGTATACGCTTATACCTGAGCTCATAAATGTTTTTATTTTATTTAATCATTCATGATTTATGTCATTCCAACGTTATTTGTTTAAGGAAACAAATAATATGTAACATATAATATCAACAAATAATGTATTAATAGTGAGTCAAACCTCCGAAGACGCAAATATTATTATGTTATTTACCTATCTGCAATCAGTTTGAATAAGTTACTTATAGGTGTAATGTATCTAGATTATAAGAAATCTTACCACTATAGAGGTAGAGTTTCCCGGCGCGCTCTTTTTTAAGTGGTATCCCCAATAGCCTAATCCCTTTTTACTTGGGAAATGCAGTTCTATTTATAATGAAACAAACAAATACAGGGTGGTCGAACGAAAACTCGATT
The DNA here is from genome assembly GCA_036346205.1 of Vesta saturnalis. Classification (NCBI taxonomy): domain Eukaryota; kingdom Metazoa; phylum Arthropoda; class Insecta; order Coleoptera; family Lampyridae; genus Vesta; species Vesta saturnalis. The sequence goes on from JARFJB010002021.1 coordinate 5,697,664, forward strand.
TTCCGGCTTTATAATGAAAATGTATTTTCCGATTGCAGCATTGGCACTTCAGTGGTGAACCGTAAAGAGAATGATGTGAATTTTGATGGATGAATTCAGCAATACTAATAATGTTGAGCGCCTTCTTGAGGAAAAATAATCGTTACGTAATTCAAATTGTGACACCTCATTTGAAAGCTGTTTTATTAGTAATTCAATGCTGTAAATAAAAGTATCCAGAAATCACATTTAAGAAGTAAAATCAACTAAAGAGCTAAACGTGTAGGTGTAGTATCACACTTTTGATTTTCAGCTGATTTTAATAATAAATGTGATTTCGTACTTTATTTATTGCATTGAATTACTAATAAAATAGCTTTCAAATGAGGTGTCACTTTGAATTACGTAACGATTATTTTTCACTCAAGAGGGCGCTAAAATCAGAATTTGTTACAACAATGTTAGTATTGCTGAATTCATAAATTACCTTTTCAAAATGTGCCACACTTAGTACATTCTATCTTTAGGGTTGGTTCACCCTACTGCTAGAGGGTTGAAGTGCCAATGCTGCAATCAGGAAAAAAAGTGTCCCTCTCCTCCAAACTAAAATCGACGGGTCCCAGCGATTTTCCACATTTTCATTTTAAAGCCGGAAAATCGAGGTGTTAAGTTTTCGTTGTATATAAAATAAATACTTTAAGGAACTAATACTAACAAAAACAAGAGAAATTAAAGTAGATCATTTATTACATATGGACGGTGAAGAGAACGTAACCCACCATGCAACATGTTCAAAAGAGTTCCGTCTTCGTTAAGATGACGCTGTCACATTCGTACATAGTCAGGGACAACTATGAAATAATAAATATCTACACTCAATAGAAAGCCTCCGAATATTTTCATAACATATCATGCAAGTATTGGATTTAGCTGGAAAAAGTACGTTAATTCTGAGACAATTTGGATTACCGATTTTTATCATTCTGAATGTTCTTGTATAACTCTGTATTTCCCTGTATAACCCTGTATCGTAGACTAAGGGTAAAAAGAGCTTAACTTTCCTATCTCCATTTTCTTTAATTTTTAAAAACTATGACCTTATAGTCATTCGAAATACCATGAATTTATGCTGAAAAACCTAACTGCAATGAACGATCATGTAGGATGTGAAAACAAATTGTTACTTATTTTGACGTATCTGTCAAAAATAATTTCTTAGCACAAAACATTTGTGTTTCTTATTAACAAGCATTTTGTTTAAATGTTTCTACTGTCTAATGAATTGTTGTAAAAAGTAATATAATAATTATAATATAATGTTTCGTTCAGTTTCTTATTAATAATTTTTACGTTGGTTAAACTTTATGTTTAAGTGTTAATTATGGCTTTTGCAAATAGAGCAAACTGTTATGTGTGTAACAGAAATTATAATAGACGACAAATGAATCGTCCCTATGACGAAGAAAACATTTCACAGCAATTTTGAGACGTGAAGCTTTTAAAAGACCACGTTTGAATATTGATGAAGATAGTAGGGTAAGTTTTAATTGTTTTCAAGTTATATTGGTAGACATCAGAGCCATGGAAAATAATCCCAATTGTCTCAGAATCAACGTACTTTTTCCAGCTATGTCCAACGCTTGCATGATACGTAATGCCAATGAACATATTCGGAGGCTCTCTATTGAGTGTAGGGTAAATATATTTATTGTTTCAAACATAGTTGTCCCTGACTATGTACGAATATGTCAGCATCATCTTAACGAAGACGGAACTCTTTCGAACATATTGCAAGGTGGATTACGTTATCTTAACCGACCATACGTAATAAATGACCTACTTCAACTTCTCCAGTGTCTTCGAACAGCTGCTACCAGTAATAATGGTCGAACCTATGAAGATATAGATAACTTTACAGAAGAGGAATTTCAATCGTTAACATCGATTTCCAAAAATAATTTCAACGAATTATATGAGACCTGCAATTTTTTTGAACAAGATGGAAATCGTAAAACAAGAAAATACTTAACAACTTTTCTCCTAAAAATAAGACACGGTTTATCAGATAATTTTTTAAAAGTTATATTTCAATATCCTTCTCGAGAGGTAACTAGTTTAGTTATTAATAAGGTGCGGTTATGTCTAATGCAACGATTTGTACCATATAATATAGGATTTAACGCAATCACCAGAGCCAACTATATAGACAGACATGTCTTTGGATTTACAAACACACTGTATAATCCTAATCCTGACATTCCCAAAGCCATAGTGTATATAGACTGCACATATAACAAACTCGAAAAAAGTTCTAATTTTAGAGTACTTAGACAATCGTACTGCTATTCTAAAATGCAGCATTTGGTAAAACCTGAATTGATAGTCGCTCCCGATGGTTACATTCTGGGTATTAATGGACCATATTTTTCGGACGTCCGAAACAATGATGCTACTATTTTACAGTATGAACTAGACAATTACATTAATGGAATGAGAGCTAGGTTTCATGAAGGGGACATTGCAATTGTAGACAGAAGATATCGAGATTCTGTTCCGTTATTGCAAGAGTATGGGATCAACTGTCTTATGCACCCTCGTCTTGTTAGAGGACAGGCTCAATTAGAAACACGTGATGCTAATTTTGCTCGATATATTACAACCACACGTTGGATAGTCGAATCTCGTAATGGACATTTGAAATCTATATTCAAGTTTTTAAAGAACACTATTTCGATACACCATGCTGCTAATTTAAACGAATATTATCAGATAGCTGGAGCTCTTATTAATAAATTCCATCCCCCAATAGCCATGTCCGGTACAATACAAATGGCGGAACAAATATTAGTAAATTTGGACGAAGTAAATATTATGCAAGCACGAGTTGAAGCTGAAAATCTACATTTAAGGGACGGTCAGTGGGTTTTATTAAATCACTTGCACTCTCATGAGTTCCCCCGTTTAGATTTACACTATTTAAAGCATCTGACTGGAATGTATCGTGTAAACTTGGCAAAAAGTTATATTCAAGACAAACTTCAAAGAGAAGAAACTAATATTCTTCAATTTGACGAATTGGTGGAGGATCCGAACATTATACGAATCCGAGTGTACTCCAGATTTCGTAATGGATGTAAATATATTTTGTGGATATCTTTTACGATTGACGAAAATGTCGATGATCAACCTTTAGAATTTCACTATTATTGTACTTGCAAGTCGGGAGCTAGAACTTTAGGAACATGTGCTCATGTGGACAGTGTATTATGGTTTTTTGGTTATGCTAGATATGAACAAAATATGAGATATCTATCTATTCAACTCTTAAATGAAATTACTGATGCAGCTGAAAGGATGCTGCCAGAAAATATTGATCATGGTCCAGTAATTGTAGAAAATTAAATATTTTCAGTGCCTACCTAACTTTAGTTCATTTCGTTTGTTTCTTCTTTCTTGACTTGGATTAAATTCTACACATGTACTTATTTTTGTTAGTATATTCGTTTCTTAAAGTATTTTATATATTTGTATGTTTCATTACAATAGACCTGCATTTAACAGGTTAATAATAATAATAATAATAATAATAATAATGTTGTTTATTGTCGAGGATCAAATGAACTTGATATAGACATTGTCAAACATAAAAAAAAATAATAATAACATGTAAGGTGTAAATAAAACATGTCACAAAGAAAATGATAATACTACACACTAATGCACAGAAAAATAAAAACAAAAAATATAATCGCAAGAACTGTTTCTAGGTGGTGTCGGTATACCTGAAGAACTCATCTAAATTATAAAATGATTTTTTAATTAATAAACATCTTAATGCGTGTTTAAAACTATTTTCATTTTGCATGGTTTTCATACTATCAGGCAAACAATTGAAAATGTTTAGTCCCATTACATTAGGAGCTCTAAGAGTGGAATTACATCTAGCAAAGGGAACGTAATACTTATGTTTATTTCTAGTGTTGAAGCTATGAATATCTATACCGCAGGTGTTAAAGTGGATTAGGCTTATTGTGGATACCACTTAAAAAAAAGCGCGCCGGGAAACTCTACCTCTATAGTGCTGAGATTACTTATAATCTAGATACATTACACCTATAAGTAACTTATTCAAACTGATTGCAGATAGGTATGTAGAATGTAGATAAATAACATAATAATATTTGCGTCTTCGGAGGTTTGGCTCACTATTAATACATTATTTGTGGATATTATATGTTACATATTATTTGTTTCCTTAAACAAATAACGTTAAAATGACATAAATCATGAATGATTAAATAAAATAAAAACATTTATGAGCTCAGGTATAAGAGTATACATTGTGACAGGCTTGTCATCACAAAGTCGATATAAAAAAACTGATCATAGTAACTTCGCAAAACTTCTATAGGGGACGAACAAACTCAATTTACAGATAATAAGAAAAAAGTAGAGAAATTAACGGAGGAAATATTAAATTACAGGGTGATTCGCAAAAAAAAATCAATTTTCGTAATTTTCTACCTTAAATATATTGTGAATCACCCTGTATTTAATTTATAAATTATATATTTTTGAAAATGGTTCAATGTCGACTACTGACTTTTATTACAAAATATATAAAATTGTAGTAAAAATAACACAGGTCTGCGACCAAATTTTTTTCTTTAAAATAATGGGCGATTCTTATGTATTTTGGTGTGCTCAGTTCGGAAATGCCATCAGTTTGTCCCAGCACGTAAGCATTTTCCGCAAAATGCATTTTTCTGCGGTATTGTCTACCTTAAGGCGTATATTTATGAATATGCCGAAAAAGTTGTTTTTCCTATTCGGCTTCATAGTTTTATATTTTCCAAAATAGTTTTTAAAATAATTTTATCAATGTTCACTTTGAGTCTTTGGTTGATCCCAAAAAAGTGCTTTTACCCCCACTTCACATCAAGCTTGGACTGATGAAGCAGTTTGTCAAGGCATTGCCAAAAGATGGCGAAACGTTCCAATACCTTGAAAAGAAATTCCCGGGACTGTCTGAGGCAAAGTTAAAGGAGGGTGTTTTTGTTGGCCCGGACATTCGGAAACTAATGAAAGAATCAGTTTGAGAAGGTGATGAAAAAAGCTGAGAAAGAGGCGTGGATATCATTTAAAGAAGTTGTGACTAAGTTTTTGGGGAACAATAAGGACCCGGATTATGAAGAAATTGTAAATAAAATGTTGAAATGTTTTAAAACCTTGGGGTGCTCCATGAGCTTGAAACTTCACTTTTTGAACTCCCATTTGAGTTATTTCCCAGAAAACCTTGGTGCCGTAAGTGAAGAGCAGGGCGAGAGGTTCCACCAAGACATGAAAGAAATGGAACGGAGGTACCAAGGACGATGGGATGTGAATATGATGGAGACTACTGTTGGATGCTTCATAGAGAACTTCCAAACATCCACACAAACGGAAAAGCTCAAAACGGGTTTTGAGGGAAAAGATGTAGATATTATAAAGAATTATTATAAGTCCTTATTGTATATACATATTATTTTATCAAATTGTATTTAAAATGTAAATAAACCACTAGTAATATATTTTTTTTATTTCAAAATGCATTTTTACCTATATGTACTGCGGGTTTTACATAACTTTCTTTTTCATTTTGCGAAAAATCCCTACGTGCTAGAGAAAAACTGAGGTCATATTTGGACTCAGCGCACCAAAATACATACGATTCACCCATTACGGTGAAAAAAAAATCAAAAAGTGTCAATTTGCAGGCCTGTGTAACCTACAGAGTCGATCAACTTTTTGACTCACCCTGTATAAAATGTTTTTATATCTTGTTATAATAAGTCAAACTAAAGTAAATTCAGACCAAATATTAATATTTTCATATTCTTACTGTAAAGTAGAATACACAGCATCAACAAATTTTTTTTGGTAATTTTTGAATCATCCTGTATCAAATAATACTTTTTCTACACAAAATAATATTATTTGATGTTATTAGAATACTATTACAGCAAAAAATCCTTAATACATTATGAAAATTACATTTTAATACGTTTCAAAAAATGGCCATTTTTCAACTTCATCACCCTGTAAATTGAAAACTGGCCATCGGATTGAGTTGTGCCCATGGACACTATTGTTCATGAAGTCGATATCTTCAACATCCCAAAAATTAAGGCAAATTAACCGGATTCCATTTCTCCATAAGCCGGCTGCCTGGTTCTTTGGAAATTTTGACAATCATCCAAAACTATGGCTGTGGTAGATCATTATTCTTGTACTTCTTTTTAATTATACAGGGGGCTGATCTTGTTACGATTTTTATGGAAAATTGGTTATGTTATAGCTTTTTAAATACTCTGTATAAAGCATTACAACTTAATATTGTTGTAATGAGGAAGTGAAGCTGTTTTTAAATTTCGAGTAAAATACAGGGTGTTTAATTAAAAAAAATGTAACTTTGGTATGGTTGTAACTAATTTTAAGATGAGAAGCTCATAGCTTTTTGTAAATAACATTCTTTGGTATCTTTTATTATAAACTACGCACTGAGCTTTATCACACTAATAAATCACCCTGTACATTTGCAGATTAGATTTTATTTCATTTAGAGCTATCTATAGTATTTTCCCATTACACACTCCGTACATCTAAGTTTGTTGCCATATTTAATAATAGTATGTCGTGATGCTAATGAATATTTTGTGCTGTTACAAACTCCGATAATAAAACTAAAATATGCAACCCTCTTTATTGGATTGAAACTTGTGCGATGATGTAAAAACAACCGTTTATTTTAGAGACTCCAAACTTTATTTTCTAAATTCATAATAAGGTATGAATTCAATATGACACCTCTATTGCTATAAGTGACGTCAAAACTGAAATTCGAATCGCATCGTATAAAAATGTGAAAATATTTGAGTTTTAAAACAAATTAATCATGGCTGCCGGTGAAGAACTTTCAAAAGAAGTTTGAAATTTGTATTTTAATATAAATATATGACAGAAAAATTTGTACAATTCCTAACATGCACAAAGAAGCAAAACTGTCAACGAATATGTGTAAATACTCTAGCATGCTCAGAGAATGAAAAGTGTATATGTAGCCGTAGGGCTTTTGCATCTCAGATATGTAAATCTTTGTATCCGGTACAGTTATATTTTAGGTTTCTAACAAAAAAAATAAACCTATTCTAATTTTTTTTTTAACAAAAGGAGTAGAGTAAGTAATTCTGGTCAAAAACATAGATGAAAACTCAGAGTTGATTCATTTCTGCGGTTTATATATTAAGAGAACCAATTGACCCTAAACCCATTCTAAAACTGTAATAATATAACTTTGGGTCTAAATTTACACTTACCACATGCGAATTGAACGTTTTAGATGTCATTAGGCACGTTTTAGTATGAGGATGAGTTAAACCGGTCAAATTGTATGGGCATTGCGTTCACATTAACATTTTAAGAAAAACGGTTTGTTTAATACATTTTAATTTGCATTTCGTAACACTTGTATACAAATGTTAACAATGGAAGTAAATGATTTTGTTTTGCATAAACATTTAAGGTGCAGACCCTTTTGTTCTTTTATACACTATGTTGGGTGTATACAATAGTCTCTTATTTTGTAAGGATACAGTGCTGCTTTAATCGTTAGGTAAATATACTTGTGTATTTTGCATAAGAGTAATTTTCAAAATAAGCCTTATTTGCATGAAATGTGTCAGCATTAGCCAAAAAGCTTTTGTGCAGTGAACATGTACTTTGTGAGAGAATAAACTTTATTGAATCAGAAACAATGCGGTACTTTAGTTCGGAGTATTTTCTGCAAGCTACTTGTTAAAGGAATAATTTTGTACAAACGCTTCAGTTTGCGATTGTATTAACCATATTGCTACATCGCGCAAAGGAGTTATAAAATGTTACATGCTGTAACCGGATAGACGTATATACCCGGTGTCAACGATATCATTATACACACCTTCACTTTGTTAAAACAAGAGATTTGAAATTTGAAATTTGGGTTGAAAATTTAGTGGATAAAAATACACTTTTTGACATTAAAAACTGCTGACTATCACTTCCTGTTTTACCGGAAGTTGCATTGTTTTTCTTATTTTAAATCGGAACCTACTAATTTTTTTTCATAGAACGATACCTCTCTAAATTCCCATTCTAAAGATGTATCACAAGTCACCTTTTGTTTTCAAAATGGAGGTCCAGGCGGAGTTTTTGTTGATATCAATGTTCCGCCATTTTGAAGTAAGTACTCGTTATTTTACAAAATAATGCAATGAATAGTCCAAGAATATTCATTTTTAATCTCTTAATTGGAATTTATAAAATTCTGCTTAAATAATTAGTATGTGTGATTTACGTTGTACGAAAATTACTAATGTTAAAATTTTCGGCAATATCTCAAATAGAAAGCACTAAATACTAAATACCCATAAGAAAGTAAATCCATTTTACTATCGAAAAACAACACAACAAAAGTTAACTTCTAAATCATGTGTTATAAAATAATAGCAATAAAAAAAATACTGTTCTTTCAATAATGTCCTTATTTAGAATAAAACTCAGTTTACATTTACTCAGTATGCGTTTCAAAAGCAATTGAATGCAAACTCTTGGCAGTGTTAAAAACGTAAGACATGACGTACTTATTATTTGGATTCGAAACTGTCACAAATAAAAAAACAGCATATAGTTGATATAAAACCAGCTAGGCATTTACCTAAGTAGGCTTGGAAAAACATACGAGTAATTGAATGGAAATAATAATTGTCAGATAGTTTCATTTCCAAAATATTATAGTTTCGACATATGCGCGTTGTTAAAAGTTTTTAATTGTTAAAAAATCATTGACTAGATATTATTAAAAAATTGTGTGTTTAAAATGACATTTTATACTCGGGAAGAACAAATTAATGTGTTGATCATTTATGGCGAATGTCAGATAAAATCCAGAACTTTCAGCAACATTGAAAGATTGGCCAATAAAGCGTAAGAAAAATTTTAAAAAAGCATAGATTTAAGTCTTATAAGTACCAAATTCACCATCATTTATATGATAATGATTTTCCTAGAATACTTGCATATTGCACTTCGTTTCTAGAAAATTACAATCGAGAGGAAACAAAATTATTTATTATCATAGAAAATTATTTATTCGGATGAATCAGGATTTACCAATCTGGGAATGTTTAACCCACAAAATACCATCTATTGGGCCACCAAACACCGCCGGTTAGTAAGAGATTACAGCAACGGTTTGGAATTAACGTTTGGTTTGGAACCGATATTATAGCATCAATTTTTTTCAATCTACCCCTGAATGGACTGATGTATCTAAATTTTCTACAAAGCGAAATTGAACTTTCTTTAATTAATCTTCCAAGAAACAATTACATATTTCAGCAAGATGGTGCACCTGCCCACAACCCACGAATTGTAACTAATTATTTAAATCAGAGATTTGACCAACAGTAGTTGGGAACAAATGGCCCTATAAGGTGGCTCTGTAGGTCACCTGATTTAACCCCATTGGATTTTTCCATTTGGGGCTACTTAAAAGAAAATGTCTACAAAACCCCGCAACTCTAGAAAATTTTCAACACTAAATACATCAAGCAATACAAAGTTTTTCAAGGAATCAATTAGAAAATGGTTTGCGAGAAAATATTAGAAGAGTTATATTATGCCGGGATCAGGAGGGCCGAAGAGTAGAGCACTCAATCTAATCAAGTAGTTTCGTAAGCTTTTTACATTTCAGTGTTTTGTTATGACTTTATATTTATTGTTTGTTACCTTGTAGAGCACCTAGGTATAAAAATTGTTTTTCTTAATAATATCCGAAAAAAGTCCAATTTTTATTTTTTTTTTATACCCCGGTAGTATACCAGCTGATTTAGAAGTTAACTTTCTTATGGGTATTTAGTATTTATTGTTTTCTATTTGAAATATTGGTAAAATTTTTTCTACACATTGGTAATTTTCGTACAACGTAGAATCACAAATACTAATTATTTAAGCAGAATTTTAAAAATTCCAATTAAGAGATTAAAAGTAAATAATATTCTTGGACTATTCATTGAATTATTTTGTAAAATAACGAGTACATACTTCAAAATGGCGGAGCATTGAAATCAACAAAAACTCCGCCTGAACCACCATTTTAAAAACAAGAGGCGCGTACGCATACGGTGCGTGTGCGTGTGCGTGTGCGTGTGCATGTGCGTGTGCGTGTGTGTGTGTGTGTGCGTGTGCGTGTGCGTGTGCGTGTGCGTGTGCGTGTGCGTGTGCGTGCGCGTGTGCGTGTGTTTGTGCGTGTGCGTGTGCGTGTACGTCTGCGTGTGCGTGTGCGTATGCGTGTGCGTGTGCGTGTGCGTGAGCATGCGCATGTTCTTTGCTAAAAAACTACGTTACCTAATACGCTACCGAGTGACCGAATCTCAATCGATTCATTTTTAATTCGAGTTTATTTTTATTGCTAACAATATGTATTAATTTTATCTATGATCGTCACAGAAAACCAAATAGAATAATTATTTCTACTATTCGCTTTACCCGTGAAAAAAAATTTAAAATCAGTTCTATTCAAATTTGATACGAATGTTTAATTAACACTGAAATATCTAGACCTTTGTTGATTGTGGTCGTGGTGGAATGCGAGGTTAAGATCTTTATAGCTCAAAAGCTTAAATTGCTATTGAATACATACTTGTAAAAGTTGGTGGAAAGTTACGGAACAGCACAAATTGCATCAAGAAGATTGCGCTAAGCTTTGGATAACGTATCAGTCCTCACAGAAGTATACGATTTGTTAATTTAAAATATAAAATGTCGGTTAAACTAAAACATAGTTCTGCTATATCTTTTCGTTGGAATTAAATGCCATTGTTTCATTCAGGACCGGTTCAAACATTATAAGCAGTGAACAAAAAATTAAAAAATTGTTAAATTTAAGGAATTATATATATATATATATATATATATATATATATATATATATATATATATATATATATATATAATTACATGTTTATTATCAAATGCAGTAAGTGGAGCATTTACAGGATGTTATTAAATGATACAATTTGCTTCTTTAGAGTTTATATTTATTATTATTAAATTCTACATATCAACAACATTATTTTCTATTTATTACTAAATTCATTAATTACCTATTGATTCAATTTTAACAAAAGATTATATATTACTTTATTGCATTCCATTAGCGTTAATAACAAATTTGTAAAACGGGATGCATAACTTGTTTGTATAGCTGATAACCTTATTGTAATATATTTTAGCCTCTTATTTATAATCATATTGCTATTTTATTACTTGGATGTTATCAAATGGTAAAATTTGTTTCTGTAGAGTTTATATCTATTATTAAATTCAATGAAAGCATAATATGATGATTTCTACATTCAACTGAATCTTGTAATTAGATTTAATATTTATCAATGAATGCACCGCTTCTTGTATTCATTATTTTAGAATTTATTTGAAAATGCAAACCCCATTTTTATTACTTCATATTTAATTGTAATTATTACATATGGTGTTATGCGCGCGAAATGTTTCCTTATCAAGTTAATGAATACCTTCTCTTTCTAATACCGTCTCTCCTTTCAACCTGAAAAGATACTCATTCACTCACTATGGCGTCAGCTTAAATATTCACAGGATGTTATTTGTAGATAAACTTTATATTGAAATTTTTTAATGTAATTGAATTTTTATTTAATGTTTTGGATATTAATTATTTTAGAATATAATGCAATTACATACAGCATCATATAATAATGATTGTTGTTGTAATTAGCTTTCTAAGAAATGCATATAGTTTTAATTCATAACACCAAAGTATTTTCTATAATTTATTACCTTATTAGTATCATACATATATCAACAGCATTATTTCCTATTTATTACTAAATGCAATAATTACCCTTCAATATAATTTTTGTATTTACAAATACATAACATAAAAGTATTTTTTCTAATTTATAAATAACATTATTATTTTCGGCTATTTTATTACTTTAAAAAAAATAATAAAACTGGATTTCAATTGTAAAAATGAAAGGCTATTCTCATTCAGTCAGTGACGTCAGATTAAATATTTATTTTTTCAGGCTTTATCCTACAACCGGAAGTTCCTCTTCAACAGCAACAAACAAGATGTTTGCAAAGCTCCGCAGATTGCGATACCGCAACAACGCGACGTCGAAAACCAACATAAGCCGCCAAAGACCTATAAAGAAGCCTTCAGAAGCCGGCGAAGGACCCACCGGAAGCCGGCGAAGACTCCAGAGGCTGCAACCAATACACCAGAAGCAGCTGAAAAGCTCTAAATAAGCCCTCAGAAGCCGGCGAAGAACCTACTGGAAGCCGCCGAAGCCTCCAGAGGTTTCTGAACAATTCCAACAGGGTGACCACATCTCTCATTGGACAGCTACTGGGCCAGCCCCCTTCCGGAACTCAACAAGGGGCGGGGCCCACCCTCGCATCCCATTAGTTTGAGGTCATCGCTCCTTCCCTTAGGAGGAGCCACGCCCTCTTCTCCCATTTGTCCACCAACCACAAATTTCCGGTGGGGGCGGGACTTAAGTGCCCGCTCACGTGGCTGATCGGTGTGACGTCACTTCCTCCGCCAGAAGTCACCTAGCCTTACTACTCAACTTGACGGTAGCCATAAATGACCCTTTTCTTGTCCAAGTTTTGATATTTTTTGAATTGAAAATTCTACGCTTAAAAAATACAGTAGCAATTTTAGTTTTCCCTGTATGACTCGAGAACGAAGATATTTTCGGTAGATATTTTTTGACAAATAGAATGTTCTTCAGAACAGATTCCTTTTGTCTGTTTTACCGTTTTTCTATCTATTACGGTTTAGAAGATAGTAATGTTAAAGCATGAGATTATTGTGAAAGTGCTAAATCTTACATTACAAATTAAACAGAGTACCTATATATTCTCTTAACATTTTAGTAAGTTTTGATGTTACATTGTTGTTCACCAAAGTTCCCGTTGAAGAGACTATGAAAATTCTAAAAAAAAACATTCCATTAATCAAGATTTTCTAAATTTAATCCACTGCACGAATGCTACGCATTTCTTATATAATAAACAATTTTATGAACAAGGAGCACCGATGGGATCCCCACTTTCACTTTCGCTGGCTTTTGCCAACACATATATGGAGGATTTCGAAAGTAATGCCCAAAATTCCACACCTTTAAAACCTAAAATTTGGTATCGGTATATCGACGACACGTTTGCAGTTTGGCCACGTGGAATAGAAAGTTTGAATCCCTTTTAGGTCACCTTAACAAAATTCATAACAACATTAAATTTACAATGGAAATGGAAATAAACAGCTCCCTTGCATTTTTAGATACACTCATAACAAGACTTGATAGTGGCAAATTTTCACATAGTGTTTACCGGAAACCTACCCATACAAACAGATACCTAATTATCTTTCGCATCATCACGCCAGTCAGTTATATTGCGTTATGAAGCCTTTAATACTCCGTTCTTACCATCTATCAGATCAAAATTCTAAAAATTACGAAATGAAGACTGTTCATTATGTTCCAATTCATTAGATACCGAACATAAAATTGCAGTAATTTTACCATATATACAAGGAATTACTGATAAAATCGCTAAGAAATGTCCCAAAATGTACTTAGAACCATTTTTAAATCTTACTTTACTTTACACCAACCTTTGAGGAATCCGAAGGACAAAACTTGTAATGAAAATCAGGAAATGTACGAAATACCTTGCAACGGCTGAACAAGAAGTTATATTGAACAAACAAACTGAAAATTATATATGAGAGCTGATGAACACTAACTGGCCATCAAACAATAAAATCCTTCGTCATCTTTGGCTAATCATTATTTAGATACTGAACACCAAATTAATACCAGTAATATTCGATTACTTATATATATATATATATATATATATATATATATATATATATATATATATATATATATATATATATATATACCCCAAAATTTCACTACTCGAAAATGATCTATCCTGTACGTACAAAAATATTTCTACAACATGCTTTTTAAATCAACAGTATAGGTGTGATCTTCAGGTGACCACGAGAAACATTTACATTGTGGATGGGACTGTACTCAGAAGTGGAGAGTCATGGCGTGGTGGGGGGGAGCGTTCATTCGCTATTTTTGTTTCTCAGTCACAATGGAGCAGTGGTCGGTAGAGCAACGCGTGTTTACATACGATATGTATGTTAGAAACGGTGATTCAGTGGTAGCAGCTCAACGAGCTTTTCGCGTTCATTTCAACATCGGCCGGCATGGAGCAGTCCCTAGCCGACCTACCATTATGAGTTGGGTTAAAAATTTTCGAACTACGGCCAACATAAGGAAGAAAAAATCACCAGGTCTTCCACGAATGGCGCGGACACCCGAGAACATTGAGAAAGTGAAAAGAGATGTGGTTACCAGTCCAGGACGTTCCGCTCGACGGCAGGCAGTTGCATTACGTATGGGACGCGAGACAGTTAGAAAAATTTTGAAAATGGATCTAAAGTTTCATTCGTACAAGATTGTCTGTGTGCAGGAATTGAAAGAAACTGACTACCCCCAACGGTATGATTTTGCTGCACAAATGCAAGTTCTTATATTCAATGAACTACGTGCTCTCATTTTCATGAGCGATGCAGCCCATTTTTACCTAAACGGGACTGCGAACCAACAAAACTGCAGGTACTGGGCACAGGAAAATCCGAGAGAGCTCCATGAAACACCGCTGCATTCGCCCCGTGTAACCGTATGGTGTGCTATATCGAGAAAGCATGTTATTGGTCCCTTCTTTTTTGAAGAGGGTGGAGTAGTGGTAACAGTTACCTCGAACAGGTACGTGGATATGATCAACACGTTTTTTCTCCCACAACCGCACAGGCTAAACTTGCAAGACGACATATGGTTTCAGCAAGATGGAGCAACTGCTCATACTACGAGAATTTCAATGAACCTGCTGCGGAACGTATTTCCAGGTCACCTGACTTCAAAATTTGGAGATGTGCACTGGCCTCCTCGATCTCCGGACCTTAACATGAGTGATTTTTATTTGTGGGGACATTTGAAAGAGCAAGTTTATCGACATAAACCCCGTACTTTAGATGACTTGAAAGCGGCGATACGTACTGAGGTGGCGTTGATCACTGAGGATACACTGGAACGAGTGTGGAGGAGCTTCCTGGACAGAATAGAAAATTGCCTCAGGGAAGGAGGACGTCACCTTCCTGACATCATTTTCTCTACGTAAAGTAAATGGCGTATACCCACCACTATGTAACTTAAGTTAAATAAATAGTATCTTGAAAAATTAATATTGTTTTTTATTTCCAAAATGTAAATGTTTCTCGTGGTCACCAGTATATATATATATATATATATATATATATATATATATATATATATATATATATATATATATATATATATATATCGTAGAGACAGCGGAGACACCAGGTATACCTAATTACCGTTTTATTTGAGTTCCGTTGAACATGTTTTTAACGTTATTATTAAACTATCTCGTTATTAAACGCGTTCTTTTCTTTGTTCCCATTTTGATTTTTAGGATTTACTTTTAAGAAAACCCCATGACGAATTATTCCTAAACACCTTCCTGTTTTAAGCGTGGTTAATAAGGTTTTACCACCTTGCATACCATTGTACTGTATTAAATATATTGCTTTCTGGCTGTTAGACTTCTTTAGTGTATGCTTGGTTTATATTTCATAAATATAAATTCCAGCAAACATTTGGTCTTTGATGCAACATATACCTACCCGTCGCGTCGTAGAGAATATCGAGCGCAACTGCACTATGACTTATTATCAAAACTGCAACCATTTTATTAAAGTCGTGTTCTTCAAATCCTACTCGCGGCAAACTTTATTTATTTATATTGTGTTACAAGTTAGCATTAGAACCCCTTATTAGAATACAAATTCAAATTGACAGCCAAGGGGCTAGGACAAGGGGCGAAGCCCCGTTGTTTGATCGAGATTGATCGGTTGGTTGAGGCCCAGATGCATACGGTTTACCTTAAAAGTTAGTGTTAGACCCCTTATTTCAAATTTCCCACCATAGCAATTACAGGGACCTGTATGTACATTTAAAATATACCGCTTGGTGGCTCCAGCTATATTACAGAAAACATTAGTTAGTCTATACACAAGTAGATGGCACTATTAACAAATTCAAAATTTGAGCTCGTGGAGCACCACAAGGAGCGAAGGTCCGAGACCAAGTTGCGAAACCCTGTACATGCCTTACAAGGTTAGCATTAGGGTCCCTTATTAGAATACAAATCCAAATTTAGTCAAGGGTGTGAATCCCCGAAAGCAGATTGCGAAGCCATACACCTATCTTACAAGTTAGTATTAGTCCCGCTTATTAGAATACAAGTTCAAATTTCCCGCCAAGGGGGCCAAGGGCTAAGACACAAGAGCAAGTTGAGAGGCCTTATACCTATCTTATAAGTCAGAATTAGGGCTGCTTATTAGAATACAAGTTCAAATTTCTCGCAATAAACAATCAGAATGTAGATTTAAACACAAATTCAAATTTCCCACTACCAAGGGGACAGGGAACTAAGACCCGGAAGCAAGTTGCGAAACCCTATGTCTGTCTTATAAGTTAGCATTAGGTCCCCTTATTGGAATACAAGTTCAAATTTCTCACAATAAGCAATCAGAATGTAAACACTTAAACACAAATTCAAATTTCCCAAGGGTGCGAAGCCCATAAAGCAGGTTACGAAGCCCTATACCCGTCTTGTAAGTTAGCGTTAGGCCCCCTTATTAGAATACAAGTTCAAATTTGCCCTCATAGATGGCGCCTCGAACAAACTCAAATTTTTGGTCAAGTGGCGAAGGCCTGAGAGTAAGTTTCTGAGCCCTACATCTGTCTTACAAGTTAGCATTATGTCCCTTATTACAATACAAACTTATATTTCCAGCCATAACCTGCAGAGACAAATACAAATTCAAATTTTTCACCAAGGGTACCACGACAATACACGAAGGCCCACAAACGAGTTCCGACCACGACAAAGGGCGAAGACCCGAGAATAAGTTGCGATGCCCTACACCTGTCTTACAGAGATCGTAAGACAGGTGTCTTATATCTCTGTTATGTTCGGGGAGGGTTGGAGAGGGTTCGCCGAAACAATCTTCGTCAAAAGCCTCGCGTCGCATAATTTTACCTATATGAACAATGTAAAGCACTTAGACCCCTCCAATCATCATTAGCATAAGGTAATTGTTCTCTTATTTCAACAGTTATGTAACCGCAATAACAACCTTTCACTATTCAAGTACATCTAATGTACATGAAAAAAAATATCAGTCCTACATTAGTGGAACGTTTATGAAAGTTAATTGGTTTCGAATAATATGATGTACACGTTCTTTGCGCGTGACAAAAATCCCACCAATTAGATTATACTTATTTTTAAAAAACAGACTTGATTGTTTGTGACGTCATCTAGTGGTGTATTTTTTAAACTAGTGCATGTTTTCAGTAATGGAAGTTGATTGTGAACCTACTTAGCAGTGTATTTTTAAAAGCAGATTTTCGACGCCGTCTAGTGATGTATTTTTAAATTAGTGCATATTTTCTTTAATGGAAGTTGATAGTGACCCTACCTCGTAATGTATTTTTAAAACCAGATTTGCGACGCCGTCTAGTGATGTATTTTTAACAAGAGAATATTTTCTATAATAGAATTTGATCCCTCTCTCTCTCGCTCCGCTAGACTCTTCTCGCCCCTATCGCTCGTTCCTTGCGTTACTATACACTTACAATATTAAGCTAAACGCACGGTTTTAGGTTAGGTCACTGAGCTCGCGCGGGACCATATTACAATTCTTAAAAATCTAAAATAGAATCAGTTCACAAGAATTTTTTACCGTTAAAGGTTTCAAGGATATCTGTAAAAGGCCTGCTTGGGAGCGCGCGATTCCGTTTAGCAGAAATAACGAAAGTAGTACGCACGATGCGAGATGAACGTAAAAAAGGTATTAAGCGTAGACGAGAGAAAGAAGATGCTAGGCGAGCTGCTAAGAAAACTAAACGAAATAATGAAACTAGATTTAGGGTTTTATGAATTGCATAGGATGATAAAGAGGCTTCGGCTCAGCAATACATCAAGGAGAGTAATGAAGCAACGTGTAATTAGTGTAGATAAGGAATTATAAGTATGGAAGGTGAAAATGAAGTGGTAATATATTGTTAATTTTGATATGTATTTAGCAAAATATTATCCTAGAACATAAATATTCAGCAAAAAATGCGATGTAAAGGCGCTTTTAATAAGCTTTAAACCTGTATATGTAATAATGAATCAAGTAATTTTGAAATGCGTACACATACAATGTTAGACGAGATGAGAGTGAGTCGCGCGACGCACTCCCATCTCGTGCCGGTCCCCCTCGACGAACCATTTCTGCTGCCGCTCAAGCCGGCGACATCCCAAACACCGTGGATTTATTAATCTAGTCTTGCTCGATTTTGTAAATAAGTTTTTCACTACATGTTTAGTTAGATAAATGATGAGATAATCAAATTACTGCTTAATGCTAGTTTTTCAACCATTCTACTCTGATAAATAAAAGCGTTTTTAGTAACTTCTTTGTTTTAATTAAGAGTTTCGTAACAAGGGAGAGGCGTGCATGATCAACATCTATTGCAGAAAAATTTTCGGTAAAAAAAATCTGCAGTCACAGGTATATTCTATTCTATTTTATCGTGCTGATCTTTTAACGTCAAGATAATCCTATTTGTTGTTGTTGTCTTTTAAATCTTTACTAAAACCAACACGCGCACCGTACATTTACAATAACAGTTTGATGTATATCTAATTTATAATGTCTAAAAACTTGTTTACTTGATTGGTGCTCATTTATTTATTTAAAAGTAATTTGTGTTTGTGTTTGTGTTTGTGTTTGTGTTTGTGTTTGTGTTTGTGTTTGTGTTTGTGTTTGTGTTTGTGTTTGTGTTTGTGTTTGTGTTTGTGTTTGTGTTTGTGTTTGTGTTTGTGTTTGTGTTTGTGTTTGTGTTTGTGTTGTGTTTGTGTTTTTGTTTGTGTTTGTGTTTTGTTTGTGTTTTGTTTGTGTTTGTGTTTGTGTTTGTGTTTGTGATTGTGTTTGTGTTTGTGTTTGTGTTTTTTTTTTTTTTTTATGTTTGTGTTTGTGTTTTGTTTGTGTTTGTGTTTATGTTTGTTGTTTGTGTTTTGTTTGTGTTTGTGTTTGTGTTTGTGTTTGTTTGTTTTGTTTTATGTTTGTTTTGTATTTGTGTTTGTGTTTGTATGTTTGTTTTGGTTTTGTTTTGTTTGTTTTGTTTGTGTTTGTGTTTTGTTTGTTTGTGTTTTGTTTTGTTTGTGTTTGTGTTTGTGTTTGTGTTTGTTGTTTGTGTTTTTTTGTGTTTGTGTTTGTGTTTGTGTTTGTGTTTGTGTTTGTGTTTGTGTTTGTGTTTGTGTTGTTTGTGTTTGTGTTTGTGTTTGTGTTTGTGTTGTGTGTTTGTGTTTGTGTTTGTGTTTGTGTTTGTGTTTGTGTTTGTGTTTGTGTTTGTGTTTTTTTGTGTTTGTTTTGTTGATGTTTGTGTTTGTGTTTGTGTTTGTTTGTTTGTGTTTGTGTTTGTGTTGTGTTGTGTTTGTTTGTGTTTGTGTTTGTGTTTGTTGTTTTGTGTTTGTTGTTTGTGTTTGTGTTTGTTTTGTGTTTGTGTTTTGTTTTGTTTGTTGTTTTGTTTTGTTTGTGTTATGTGTTTGTTTTGTTTGTGTTTGTGTTTGTGTTTGTTGTTTGTGTTTGATGTTTGTATTTGTTTTGTGTTTTGTGTTTTGTTTTGTTTTGTTTGTGTTTTTTTTGTTTTTTTTGTTTTGTTTTGTGTTTGTTTATTTGTTTTTTGTTTGTTTGTTTTATGTTTTTAGTTTTGTTTGTTTTTTTGTTTTTGTTTGTTTGTTGTTTGTTTTGTGTTTGATTTGTGTTTTGTTGTTTGTTTTGTTTATTTGTTGTTTCGTTTATTTGCATGTTGATTTCTTTCGTTTGTGTTTTTTGTTTGTTCTGTTTCTTTGTGTTGTGTCTTTGTGTTCGTGTTCTTGTTTGTGTTGTTTGCTTTCGTTTGTTTTGCTTTGTTTGCTTTTGTTTTTGCTTTGATTTTTTTGTTTGATTGTTTGTTTTGGTTTAGTTTATTTGTATTGTTTGATTTGTTTGTTTGTTTGTTTGTTTGTTTGTGTTTGTGTTTTGTTTTGATTTGATTTTGTGTTTTTTGTTTGTTTGTTTGTTGTTTGTTTATTTTGTTTTGATTTGTGTTTGCATTTTGCATTTCGTTTGTTTGTTTCTTTGCATTTTGCTTGTTTGCATTTGCATTTGCGTTTGCTTCTTGCATTTGCTTTCGTTTCGTTTGCGTTTGCTTTGCTTTGCGTTTGCATTTGCGTTTGCGTTTGCGTTTCGTGCTTTGCGTTTGCGTTTGCGTTTGCGTTTGCGTTGCGTGTTGCGTTGCTTTGCATTTTGCGTTTGCGTTTGCGTTTGCGTTTGCGTTGTTGCTTGTTTGCGTTTGCTTTGCGTTTGCTTTGCGTTTGCTTTGCTTTGCGTGTTGCTTTGCTTTGCTTTGCTTTGCATTTGCGTTTGCGTTTGCGTTTGCGTTTGCGATTTGCGTTTGCGTTTGCAGTTTGCGTTTGCGTTTGCGTTTGCGTTTGCGTTTGCATTTGCGTTTGCGTGCGTGCGTTTGCGTTTGCATTTGCGTTTGCGTTTGCGTTTGCATTTGAGTTTGCGTTTGCGTTTGTGTTTGCGTTTGCGTTTGCGTTTGCGTTTGCGTTGCGTGCGTTTGCGTTTGCGTTTGCGTGCGTTTGCGTTTGCGTGCGTTTGCGTTTGCGTTTGCGTTTGCGTTTGCGTTTGCGTTTGCGTTTGCGTTTGCGTTTGCGTTTGCGTTTGCGTTTGCGTTTGCGTTTGCGTTTGCGTTTGCGTTTCCGTTTACATTTGCGTTTGCATTTGCGTTTGCGTTTGTGTTTGTGTTTGCGTTTGCGTTTGCGTTTACGTTTGCGTTTGAGTTTGCCCTTGCCTTTGCGTTTGCGTTTGCGTTTGCGTTTGCGTTGTGCGTTGTGCGTTGTGCGTTGTGCGTTGTGCTTGTGCGTTGTGCTTGTGCGTGCTTGTGCTTGTGCTTGTGCTTGTGCTTGTGCTTGTGCTTGTGCTGTGCTGCTTGTGCTTGTGCTTGTGCTTGTGCTTGTGCTTGTGCTTGTGCTTGTGCTTGTGCTTGTGCTTGGTGCTTGTGCTTGTGCTTGTGCTTGTGCTTGTGCTTGTGCTTGTGCTTGTGCTTGTGCTTGTGCTTGTGCTTGTGCTTGTGCTGTGTGCTTGTGCTTGTCCTTGTGCCTGTGCTTGTGCTTGTGCTTGTGCTTGTGCTTGTGCTTGTGCTTGTGCTTGTGGTTGTGCTTGTGCTTGTGCTTGTGCTTGTGCTTGTGCTTGTGTTGTGCTTTGTGCTTTGTGTTTGTGCTTGTGCTGCTTGTTGCTTGTGCTTTGTGCTTTGTGCTTTGTGCTTTGTGCTTGTGCTGTCTTTGTGTTTGTGTTTGTGTTTGTGTGCTTGTGGTTGTGTTGTGGTTGTGGTTGTGGTTGTGGTTGTGGTTGTGTTGTGTTTGTGTTTGTGTTTGTGTTTGTGTTGTGTGTTGTGTTTGTGTTTGTGTTTGTGTTTGTGTTTGTGTTTGTGTTTGTGTTTGTGTTTGTGTTTGTGTTTGTGTCTGTGTCTGTGTCTGTGTCTGTGTCTGTGTCTGTGTCTGTGTCTGTGTCTGTGTCTGTGTCTGTGTCTGTGTCTGTGTCTGTGTCTGTGTCTGTGCCTGTGCCTGTGCGCTTGCTTGCGCTTGCTTGTGTTAGTGTTTAGTGTTAGTGTTAGTGTTAGTGTTAGTGTTGTGTTTGTGTTTGTGTTTGTGTTTGTGTTTGTGTTTGTGTTTGTGTTTGTGTTTGTGTTTGTGTTTGAGTTTGTGTTTGTGTTTGTGTTTGTGTTTGTGTTTGTGTTTGTGTTTGTGTTTGTGTTTGTGTTTGTTTGTGATTGTGTTTGTGTGCGTGCGTGCGTGTGTGCCGGTGTGCGTGTTTGCGTGTGTGCGTTTGTGCGTGTATGCGTGTGCACGTGTGTGTGTGTGAGAGAGGGAGAGAGAGAGAAAGAGAGAGAGAGAGAGAGTAAATCAGGTATAATTTTTTCGAATGTATAGGTGCTGACGGCTTAGACAGAAAATCTGCCTGTATAAAAAAGCGCTATTGCATCAGGGTAGTTATTTCACTTAATATTTAATTTAGACCTTAATGTACTTTTGCAGCAGCAAAATTCTAAAATATTTGTAAACACATTAATTAACACGATGTCGACGGCTGATTTCTACTTCCCAATTAATATAAATGAAGTTGTACAACTGTTTAATAGTAATAAACACAGATTAAGAAGCCCGCGAGCGGATTCCCGTCTTACATGACTAGAGCCCCTTACTAGAATGCAACCCCCAATGTTTAAATAAATTAGGTCACAATCTCTAAATGGGATTAAACGAAATGTAATAATTCTAATAACAATTCTGCAACCTCCTTTAATAGCTAACTAGTAACAGATTAAATCTTTTTGTCCTCAGGTGAATAAAATACGATCGCCACGTGGGCATATAAAAAATGGCGACCAAATGTGTCCTAAGGGTGACGTCACAAAAAAACAAAATGTCGGCGAAAGGTTCTACTGACGATGTTGTTTACCGCTGTAGTGCTCCACCGTCGCAATAGCAACGTTCTAGACTCAAGGTGCAATTTAAAAAGTCAGGCCACTGGTATTGGTTTCAAACGTACGAATTAGGACTTATACTCCTCTCGTCAGGTAGATAATATAAAAACAATACTAAACGAAGTCAGTAATGTTTTGAAACAGATTAATTTTCAGTACAACGTTATGAATCAGCTTTGCACACAGCTTATTTTACTTGCTATTTAACAATTGTATTAAGTGGTCTGAGCTAATCTTGGCGTTGCTATTTTTAAGCTGTTGCTGTAGTACAAAATTTAGTTGTTCCTAAAATACGTCATTAGTCACGCAATTTAGCCTTGTTATCTGTTATGTGCATGTTTAGAGCACTTCAAAGATTTTCATTTGACCGTACTTTGCGTGTCTGCTCCAGCAATAAAATCTAAACCTAAAGTTGGTTAGCTTCTTTTAACACACAAAATACACCCACGTACCACACAAAAAATAAAAAACACCGAACCAATTGCCAATTGAAAAAAGCGATGATAAATCCTCCAGTAAACCTAAGAGAGTCGTAATCTTCACAGAACCTGTATCATTCTAGTTTGGTAACTGTTTATCTATAAAGGGTATATAAAGGGTTTAAATTCCGTTCACTTATTACTTAACTAATTAGGATTGTAAATAGTAGGTATTAAGCATTTAAATGCATTGAACGATTCAGTGTATAAGAACGTAACTAAATATACAAAAGAACTACCCCAGATCCGAATTAGAGCACAAAGTTGAAATACTATTAGACCTGTAGACGTAGCAAAGTATAGATGGATCAAAAATTAGGTTTTTGAAATACAGTTCAAACAACTCCTTAATTGTGTAACAAAAGGTTTAAAGTTTGAAATGTATGGACACTACAAATTGTTGTAATTAAATTTATATTTTTTTACCTTACTAATTCCATAACTTGTAATTCAGTCCGTTTAAATAAACATTTATTAGTTAGCAACGAATATCCGTCTGGTATAATACCTTATCGATAATTTCCAATACATGCAGGCATTACTTAGTAAATTAATACGTCTTTTGTAGTCATTGTTGTGTAAAAGGATTAGACTGTAACGTCTTTGTCCGGCTTTCCGTGCCACTAATTCTCTACGTTTTAGAATAGAAAATGTTTATTGTCAATTCCAGCAAACTAAATTACTCAACTCTATTATGTACACCCTACTTGTAAAAAGTTAATTAAACAATAATATTCTTGAAGGATAAAGCTGTATTATGATTAATGTGGTACATAAAAAGTAATTAGTGCTCCTAAAACTTTTACACGGTACAATAAAATTCGATAAAATAATTTTATTGTCTATTTGTAAAGCAATAAAGGATTATTATGACTGTAAAATCCAACTCCATTGTGGTTTATTAATACTGGTTACTACGAAACATATTTGATTTATTTCGACCAACAATTTAATCATATAAGAAACATTTGTACATTGTGTAATGTGAATGGTGTAGTTGCTTGTACACTACAAACATCATCCTCTTATTCGTAAACGTTTACTTCTTATATTAACACGCTTGTCAGTACATGTACGAGGTAGTACTTACATTTAAAACGTGTCGCTTATGTTGGAAATTGCAAGTTTGTGCACGTATCAGTCACATGGATTCTCCCTTGACACTTCATAGCCCGATAGCGACGTTACCTAAGTAATGTAACGAAGTTTTCTGGAGATGCACGTGCCACATATAGTCGCTTTTCTTTTCCGGTTACTTAAACGTTATAGAGCTCACAAAACGGACAATTCAAAAATACATATTTACGCAGTCTGTCAGTAATTCCACACCAAATCCTATAAAACTGAGTACAGCGAAATAGATTCCTAGAAGATTTAAGTTTATAAAACTTTGTAAGCTCGGATAAGTAAAACTTGAGTGATGCTAGTTATAGTTTTTTCCCCAGTTTCCGGTGTTTGCTTTACATTCACTAAACTTAAGGTTTATCTTTCTATAAATTTAAAATACTGTAAAAACTGTACTGTAAGATAAAACAAAGAAAGAAGTAATAAAACTTAAAGATTTAGCATTGTTATAAAAGTTTCAAAAACGTAATTTAGGTTATGTACATTTTTCCATCCCTAAAAATTCTTTTTGTTGAAACTTTACTCTTTATAAGACGAAAAGCATTTGACGGTGTCTTATTATTTATGAAACCAACTGTTTTAGCGCCAATATTTGTTTTAAAACTTGTACTTACACCACAGTGTAGTTTTAGTTTTAACCGTTCGTTAGGCACAAATATATCACGTGATTGTAAGTATAGATTTACAATGCGCAACTTAGCCCAAAATAACAGTAATACATGAAATATTAACTCATTCGTCTCATTCTCATTTGTTAATGATGCAACCTCTTATGGTTAATATTTTTGTTTTAACTATCAAGTTTTCTTACCTATTACCTTTTACATTTTTTCTTTGAAGATTTTGAATATAAAACATACAGCGTTCATAATTATATACTTATCCTTACTTACTTACTTAACCTTCGCGCCATTCCCTTGCGGGGTAGGCAAAACAATCCATGCCTCTTATTTATTTCTCCATGCTTTGCTATCTCCGCATACCTCCCTAGCTTCCGCAATATTCATACATAATCTCTGACATGCCCTTTTGTTTTTAAAACTCCTTATCTTTCTTTCCTTTATCATAGATTTTACTACATTCAGCCAAGTTTTACGCGGCCTACCAGGGCCAGCCTTTCCCCTAACCTCACCCACATATATTTGTTACGTTAATCTTGCGTTGTTCATTATCTCAATGTGACCAAACCAAAGTAATGTACAACATTTATATCTATCCATCATCGTCTTTTCCTCACCACACTCCGTCATTATGCATTCATTTTTTATCTTGTCACTTCTCGTTTTACGACATGCGCTTCTCAGGAATATCATACCCACGGAATTATTTTTCTTTCGTGCTTTTTTTGACATACCCATGTCTCACTTCCATACAGTACTGACGAGACGAATACGCCATTATAGATTGCTCGTTTTGCAGCTAGGCTCATGCTTTCATTTCTCATTATCGTCCACACACTTCCAATCACTGTCCTTCCAGCATTGGCCATTCGTCCAATCTCGCTCTCAATTGTACCATCAGCAGTAAACATTCTACCGAGATATACCATTTCGTCCACTTGCTCCACAGTTTCATCTTGCAGAGTAAATACTCTACTCTCCTTTCCACCTTCCCGATTGAACACCATAATCTTAGTTTTGTTCACGTTTACCTTTAGATCCATGCTCTCACAGACTGCATCAAACTTCCCCAGAGCGGTTTGCAGTTCATCCGCACTGTCACTTAATAAGACTGTGTCATCTGCATATACCAGAAGTCGTACATTTACGTCACCAATCATTACACCATTTGTATCGGTACATGCTTGTCTAAGACATTTATCCATGTATACATGGAACAACCACGGTGACATCACACAGCCTTGCCTCACTCCTTGCTCAATCTTAAAGTATTCACTCACACCTCCTCTCACCCTAACATACACCCGACTACCGTTATATACTGCCCTTATTCCATTTATTAGACCTTTATTTACGCCATATTCATTTAATATTTCCCACAGCTTCTCCCTATTCACTCTATCATCTGCTTCCTCCAGATCTACAAACGCACAATACAACTTCCTTTTTACCTTTAAACACTTTTCGATCACCTGCTGGAGAGCAACTATCTGAGGACACATTTTCTCCCTGGCATGAAGCCACCTTGCACATCCCAAATCTAAGTCTGTGTAGTTTTTCGTACTCTATCAATCATTGTTCTTCCAAATACTTTACCAGGCAAACTGAGCAAGCTTATTCCTCTGTAGTTCTTACAATCACTCCTGTCCCCCTTACCCTTATACAATGGTACAATGATCGCGCTCTGCCAATCACTCGGCACTTTTCCATACATAAAGCATACATTGAATAATTCACACATTCTTCGTATGAGCTTTGCACCACCATACTTGAGCATTTCACCAGTGACTTCATCTACGCCTGCTCCCTTGCAGTTTTTAACCTTCCTACCGTTTTCTCTACCTCATTTATTCCAATATCCTTCTCAGTTTCATTCATAATTTGTTCTATATTCTGCTTATTTAACCGTTCAGCCTTACTTTACTCACTTCACAATCGTTCCATACTATTTCGTTTCTAGCATTCATCACTCCTGCAGCGTTCTGTTTTGGCCCACGTTTTGTATTTTTGACCCATTTCCAGAAGAGTTTTTTGTTTACCTCAAAATCATTCTGCATTTTCTCTCCTTCCACAGCCATCACTTCCTCTTTACTGATTCTCACTGCCTCTTTCGCTTCTTTATTTCTTAATCTGTACACCTCATACAATCGTTTCTTCTCAGTCTCATTTTTTGCAGCAATCGTACCTTTTTCCTTACATACTGCCTTTTTTACCGACTCATTCCACCAAGCACATTTGTTCTGTCTACCTACAGTCACTCTTCCACATATTTGCACGGCACAATTGACAACAGAGTTTTTCAAGATTATCCATGCACTTTCAACGTCAGTGTCTTTTATTTGTTCGTTCCACACTGTTTCAGTCACATTCAACTATTTACTCATAGCATCTGCGTATTTCATTCTCGCACCATTATCCACTAGTTTGTCAACCCTAATTCTGGACGTTCGCACTACGTTTGCTTTCCTTCTCCAGACCCACTTTTTCCCCAAACACACTCTCGATACAACCAAAAAGTGATCCGATCCACACTCCGCTCCGTGCATTACTTTTGTGCCTTTCACCAGGTTTCTAAGCCGTTCATCATCACTGTCAAGTCTATCACACTTTTAGATTCACCTCTTTGCCATGTATGCATATGCACATTTTTATGTTTTGTTACACGTCCAAACCGCACTAGGCGTCGTGTATGCTTACTAATGTAAGCGGGTTGCCAAGCCAGCTAACAGGGAGATGGGCGTGGTCGAAATAATAAGTAAAATGAATGATTAATACGCTCAAACACCTTACACCGATATTCAAACAGCTCAGTCCGGGAAAATATGTCTCCAGGCGCCACCACAATCGAAACTTTGCTAAAATAATTGTCTTAAGCTGGGTGTTAATTAACCCTACTTGATTGCGGAAAGTAGGATTATGCTTACTCAGTAAACTCTTACACGAGGGTCCTAAAACAAACACTCATCCCAAACAATTCAACTCAAACTCAAATATATTTAGTACTACCCAGGTTATTAGAAACTTTTTGAATACACCTCGTATACCAAAATTTCCAAAACAAAATTTATCACTCAAATTTAACTGCATTCACGTAACCAACAGTTATATAAAAAAAAACTGAAATACACGGGTCGTCACAAACTTCCTGATTGTACCCTGTACATCCAGAATACCAAAGTTATAACACGTTAACTGAATATTTTCTACGTATCCCTCGTATACATATAAAGTTAAATTTCTACTTATTAATGAATAAATTAGTTCTTCATTCAATGATCGATAATTAATTTTTAAAATTCCTAACCAAAAGAAAGGCAATGTCATCGGCTTAATAATTGTTCCTTTATGATACCTCTGAATCGTATGGGACATTCGTAAATATGTAAGTTCTCAAAACTCCATCTCTTAGTTATACTTAATGAAATTTTTAAATCAACAGCTGATCCGCCATTAGTGTATTGCGTTAAACGAAACTGATATGAAAATTTTCTTTTTGAAATTAACCTAGCAAATATAACCTTTCAGGTTGTTCATTAATCTTAAAACCAAAATATGCAAAGTCTACATTTAACTTGTCAAAAACTAGGTCACCAATTAAGTAAACGTCACAAATGTATCTCATAACTGGCGAAATAAACAACAGAATAAAGTTAACGATAAATATATATATTGTCCTGCACAAAATAATAAACAAATGTTTACGTACACTACAACAGCGTGGTTGAAAAACCACTGTCAATACAAATTTGCGTTTCTGCAAAAATTCTTACTACTAAAACAGCCAATACAACATAACTCGAGATCGATTATCTTTTTTTTTTCTTCAACACTAATTAATTAAATAAAAATTACACAACAATACGCAAATAACACTACCCAAAAAGATAATCGTGCTCAACTGAGTTTTCAAGGTTCTTAAATGTAATTCTTACTTAAAGACTGTCCATTCATCCTTCGCTTTTCTTTCCTATCTCTTCCCGTAAACCAATTATTTGTAGTCCATGTGTATCCTTAGATTGCCTGAAGGCACATAACAAGTACTTCACAATTCCACAAACACTTATTCCTTTCGGTAATCGCGATTAGTCCAACTATACGAGGTTATTACTCCAATGAACAGTAATAATCTGTACACGTTTGGTTGCCTCTTTAAAGTTTCTCGCAACCTTTAGGACAATTAAGCTCTTCCTTAACACAAATAAACTTTTAATGTCATAAAATTACTTTAACATTGGCTCAATTTACTACGAATATTTCGTTCACTTAAAGGTGGTCCCATAAATAATTTGAACTAAGGATCATTACAAGCACACGCGCCGCACTCAACACTATAACGTAACAACTGTTATCTTATTATAAATCTGCTTACGCACTTTTTTTTTCTTGAAGAAAAACAAAAACCATAAACTGATTTTTATCTTCAATCTCAATTTTATTAATTGTTTTATTTATGAATGTCTTATACGATTCATCCCCGTTCGGGTTACGCAGTTGTTTATACAATGACTGCCTTCAATATTATTCACAAATATAACTCCAACTCAACCCATTCTGATTTCACACTTCACCTCGCGCGCGCGTCTTCCACCGAGCTCTTACCAAAAAGCAAAAAGCAAAAAGCTCCCGTCAATCTCTGACTTTGCTATTTATACCTCAAGCCATCCATCTTTAAACATGTCTGACTTCCTCGCTATATTCACCAATGGTATTCACTCAAACTTTTTTAGTGCCGACTAATGCTACCCTCTGTGCAAACACGCCTGTAATTATTACACATCGCCATGTTTGTTCTTACCTGCAAATTTTACAATTACTTTACGGAGAAGCCATTTCTCGTCATCACATTCATTCAGTGGCCACTCTGGGCCATTACACAACTTTCAACGTTTATCTCTCACATGCGCTCGTCCTCCTTCCGCAACATTTGCAAAAATAAGTACAGTCTAAGATCTAAAATCCCATATACGTACATGTATTCTCAAAACTGATTGCACAACATTACGAGAGCTTTCTATAATCAACAATTAAACATACCAAATCTTTCTCTACATATTTCCTAAAACATTCTATACTTATACATTCACATCTTCCGGCAAAGATTACTCCTTTATCCTCCAACATTTCATTCCTTATTAAGTAGTCAACAGTAGCAACACATTATCGTCCCATCGACACATTTATCTTCGTATTTGCATTCATCAGAATCTATTTATTCCAACACCAATGTCTCTATAACATTCAAATACACGTATCTGCATGCTGAATGATATTTCTCCTAAATTTCCAGTGGCGTATCACCCACCCACATACATTATGCATATACAAAAAAAAAATTTTTTTTTCGTTCAAACTCAATACACCCGTACTCAAAACACGTAATACACGTCATTATAACATCTTACATACAGGGTGCGTCAACGCAACCTTACAGTTTAAACCACGTATTGGATACAAACAGGCTTCTCTCCACACAGATGTTTAGCAGGTGTTCACCGATTGACTTTTTGGTCTCCGAACTTTCCTAGAACGCGTTCACTATGTTCTCTCTGTACACCCACCCATCCGCTCCAGAAGTTCTCACGCTCCTGGTCTCTTTCTCCATTCACCGGTGCATAGCATGCAATAAGAAAAATTCTTCCAAACTCCACTTTCATTCTAACCCATATTACCCGGGGAGATACCAATTCGTACTGTTTAACACATCTTTTCGCTCTTTCACTTATGATCATCCCAACTCCTTTTGCGCAATGCATTTCCGTCTCAACTCCTGACCATAGTGCCAGACTGCCATCCTCCATCTCCACAGCATCCTTTCCTTCGCGCTTTGTCTCCGATACACACAGAATATCAAGGTGTCTTTCGTACATTACATTCGCAATTTCAAATTCTTTACCATGCATACCTCTAACATTCTACGTACCGACTCGCCATTCATTCCTTGCACAGTCGTCAGCAACGGGGCCTGTTTGTTTCGACCTTGACCGCCCCTTGTAGCCATGTCGATCCGAGGCAGTTGTATTATTTTCTTGAGTAATACCATAGCGAGCACACCGGTTACTGGCCAAATCGTGCCCCGGAGGATGTAGCATTCCCTACTAACGGTATCGTCCTACTACCGGACAGTTATTTGTCTACTGTCACGACATAATAGATAGATCGTATACTTACTGTATGAATCTCAAAATGTACATATATACATGTACATTTTTTTTCCTACCCTTTAATCACACCACACGTTTAACCATACTGCTCTATACGCGATTCCTGGTTACGCGCCCATCACCGGACTTGCTGGTATCTATTAGCGACCAAATGATTCAATTATTATTTATTTACTTTTTTATTTTTTTTTTTTTTTTTTTTAGCTTTTCGAGTTATAGTTATTACAATGTCCTTTAATATTTATTTATCAAATCAGTTTTATTATTATCGCGAGCCGTGACCACTTTAATAAATATTTTATTACTTCTCTATGATTAGTTGTTATTGCAACAATGTTTGCTTTATAATTTTTTAAAGTTAAAGTTTTAGCAATCACATGGGCTTAATAGAGCCGTATTTTTCGTAAATGCTGTAGCAATCCTATTATCATTATCTTTGTTTATTATTAATATTCAAACCGCTGGGTATAAAAACCTGTTCAAACGTTTACCTTTATTTGATTGATTTAGAAGCTGTCATTTAACATGTATTTAACTGAATACACCGAAATAAAGCTAATTATTTAACTTAAAAAGTACGATGACCTTTTATGTTTAAATTTTTATTACAAAAAAATTTACAATTTACCCGATTTCTTGTTTTAGTGTTTTAAAAATAAAAGGTATTTGAATTCAATCGAAAAAAGTAAACTTTTAGAGTACAACTTCTTTAACTTTCTTATTTATTAAACGAATATTGAAAAGGAAGTGAAGTATGTTAATTATTTAACTTGAAACTATGCACCTCTATTTAATTTACTCGATTCATATAATATGCTATTTACTTGGACTTACCCTTTATTTATTAAAATTGAGTATTCTTCACCTATTGTAGAGGTTTAACCATTTCGATAAAAAGTATTATATTACATTACGTTTCAAATAAAATGCACCACTTAAAAATAATGATGCTATGATTTTGAAATTTTGGCAAAATAATGTATCAGTATCAAATAGAAAACGATGGAAGTTTCAATGAAAAAGAACAAGTCATTATGTACTTTGCACTACTGTTAACATCAATTATCAACAATTTTTGTTTATACATTTTAAGAAATCTGGTCGCTTGGTGTCAATTTTTTGTTGTTTAACTGACACATTTATGCTGAAAAATTGCACCCAGTAAGGCAACGACAATACTTTGCCCAAGTTTCAGATTTAGACAGGGGTGGAATTATCGGCATGAAAGAAGCAGGTTTGTCATTTCGAGAAATCGGCAGAAGACTTAATCGAGACCACACCACGGTGACCCGTATTCTTCTTGGTCTGAAGAAGGCATTCAATGACCTCATCTCAGTGGAAGAACGACTTCTTAGGCGGGTGGCCACGAGAGATCGGTTTCAGTCAACAAGGTCTGTTGCGGTGAACTGGACAGGAGCTATTGGTCGTCACCTATCAATGTCAACAATCTACTGGAAAACTAAGTGTTTTGGCTTACATTCGTATCGTACGTACCGACGACCACAGTTAGCTCAAGAGCACAAGACTGCTAGATTGGCAAGGTGTCAAGTGCGGCGGGACTGGTGCCTTCAATGGAATAACATCGAAACGCGTTTTTGTTTGTGGCGAAACGATGGTCGTCAGAAGGTGCGGCGGTTTCGAGGAGAACGTCGAAATTTATAGTTTTTGAAAGACGACCCACATGCTTAACACCTGGAGTCATGTTTTGGGGCGCCATACGTGTTGGTGGAAGATCTCCTCTTGTGTTCATTCTAGGTTACATTGATAATGCTTTGGAGGCAATGGTAGTACCGTTAACGTAGACGTTGCCAAATGGTATTTTGCAATAAGATAATTCTAGACCACATACCGCACATGTTACAAGAAGGTTTCTGGATCAAGTGCAACTACCAGTATTACCGTGGCCTGCGCGATTGCCAGATCTTTCGAACATGTATGGGACATGATGGGTCGAAGACTAAGGCAACTACCAAGGCATCAAACAACTTGGTTGAATTACGACACCATCTCCAGATAGCCTGGGATGAAATGCCTCAGGAGGATATAGACCACCTCGTAGAAAGCATGCCTCGGAGAGTGTACGCCTGAATCGCTGTGCGTGGCGATGCTACACACTATTAACATTTTCTTGTTGTATTATTTCTAAGTGGTGCATTTCATTTGAAACGTAGTGTATTTCTGTGTTATAAGTGTTTTGTAACAGTGGTCTCATATTGGTTGAGTTGATAGGCTT
The DNA here is from genome assembly GCA_036346205.1 of Vesta saturnalis. Lineage (NCBI taxonomy): Eukaryota > Metazoa > Arthropoda > Insecta > Coleoptera > Lampyridae > Vesta > Vesta saturnalis. The sequence continues at coordinate 5,731,081 of JARFJB010002021.1, forward strand.
GTTTCCACAGTTTTTTTGCTTTGGTAGGGCGCCGTTTCGGAAGCTTAAACCTGAAAAGGACTGATTTCACACTTGAGGCGAATTTACTGTGATTGCTTCCCAAGTACTTGACTGCTCTCTGATTCAAACCTGGTACGTTTCGCTTACAAGTCTAACACCTTTATCGTTGTGCCACTGAGTAATCCAATATAAAGTTATGTTTTTTTTAAGATGACACACCCCATATATTATTGCATTTTCGAATTTACATAAAAAATAAGTAGCTATTTCATAAGGGTTGCATATCAATTTTTCTGAAAATGTAGATTTTAGGAAAATTAAATATCTCCGAACAAAATTAACTTCAACAAATTTAAAATAGTCTATTTATTGACTATTAATTAGTAGAACATACATACTGAAATGTTCGGCTTATTTTAAACGGAACACCCTGTTTTTTATACGCTTATCGTGTAGCTTACTTAATTACCTTTCAACTTCTATAAGGGTTTCCTATATCTAAACCTTCAAATTTTCAGCTTATTTATAATTTTGGAATTTGTCTGTTCCTGTATCATTTTAGATTGAAATATCCTCCCAAAATGCCTGGTTCTAATGATTTTTGGCTAATTCAACACATTTTAAAATCAAATCACAGTAACTTTAATTTAAACGTTTATAAAGCTATTTTACACTATGTAGATTAAACTAAAAATCGCAATAGGTTTTTATACATTATCTTTACTCTCGATAACTGTAACAACAAATTGTCACCCTTTCAAACCTCTGACGATGCTTGGCTCGTCCAAGCGAAACCGATCAGCTTTAATTTTAAAAAGTAAAATGAAACTTTAAAAAATCTATTGCTATTTTTAGTTCGATGTACATAATGCAATAGTTTCACAGAGTAAGGATAGAAAGCATGTACACAATAGAAACTAAAATTTTATTTATGTGGTGTGATAATTTGCTCAAAAAATTAAAACAAATTACAATAAATGTTCGATATGATGTCCATCTTCTTGAATACACAGTGTTATTCTTTTTTCCAACGAACATCTTACATTTTGCAACATATCAGGGGTGACCCATCTGAAAAGCATTTCTGATTCTTCTTTTCATATCGTCTGCTTGTTGATATAGCCCCAAAAGAAGAAATCCCTGCATGATAGTTCAGGAGATCTAGGTGGCTAGGTAATTGGTGCACCCCTCCCAATCCACTTATCAGGAAACTTCGTATTTAAATATTCTCTAACAGCACGTGAGAAATGTGCAGGTACTCCATCTAATTGCAACCACGTAATAATATTTAAAGGAGTACCTTTTAAAAGTTCCGAAAAGTCTCTCTTTAAAAATCTAAGGAATGTTGCCATCGAAAAATACGGGCAATAACATGATTGCCAACATTTCCACCACACATTAACACTCCATAGATTTTGACGATCATCATAAAGAAATGTTTATTTTGGGTGTCGTGATAATGGAAATTGTGCCGATTCACTAATCCATTATTATGGAATGTTGACTCGCGTTAAATAATACATTTTCAAAAAATGTTCGTTGTCAGTAACTTGATCAAGGACCCATAACGAATAATCAATACGTTTTGTAAGTCTATGCCATATAACCTTTGATGTATTTGTTTATGTTTTTTAAGATCCTCCACACACTAGGCTGACCAACACCTGTTTCTCTTGCAATAACTCTTGTACAAGTATTTTGGTTGTCAACAACCGAACCTAATACCAAAAGCTCATTATCGTCATCATTTCACTTTTAGTTGTTTCATAGCTACACTTCCTGTATTACAAAATGTTTGAAGTAACATTTCAAAAACCTTTTATCGGGATGCACTCGCTCAGGGTATTTTTCTGAGTACACTCTTGAAGCAAGTAAACTATTTTCGTAACATTCACCAATGGTTAAAATCATATCAAATATTTCTTGTTGTGAATAAATAAGTCACACATAAGATTGGTACCGAGCTTTCTACTTATTGGTAAAGAAAAATACTACTACATTAGCAAAAAGACAGTAAGTACCCATTTTGGGAGGATATTTCAATCTACAAATGATACATAAACAGTCAAATTCCAAAAATTATTAAATAAGTTGAAAGTTTGAAGGTTTAGGTATAGCAAATTACAGAAGTAGAAAGTTAATTAATGAGCTCTAAATGATAAGCGTATAAAATACAGGGTGTTCCATTTAAGATAAGCCGAATATTTCAGTATGAATGTTCTACTAATTTAACTGAAAACTGAAAAAAGAGGCGTTTACTATTCAGTCAATAAATAGGCTAAGGGAACAGTATTTTACTTAAACTTATGCCACTTTTTTTGGAGCACCCAGTATATTTAAAAATATTTTTAAAATGTTGCTCATATTGGCTTGCATAATCTTACTGTATTAAAAATTAACGTTTATATGCCGCTTCACCGTAGAACTTTGTGGCGTCGGTCGTGGTTCACCCTGTATATTAATTTCTACACTAGCTTATCGGATTTTCTGCTAGTGCAGTGTACAATTATTCTTATTACTATTTTTATTGTCATTACTTTTACATTTATGTATTCTTTCTGGGATAATCGTTTTAAAAGGATGTTTGGTTTAAATAAGTCAATCTCAAAGGATAAGTTTTAAAATTTAGTCACCTTCCCTTTTTTAGTTTTTTGAACGTTTGTGGTTAGCAGACAGCCAATATCCACAATGCAGCGTTTTTACTAGTCTTGTTACATAGTACTATGTCTGGACGATTTAAATCTACCGTTTTATTTATAAATATAATCCAATCCCAGTATAGTACAACATTTTCTGATTCCAAAATGCTGTCGGACAAGTATTTGCAAAAAGGCGGCTAATTATTAATTAGGTCATATTTTACCGTTACCTGACGGTGTATTACCTTAGCAACTTCGTTATGTCGTGGTAAGTAAGATGAATAATACAGAGCTGGACACCCTCCTGTAACAAGCTCAATCGCTTCTCCAAGTGAATTACAAGGTCTGCAATTATCTATACCCATAGCGTTTTGTCTTATAAATCACGTGTCGTAGGAATACGATCCTGTAAAGCCATTAGCAATCCCTCTGTCTCATGGTGCAAGTATCTTCCCTTTAACTACAGCAATGAGAAACTTTGCCTACAGATGGAGTGCTGACTAGGTTTGACAATTTCCATGTAGAACTGTACTTTGTGACTCCAGATATAATTCATTACTGTTGACTCGTCGTGTTTATGAAGGTTCAGAGGGGCATAGTTTAAGTGTGCGCCCACCATCTTTTGAAAGAGTGTACTATTAAGCATAAGAAAGTACGATCTCATACCGAAACCTGAGGTTTACACAGTTCTTTTAAATTAATTAAGCCTCTTCCCCTTTATGCTCGAGGTAAGTATTCCGTTTTTTGAACATCACTATTTGAGTGATGCATTCGGAACCAACTAAGTGCACTCATGCTTGCTCTATCCAACTCTTCAAGTTCGGTGTTCGAATACCTTCCAAAGGAATACGTCAAGACCGAACATCGTAGGAGTTTATTGCATTAATTAGGTTCTTTGAATTTAATAAAGTGTTAAATAATTTATATAACCGGGACCTTTCACTTTAATTTCACTTTCTAATTTAGCATGGTAAACGCACCTGTTTTGCAGGATACCTACGTACTTATATGCATCCAATAATGAAAGGTGTTGAAAGTCGAAGTCTTTTCTTGGTAATTTTAAAGGTTTGCTATTTCTAATATATACCTTGGAGCGTTTATCATGCTAAAACGACATCATCGCTAAATGACTTTAGCGTGCTTCACAAGCTTTTGAAGTGGTTTCGGTTTCGACATTAGAGTTTATGCATCTATGCACATCAGAGAACTAAATCTAGAGTTAGAATCTTTTATATTTAGCCTATATCGTAGGTGCGGTTAAGGTAAACGTTGAGAGGAGAGGGAAGTTAGAGAGAGATAAAAACCGTGGTGTGCTGAGTGTGTCTACCTGGAATTCCTCTTTAACTTTGTATTCTTGTCTGCCAGTTGGTCATTATGCATTTAAGCAACTTAATCACCTTTGGATAAAGCACTTAGTAATTAGAAATACAGGAGTTGAAATCTTTGTGACTTAGAAAAGGTTTAAAATTGAATATAAATAGTCGACATTGAATGTAGTATATTCAGGTTAGGGTTGTGTCCTAGGCCTATATAGACCGTTAGGAATGCAAAACAGCTGACTGCTTGCTTTATAAAATTCTTGGATATTATGATCCTGATTAATTCATTGTTAATGGATGTTACTAAAGTAGATTGAACGGTGTGATATCGTGTAGGGTAAATGAACGTAACTGTATCAAATGAAGTGTGTGGAATACAATGTGAATATTCAAATATACTGGTGTGAAATAATTACACTTTAAATTAAGTTCAAAGTGTGTAACGAGGATCATACAGGTAAGTGGTATATTTATAGTATGCTGGTAACGGTATAAGTTTTATTTGGTAAATCGGGATAAATTAATTAACTAATGTTTTCTATACACCATTCGTGGTTGTAACTCCGAATGTATGTCAGAAAGAAGGTTCACACATATATATATATATATATATATATATATATATATATATATATATATATATATATATATATATACAGTGCATTCTATATTCGTTAATATTGAAGATAGAATGTCGGTTAAATGGAAAGTTTTAGAGAATTTTATGGCTATCATCATGGTAAAGTCAGATTTGAAGTAACTTTTTTGTTTTTGAAATAATTGAAGAAAACAAAATTGTGCATTTTCTACTATGTAGCTCTTTTATTTGAAGTCTGATTTGTACATTATTATGACACTTTTAAAGACAATTTTAAAAAGTACCAAAATTTATCTAGTCATTTGTTTTGAATACTACACTAACTATTGTTTTTCATATGGACGCCATCTTGGATTTTTACATTATCGAATAGTATTTTTACCACCTTTTCAGCGATGTTTCACATGATACGAGAATTTACTTCCGACTATCAAAATTTAAAAATATAAAATTGAAATAGTAGGCCTTGAGAAGGCATGGATTAATAAATGAAAATTTATACAATTAGATTCCTAATTATTGTAATTTCTAATAACTAAAATAAAAACAAAACCGATAATAGTAACTATCATAAAACATGCTCGATATGTCTCCTCTACACTCCACACATTTTCACATCATGTAATACATTGTAGAAGAGGTGTTAAAATCCACTATTCGATAATGTAAAAATCCAAATAGTTAGAAATGTATTAAATTTTGTAAGTAAAACAGATAAATTAGCAAGGGTTTAAATTTTTGATAGTTGAAGTAAATTCTCGTATCATGTGATACATTGCTGAAAAGGTGATAAAAAATACTATTCGATAATGTAAAATCCAAGATGGCGTCCATATGAAAAACAATAGTTAGTGTATGTATTTCAAAACCAAATGACTGTAGATAAATTTTGGTACTTTTCTAAAATTGTCTTTTAAAAGTGTCATAATAATGTACAAATCAAAATGTCAGACTTCAAATAAAAGAGCTACAGGGGTAGTAGAAAATGCACAATTTTGTTTTCTTCAATTATTTCAAAACAAACAGTTACTTCAAATCTGACTTTACCATAACGATAGCCATAAAATTCTCTAAAACTTTCCTATTTAACCGACATTCTATCTTCAATATTAACGAATATAGCAATACATGCTGCTGAATCTCGGACACACTGTATATATATACATATACATATATATATATATATATATATATATATATATATATATATATATATATATAAATAGGGAAAATTATAGGGATATGATTTATATTATGCTAATAACGGTATGACCTTTATTCGGTGAATCAGGATTAATTAACTAATGTTTTCTATACACCCTTCGTGGTTGTAACTCCAAATGGGTATCAGAAAGAGGGAAGGTTCACCCAATTACATATAAGGCAAAAGTATATGTCGCAGTATAGGATTACATTATAATTGAGGTCGGAACCACCATTAATAAAGTAATATTATTGACAATCTTCGTCTATCCTTCGCGGTACGTACACCGAAGAGACAGGTAGAAGATTGTTTCTCGGACGTTAGGTTAAAGGGAAGAGGGTTTCGTAAAATAGCTTAATAAATGTGTCCTCCATGTACAGTTTGAAGCAGTGCTTGTCGTAGTTCTTTAACCTGATAACTCTATCCTGAATAGGCCACTTTATCTATATCATCTGCTTCCAGAGTTTTGGGTATTTTCACTGCAGAGATTTTCATCGAAGTTGTTTGCTCTTCTCTCATGTTGCTGATTTCAACAGCAAGTTCTTCGTGCTGCACTTTTAAATGCGTGTAATTGTGATCCTCAGCGGTCAATCGCATCAGGCTCTCATCAGACTGTAGAAATATCTGCCTGTTTTTCCACTCTTAGGATCTTTAAGGTGTATATGTGTTGATCCTTCCTTTTCCTCCAAGTCTTCTGGGCAGATACGGCCTTTTACTGATGAACTGCTATGTAAACATCGTAATTTGTTTATTTGGCGTCGTGTGAGTCGGTCCAATTCGTTAAGATATGCACCAGACAGGAACTGTCAAGTGTTGATGACTGCAATCCGGTTTTATTAGAAAATTTGGTATTTAGAACTTTCGTTAATTTCTCGACAAATTCCTTTTCAGTTTGGTGTAGTCTGTCTAGTGGTTCTGAGGTACTCCCAAATATTTGTATATCTCGTCAGGTGGCAAGTTTGCATGATCTCGACATAGCTGACTTGCATTCTCGATAACTCCGTTTTGAGGTTAATGATAGCGCACTCGTCGGGTCTAAACGTCATTCCAATATCTTCAGTGAAGTACCGAACGGTGTCTATTAGACAGTTTAGTTTTCTTGTGTTTTTCACTAATGTGTTGGTTCTCCACGCTTTCATAAGATCTTTGAGCATAGACGTTACTTTCGAACATATTTTGTAATTTCCTTGGCTGGTCTATTCGTGCGGCGCCGAGTCTTATATTTTAGCGTAGTCAATGTAACAAACGTTTGACTTTTTTTTATCTGGGTCTACTTTAGGACTATAGCGTCTATAGTAAGCTGATGTTCAGATCCTGATATGGGTCTTTGCTGCTCCTCTTCTAAAATACTATTTTCCAAACAGTGCTCATATATTTCGTTATTAAAGAATAAGGTAAGGTGCGTGAACAAAACAAACAACCATATTTTTCAGAAATTTCGGCAACTCTCATGGATCGTTTACCGCTTCGGTGAAGTATCTGGAAATGCTAGCGAAGGAACCTGAAAAATACTTTGTCTATCTGGTCCAGGTACTTACAGTTGCTAGTTCTAAGGATAACTTGCGATATGTCTTCGGCCGTTAGTTATTCTACGATCAGGTGATCAATTTGGTAGTAGTATTGTTCTAGCCATTCTGATTTTTTTCTGAACCCTTTAGGCTCTGCCCAAATCGAACTCCAGTAGTTGTTAAGTTTCTGCGTATCGACATTTTCGTTATTAGGATGAACTTCGTCTTTATCCGAGGATTCCATTTCCCTAAAAAATTGCTTCCAGTTAGTTGTAAATTGCGTATTTTGTTCATTCCTCTTGCAGAATTCAATGCATCTGCGAATCCTCGCTTCTTTCGTCTTACACTGTTGTCTGAGGCGATTTTTAAATTCCAGTAATTGATGTTCATGATTCAGGGACTCAATGTATAATTCCCACTGAACCTACAACTGCAATTACCTTTCTGATGAGTTGCTTGGAACACTGGTTGTATGGGTAGTGACCAATGAGATTGACTTTGGGTCTAAGTTTGTCGATGTCTATTTCACGCCTTTTCTTCTAGGCGAGGAGATGATTGTTGTTATTTTCTAGTCTCATGGTTGGTGGATAATAAGTTGACTGACCATTAAGCTCAATGGCTCAAACAGTAGCATAGTATAGGACTAAATGCAGTCCTTCCAGCGTTTGTTGTGTAGTTGAATGATTGCCAGGTAATTCATTAACCAAAGCAATGTTCTGTTTGGAATTTATAATTTTCCGGAGAATGGATAGGCTTGAGTCGATTTCGCCGTAATAAGTGAGAAGTCTGGAAAATTTCTTAAATATCTCTTGTTTTCCAAATTTTGTGTTTTATGGGTAGCCTATGGCACTGATCAGTGTTATCCTGGTGCAGCAGATCGATAGAGTAAACTGTCCATCTACGTTCTGGTGGTACTTCAATTGATCACCAGTGCCACCATCAACGATGTTTACTTGGTTAATAGTATTTCCTGTTTTACGTCTTATGGTATCCAGATCGCGCTGTGTTAGGTTCAGCCTTCCTAATGATGTGTTTCTAAACTACAAGAATTTGGTACAAACTACTTGGAATTATTGGCAAGACTTGTACAACATCAACCTATTTATTTATTTATTTATCTTTTCTGTACGTTTTTGTTTCCGCTGCGCAGTACTGCGGTATCAACTTTTTCCTTTTTTAATGTTAAAACCACATCTGAAATATTATTGTGGTCTGTTTTATGAGCTATTATTTGTCGGTTCCAGTATAGACGGGTGTTGTCTTTACAAACTGAAGGTGGTTTGTATTTTCCAGTGTGGAGCTTGTATTCCGAGAAATACTTTTGTTGTATCATTTCTGCTTCTTTGGTATGCCTATCCAAATAATGTTTATGCGTATGGAATGTACACCCATCGATAATGTGGTCGAGTTATTCGCACTTTATATCCTAGACGATTTCTTTCATAACTTGCTTTTTGTAACTTCTTGTAGACAACACTCAGCCTTGGATCGCTGCCGAAAATCCTCTGTCTCATTCAACAAGTTTTCTGTTCCTAGCCACAATTTCAATGCATCGGTATGTATGTTGTCCCTTTCAATAGCATCCCTGTACTTTCCATGAAGTAGCTTAACTGAATTCTTTGTTGTTTAACCATAAAAATGTAAGGTGCATATCTGCTTTAACAATTGCTTGGTACACTGCTTTGACCTACCTTGGAAATATAACCTAAGTTTTATTACGTAGTGATGGGGATTGGTCGCGTTGCTGGGAATTCTGCGGCAAGTGACGGGTATAAACGCTTCATGGCTTAGTGTGGGTAGTGTCTTTTGAAGTTTTAAAATTATTTAAACCTTTATTTGTCTGTAAATGTACAGCCCGGATATATGTTTCGTAAGTAAGTATTATAAATTATAACCTAGATTATTCTGGTGATTTTAGTAGGCGCACATAAAACTAGGATGATTAGACGGGACGTGATACTCGACTACTAAGGTCCTCTAGCGGGTAAAATAAGCGTCATTTTCGAGTCTTTTTTATACTGACAACTAATTCCAAAACAGATAAAAATCCTGTTGGTGTCCCGATTATACTTGTTTTTAAGAAGCTAAACGCGACTGAAATTTTCGATATGCAATATTGAGTGACAATGTCCTTTCGAAAGCAAATATTTGACGTTGGGTTGCACAGCTTGAGCATTGAAAGTTATGAGCGATCAGTACCATAAAAACGGTAACAACCCCGAAGCGATCAAGTGCATGACATTGTTTTGATAGATCAGAAAGTAAACATTGACGAAGTAGCTAAGATCTTAGGCGTGTCAATTGAGCGCATAAATTACATTTGTAGAATTGGACATGTATAACCTGTCCGTAGGATGGGTGTCGCGATTGCTGAAGGTTTATCAAAAATTAGAAAAAGTGTGAACATCGAGTGACAGTCAGTTTGAAGACAACAAAAATCAGGTTGATTTTTACGTCACTTTGTTTCGGTCGATGAAACCTGGATTCATCACTACATCCTCGAATAAAATGCCAATCTCAACAATGGAAACAAGTAAGCGAAATCATTTTCATCGGCTAAGAAGGTAAAGGCATACATATGATCGATTATCTCTCAAAAGCCAAAACCATCAAAGGAACATATTATGCTTCACCTTTGGACTAACTAAAAGCAGTAATTGCTTGGAAAAAATGGTTGGAAAGAATAGAGGTGCTATTTTGTCATGATAATGCACCTTAACATACCAGTCGCATTGTTCGTGAAAAATTCAACTAAGCTTCCAGATTTTTACACACCCACCTTAATCGTCAGATTTTGCTACGAGTGACTTTCACTTATTCCTAAAACTTAAACTTTAAGACGAAGAAGTAATTACTGCAACGGAACAACATTTTGATAGCCTTCAAGAAGATCACCACAAAACAGGTATAATGGCACTTCAGCATCGCTGGTACAAGTGTGTTGATGTACATGAAGAATTTGTACAAAAAAAAAAATGCTCCAACCTTTGTCTTTTATTTCGAGTTTCACGTCCTGTCAAATCATCCTCGTAAGTTTTCAGCATAGTGTTGGGCGGATGAAGCATCACAGAACCCGTGCAGCAGTAGCTAACCTTATTTTTGGTAGGCATGATTTTATGTTTGCAGTTGTAATAGCTCTGATGTGTGCTTAATACTCTTTCCCATCATACTTCTAAGGTACTACAACGCTCGTTTATGTAGACCTCGTTCTTTCGTGATATCGAGTCTTTTTTGATATTTGCTAGCGCCTTGCCAATTTTATTTTGATTGTTGGCTATTTTCATTATAGGGCTTTTACTGCAGAGTTTAATATTTCTTACCCACTGCCTTTAATATCTGCCTGTACGTGATTGTTGTAGATGATGGATCTTTTCCTGACAGGGGATAAGTTTCATTTGAGCCTTCCTTTTCGTTTTACTACTAGGGCGACTTCTGTTTGGTCTCTTGATTTAACGTTTTTTACCAACTGTCTTTAATTTCTCCCGGTATGTGACTGTTGTAGATGCTGGCGCTTTTCTTGACAGGTGTTAAGTCTGGTTCGAGCCTTTTCGCTTTAGTGCTCCTGTTTGGACTCAGGATGTTCTTCGATCACGGTTAAATCTTTCTACGTTGTGAGGACCTTTTCCTCTTACAGTTTGTGTGAGGGGAATGGAACTATTCACATAATTTCAATTTATTTAAGAAACGAAATGTGTGGCTGGGAGGACCATGTAAAATCTCGACTTATTTGAGACTAAGTATGTTGGGGATGCAAAGGATACACCGTCACTTGTACCGATTGTAGACTGGCCCTTGCACCCTAGTGGACTAGTGACATCTAACTCAATATTGTTTATTAAATATATCACCATTATTTACAGTAATTATCCTACTGCCCTGTTACAAAAATTAAACAATTGCAATTTAATGTGTGCACATGAATTCCATTGAATTGTTCCACGTTACGTTCTAGATATTATTAACCCACTGCTGACTAATGTTTATGTTACAACTTTATGATAACTATAATTATGAAAGTTGCTATTTAGTTTAATTATTAAGATGAGAGTCCCGTTCAATTTGAGATCGAACAGCAGCAGAGCGGAGATGCCGAAGGAGGCACATTAAAGATGTACGGTACGGCCCCGAAGTCAATCAACTTTTCAGAAAGCTTGAAACATCAATGAACAAGCTAGCACTAAAGAAGAACCACCTAACCTTCTGCAAGGCCCTTGATAACAACGGCTCAACATCAAAACTCGATACACAGCCGGAAAATATCACTAATCGCAAAGAGAGCTAGCGAAGCGTAAGTCAAAGAACGCATCAGATATCACCGTTTCAGAAAGTACCATCTCGATCACCAATCCAATGAGATTAGAGAAACCATTCGAAATCGAGTGAACGAACAAGACTTTGATAGGATAAACACGGCTACCAGAAGTAAATATTCGAAGACCAAGGCAAGGCACAAAGAAATTCAGCAGAAGAAACTCGAAAAGCTAATGAAGGAGAAGAAAGAACCAACCAACATCAATCGAGAAAATACTGTCAAAACATCTTTAAACGACAGTTGAACAAAAAATGCAGGTACTGGACAAAGGCTTGAACTATGCGATAACACCGAGGTATATTCCGAAAGTAGATTTAATAACCGTAGGCGAAGAAACAGCTATGAAATTAGATCCTGAAGAAGCCGAAGAATACAGAAGTAAGGTTAGATCAGTCCTAGATTCATCTAGGCGAACTAAACCTAACCTCTAACGCAGAAAAGAGACGGTCATTTCGCTTAAAATGACCCAACGATCAAAATTCTCCCGGCAGACAACGGAAACGCGACTGTGGTAATGGATATGGACACTTACGTACAGTAAGATCCAAGAACTACTAAACGGGGCGAGTACAAACAAATACCAAAAGACCCACACCATCAATCGAAAGAGGATATACCTGACGCTGGCAAAACATAAGGGGAGTTCTCCGATTACCAGAGAACTAGACTTACCCCACACTACAGCAAACCTCCGCATCTGTACGGCCTACCAAACATTCACAAGGAAGGAATTCCTCAGAGACCAATTGTGAGCTCGAGAAATTCACCTTCTTCACCCATTAGCACACTATCTGCTAGGTATCACCACACCCTTATCAGGAAAAACCGAGTATATGGTCAAGAATACGCAGCACTTCGTGGTAACCATCAGAAACTTCCAACCAAACCGCGAAGAAATACTGGTAAGCTTCGACATTGTGAGTCTATTCACAGATGTGCCTGCCGATAAGGCACTAACTATCATAAAGGACAAGCTGGAAAAGGATGACGAACGCACACAACTCTCGGTATACACAATAATTTATAAGTTAAATCCCACGTGTTGAGTGCCACGGACTTTTATAATTCACGTTTACATACAAACACGAACACTTCTCACACACTATGTTAAGTTAATTTTGTAGTAGTACTACTTTTACGGTAGGTATGCATAAAAACAAAAAATTAAGAGAAACAAAGGATAAAAATAAACGAAAGTTTAATTAACAAAATTTATATAAATTGCAAAATTGTTCAAAATTCTGGCTCTAAATTTCAACGCACCAGTTTTCTGATAATCGTGGAACTTGGCGTAAATTATCTGCAGCGATATTGATATTGTCGATTTGGAAATCGATCCAAATACCCATTATCATATCTACGTATTCTTCATTTCTTAGTTCACCATTAGTTCCAATTAGTAAGCAATAATTAATAAATAAGTCAATAACAACAATTAAAGTAGGTACTTAATTTACGACGTTTAAGTAACTTCGACGTACTTGATTAGATTAAATAAACCAGCGGTTTTCAATAAAAGAACAATCATAACTGGGTACTTTCAAGAACAATTTAAGTAGCCATCACTTCCATCTTATAAAAGTTTCATTAAGTGAACTTTGTTTAATTTTCAAATAATCCCAATTTGAATTCAAAACTTATGTTAGTGCCGTGTCTAAGAATTTTAAACCGTACTTTATTATTATTAGCTTGTCCTTAATCAAGTTTTGAAGCCTTAAGATTTTGATAGAAAGTTGAACTTCTGTAACTGGCTATTAAATATGACCCAGGAGGATCCTCAACTTTTATTCACAATTTTGTGGAAGGACGAAGCCACGTTTAGTTGTGACGGAACAGTAAATTTGCACAATATGCATTACTGGCCAAGAGCCAATTCTCATTGGCTACGCGAGGTGTAGCACCAAGGGAGGTAGAAAATTAATGTCTGGCGTGGAATAATTGCACAAGAATTCTTAGACTATGGCGTTCGAAAGAGCATCGACTGGTAAAGTCTGTTTAGATTTGTTTCAAAACCAACCTCCCCGGTCTACTTGAAGATATTGACCTTGTAACATTAAAACAGTATAAAAACACTAAAACTGGGCCAACTTATAATGTTAAAACAAAAGCGATGATGTAATAAATTGATCAAATAATTTTAATTAATAAAAATAATTACCAAATGATTTTCGCTACTGCTCGGCTCATCGGTTGATTAAGATGGGAGGGTTCAATTAACGCACCTGAAATACTGCATGCTTTTCATCGGCTTAATTATTTTCATTTATCCTTAATTCAAAACAAATGTTATCTAAAAATTATAAATTCTCGAGCGCCATGTTGTCTTTATATATATATATATATATATATATATATATATATATATATATATATATATATATATATATATATATATATATATATATATATATATATATATATATATATATATATATATATATATATCTAGGAACAAGAAAACCTAGTTATTGAATACTATAAACAAATTAACACAAATAAAAATAAAATAACAAGTTATACATAAGTTTATTTAATATATGTTTGAAAACGAAAAAGAATCAGAAGTCATAAACTAAATTATAAAAAACTTTACCTTTTAACGGTTCTGTACATACACTGTGACAGAATGGTTCATATGGTGAGGTCAATGTCTTGCTTAGTTATCCTTAAAATATGGAATTTCCTTGAAGTTTAATTCGCCAAATTTATTTGTAAAAGTATGTAGAACTTGCGTTGTAAAGGTAACTCAAGTAAAACTTGCCATTTAAAATAATAGTACAGTAAAATATTGACTTATACGTGCCATTAAAGATTAATAGTCAAATAGGAGTGCAAATAAGTGCAATCTAAGTGTACAAATTAAGTATGCAAATTAAATGATTAAAAGGTAATTAAAAGTGTACTTAAAAAGTAAGTACTTAAAAAGTAATTAAAAAGTGCCTAAAAAAGCAAAGGCTTTAGTTTTAAATATAATGAGAAAAAATAACTTACCACCAAAATTTGATGGTACCAAAATATAAAAAATTAAGTAAAAATCATGCTTATTGCTGTTAACATTCAGCATTAAGTAAATTAAAAAAGCTTTCAGAATAACTCAAGTGTATTTCCCCAAAGTCTTCACGCTTGCGCGAATACAATAATATAAATCCAATTTTTTAAGAAAGGAACTAAAACTATTTATGTAATATTACACCCAAAAGATATGTTCTAGGAAATGCCAATTAAATTGCCATTCTCAATTCTACATATTAATAATTAAAACTATTCTAATATTATGCCAAATAGATTAACGATTCTTAAATTAATGTACTTTTAATACAACCACAAAAAGAGGTTGTTACAACCTTCTTCCAACATGATGGGTGCCCAGCACATTTTTCATTAAATGTACATCTTGATGTAATCTTTTCCAGGAAGGTCGATAGGTAGAGGCGGCATATTCCTCAGGCCTCCTCGTTCTTTGGATTTAACTTATTTGGATTTCTACTTATGGGAACGGTTGAAGAATATGGTATATCAAACTAGAGCGAAGACAGGAGAAGACCTACTAAATAGAATTCAAGAGGGATTACGTTCAATACCGGTGGAAGAAATTAAATGTGCAGTGCAGTTGGTCGGCAGTTTGACCGCCTAGGAGGTCATTATTTATTTTAAGCGTACGATCTGTTTATAACCCAAATTGCCTATTATATTACCATATTTTTGACTATATCTTTGGTTCTTTGACACAATTTTCTTTAAAATACTCCATTATTAATTTTCGTTCCAATAGCAACGAAAAAAACATTTGGTATCATTTGAACTTTTTTAGAAAAGTCGACTGTTTTGTTACTTCAACAAGTTGCGCCCTCTCTTGGTAGACGGGGGTAAGAAATTGTTTTGGATTTGTTTGGTAATATCAAGTATTTCTTTATTGAGACCAATGTTAACCAATTCAAGCAACCCATTTCAAAGTTCTACGATTTTTTTATATGGTTCCCCCTCCCTTTATCTTAACAATAATCGTAAAAATTCATAAAATAAAGTTTTACATATTGATCACTAGTTTACAATGGATATATTTTTTTTAAATAATAATGAGAAAAATTGCACAAAGAATGGGAATTTTAATTTAAAATCAGTGAAACGCCCTCTGGTGACAATAGCAGGAAATTAGAAATTCAGCATTTTCTATTGACCACATTTATTATAAGATTATTTATTTCACTGCTCAATCTCAAATAGTTATGGCCGACCGCCTTTCTTCGTTGTACAGTGTGTTCATTATCTATTGTCCGACCTTTAAATGGCTGTAAAATATTTATGTTTTAAGATAGCGCTGTCATGAAAAAAGGAATTTCAATGGTTGTCCCCCAAAGCTTTATGCGTAACCTACGACCTGTACTTTGCTAGAATACCGCGCTAACCATCTGCGTCATCGAGATTTAAGTCTCAATCAGTGCAAATTTTGTCCTTATGTATGTAGAACTGATGTAAATTCTAAATATAATGAGATTACAATCAAATTACTTATATTAATGGAATGTGATCCTACACGTATACGTATTCTCTGAAAAATTTTAAGCAAAAATGAATATGTGCAATTTTTCCCAATTCCTAATCCCTAAGGAGATATGGGCGGTTGAAGAAAAGTGTAAAAGTAAGTAAAGAGACTACTCTTAACAGCTACTTAAGTCTTAAAATTATCATAAAACAAAACTTTTAATAATAATTTTCATTAACAAATGAACAAGAATACAACATATCACAAAAATGTACATAAAATAACGAGATGACAAACAAAAATGGTTACAGTTGTTCAAATTGAGATCCACTCTATATCCGCATGAACTCTTTCAAAGGGTGTATTTGAGGGTTTCCAAATGTGGTTTGCTACTTTTGGCGGGTTATTTTTATGCAAGATACATATTTCACAACTTCTAGCAAGTCGTTAAATGTCTTCGTCTATTCCTGGCTACCAGCAATACCCTCTGGTGAGACCTTTCATGGTTTGTTTAACGGTAATTGATATGCAGCAGCAGCATAGTACAAAAATCCTTTTCCAAATTGTCGTGCTCCTACTGACAAAACGGTAGCCCGGACTTTTCACTGCCTTCAAGAAAGTTTTCTTACACATCGAAGCGATCGAGAGTCCACGACATGCATTTGCAGAAGAGGTGCTGGTAGAAGTTGAACTCGATAGCCGAACGAGCATTAGACGAATAAAAGCAGCCAGTGGTAGAAGCACGACCACGATTTCGAAAATTCTTCGCGTAAACGGAATGCATCCGTATCACCTTCAACCCTTTTAGCACCTTCTTCCCGGCGATTTGGCTCCAAAAATTCGTTTTGTGAATGAATGTTCACACGTGATCATAACATTCCTGTTACACCCTTTTGTGACGTGGCAACTTTTTCTCGAGATCGAGTGAACAGTATTCACAATGAGCACGTTTGTTCAAATGAAAATCCTCATGAAATTACTATTACTGGATTTCAACATCGCTTCACGGTAAATGTTTGGGCCGGGATTATCGGAGACAGTCTCATTGGACCCTACATTCTTAATGGGTACTTAAACTCCGAAATGTACAAACAATTCTTGGAAAAATATTTACCAGCATTGCTTGAATGTGTTCCGTTAATTGTATGTCAAACCATGTGGTATTTGCAAGATGGGTATTCTGCACAGAAAATTTCCCAACCGATGGATTAGTAGAAACGGACCTGTTCACTGGCCGCCCAGATCACCAGATCTCACACCTTGAGACTTATGAGGCCATGTTAAGTCGTTATTGTGCGGGCGGAGTATATCATCTTGAAGAGAAGAATTGATTGAACGAATTTTTGATGCATTTACAATCGTGACAATTTCGCAAATATAGAAAATATGGAAAAGAGAGCTGCAAAGGCGTGTGGCATTATGTGTGGAGGTTGGTGGACCTCATTTTGAACAACTGTAACCATTTCTGTTTCGTTATTTTATGTGCATTTTTGTGCCATGTTATGTTCTTGTTAATTTGTTAATTTTTTTTTTATTGTGGACCTGAACAGGTTAAATTTGGTCTATCGTGCTAAAGCACTCAGGAACACTTAGGAGGATGGATAGAGGGATAACGATTTGCCAATATATGCCTAAATGAACAGTTACCTTAAATTTTCTCATATCATAAGTGAGAGGAAAACAGGAACTGGGGAGATCATTCCAGAGTTTAGAAGCCGTGTTGAAAAATGTGGATTACACCCGTTTAGTACGACAAGTAGAGATTTGTACTGTATACTGATGATGTGAATAAGCGAACCGAGTGTTTCTCGCAAAGACAGCCCGAGATAGTTTCAAAGAATATAATTCAGCAGCACAATCGCCGTTGTAATAACGATAATGCAAAGAAAGAACTGAAACCATCCTTCTATGCTCAAGGGACTGTATGTGAGAAGTTAAGGACGGGTCATTTATAAGCCTAATCGCTCTCTTTTGAATACGATCAACGATATCGAGAGCGTGTTTGGGAGCACTAACCCAGAGGTGAGAATTATACTCCAGATGAGGCCGAATATTGCTTAGATCTGTACAAAAAGCCTATTTTACGAGCAGCTGTTTTGGTAGCTGACACAAGATGGTCAACCCATGAGAAATTTGCATATACACTCATACCCAACAGAGTAATAGGGTCTGAAAACTTAAGAACTGAGCCATTCATACTTAAAATAGGAAATGATCGATCTTTTTTGGCGGACACAAGGCAACACTGAGTTTTGTTTGCATTAAATTTAACTAGATTATTGCTTCCCCATTCGAGAATACGTTGAATGTCTTTGTTGATTGAATTTGCCATTTCAGCTTTAATTCCTTGATTTGACATAGAAGGTGGATTATCACTATGAGTAGGCTGAGATTAACTACAGTGAAGAGTGCTATCGTCAGCAAAGCAATGGATGGGGTTAGTTGTTGAAGAAATAAGGTCATTTATATACAGCAGAAAAAGTATTCGTCTTTTATCAAGGAAACTAGAGACCCAGTTGATGAGCGTATTATTTAACCCAAACGAGGTGAGTTTGGCAAGTAAACACTTATGCCAAACTTGGTCAAATGCCTTTGAGATATCGAAAGCGACTACAACTGTTTCACCGGACTGCTCTACTGTATTGTTCCAAACTTGGGTCATATATGAAAGAAGATCACCTGTTGAACGACTTTGCCTAAACCCATATTGGTGGTCACTAAGGAGTTTGTTAGTTTCAAGGAACGTGAGCAGTTGCTGATTGATGGCTTTTTGATTTTAGACAAAATGGAAGTGATTGCAATTGGTCGGTAATTTGAGGAATCGGTTTTATCGCCTTTTTTGGGAATAGTTTGAACATTTTCTAACTTCCATGATGAAGGGAATTCCCCAGAATACATAGAGATCGTATAGAATCCTATCTAAATAGGACTGGTACTAGTTCGGGGGAACATTTCTTTAAGACAGTAGATGGGATACCGTCTGGACCAGTCGCCTTATTGAGATCAAGCCTACTGATAATCGATTCGAAGAGATTGTACCGAAAATGAATTGGTTTCATAGCGTATGAAGAAGAGTAGGCTAGGGACACATCTTTTCCAGAATCATTGAGACACGAGTTGGATGCAAACAAATCCACAAAACCATTGACTTTGTCTACAGAATCAGCAACTACCGATCCGTCAACAGATGTCAGGGGGGGAAATGAAGATGTTCGAAAGTTTTTACTAATGGCTTTAGCTAAAGACCAAAATTTACGACTGCCTAAAGGACATTTAGCTAGTTCATTGCATTTTCGTTGTTCGAACAACTTCTTAGTTTCAGTGATGTCACTTTTGCAGATATTTCTAGCACCGACGTATTCTACATGACTGTCGACCGATTTATTAGATTTCCATTTAATGTAATATTTATTTTTTAAAGATATTGCATCAGCGCAAGCCTTATTGAACCAGGATTGGGAATGTGAATGACCTATACGGTACTGTTTTTTGGAAATGTATAACTCCATTCTCATGAGGATGACTTCAGATACTGAAAGAGCGATGTCCGAAGAAGAGGATGACTTAAAACAATATTTACGCCATGGAAAGAAATTGCAAAGAAATTCAAAGAAATCCCGTAAATCACTCCATCGAGCTGACTTAAAACACCACAGTGGAATTAGGTACAGTAGAAATGATTTCTATTAGACAATGGTCAGATAGACCTAAAGGCGAAAGAACGGAAGTTCTATAAACAAGAGGGCTTGATGTAAGAAAGAGATCTGGAAGATGTGGAGTATGGTTAGGGTTATCAGGGATTCTTGTGGGTTTAGAAATCATTTGTGTAAGATCACATAAAATAGCAAGTGTTTCTGCACTATGACCAGCGGGATTTGTAGTAGATGAAAACTGAAGCCAATTAGAGTTATGAATATTGAAATCGCCTACAATTGAGATATCGCAAGATGGAAACTGAGACAGGAGATAGTCAACTTTCATTCTAAGGTAATCGAAGAAGTCTTGAAAGTTGCTACCAGTAGGAGACCTATAAACGCAACAGTAGAATTTCACAAAATTAGGACCAGAATGTTTAAACCAAATCACGTCAAAATTTTTATTTTCTAAGGAAGAAACACTCTTGCAAGCAATTCTGTCCTTGATGTAGGCACATACGCCTCCTTTATATCGAAAGTTAGAGTGAATGTGGTATTGAGGAAATTGCAAGTCGGGTGACTCGGAGCTTTCAGAGGAGACTTGTGTTTCAGATAGAAACAAAATATCTGGTTGTAATTGTTCAAGATGTTGGTGAATAGCATTAAGATTAGACCTGATACCGCGGATGTTGCAGTAGTGAATCAGAAGTTGATACTTTCGATGACCGAGGTCGCTTGGGCCCTGCCCTCCAGGACATCCGAATGGGGCAGGATTTTACGTCCGGAATGTATTACCCTAGAAACCACGGCCATCTTATCTTTAATTAGGGCCTTTTAATCCGATAGGAAGACAATGAGGGCGAGAAGAAAGAATAAGGATGAGAATAGATTAGGGATGAAGGAAAAGGTAACCGGCAGCCTTTACCGAGCTCAGAAAATCGGAGATCCAATATTAAGGAGCCCATGGTAAGGGTGGTGGTACCTCCCTGGCTGGCATGGAGTATACATGCCTACCACCTCTCAATGAAGATTGTTATCAAAGGTTTTGTTTCATAACAATGTTAAGATTTAAGCAGCTGTTAAGAGTATTTTATAATATTAAAAATTGCACATAATCATTTTTGATTACAATTTTTCAAAGAATACGTATACAAATTCTTCGTAGTTCCCTTACAGACACCCTGTATAATTGGAATCAGAAAAAATGATATATATATATATATATATATATATATATATATATATATATATATATATATATATATATATATATATACAGGGTGATTCGCGAGGAAGTGGCAATATTTTAAAAATATGTCGAGGAAGCCAAAATAAGTAAAATAAACTCATATGTTCAAGTCCGATTTTCATTTGTTTCAGAGATATTTAAAAAGCAAACAAAAATTTATTACAAAATCAATTACAAAAATAAACAAAATAGCATTAATTTACAAAAAATTTTCGAAAACACCACCGCCCACTTGGATACACTTATTTGCGCGTTTATAAACTGCACTAGTAGCGAGTTTCAATGAACGATTGTTCGCTCTAATGATAGCTGCTGCATTAAGAATGCGATCTAGTAACGCTTCCCTCGTTTCCACTTTGGTAGCATAAACTAACGACTTCATCTATCCCCAAAGGCAAAAATCGAGGGGAGTGAGATCCGGTGATCTCGGTGGCCAAGGAAGCGGACCGCCTCTGCCAATCCAAAGATCGCCGAAAGTGGTATTCAGAAAATTTCGTACATTATTTGAATAGTGAGGAGGCGCTCCATCATGTTGGAAGATAATTCGTTGTCGAATATTTAAAGGTGCTTCGTCCAATATTTCTTCTAAATGGTCTTCTAAAAAACGTAAATATCCTTGTCCAGTAAGGCGCGCATCTAATACGAAAGGACCGATTAATTGATCACTTAGAATACCGCACCAAACGTTAATGCTAAATCGATGTTGGAAATTGTGTTCTATCGTAGCATGGGGATTTTCGTCCGACCATCGATGATTATTGTGGCAATTGTTAATTCCATCTCGCGTAAATTGAGCTTCATCCGACCACAAAATGTCTTTACACAATCTTCTGTTTTCCCGAATCCAATGACAAAATTGTAGCCTTAAAGGATAATCGCCTTCGTGGAGATTTTGTACTTTTTCCAAATGATAAGCGTTCAAACCTTGTTGCTTAAGTGTTTTCCAAGCCATTGTTTGTGGTATTTCAAATTAGATTGCGATGCGCCTTGTACTTATCTCTGGATTTTCGTCTACCACATCCAAAATATCTTCTTTAAGTCCGACAGCGATTCCGTGTTCTCTTTCAGAAACAATACTTGCACTTGGAAATGTCCCAGTTTCGCCGTCATGTGTAAAAACAGTTTGAAATACTCGCTTGTTAGGAACTCTTCGATTCGGAAAACGACGTCGATACTCCTCCACTGCACGAACATTACTACCATTACAGAACCCATAAACAAATATCATATCGGCATATTCTTTATGACTAAATTTGTGGGGCATTTTTATAACTTCATAAAACTAATGTTGAACAACTGTCACTTTAACAACTAACTGTCAGTTTTCATTTCAGTTGCCTACTTTCACCTAATTACACATAAGTTCTGGTTGCGTAATCCAGAAAGTCAACTCTTAAAAATAAATACCCTGTTAAGAAATTTTGCAAATATTGGCGATAGTGAGAACGTTCTTGGTGAGAATTTATTAGCCGCCAAATTTAAAGTTACTAAAAGGGCAATAATTATTTTAAAAGTTTCCTTTCTAGATTTCGCTCTCAGAATTACGTGCATAAGGTCAATACATCAACGTTCTTCGTAATAGGCAAAAAATTGATGAGATTTGACATTTTAAGAAAAAGTCAATTATCCCTGAAACAAATGAAAATCGGACTTAAACATATTAGTTTATTTTACTTATTTTGGCTTCCTCGACATATCTTTAAAATATTTACTTCCTCGCGAATCACCCTGTATATATATATATATATATATATATATATATATATATATATATATATATATATATATATATATATATATATATATATATATATTTCGTGTATACGGTGTCCTATTGAGAAAAAGTTAGGTGTCGTCTACTTGAAAACCTAACGCGATAGAAAAATCTAAAGATACCACATAAAGCCGTTTAAAAGTGGGACAATATATAATGAACACACTGTACACCCGGTACATACAACACAGTTGTTTTGGGAATAAATAAATCACTATCGAACTAAAAGTTGTTCAGTCAGTATTTCTGTTGTAAAAAGTCGTAACGTGTTTTGTACTTACTAAGGCTCCAAATGGTGAACAATCCATAATTCTCTTAATGAGAATTATTCACTCTTCTTTTATTACATTGTGGAGTGTTTAAATTCAACAAGAAAGTAAAACTCTGTTTCAAATAATCATTCCCAATGTAGCGCGATATTTCTGTTACGCTCAAGAGATTCCATTTTATAATGAAAGACAAAAAAAAAAGTAACAACTTAATTTTCAGGAAATTTTCTGAAAAAATTCGAGTTAAAAATCGTTGTGTGCGCGTTGGTTTAAGTGTTTTAGTTTTTTTTTGTCGTCCGTATTGAGACGCTTGAAAAAGTCCGTAGGGGAATAAACTTCTACCACGCACACGTTGCCAGAATGTTGCTAACTTTTTGGAGACAAAATGCAATAATGAGAAAGATAAAAAAAGTACGCAAAAGTTCTATCAAGTATCAGAAATCGATTGACTCAACTGAATTATTACGTTACGTGGCCTTAGTTTGTATACAGTTTTTATGTACAGAACGAATTCGAGTTCGGAATTGATTGGGGCTTCGTTTATTGAAACGCCTTGTTAGAAAGCAACCTATGATTTATTTTAGCTTTATTTTACTTTTATTGCCGAATTATAAGCTAATGTCGTATAATAAAGAGAAAGCAGGAAGTAAATTTAACTAATTACCAAACATTTTTCTGCAACTTTAATGTACCGAATTAACTTTCAAACGCCGAAAACTGTGAAAAAGTTTCAAACTTCCTCCAATTTTCAACTTCACGGTAGGTAGAAGCTTTTTATAAGTTGTTTACGAAATTTGATATAAAAGTGCACAAACACAGAAAAAACTTTTTCATATAGTGCTTTCGCTGAATAAGCAAAAAACTAGTATTTCTATTATAATATAATCAACATTAAGTAAATTGCCAAACAAGGGTTTCGAGACTGTCGTTACGACAAAAGCAGGGTAAACTTGATGGATTGCAGGATTTAATAAAGTAAATGAATTATGTGGAGTAAACATTTTCTTAATTTTAAATTATCGAGTGTAATTAAAAAAAAAATTAGATTACAAAAAAAAAACCGATTGATAGAATAAAATTAATTAAATTGTTGCTTCTAAAATAAACAAAGAAGACAATCAATTTGAATGAATTCCTCGCCGAGAGAAATTAAATTGCAAGTTCACAAGCATCAGTCACTACTTTTTCAGACCGTTTCATTACTAAACAGCGGGTTGTTTAAATTAATTAATCCAACAGGATTCGATTTTCAATTAAAATCTAATGTTTCTAATCCGTGTTTCGTTTGTACGAATAATAAAATATCTTACCCTTTCGTCGCTCACTCGTTAACGTCAACGCTTACCTGCAAAAAAAATTATCAAATCAAAACATATAAAGAATGATGTTTTGAAAGCTTCGACGCTTATGCTCCCCGCTGTTATCGTAAATTATGCTTGAAATTTTAGTGCGAAAGTCCAAATAAAATTTGAAATTTACGACTAGATACAAAATTTTAGATAGTTGCAAACACGGTATCATTAAAAAAATGGATTTTTTATGTCTTTATTCGGTTACACCGTAAAATTCCATTACAATAACATAGTTTTATCATTTATATACGATCAATTGCCTTTTTGATTATTATAAAATTCGGAACAGCCATATATGTACCTTATTTAGTGCAAATGTTATACAAGCTGTGTCACGATCTTGGCCTATTAGACGTATCTCAATAACTAATCAGAATAGAATAATAAGACTTGGTACATAGGGATTTTAAGACATGAGGGTTTTAATTAAAATATTTTCAAATCGAACGTCGCCATCAACTTCGTTATTTTAAATAGAACGCCCTATATTTTATGGCATTTTTAGGGTACAAACATAGTGGAGCGACGAGGCTCGAGACTACGGGCGAGGCTAGGCGACGAGATGAAAAACGGGAAGAAACACATACTTTATAGTAAAGCGGTACATTTTGCGATTTTTTAAGTAGATATTTTGTAATTATGTGAGAATGGATTTATGGACATTTTTGTATTATCCTAGAGAAAGTGTTACCATTTCTAAGCAAGAAATACACAATTTTTTTACGACATCCTATTTCTCCTGAAGGAAGGCTTTTGGTTATTTTAAGGTAAGTAAAACTATATGCAGGGTGTGGCGCGAAGAGCTTTGATTAAAAGTAATGGCGGATACAGTTATGTTAAAAATCTGAAATTACGAAGCTCTAGGTTTTGGATGACGCTGAGTTGAAATATAATATTGTACTGAATGTGGCACTTCCGGTTATACCGGAAGTAGACGTCAACTTTGTTATTTTAAATGGAACCTAATATTTTTTATTTTATTTTAGAATTCTACATTAAGTTCTAGATAAAATTTGTACACAATGTCCTATACCAAAAATGAAGTATTTTCGAGATATTTAAGATTTTTTTTAATTTTGAAAAATCCTAGCCACATTGAATAACGATATCTCCATTAATAACGAAGCTAGTGAAGTGAAATTGTAACCAATAAACAACAAGCGCTTGCCCGTTAACTCAATTTATCCATCTCATTGATATTTCATACAGGGTGTTTTGAACTTAGCCGCATTTTGCGGCATGCAAAATTTAAATCATTTATAAGTTGCTTACCTTAAATAGAGCACCCTGTATTTTATTACATTTTCCACTGTATTTTTTAATATTACATTTAGTTATTTTTGTTTGTAAGTTATCTAATTAAATTAATACAAAATACCTAATCAACGTTTTAATCATATCCACAATTAATAATCATTTCAGGCTATTGGTTACTTTTCAGAATTAATAACTTATGAAAAATTACAAAATATAACCTTAAATAATGGAAATCATGGCCTACCATTATTAATGTTGAAATAATTATGTTGTTATGTTTTAACTAAGATAATGAAATATCTCAAAAGTGGTTGGATTTAGGTATAGGAATACCGATACCAAACGAATTGGCTTAAAAAATACAGCGGAAAATGTAATAAAATACATGTTCTATTTAAGTAAGCATTATAAATGATTTAAGTTGTGTATGTTGGCGCTTGTTGTTTATTGTTACAATTTAGTCACTAGCTTCATTATTAACATTAGTGCATGAAGTTAAAAAAAACATTATTTTAGTATTTTTTTCGTTGCAGATGGTTTTAATTTAAAAATTAAGTAACATTTTTATATATAATTTTCCTAACTCTAACAGATAATTGGATAGCACCGTCTTTAAGACTCATGCAAAATACTAATGCTGTACATTATTAAAAAATATTCCTTGTTTTTTGTACATATCAGTACAGATCTTTGAAGTCAAACTGTGAAAAATAAGGTCTTTTTGTACACAATAATGTCACGTCAGATTCATTATATTTAAGAATATGTCACATTGTCAAATTGAGAAGGATTCGCAGAAGGTAAAGTTGTCTTTCCTCTTGATAGCATTTTTCCATGTGTTCAAAGACCCACAGCAATATAACGACGAAAACCAACAAGGATGCACACGTTGAATCGTCCGGGTTGAGCCGTTTCATAAGTAACCATGCGTTGAAATTGTGGCATCGCAAATAGCCGAAAATTGGCCTACCATTTTCTTTGCCGGATAATGCTTCTATAAAGTGCTATGAGGTCATCCATTTTGTCAACACCTCCCATTCCTTTGTTATAATTGGCAATCAATTTTGGTTAAGAATGTTCTTATTTAGAAGTCTACACCATCTTGTAGTATTAAAATTTCGTCGTTATCAAATTTGATGCAACAGTCACTACTTTATTGTCATTCCATTGGACGACCAACGTATCATTTTTAGCTAAATTTTCATATGTCTTGGATTTCAATAATTCTTTAGAGCGGATATTTTCCTTCGATTTTCTCGTAAGTTCCTGTAGCTCACATATTTTTTCCGACAAATGTCCAAGTAATTGTAGGCTAGTAAAGTAATTATCGAAATAAACTTTGTAGGTTCTTCGGATTATCTTTGTTTACCTGTATAAATATCAAAAGACAGCATGTATCCAGAACTAGTACAATGGGCCAGTTTTAAATCCAAAACAATTGATTTTTCTTGTATTGTTTAGCATACTGTTTCTATAGTATGGTATCATATCGTCAAAAATATTTTTAGTCCACTATGTCTTCTAAATCTGTCATTGAATCTATTACAGGTCTTAGTTTGTAAAGTTTATTGGACGGTCAATTTGCAAATTATCATTGAAGTATATGATGTAATATGGTTTCGCAACGATTCAATCGCATACTGTTTTTCAAAATTATTGCTACATCAGATGAAGTGTTCCAGAACATTCTCTTATTCTATTTCTAGCCAAAGTAACAAAGCTCCAAGAATTACATACAACTGTCTCTGTGAGACCAAGATCAATGTTTTTTTTGTGAATATTAGTCTGATAAACTATATTATCCAAAAGTTCTTCGTCAAAAAAGGTTGAAAAAATCTATCGGAGTTTTAAATTGTGCTTCTGCAGATGACACATACACAAATATTATTTATGGAAAAGTTAGAATTTCTTGTAGCCAATGTGATCGGTTTTGCGCAGTAACTTTCCTTCTTTATTATTGCTTGGTCAGGTTGTAAATAGTTAAGTGGAATCAAATCGTCTGTATCAAATTCATCGTCGACTACATGCCTTATTTCGCCTCCTTAAAATTCCTCGTAGCAGATGGTTTATGTCACCTATATGTTCGTCATCTGAGTTGTCTATCCTCATCCGTGTTTCCTTATTCACTTCTGGGGGCTCTTGTAAATATCTAACGGCTCAGTAACAACGGAATCGTTTTCAATTATTTCTAACTGATGAAGCGATAATCTGTAAAACATCATATTTTACTGAAAACACGCGATTAGTAATTTAATGGGTCCCAAGAAAAAAATTAAAAAAAAATAAGGCATCAAAATAAATAAAACAAATGTCAATAGTTAGATCCGTCATTTAATCAAAACCTATGAATATTGTAGATAAGATATGTTTTATAAAAAACAATTACTACTTACCCCAAGCTTAGTAGAATAAATTTTTATCCATATTCAAATAAACTGAAATATTAGCACCAACAAAGATAATATCACTGGCGACCGCTTTTGAACGATCTATAGATGATAAAACTACTATAACCTGCATATTATCTCGGTAAACCAATAATAATTTAAATGGGACTCTAATAATTTAATGGAATATCGTTATTCAATGTGGACTAGGATTTTCAAAATTTTAAAAATCGAAATATCTCGAAAATTTCATTTTGGTATAGGACATTTGCACAAATTTTATCTAAATTTCATGTAGAATTCGAAAATAAAATAAAAAATATTAGGTTCCATTTAAAATAAAAAGTTGACGTCTACTTGGTATAACCAATGCCACATTCAGGATAATATTATACTTGAATCCTATGTCCTAATTGTATTAACCCAGGAAATCGCTGTTAAATATCTTGAAATGGTAAATTAAACTACCCTTCTCTTACTCGGTTTGCACTGAATCAGTTTTTGTTCTTTAAAATAAGTATACAATAAAAAGAAATTTTATAAAAATTAGAGTTTAAAGAACAATGGACATAGGATAGAATCACGATTTGTTACTAACATCCTAACTTGCAATTAAAAGTATTCTGATGATTTAGTATAAATATCGTTATAGAAAATAAAAATTATAACTTAACCCTTTGAGGACTACTGGTCATCTACTGTAACCACAAATTAATTTTTTTTCTGAGGTTCCTAGTGTAGTATGAACTAACCACAGTGAGGGTATTTCCTAGTCCACATTGAATAACGATATCTCCATTAATAACGAAGCTAGTGATGTGGAATTGTAACCAATAAACAACAAGCGCTTGCCCGTTAACTCCATATATCCATCTCATTGATATTTCATACAGGGTGTTTTGAATTTAGCCGCATTTTGCGGCATGCAAAATTTAAATCATTTATAAGTTGCTTATCTTAAATAGAGCACCCTGTATTTTATTACATTTTCCACTGTATTTTTTTAAGCCAATTCGTTTGGTATCAGTATTCCCTATACCTAAATCCAACCACTTTTGAGATATTTCTTTATCTTAGTTAAAACGTTACAACACTTAATTATTTCAACATTAGTAAAGGGCAGGCCATGATTTCCATTATTTACGGTGATATTTTGTTATTTTTTCATAAGTTATTAATTCTGAAAAGTAACCAATTGCCTGAAAGGATTATTAATTGTGGATATCATTAAAAACGTTGATTAGGTATTTTGTATTAATTTAATTAGATAACTTACAAACAAAAATAACTAAATGTAATATTAAACAAATATAGTTTTATAATAAGTGTTCAAAATTAGCACCATCTACTTCTAAACATTTATGAATCCTTTTCATTAAGTTATGTCTTGTAATTCTGGAAATATGGTCGGGTGTTAGAGAATTAAAAACAAGTAAGACTCTCTGCATCATATCTTCCTTTGTCGTAACGTAACAGGTTTGGAAAATACCTGATTTTTAAAGTAACCCCAAATACCAAAACCTAGAGGAGCCAAATCAGGAGAGCGAGCTGGCCAACGAAGCGGATCCTGATTGGTAATCCATCTATCATCAAACATGTCGTAAAGATGCTGAGCAACAGGCCCAAAGTTATGAGGAGGTGCTCCATCTTGCTGATACCAAGCTGAAGCCGTCTCTCCGTTTCTTAAAGTATGTAACGCCGGTCGTATGGCTTCTTCTAAAATGTGGCAATATCTTGTACCATTTGAATTTTCATCATGAAATCGTAATGCTAAAATTCTATCGTCTTTTGTTGCACAAAAAACATTAAAACTCCAACTATCTTGGAAATAACTTTTTCTACTAACATGTGGATTTTCATTGGACCAAAAATGGGAATTATGTCGATTAAATAATCAATTTTTGCTAAACTTTGCTTCATCACACCATATAACTTTTTTATGAAGTTTTCATCCTCTTGGGTCTTCATTAAAAACCATTCACAGAATTCTACCCTTCGAGAAAGATCACCTAATTGTAAGTGTTGCACCAAATGACATTAAAATGATTTCCATTTGTGTTTTTTTCAAATGCGATGAATTGTTCTCGTCGAAAAAGTAAAATCTCTCTCACAATCTCTAATGGAGGCATTTGGAGAGGCCGTAAAATAACCCACAATATTAATTTCGTTTATGTCACTGTCCACTAGTGGTTTATTTTTATTAATTTTTGTCTTAAATTGACCAAGCTGACGGCAGTTTTTAAACAATCTTCTTACCATATCACCCGTTGTATTTGGTCGATTTGGGTATCTTTCTGCAAAAACACGGCAAGTCCGTTCAACAACTCTATTACACTCGCCGTAAATAATAATAAGATTTAAAAAATTATCATTAGTAAATCATTAGTAAATTTGCCATTATTTACTATGAAACACAAACTGGTAAAGAAACTGTCAAAACAACATAAACAATTAACGTTCTAACCATCAAATCTTTGACAGCCATTGCCTACCCTTTACTACTGTTGAAATAATTAAGTGTTATGTTTTAACTAAGATAATGAAATATCTCAAAAGTGTTACGACAAAGGAAGATGTGATGCAGAGAGTCTTCTTGCTTTTAATTCTCTAACACCCAACCATATTTCCAGAATTACGAGACATAACTTAATGAAAAGGATTCATAAATGTTTAGAAGTAGATGTGCCAATTTTGAACACTTATTATAAAACTTTATTTGTTTAATATTACATTTAGTTATTTTTGTTTGTAAGTTATCTAATTAAACTAATACAAGATACCTAGTCAAAGTTTTTAATGATATCCACAATTAATAATCCTTTCAGGCTATGGTTACTTTTCAGAACTAATAACTTATGAAAAAATAACAAAATACCACCTTAAATAATGGAAATCATGGCCTACCCATTACTAATGTTGAAATAATTAAGTGGTTGGATTTAGGTATAGGGAATACCTATAGCAAACGAATTGGCTTAATTTCTTTGACAAAAACAAAAGAAGAAAAATTTGTAAATGGGCCCTTTTAAATCCAAAAAATTTTTCCCTTCGTTTGTTTCAATGTTTGCAAATTGTACCTTTTTAATAAAATTTTTCTAATTTTTTTTTTCAAAATTTTAAATTCACTTTTTTAAAGTTTTTACTAATTTGAAATTTCATTGAAAATGGAATATGGTTTAAATTCAATGCAACTTTTTCAAAATTTACTAATGAAGTTTCATTCTCTTTTTTTCTACCGTCAAACTCAAATTACTAATGTTTAACCAAGATAATGTTTTTTTTTTAAATAAATTTTTTAAAATAAAGTTCTTCTCAAAAAATTGAAAAATTACGGATTTTACCAATTTTTCTAGTACGGGCCACTATTTTTATAAAATTAAATTTTTTAAATTGACTTTTGCGCAGTAATTTCCTCTTTTATTATTGCTTGGTCAGGTTTGAATATTTGCAAGTGGAATCAAATCCTGTATCAAATTCATCGTACTACATGCCTTATTTCGTTTTAAAAATTCTAGAGATGGTTTATGTCACCTATATGTTGTCATCTGAGTTGCTATCCTCATCCGTGTTTCCTTCATTCACTTGCTCTATGTAAATATTAACGGCTCAGTAACAACGGAATTTTCAATTATTTCTAAATGATGAGCAAATCTGTAAAACATCATATTTTACTGAAAACACGCGATTAGTAATTCTATGCATGGAGTTGAAGGACAACAAAATGTACAATAAAAATAAGGCATCAAAATAAATAAAGCAAATGTCAATAGTTAGATCCGTCATTTACAATCAAAACCTATGAATATTGTAGATAAGATATGTTTTATAAAAAACGAATTACTACTTAAAACAGTAGAATAAAGGTTTTTATCCATATTCAAATAAACTGAAATATTAGCACCAACAAAGATAATATCACTGGCGACCGCTTACTTGAACGATCTATAGATGACTGAAAACTACTATAATTATTATCGGTAACGGTAGAACAATTTAACCGTCATAAATGGGACTCATGCTTAATTTAATGGAGATATCGTTATTCAATGTGGACTAGGATTTTCAAAATTTTAAAAATCGAAATATCTCGAAAATACTTCATTTTTGGTATAGGACATTGTGCAAATTTTATCTAAATTTCATGTGATTCGAAAATAAAATAAAAAAATAGGTTCCATTTAAAATAACAAAGTTGACGTCTACTTGGTATAACCGGAAGTGCCACATTCAGGATAATATTATACTTGAACCTATGTCCTAATTGTATATAACCCAGGAAATCGCTGTTAAAGATCTTGAAACGGTAAATTAACTGATTACCCTTCTCTTACTCGGTTTGCACTCACTCAGTTTTTGTTCTTTAATAATAAAATATAAAAGTATAAAATAAAAAGAAATTTTATAAAATATGTATGAAGTTTAAAAGAACAATGGACATAGGATAGAATGCACTTTTTGATTTGTCACTACACATCCTAACTTGCAATTGGAGGAATGTATTCTGATGATTTAGTATAAATATCGTTATAGAAAATAAAGAATTATAGCTTAACCCTTTGAGGAGTACTGGTCATCTGATGTAACCACAAACTAATTTTTTTTTCTGAGGTTCCTAATGGTATTATGCGCTAACCACAGTGATGGGTGTGTTGCCTACACTACAAACTTGCACTGAACTAATTTATTTTATTTACTTTGGCGCCTTTTAACATTTACAGTGGTGCCTGGTTAGATGAAGAGTGATTCATTTGTGAAATTTATTTGTGGCCTGTTTACTCAAATTTAGTAACAATGTCAGGTAATAATAGCATTTATTTAGTTCAATTAGTCTGAGTGCGTAAACTACATATTTACTGAGACTTTGATTGAATTTTCAATTTGTTAATCGTTTATTGTGTGGTTTCGTGTATACCACAAGAACTTATACATTGCATCCATTTTTAGGAACATCTATTGGTCTTCTCTTGATCTGGAAAATATAGATCCAAATCAAATTTTTGAAATATTAGATTAAATTCCTTCGGACCTAGAATCAGAACATCAAATTTACATAAAACTGATATGTTTCAAACCACAACAATAAAGATATGGAAGAAATGGACGCAACGTTTGATCATGGTAACGATGATAATTATAGTCATGCACTTACCCGAAACAGAACTGAACAAAATAATAACTTACAGTGGGATAGTGACGATGATTTACCACTTTTCACTTTACAAAACAGAAACTCAGCTGTTATTTGGACAACTGATACAAGAAATTGTAGAAATTTTCTGCATAAGTAGGACCGGAGTTACCAACCAGTGTTGAAAGTCCCTTTGATGTATTTTTACATTTATTTCCGATTGCATTACTAGACAAAATAGTTTTTGAAATCAACCATATGCAATAATGGGCATTAAAACATCTCCTAGCTATAAGGTTGAACTGAGGGATCATTTCATAAGCTCTGTGATGTCAAGAGATCATTTCTCATGCTTACTTAGTAATTTACATCTCAACGACAACGAAAGGCAACCGACGAGAACAAATGAAGCCTGCGATAAACGCTACAAAGTTAGGCGTTTCTTGCTTTCTTCCGTCCTAACGAAAAACAAGCTGTAGATGAATCTATGATACGCTTCAAGGGTCGAAGTAGCATCCGTCAGTATTTACCCATGAAACCAATAAAACGCGGATATAAAGTGTGGATAAGAGCAGACTCTACTGGCTATGTCTGCGCTTTACAAGTTTATACCGGGAAAATAAATGACAAAGCTGACAAGAATTTAGCGAAACGTGTTGTCACTGATCTGACCAGGAGCACTACCGGAAAAGTGTTGTTTGGTAATTATTTCAATTCTGTAGAATTACACAGAGATCTGTTGGCATATGTAATTTTCGCCTATGGTACAGCAAAGAAACATAGAAAACATTTGCCTATTGATCTGAAAGACGACAAAAATCTTCTTAGAGGAGAATCAGATTGGCGTATATCGAAAGACGGACTGGTATGCTTGAAATGGAAAGATAGAAAAGCAGTACTCTTTCTAAGTAACTACCATAATCCATCTGAAGCTGAAACTGTTGGAAGGAAAAGGAAAGATGGATCTCGAGAACGAATAACCTGTCCCTCGCTAGTGAAAGAATTCAATTGCCACATGGGCTATGTAGAGAAGTTTGACATGTACAAGTCATTGTACGAAGTGGACCGGAAGTCTCACAAATGGTGGCACCGCATTTTTTTATACTTTGTAGATGTAGCGTTGGTGAATGCATTTATTGCGTTTGACCAACGAAATTGAAAATCTGGATTGACATTAAAATTTTTTCGACTAAATGTAGCTTCTGGGCTAATTGGTGTAGATCCTACGATACCTAAACGAGGCAGAAAAAGTGAAAAGCAAATAAATAAATTCAAGACAATAATACCACAGGAGATTCGTTACTCAAAGAACGCACATATGCCAGTCCGATCCACAGCAGTACGATGAGCCTAATGCAGCACAAGAAACCTCATAGAACTCTGTACTTCTTGCAATATTGGACTGTGTCTTAATGACAAAAGAAATTGTTTTGTTTTGTTTCATTCCAAATGATGGAATTTTTTTCAAAATTGCAATGAGTAAAGAGCATTGCAATAACAATAGTTACAGTATAACGTTCCTAGTGGTTAGCTCAGGGAACCACGCCCTGTAGGCAAAACCTGTTATTCTAATTTTTTGTTTTACCTTTATATATATGGCAGGTGATCTCATAAAGCTTATTTTCAATTTATTTAAAAATACGTCCTCAAAGGGTTAAAAAATTGTTACGTGTTTATCGTGAATAACGTGTATTTTCGATAACTTCCGTTACTTTATTTTAATGAATGAACTAATTAGTTACATCTAAATAAATATTTCCGTATTCGTTGGTGGAATGTTTTTAATTTCGTACCTCAAAAATTATTTTTCGCACCTCTACAGTTAAACTAATTTATTTAACGTACCCATCTTTTAAACAAGTTGCGCCATCTCGAAGATTTAGGGTCATTTAATAAAGTTTGAAAAGGAATCTTGTTTTTAAAAGACAACAATGGGATATCTGTAAAATTTATTTATCAAAATTTGGTTTTAACATTCTTATCTAGTTTGAATAGTTTTGACAGGTTTGCAATATTGCTTTTGTTAGGGCGTTGTTCCTGATCTTTCTTTTACTTAACACGCCATTTTCCGATGGGGAGATTGATCTTCAAGAAAAATTTTTCCTACCGTTTATAAGATGTTTAAGCATCGTTTCTTTGGAAAATTTTTCATATAAGGTAATGGTTTTGGTATAAAACCTTACTGACGCTTTACAAGCGGATCTTATTGAAATTCTCAATCTTCATATCCTCGGTAAGTTTAACACATGTTCGACAACTTTTAGTAAATCGATTCTTTCATTTAGGCACTTTCGACGATTAATTAAATTTATAACATAGGTCTGTTGAAACGAAATCATCGCTATCGGCTCTAAACATCTAAAAAGAGGTATGCTTGTATAAGGTAATTAGTAACGTACTTACTTGTATCACTTTCAGCGCCTTGATACCGGCGAAATAAACAGCTATTCTTTATTTATATACATAACTAGCAAATTGGAATCCATACCGATCACCTCCGTACCTATTCCTACTGGAATGCTGCTCTTAGCTACTGATTAGCTGTCTTGGTTCCACAAAATAACTACCACCTTCGAAACACGAAGGGCATTTACAGTTTGGTAATTCTTAATCAAAGGTCAGAATTCTTTATTATTCAATATACACAGGATTTGTGTAATGAACAGTGTATTGCTAAAATCAGTACAACAGAGTTAGGTTACATTCGGTGTTTAACCTTATTTACTTGTAACAAAAATTTATCATTTATAATAACATTCTTTTACTGGAGGCTAAAGTGGTTGAATAATTTAGAGTTTGATTTGTTCAATTTGTAATTTCTTTCTACATACCAAAAGAAAGAAAAAACCACACCTATTATTCACTGGGACGTTGACCTACTTAGTTCGGGATGGTGGACCGCTGAAAATATGCTACTGGAGTTTTAAATAATTTTCGTCAGCATCGGATGTTATGAAATATTTCTCATGGTGTGTGAATTGGTCCTTCAGAAACAACATTTGTTTGAAGTGGGTCCAATGGGACTTCAACTCTGCATCTCCACGATCTCCAGAACGAGGAGGGGGTAATTTTTTTTAAGTTCTCGTCTGAAATAATCCCTCAGATTTTTCCACTTCGTTTGTGCTTCTTTAATAAAATGTAAGAAGTCATTAAATGGAACAATGAGTTATAAGTGAATTGTAAACAATATTTAAATTATTTCGCAAATAAGTAGTCACTTTCGTTTTGCATGACATTTAGGATCACCCTGTTTATAATTTTTTAAATATTGTTTATAGCAACTGGAGAATCCTTTAAGAGTTTATCTTTTCCATTTCGAATGGGCGCTTCGACGGTCGGCAATTGTAAAAGAGACAGTCAAGGTCTTGTGAAACTCTGCAACCAAAACACACCCACCTTCAGCAGAAGATTTTCTTCAAATAAGTAATGACTATGAACATCTGTGGAAATTTCACCAATTGTATTGGTGCTCTGGATGGAAAGCACATCAGAACAAAAGTCCCAAATATTCAGGCGCAACGTATTATAATTATAAACAATTCTACTTATCGTTCTTCAGCGGTGTGCAATGCTCATTATGTTTTACAATTATTGATGTTAAGGGTTTGAAATCAAAGTGATGGAGGCACTTTTCAAAACTCGAATATGTATAAATTACTTAAATCCAAAAGCTAAAATACCGACAGATAGCTGTCTTCCACAAATCAACATTAAAGTACCTTTCGTTTTATTGCATATCCTGGTTGTTCATTTATTAAAACCATATAGCAGACAAAATTTAACACCAGAAAACCTTTTCAACGTGCGCCTCCGAAAAAATTGAATGCGCATTTGGCATTATTTATTCTAAATGGCGCATATTATCAAAATCAATTAAAACTGACGAAAAACTGCAGACCAAATTATTAAAGCAATAGGTGTTTTGATAACACTATCGTCTACAAAGAACCTTTTGAGAAACATTTAAAGCTGGTTGCTGAGGGAGTTCTGAAAATGCTGTACAAAGGCCAAGAGGACAAGCTTCTAATCAAGACAAATGTTACGAGATATCTTTAAAATGATGTTAATTCGTTTCTATTCATTGTATTAATACATAATATAGTTATATTAATATACAGTATGTTATAAATCCAAGTGTATGCATGGTGATCTGATATTCTCACTTATTCCAAAAGATGATATTGTATCTTGCATAAAAGCCAAAGTATTGAAAATAGGAAAGAAATGTATTTTAGACAAGCACTTATTAGTGTTTTGGGGCTTAAGAAGCTTCTATTTGATATAAAAATACAGGCTCCTGTTTAAAAAATAAAGTTACATACACCGAATTTGTAACGCCTTGTATATCCGGCTTCAAATTGTATTTCTATAAATAGAAACAGGAACTGAAGTATGTTTGTACCTTAGAATCCACTCTAAAATCTGGACGAAATTTAATGATATTGTCCTATACCTAGTGTTAACTATTTTTGGCCACGTTACAAGCAAATGATCATATTTGCATGCAAGCAACCTAAATTATAATTGTTATGCTGTGTGTTCATAACAGCCTTATCATCCCAACCTATTTAAAATCAGTTTACCTAATTTTTTTAAATGGAATACCTAGCATTCAAAAAACATGTAAAGTGAGCAAAATTCCAGTAACGTTTAAAGTAGCCTTTAAAAATTATTAAAACGGAATAAACCCAAATTGTAATTATTTCAGACAAAAACAATGTAAAGCATTAAATATTTATTATTGATACACAAAATTTTATAAAAATAAAATAAAAATTCTAAAAATTTACTGTAGAAAAACACATTTTAACCTTCGTGTGGCAGATGTATGTAAAAGTCTTGATATTCTTTTGGCATTGGGTTTTTTTCACAAAAACATATCAAAGAATCATATTTGTACATGTTGAGCGGTATTGCATTGGTTCGCTACTGTTGGAGCTGAAATTCATTTAAGTCCTCTAGTTTTCTCCGGGCACGTTCAGCAATATTTATGATAAAAAGAGTAGCCTGGAGTTTATAAATTGCCTTAATCTCTTCTGGGTGTTGAAAATCGACACACACACAGCTAATGTCGGACCACCTAACCGTACTTCCATTACTGTCTTTCTCCATATTTTTGGTAGTTTTTATTAATAAATCTTTTAAGTCAAAAAAATCTGTTTGTGACATTTCTTTGACTATGTACGGTTTTTTAACACATGCTGTTCGAGCAATTGTATACCATGCTGCTGGTGCATAAACGGGAATTTTTCTGTCGCAACGTTCAATAACGCTGTGCAGCGAGTCCCCTTCGTTCTGGGTATGCCCTACCTCCATAAAACGTAAGGTAATCTTAAGATTTTATTTTACGGCAATATAGAGAAGCAAGAGATACATGAATTTGTTTTTGTTTTGTTCTGCAGAGTTGTCAGAGTAAAATGAAAATTCTTTGCTGCCATCTTGAGCAAGTTTTTGCTTTATAAACTCTAAAATACAGTTTCCAATTTCACAAACACCACGTACTGCAATCATCTCGTGCCACATGAAACAGTAATCTTGTTTTTGAAATAAATCAAAAATTGTCGAATTATTTGACCAACATTGACTTTGGGACATTGTAAGACCAGTTCAAGATCAAAAACGCACACAAAAAATTTGTCAACCTTTGCAGTCCTTGTTTTATCTTGATCCTTATGTTTTCTTATAAAGTCTTTATTCTCTAAGTGCAGTTCAATCCTGTCTTTAAATAAATATTTTTCTTCCACACTTGAATTTTCAAAGTTTATGCATAAGTCACATAAATCTTTTTTTGGAATATGAAAACCAAAATTAAACTCATTCGTAAAAATCGACCTATAAGCTGAATCCCGTACAGGTTGTCTTTTTCTCTTCGCAATGCATTCTGTACATTTTAAATATATTCAGTGAAGCAGGTAAATAATAAAAAATCTTTTTTGCAGTACTGGCTTCTGACCGTTTCAAATAAATTAATATGCTCTCTCACCATATTTTTAGCATCATCACTGTTTAATCTTTCATAGATTAAACATGATATTTTAACAATTTTTTAGTAATAAATTGAGAAATATAATTAGAATTAAGACATAACAATTAAGAAATATATAAAACGATTAGTAAGTAGAATGAATATAAAGCAGGTTAATTATTGCAACAAACATGCTGATACAAAAGTATGGAAGGTTGAAATCATACACACACATTGTGTACATTATAACTAGTAAGCATAACAAGGCGCTTAAGTGAATAAACATAGCCTATTAACTGGGTCAAACAATAAACTACGTAATGTTGAAATCTGTATATGAGGTGCAAATAATACCAAATAAATCAGTCTTTGAATGAATCTCATCTTTTATTCAATTACTCAACAGGGTTGTGAGGTCTAGTCTACAATTGATACGAGTGACGGCGTATCCCTCACATTAAACCCCAAATACTTAATCTCTCTACTCAGACAATTGAACATGGCCCTTCGAGCCACCACCAACGGCAGCAGCTATTGAACATCAGCCAATTGAAGACATCAACACCACCAGCTACATTCAATTCACCACCATCACCGCCAGAAGAAGTTACAACAGCAAGTCTACCTCTGTAAACTATAAGGATTTACGCCCCTTATAGGAAAGAAGAAACATAACGACAGTGGGTAAGAAAATCAAGCTTTATAAATAAGAAACAACACAAGACCCAAACCGAAAAATGGAGAAGATAAACAAATAGGCCAACAACCAAAATGAAATTGGCAAGGCTACGGAGAAGATGTTTACAAATATGAAGAAAGATGCGGCATCACGGAAGGACAAGGTGTACATTAATGAACGTCGCAGTGCATTTGAAACATGGTGGGAAGATGCGAACAGCACACATAATGAAATATTCAAACTGCAGATAGATGACCATGACTACCACACATCAGAATACTTTGGAAAATTGGGTAAACTATACAATCACATTAAGAACTATCTCACAGAACTAGAAAAGAAGCAAACAGCCACCTCGCAAGAAGACGATGGTGTCGACAAAGAACAAGAACAGCGATTGAAACGACAAGATCAAGATACAACAACTAGGTGCTCTATTACAACACGTAGCAGAAAGATTGAAGAAAGAAGAAAACACGGTCCAACTTAAGTTATGGCAAGACAAGATTCAGCACCAATGGACTACAATTGAAGAACTGCACGAACACATCAAGGTACATGAAACAAAATATCAGGACAACTATTTTTCAAACAATGAGTTCGAGAAAACCTAACAATGGTGTGACCAAATATGCATCGAACTCGGAAACAAAATACAAATGATTGGAGACAAGACATGCAGCATCAAGATGCCAGAAATAAAGCTACCTATGTTCAGCGGTGGCTATGAAAATTGGATGACATTCCAAGACCTGTTTGACAAAATAATACACTCCAACAAAACGGTCACAACAATAGAAAAAATGCAGTACCTTAAAGGCAACGTCACAGGAGAAGCATCAACACTAATCCAGCACCTTCAAATAGCAGAATTCAATTACAAAACAGCATGGAAAATTATCGAGAGCAGATATAACAACAAACGGTTAATAGTAAAAACTTTAATAGACAACATTTTAAAATTTCCCACTATCCAAGAACAAGATGCAGGTGCAATAAGGCATCTACATGACACCACTCATGAGTGTCTGGAAGCAATAAAGAACCTAGGAGTAGAAAGAGCCTTCTGGGGTCCTCTTATTGTCCACACAGTAGCAAGAAAATGGGACGCAGAGGCATACAAACTATTCGAACAATCGCTGAAATACCACTAATGGAGGAAGTAATGGAATTCCTCAATGGAAACGATGTCCCAGGCAAGAAAATCACACCATACTACCACACGAGGACAGCCCCAATGGAACCCCCAGTAGCAGAATAAACAGCAAGCATGCGTCTACTGCAACCAATATCATAAGCTGGGTGACTGCATCAAATTCAAAGGGTTGTCAACACAAGCCAGGATCACATTCGTGAGAGAAAAACGTCTATG
Source organism: Vesta saturnalis (assembly GCA_036346205.1). Lineage (NCBI taxonomy): Eukaryota > Metazoa > Arthropoda > Insecta > Coleoptera > Lampyridae > Vesta > Vesta saturnalis. The sequence goes on from JARFJB010002021.1 coordinate 5,772,211, forward strand.
TTTCAATTGCATGGACCACAGTTCCAACATCAGGTGCCACGCAATACAACGGTGCACAACGTGTCGGTACGCACACCACACATTACTACACCAGGAATACAAAAAACCTGCAACGCACCAGCAAACAAAATCGGCAGTGCACGCATCAACCAAAGAAGTTAAGGAAGCATGCAGCCCCGAAAATAGAAAAAAAGAAGATTTATTAGCTACAGCAATTATCAGAATAAAGAACATCTTCGGTGAATTTCACATGTTACGAGTATTAATCGACCCAGGGTCACAGGCATCATTTATTACGGAAGATTCTGCACAACTACTAAGACTATCAAGGCAAAAAGTACACACCGAGATAGGCGGTTTAGGAGGTTCTACACCAACCAAGGCAACCTCAAAAATAAACATCCAACTAAAACCTTTACATCCAAGTACCTTTTCACTAACCACAGAAGTTATAGTGCTAAAAAAGATCACGGAGAATCTCCCCATGAAACAATTCAAGTTCGACAACAACCAGTGGACAGACCAAATGTTGGCAGATCCCACACTTAATAAACCAGGGCCAATAGATGTGCTCCTGGGAGCTGAAGATTACGCAAAACTAATACTGGACGGGGTAAAAGAACTCAGAATTAGGATGGACTTTGTCAGGGCAGATCTACACTCCTAAAAAGAAGAAGTGACGATAGTCAGTATGGTGTCACGGGAAGAAGAAACGCAATTAGAAAAATTTTGGAAACTCGAAGAAATTCCAAGGGTAGTGAAAATGTCCCAACAAGATGAAAAGTGTGAAGAACACTACCAACAAACCACGGTGAGAAACCCGGATGGAACTTATACAGTAAAAATACCATTCAATAAAGATCTAAACACGCTGTAAAACACAAGACTATTGGCAGTCGCAAGATTACTACAGCTAGAGAAGAAATTTTTAAAAGACAACAATTTGAAGGCAGGTTACAAAAAATTCATGGACGAATACCTCCAACTAGGGCACATGAAACTAGCCACCAACCCAAATGAGGACAGAGCGTACTTACCACATCAGACAGTTGTGAAAGAAACCAATTAGACCAAGCTGCGAGTAATATTTGACGCATCATCTAAGGACTGCAACGGGAAGAGTCTAAACGAGATGATGCACGTAGGGCCAAGATTACAACAGGATCTATGGGACCTTATTGGCTACGAACGTTTTCCATCTGGATTGCTCCCTTTGATCCATGCTATTGTTATTATGGATGCTCCAAGCAAACACAGTTATGTTTGGAATTTCTACTGCTTCTGCTGTTCTCCTCAATAGTGTTAATAGTACTGCTGCGCATAATTCTAATTTCACTGCTTCTGCTGTTCTCCTCAATAGTGTTGCTAATAGTACTGCTGCGCATAATTTTAACTTGTGTATGGTCGCTTTTGTCTTGACAGGTGCTACTCTTGATTTTGCTGTGAGTAACGTTACTTCCTCCTGACTGGTTCTCGCATATATTGCTGCACCGTATGCTTTTTCTGATGCATCGCAGAACCCGTGTAACTGTAACTCATCTTGAGTGTAGTGGATCCATCTTGGTATTTTTAGTTCTTCTGTAGCTTTTAATTCATCCCGGAAATTCTGAGTTTACAAGGAGTTTTGCCTCGTTCATCTTGACTTATAGTGAATTTAGTGCTTGCACCATTTACACGTTTGGCGACTGTTCCTACTACTGGATGTCTGATTCCCAGTGTATTTAAAAAAAAAATTTGACATACTCCTTCTCTGACATTTATATCAGAATTACAATGATAAAAGTAACGCATTTTTCTGCGACTTCTGTCTTCTTTCTATTTGTGTGTTTCATGTGTATCGTTTTCTATTTCTGAGTGTTTTAAATTTGTGTCATTTTTAACTCGTAGACGTTGACGCGTTTTTTCTTTAATATCAACAAAACGCAAAATGAATTCTCGTTGGCGATTAACATCACCTAGGTTCCAATATTCACCAAAAATTTATTTACGTATCTCTTCGTTGCATTTATTTTTACATTTTAAACCGCAAGTTTCTTTGCATACTTCGTTCAGTTTTCTCTCAGGAACAATTTTATTGCGTATGAATGATTTTCCAGAATTCCTAAACTTTTTAGCAATATTTCGTTTCCAGTTGTTTTCGACTCTTTCTATCAGCCTTTTTTGTCTGAGCGAGGTCGTATTCAATAATTTTTGTAGTATCTTCTAGGTCATGTTCTTTATGTAAACTTTGTTCCCCATCTAATTCGCTATGCTCTAAGTCGGAATCGCTATTTGTTGCATGTGGATCTTCAGATATATCATCATGCGTAAAACTTTGAAACACACTCTTTAATTCTGTTAATGTTGAACTACTTGGAAGGTCATTTGGAGATGTTTCAGATTCATACATTACGTATATCGGCTGTGCTGAACAATTATTATGATATTCTTGGGTGTAATTTTAAACGTGAATGGGTGGCTCCGGCTCCAAGTTAATGCGATCTGGCTCTTTAATACAATCATTTTTATCATTGTAGGGAAGACAACTTGTAGACTGAAAAAAAAACGCTTGATAAATTTATTACTAATTTCGTGCAATACAATTGATTGTAGTGCACCAGTTTGAGGTTAGAATAATTTCCATGATCCACTACCAAGTTAGTTATAAACAAATACAGCTTACTATCACTTACGCTTGAATCTAAGACAGAATATTTTTAGTAAAGCAAGTATTTTTCTACTTCATTCACCCGTTTAATAACTAAAGGTTCCGAGCTGTTGTGGATAGGAATACTATGTTACTAAATTTTGACTTTCCAGCTGTTGTGTGACGCGCTGTCGTTCAGGGTGTTTTAGATTGGCATACCGGTGTACTAAATTTTGAATTTCATTACTAAAAGCTAGTTTTTGATCATAGGGGATTTTTTAACGTGAGGAATGAGACTGTCAAAAAATTGGTCATCTTCATCAGGTGCTGCTTCCGGCTGACGGACTGTCATTGTTTGTTTCTTCCGTAAATAGTCCATTTTCTGTTTTTCAATTTCCAATAAGTCGTCGACTTGACTTTTTCTGTGACGGCATCTGGCTTGCAAAACTGTCCGAGGTTCCTCATTACCTGAAGTACCCGAAGGTGCAGAAGGACTTGAATGAGGAGAAGCTGATCGGCTTTCTAATAAGTGCGTATCCCGAAGGGTATTCTCTGCTAAATTTCGTAAAGTGTCGTCTTCGCTATCAGGAAGAGCGTTACGCGGGGATGGTAAATTGCTGAAAGATATGCTACTGGAGTTTTCCAAATATGAGATGGCCGATGTGTGAATTGGTCCTTCAGAAACAACATTTGTTTGAAGTGGGTCCAATGGGACTTCAACTCTGCATCTCCACGATCTCCAGAACGAGGAGGGGGTAATTTTTTTTAAGTTCTCGTCTGAAATAATCCCTCAGATTTTTCCACTTCGTTTGTGCTTCTTTTAATAAAATGTAAGTAATCATTAAATGGATTAAGTGAATTGTAAACAGTATTTAAATTATTTCGCCAAATAAGTAGTCACTTTCGTTTGTACATGACATTCTGGAACACCCTGTTTACACATTTTTTTTAAATATTGTTTGTTTTCAGATATTTTTTCAGATATTTAGCAACTGAAGAATCCTTTAAGAATGTATCTTTTACATTTCGAATAGGCACTTCAACGGTCGGTGCAATTGTAAAAGAGACAGTCAAGGTCTTGTGGGAAACTCTGCAACCAAAACATATACCCGCACCTTCAGTAGAAGATTTTCTTCAAATAAGTAATGACTATGAACATCTGTGGAAATTTCACCAATTGTATTGGTGCTCTGGATGGAAAGCACATCAGAACAAAAAGGCCCAAAAATTCAGACGCAATGTATTATAATTATAAACAGTTCTACTCTATCGTTCTTGAGGCGGTGTGCAATGCTCATGTTTTTACAATTATTGATTGATCTTGGAGGGTTTGGAAAGCAAAGTGATGGAGGCACTTTTCAAAACTCGAATATGTATAAATTACTTAAGATCCAAAAGCTAAAAATATCGACAGATAGCTTTCTTCCACAAATCAACATTAAAGTACCTTTCGTTTTTATTGCTGATGAGGCATATCCCCTGGTTGTTCATTTATTAAAACCATATAGCAGACAAAATTTAACACCAGAAAACCTCAATTTCAACGTGCGCCTCCCGAATAAGAATTGAATCCGCATTGGGCATTATTTATTCTAAATGGCGCATATTATCAAAATCAATTAGAACTGACGAAAAAACTGCAGACGAAATTATTAAAGCAATAGGTGTTTTGCATAACATTATCGTCTACAAAGAGCCTTTTGAGAAACATTTAAAACTGGTTGCTGAGGGAGTTCCTGAAAATGCTGTAGAAATGCCAAGAGGACAAGCTTCTAATCAAGACAAGTGTGTACGAGATATCTTTAAAAATTATGTTAATTCGTTTCATATTCAGTGTATTAATACATAATATAGTTACTTTTAATATACAGGATGTCATAAATCCAAGTGTATGCATGGTGATCTGACATATCTCACTTATTCGAAAAGTTGATATTATATCTTGCATAAAAGCCCATTGTATTGAAAAGAGGCAATAAATGTATTTTTGGCAAGCACTTATTAGTGTTTTGGGGCTTAAGAAGCTTTATTTGATATAAAAAATACAGGTTCCTATTTAAAAATAAAGTTGCATACACCCGAATTTGTAACGCCTTGTATATCCGGCTTCAAATTGTATTTCTATAAATAGAAACAGGAACTGAAGTATTTAGATACTTTACCTAACTCCTATTTGTTGCTAATTACAATTACTACTACAATAAAACTGCTGCCTGATATTTTGCATTCCCTGGCTACCTAAACCCACATCTTATCCAAAATGTATCTATTACGATGATCGGGATGCGATTGATTACATAATGCACGTTTGTTTTACACATAATTAATTTTGGTTTGTACCGTACTCTGATATCAACACGGCTGGACTGAACTTGTCTCTTCATGTCGCGCGATAAACAAATAAAATTTTAACTCGTCGCTCGACTATGTGAACTCGTATTCTAATATCATTGCGTAAAATTAATCTCGTCGCTAGCCCCGCCGCTAGTGTCGAACCTCGTAGCTCCACTGTGTTTGTACCCTTAGAATCCCCTCTAAAATCTCAATGAAATTTAATGATGTTGTCCTAGTGTTAACTGTTTTCAAGTTATGTACAAAAGGGTAATATTAAATTATGGTTGTAACTCCTCATAAAACTACGTAAAATTTGGTTGTTATACATTTTTATTTTGAAATTTTGGCCACGTTACAAGCAAATGATCAAGCAAGCAATCTAAATTCTAAATTGTTATCCTGGGTTTTCATAACAGCCTTATCATCCCAACCTATTTAAGATCAGTTTATCTAATTTTTTTTTTAAATGAAATACCCTAGCATTCAAAAACATGTAAAGTGAGCAAAATTCCAGTAACCTTTAAAGTAGCCTTTGGAAAAAATTATTAAAACGGAATAAACCCAAATGTAATTATTTTAGACAAAAACAATGTAAAGCATTAAATATTTATTATAAAACATAAAATATGTGTACTGTTAAATAATAGGTGCTCAAAACACTGCCATTCATTTTCAGACATTTGTTGACTCGTTTTAACAAATTTTCATTGGTGCTACATTGTATTTGGCCCTCTTCCAAGCTATCGAACGCTTGTAGTACTCTATCAACCATATTTTCTTTGGTAGTAGGAGGATCGGCATAAACAAATCCCTTCACATGACCACAATTAATCAATTAGAGTTAGATCTGGTGAACGAGGCAGCCAATGGAATGGACGATTATTGGCAATTCACCGGTCCTCGAACATTTGATGCAGCATGTTTCCAACAATACAGGACTTGTGTGCTGGCGCTCCATCATGCTGGTACCAGGCTTATCCCGCATCTTGAACTCGCAGATTATTTAAATAAATTTTCCTTAAAATGCTGCTATAACCTTCGGAGTTTAAATTTTCATCTTAATGCTTAAACACAACATTTCATTATTCCTAATTGCACAATAAACCTTGAATTGCCAAGAGTGTTGAAAGTATCTTTTCCTTATGCCGTGTTGATTCTCACTTAACCAAAAATGAATATTGTGTCGGTTGTACAATCCATTTACTTAGCCTCGTCACGCCATATTATTTTTTCAATAAATCCTCCATCACCTTGAACATTTACAAAAATCCACTCGCAAAGCTGTATGCATAAAAACTAGTAGGCTTCAAGTCTTGGACTTGCCAATACTTAAAAGGCTTCCATTTATGTTCTATTAGAATTCTATGGATTGTATTATATGGCACATTAATAAATTGAGATAGTTCACACAAACTGACATTAGTATGTGCATTAAAAGAAGCTAACACGTTTATTTCTAAATTCTCATTGTCCACCATAGGTTTGATTGGTGTTACTTTCGGACGTAAAGATCAAAATTCCAAACAATTTTGAAATAAAGTGTCTGGACTCTCTGGATATCGTTCTGCGAAAGTTCGGCACATACGTTCCAAAATTTTGTTACACTCCATAAACAATAATTAAATTCAGGTAATCGTCATTGGAAAAAGTTAAACAAGGCATGCAGAGATAATTAGTTGCTTGTAACATAGCCAAAATTTAAAATAAGGTTGTATAACATAACAAAATTTTAAGCAATTATTTTTACCATTTAAGCTAATAAAACAGTTCCTATGACAATGCTTACGTTTGGATTTGTTATAGAAAGGGGTTCATTACCAGGATGAAGCACATCTGGTATTTTTCCTACAGTTACAGATACGTATTTATGATTTTATACCACGCGCAGCCGTATTATACAATAAGTTATTTTATTAGTTCTCTATTACTCATTGTTAATGCAAAAATGTTTACCTGTTTGAGTTCAATCCTTAGAAAAAGGAGTGGTATTTACGCTTTAAGTTTACTTTACAATTTTAGTAGTTTTAACAATCGCATCTGGTATGGGTTCAAAACAGCCGTATTTTTTCGTAGAAATTCAATCCTACAGCAATTCTAAATGTTATTTTCGCGCCTATTTCAACTGAAGAGCTGTTTACACGTAACAAAACTTCTACTGGTTAGATTATTATCGTCTTTGTTTATTATTAATATTCAAACCGCTGGGTACAAAAATCTGTTCAAAAGCTTACCCTTATTTTATCGATTTAGAAGTTGTCATATCAACATGTATTTGTTTCACTAACCGAAAAACAGAAGCAAAGCTACCTTAAACACGTTCTAACGATTTTACTATCCGAAATGTTCTGTCCTTTAGGGGAACGAATAAAAATTTTTTATATTTATACTTATAAAAGTAAATGGTGAATTGATGTGGTACACATTTGTTTCGTTATAATTGTAACACCAAAACATTTGTTAAGCCGTATTTAAGCTTAGAGCTTAACAAACAATTAGGTGAATGTAAACGTTAGTAAGTGCTTGACTGTGGGAAAATTTTGCGGATCGTGAGAACTATATTTTGTCAATTTTTGGCAATTGTCAGAGTTCCTTTACAATTTCAAGGACGGAAACATCACCCCAGCAATTCTTAGAGGTTCTTGACCGGGGTATTCTTAGAAATCAAGGTCAAGTTCATTGAAGGTAGTGCTTTGATTTTGAAATTTTTCAGGGTCACATGTATATTAGTGTGAAATTTAAATTTTCAAGGTCACACTCCATTGTGTTCAAGGGTCAAATTGAAGACCACGGGAGAATCGAGATCCATGTTGTATTTCGCGGTGTATTGCGGAAGCATGAGATATCTTTGTTCCTCTTGTATACACAGTCGTTTATCTTACGTACCGATAGAAGTCGCCGCCGAGTCGATACAGCAAAATTGGAATACATAACCATCGGTAATGGAGTTAAAAAACTAGCCGAACGACCGATAACCTAACAATATGTACCAAACCACCTTTACAACATTATTCATATCAGGTCTTTCGTATACCTACCACACTCGCGGGTGCAGAGTGTATGGTGTAAGTAAAAAAAAATATGTGTATTTCATCTTTAATGTATAACTGTAATATTATTCACTTAGATACAAACAAAAAGCTATACTTGCAACATAGAGAGTGATTGCATACTTACACAGAAAGATACACATGAGAAACAACAGAATAATTTCAAATCTTCGTTTACATGTTTACAACTTTGATGAACCATCAGTGGAAGAGCATCTCTTTGTGGAGTTTAGTCGGTAGAGTTTAGTAGTGTTGCTTGTGAGTACATTGTGATAAGCCGATCGTTTTATTAGTGTAGATGTAATTGGGACATGTTAATCTTCTTCTAGGACCATTTTCAATATTTTATCAAAGTTGATTATTTGTGCGGTTTTATACGTTAAAGATATTTCTTTAACTTTACATAGTCCCGTTATATTCTTACGAACTGGACCATGCTTTGTACGCGTAATTCTTTTGATCTAATGGCAATTCATACTAATCCGTATATGTAAATGATCGAGTCCGTATCATAATAGATAACCCTATCTTCCAACCATTCCAAATATTCGTATAACTTCAGACGTGCTTGGGCCGTGCACAACGGCAAGAACAATATTTACAGTCGATAGGGGGCTGTACGCTTCTTCTTAAAATTACAAATTAACCAGTAACAAGTCTCCATTAATTGGTAAAACATAATTAATATCAGTGGAAGGATTAGTCGTCATATTGTACAGTTCCCCAGACTCGCTAACTACATCAGTTTTATTTTGGTTCTCACGCTATCCAAGAAAACGAGATAATAACAGCTTTCCCTAACTATCGCATACCGGTATTCTTTTATATATTTGCGGAATTAAGGTGAACACCTTCGGTTTCAAAATAATCTTTAACATATTTATTCTTTTTCTCAGGGGTGTCACAAGACTGCAATCTTGAGCTCTTAATTTCATCTATTACCCACGTACCTGTTAACGAGCGTTCATCATCATTATGTTCACAGTTCCTTTGGTTAAAACTTTCACCACATAAACGACAAAGAACAAACATTCATTTGCCATTCCTGGTTACAGGCAATACTGGGTAGAATAACAATTCTGGTGGTAATACTTTACACGATCTGTCGTTTCAATGTTTAATCTTCTTCATTATTCGCCAATATGCACGGTGGGGTGATCCATGGGATATTTACCGCACTTATTAACATAAGGGTATAGGGACGTAAAATCAACATATTCTATTCGTTCACCTTCCTTTGCTTTATATAAGGATTTTTCGTTTTCGATTCGACCAACATAAAATACATCTCTAGGATTTATCAGTAAATATGCAATTATTGGGTGCGTTTCTGTATAATTAATCATTGCATCCGTCATCTGTCGTCGAGAATCACACTTCGACATGATAATAACACCCGTGGAATTCAAATACCTGGTTAGTTTCGGCACAGAATCCATCGACCTTTACACCACCAACTATGGCTTCTTTCTGTTTAGCCAAATGTATTATAGTAATTTGACGATCTTGTTCTTCAACCATTAGCCACCGTGTAGCTACGATTGACTGGTTGTCACGTTGCCTGTAACCACATTTTGGTATTAGTCCAATCGTGTTTGATTTTTAAGAAGCGCGTCGGAATAGTTTATTACATGCTCCCAGTAACGTGACGCTTTCGGTAAACGGACAGACGTTTCCCTCCTTTATCATCAGTTGTCGCAATTTAAGACAAGACTGTGCTAATATGTCAACATCCGATACACAATATTCTATAAACTTCTTCTGAAAGTAAAATACATAGTATTCAGCCTCCTTACCACGCTTTGCCACGCTTCTCTCTTGTTACACCTGAGGTTGCATGGGTCGAATGCTTCTAGGGGTGGCATTGGACGGATTATAGTTTTGATTTCCTATCGTGTTAAATAATTGTGGGAAATAACCTTTCTTTAGCTCCGCCAGACCGAACACCTTTCGTAATTTGCTAAGAGCCACTCAGAAAGTAGTTTAACGAATCTAAAAACCTAACATTGTCTAGATACATACAAATCAATTTTGCACCGCGTATCATTAGTTCAGGAGTGAGATCTGTCTGTATTAATATATGATTTGAAATAAATTGATCATTTTGAATGTTTTTCTTATATTTAAAATATGCCCATAAATACCGATATTACGTTTTCCGTCAGTGTTTTTTACCGAAAACCACACTTTTGACAAAAATACATTTTTTTTTAGTCTATACATTTATCACTACACTGTACAAACGCACAGAGATCCTGTTGCTATTTTCGGTGACCCTTTATCCACAGACATATAACACAGGTGATCTCTACACACGTCTGTTACACATTTTACAATAGCTATTTGGGCATTAAGTGCGCAAAGTGATACATTGCCGCTCTGAGCGACGCGTAGCGAAGGGCGGTCATCTCGCGAGAGCAGCAAGAATATCACACATGATTTTTTTCTACGACCGGTATTTGTATAAAAATGTTTGATGAAAATTAATAATTATTTATTGATAACCTCAAATTTGACAGTTCAGATTTCAAAACGTGGGCATTACTTTGCTTTGTTTTTGTAAGAATGTTTGTTAAAATGGTATTTACTGCAAAATAAAAGTAAAACGTCACTTTAGTACTTATTACTTATTTATTTAAATTTAAATACATCTTATGATGTACATTTATGTAGAACAATATCTAAATGTTTTTTGAACACTTCTAACACTTCCTCCTTCTTTAGTGATGAAAAGAAAGGCGAAGAATTAAAGGTATTAAACGTCTGTGTTTGATGACATATATGTAATTCTTTGAAACTATTTTATTTAGTCTTCTTCTGGGAAAATAATTAGATTTGGTTGACATTTGTAGTAGACTTCTTCGAATCTTCTTAGATAAACCATTCTTCGACATGTCTTGGTCGCAGTTTTCAATTAGGGCAGTTAAGTATATTAAACTGGAATGGCGTATTTGAACATGGCGCAATTCTTTACAAGTATCACATAAATTACACTTTTCAAAACTTTCGATTATCTGATAATTATTAGAATAAATTTGTTTTATAATGTAAGTGGTGTAAATGGTGTAATAAATAATAATGTAATAAAGAAATTGAGAAATATAAGTTCTCCAAAAACACAAATCGTCAAACTAACTGGAGATACTAACCATTCACCAAAAATAATGCCTTCGACTCAAATCGGTGGATTAAAATATAGGGCCAGTCTTTTGATTTGCTTGATTACCACTAAATCTGTTCGCTTACTTCTACCGAACATCAATACAAAAAATTGCAATGTAACACTAATAAAATGATCTCGGACGCCAAGTTATTTTTTTTTTAATCTGCTCGGAATAACTAAACCGAGTTTTACACTAAAAATTTTATCAAAATGAAAAATAATAAAAAATATACAACTATGTTTATTGACAGTTAATATGATATGGTTAAATAAAATATATCTTAAAATTCTAATCTTATACTAAAAAATCATTACATAAATACCTTTGCAAAATTTTTGTACACAAATTTTTCAATAACCTCTGGTATCTAAATGATTACGGAAATTTCAACTGAGGTGATGTCATCCTTGCCACAATATTGCGTAATATCTTGTAATAATGCTTTACGTTGTAAGCCACACCCAAAACTGGAATTTTCCTTATAAATTTTCTTCTTGAAATTGAATAAATCAATATTTATTGCATTTCTTGAAATTTTCAATGCAAAAATTGCTCATCATAAAATGAAAGCGTACGTAACAGTAGAATTAATTGTACAATCCAAAGCGGTAACATTAAATGTAAAAGTAAAAGTAAAAGTTAAAGTAACAGTAAAAAATAAAAGTAAAATAAAAGTGCCTGAAAGGAGCAAATGTTTTAATTTTTAGTATCACGAGTTAAAAGATATCTTACTATCAAATTAATGGCACTTTACACTAAAATTTAGGGTAAAACCCAAAAAAATGCTTTCTGCACTCACAGCAGTCATAAGGAAGTGAAAAAAATGGAGTCTTTGAAATTAGATGATGATGTAGTTGTGCGCGAAAGGATTTGCGCAAAGAATTAAGTCACGATGACGTAATGCGCGAATAAAATGATCAGAAAAGTAATTTGAAGTCGGAGTATAAACCTTTAAGAAATATATACCCTTAAGAAGATATGCAAATTAAGTTGCCTACCACATATCTATATTTCAATAATTAAAATTTTTCTTATATTTACAACAGAACGAATGAAAGACCCCAAATTAAGATATACATTTAATACAACTCAAAAAGGGTTGTGAGAATTTAACACAAATATCTGTTTTAAGAACGTTTTGACACATCAAATAAATATTTGTTTATCTTTGCTGACAGTAGCGGCCTTCTTCGTCCAAAACATAATATTCGCCTGTGCTAGCGACAGCTTTATAAGTTCATTGAATTGGTAAAAAATAAATTTCTACCACCTTTAGTAGCACAAAATTGTTAAAAAATAAATGATGAGTTACTACCAAACAAGTTTTGGACTGTTTTGCACAACTAAAGTTGGTAGGTTATATTTTATTTAACGCAATAATTTGGACACCAATGCGATTTATAGATACTGCGAATTATTTACTAAATATACATTTATACGAACTTTAGTACAATGAAAGTCTCTGAAAACGATAGCTTACCATTAAAGTAGCTAATTTTTTATTAGTTTGTGTAACTAAAGTTGGTCAATTATGGTAATTGTGATTTATGTATATTTGAATGTATTGTATGCTTATTTTACGAATTATTTACTAGAAAAGATATATTTACATTCTTGGCGCATTTACTAAAATGAAAATTTCAGAAAATGAGAGTTTATAATAATAACTTTTTATTACTAAAGCTGGTAATTTGATTTATTTAATGTAATCATGTAGTTACGTACCTATTTAATATTGATATTATTTCTTTGAAGTATTTCTTCGATTTCCATTTTTTATTAGAATGAGATCAAGCGCTGGTCGCAAAATTGTCGACATCTGTCAAAGACCCCTCAATGCATACTTTTGTGTCAAAAGTCGCGGAAACACTAAACGTCTCTTTATTACGCTTTCCATGGTAACTAAGCGAGCGTTTTAGTTACTTTGTCGCTCGGCGAGCGACAAATTAAAAAAGCTTGCTCTTTGGAAAAGGACAACTTTGCGCTTTCTTTTGGAAACGCAAATTTGTACTTTTCGCTCGGTTGTAGAAAAAAATACCTTTTCACAGTTATGCTTCCTGGTGTTGCGGTATCTAGCAAAACATTTTTCACACCGACTAATTTGAGCACAAATATTATATGTCTTGTGATTATTAAAACAATTTTGACCGCGAAAAGTTCTTTTATGTTCTCCACAGTTAACTTTAACTCCTCACTCTTTTAGGCATGGGGGTGACTGTTGACATGCAGTACACAGTGAGGATCATCTTTGTAGTCAAAAGGGACATGTAATTCTTCACAGTAATAACTGCATGCAGATGCTGCAGTTAATGATGTTGTGACATTGTAATGACCATCATGATAAAGTAAATTGATACGATTCTCTGCACCCTCACCCTGAAACATGACGTCACGACCTTTGCTACCATAAAGATACACGGTTATTTTGTATCCTTCAAGATACTTATGAAATTGTAGTAGTTCTAGTCCACACTCATTTGCTGGTATCATCACATTCACTTTTTGAATAAGTTGCATAGTCTGCTCTTTGTGTACATCCCCTCTATCATGAATACGATTCTAATTTGGGTTTTTGTCTACAGGCGCTTTACTGACAACCAATGCTCGCGGCAAACACAGATTATCTTTATTGCGTATGGTTACTATGCCACGGCGTCTGCCGCACTCCTTATAGCTGGTGTACAAACGTGGTCTACCTTTCCCGTGGATAATTGCACAGACGTAAAACGCAGACAGAAGGTTCTAGAGTTGAATTGGTAGATGAAGGCTATTGTATCCCAAACATCACCAATAGTAATCTCACTAGCTGATTTGAACTGCACCCTCCTTTCTTGAAATCCTTGGAGCAGAACGACAAACCCACCATATCTTGAGGTGCCAAATCTTCTACACCCTTATTAATAATTTTCGCAAGAGCTTCTTTTGTCCATTTTATGGGATCGAACCAGGTACGGATTTTAACTTAAACTCCAAAGTACGACCGTTTAAATTGAAGCGCCCCACTGTAGTGGTTATATCTTTTATTATAAGAAATGTTTCGGTCTTAAACAGTCAAAGATTATAAACTGGCCGAATATATAAAATAATGTCTCTTTTTAATGAGCTTCCTGAACAAATTCAATGTGTACACTTAATGCAACTAGGTACATTAATGGTACACCAACCGCCAATAGAATGGTTTACTGTTCATATTTTGAATGATGAAGTCACATAAAAGCGTTTGCTTTAGAGATATTTCGAAAAACTAAAGTATTTTGACATAGCTGAACGTGTAGGCGGCTAGCTATTAAGTTCATATTATACGTGTAAGTAGGTATATTTCTAACCGTAAGCTACACCACAACCAACCAAGCTGTATTACGGACCGGTATTAGCAAATAGGTATTATCGACCGGTATTACGAATCTGTATTTCCCCTTAATTACCCAATTTATAGAATTTAGAAGATTTTCAGAACTTTAACTTAGGTGATAAAGATATCTTATAAAGAACCGCTGTCAAATTATCTGCCATAATACTTTCTCATATATGTAAATAAATAACTTCAAAGCCCACAATACATGTATTTGAGTCATATCGGCTTTTAAACACGATAATTCCCAATTTTTGATCTGCCATTTTGAATTTATTAATTTTGACAAATGATTTATTCTTAGTGATCTTAAAACCCCAAAACCCAACTTTCAAAAAAATTTTGCGCATTAAAAACGGTGCTCCACTGGCTCCACTTTTATTTAGATGTTTCACAAATTAACAAAGTTGCAAAATTGATCATTAGCCCACAATTCCTGAATTTTAGTCATATCTGGTTTTAAATACCACGAACCCCCATTTTGTGTCCCCCATTTTGAATTTTTTAATTTTAGCAAATGATTTACACTTCTTGAAAACATTTTAAAAAACCCCAACTGCCGACTTTCAAAAAAATCCGTTCATAAATTAAATAAACATGATAATCCTCTACTTTTGATCAGCCATTTTGAGTTTTTTAATTTTGTCAAATGATTTATTCTTAGGGATCGTAAAAACCTCCAATTCTAGACTTTCAAAAAAATCGATTGATAAATTAAACAATGCATAATTTTGCATCCTAAAAACGGTGCGCCACTGATTATTATATTTTTTTATTTTGAAATTACATAAAAAGGAATTATATTGTCATTTTAATTATGTACCCTTTTAAAATTTGAATCAATGAATTTTTTGTAGCTTTCTGATCCCCTAAAAATGTCACTGCCACTGCCACTGCCACTGGTTGGATTTTATTCATTAACGAACTTGACCTAGATTTTATGGCAAAGAATTTTTGTACCAAATTTCATATCGATAGCTTTAATGGTTCAAAACATCCCGCGCTCGCGCCCGCCCCACCCACCCAACCAACACAATTTATAAATGCAATTTTACTGTAAAATCACTCTGAATAATTACATTTCAGCTAATATAAATACAAAACGTGGAATTTTTCCAAGTCCGAAAGCAAAGCAGAAAAATCATGATCACCCACGAAATAAAACTAGAATTTTGTTTCTGCATACCACAGCGAGTATTTCAACACTTCAACCAACCGGATTGAACCCGAGTTATCTAATTTATATAATTTACAAGATTTTCCGAACTTTAACTTAAGTGAGAAATATTTTAAAGAAAAATCAATTTTCTCTAAAATGGAGCAGAATGAGCCACAAATAAATTAAAAACCCGGACAGCAACCCCCCTGTCGACTTATTTACGTGTCTAGAACATATATCAAATTGGGGGGAGCTACCCCTAATATAAAGGAATCCCCTATCAGATATTGAAAACCATAGTTTTTAAATTCCAGAAACTTAAAACATACCATTCATATGCGTAAATAATCCTCAAGTGCAACTTAACCGCTCTAATCACTAATCCCAAAGGCAATTTAAAAACTTATAAAAAATCAATCACTCATCCCAGACGTTAACAACTCTAAGACTGGAACTAAAATGAAAGGTTTCTTTTGCAAGATGAGGTTTTCCCATCCGACAAATCCCACCAGTTGCTTAAATTTTCAAGGTCACGCTCCATTGTTTATGAAATTCTTAGAATTTGACCTTCTTGGCTGAATTGAGTCAAGGTCACATGTTAATCCTTAGAATCAAAGTTATTACAATTCTTAGAAATCAATATTCAGGGTTAATAAGCCTGCTGGGGTATTCTTAGGAGGCCAAGTTCATTGAAGGTCATGTTTGGGTGAGTATTTGACCTTGAAATTGTTCAGGGTCGTTGAATTTCAAGGTCATGTGTATGTTGGTAGGAAATTGAATTTTCAAGTGTGTTAATTCCTAGAATCAACGTTATTCCAATACTTAGAAATCGATTTTCAAGGTTAATTGGCCTGAAGGGGTATCATATTACAATTTATAGAAATCCAAACAGTTGATGGAAACATGAAGAATGACAGATCGTTGTCTATGCTGAAAGTAGGTCAAGGTTGAATGGTTCTTGTATTGTCTTAATTGAGTCAAACTCTTCAAAGTCAAAAGTTAAACTTGCTGGGTCAGTACTATATCACAACTAAAACGTCTTGTCAAGTGGTTCCTACTAATTATAATTTGTAATATAATTATTTTTTAAAAGTTTCTGTATTTGGTAGTACTTAATATTCATTAATTAACCTTAACTTCACCCAACACTATTTTAAAATCGGGATGCCTGCTTCCATGGCTCTCGTATGAATGCATCAGTACGTATTATAGTTTATTAACATAAATTAGCATTTATTAATATTAAGAACGAACAATAATCACTGCTGCTTGTTTTATGTAACTGGTAGTTATTTTCGGGCTTCAATTACAAGAGGTCGGACCTGACACTCGTAACGTCCGAAGAAGTTACAATTTAATCTCTTCAGTAACCTACTGTCAGTGTGTGCTTGGAAAATACTCGGAGACCGCGACGCTAAACAAGTTAAACTTACGGAATTCCGTTATTTTGTCACAATGTTTTGAATTTACAACATAATTTTTTGTACAACTCCTCAGACGGTGATTATGTTGCGGGGAAATGGCCAAGACAATGAAGATTTAACAATTCTGGCGATGTGTGTCAATCTATCTGTTGACCTTTGGCGTCAGAGTATTTTAAACACATTTTTGGTTACGTATCATTTAACTAAATAAAAAATAGGCGGATACAGTCACATTACTGAACTTTCACTAAGAAGAGAAAGGGAACCTCTTTTTAAACCTTTTAAGATTACATTAACAACTACAAACGGGAAAGCGTTAAACCCAAGTTGTACCCAAAAGCTATAACGATCTGTATAAATAGATTGCATTAAAACGATTAATAGCTTAATGGTTACCGTCTGCATCTAGCGTAAGTGTTAAGTGTAGAAACATTTGAATAGAAATATCTACATGCAGCTGTTGAAATATATTTCAGACATACAGAGAAAGCCTTCAGATTTAAGAACTGCATATATGCATAAACGCTAATTAATGCAGCAACATTAGAACTTGCATTAATAATCCTGCTGTTGCTATACCTATAAACTAAACAGAGCAATACTAGCAGTGCAGCAGGTGCATTTGCTTTCAAATTATTATTTAAGTTCATTAAAATTTATCATAAAACTGCATTTTTACTAATTGAAATCCAACATTAGTGTTACCATTCATGCATATACACGACTTCCCACGACACATTCAAATTTATTTAAATGTATGCAGATAAACTCAGTTTCTAAGACAAGTAAAGCTCGTCTCCATATAAAAGCTTGAGGAAGTTTATAACCAAACTTTGTAAAAGTTTAGTAGAAAGGAATAATCCCGTATAGGAAACCGGATATACAGGAGAGCACTATTTCATTGTCCATTTAGTCTTTTTTGTAGAATTACAAACGTATTTATATAATTACAAAATTTAGTTTTGGGATTTCTTCGTAAATAGTTAATTTTTGCGTAGGGATTTCCGGTTTTCAGTTAGTATTTACTATATAGCAATGACAATAGCTGGAAATAATCTAGTCGCACTGACGAATCTTGTGGGTTACGACAGTTAACCTTTAAGGCTTTATTAAAGGTGTTACGCGTAGTAAACAATCATTTTAGAGAACACCGGTAACGCAACTAAACACCAAACGTGAACACTAGATGGAGAGTATATGGTTACGTAGGTGTGTGACTGGCCCATGAAAATGTTAAAAAAATCCGACTTGCTGTATATTTATAATGTTCTCCAAACAAAGTAGATTGACAAGTACGCAAAACAAGAACACAAATATAATGAAACCATAGTTGAAATTCGAAAAAAATTATATTCGAATCGCAAATATGTACTGTCCCAACATAAGATCGACGCCCTCCAATGGCTCATAATATATCCAGAAATTCTTTTTCTGCTGTTGAATAATGAGTCCGGCCTTTCAAATGACCGATTAACATAAGTGATGATCTGTTTGCCAGTAGTTTGACTTCGATTAGTAGCGAAACCGAAATTGGAAGCGCAGCTCTGCATAGTGGGGGTCAAGAGAAATTGAGACAAAAAAATAGGGGCAGAGACGAAACATTTTATTGGAATCATAGCAGTGAGTGAAGCAAAAATTATAACAAAACGTCTGTACACAGAGCTAGAAAGTCATCGCAGTAACATTATCCGTGTTTATTAGCATCTCATCCTTATTTACTCTATACATACTAGACATTTCAACTCCGAATGGCAACATTGGCACTTGTAAGGTCTAAAAGTCAGGTTTGCATGATGTTTCTACGCTGAACTGTAAGAGAGAGGACTTTGATATGTTTCTGGAAAATGGGGGTAGCAATCAACATCCAGGTAAGCAAAGTACTTAAGGTTCAAAAGCTGCTCAAAGAAGATGATCAAGAAACTTTGCAATATCAGTTCAAATCCAATAGGATTAAGCAAATAAGCTATTGGATTAAAATGTACTTTGGATTTATCATTAATACGATATTTTTGGGTACATTTAAAAATTTGCAACTTCAAGACCTAAAACACTACACCAACAAGGAACAAAGTTACATACAGGAGTAAGGCTATCAGGTCATTGATAAAACATGTTCTACGGTTTTACCATCACAAATATTTTAAGGGTAAGATCACCCAATAGGTTAAATGGATGTTACTAACTCCCCTCACCCAGAAACCAAAAATTCCATGCCGGAAGAAAAGGAAGAACAAAAGCAAAATGACAGTCAAAAGGAATGGCCTGTTGAATCAGCCATTTTCAATAATAAAAATTATTCAATCTTGAAACTGTTATGCACACAATAAATATAAACATCAATTTATATGCTAAACACAAAAACACGTGGCTTAGTACGCGTTAAATTCGGATCAAAAGATTCAGAATAAAAAAAAGTATGTGGACAAACAAAATTAATTGCTGAGAAAATAAATACAAAGAAGCGCAGCATGAAGACCATAATGTCATTTGAAGAAAATGATCCACTATGCCCCATTATTGTTCAACATTCTTTTCACTTTCCGCAAGCAAACGTAGAGGAATAAAACGCCACCGAGCACTAGTAGAGTGATAGTTATAACCAACCGCTTTCCAAACATTTCAAAAACACAAAAAAAAACAGATACTTCTGCGCCGATTGTTTTGAGTCATATGAAAAGACCACAAGTAAGGATGAATGTGTGGAATTCATCAAATGTCTTACATGTCTACAGAATCTTGCACAATGTACATGTGTAATGCATGTCACAGGGCTGAGTTTTGTGAAAAAAGTTGGTTATCAATCCGCGTCACATTCAAAACTTTGCAGCCTTTCAAGACAAAATATATCATTGTATTTTTTATATATTTTACTTTCATTCCTCGAAAATATCAATCCTTGGTGTATGTGTTACGGATTAAAAAAATAAAATCAATAATTTTTAAAATACGCGGTAGCTCTCTGGCATTTACAATAATATTTTAAGCTAACATACTCTCCAAAACACTATTATATTTGATTAAACCTAAACTGGTATCTGAGAGTATACAGAACAGCAGAGTAGAGGCAGATTCGTAAATTCTCTATTGCAAAAGTGTGAGCTATAGTCGTATTCTAAAAAATACCATAGAAGCAAGGCAATCTAGTAAATGACCAATTCACCTTTATCTGCGTTAAGTACCAGAGTAGGACGTGTAAGAACCGTAAATGTAGCAAAAAACAGGCAGCGCAGCGTGATCAACATCCTAAGTAGCACATATCCTGCATCTTCGAATGCACGTATTACCGACAAATAATGATAGAGTGGAATAAAATCCACACCTTCAATGATTCCGCAATATGAAGTAAGTACCAAGAATTTTTAGACATTGTTCCCTTGAAAATAAGATGAGATAGGTAGTGCGTCCGGGAATAAGAGCATCAAGTTAGGGGAATCATTAGATATGAAGTGATCATTGCCTTTTCCATCGATTATGTCGACATCGTATTGCTGCAGATAAATAACACAGCAAGATAAACAACCAGAATTATTATTATTATAAATTTATTTAACGACACTCACAAATGGTAATTAGTCATAACTCAACAGCACTCTCCCACCATAGGGTCGAAACTCCTCAGTAGTCTGATAAGGACGTTCGGTTTTCGACAAAAATGTAACTGCTAACAAAGGAATTACAGTAACCCATTGTATTGGTGTACACAAAAACAAAGTGGTAAGAAGTAAATGTAAACAACAGTCGTACCTATTTCTTATCCTATATGCATACTGGGTTACCAATTAACTAGGTGCGTTTATGTTCTTAAAGTTTCTAAGGTAGTATGAAAATTAGAGCAAAACCAGAAAAGTTAGTGCAAGTTTATTAGAGTAAGTAGGCTTTTTACTACTTAAAACGCAACAAACCAACATTATTACGTGGGTTATAAGGTCCCTGGACTGGCCGACAATGCCATGCCGCTTTTATTTTGATAATTACATTTGTTTTTGTTCAAACGCTGGATAAAAACGAGTTTCGTGTGTTAATCAAACATTGTTTAAAAAAAATACCGTTCAAGCTCAGCAATGACCTGAAAGGTATTACCGAGAAAAGCAACAACCATTTTCCGATGGTTTGCGGATTTTAAACGCGGCCGAACAATCACCGAAGACGCGGAGCGCGATGGTCGTCTAGGTGGCTACGCCCGAAAACATCCTAAAAATTCTGAAAATTGTTAAGTCCGATCGTAAAATGAAGTTGCAAGAGATCGCTGACATCCTAAAGATATCGAGAGACACCATGTTCAATATGGTGCATGAAAATTTGGGTGTGAAGAAATTTCTGTCCAAGTGGGTGCCGCATTTGCTCACAGTGGGACACAAACAACAACGAATTGATGATTCGTAGCGCTGTTTGAAGCTGTTTACGCGTGATAAACAGAATTTTTTGCGTCGGTACATAACAATGGATGCAATATTGATTCATCACTATACGCCGGAGTCGAAAAGAGCGAAACTCAGGTGGAAGTATGGGGGCCAAATCCGGCCAAAACGTGCGAATTCACACCAATCAGTAGGGAAAGTCATGGGCTCTGCGTTTTTGGACACACAAGCAATTTTGCTCACCGACTTTCTTCCGAAAGGCCAGACGATTAACATCGAGCACTACATTGCGTTATTGGATCGATGGGATGACGGAAAGAAAAAAACCGCTGTATCACCAAGACAGTGTACCGATCCACAAGTCGATGAAAGCTATGGTGTATCTGGCCCAATCTGACATTTACCTGTTCTCAAATCTCCAAAAGATGCTCCAGGGAAAGATATTTGGTTCCGATGATCAGGTTATAGCCGCAACCGAAGCCTATTTTAAAGCTAAAGCAAATCGTTCTATAAAAAAGCACCGAAAGTTTAGAATAATTCTATCGCTGTGAAAGGTAACTACGTCGAATTTTACAAAAATAATGTATTTGTACTGTTTAGTCCCGGGTCGGAATCACCCATGTGTAAATGGCGATCCTACATTTACAGTTAACCATATTAATAAATGATAAAAAACCTACGAGTCTTACCATGCAGTACCCTAAAATTAAAAGCATATATTAAATTAAACGTTAAATCAAACAGAAAATTTTAAATAGGCAACTAGACACCAAAAAAGAGCTTATAGTTGTAAAATCTGCTAGAAGGAGTTAAAACGTTTCACCATGGAGAGAAAAAAACATCGTAGACCATCCATTAAAACAGGAATGGTAATAATAATTATTGGCATAGTTGCGAAAATAACATGTGGCCTATAGAATAAGAAGAAAGTCAGTGGGAAAATAAATTTAGTAATGAAGTTGTCAGTAGCCCAATATAATTTTTTATAGGTTAAGATAAGGTAAATTTTATACGAAGAGTTAGTTTCAAATTTTATCAAAAGTAACAAGTTATTGAACTTAGTAAAAACTGTTTTGCATCAAAGTAGGTAATTGAAACAAATTGAGAACTTTAGTAAAAATATTTAAATAAGAACTTATCACTCTTATCTTACAGAGTCACTAAAGCGACCTAAAGGGTGAATAAAAATAAAACAATTGCCACGTCTCTAACCACCACACGGCACAATACAGGACAAATGAGTGAGCTCGGCTACAACTCAATCAAAGCGGCCGGATTGTATGGTTGATTCGGAGGTATCGATAATGTAGTTGGAGTGAGAATTTGTTTAGAGGGAAAGAACCGAAATAGGCGCCACAAGCTACAGAAGGAGCAGAAAATGGCCTCCTATTCCTTGAGAGAGGAAGAGCTTGTGAAGCTTTAAACAGGAAGTAAGTAACAGGAATAATAAGTAAGTGAACCATTCCCTCAACAAACGTAAATTTATTTCCTTTCTGGAATTCCCAACAAAGGAGGCAATAAGCCAAATATTATTGTATAGCTATATAAACATAAATAATAAACGAAATAAATTATATACAGTATGTACGTTATTTCCACAATTCACACAAAAAGAAAATAAAATGGAAATTAAAATACGTTTACGAGAGCAAGTCGTGAGCTTGCATTTAGGTTACCAAAATTTATAAAAAAATTTTATATAAGTTGAAATAAGCTCGACGAGGACAAGTCGTGAGCTTGCAATTACGCCCACAAGAATTTATAGTCTAGAATACCAAAACAAACAATACCCTTTCCGGCCGACGTAAGATCTTACGTAGCTTAGCCTGAAAAGGCCAATTTAATAAACTTATTAAATCAGTTACTTAGAAGAAAGAAATTATTAAAATAAATCAGTTTGCCTTTCGTTTAACAAAACTAAGTACAAATCCCTTTTGATTAAGTTACATAAATACAATTGGAAAAGGTTGTTCAGTAAAATTTTATTTCAAGAACCAAGGAAAAATAGTAACTAAACAATTTAAAATTAAAAACAGAAATTGGTCTGAACAACCTTATGCATATTCAAGTAAAGAAAAGAATATTATATATTTGAGCTACCAAGCAATTTAAACTAGTACTAAATCTCGCGCCAACATATTAACAGATTCAGTATTACATCTGGTATACATAAAAAGTTACATCTGGTATACATAAAACGTTAGATCTCGTATACATAACAGTTACAGCAATGCTACTGCGCACGACCACAGAAGCAGTAGTACAAAAGTAATTATTCCAAATGGAGGTTATACATTCATGGGTGTGGCATATAAATGGTATTAAAATTAGTTACATGCGGATCTCCAACTGACACCGAACTTATACTACAGGTAAATATGTTTAACAAGTACTTGTTGATATAACTAATAATATATTTAATTTTCTTGTAGGCAACCGTAACCTGCTGAATTCAATTTAGGTACGAGTCTTATTCAGAGGTAAGATGTTTGTCAAATACGTGTTAACGGAACTAAAGTAAATTTACTTCTTTTCGTTGTAGAAAGCAATTTATTTATACATGCAAGAAAAAGGAAAGAGCTGACCTGTGGTTGCGAATGCTTATGCGTCTTATAAAGCACCCAAGCAACGAGCAAGCAGTCCCCAGTACGTAAGCTATAGCTGAGTTTATCAGCAACACAATCCAAACAATAATCCAAAGAGATACAGCACTGGTACTCCTGTTACATCAATCAAGACAACCAAATGTAAACGTGAAATTGGATGTAATCGTAACGGTAGAGCTATATGGACACTTCAATAGATGGAAACTTAAATATATAGAAAGGTAGGTTTATGTAAACCCAAGTTAGTTGCTAAAACGAAAGTAAAGAATGTTTACTTAGTGATAAGGTGTTGCCTCTGAAATCGCATACAAGCGGTAGTTTAAATGTCTTAAACAATTTGTTACACTTATTTCTTTGAAGAAGTAATACGAGATTCTTTTGTGTGTGAAACCTGAAAAAGTAGTTTTAATTACAACGAGGTTAGCAAGATGTAAAACGGCTTACCAAAATGTGTAGGTGTAGTGAAATATTTCTATTACATCCGCCTTAAATGGCGATTATATCACTTTTATACAACAAAGCGATATTATATAGTAAAAATTTTCCATAAAAATAATGCTTAGCATCTAGTAAATAGAAACAAGAAAATTTTCTAGAAACTTTCCACCCTTCTACAGCAAAGGTGATTTTGGAAAGAAAGCCAACGCTTCAAGAAACAATTTTACAGCTTCAGTTGTTACCACATTTAAATAGCTATAAAATGTAAGAATGTTGAAAATGACCAGAACGTACGTTCATCTCAGAGATGACGCTATAGGTATTAATTGAAGTTAAATTTGGTAAAAACGAGTAAACTTTTAAAATACAGAAATAGATACGAGAGAGAAAAAATTTTCGTATAACGTAACCGCGTACACGTCCTAAAAGAAAATTGTATGTGAAGTAGAACTTAACTACAGTACAGGAATGATTTTGCATACCATTGATTCCATCATACTCATTGGTAAAGTCAGAAATACAGAAATTTTAAATCATTTAGTACAGAAAAAGAAACTAGTAAGCTAAAAGCATATTACTAAATGTTTAAGTCACAGATATTTATTTAAGGTCGCTTTTAGAAACAGTAACCAGATAAAATAATACAATCGATCCTATATCGATTTTTGACCGTTACACATGTATAGTAAACTAAACGACTCGCTGTGGTCAGTATATAACTTTGTTATGTCTATATGAAAATGTAAACTTTCACGATTATTTTTCATTTTACATGAAAACGCAACTACAAGCCTACTTATTAATAGCAGGTTTATATTTGTGTTTCCATATTTTTTTCATAAATTTGTCTTAGGAACTCAAGTAATTCTTAGAGGTACTACCATTTACTGCGAATAACTGTAATTGATAGCGCATAAATTAATTTGTATACAGCTTAAATAGAAAAATAAACTATTTAAGAACCAAAAAGATAAGTGTTCTCATGCCTACAACGCGTCGCGGTTTATTATCAAGCATGGCCAACAGTTATTAATCGTAGTAGGGATCCTTTAAACTTATTTGTATCGTTTCTTTTATATTACAAATAATAATACAAATAATACAAAATATTCAATTTTATTGAAATTTCTATTAATCAAATACTGACGTTTCATCTGCATTTGTCATATATGAAAATCAAGGCTATATCAAAAGATAATTTGTAATAAAAAATTAAAAGGATGTATTTGGGTTGTTGTTAATAACAATTCCCCTAATATTACTTATACTGCTAATAATAAATAGAAGACTTTGTACCTTCAGCTCATGTCAGTGATTAAATGGGCCAGGTTCTTAAACTTTGATTTGCAGTAATTAGAAAATGTGTGTGTGGTTAGATATGTTCGCTTTACAAAAAAATGTAACTTCAACATAATCGACCGCTGATGATGATAGCGTAGCTATCGAAACGCGTTCGGTGTTTTTTAATTTTGTGTGGTACGTGGGTGTATTTTGATTGTTTCAACCTGTAATTAAATGTTAAAATGCCTCGGACGTCAACTTATTTTATGGAAAACAAGTAAACCGTAAATATAATAAATGTAAAATTGAAAACAATAACAAGGTTTATTATAAAATCTTTAAGACAAGTTATAAATTAAAAAATCTTAATACTAATGTTAGTAACTTAAAAAAAATACCTTATACTAATAATCAGAAATGAAATACCTGTTGTACTTTAAAATTTTGGATGTCGCTGGTATACTGGTACTGTCGTAACAACGACTCCCCAAAAATAGATGTCTGCGCATGAATTCAATGTGCAAGACGAAATGCGCGTACTACCCCACTTTAAAATATCTAATTTCTTTTTCAGTCACTAAGGTATGCAATTTACATGACACGAAAATCAACGAAGTTGCCTAAATTATGGTATATTTTTAACACAACTCATAAGGTTTGTTACAAATTTTTGATTCCGTTGTGATGTTACTAATTGTAGATAAAAAGTTTAAATTGATTTTTGAGGCTTTTTCATTTCTGTACTAAAATAGTTTACAAGTGACACTTATCTGGAGATGAAATATATTTGAAGAAGCTGACAGTACTTGTAATAAAGTTGAGAGTTTTTCCGATACAGAGAAAAGTTATTTCAGGAACTTGTTACGCTTATTACTTTTAGATACAGTTTCTTATCAAACAATTGTATATACAGTGTTTTTTATAAGTGATTGAAAAAATTTTTGAGTTATAAAATCAATCTACGTTTATCATAAAAGAGATTAATGCAGAACTTCAAATACTTACCCCTAGGCATAAATAAAATAGAATATAAAATATAAAATTTCTACCTAAACGAATGACAATATTAAACAAAACGAAAATAAACTTTTAGTTTTGGGGATTTAAAATCACAATAAGCACTTTGTTTTTAATTATATTGAAAATCTGTGCACTCTGAATTTCCTTCCATTTTTTCCCTGCTCAGACCTATAAATTTCTTTTTAAATCAAAGCTTTGTCTGATCTCTAGCGTAACATATGTTACAAATTTGCTCTACTGGCAAATGAAAAGTCAATTGTTATCTCATAACTCAACTATCATCCAGTCTATTTTACCTACTTTTACAAAACAAAGAATAGCTGCCTGTTCCATTACAACGCTTTTGGTTTAGGGCTTAGTTCTCTATAAAATATGTCATTAAAACGACTTGTTTAATATTCAACAATCTTTAGTAAAGGGATTATCGCTTAGCTCTAAAGATATCTGCCTTCGAGATGTTTGCCAGGTTTTCTATCAAGTACCTTTATCCCTAAAGTGATTTTAACCGAATTTTGACAGAAACGGCATGTCTCAAAGGTAACTCCAAATATATACACACACGCACTCACGCACGCACGCACGTGCGCACACGCACGCGCGCACACACACACAACACACATACCCATGCACACCCACGCACGCACGCACCTACCCACACACACACACACAGACACACAGACCCACACACACCTACGCACCCACGCACGCACGCGCACACCCACCCACACACCACACACACACACACACACACACACACACACACACACACACACAAACGCACGCACATATACACACACTCTCGCACACATCACACACACACACACACACACACGCAGACGCACAAACACACGCACACGGACACGGACAGAAATACACACACAGGCATCAAGCCGAAAATGACTTAGATGATTTTGAAAATGCTGAAGTCATGTAAATACGTTGAAAACTCAAGATCAATATTTTAACAAAAATAATACTTACTGGTGGATTCTGAAAATTGAAGGTTGGGTAACACGTGATATGTTAGAATGAGTTATACCTAAATAACTCGATATTGTTTACGAATTTATGCCCTTAAACCTCAAGTGCAAAGTATTCCATTTAATTCCAAATTAAACACAAACAATTGACAAAAGTCAATCATGGTTACGAGGTGGATACGTTGTTCCTAAGTTGCAAGAAGTATATAAGTATAAAAAAAATAAGGCTTTGTCTTAACATTACGATTGGGTTGGTGTTCCAATAACCCGTCAGGTAATATTGGCTATGCCTTGAATTACAATCACACAAAGAATACTTACCAACCAACTATACAAGAATAGCACCACGTTTAGAAGCGAGTTTTACGATCAGCTGCTTCAGTAGTCGACAGAATATGGTCAAACACAAATAGATTTTAAGATACGGTCGTTCCTAACGTAGTAATCTCATAACAAGAAATCAACGTTTTAGTGGGACAGAAGGCATTAAATTCAACTGGATTACACTTCCCCATTCAAGAATACGTTGAATGCCGTTGTAAAATGAAAGTGCCGTATGGGCTTTAATGTCCTGATTTGTGGAGGGTGGATTAGTATTATGGGTAAACTTAAATGAATAGCAATAATAATACCATCTATGCAAAGCAATGGTTAATCGTTGAACTTATTTCTTCAACGATCTTTATGCATAGTAGAGAAAATGTTGAAACTATCACTGATAGCTGTGGCACAGCCGCGTTCATAACTACTTCGTTTAAAACGAATCCTGCAACTACAACACATATCCGTTTTTTATTAAGAAAGCTGGAAACCCAATTGATGGGCGTATCACTTAATCCAAACGAGGTGAGTTTGGCAAACTTGGTTAAATACTTTTCAAATTGTTAAAGCCACAAAACCGTTTCATCGTATCTTACATTTGCTTCAGTTAGAAAGTTCCCAGCTGTAATTTTTCTAAACACAGTCCTTATCACGGCTTGCATAAAACGTAAATTTTCTTTATTATCGGTAAAAGCGGTACTTATAGCGTATTAACGCTAAGCAAATGAATCCGCGATTAGAAAATACTCACTAAATTATTGTGCGTGTGTGTGTAGTGTCTGCGCGCGCGTGTGTGTGTTATCAAAGTCAGAGAGCTTTATCTTAGTACTAAGTTTCCTTTTTTATTGAATGAATGTTTTTGGAAGGTTGTTCTTTAGAATTGAATCAATTTGATGAAACAGGATGGTTTATGAGAAAAAATTCCTTCAATATCAATAAACAAGAGACGATTATCAACACGCAATTGAATACTATTTACGTAATTGGACTATATATGGATAATTTTCCTGGACATTGTTATTTCAAGCCGTAGTATCAACTTTAATTTTATAAAATAATTTGTTGGAATAACCGATACCGCAGTTCATTCAGAATTTATACTGAGGTAATCAGTACCTCAGCTCGTAAATAAACATTTTAACTAGTCTTATTCTGTTTGAAAATAGATTGACATTTGTGGTTTTTAATAAACATGTCTTTGCAAGTGTTACCTAGTACTTCAAATATATTTAGCAAAAAAAGTTTAATGTAGATGAAATACTAGGCTAGACTAAATTCTCAACGAGTCCAAGGCTTTCAGAAAACAAAGTGTTTTCTCCTCGAAATGTAAAGAGCGAATTATGAGCGAGAGCGTGTTGGTTTATTGGGATACTGCCTAATTTGTTATGAGTTTGTTATTTACATCTTGCTGTAACCAAATGAATTTGCTGTATCCTTATGTATATATTAAAAGAAAACTTACAAACTAAATGCATCTAAGTGCTAACGATGACAATGTCATAACACTAAAAATTGTGAAGTATTAAAACTACCAACGTACACACAGCAAAAGGTTGCCTTGAGTGGGATTCGAACCCATGACCACTACTTATCTAGAGTAGGGCTCTTATCGAGGTAGCTAGTTCCACTCGATTCAATTCTACTTTGAATGTATCTTTGTATATATTATATATATATATATATATATATATATATATATATATATATATATATATATATATATATATATATATATATATATATATATATATGGTGTAAATCTAAATTTAATTGCAATTATGACTTTTACAAAAGCATTAAAGGTTTCCCAGAAAATGTTTGATTAATTTATTTTTAAAGACTTTAAATTATAATCAGAAATCAAAACAATTTACAAACTAGGTCAAGTAGAAATAATAATTAAATTAATTTATTAAAAGTACAATAATTCATTTTAATTGTGAATTTGAAATAAATGTAATTATTTTGGTAAATTTAACAATAATAATGTCAAATTCATGGCTATCAGATTTTGAGAATGGAAGTTAAAAGTTTATAAAACGAAAACGTTTAAAGTTATTGTAAAGATAATCGCTGCATTAAACACGTTATTTTTTTCTGAACAACTTATTTACTTAACATCCTCGTCGAAACTAATTAGGGGAGCCAATATTTGGTGTTTTAATATGTTAAATCCCGGTCTCCAAAGCCGATTTACACGGTGTGTATACACACACACACACACACACACACACACACACACACACACACACACACACACACACACACACACACACACACAATATATATATATATATATATATATATATATATATATATATATATATATATATATATATATATATTTATAGTATTGAATCGAGTGGAACTAGCTCCCTCGATAGCTTAGATGGTTAAGAGCCCTACTCTACATAAGTAGTGGTCGAGTCCCGTTCGAGGCAATCTTTTAGTGTGTGTACGTTGGTAGTTTTAATGATTCACAATTTTGACTTATTGATACAGTTAACTAATTGTTTCATCAGAATTCAAATACCACAAAATTTTTACAATCGTTTCTAGGTCAACAATAATGACATCACAAGTCTGAACGATAACGCAAATAATCATAATATGTCAACTCCCACACATCTCCTATCGGTAAATACACATGATTCAAAATTATTATTAACCGTATTAAATACACAAATAAAAAGTAAAAAGGATTTAAACCTACGACATATACTTTGCCAGAGTAGCGCTCTAACAAACTGAGCTATCGAGATACAAGACCTAATCGATGTAAATTCTGTCTTTATGTACGTAGAACTGTTGTAAACTCTATATATAATGACATTACAGTCAAATTACTTAGAATAATGGAATGTGAGCCAGCAATATCGCAAGGATTCACGCATACCAAAGCAACTTGACTAATAGTAAATTATTACAAGTTTTGTTATGAACGGGTAAGTTCAAAACTAATTAAAATTAAAAATTATTATTAATTTATTAAATACATAAATAAAACGTTTACCTCGAGTAGGATTTGAACTTGCAACATCTACTTTGCTAGAGTAGCACTCTAACCAACTGAGCAATCGAGATACAAGCCCCAATCGATGGAAATTGTATCTTCATGTGTAGAACTGATGTAAATTATAAAATTTATAATAACAAATGATTTAATTATATAGCAATTACTACACTTATCACTTGAAAATTGTTTAAGATAGAACACGTTACTTAAATTTAACTTGACTTTATATCATCGTATTTGCATTTATACACAAATTTTTTTGGGATGCAGAGAAACGATTTGTCACAATGGAAGAACTGATAATTTTAGGGTCTTGACCATCAGTTGGGGCCCAAAAACTATATTTATACACTAATTTCGTTGAAATTGTGATCAAAAATGGGTCACAGAGTTTGCCTCTTGATCATCGTTCAGGAACGACCTTAAAAAAATTAGTGTAAATATATAGAGTTTAGCAACCAATCAATAGAATCTTCTTTGCTGCGATTGACAATACGATATACAAAGTTAGTATATAAACTTAGATTTAGAGCAACATCTGTCCCAAATTTATTAATGGGTCACAACATTTTTCTCTTGGTAATCTACGCAGTCCATTTTCCACGACCCCAACAAAATTGGTGTATAAATATACGTTTGGGAAAAAATCCGGTCCAAATTCTAACAAACACTTGTGGGTCGCAGAATTTGGACAAATGGATGACAAAATTTACCTCCTGATCATCAAATTTTTCCACCGGTAAGAGAGCTGTAAGTTTGTTAGGGTTTTACGAATATAAGAGGCTTTATAAAAAGATTAGCCTTTTGTTTTTTGTATCTTATAATATTGCTTAAGCACTAACGAGCTTCTTGGCCATATCGTCAATATTTATGGGTAGATCTGGTTGGTTAACAATCACAAGATTTATCTAGTAATACAGAATATACCGTAAAAATTTGTTTATCAGTTCTATCAAAAATTATGGACCGCCGAAGACGCTAGCGAATGAGCAAGCGAGTAAATACTTACAGTGACGTAAATAAAAACTTTTCGTTAGAGTGTTCGCTTGAAATAAATTACGCCAATGAGCTGACTCAGTACCTTACTCAAAGTATAACAATATAAACACCCACATTTCTTTTAAACTTATATGTTTGTAACCGTAAGAGTGAATAACCGTTGCAGTTGATGCTCTCGACAATCAGTTTTAGGATCTTTTAGTTAGTAACCTTGCAAAATTTACGTTTTAAAGTTATTACATAAATTTGTTTCGAAACAATTAAAAAAAAAGTATCCACGCTATAAATAGGTTTTTTAAAATGGAATCAACATCAACACTATGTTACCCCAGAAAGAAATAGAAGTACTACTGAAAAAATAAGGATATACACTTGTAGCTTATTGGTGGGTGGAACGAAAGGTTCGCCGCTAGCTGCTTGAGATGGTATGGATCGTGGATCAACGATAGTTGTCAAGAAAAAAAGAATTAAGGACGCTAGAAACTTAATTGTATGTTTTTTCCGAACCACTGCGAATCTACAAAACTGCGTAACACTACTCCAGCTTCAAGAGCAATCGTTGACCCGTAAGTTGACAGGAAAGTGAGGAGCGTAAACGTAGACAGAGACAAAATAATAAAAAAGGGTTGTGTAACTAAAATTGAAGTGGATGACAATAATATGTACATGTATATATTGAATTAAATTTAGAACATCAAACATCTAATTTGTTTTTTTTACAACAAAATTTAAAGGCGAAAACACAATTTAAAGGTTCGTATAAAAATTGCAACATCTCGAATTTATTAAATGATTTTATTGAAATTTTTATCAACGATGTCTTTGATTAGAACAAACAAACGATTAAAATTTGAAAACAAAAGAACAAAAACTAAAAATGTTTTTTTCAATAATGAGTTGCTCCACCACGATTTGTAATGCACTCATTTAGAAGGTGTGGATGCTATCAATCAAGTGGTCTATAGCTGCCTGTGGTTTATCAACCCAAGCTTCTTGAATCCGTAGCCGGACATCGCGTAAGTTGTGTGGAGGGTGTGGTAAATTACCCAGTCGCCTACCGACCGCATCCTATATATGGCAAATCAGGCAACCCAGCAGGCCATGGAAGGACGGCAATGTTATCTTCTTCCAAAAAAGTCTTGTAGCCCTTGCCGAATGAGGGCTCGCATTACCCTGTTGCAGAATGGGATTTTCCAGCCCCTAAAGATATTGCAGCGCAACGGGTTCTAGCACATTGGCAATATAATCAGCGGAGTTTAAGTTGCCATCAATGAAGACCAAGGGTGATTTGCTACCGTAACATATTACACCCCATATCATCACTCCTTGTGTGAGGGCTGTGTTGCGTTCCACAAAAAATGTCAGATTTTTACGTTCTCCACGCATCCGTCTGACCCTCTTACGACCATCGTAGGTCCACAAGCAAAATCGCTACTCGTCACTAAACACAATTGGATGGCATTCTTGCGCTCAATCCGCTCTTTCGTTGCTCCATTTTAGCCTGCGTAGACGGTGAAGCGGCGTAAGAGGAAGACATAAAAATGGACGATACGAACGTAGCCCATAAGACCTTATGCGGCGATATACCAATAATACGGCCACGTTCAAAATCAGTCAATTGGGAAAAATGTTCTTGTTGACGTACTCTTGGCATTGTTCCCAAGTTCAGAACGAAATTGTGAACAAACAGATTCTAAAATTGACTGTTAATTACACACAGATTGGTTTATTTCTTCACCACATTTATTGTCACTAAGTGCAAAGGAAAAAAACAAAAAAAACTACTAGCTAGATTTTATTCAAATTTTAATCGTTGGTTGTTCTCATGAAAGACACCGTTGACGAAAATTTCAATAAAATCGTTCAACAAATCCTAGGGATATTTTCAATAGAGTTATTAATTAAACTTCAGAGAATAAATTGAAAAAGGAAAGGAAACAAAACTAAAGATGTTCGAAACTCACATATGCCAAAAAAATGACAGATAAGTAAATTCTTATTGCGACTGATCTGAATAACATAAAAACAAGTCAATAACAAGTATTTTAGTATTTAAACGTGTAAACTATGCTCTATGCGAGAACTATACTTTATGTCATCAGCTGGTTTCAAGGGTAAAAATAGGTTTAGTTAGCTCTTACCGTAAAATTTACGACACTTTTTAATAAAAATACTCAAGAGCAAAAATGGACGCTTTTTCTTTCATTATCGTAACAACGACCTCTAAATCATGTCTGCGCAGAACTCAATCAACGTGTAAAACGAAATGCGCGTACTACCCCACTTTAAAATATCTAAACCCACACTTTTCAGCCACTAAGGTATGCAATTCACATGACAAAAATGAATGAAGCTGCCTAAATTATTGCATATTTTAACACAACTCAAAAATGTTTGTTACAACCTTTTAGACTTTTGATGTAGGGCGATTTTTAATAAAAATCGATTCAAAGCAAAATGGAATCAAGCAAACTTGACACTTCAATTCATGAATGTCAATTGTAAGTGGAATGCGTTATTGTATTGTAAGTAACAATAATAAAAGTTAAAATTACCAAAAATTTGTTTATCTAGACTACACCCTTGCATTTTTGTCGGTCAGGCAACCCATAATACACCAAAGTACAAACTTTACATAATTATGACAAATTTGCAGAAAATTGAAAATTAAGCGTAACAACTACAAAAGCAAATAAATCCTCTTCCTAACCCCATGCCTTAAACGCTACCAAAGTAGCTTTTGTAGTTTTGTAGTTATTTAGGACGAAATAATATTAAACTCGTATTTCTCACGCTCCTTATCCCGTACCACCAAAAATCACTAAAGCCCAGACATTATATACAATATACGTAGCTGGACTTTAAAATGATATTATTTTTATAATTTTTGATTTATTGCGGACGAAAAGAAATCAAATTCTCTTCTTTTGTCCCTTATCCAGACATGACTACAAATCACTGGGGTCTAGACATTTAGGTCACAAGTATAGGTAACAAGTTTTAATTAAAAATCTTTTATAGTTTCTTTTTTCCTTTTAATAGTTGTGGTCCTGAACAGACTAAGTTTAGCCTAACGTGCTAAAACAGTAGGGTATCCCCACATAGAGATGCCTATGAACGGCTACCTTAATTTTATTCGTATCATAAGTTATCGGAAAACAGAAACTAGGAAGATAATTCCACAAATTTGGAAGCTGCATAAAATAATGTGGATTGTGCCCGATTGGTGCGACATGTGGAGATTTCTACTGCATCTTGATGATTAGATTGACCAAACCAAATATTTCTAGCAAAGGTGACCCGAGCTGGTATTACAGAATGAAATTTAGTAGCACAACTATTATTAACACCAATAGTGCAAAGTGAGAGTTCAAATGATTCTTCTATGCTTTTCTTTGAATACGGTCAACAGTATAGACAGCGTATTGGCGAAGACCAACCTAGACGTCGGAATCATATTCTAGATGAGGTAGAAATTGGGTGTTATATAGCAGAAATAGTTATCCGGAGTTAAAGTACTGCTTTGATTTGTGTACATTGTATACAAGCATTAGATTCCTAGCGTACGAAAAAACAGGTTACTAGGTCACATCTGTTTCAGAATCATTAAGACACGTGATTGATGCAATAAATTCACAAATGTGTTGGCTTTGGCTACACCGTCAGCCAGCACAGATCTATCAAAAGTGTGGAAATAGAGTAACAAAGTGCTTACTGATGGACTTCTGCTAAAAACCGAAGGAAGAGTGGAACCAAAATATACAGTATGAAAATAAGTAACGGATACCCAAACTCAAAAATTATTTTATTATTAACATATCACACTATAATTGTGTACACATATATACAAATGAAATGATTATTGATGAATGATATGCTGCACATGACCACCATCTTGTTCCAAGCATATTTCCAAGCGTTGCTGAAGATTGGATACTATGTCCCTAAGTAAAGGTTGGTGTAAATTTTAGAAGAATTGGACTATTGCTGTTTTTAATTCTGGAACTGTTTTTGGAGCAGTTCCCCTGAAAATGCTATTTTTCATCATTCACCACATGGAGGCGTCAGGGTGGGTCACGTCCCCTATGCAGTGGAGAAACGAAGTCAGTTTTTCTAGATAGTATCCTGTTACTTAACGTCGCAAGAGTGGCATTAGCGGTATGACTTGCCCAGTCTTGCTGAAACCATTGTCTCCGACAAGGCAAGTTTCTAGCTCTACAGAAGGGTCTCAGTCTCTAACAAATAATTCAATCATTTGCCTACATATTTCTTGATTAAATATTACATTGTGACCTTCATCTTCATAGTAGTAAGTGCCCGGAAACTGCACACCGAATTGTTACTCATGCATCGTGAAGAGATTCCTTAAGAATTTCTTGTGGAATTACGAATCCAAGAAATCTGTATGACTGTTGAAGTGCCCTGATAATGAGACATGTGATTCATCAAAAAACCATACATTTGACAAAAACTCTTCGTCCTCATATAGCGTGACTAACGTTAACTTATGAAATGTCAGCATCTTATACGAAAATGCACCAATATCTTCAAAAGTTAAGCATGTAGTTTCCCTATTTAGGAGTCATTTTAACAATTTTTTTAACAGCGGCCTTTCTCAGCCCCCTCTTTGGAGGTTGCATTATTTGGTACAGGAACTTGCCATGATTTTCATTATTCCGCACTGTTCTCTTTCTCCCCGATCTTCCTTTCCTTTGGACTAGAACACTGATTGTACTTTGAAACCTCCGCATGAGCGATTATAGTGGGTGCAAATAAAAAGTTTTTGTTCGATAGTAAGCACCTTGTTTCACGATTTTATTGCAAGGGTTCAAAGAACTGTCATCTAGAATTTAGCATGGCAGTTGTGTAGTTTTTATTTACATGACAATTGCTACTTTTCATTCAATTTCGGTATCTTGTATTTATTATCATATTATGTTGAAGATAAGGAAAGAGTGACCAGCATTCCTTACCAGGCTCGGAAAGTCAAGTAACCAATATATGGGAGCCTATAGCATAATTGCGGACGAAAGCAGTGTTACCATGTTTTTTTTCTCAAAAGGGATATTTTTGGACTGATCTCAATTTCTGTTAGGTGGAAAAGGAAATGAGGCAAAGATTTAA
This sequence comes from Vesta saturnalis, assembly GCA_036346205.1. Taxonomy (NCBI): domain Eukaryota; kingdom Metazoa; phylum Arthropoda; class Insecta; order Coleoptera; family Lampyridae; genus Vesta; species Vesta saturnalis. Next base: position 5,809,460 of record JARFJB010002021.1, read on the forward strand.
CCCGTACCTATCATACGCATTCTAAATATGGAATTTTCTAGAATATGAAATTATTTAGTTTTCATCTTCGACACAGAATTTTGGTAAATTGACAATATTTGCCCAAAATGGACAATAAATAATGCTTAGCTGAGTTGTCGTTCGTACCTGTAGGATATTGCGTTATCAATTTCTTTATCTAAAAAAATGTGGGGTAGGGGATGATCGATACGTAAACAAGAGAGGAGATAATTCCAATGCAATTTGGTGGTGTAGGTGCTGTTGGTGTATAAATAAATGCTTTTTGAGAAAGGGGTGTGTGTGTGTGTGTGTGTGTGTGTGTGTGTGTGTGTGTGTGTGTGTGTGTGTGTGTGTGTGTGTGTGTGTGTGTGTGTGTGTGTGTGTGTGTGTGTGTGTGTGTGTGTGTGGTGTGTGCGTGTGTGTGTGCGTGTGTCGTGCGTGCGTGTGTGCTGTGCGTGTGTGGTGTGCTGTGCTGTCGTGGTGTGGTGCTGTGCGTGTGCGTGGCGTGTGGTGTGTGCGTGTGCGTGTGCTGTGCGTGTGCGTGTGCGTGTGCGTGTGCGTGTGCGTGTGCGTGTGCGTGTGCGTGGCGTGTGCGTGCGTGGCGTGTGCGTGTGTGTGCAGTGCGTGCGTGTGCGTGGCGTGCGTGTGCGTGTGCGTGTGCGTGTGCGTGTGCTGTGCGTGTGCTGTGCGGTGTGCGTGCGCGTGTGCGTGTGCGTGTGCGTGTGCGTGTGTGCGTGTGCGTGTGCGTGTGCGTGTGCGTGTGCGCGTGCGTGTGCGTGGCGTGTGGGTGCGGTGGCGTGGCTGTGCGTGTGGCGTGGCGTGTCGCGTGTGCGTGGCGTGTGCGTGGCGTGTGTCGTGTGCGTGTGCGTGTGCGTGAGCGTGCTCGTGCGGTGCGCGTGCGTGTGTGTGTGTGTGATGGTGTGGTGTGGTGGGTTGGGTGCGTGCGTAGTGCGTGCGCGTGTGCGTGGTGCAGTGCGTGTCGTGCGCGTGTCGTGTGCGTGAGGTGCTCGTGTGTCGTGCGGTGCGTGTGCGTGTGTGTGTGTGTGTGTGCGTGTAAAAAATTATAGGCTAAATTCAAAATTGTAATAGAAATAGGAACTTCAAATTTGTTAGAAGTTCTAAAACTGAATAGAGGTTTAAATCGAATTCTAAGAATCAGGATGGAAATCGTAGATGCGGAAAGTGAAGGAGCAAACATCGTAGTTTTTTTTTCGGCCAGGTGACAAGGTGTAGTGTAGTGAGCGTTATGTGTTAAACAATTTTATATACTTCTCTGGTAGAGAAATAATATGAAATACGTGAGAGAGGGACATGTTGTGCAATAGACTAGTAATGTATAAGTGTGAGGTGGACAATGTTAATGCAGATTTGTTCAGCCTAATGGCATTCATGGAATTCTATTGTAGGAACCAAAGTGGTTTTAAAAATATCCAAAAAAGTAAAATGTTATAAATAGTAAATAAAAGTTTTTCGAATTTTGTCAAGAACATGCTATAGAAAACACAATTTGTATAATATTACGAGTATAAACGACCTTTACAAAAAGATCGTTTGAAGTCTTTTACACAATCAAGTCATTTTAAATGAACAAACATAATTTATATCAAAATAACGTCTGCCAGATTGTCATATTCAGCCACAAGGCACGTTTTAGAAAAAAGGTAATATTCCATCTAATTAGCTTTAGAAGGAACTTTTTAGGTGTATTTAGTAAAAATTGCAAACAGTCAAAGAATTTGAGTTTCGATGCAATCTTGAGTATGTAGAAAAAAATAAAAATAAAGCTTTTTAAACTTCTATTAAATTACAAGCTTTCTTTTGTTTTTTATAATCAGTCTGCCGTAAATAATGATTACGCTGCATGCATTTTAAATCAGCAGTGGAAGTTTAACAACTCTATGCAGAAATTCTTAGAATAAAACTGAATCAAAACCGACTTGATCAGAAAAATTTCATATTCAAAATAGAAAAAAAAAGGCGTTTTATGCATTTATAATTTAAGAGTAGGAGGTTAACTGCATGAGTAATTAATAATACGTCATGTAAAGATTGTAAAGCTGGCAGTCCAACATGAATGTTTAGCAATTCCTAATAATGTGCCCGTTGCAGGCGTCGTAATTTTGGAACTTTGGTTTTGTTGTAAGCTTTCTAAAAGTTGTTTGGAGGGTGGCAATTTATTTTGGTGTTGATGCGGAACATGTAAGTTCTGAAACTTGTATAATTAAAGATCTTTTATTTACACCTGAGTTCAAACTTTGCTTATATTGCTAAACTTGCTTTGCCTTTGATATATTTTAAAAAAAACTTGACACCTAAATGTGATTTTAAGTATTCAAATATTTTTGGTTAGACCACACGGTTGTTAAGATCAACTTATATTTAATTAAATCATACGGGTTTCAGTGTAATTGCCGCCGCTTTCGGATATGGTGTTAATTAACTTTTATAAAGTTGAGAAATTTGATTTGCAAACTTACTTTAGTACCACTCCGTCTGTTCTAGTTTTAATAATGAGAATGAACTTTGATGCGATATGTGCTTTAGATTTTATGTGCTTTACGTCAAGTACTTTATATAAAACAATTACTTGAACTATATATTTAATGTGCTAGATAGTTTAGCAAAAGATGTCTTTTCTATGTACAGAGTCGGTGCTCATAAAATTGTAAATGCAAAGGTATGTCTGATTAATATCGTAAATTCATTATAATTAAAAAAAAACGTTTTGGTAATCGTTCTGAAGCGTGAAGCAAATCTAACACCGAAGAAAGAAAAGTTATAACAAGTTTATATTGCTACAAATGTAAATTGAAAGAACAATTAAAACTGTGCATCAAATGATTTAAGGATAAAGAATTTTTTCTCCCTTCAGATAGCTTAACCTAAAATGCGTTACATTTTTAATTAATGTCCTCTAATATACACTGGTTACTGCAACCATTCATTGGCCGAAATACACTGAAAATGCAAGGTACCTCCCAACGACTGTTTCTGCTGAAGCATGGACTCTGTCATAGAATTTATAAATACAAACGTTATTTTTGTGATCCAGAATGTATAAGAGGATGCTGTGAAAAGGTAAAGTATTTGTTTTAATCAAGCCCTCGTGTAGACAGGATTTCCTAACAAAAAACACTGTTTCAGAAAGCTTCTTAAGTCAAACCTTAACCTACCATGGTGTAGGTCTGCACCACGACAGCAATCTTTTTCCCCGTAACGTGACGATACGTACAAATTTCACTATCAAATCTCAAACTCCAGCACTTAAATTCTCGTTGTCGCAACACAAACTCAGTCTCTAACGTAATTATGGTGACTGTGTATCACACCTAAAAATTTTATACATAACCACTGGAAGACCACTAGTGAGATGAAGGTTATGGTTTGGGAAAAGTGAACCTCAGTAAAATCATCCTTTCAAGAATATCCAAGTGCCGAGATATAAAATGAGTTCGTGGAAATAGAAGCTTATCACGATCATGATCTAAAGTAAGAAGGTCAGGATTAAGTGGTTAAGGAAGGAGACCGCTTTATGTTCAAAGAAATCATAGTACGGAGAATATGCACAATTCTTAGCAGAACGAATAGAAGAAACTATTTTCTTTAAGATCAGATCACAACTACGTTGATTAAAACAATTATGATGTGTAACGTAGTTTCTAACATGGTTTATCCGTTTTAAAAAAATACAAAGTAGTAAGCCATAACTAGGACTAGGGTCCGTAAACTTATTACTGAGAAAGCCTAAACGATCTAAGAAACAGCAGCAAAAATAGGTGTGAGATAGAGTCAAGAGACAATGATACTTATTAGAGCAGTCAGCAACGCTAAGAAAAATGAAATTTCCTTCAGACGATCAAGGAAGAGGTGCTACAATATCTGCCCAAAGTATCTTTCAAATACGCGTAAGAATTGGAGGAAAAAACCAGATGTGACTTATTTAAGCTTACGCGTTGCATGCAGGCTATAACGAGATATATTCGCGCCAATAACAGTGAAATTCGTGTTACAATTTCGATCTATACGTTAGCTACAGTTTTATTCATCCCAAAATATCCCGCAGTAGCAGAATAACGATATGATTAAGTTTTGAATCGCTGATCTTCCAAAAAGCCAAGTTATGAGATGAACGTGCACTTAGCACGTTTGTAAAGATTAGCCTCGATAAACGAGAAAGGCAGTTATTTATAAAATAGAAAATAGGCAAATCAAGAACAAAATGTGAGTAATACGGAGTAAGATATAGAGTAGAGAGTTCAAGAGAAAAAAAGGCTTCGGAGACGCAGATCATCAGGTACAACGTGATCACCAGTGTTGGGTAGGATCTAGATCAAAGTGATCTAGATCCAGGATCTAGATCCACTAAACGGATCTATGATCTGGATCTAGATACTTTGCTCTGCTAGGATCTAGTATCTGGATCTAGATCACATTTTAACAGATCTTTAGTACTTGAATCCAAAGATCCATTAGAATATTTTAAAATGTATTTTAAGGGTATTTTGTGAAATTTTTAACTGGCTTGAGCCAACAGAGCTTTATATTTAAAAAATACATTATGCTCCGTTACGACCGTTACATCCGTACCCCACAGAGATACATACACATTTACACAATTACCTACTGCCTGAGGCATGTTAAATTCCGAAATAACCAATAATAGAACTATTCATTTCCTTTGTTAATATTTCCGTCGGTTGTTTTTGTTTCCCAAAGCTACAAAGGCAGGTAATGACAGCTAAGTGCTAATCTAATGACTTAATGAGTAATGACAATGGGGTCATCCAACCATTAAAGTAGGTACTCAAGTTAAGTGGAACTGGAATTCCCTGTTGCTAATTTAATCGAACAAAAGGAGGTATAGAAAAACAACAATCTTGTCTTCAGTTCTTAAGAATACGACTTTAAGTAAAGCACATTTGTTAATTGTTAGTTAGATCAACAATGAGTGACGAAGCTGAATTAATGGAAGTTCCGACAATCTTAAGCGGTAAATTTTATAAAATTTTATCAAAATGTGACAACAAGATAGTGACTCAGTATCTAAATTGTCCCGCACAAATACAAGGTCATGTGACTTCAACAGGAAATTTTATTCGGCATATGAAGGTATGTATTAATATAGTTTTTGGCAGAATTTTAGTATCATTTATTGGATTCTTACGAAATACATCATCTGATATATCAAAACGTGATTTGTAGACTTAATTTTTCTTATTAAATTCTATATGAATTACGTAAAGTATTTTTTGTTGCAAAATACTTAGTTTTCGTGTGTAAAAGAACGTTTACAAAAGGTTGAGATTTATTTCTTAAAGTCCCTAATGCATCAAAAAAACTTTTTTAAATGTTTATGATACCTGTATTCATAAAAAGATGGGATTCAGTCGCTTTCAAAATTGGTGTTATCTAAATTTTGACTGAAACTTGAAGTGACTTCAATCTGAATTTTATAAATTAACATACACTTTCTCCTTTTTTCTAGAGAAAGCATCCAGTAACATTTAGCAAATTCGATGCAGAAAAGTAAAACCGAAATTTTATCAATGAAGAATTTCAACAAGACTAACATTTTTCAACGATCTACCAGTTCTACCACAAAGAACTCGGTTAACAAACTGGTCTTAGATTGCATAATTGAAGAGATGAAGCCTATTTGTACAGTCGAAAAACCCGCATTTATTAGGTTAGTAGAAGGACTTTCTGGCAAAAAACCTTGTGACCGAAAAACGCTCAAGAGTAAATTAGAAGAAGAGAAATCAGCAGTTATTGATGCTGTAATAGAAGAATTAAATAAAACCGAATACGTCTGTACAACTGCAGATGTTTGGAGCACCAATAACAAAAGTTATCTTGGTATGACCGCACACTTTATCGATAGTAATAGCTTCCAACGTAAATCTTTTGCATTAAGCTGTAGGCGATTTAAATTTGCACACACATTTGACAGAATTGCGGAATTAATAAGTGAAATTCATAACGAATACAAATTAAATCTCGGTAAAATTTCAGGAACGGTAACAGATAACGCAAGCAACTTTAATAAAGCTTTTAACGTATTTACTGCTTCTATATGTAATAAAAGCAGCGATAGCGAATTAACAGAGTTGCAAAATCAAAATGATGTAGATGTTGAATCATTACCTGCTTTTGATACTGACAGTACTTACGTGCTTTTGCCCGAACATTTTAAGTGTTGTTCGCATACACTCAGCCTTGTAATTACGATAGATGCAGCTAAAGCATTTGAAAACATAAGGTATAAGAAATGTACGATACTGTTTTTGGGAAAGCTTATTCTTTATGGAATTTAGTGAGTAGGTCAACTAAGGCGTCGGATCAGTTAGAAAATGTTTGCGGTGTCAAATTTAAAGTTCCTTGTCCTACTCGTTGGAATTCCATGTATGACGCATGTGTTAAACTAATTAATATTGAAGCAAAATTAAGTGATGTTTGTAAGTTATTAAAATTAGACGTATTCCAACTGTCAGATTTTGTGTTTTTAAACGAATATATTTCTGTTACAAAACCTATAGCCGTTGCAATAGATATTTTACAAGATGAAAAAACTTGTCAGTTAGGTACTGTTTTGCCAACACTTTTCAAAATTAAAGCTAGCTTAGAAGCAATGACAAAACTGACATTTTGTTCTAAATTAAGAGAATGTTTATTGAACGGCTTTACAAGACGTTTCTCTAATATAATGGATATTAAAAATTCTAGTAGTCGACCATACCTGTTATCCACATTCTACCAATTTAAATTATGGTGGTTAAAAATTACCCCCTTTAAAAATGAAACAGCATTCTGTCAAACGCAATTATTGTGTGAACTTAACAATTCCGGATTTCAAGAAAATCTTAATAATTTAAAATCAGGAATTCAGTTCACACTTACTGAAAAAAAATCCTCTGCCACGGACAAATTCTTTGATTTTTTTAAAATAAATACTCAATCGCAAACAACATTTGATTCAGAATGCACAAATTATTTTAAAGACACAAGCACTAACTATGACCAATTAAATATGTACCCTGCTATAAAAGAAATCTTTTTAAAATATAATTCTATACTTCCTTCATCTGCCCCCGTTGAAAGGATATTTAGTATGGGTGGACTAATTTTAACTCCTCGTAGGAATAGATTAGGTGATGATATATTTGAGATGCTATTAATTTTAAAACAAAATAAAATAAAATTAGATAATAAAATGTAATTATGTAATGTATACTTATAATAATTTAGATAAATGTCCTTATCCTTATAATTGTATAACAACTATGTGTTAAGTTAAATTAACAATTAACATTGCAACTTGCAAGTGTAAATGTGTACCTAATACTAATTTTGTAATTTGTAGTGCGTTAAATAATTAATGTCAGTTTTCAATAAAAACCTATAAAAATTATATTTGTATATTATTTTTCTTAATAATTTAACCTTACGGACTAATATTTGTATTACATGAAAAATGATCATGGGAATGGGAGTACTACTCATCAGTAGCAATACTAGCAATTAAAGATAATATTAATAATTAGAAAAATCTCGAAACAATTTTAGGAATGTCGGATCTTTATAAAAGATCTAGATCCCATTTCAAGGATCTTTGATCTTTATCTAGATCCATTTTTACGTACGGATCTTGGATCTTTATCTAGATCAGTTTTTAAAAATGTGTTTGGATCTGTATCTAGATCCTAAATAAATGGATCTTACCCAACACTGGACTGATCACTGTGCTTTCGATGGACGATATCATAATAGTATTGCTGAGAATAAACCTGTCCAGAGGACTAAATGTATTGAAGGCATTTGAAGTTTATTTACCTTTAAGAACACATACCCAGAAGCCTACGAACATTAGTTACACAAGTAGGAAATCGTATGGAAGTGATCGTAGGTAATTTTGGTCTTGAAATCGCAAGACCTACCGTTTAACATATTTACTTCTTGAATACAATTCCACAAAGTAGTATTCCTATAAGTGACCAAGGCTGCCCTCACACTGAGCTAGTTCGGACACATGCATATTGTACAG